>OY728141.1:1140765325-1143265325 GCA_963277665.1 Viscum album | reverse complement strand
TGTTCATGTGGTCAAAATTACAGTATCTCTAGAATTATATTCATGATTTAGATATCATATATATCATATATATCATATATATCCAGTATATAAATGTATTTATAATAGTACATAACATTTGGATGTAAGAAATGAAATGCACCGTTAATGCAGATGGTAATTCATACGTACGCATGAAGGATACATTCATTTATATTTCATATTTAATGGATTATAATTTCATATATATCATATATATCCAGTATATATATGTATTTATATGTTCCACATATGGAATTAATGAGTCATATCAGTTTGAGAGGGTGGTAGTCCGCACTTCCTCAAATAAAATTATCGTATTTACCCATTATGGAAACCATAAAGATATGATATAAATAAAAAATATAAAAGTATAGAGACAATTTAAATATAATATATATTAAATGTAAATATAGTTATATCTTTTTAACAACTGAAAGTTTCATTAATGAAAAATCCATCTTGATCTAGTTAAATGTCTCTTTTTGAAAAATATTTTTATAAGATGTCATGTTCATCGGTTTTATGTTAAGAATTTTGACCGTTTCTAATATAGTTGTTGAACAGTAATCAAACGATTAGTATAAATTTATGACTTTAACAAATCCAATTTACTTAGAAAAAAGAATCGATGGCCTCATCCAGTAGAATTTCCCCATAAGAAGCCCATTTTATGGAGCTCAGAGAAGAGGTGGCATCTTTGGGCTTTGCCCTTGACCAAGCCAAAGTTGATCTTCATCATGTCAAGCTCGAACGTGACCGTCTATGGGAAAAGTGGAAGTTGATTGAAATTACCACTTGAGCGATGTTATCTAAGCCACCCAAGAGTCTTTCACCATAGAAAACCTTACACTTAGGTCTTATGCGGCTGTTTTAAGGGGTTATGTAGCAAATAATTAGTAATATGTTCATGTACATTATTTTTTGTATATAATAATGAATATAATATCTAGTCATTTTTGATACATTGTAAATAGTTTTTTAATGTACAAATGGTGTTTTTATTTATTATTTAATTCAGAAATCTATTTTATTAAATTAAGGGATTTTTGAATTAAATAATAATTTAATAAAATAATATTATTATTATTAAATAAATTTTTATTAAATATAAATGATCTTGTAATTTTATGAATGCAATTACAATTTTTATAAAGGTTTGAAAGCCTTTTTTGTCAAAACCCGTGAATTTTCGATAAATGTCGTTTTTATTTTAAAAGTGAAAATTAACATATTTAGAACATTATTTAAATAAAATAAATGTTATTTCTGGAATCAGGATGTCGAAATTATACAATGGTGAATTTTTCATAATTTTCCGAGATAGTCAAATTTTTGGGTAAAAATTAAATACCGTTTAAATATATAATGTGTTATATGACATCATAATGACCCAATAGTGATGTAATAAAATAATATAATACTTATGTTCGGCCAATATAGGTTTTACCATTAAAATAATGTGATTTTTTGTTTGTTTGACTTACTTTTCAAAGCATTAATGGACCCCTCAAGACATATTCAACACCTTGCCTTTTTAAAATAATTTTCATGGGAGTGTGACTCACCTCCACATAAGAAAACCTAATATTTTAAGAAGTTAGGACTTTGGCCTTATAAAATATTATTTTCCTCTTCCCTTTTCCAAAAACCATGGGAACAAATCATGTGATGGTTTGTGTTTGCGTTAATTTAATGTAAGTGGACCTAAACATAAATAATAAAGAATTCCCTCACCATTCCTATATAAACCCACCAAAGCTCCCACTTCCTCATCACTCAAAGCCCTTGGAGTTCGTCCAACCTCTGCCCTACTCTCTCTAGAATCCTCCCAAGGTTCCCCAAGCTCCCAAGAAGCCTCTCACAAGCCTCTCTATAGCCTTTGGAAGCACACTTCCATGTAAGGGTTTTTTCGTCCTTTGTCATTTTTTTCAATTTTCATTAAGTTGTATTGCCCTTTTAATTTCTATTATTAATGTTGGTGTATGGTTTCACACCTCCCCCATACTTCCCTATTATTGTTTGAATGATGGGAGACCCTTTTCTCTCTCCTTAAATACCTCCCATGTACACTCGTTACTATGCCGAAATTCTGAAAGGAACTTCTCTCTCTTTTTTACATTCAAGAAATAATTTTGTATCATGAATCTAAATTACATTACAATTGTTGGGACATGTATATATATGTTCTACTTACTGTCCATTAAATGTAAATATGATGAGGAACCCATTTCTCTCTCATCATCCATTTTTATGAATTCTTATGTCACGCCGTTATGCTGCCGAAATCGCACTAATTTTCTAAGTCAATGCCATTGTGTAGTGGATACCATTCCCATTTCGCCATCAAGGGTATTCACCTTTAAGGAAATTTACTTATTGATTACAAAGTTTCATGTATTAATTACACAATCCTTTAACTTTGAATAAATGATTATGATTTATTAATCCATGTTTTATGATCCATGTGCCACACTTATGCATGAAATGAAATGTTTAAGAAGGGTGCACCCTTATAGCGCTCCAATGCATTGGATAAAGTATAGTATCATGATACAACATGTGCAATGAGTGTTGCCTCATTCTAAATCAAGTTCAATGAGGGTTTACTTGTTATTTATGTGCAATGAGGATTTACTCATGCTCCATGTGCAATGAGCCTTGGCTCATGTTAATTCAATGTTAAGTGTTGTTGCCACATTTCAATGTTATGATTATCATGCTTTATCAGGCCTTTATGCTCATGTTTCTTTTATGCTCTATTGATATTCCTATTGTCTAACATGTGTTGTACTCTTCATGTTACTCCATGTGTACTCCCTTACTAGGCTTTATAGCTCACCCTTTTCTTATGCCTGTCCTCAGGTTATCCCATGAAATACTAAGTACGAGGGAATGTAGAGGTCATGTAAAAGAATTTTCCAATAAAGATGTTGTATTTTATGTCTTAAGTTTTTATGTAATGATCCTAAGACCCAAAGACAGTAAAACTCTCAATATTCTTGTTGTATCAACTAATGTTTTATGTAATAAATCATGTGTAAGTTTTTAATAAAAGTCGGGTTGTCATAGTTGGTATCAGAGTATAGGTTTAGTTATTCAAGGGATTAGGAAATACTAGTAAATCCTTAGATACATGACAAGGTATAATAAAAACAACCCTATGTTTCGGTAAGTACTGAGTAAGTTTTTTTATCAAAAACATACATCCATGTCTGGATACGAGCAGGTAGAGGCGGTTCTGGCACAGATGAATCCTAGGGGTAAAACCCGAAAACACCGCTTTGAGCTAGACTCGAACGGGAACTGGTGCCCAACAATGGGCCTTGCTGCACTCTTGGTTACAACACTCCCAGTGGATATGTTTTGATAAATTCCCATTCTTAGTATGAACCCTTATTAAGGGAATTAAAAAAAATTCCTCTACGAATATATGTTAGAAATTAGATCATGAAAATCCTACATTGAAGCCTATAGACTCATGAGTAAGGAAATAAATGTTTATTTATAAGTCATCAACTTTTATCTTTGTATTTCCCTTTATGTGTTACCCCTAACATTCCTTTTATTTCAGCCAATGGCCGGTAATATGAGGACTCAGGCTAACAACCGTTGTGATGATCAGTGTGATGACTGTACTAATGAGATGCCCAATCTAATGGGAGCTAGAATCGTGAACTGTGTCATGCTTCTCTCTCAGCTAACTCAAGTTTTGAATAGAAACACAGGTCAAGAGGAACGTTCACCCCCCCTCCCAAGAAAGAACAAGTCGCTATCGACAGCATCATGAGACAAATGCCTCCTACTTTTAGTGGATCATCCAATCCCACGATCACTAAACAATGGATCAACTCCATTTTAATGATCCTCTCCATTCTTCAATGTTATGAACAAGAGAAGGTTCACCTGGCTTCTTATCATATGGAGGGTGAAGCTGATCAATGGTGGACGTTGATAAAAAATATGAAGCCTGATGAGGAGATCGAGGCGTTGGAATGTAAATATTTCTGGAAGATGTTTTTTGATAAATATTTTCCATGCACCCTCCGTCTTAAGTTGGAGGGGGACTTCCTTTCCCTCAAGAAAAAAGGTGAAGAATCTGTTGGAGCGTATGAGGAAACCCTCACAAGGCTTTCACGATACGCTTCCGGCTTTTTCGTTACCCCCGAATGCAAAGTCGACCGATTTTTTGGTGGGCTGAAGCCTAGCCTATGGAAAGCATTAGCGATCCGTGAATTTGACAACTATGAGGAGATTTTCCGATTTTCCCTCAAGGTCAAAATGGAGATTGGGGAATCACAGGGGTATCATGGGGACATGAAGCTTAAGGTGTACTTCAATGATGGTGGTCCAATGGATAAATCCAACGGTGCTAAGAATATCCATCACCCCACTTGCCAAAGGTGCGGAAAGAAGCACCCTAGAAATTTCCTTAAGGGGATGAGAAAATTCGTTAGGTGTAGAAGAAAAGGCCACCTAGTTGTTAAATATCGGCAAGAAAGAATCACGGCTATGACAGATGGGAGGAACGCTCTGTTTGAACCTCAACGCATTGTTCAATGCTACAAATGAATAGAACCAGGTCATTTTAAAAATCAGTGCCCTAATCCAAGGGTTTTCGGAGACAACCAACAACCTCCAAGGTAGCAAGGAAGAGCCTTTTCCATCACTTCTAATGAAGTGAACCCCAACAACGAAGTGGTGATAGGTACTCTAGTTATTCATTCAAGAATAGCAAACATACTTTTTGATTCAGGTTCTACGCATTATTTTATATCTCGAAATTTTAGTAGAACAATCCCAGCACCACCACAAACCATGGAAGTAAAGATGTCGGTGAATATGGAAAATGAAGAAATCATTGTATCCCATGAATATAATTCCTCACCTGTTATAATATGTGGATTGAATTTCCTGGCGAACCTCATCATACTCCCTCCGGTGGAATTTGATGCAATTATTGGCATCGATTTTCTTTCCTTATATAGAGCCAATATAAATTGTCGGGAGAGGGCAATCACACTCTATATGGAGAATTGACCCCCGATTCTTTACAAGTGTCAGGAGGAAAGGGAATCTCCTTTATCTCCATCATCTCTAGCATAGATATTTCTGCCTTATGAACATGCGTATCTGGCTCAGATTATTGAGTCCAAGGAAGATACCATCCTTGAAGAAATGTCTATTGTGAGGGAATTCGCTGAAGTGTTTCCTGAGGAACTGCCTAGTCTTCCTCCAAAAAGAAATGTTGAGTTCTCAATTGAACATATACCTGGGGTGCTACCAATATCCAAGACTCCATATTGAATGGCTGTTGTTGAGCATGAAGAGCTGAATAAACAACTACAGGAGAATCTAGATAAAGGGTTTATACGCCCAAGTGCTTCACCATGGGGTGCATCTTTCCTCTTCGTCGAGAAGAAGGATGGGTCAATGCAGCTTTGCATCGATTATCGTGAACTTAACAAAATCATGATAAAGAACAAGTATCCTCTCCCAAGAATCGATGACTGTTTTGATCAGCTGTGTGGAGCACAATACTTCTCCAAGGTGGATTTGTGGTCGGGATAATATCAAGTAACGGTAAAGAAAGAAGATGTCCCCAAGAATACTTTTCGTTCAAGGTTCGGGCACTATGAATTCATAGTAATGCCTTTTGGACTCACCAATGCTCCAGAAATATTCATGGACTTGATGAATAGAGTCTGTAGAGATTACCTTGAAAAATTTGTGGTAGTCTTTATTGATGATATTCTAATATACTCCAAAACCAAGGAGGATCATGAGAAGCATTTAAAAACTGTACTAGAGACTTTGCACAAGGAGAAGCTCTATGAAAAGTATAGATAGTGTGAGTTTTGGTTTAAGGAGGTGTCATTTTTGGGCCATATCATCACAATCAATGGGATATCTGTGGACCCCTCCAAAACAGATGCAATTGAGGGATGGCCGAGGCCAACATCGGTAACGGATATCCGTAGATTCTTGGGGTTAGCTGGATATTATCAAAGATTTGGGAGAAATTTCTCACGATTTTCCAACCCTCTTACCAATCTAGCTCGAAATGGAGTAATGTTTTCTTGGAGTGATGAATGCGAAGAAAGCTTCAAGGAGTTGAAAAGGAGGCTTATCACTGTGCCCATGCTCACTTTATTGACATGTGAGGAACTTTTTGTGGTATTCAGTGATGCTTCAAAGAAGGGCATAGGATGTGTGCTAATGCAGAAAGATAAAGTTATATCCTATGCCTCAAGGCATTTGAAAATCCATGAGCGAAACTGTCCAATGCATTTTCTGGAGTTGGAGGTGGTGATCTTTGCCTTGAAAATATGGTGATGTTATCTCTATGGAGAGAAATGTGAGATATATACTGACCACAAGAGTCTTAAATATATATTCACACAGAAATAGCTTAATATGCGCCAGAGAAGATGGATAGAGCTCATCAAGGATTATTAATGTTCAATACATTACCACCCTAGGAAAGTGAACAAGGTGGAAGATTCCCTAAGTAGAAAGGACCCAACAATTCTATCAATGATGAGAAGTGAGAGGGATCCAATCTTCTCAGACTTGATGAAGATGGACGTGGTAATCCTAATGAAGGGAACATCATCAATCATTTCACAAATGATTGCTCAACCATCTCTTTTGGAAAGGTTAAAGGATGCTCAAAAGGATGAAGAGGGAATTCAGGAAAATGTGGAAGCTATCAAAAAAGAGAAATCCTCAGAGTTTAATGTTAATGAAGAAGGAATTGTGTGGTTTGGAAAAAGACTATGTGTTCCATCATGTCCGGACCTGAAGAAGAATCTTTTGGATGATGCACATAGTTCAAATTTCTCTATTCACCCAGGGAGAAAATCGATGTATCAAGATCACTGAGAAAACTTTTGGTAGGATAATATAAAGAAAGATATCGCTGAATATACATCAAAGTGCCTGGTGTGTCAGCAAGTGAAGGAAGAGAGGAAAAAGTCTAAGGGGATAATGCAACCATTGCCCATACCAGAATAGAAATGGGAGAACATCACCATGGACTTTGTCACTGGACTTCCAAGGACATCCAAAGGCAACAATGCAATCTGAGTTGTTGTGGATCATCTTACAAAGACTACACAGTTCATTGCTATTCCGGAGTATTTCACTTTGGATCAACTGGCACAGATAAACATCAGGGAAGTGGTAAGGTTCCATGGAGTACCACTATCTATTATGTCTAACCGAGATGCAAGATTCACCTCTATGGTTTTTAAGAATCTTCAACATGCTCTGAATACTGAACTGAACTTCAGTATGGCCTATCATCCTCAAACTGATGGCCAATCAGAGCGGACTATCCAAACACTTGAGGATATGTTGAAAGTTTGCTCAATGGACTTTAAAGGAGGATGGGATCAACATCTTCCTCTGGTTGAGTTCTCTTATAACAATAGTTTCCACTCAAGCATCCAAATGGAACCATATAAAGCCCTGTATGGGAAAAGGTGCAGAACACTTGAAAGTTGGGATGAGGTCGGTGAACGTAAGCTACTTGGACCAGAAATGGTCGAAGAAGTGGTGGAGAAGGTGAAAATAATTCAACAGCATAACAAGGCAGCCCAGAGTCTACAGAAGAGTTTTACAGATAATCCTCGACGAGACCTTGAGTTTAAAGTTGGATACATGGAGTTTCTGTGCATATCTCCATGGAAGAAGGTCATTAGGTTAGGAAGGAAATGGAAGTTAAGTCCAAGGTACATCGGCCCCATCTAGATTTTTGATCGTGTCGGGGCTGTCGCCTATCAACTACAATTCCTCCTTCCATGGCCAAAGTACATGATGTCTTTCATGTATCCCTTTAAAGGAAGTACATACCAGACCCTTCACATGTACTCTCTTCCGAGGTGGTACAATTGAAAGATGATCTTTCTTATAAGGAACAACCCTTGAAGATCTTTGATCGTAGAGAAAAAGTTCTATGAAATAAGATAATGCCCCTCATCAAGGTGTTGTGGAGAAACCAAAAGTTTGAAGATGCAACATGGGAATTGGAGGATATGATGAAGCTGAGTTACCCACATTTGTTTTTGTGTGGGAAAAGGAAAATTTTGAGGGTGAAATTTGTTAAGGGGGGAATATTGTAACGACCCAGAGTTTCATTAATGAAAAATCCCTCCTGATCAAGTTAAATGAATCTTTATAAAAAATATTTTTATAAGATGTCAACTTCTTTGGTTTTATGTTTATAATTTTGACCGTTTATAATATAGTATTTGAACATTAATCACATGATTAGTATAAATATAGGACTTTAACAAATCCAATTTACTCAGATAAAAGAAGTGATGGCCTCATCCAGTAGAATTGCCCCATAAGATGCCCATTTTTTGGAGCTTGTAAAAGAGGTGGCATCATTGGGCTTTGCCCTTGACCAAGCCAAAGCTGAGCTTCATCGTGTCCAGTTTGAATGTGACCATCTATGAGAAAAGTGGAAGTTGATTGAAATTACCACTCGAGCAATGTTCTCCGTGCCACCCCAAAAGTATGTCACCATCGCACACCTTACCCTTAGGACTTATGCGGCTGTTTTAAGGGGTTATGTAACAAATAAGTAGCACTATGTTCATGTACATTATTTTTTGTATATAATAATGAATATAATTTCTGGTCATTTTTGATACATTGTAAATATTTTTTTAAAGTACAAATGGTGATTTTAGTTATAATTTAATTAAGAGATCTATTTTATTAAATTAATGGATTTTTGAATTAAATAATTTTTTAATAAAATAATAATAATATTATTAAATTAATTTTTATTAAATATAAATGATCTTATAATTTTATGAATGCAATTAAGATTTTTATTAAGTTTTGAAAGCCATTTTTTCAAAACCAGTGAATTTTCTATAAATGTCAGTTTTTATTTTAAAAGTAAAAATTATCATAATTTGAAAATTATTTAGATAAAATAAAAGTTATTTCTGGAATCAGGATGTCTAAATTATCCAATGGTGAATTTTTCATAATTTTCTTAGACAGTTAAATTTTTGGGTAAAAATTAAATATTGTTTAAATATATAATGTGTTTTATGACATCATAATGACCCAATATTGATGTAATAAAATACTATAATATTTATTTTCACCAATATATGTTTTACCATTTAAATAATGTGATTTTGGGTTTGTTTGACTTACTTTTCAAAGCATTAAGGGACCCCTCAAGACATATTCAACACCTTGCCTTTTTAAATTAATTTTCATGGGAGTGTGACTCACCACCACATAATAAACCCTATTATTTTAAAAATATCTGAATTTGGCTTTATAAAATATTGTTTTCTTCTTCCCTTTGCCAAAAACCATGGGCAAAAACCATGGGATGGTTTGTGTTTTGGGTTAATTTATTGTAAGGGGACCCAAACCTAAATAATAAACAATTCCCTCACCTTTCCTATATAAACCCACCCAATCTCCCACTTCCTCCTCACTCAAAGCCCTTGGAGTTCGTCCAACCTATGCCCTAAGCTCTCTAGAATCATCCCAAGGTTTCCCAATCTCCCATGAAGCCTCTCACAAGCCTCTCTATAGCCTTTGGAAGCACACTTCCAAGTAAGGGTTTTTTCTTCCTTTCTCATTTTTGTCAATTTTCTTTAAGTGGTATTGCCCTTTTAATTTCAATTATGAATGTTGGGTTATGGTTTTGTACCTACCCCATACTGATCTATTATTGTTTGAATGATGGGATACCCATTTCTCTATCATTAAATTCCTCCCATGTACACCCGTTACTATGCCGAAATTCCGGAAGGAACATCTCTCTCTTCTTTTACATTCAAGAAATAATTTTGTATCATGAATCTAAATTCCATTAAAATTGTTGGGACATGTATCTATATGGAATCCTTACTGAACATTACATGTAAATATGATGAGGAACCCATTTCTCTATCATCAACCATTTTTATGAATTCTTATGTCACGCCGTTATGCTGCCGAAATCGCACCGATTTTCTAAGCCAATGCCATTGTGTAGTGGATACCATGCCCATTTCTCCACCAAGGGTATTCACCTTTATGCAGATTTACTTATTGATTACAAAGTTTCATGTATGAATTCCACATTCCTTTATCGTGGAATAAGTGATTATGTTTTTTGAATCCATGTTTTATGATCCATGTGGCACACTTATGCATGAAATGAAATGTTTTAGAAGGGTGTGCCCTTATAGCACTCCAACGCATTGGGTAAAGTATAGTATCATTATATTTCATGTGGAATGAGTGTTGACTCATGCTAAATCAAGTGAAATTAGTTTTTACTCGTTCTTTATGTGAAATGAGGATTTACTCATGCTCCATTTGCAATTATCCTTGGCTCATGATAATTCCATGTTATGTGTTGTTTCCACATTTCAATGTTATGATTATCATGCTTTATCATTCCTTCATGCCCATGTTTCTTTTATGCTCTATTGATATTCCTATTGTCTAACATGTGTTGTACTCCTCATGTTATGCCATGTGTACTCCCTTACTGGGCTCTATGGCTCACCCTTTTCTTAGGCATGTCCTCAGGTTATCCCATGCATTGCTAAGTACGAGGGAATGTATTGGTCATGTAAAGGATGTTTTCAATAAAGATGTTGTATTTCATGTTTTATGTTTTTATGCAATGATCCTAAGCCCCAAAGACACTAAAACTCTTTATCTTCTTGTTGTATCAAGTGATGTTTTATGTAATAAATCATGTGTATATTTGTAATAAAAGTAGGGTTTTCATAATCTTAATGGCTACCATAATAGGTGGTATGAGAATATTGAACAATCACCAGTTTTTGAGGTAGTAGTTCATCATCCATAGAAACAGTATGTTCTTTACCCATTAGATGAAGGTGTGTGTAAGTGTAGTTCGAATCCTTATCAGGCCAAAAACATATATATTTTTATACTGTTTTTGGTATAAAATAATGTAATAAAAAGATTTATGGGGTTTTGATAAGTAAAATAACAGAAAAGAACTTAATAGTAGATGTTACCTTTAAATTGGTTAACTCCCTTTGGTTTGAACCAAAAAGAATTTTTGAAGTGCCTTCTGCCTAACATAAGGCTTCTAGGTGGAAGATAGGGATCATAAAGGATTATTTAGGTATAGGTTGGACGATCCAAGGGGATTGAGAGGTGTGAGAAATGGGTTAGATGTGAGGGCTTTTTATAAGGGGAGGGGAGGGGCTCTTTAAGGAAGTCCGAAAATATTAATTTATTATATAATGATTTACATCTTCTAAATGTCCAAAACATATTAATGATTAAGATAAGACGACTCTTATTCAAAATAAAATCATCTAATAATAATTTAATTGGTTTTAGATATTTTTTAAAATTTTATAATGTTAATTATTTACATCATTCATTAATGAGGTAAACATGACATAATTTTTGTGTCATAAACAATTTTATTTATTTTATGTCTAAAAATTATAAATAAAATACCATGATATAGGAAATATTTTTATATCTGTAATAAATATTTATAGTCAAATATAACAATTATATAACCCCGCATTAATTTTTTTAATCCAAACAATACATGTTTTTGATATTTTTATTTTTACTTTAAATAAAAAGTTATTAATGTCATTATCTTACCCAAATGGTTTTCAAAGGAAAAAATCACACCCACGTATTGTATTAGTCGGCCATGACTCATCCAATATGGTTATGACAAGTGTTAAGGTAATTTTATATTATTATAATATTATTTTTACCTTCAATTACCCTATTTACCTTTAACCACGGTAAATAAATGTCAAAAATTACTATTCAGCAAAAATTATTTTAATCCTATTGAACCAAATAGTACTTACTGATAAAAACCATGTATGTAGGATTTTCTAAATTCAATTCACAGAAGTGGTAAAATATCATTTAAATGAATAAAGTTGGTTTTTTTAACTACTACTCAGTGTTTTCACAATTCATAAAAAATTTAAGGTTTTTGAAAAAATAACAAAAAATACGACTAAGATATTTTTGATATTCCAAATTCATAAATGATTTCTATTTTACCAAATTCAAAACATAGAATTTCATTAATTAATTTAAAATTAATTCACGTTGTCAAAACAAAAAAAGCGTGTTTTTAAGAAATTATAACTATCAAAATATTGACACTTGTTTATGTCAAATTTCAAAGTGAAATTACTTCCAATAACCAAACTTGGATTAAATGGTAAAAATATAATCTAATTACACATTAAAACCTTTTAAAAAGTTAATCTAACAATGTATATAAATTATATTAAAAGGTAGTTTTGAATTAAATTGCAGTATTTTTCACTATTCATTTAAAATGAACATTATCATAAAAATACCAAAAATTTACCCAATGTAAATTTTGATGCCCTGATTCTAAAAAAGAATTTTATTTTTTCAAACAGAACATATTAAAGTGACTAAAACTAGATTTAAACAGGGTTTTCTATCAAAAGGTAATAAATCAACCTTTTAAAGAATATAATAGTATTTATGCTTAAAATTATATTCATTCACATTTTTAGACTCTAAATTTTATTGGATAAATGTAAAAAACATTTAACAAACATGTATAATCATAAAATGGATAGTTCTGTTTATTCCCTCAAATAAAATGGATAGATGTTAACTACCCTTTAAAATAATAATATTATATTATTATTATTTTTAATATGACTTAGCATTGTGGAAACATAAGACTTTGGAGAAACCCATTGTTGTGTGTAATGTACACCATTGAATATATAATCCCATTTAAAATGAAATTAATTTTAAATTCAAAAATATTAATAAATATGAAAATTTTATATTCTTTATTTTCCTCGGATGATACATCCTTCCCCATTTTGGAAATTGCATCATCACAATTTTAAAATTGGGCTTCAAAACATCTTTGAAAGTCCCACATCGGAAAAAATAGTAAATAAAACTATCACTTTAAAAGAAAGAAAGATAAGTAAAAATGATCACCCGAGATAACCCATACATGGATTATATGAAAATATGTATATGGAGGAGAAAATAAGTGTTACGTTCTGATACAGAGTGATAGAAAACAATATTAGGATAAAGTTAACAACAACAAAACAACAAATATCGGATGGGTTAAATGGTAAATGGTTTCTTAGTAGGAAAATTAAACACATGACGTTTTTTTATGTTACTTTTCAAAAAGCTGGAGAAATTTTTATGAGATTTAATAAGAACATAATGAAACTTACTTACATTCTATGTAGACTTTCATCATTTACAAAATTTCTACCACAAACTTATCTTTTCCCCAAACGATGTGTAAATAAGATGACTAAGTCACATAAATAGTGATAGAATCAACTTCTAGAGAATATCATGATCCAAAAAATATGAACCATATATTCCCTTTATCATTATACATTATCCAAAACCAAAATTGGTTAGTAAGAGATCAGATAATTCCAAAAATAATAAACCCTTATTAAAATAAATAATACTCTTAATCTTCAAAATTCAAAAAAAAACTTAAATGAAGTTCCAGAAAGACCATTCAATATACAATTGTCCATAAAATTATATAAAATATTCCAAACTACGATTTAAACCCAAAACTCATAAGGATTTAATAACATACTCTTCCATATTAAATCTTAACATTTGTCTCTAAAAACATCAAATACACTTAAATTCTCATACAGAAGTGTAATTAACCTAATCACATATTCTCTATGATAGGTTAATCATTCCCATAAATAACACAAATCACCTTATGTAACATTCCACCCCTACCTCATTGGCTTGAGGAGATGGTGAGGGTTACTTTCCCTTAAGCGACATTCCCATGTTGCCAAAGGCTGGCAATAAATGTCGAGGGCTTCAAGAACAAATTGGGGAACTATTATCCCTTAAGTCAAAACCAACCAAACCATCACTAACAACTACTATATGATGCATTTCAATAAACCATTTAAAATTGTATTCCCAAAAGACAACCATGTTCTTCCACAATACAACCCAAAACCCAATACAAATTAGAGTACTATGCGGGAGACAAAATAACAAAACACCACAAGCCATGACCCTCACCACAACTCCACACCAAGATCCAAAATCCAAGCTACACCAAAACATCACAATAATCACCACGAACCACTAGCAATGAAATGCCTTACCTTTACTTATATCCTCGTACACGACATCTGGAAAGATACCAAAGTGCCAAAGCAGGGGGTGAGTACAACTATTCAGAAGGTTTTCTACAAATCACTTCCCTACACACACCACTAGGATAAAACTGTTAGCATATTTATATAAAACAATTTATATAAAATAATCACATGTGCATCCATTACCATAATCCCAAGACACCCTTACCATGACATTTCAGAAAAACCAAGTAAGCCCAGGGAGAACCAAACAATCATGTTTTAAGCCAGACATGCCACACAAGGAAGCAAAATCAACCATGCCCCAAGCCGAATACCTTTTAATTTTTCACTCACAATCCCCGTATACAAACATCACAAACCAAGAACACAACATATCATGGTGGCACTTCTCGTCCATGCCATTAATTAGCAATCCACTCAAGTGGTACTTCCCACCCACCTGATTTTGCTGGTGGCCCTTCTGTCCATTATCCATCCACTTTTTTTAGTGTTACTTCTCTCCCACGTTCACAAAACATTCAAAGAAGCTAACATAACTAATCAAATTACCCATCAAGGCCACAACAATATGCAATCAACCATTTCCATTACAAGCCAATATACTTCAATAAATAAATCATTTATTGGAAATACCCTTTAACCATTTTCCATTGCAAACCCCATTTCAATAAAACATCCCTTTATATTGAAAACCATTTTCTCAGTTTATCTTAATCAACCAACCAAACAACTCATTTTTAAATCACATCAAGAGCATTTCGCCACAAGCCATTTTTTCCAAAAATCCCCCAAACCAGTACCAAAGGGATTTCCATCCGATTTCACACATCAAAAACACAATTAATTTTTATAAAACAAAAATTAATTGTAACCAACCCACTAGTTCTAACCATGTGCAGTTGATAGAGAATCCACTTACCTTTAGGGTTCTGGCATAATCAACCCACAAGAAACTACTCCTCAAAGACAGGCGAACACACCACAGAAACCTATCTATATCTCCTTCCCTAACATCTAAAATCCATAAAATTAACATAAAAGGAAACCAAAACTCTAGATATACACACAACGAGTGTAGATCAAGAAAACCGACAGAGGGGGAGATGTAGATCTTAAGGAAAACACAAAGATCCCAAGAGGAGTGACTTACCCAGGAGAAACCACCATCAAACCTCCATGAAAACCATTCGTTTTTCTTCCCATATCAGTTGGAGATCACCATCATCCCTTGAGAACCCAAAATCCCAGGTGAGGCTTGAGTGTGAGAGGGTTTGGAGAGGAATGAGGAAAAACCGAGTGAACCCGGGTTTTAAAACCCTACTTTTAAGATGTCGCACGGTTATCCTGCACAGTTTTACAAATCGTGCGCTAACTGAGTGAACGCTAATGCCGCAAGAGGAGATATCCGTAGGGTTTCCTCACACATTTTGGAAAACTATGTTCAGGAAATGTGATGATTACTGTCTCCCCCTACACGGTTTCCTGGAGAACCCACACGGTTTCCCCTAACCTTCCTCAAACCATGATCCCTAAGGAAAGCCTCCAAACTTATCCAAAACTTTTCCAAACCCTCCCAACCTCTTCTCAACTCATCCTATGAACTTTAAAGACATAAAAAGTCATAAAAATGGCTACATACCTCAAACAGGGAGTTCTACATTCTCCCCACCATTGGACATTCCATCCTCGGAATGTAGTAAACCCACCTATTGCTGAATGAGCTCGAGCCATTGCTCGACCATCTCTTTCTCCCGCTCCCAAGTCTCCACCTGGATCTGGCCATGCTACCACAAAACCTGAACCAAACTGATGGTTTTAACCTAAAAGACATTATCATTCCTATCCATAACCTTCACTAGCACGTGCACCAACGAAGCATCGGGCTCTAGCTCAACATGACCCCATCGAATAACGTGGCCTAGATCCGGCTGATACCTTTTCAACTGTGACACATGAAACACATTGTGCACCACAATGAACCTAGGTGGAAAATCCAAAAGATATACCACCTCGCCAACCCAGTCAAGAATCTCAAAAGGTCCAATATACCTCGGAGAAAACATTCCCTACTTACCAAACCAACGATGTCCCACCCTAGGATAGATTTTCAAGAAAACATTATCACTCACATCAAACGACAATGGTTGTCGATGATGATCCAGATATGATTTCTGATGAATCTAAGAGATCTCCATTATCTTCCTGATTAACCTGTTCTTCTCCGTAGTCTATTGGATAAGGCTCGGTTCAACCATTGAGAACTCACCCATTTCCACCCAGCGTAGTTGAGAATGACACGACCACTCATAAAACTCTTCAAACGGAGCCATATGTATGGATTCTTGATAACATTTATTGTATAAGAACTCAACCAATGAATAGTGCTCCTCTCACGAGCAACCAAAATCCATGACACAAGCCCACAACATATCCTCCATTGTTTGTATCATCCTCTTTGATTGACCATCTTCCTGATGGTGATATGTTGTGTTCATTGTCAATTGTGTCCCAAGGGCTTGTTGAAAGGATTTCCATTAACTATATGTAAACCTCAGATCTCTATCTGATAAAATAGAATCTGGAATTCCATTCCTCTTTACCACCTCTCGAATATAGATTTGGATAGAACCTCCACTGTATGAGATTCACGAATCAGGATGAAATGGGATGACTTCATTAGCCGATCCACTATGACCCAAATGGAATCATGCTTCCTGACCATTCTTGGGAGACTTGGGACAAAATACATCACTATTTTCTCCCACATCCAAATAGGGATTGGTAAGAACTGCAACATTCCCACTGGCCTCTGATTCTTTACCTTGACCTTTTGGAACGTCATGAATCTCGAAACAAACTTAGCCACAATTCTTTTCATACAATCCCACCAGAACTATGCTTTCAACGCCTTATACATTTTCTAAATTCCGGGATGAACATACCACCAGGAATGATGATACACCCTGAGAAGATCCGCTTGACAAGAAACTTGTACAACTATCTGATTCTGAAAACACAAAACTAAATCTCCATTCAGTTGCGAACCCTCAATGGTATCTAAACCATTGAGTTTCGACCTCATGGTCACCCATGCAGAATCATATATCTGCACCTCATTAATCAGTACAACCAAGTTAGGAATCAACAATACTAGAAAGAAGACTAATCTATTGCCCTGTTTTTCACATTCCAACCACATGTCGGCTATAACCGACATCAACTGCCAATAGTCTGATGCATGTTTCACCACCTAAGAATCTGATTCTCTTCTTAAAGCATCCTCCACTAAATTTCCATTACCAGGTGTGTACATCAAGTCAAAATCAAACATCTAGATTTATTCCAACCATCTTCTTTTCCTCATGTTCAAATACCTTTGTGAGAAAATGTGATTCAAGTTCTTATGATCCATAAATACTGTGAATTTCTCCCCGAAGAGATAATGATGCCACACTTTCAAAGCATGGACCACTACTGCCAATTACAAATCAGGAGATGGGTAGTTCTTCTCATCCACCCTCAATTTCTGTGATCCATACACAACCACATGATTCACTTGCATGAGAATGCACCCCAGCCCTGATCCCGATGCATCGCAATACACCATGTACCCTTTTCCTTGTTTTGGAAAAACCAATAATGGTGCTGATGTAAGGCGGACCTTTAGCTCTTTGAAACACTACTGACATTGTTCACTCCACTAGAATGGAACATTATTTCTTATCAAAGATGTCATTAGTGAATCAAAATGTGAAAAATCATGAACAAAATTCCAATAATACCCATCTAGACCGAGGAAACTCTGTACCTCAAACACATTCTTTGGTGGTTTCCATGAGATAATAGCCTCTATCTTTTCTGGATCCACTGAAATTCCCCTTTCAGAAATCACATGGCCCAAAAAACAGAAATCATGTATCCAAAAGTCAAACTTTGAAAATTTGGAATACAACCGATGATCCCTCAAGTTCCCCAGAACTTTCGCCAAGTGCTTCTCATGATCCACCCTTGTCATAGAATACACTAGAATATCGTCTACAAACACCACCACAAATGAATCTATATATCTCTGAAATATCTAATTCATAAATTCCATGAATATCGTTGGAGCATTTGTTAGACCAAAGGGCATAACCACATATTTATAATTGTTGAGTCAATAAGGTTTTCATTATGACTTTTCCATTCCTTCTTGTTTTGAAAATCACAAACACCTTATCTTTAATAAAATCGCTTTTATAAGGAAAATTTCTTTTATAAGAAAAATTTCTTTTATAAGGAAAATTGATTTTATATGGAAAATTGCTTTTATAAGAAAAATTGCTTTTATAAGGAAAATTGCTTTTATAAGGAATATCACTTTTATAAGGAAAAACGCTTTTTTATGAAAAATTATCCTTATCATATTTTCATTCATATTTTTTTCTAATTATAAAATTCGGATTCATTTCTGTTTTCTCGGATTTGTTTGAAAAATTGATATAAAGTATTCTGTTTTAGGATCTGAATTCTGGATAAGAACTATAAAGAAGTTTCACTCCAAATTCCAGATGAGAACTGTAATAAAGTATCATTCCGAATTCCGGATACAAACTCTGACTAAGTTATATTCCAGATTCAGGATACGAATCCTTATGAAGTTCGACATTGAATTCTCATTACGAATTCTAATGACTAATTCTCATTACGAAATCTGATAATGAATTTTCATTAAGATTTATGATGATGAATTCTCATTACGAATTCTGATGATGAATTATCATTCTGAATTCTGGATATGAATTCTCAATACGAATTCTTAAGATGAAATCTCATTACAAATTCTAATGATGAATTCTCATTTAGAATTCTGGATACGAATTCTCAATACGAATTCTTAAGATGAAATCTCATTACGAATTATGATGATGAATTCCCATTACGAATTCTGATGAGTAATTCTCACTACGAATTCTGATGATGAGTTCTCATTCTGAATTCTCATTCCAAATTCATCTGTTAAACAGAATCTGATCATCTTTGTTTTATACACTCTGAATTTATTCAGTTTCCGAATCTTAATTCTAAACTTTCATTTTTCTTATGCCTTTATATTTTGACTACTCTTTATTATTTTCCTTACACTCCAAAACTTTCACTCTGAACCTTCACTCCGAATCTTTTGAGTTAGATTTTAAACGGTGTCGTACTTTCTGTTACACTTATTTTGTTATAAAACGATGTCTTCTATTTTGTTATAAACTAACCGTTGACTATGTGACACCTGTACAGGTCCCTCCAATTTTTATGGAAAATATGACCGTTGGGAAGGAGGCCAACCTTACCTATAAATTGGAGCTCATTTGAAAGATCTCATAATCAACGATGGATGAACAACTTGGTTATTGTGCATAAATGCTGTTGATGTGATTTCTAGAGAGAGAGGCTCTTATTAACTCTCAAAGCTTCGTGCGACTCCAAATGTTGGTGATTACATTCGATGACTTTCGGGGATAGGAAGACAGTGGTGCCGACTACCTTTATGTTCGAGGGATTCCTTGCTGAGGAAGACAGAGGTTTCCAACTACCTTGAAGTTGAGGGCTTGCGGGGATAGCAAGACAGAGACACTCTGATCTTCGTATCGAGGGCTTACCCTGGTGTGGGTAAGACAGACTTTCTTGAACGTATAAATAAAGGTACCTTTATCCAAGGTTGTTGGATACCCTTCTATTTGGGTTAAAAGACTTATATCTTGTTACTTGTAGTTTTACTACTTGTTTATTTCCTCTGCATTTTGTATTACAAGGAAAGTATAACTTTCTTATACTTCCTTACATGTACTTTGTTTCATTTAGATTCTATACTCTTTAAGGTAGAATCTCATATTATATTCTTTTGATAAGTTTCAATTTCCGGAACCACATTTCTGGAACCCATGTTCGGAATCTCTTTCCATGTTTTCATTTTGTATTAGAGGTGTTGTGAATTTGCTTATGTTTAATTTTGTTAAACTTAGCCCTTTCCTTTGCTTATGGAAAACACAGTTATTCATAACTAACTTTAAAGGTTCCAAAGGAATTTTTAAAGTTTACAATTCACCCCCCCCCCCCCTCTTGTAAATTGAGCATCAACATCAATATTTCGATCCTACAATTGGAATCAAAGCAGGTCTCTGAAATACTTGTACTCACGTATAATCTTTTCTTGCTCACTTTCCCATTCCGAACTTTTCCATTCCGAACTTTTCCATTCTGAACTTTGTTATTAGGAATCTTTTCTACTAAAAAGTTTGTATGCCGAAGGTTATTTTTAGTATGGCAGGAATCAATGTTGGTTCTATTCATAATCTAAATCATACAAGACCACCAATCTTTGATGGTAATGACTATGAGTACTGGAGAGATAGAATGAAGACTTTCGTTATCAATACTGGAGTAGACAATTTTGTTATGCTTACTGGTGATTATAAAATTCCTGATAAGGAAGCTAGAACTTTCACTAACCAGGAAAAGCAAGAGTATCAAATCAACTATAAGGTATGAAATACTCTACTTTGTTCAATGACTAGAAATGTATACATCCAAATTTCTTCTTGTAAAGTAGCTAACTATATCTGGAAGAAGTTAGAGGTTACACACTTTGGAATTTCTAATGTGATTGAGACTAGGAGAGCTATGGTCAGAGCTGAATATCATGGCTTCAAATTTCTTTATGGAGAACCAATTTGTAATGTACAACAGAGATTTATGACTATCGTCAAAAACCTACAGTCTATGGGAGAGAAATGTTTAGATGATGAAGCTCTTGTGGATAAGATAATTGATATCACGCCTAATGAGTGGGAATCCAAAAGAATAGCTATAGATGAGAACAGGAAAGTGACTCCGATTTCTCTTGATGAGTTATTTGGATGTCTTCTCCAACATGAATCCAGAAAGAAGAGAGTTGCTGACAACATCAAAAAGAAAAATGGAAATGGTACTGTTTCTTTTACAACTACATGAAATCATATGAAAGCTAAGACTCCTGAGAGTGTAACCAGATCCAAGTCTAAGAAGATGGTAATTCAGTCAGATTCTAGTGAGAGTGAAATATCAGAAAATGAATTAGCAAATCTTTCTCGAAGGATGAACAATATAGCTGGCCAGATAAATATCCAATCCAAGTATAAGAAAAAGGAAAGGAAAGATAAGAAAGATGGAGAAGTTACTTGTTATGAATGCAAGAGAGCTGGACATATAAGACCAGATTGCCCTATGCTCAAAAAGAAAGAAAGGAAAGAAATACATTCAGATAGGAATAGAAAGAAGTATTATAAAGAAAAAGCTAAGAAAGTTATGAAAGCTAATGACACCTGGAGTGCCAGTGGTGGAAACTCTTCATATGAATCTTCTAATTATGAATCTTCAGGACAGAAGAATCTTGGTCTTATATCCAGATTACCTATTGATAATCATTGTTTTATGGCTAGGGTATGAAATGCCGAATAACTGACCAATGTTTCTTTAAATTCAAATGATAGTAAGTATTATGACTCTTCTGATAAAGAATCTTCTTCTGATGAAGAAAATACTTTACCTACTTATGAAGAAGTTTCTAGGTTTTCTGAACTTCTTGAGATTGAGAATTCTAAACTCAATAAAAAACTTGATAAGGAAATCTCTAAGAATTCAATTCTTACAAAAGAGATATCAGATCTTTCTAAAGATCTTGATAAGAAAAATGATGATTTTGAAAGTATTTCAAAAAATCTTGAGGAAGTAAGTTCTGAGAAGAACAAACTTTATAATGAATTAGAAAAGGTAATTTCTAATAAAAATGTTTTCGATCCTAGATCTAGTTCTAAAACTAATGATTTTGAGGATAAAAACTTGGTTGTAAAAATCATGTCTGAAATTTTTTCTTTAAAGAAGTGTTTATCAAATTTTACCCATGGTAAGGAAAATTTTGATAAAATGTATTCCCAAATATGACCTTTAAGAAATAAATCCAGATTTGGTTATACCCATGGAAAACCAATTTTCAGTAACAATTATTTTATTCCTCAAAGTGCCCCATTTTTTACCAAGTGTCAATGTGGTGGTCACTGGGCAAAGGATTGTTCCTTAAACAAAACCCAATCTTTAGGATTTCACAAAGCTGACTTTTCTAAGAAGATGTGGGTACCTAAAATTTTATTGTCTGGAAATCTCGGATCCAAAGAAGTTTGGATTCCAAAAGTATAATTTTTCTTCTTGTTTTCAGGAAAATAAAGAGAGTACCAGTTACAATACATGGTACATGGATAGTGGATGTTCCCGGAACATGACTGGTAACAAAAGCTATTTTGAAATGATTATCAAAACGAAAGGAGGAAAGGTAACTTTTAGAGACAATACTAAGGGTGAGATTGTTGGTATTGATAATATTGTTTTTCTTGGTAAAACATTGATTTAAAATGTTCTTTTTGTTAAGGGTCTTAAGCACAACCTTATTAGAATAAGTCAGTTATGTGATGAAGGTTACCTTGTGAATTTTAGGAATGATAAGTGCTTAGTTTATAATTCCAAGGAAGAATTTATTCTCTCAGCCAATAGGCAAGAGAATGTTTACACCTTAAACATAGAAGATCTTAGAAGCCAAGATTTACCTTGCCTTGGTGCAATGGAAGATCATTCCTGGTTATGGAATAGAATACTAGGTCACGGTAACCTTAGGAACCTATGTAAACTCTCTAAGAAGAAACTAGTTAAGGATCTACCGGATCTTAGATTTGATTCTTCTAAAGTTTGTGATCCTTTTCAATATGGTAAGCAACATAAATCTAGTTTTAAATCAATCGGTGAAGTCTCAACAACCGATGCATTACAATTATTACACATGGATCTTTTTGGTCCAACACAAACTGGAAGTATTGGAGGCAAATACTATGTGTTTGTTCTAGTTGATGATTACACAAGATTTACTTGGGTTTATTTTCTAGAAAATAAATCTGAAGCTTTTTCTTATTTCAAAAGTTTTAGAGCTCAAGTTAAAAATGAGAAAAACCTTCCATTGAAAACTATTCATAGTGATCATGGTGGAGAATTTCAAAATTCTGATTTTGAAACTTTTTGTAGTAAAAAAGGTATTACTCACAATTTTTCAGCACCTAGAACTCCTCAACAAAATGGTGTAGTTGAAAGAAGAAATAGAATTCTTCAAGAAATAACTAGATCCATGTTGAGTGAATATTCTATAGCTAGACATTTCTGAGCTGAAGCTGTATGTACTTCTTGCTATAATATAAATCAAGTTTTGATTAGACCATTACTTAATAAAACTACTTATGAATTATGGAATGGTAGAAAACCAAGACTATCTTACTTCAAGGTTTTTGGTTGCAAAGTATTCATTTTGAATACTAAACATAACTTACATAAATTCTCACCAATATCTGATGAAGGAATTTTCTTAGGTTATTCGACAACATCTAAGACTTATAGAGTTTTTAGTAAAAACACTTATATTGTTGAAGAAAGAGTAAATGTAAAATTTGATGAGTCAGATCCTTTTGTTTTTAAAACACCTCAGCCTACATCCTCAGATGTGTTTTCAAAAACTGATTATCAACCTTTGATAGAAGAACCTTCTGATAAAGATAATGATCAAGAAGATATTCTTGAATCATTTACCCCAGAATATTTTCTACCCTATGTTGATGAACTGGCATTTCAAAACCCAAATCAGGCGTTTCTTAAGAATCATCCCAGTGATAGTATCATTGGTGATGTAAGTCAACCTGTAAGGACTAGAAGATCCTTATGAAATGAAGTAGAACATCTAGCATTTCTTTCCCAATTAGAACCGAAAAGCACTGATGAATCTTTAGATGATGATAATTGGATTAATGCCATGCAATATGAACTAAATGAATTCGAAAGGAATAAAGTCTGGACCTTGGTTGAAAGTCCTAAGGAAACTTCTGTTATTGGAGTCAAATGGGTTATCAAAAATAAATGTGATGAAAATGGAGTCATAGTAAGAAATAAAGCTAGACTTGTTGCTAAAGGATATAATCAACAAGAGGGAATAGACTATGAAGAAACCTATGCTTCAGTATCTAGACTTGAATATATCCGTATTCTACTTGCCTTTGCAGCATTCTTTAATTTCAAACTTTACAAAATGGATGTGAAATGTGCTTTTCTTAATGGTTATGTTCAAGAAGAAGTTTTTGTTGAACAACCTGTTGGCTTTGAAGATACAAAACATCCTGATTATGCTTTTAGACATACCAAAGCTATGTATGTCCTTAAACAAGCCCCACGAGCATGGTATGATAAACTCACTGGATTTTTTCTTCAAAATAACTATGTTAAGGGAAATGCAGATCCAACCCATTTTATAAAGAAAGATAAGAAAAATATTTTTATTGTTCAAATTTATGTTGATGACATCATATTTGGTTCAACTCAGCAATCCGTGACCGACTCTTTTGCAAGTCTAATGAAATATGAGTTTTAAATGAGTATGATGGGTGAGTTAACATTTTTCTTTGGTTTTCAAATTTCTCAAAAACAAGAAGGAACCTACATATCTCAACATAAGTATATTAAAGATCTTCTTAAAAAGTCTGTTTATGATAATATTAAGAGTATAAGTACTCTTATTGGTACCTCAAACTCTTTAGATCTTGATGAATCTGGGAAACCAGTAGATCAAACATCTTTTAGAGGTATGATAGGAAGTCTACTATACTTAACAGCTAGTCGACCAGACCTAATGTTTTCAGTATGGTTATGTGCAAGATATCAATCCAATCCTAAGGAATCTCACTTAACGAAAGTAAAAAGAATTTTTCGCTACCTTAAGGGAACCATGGATCTAGGGTTATTTTATACTTCTGGAAATGACTTTATCCTAAAAAGATTTTCTGATGCTGACTTTGGTGGATTTAGAATGGATAGAAAAAGTACATCCGGAACTTATCATTTCATAGGAGATTCATTAGTTTCTTGGTCCTGCAAGAAGAAACATTCTGTAGCACTCTCCACTGCTGAATCTGAATATGTAGCAGCTGGAAGTTGTTGTGCTCAGGTGTTGTGGATGCAACACACACTCATAGACTATGGCTGAAGTTTTACTAAAACTCAAATATTGTGTGATAACACTAGTGCCATTGCTCTCAGTAAGAACCCTGCACATCACTCCCATAAAAAACACATAGATATTAGGCATCACTTTCTTAGGGATCAAACACTCAAAGGAGATATTATTCTTCAGTTTATCGGAACACAAGATCAACTTGCTGATATTTTCACAAAATCTGTACCTTCTGATAGATTTGAATACATTATACAGAATTTAGGAATGATAACCGTAAGGTAATCCTTCGTATTTAACTTTCTATTGAAAAAGTCTCCTTACAGCAATAATCTCCTTTTCATAGGGGGAGTACATTTTATTGTTAGTTTAAAAAAAGTTTTTCAAAATTTGTTTTCAAACTTTTCAGAACTAAAATTCTGGAATGGCATTTCCAGAAATAAAATTTTCCAGAATGGATTCTTTCATACAGAATACTTCTGGAATGGAAGTGTTCATATTGAAAACATCCGGAATGAAAATTTTCGTACTGGTATTTTCATAACAGGATATTCGTACCGAATCCTCCATAATAAGTTTTTCGTTTTCAAAATGTTATAATGAAATTTTTCGTACTAGGTTTTCCTTACTGAGTTTGTTTTTCATAGTCAGTTTTCTGAATTTTTCCATTTCATAATAAAGTTTTTTTTGAAAGAATATTACCCATTACGAATAATCCTCCTAAGCCAATCCGAAATGTAAGATTTCCTTACCATTGTTTTCGTAGAGATACTTTACTTGCTGTCATTTTGTTTTATTTTGTTTTTGGATTATAGTTTTCTTAATTCTTTGTTTTAATAAAAACCTCAAAAGATCGGATTCAAGATAATTGGTTTTCGACCATCAGATCTGATCTCAACTTATCACAACTATTCGATCAACCGTGGAAGTTGAACCATTTTTTCGTTGCCTATATAAAGGGGACCCCAAATGATTGTCCCACATCGGTTTTCAAGCTCCAGCGTCTTGAAGCTTTGCCTCTCTGTTTTAAGGCCGTTCCAAACTTTAGTTTTCTCAGTTCCGAACTTCTCAGAGGTCTTCAGATCTGAATGTCTGTGGAAGCAGCTTCTCAATACATGTCTTCTTCTACGATGATTTCAAAGTGGTTAGTATATAGAGAGAGGCTGGTTCATCCGAATTTCTTCAACAAGTACGATTCTCTTATTTCTAAGAATATCAAGCTTAAGGGTTGGGAAGATGTTGCGGTGTCAAAACTCGGGAACCAAGATGAAGTGTATTCAGACTTACTTGTTGAATTCTATGAAACAGTTTCTTTTCATAATGAAGATGGAAAGGAGAAATTGTCTTTTATGTCTTATGGTAAGACATAAAATCTTTCATATGCCAAGGCAGCCATCTTGGTAGGGATAATGAATGAAGGTGAAGCTGACTTTATTTCTCATGTGTTGCCGGATTCTAAGGGTAGATTCGACAAGGAAAAAGCCTTAGAAACTCTTGAACTAGATGATGACAAGGCTCCGAAGATTGCAAGTTTATCTACAAATTTCCGGATTCTGGAATTATGGGTACAAGGTCTTATAGTACCGAGAAAAGGTGACAAAGATAGCTTGAAGAAAAGTGAGATCTACATCCAAGATTTTCTGATAAATCTGAGGAAGTTTAATTTGATGAAGCACATTCTTATCACTCTTGACAATTTGAAGAAAGGAAATCTGAGAGCTCAGATTATTATGTATCCAGCAATCCTCTCCAAGTTGATAGTTCGGTGCCTTGATTCTATCAAGGAGGCTTGAAAATCTAAGACAAGAGTTTGCAAGATTATGCTCGTGAGTGATGGTACTCTTAAGAGAATGGATGTAGCCTTTGACAAGGAGTTTGGACAGTTTATTGATCTACCTTCTCAAAAAGAAAACAGTTCCGAAAGCTACTGATCTGGAATCCTCTAAGCTGGTAAGGAAGAGAAAGCTGAAGGAAATGGAAGTAGAAGCCGAGGATCCCAAGTCTAAGGAAGTTCATTCCGCACCTCCAAAACCAAAGAAGAAGAAATCTTACCCAGATCTGGTTGTTTCTAAATGGAGGGAGATGAATGAAAAGAGAGTGCAAGGGGAGCCTCAGTTTGGCTTGGACCTTGGGAAAGCTAAATCCTTGAAGGAGAGAACTGCCGATGAGCTTGAAAAATAAGAAAAAGAAAAGAAGATCAAGAAGAAGATGTCTGAGGCTGAGGTAGCTCAGGCTTTGTTAAAATTCAATGTGATGGTTTCTGCGAACATTCCTGTTCTGAGATCCTTTTCATTGGAAGCTCTACCTGAGACTCCCGGAAGAGTGTTTGTTGCTCTGGAAGAGGCAGTGGCTAAGCCAGTTGAACAAGGTGAGCAAGTTGAGCAAGTGGAAGAAGAAGAAGATTTTGCTGAAGGAAGTGGTGAAACCAGAGATGTGTTGAAACAAGTTGATGGTTATAAGGGGACACCTTCGGAACACTTATCGCTCCGAACTTCAGAAGCTGAATCTTCGAAGCTAGTTACTACAACAATGGAAGAAGAGAAAGGAGAAGAAGAAGTAGCTTATCATGGAGAAGAAGAACAACTTTTACATGATATTTCTCAGATGAAAAACGTAGAGTTTGGTGTTCAGGAAGTTGCTGATGATGAAGATAATGTTGTCCAAGTCTATGATAGTGAAAAGAAAACTCCGGAATAGGATTCTATTCCGGAAAAAGATAAGGGAAAGTAAATTCTTACTGATACTCCGAGTTTATTAGTGGTGAAGAGAAAACTAGTTGGTAGTTCCTAAAAGAGAAAGCTTGACCTTGTTGAAGAAGAAAATTCTCCAAGCAAAGTATCGAATTCGGATTCATCTTCGGTGGGGCATGACTTTGTTGTTTAGTATTTGAAAAAGTTGGTAGGAACCATTTCAACCTTCTCAAGTATTGTTTCAAGATACCAGATGCTCCAACATGCTTTGAATCAGAAAACTGACTCCGTGTCTATGGTGATGGACAAGTGTGTTGAAATAGAGGCTTAGTTCAAAACCTTTTTTATTGGCTACGAAGCCCATAGAAAATCTTGTAAGAGGATGACAAACTGGTCGAAGAAGACAGTAGAAGAAATGTGGTTATTTGATGAATTTCAAGACAATGTTAAAGATTTTTTTGAGAATGAGGACAGGAAGATAAATGAGCTGACTTCTTCCTTTGATGAGAAGCTGACAGATGAAAAGAACTTCCGGATTCAAGAAGTCAAGGATCTGAATGGGAAGCTATATTCTGTCTCTCAAAACTGGAAATTTGAAAGAGATCATCATATTGAGTTTCAAGAAAAGATGAAGGCTCAGGAAGAAAAGATCAAAGCTCAGGAAAAAAAGCTTCAAGCCCGGGAAGAAAAGATTGAAGCTCAATCTGCAAGAATAGTGGTCTTAGAGAAGCAAACTGAAGAAGATCATAAAGACTTAAAGAAGATACAAACTATTCTAAAGGGTCTCATGGCAAAGGAAAAAGATCCTAAATAGGCAGATCCGATCTTTTGTTGTAACTTAACTCTTTTTCTGTTGAAATTTTCAATCTTAATAAAATTTTTGTGCCTGCTCGTTTATTTTTGTTGTTACTACTAATCTTTCAGGTACTTTGTTATATTTCCCATTCCCTTATATTCTTTTTGAAAATCACAAAGGGGGAGAAGGAAAAGAACTCTAATGAAAGAGAAAAATAATCCTAACAAAGGGTGAGAAAGAAAACAAACTCTAATAAGAGTTTATATAAGGGGGAGTTTTTTTAAAAAGAAGACTTTCTTATTCATAATGAACTGTCACTACGGAAGTCAAGAATACGATCCTTAGAGTTTCAAAGCCTAAGGGAGAGTTAGTCATATTCGTCAATATTCTTAAAGCAAAGGGAGATAAGCCTTAATGTTTTTCTTTCTTCTTAGAATTTCTTTTTCAAGGATGTTTGTGCTTTCCAAAAAGGGGGAGATTGTTGAGTCAATAAGGTTTTCTTTATTATTTTCCATTCCTTCTTGTTTTGAAAATCACAAACACCTTATCTTTATGAAAATATCTTTTATAAGGAAAATTGCTTTTATAAGTAAAATTGCTTTTTTAAGGAAAATTGTTTTTATAAGAAAAATTTCTTTTATAAGAAAAATTGTTTTTATAAGGAAAATTGCTTTTATAAGGAAAATCGCTTTTATAAGGAAAAACGCTTTTGTATGAAAAATTATCCTTATCATATTTTCATTCATATTTTTTCCTAATTATAAAATTCGTATTCCTTTCTGTTTTCTCGGATTTTTTTGAAACATTTATATAAAGTATTCTATTTTAGGATCCGAATTCTGGATAAGAACTATAAGGAAGTTTCACTCCGAATTCCAGATGAGAACTGTAATAAATTATCATTTTGAATTCCGGATACAAACTCTGACTAAGTTATATTCCAGATTTAGGATACGAATCCTTATGAAGTTCGACATTGAATTCTCATTATGAATTCTAATGACGAATTCTCATTACGAATTCTAATAATGAATTTTCATTAAGATTTATGATGACGAATTCTCATTACGAATTCTGATGATGAATTCTCATTCCGAATTCTGGATATGAATTCTTAATACGAATTCTTAAGATGAAATCTCATTACGAATTCTGATGATGAATTCTCATTCCGAATTCTGGATACAAATTATCAATATGAATTCTTAAGATGAAATCTCATTTCGAATTATGATGATGAATTCCCATTACGAATTCTGATGAGGAATTCTCACTACGAATTCTGATGAAGAGTTCTCATTCCGAATTCTCATTCCGAATTCATCTGTTAAACAGAATCTGATCATCTTTGTTTTATACACTATGAATTTATTAAGACTCCGAATCTTCATTCTGAACATTCATTTTTCTTATGCCTTTATATTTTGACTACTCTTTATTATTTTCCTTACACTCCGAAACTTTCACTCCGAAGCTTCACTCCAAATCTTTTGAGTTAGATTTTAAACAGTTTCGTACTTTCTGTTACACTTGTTTTGTTATAAAACAATGTCGTCTATTTTGTTATAAACTAACCGTTGACTAAGTGACACGTGTACAGGTCCCTCCGATTTTTAAGGAAAATATGACCGTTGGGAAAGAGGCCAACCTTTCCTATAAATAGGAGCTCATTTGAAAGAGCTCATAATTAAAGGATGGATGAACAACTTGGTTATTGTGCATACATGCTGTTGATGTGATTTCTAGAGAGAGAGAGGCTCTTATTAACTCTTAAAGCTTCGTGAGCCTCTGAATGTTGGTGATTACATTCGAGGACTTCCGGAGATAAGAAGGCAGAGGTGCCGACTACCTTGTAGTTCGAGGGCTTCCTTGCAGAGGAAGACAGAGGTTACAAACTACCTTGAAGTTGAGGGCTTGCGGGGATAGCAAGACAGAGACACTCTGATCTTCGTATCGAGGGCTTACCCTGGTCTGGGTAAGACAGACTTTCTTGAAAGTATAAATCAAGGGACCTTTATCCAAAGTTGTTGGATACCCCTCTCTTTGGTTTAAAAGACTTATATCTTGTTACTTTTAGTTTTACTAATTGTTTATTTCTGCTGGATTTTGTATTACAAGGAATGTATAACTTTCTTATACTTCCTTACTTGTACTATGTTTCATTTAGATTCTATACGCTTTAAGGTAGAATCTCATATTGTAATCTTTTGTTTATGTTTCAATTTCCGGAACCATATTTCCGGAACCCACGTTCGGAATCTCTTTCCAAGTTTTCATTTGGTATTAGAGGTGATGTGAATTTACTTAAGTTTAATTTTGTTAAACTTAGCCCTTTCCTTTTCTTAAGGAAAACACAGTTATTCATAACTAACATTAAAGGTTCCAAAGGAATTTTTAAAGTTTACAATTCACCCCCACCCTCTTGTAAATTGAGCATCTACATCACTATTTCGATTCTACAATAATGACCATATATACTTCTGGAAGTTGTTTTAGTAATATCGTCCTTCTTCACCCGCAATTGATGATATCCCGACCTTAGTTCAATCTTGGGGAACCGCTGCGCTCCCCACAACTGGTCGAAAAAAACATAAATTCATGGAAGTGGATATCTATTGTTTATCTTTACTTGGTTATGTCGATGATAATCAACACAGAGCCTCAAATTTTTATCCACATTATTCAGAAACAACATCAGTTCTTCCTATTGAGGTGTGCTGGGTTGGATAAACCCTTTGTTTTCTAGCTCTTTCAACTGGACATTCAATTCCCACAATTCATTAGGTGACATCTGGTAAGACGGAAGTGAGATAGGATTGGTCCCCTAAAGGAGATCAATCGAAAACTCCACTTCTCATACAGATGGTAACCCATAGAATTATTTCGGAAAAACATCCATGAACTAATCCACCATTTCCAGAAGACACTCTACTAAACAGCCTCCATCGATTCCAATGACAACACCACCAACTGATATGATAACATTCCCACTACCAGTTCCCAAAAACCCGTTTCACCCTGCCTTTCAGGACTCTATATTATAAATATATGTCTAATGCCCTTGTGTATTGTAAAAGACACTGACTGCACATTACAGTCGATGTGGGCCTTAAACACCACCAGCCAATCCATTCACAAGATTACATCATACCCATCTATCTCAAGCACTACGAAATTCCACATTAGCTCAACCTCTCCCAAAATGACACAACATGCTCTACACAAGAACTCTCAACACTCTCTTTTACCTAGAGGAGTTTGAAGTATCAAAACCTAAGACATCATTTATATCCTTAAATCCAACATCTCAACCATGCGTCTAGCAATAAAAGAGTGTGAGGAACCTGTATCAAATAGAACTGTCATCAAGGTAGAATTTAAAATAATTGTACTTTGAATCATGGATGGTCCCGAATGATCATCCACCATAACCTGATAGTCTCCGAAAAACACCTTAGTTGCCACACTCTGATCATTATTTCCCTATTGAGGAGTTGTGGTTTTCCTAGAATCCCCATAACTGGATTTTCTTTAATGATGAGGGGTATGTTGTTGTCCCCGTCCTGTCGATGCATACGACGTCTGCGATCCCTGAGGAGTGTCACACGCACCCGACCATGGATCATTAAAGATATAACACAACAGATGCTCCATCTTCTTACAATTGTGACAATCTTGAGGTGGTTATGAATAGTCCAACATGATGTGTGCCATAAAGCCACACTGAAAACATCCTGGATTGCTCGGGTGCTTCAGAGGAAGATTTACCGATCCTGCCGTCAAATTATGCGCCATACTCCCACCCTGGGAATAAGTTTCCCTCCTCCACTGGAACCCAGTGTTAGAGTTCCTGCTATTCCCCATGGGTACCACCATGCTTCCTCCACCAAAAGCTCTCAAAAAATATCGATCATCCACTGATGCTCGATTCACTGTATCTATGTAATCACCAATACATAACACTTCTATTTTTGAATGGATATCTTTCCTTAACCCCACTTTGAATATCCTTTCCTTCAACAATGTGATACCCACCACCTCGGGTGCAAAACACTCTAATCTCATAAACATAGTTTTATATTCCATCACAGACATATTCTCTTTCTTCAGACTGAATAAATCATTTGTGCGAGGAATATTGAACGTATGTGGGTAGAATTGTTTATTAAACAATGCACCAAAGACTTCCCACTTCATACCCTGGTCTTTCCCCTCATGGACTACCATCTACCACTAATAAAAATAATGATCCTCTTGCTTATACATTGCTAGATTTACTTTCAACTCTACCGACATCCCCAAAAATTCGTAAATTCTGTTCATTCTAGACAGCCACGCCTCTGCCCTTTCCGGGTCCTAAACACCCCTAAATACGGGTGGATCCTGCCATTGAAACTAAGCAACATAATCAGCATGATTTGGCTCTTCCTCTCTATTCACACCTCCCACAGCTTGGAAATCTTGCACTATGCTCTAGACTAACTACTAGTTCACCTGGGGCTCAGGTGTAACCAAGTTCTCATCTGCCACTTCTGGTTGGTCTCTATGGAACCTACTAGGTGCCATTTCTATAAACAGAAAACAAACAACCATGAGTCTCATTTCCGTAGACATCAATAATTTCCATTTCCAGTTACATTACACAACACTATCACAATGAGGCTTTCCACCATTCCATATTTTCCATGTTTCACCATTTTTGAAAATCAAAACATTTTCAAAATACCACCATTTTTCATGTTTCAATTCCTTCCCTTTTAAAGCCCAATTCAGATTTTTCAAAATCCAGACATTCATATCACAACATAAGTCATTATACCCCAATGAAATATCCAACCTAGAGGGAATTCATTTCTACCATCCATATCATGATCATCTCATTGGCTACAACCACGACAATGAGATATCCAATACCCATAAGTGTCTCCAACCACTTATGTACCCAACTCCATGGTAACTTGATGTTCATAATAAAAGGGTTAGATACATCCTTTTATGCTATACATTACATGTTCCGACATTTCTATGCCTTGCTACCATCCTGACTCAAGGAATATACAACAACTAATGTCAACTCTAAATCCGAGAAACAAATCCAAAGGACCGAACAAGATAATACCACTTGTAAAACCCCACCCCTAACTCATTTGATTGAGGGGGAAGTGAGGGTTACTTGGCCTTAAGTGAAGTTCCCAAGGTGCCAAAGGCAAGAAATAAATGTCCAGGGCATCAAAAAAAATTGGAGAAAGATTTTCCATTAAGACAAAACCAACCAAACCATCTCTAACAACCACTATATGATGCATGTCAATAAACCATTTAAGCATATAATTCCAAAAGAAAACCAAGTTGTTCCATAGAACAACCCAAAAACTAAAACAAATCAGAGTATTATGTGGAATACTAAACAACAAAACACCATGAGCCATGAACCCCACCACATCTCCACACCAAGATCGAAGCTCCAAGATCCACCAACACATCACAAGAATCACCAAGAACCACTAGCAATTAGATGCCTTAACTTTACCTGTATCCCAGAAAACGACATCTACAAAGACACCAGAGTTCCAAAGTAGGGGGTGAGTACAACTACTCAGTAGGTTTTCCCCAAATGACTTCCCTACACACGCCACTAAGATAAAAACGTTATAATATTTATATAAAATAGTTTATATAAAATAATCACAAGTGTATCCATTACCATAATCCAAAAAGACCCTTACCAATACATTTCACCCAAACCATGTAAACCCATGGAAATCCAAAAAATCATGTCGTAGGCCAAACATGCCACACAAGGAAACCAAATCAACCATGCCCCAAGCCGATTACCTTTTCATATATCACTCACAATCTCCATCTACAAAAATCCCCAACCAATCACACAACATATCATGGTGGCACATCCCATCCAAACCATTCATTACTAATCCACTCAAGTGGGACCTACCGCCCACTTTCATTTGATGGTGGCCCTTCCGTCCACTATCCATCCCATTTTTATAGTGGTAATTATCACCCAATTCCACACAACATTCAAACAAGACAACACATCTGAGCGTATAACCCATCAAGGACACAACAACATGCAATAAACCATTTCCATTACATGCCAATCCAATTCAATAAATCAAAAATTAATTGAAAACACCCTTTAACCATTTTCCATTCCAAATCCCATTTCAATAAAACAATCCTTTTTATTGAAAACCATTTTCTTATTTTATCTTTATCTACCAACAAAACAACTCATTTTACAATCCAATTTTAAAATCACATCAAGATAATTTCTCCACAAGACCTTTTTCGCAAAAATCCCCCAAACCATTTCCGAAGAGATTTCCATCAGATTTTTCACATCAACAACCCAATTAATTTTTAAGCAACCCAAATTAATTTTAACCAAACCACTAGTTCTAACCAAGTGGAGCCGAGAGAGAAGAAACCTACCTTTAAGGTTCTGGTGAATTCGACCCACAAGAAACTAATCCTAAAAAACGACGAATGCACCACCAAAACCTATGTAGATATACTTTCCTAACATCCAAAAGACTTAAAATTGATATCCAAGGCAACCAGAACCCTAGATCTACACAAAAAGGGTGTAGATCTAGAAAACTGAGAGAGAGGGAGATGTACATCTAGAGGAAAAGACAATGAACCCAAGAGGAGATACTTATGTGCGAGAAACCACCTTCAAACCACCATGAAAACCCTTAAATTTTCTTCCAAAAATAGTGGGATACCACTTTAAACCCCTGAGAACCCAAAATCCCATGTGAGGCTCGAGCGGGAGAGGGTTAGGATAGGAATGAGGAAAACCCGAGTGAACTCGGGTTTTAAAACCCAACTTTTAAGTTTTCACAAGTTTAGCCCTCACAGTTTGACCAACTGTGAGCTAAACATGTGAACGCTACCGCCTCAAGAGGAGGGGTCTGCATGGTTTCCTCGCATGGTTTGGAAAACCGTGCATAGGCTGTGTGAAGCCTACTGTCTCCCCCTGCACGGTTTCCTGGAGAAACCGCACGGTTTCCCCTAACCTTTCTAAAACATTGCTCCCTAATAAAAGCCTCTAAACTTATCCAAAACCAATCCAAACTTTCCCAACCTCTTCTCAACTCATCCCATGCACTTTAAACACATAAAAATTCATAATCAAAGGCAAAATACCTTGAATCGGGGGTTCTACACCTTATATCCACAATAAAAATATAGATTCTTCCAAAATTATTATTTCAACCCTTACTCCACAAATTAAATCCCATGGTATTCTATTTTCATTAAGCATATAGTGTTCCAAAAAGAGAGAAAGTCTTCCAAAATAACATTTGTCACTAAATCACCATATAATTTTCTTATAATATAGATGTCCATTTGATAAAACATAAGATCAAAAATCAACTAATTATTAATCTATAAAATCATTTGACTAAAATGAATTAGTCATAATAACCAGGGACTTCATGTATTCCAGTGGTAGGTGAGAAATCTCAATCTCACTTTGGTTATGGGTTTGATCCTCGTAGCTTTGTCTGACGCGACAGGTTGTCACACAGTCTGGGTCTTTTCCTTTTTCAAATATATAAACATATAACATCATAAAATCCAAAAAAATGATACAAATTCCTCAAAAATTATCATTACATGTTTTATACTCAAATTTTATCTAATACCTTTCATTTTTCACACCAAAATGTAATAACCATTGATCACCTCTAAAATAAATATAACTCTTTCTAATATGCTAACTATTATGGTCATGTCACTTATGCTTAAATAACACCCTAACCTATAAAGTTATCTAAAACTACCTCTAATACCAACTATAAGGACCCGACCATAAACATTACATAATCTTAAATTAATTGAATAATTCACATTGAGGATATTTTCAGGTTTAGATCTTTAATGAATTTTTCCATAAATATTACATTTCAGAAATTACAAAGTGGAAACTTCTGCTCAGTTTCCATTTTTTTCATAAAATAAAAACTATAAAAAAGAAACTTTTCTAGTTCCATGTTTTAGAAAGCATGACTTTTCCTTGATCACATCTTTGATTATATTCATCTTTATGTCTTGCGAAAAACATTTCACAACATGGGATGAGCATAAAAAGATCAGTAAGGGTTATAAAATAAGGAAATAAAACACTATCCCATCAATAAATACAAATCAATGAAACCATACTTTTTAATCATAACATACCTAATGAAATCACAAGATTTATGAATAATACAAAAAATTATAAATCATAAAGGTAACTTGTGGCATCCATAACATAATGAATTTGTAGTTTTCACAACTATGTAGGGAGTTACATTTAGTATACCCATCACAATATATTCCCAAAATATTTTAGGAGAAACATTATCATTTTTCTCTGTCACGTTACCAAATGCATTGGAGAGCTATCTCGGGCTCACCCACCCTAGGTTTATCATGGAACCACCCAAATACATAAAAAATTTCCAATAACCCTAACATATTCATAACACATAAAACAACCATAAAGTAAAGATAAAATTTCCCCATTTCAATAAAAATATATCGTTTCAAGATATTTACATAATCAATGCTTTATCATACCATTTTCAAATCCATTTAAAACATTTAATAAATAGATTTTCTATCAAAGTGTCACATACCACATAGAAGCTTTTAAAGGGAATAACATTATAAAACATTAATGTCCATATAATTAAATAATTTATACCTTTTGAAAACATTTATATTATTGAGAAATATTTAGAAGATTAAATCATTAAAACATTTAATACTGTGTTTTAGTTAAAGAGTCTATTACCACTTAGATAATACTTGAATAAAAATAATTAAATAATTTAATTAAACAAAACATATAATATCATGACAATAAAAAGATTGATGATATATTAATTCAAAAGTAAGTATATACACCCCATAAAAATGAATTGGTGTATAACAACAAATAAGACTCAATGGAATGTAAATTGAGGCAAAGTCCCTTGAAAAGATCATATCCTTATATTAAGGACAAATCAATGACATAATTATGTGTAAAAAATAAGAATACACCCAATATAAGTGGATATTATGTATAAAAAAGTCATATTTCATTAACAAATATTCATAGAACGACATAATCAAGAAGTATAAGTTTAACCCAAAGAATTGAAATTGGGTTAAGAAGATCTCTTTCATAAATTTGACAGCCTAACGACATCGCTTTAAAATTCAGAAAATGAGTTGATGAGAGAGAGAATGATCTATTTTTAAATAGACATAAAATTTACAGAAATAATGATATAGAAGAACATATCCCAATATATGAAGATATAAATTAAAAGGCATATAAAAAAGAAGACTTTTAAAAAGAGGAGGGTGAAAGGTTCCCTTACAGATTTGGTAACATATGAAACATAAACCCCGTGAAAGAAGAGTAATAAATTGAAGATAAAAATACCCATAAATTAATGTATATTATAGAATTAATACAATCATGTTCAGTACATACACCACAAAAACGTTAATAGTGGCAATATAGCAAATATCTCACAGGAATAAAAAGTGATATGAAAACCCCTTACCACGTTGTAATCAATTGAGTCGTATGATAAAAAGTTAATAACCACCAAATTAATCACAGAATAACATGAATATAAATAGAATAATGATAATACATATCAAATAGAAGTACACAATACACCACATGTAATAAATAAGTGGTGAACAACAGAAATCTCACAGAATTAAAAGGGATATCAGAAACCCCTTACCTCGTGTCTCACTTGACCTATTCGTTCTTTAATATCTTGAATAAAAAACTAATGTTAATTTATACTTTATTAAGAACATTTTGAAATTATATTATTCCTTTTATATCACTTATTACCATGTTATAAAAATTATTCTATCATTTAAGTTAATAATTGTTGTTTTGTTGATATTTGGTACTTCAGTCAAAAATGAACTTCTTATGATTAGAAGTTGTTCATTTGGGTAAAAGTACATAATCTACCGAATTATATTCAGGATTTAGATATCATATGTATCATATATGTCCAGTATATATATGTATTTATAACAGTACATAACATTTGGAGGTATGAAATGAAATGCACCATTCATGGAGACCGAAAGTCGTACGTACACATGAAGGGTACTTTTATTTATATTTCATATTTAATGGAATGAAAACATAATTATACATAGGTATAACATAATTACATTATAATATCATATATAATTTCATTAATTATATTCTTTATATGTTCCATATATGGCTTGAACGGGTCATATCACTTTGAGGGGGCGGTAGTCCACACTTTCTGAAATGAAATTATCTTATTTACCCATTATGGAAACCATAAATGTATGATATAAATGAAAAATAAATAAGTATAGAGAAAATATAAATAATATATATATTACATGTAAATAAATTTCCATCTTAATAGCCACCATAAGAGGTGGAAGGAGAAGATTGAACAATCCTCGTTTCGTGATACAGTAGTCCACCATCCACAGAAATAGAAAGTTCTTTACCCATTAGACGGAGGTGTGTGTAAAAGTAGTTTGAATAATTCTCATATAAACAACCTAGTATATTTATTATATTGTTTTTGTTATAAAATAAATGAATAAAAAAGTGTTTAGGGGGTTGGAGAAGTAAATCAACAAAAAAGAACTTAAGAGAAATATTACCTTTAAATCGGGTAACTCCATTTGGTTTGAAAGAAAAAGATTTTTGAAGTGCCTTCTGCATAAGGTAATGATTCTAGGTGTAAGAGAGGGATCTTGAGAGATTATTCGGGTAGAGGTGGGATGAGCCAATGTGATTGAGTGGTGTTAGTAATGGGTTAAAGGTGAGGGCTTTTTATAAGGGGGAGGAGGGTCTCTTTAGGAAAGTTTGATAATATTATTCTATTATATAATGATTTCCAATTTCAAAAGGCCCAAAAATTATTAAATTAAAATAAAAGATGAATCTTGTTCAAAATTTAATCATAAAACAAGAATTGGACAGGTTTTGGATATTGTTTTAATTTTTATAATCTTATTTATATAAATCATTCATTAATGAGGTAAACATTGCATCAATATTGTGTCACAAATAATTTTATTTATCTGATGTCTAAAAATTATAAATAATATATCATTATATATGAAATCTTTTAATACTTATAATGATTTTTTATAGTCAGGTAAATCAATTATATAACCCCCACATTATATTTGTTTTTTCAAAATAACACATGTTTATGATATTTTAATTTTTACATTAAATAAAAAGATATTAATGTCATTATCTTACCCAATGGATTTTAAAGGCCACAAATATCACCCAAGGAATGTATTGGTCGACCACGACTCATATAATAAAGTTATGACAAGTGTTAAGGCAATTTTATAATATTATAATAATATTTTTACCTTGAGTTACTCGATTTTACCTTCAATTGTTGTAAATAAAAGTCAAATGTCACTATTCACCAAAATATACTTTCATCTTACTGAACCAAATTTTACTTACTGATAACACCAATGTATGTAGAATTTTCAAAATTCAATTCACAGAAGTGGTAAAATTTCATTTAAATGAAGAATTCTATTTTTTAACTACTACTTAGTGTTTTCACTATTCATCAAAAATTGACGTTTTTCAGAAAAATTCCAAAAATTCAGCCAAAGATATATTCGGTATTCAAAATTAAAAAAATGTTTTATATTTTAACAAATTAAATACATACAAGTTTCATTAATTAATTTAAAATTAATTCCCATTGTCAAAATAAAAAAGCGTGTTTCTTAGAAATTTTAACTATCAAAATATTGACACTAATTTATGTCCAATTTCAAAGTGAAATTACTTCCAATGACCAACATTGGATTAAATGGTAAAAATGTAATCTAATTACGCTTTAAACCCATTTAAAAATATAATATAACCATAAAAATATATTATATTAAAATGAAGTTTTGAATTAAAATGCAATATTTTTCACTATTCATTATTAAAGAACTTTATCTGAAAATTACCAAAAATTTACCCAAAGTAAATTTTTATGCCCCAAATGTAAATAAGATTTTTAATTTTTAAAATAGAGTATATAAAATTGACCAAAACTATATTTATGAAGAGTTCATCATCAAAAGGTACTAAATCGACCTTTTAAATAATATTAGAGTATTTATGCTTAAAATTAGATTCATTCGCATTTTTATCCTCTAAATTCTATTGGATAAATGAAAAAACATTTAAAAAATGTATTATAATAATAATATGGTTAGTTCTGTTCATTCCCTTCAATAAAACGTCTAGATGTTAACTACCATCTAAAATAATACTATTATATATTTTTCAATATGACTCAATATTGTATGCAACATAAGACTTCAGAGAAACCCATTATTGTGTGTCAGATATGCCATTGTATATTGCATCCCCTTTAAAATAAAATTAATATTTAATTCAAAAATATTAATAAATATGAAAATGTCATATTCTTTATTTTTCTGGGATGTTACACAGCCACTAGCAACAAATGAATCTAAATAGAAATCATATTCCTTTGGAAATTTTTTATTCAAAATGAACCCTAATTTACCTTTAATTAAAATTTCTTGACACTATCAATAAATCCATCTCTACATTTTTTATTTGTTAAAAATTGATTGTAATAAATAAAAAGGAAATAATAATAATGGAAAATACCCTTGTGGCAATCCCACATAGAACATTTCAAAGGTAGTCCATGGAATTATACATAGGTTGGGTTTAATAAAAAAGTATATTATTTTATTGTCTTTATGTCATGACTCAGTCTAATTTTTTTATCATCCCACCCATGGTGACAGTTTCTATTTTTTTCACTATGTTATTCCAAACCTTATCAAGGTATTTTATCAACAAAGAAAACACTATTTTATATCTCTAGCACTAGTATTAAATCTTTTTTTTTCAAATATAATATGTCTTGGGATTTTTTTCTTCCTAATACATGATTTGATATTTCAATACACACCGCCCATTCATTTTTTGATTCATAAAAAGAGAGATACTTCATGATTCTACTCAAACCCACACACATATAAGAATCTATAGTAGCCTGTGCACATTTTCAGTTGATGTCCTAGTTTTTTCACAATTCATCATTTTGTGCACCAAACACCAAAAAAATAGTGTATTTATACCAAATTTTTTACCCATTCTTTATTATTTTTACATTATTTATCCCTAATGTAAACATGTTTTGTATACATTTTTGTGAAATTATTTTTTATGTTATCTTTTATATAATAAATTTATAAGAAAATTAAACCGTTGAATGTAACTATACATTTTCTTTTTTTTTATAATTAAATGTATAATTATTTATCACCAGTTCCATTCTAGTCTATTAATTATTAATGTATAAATTTTAGGTGTTGAAGGAATACCATTTTGAGTAATTTGAATTATTTTATATTTATGATATTTATAATATTGTATTTATCATTATCACTTATTTGTGTATTTTTAATCCTTAAATGTCTTTTAAATTTTTACACAAATTTATATTTTATATGATGTGAAATTCATGAACATATAACAAATGTTAAAATATTTCAAGGAAAATTTTACATTATAATAAAATCATATAAAATAGAAAGATATGAAATAAATCTACAATTATAACATATTCACATAGATAATGCAATACACATACTCCTATATGTTTCATAAGAAAAAATTAATATACAATAAAAAAAATTAAAACCAATTATTCTTGATTTTTATTCATTCACATATAATTTTTTTTTTCAAATTCTTAAAAATGTATTTGTATTAATTTTATGAATTTTATTTTTTTCATTAATTAATCCTAAAATTAAAATGTAACCGGAAAATTAAAAAAATGGATTATGAAAAATAACCTAATATAAAATTAATTGGATAAAAAATTACAAAAAATATATTTTAAATCATGTTATTATATTTTATCCTTTATATTACATGTTTTCTCTTAATCATTTTTTTTAAAGACCTGTAATTTCTATGTAATTTTTGTTTTTAATTGAATGAGAATTTTAAGAGTCTGTGAAAATTGACAGTGAGTGATTCAGAGGAACAATGTGCCTGGAATCAATTTCTGAAGTTTTTTTCGAGTACATTCATTAAACGTAAGAGTAGGTTTTTCTAAATTTTGAACCAGTGCTCAGAATTCAAATTTGAGGGAATTTTTGAACTCATAGTGATGGTATTCTCATATCCACCCATGAGAGGTTACGGTGTGGGGGCCACCAGGGATAAAACCCCCCAATTAATTGAGAAAAACCTATCAACTCCCTCATAAATGACAGATAGTCTCTTGACCTTCCTTAACTTAATGGTGCCACAAACTTCCTCTTTTAATGGTGTCAACCCTCCCCCTTTAATTAATTATGGAATCTCATTTAATTAAATGCAACAATTTAATTTTACACCCATCAAACTAAATAATAGATAATCTATTATTTGGAAGGGATATCTATTCATTTGTTGAAAAATGGTTGGTAAAGGTGGATTATAGATCTTGAGAGAAAACTCTCCAATGAAGAACGCTTCCTCCACGAAGAACGCTCCATCGACGAAGAACATTGACCCCAACTTCAACATTCTTCCACGGGACTTCCTCCGACGTCGAACGTCTTTGACTATGTCGAGCCGGTGCACAAACCGACGATCGAGGAAAATTCCGATGACACATACATCCATCTTTTTTCAACCATATATCTTCTTCCCCGTGACTCAGTCATTAAACAACAAACAAGGTAAGGGTTTAATTTTTTTTAAATATGATTTATAACCATGTTCTTCCTTTCTTTAAAAATGAAGAACGAGGATGTTTTTCTTTTGTAGGAGGGTTGTTAAGCTGTGTTATTGACGATCCAATTGGTACCACCCTAAACGCGGAGGGTGTGGGCCAAAATAACATGAATATACCCCCCCACCGATCTTATTTGTGGTGTTCTTAGAAATAATGACGAAGGTGATGAAGGCAACGACCACACCACCCGCGGACTCAGGGACCTACGCCGCCCCCATTAAGTTCCGACCACCAATCGAACTGGCCTCCGCACCCCGACCGTGCCACACCCTGGCCGCACCCCCCTCGCCGGTTGCGTCGTGCCGCCCTCGCTGGCCGCACCCCACTCGCAGGTCGTGCCCTCGCGCTTGGCGCGCCCCTGCACCCAAGTTGCGCTACCCCCTACAGAACCGGCCCCGCCCTCGTGGTGCCCCGGCCGAAACCGCCCCTCGAGGCGCCCTTCTGGGCCGAGCTGCCCCGATCCAAGCCAAGCTAACCCACAACCTTGCAGCTCTTCGTGGTCACTCTCGGCCTGATGGGCCGGGCCCAGTGGGCCAAGCCGAACCTAATGGGTTGGCTGGGTCTACCCGAACCGGGTTGGCCAAGACTGGGCCGGGCCGAACCTAATGGGCTATCCCACCAAACGGGTCGGGCCAGAACCGACGAGTTAGGCCGGGTCAACACGAACCAGTTCGGCCCAGACGGGGTCAGGACGGGTCGGTCCGACCGGGACAGGCTGGACCCGAGCCCACTAAGACCCTTTACTTTCTTTTGTCCATATCATTGCCACCGGTCGTCCATTTGACGAACTGTCAGCGGCGCTGGTAATATTGGAACGTGGCAGTCACATTGAGAATACCCCACTGGATTTTAGGATATAGTTGAGATACGATAAGGTTAGATCGTGCATGAATCTAACCGGGCCCTCATGACTAAAAGGGTAATAACTCACAGACCGGGTGTCTGATTGATGCACCGTTAGTTGCCTTGAGACTCCTATGATGTGACAGCTCTTTGAGAAACTTATTCATGGGTCTTCATGGAAGTTGGAGCATCGACCAGTAGCTTGTGGAGAAGATCATCCAGAGAGTAGCGAGCATTTGTGTGGGAACCTATTAGCTGGCTGAGACTTGATGACTACTGGCTGATTGACTCAGAGTGACTTGACTACCCTAGTGGGGAGCGCTTGGTTGTGGTGGAAGACCCACAGTGGAGGAGTGCTTAGTTTTGGTGATAGACCCACAGTAGAAGAGCGTCTGGTTGTGGTGGTAGACCCATGGTACTCGACAAGAGGAGTACCTCTGCCGGCTATGAGGTGGAGCACCTGGTTGTGGCGATAGACCAGCGGTGGAGAGCGCCTCTAGGAGATGCAATAGACTCATGGTACTCGACAGGAGGAGTACCTACGCAATTCAAGGTTACTGAGAAGAGTGTGTTTGTAGTGGTTGGCCCACTATACTTGATAGAGAAGGATTTCTACAGCAACTGAGGGTTCTAAGTATTACTACCCCTATAATAAAATCATGGATGAGATGAGTCAGTTTTTCTTTGTTTTCATCATGATTGATATGAATCACTTGTTAACTTATGTATATGTATGGGAATATACCTCTGTATTTATATTTTTTGATTTCATAATTGTTGGTTTATCCTTGTTGGATTTTGTGAGACCTTGATGGTCTCGGGGTCTCTACTGAGTATTGTTATACTCACCCCTACACGAGCTATGCCTAGACCTCATTGTGTTGGATGCAGACGATGGACAACGCTGACTGAGGCATAGAGTACCAGGACTGAACGGTACCCGGAGATGGACCTTACGATGAGTCGGTACATAGAGGAGACAGATGGACGTGGAGTGCTAAGGGGGCGATCTGTACCTACCATTCAGGAAGGAACATTGGAGGACGAGCCTGTAGCTATTTTTTCGTTTTTCCTCAGTTGTACTTGTACTTTCAGTTTCTTGTTCTTTCTAGTTGGTCTTGTATTCTCGCCCCTTTTTACATACTATAAAAACTTGTTGGTTATATATTTTTGTTGTGTTCGTATGTACTATGTGTGTGGTTACATGTTATAAAGGCAATGTCTTCCCAGTTCTAGGGATTTACACCATTGGTGCTAGTCACCAGCCCCTGGACTTTGGAAAGAGGGCTTGGGGTAGTCACGGTACGGGCCCTGGGGTACGGGTCGTCACAAATTGGTATCAGATGAGTCAGTTCTACCACAGAACATATGACTATGATTTTTTGGAGAAGCAATAGTGTTAAGGTTATTAAGTGTGGTTTTCAGTCCAGGGAGTCCTGTGTTTGTGCGGAGACCGACATATCCAAACACCAGGACCCTGACTTGTGATTTCCAACTAAATGCACGAAAACACTGATTGCATGTTTGTTTTCAAAAAAAAATTTATGTTAGCTCAACCGGGTCCGCTCACCAAGTATAAATTTTGACCATGTCGCATCTGTTTCTTTCAGAATGCCTCCACACAGATGACCATCTAGTGTCATGAGTATTGTACACACTGATATCCCACAGAGCGATGAGGCCTCAGTGTAGGGCCCTTTTCTAGCGGAGGGACCAGTAGTACCTTTACCCATTGGGCCACCAATGCCACCATCCCCAGCAACAGATGGTGCACGCCACGTGAGCACGTTGGACGAGTTCCAACGTCAGAGGCCACACATTTTCAGGGGAGTTATAGACCCACAGTCGGCTAAGGTTTGGCTGGACGCCGTGGTGAGAGTGTTCCAAATGGTAGTGACACCAGCCGACCTCATGGTGATACTTGCTTCCAGCCTTCTATAGGAAGCAGTGGGAAGATGGTGGAGCATGATGATCAAGGTTCATTAGGAGATGAAACTTCTCTGGGCAGACTTCGAGAGCCTGTTTCAGGCAGAGTTTGTCCCAGTGACTCTTCGTGCGATGCGCATACTATAATAACCCATCCCCCGGGACTCGTATCATGACTCCCGCAAGCCCAACTTCCATAGTCTAGGGGTTGGCGACTAGAACCAAAGGCCTAAATCCCTAAAACTAGGAAGGGATTTCCTTTATAACTGAAAACAAACACAACTAGAGTACTAGCGGAAGAAAACACTAAGTAAAAACATTATAACAAGTATGATGATAGTAAAGGGGCCGGATATACAAGCCCAATAGTAAATTACAAGTAAAGGAAAAATAGGTACAACTAAAAAGACAAATAGTTGGATGGTGTCTAGGAGCTCCTAGACCATCAACCACAGATCCTACCTAAAGGGTAGGTACATATAACCTCCTCAGTGCTCCAGGTCCATCCGTCTCCTCCGGGTGCCGACTCGTCCGGAGGTCCACCTCCAGGTACCGTCCAGTCCTCGTACACTGCATCTGACACAATGAGGTGCGGGTATAACTCATGTAGGGGTGAGTATAACAATACTCAATATGGACCCTGAGACCCTGAAGGTCTCACAAAATCTAACAAGGATAAACACAAAAGTATGATTTCAATGGATAACCATTACTTAGTTTTATGCCCATACATATACCTAAGTTATCATATAACCCATCTCAGTCATGAGGAATAAAAAAAGATAATTCACTCAACTCAATCTAGGATTTTCATTATCGAAACCACAGTTGCCGGAGAAATCCTCTTATGTCGATTACAGTGGGTTTGTCGTGACACAGAGGAGCATCTCACCAACCATGGACTGCTGACGTACTCATCCTATTGAGTACTGCGGGTCTGCTGCCAACTATCATGTGCTCCATCCCCTGTGGGTCTGCCGCCAAATACCAGGTGCTCCGCCTAATATCCTAGAGAGGATCCTCTCATGTCGACTACCATGGGTATGCTGCCAACTACCAGGAGCTCTGTCCTCCATGGGTCTGCCTCCAAATACCGAGCGCTCCCCACTGGGATAGTCGAATAACTTCGACTTGAATCAGTCTATCATTTGTCAGGTCTGTCACCTACTAGGTCTTCGCACTCTGCCTACTCGTATCTGGAATGATCCACACCACGAGCTACTAGTTGATACTCCAAGTGTCACGAAGTCTCCCATGGATGTACCTCAATTTATCTCCATGTCAAAGGGGTCTCAACGCAACAGACGGCGCATCAATTGGATGCCCGTTCTTTGAGTTATTGACATTTCCGTTCAAGAGGCCTAGTTGGATTTTAGGTTCAAACCAACCTGACCATATACCAAATATGTCCAAACCTCATGTGGGGTATACCAAAGGAAAAATCTCAATCTATGATTTTAGTCACCGCATACAGATTTTTGATCAGACACCAGTGTCCCATGATACGTGTGAAAAGGTGTAATCGGGCCATAGCGGGTCCGGGTCTGGTCTGACCCTGTTGGACCGACCAGGCCCAACCCCGTCCGAACCGGGGTCTAACCTGGTCCAAAGGGAAATCATGAACTATGGGGGAGGCTCGTCCCGAAGGCGCGTCCCAGGCCGAGGTTGCCCCGGCCCGAGGAAGCCAATCCCGAGGTGTCTCAGCCCGTGGCGGCCCGTTCTGAAGGTGGAACAGCTGCCTGGTTGGCCCGGCGGCCCGGTCGTCCTAGGGACCCGGTAGCCCGGCGGGGGTCCACCATAGCCGCGGCCCGGAGGGAACTACGCGCCCCCTGGCACCCGAACGGCTTAGCCATTCGGGTAGAACCGAACCGGCACCGGGTGGACCGGTCCCACTCACGCGGGTCCTGACAGGTGGCGCTGGTCCCACGCACGCGAGACCCGACGGGGTCTCGCACCTCTCGGCTGGCCCGAGCGGCCAGCCGCTCCCCACCATGGTGTGGTGCGTCGGCGTCGCACCCCTTCTCCACGGCCCAGCCTGGACGCGACCTCATACTGGTCTCTGCACGGCGCGACGGTGCCACCCTCCTCATCTGACCGACGCGACCCTCCTGGTCGCGACCCTTCCTTTCGGCACCACCATGGCCCACCTGGCCGTGGCTCAGTTCTTTGCACGACACGGCAGTGCTGCGCCCTTGTGGCCCCCTGACGACCTTACTCCACTAGCTTCTTCATGGCGGGATCATTTCCAATCGTCGCGTGTACCACCTCCATCATCAATGAACAAGAACAAACAAAAGGGGTGGGTCGAGCCATGTTCGTGCGGTCCAAACCCTCCTTGTTACGGTGATATCATTTTGTTCTCATACCAGAAATTTGTATGACAAAGAATGAGTACAAAACAAATCAAACCCCCTATCTCACTTGTCACACGTTGATGAAGTCTCGGGAAGAGGACGTCGTTCCATTGACGTTGGGTAGAAGACGAAGAAGTTGAGGAGGAAGGATTCATGGAAGACGAGTCAAGATGACATCATCGGCATTCTTCGTGGGCGGTGGTGTGTCCTCTACTTCCTCTTGTAGAAGAGGGAGAAGACTGTGCTCTTTCTTCTTCGGTGGTGGTGGGCATTCTTCGCATTCTTCATTGAGAGGATGAAGTCCTCTCAATTCTCGCAAAGGCTCTTCCTCTCCTTAATTCTCCCAACAAGTATTATGCCAACCCCCCACCAAAATAATACATCACTTATTATAATGTCATCATAATGAATTCAAAATGATTCCAAATTAATTAAGTTACTTTACATAATTAAATTAGAGGAGTTGGCTCATTAATTGAAGGGGTATGTGAACAGTTTCACCAATTTAATTAGGGGAATAGAGGAAGTTTAAAGATTGTGTGGGCCCCACCTAATAATCCTCTGAAGGGATGTTATGTGTGGGTGGGTCCCACCACTATAACCTCTCATGGGAGGTTATGGTGTGGTGGCCCCCAACGCTAACCTCCCCTTAGATGTTTTAACCACAAAAAAAAATGTTAAAACTATAACATTATTCAATTTAATTAAAAACCCCCAAAAACTATCTTCTACTCTCGATAAAACGCAACCGCATTTAAGGTATCACTAACTGATGTTATGAGTTCAACGGTGCCCTTGTATTTCAATTTCGAGTACCGATTTAAAAGATTTAAAATTCCGAATGAACGTTTACTGAATGTAATCTAAGAAAACATCCGAAATTGATTTTGGGCACACCAGTCCTCGGAATCAAGCACCGAATGAAACTGTGGACTTGTAAAAAAAATCCCATGAATTTAAGAAAAATATTTTCCCGAAATTTTCGGGTCTTAAAATTCTCCCCAACTCAGGGCTTTACGTCCCCGTAAGTTACAACTAGAACTAAGAGAACAAATGGGGGTACTAGACACACATCTAAGCCTCCCACAACTATGTGCTCTCCTGGAGGTTCCCGTACTTCCAACAAACATGCACCAAAGGGATCGATCATCCGTGTAGGACCCACTCCTACCAATCCAAAATCTCCACTAGGACCTCCGTGAAACTCTCCATGTCATCGATGTACAGCTCCCCGTGGTCGATGATGTGTGATGGGTCGTGCATGTATCTCCTTAGCTGAGATACGTGGAAGAGGTCGTGCACTCGGTGCAACTGAGGTGGAAGTGCTAAGTGATAAGCCACCTCACCTACTCTGCCGAGGACCTGGAATGGTCTGATGAATCACTGAAATAACTTGCCGCCTCAGCCAAATCTCAGTAGACCTCGTCCAGGTGAGACCCGTAGAAAGACGTGGTACCATCCTCAAACTCCAAAGGTCTCTGTCTCCTATTAGCATAAGACTTCTACCTACTCTGTGCAGTCTACATCTACTCTTGAATAATTTGCACCTTCTCCATAGTAGCAAGTACCATCTCTGGTCCCACAAGTGTTGACTCCCCTAGGTCTGTCCAGCATAGTGTAGATCTACATGGTCGTCCGTACAACGCATCAAAAGGTGTCATACCTATGGTGGAGTGATAGCTGTTGTTGTAGGTAAACATCACGAAAAGTAAGTGGTCCTCCCAGCTACGACCGAAATCGAGGACGCATGCATGTAGCATGTCCTTGAGGGTATGAATGGTCCTCTCGGTCTGACCATCCGTCAGAGGAGGGAAGGCAGTGCTCAAGGAAAGCTCTGTCCCGAAAGCTTCCTGCAACCCCTTCCATAGCCGAAAATTAAATCAAGCATTATGGGTGGAGACAATAGATGATGGTACTCCATTTAATTGAACAATCTCCAGCACATAGAGGCATCCCATGCTGATTACGGATCCATGCTCTCAGATCGATAGGAAGTGGGCTGATTTGGTGAGTCGGTCGATTATCACCCAAATCGAGTAATGACACCGAGATGTACGTGGTTGACTCGTCATGAAGTCCATGGATATCCCTTCAACTTGAACTTCGGTAGCACTAAGGGATGAACCAAGCATGCTTGTACCTGGTGCTCTGCCTTCACTTGTTCACAAGTGAGGTACTGTGAGACAAACTCCCCTATTGCCTTCTTCATACCTGGCCATCATTGCTGTCGTCGAAGGTCCTGGTACATCTTCGCCACACATGGATGTACCACTAGAGGGGAAGTGTGGAAATCCCTCAACAACTTCTCCTAAAGTGCACCTGGTACCATGGAACATCCTATGAATAGAATGAAGTGCTCCCCACCTTCAGAAAATCCATCATGTGCTTACCTTGTGGATATCTGGGCACATTGTGTCTCACAGTCAGCGTCCCCATGATGTGCCTCCCAGACTGACTGAAGAAGTGGAGGAGTGACTGTAAGAGACTATTGATAGGCTCCTCCATCCCTATTCACAAAGTATATTTTTAAGGCAGCCAGCTGCTATGCCGCCTCTACTAGCAGCTGAATAACAGTCCTCCTGCTAAGCGCATATGCTGCTACGTTCCCCTTCCCATAAGTATAGACTATCTCAAAGTCATAGTCCTAGAGGAACTCTAGCCAACACCACTGTCTCAGGTTCATGTCCTTCTGATAGAAGATAGACCTGATACTGTTGTTATCAGAGTACATGGTAAAGAGTCCGCACATCATATAGTGCCGCCACATCTTCAAATCGAAGAACACTACTACGAACTCCAGGTCATGGGTAGCGTAGTTCTGCTCATGATGTATCAAATGCCAACAACCATAAGCGGTCACTACTCGCTCCTACATCAGGACACACCCAAGTCTAGTCCCTGATGCGTCGTAGTAGACTACATACCCTACACCTTCCTCTAAAATCCTTGGGATGGTGGAACTAGTCATCCTATGCCTTAGCTCTTGAAAGCTATGTGAGCATCTCTCCGACTACACGAAGGGTTTCCCCTACTTCGTCAAGGTAGATAGTGGTGCTATAACTCTAGAGAAGTCTGGAACAAATCTCTGATAGTATCCAGCCAAACCCAGGAAACTCCATACCTCCATCACACTCATGGGTGTCTCCCAAGCAAGTACCGCTTTGATCTTCACTGGATCCAATGCAACTCCAGTCTCCAAGATGACGTGTACCGAGAATTGAACCTCTCAAATCCAAAACTGGAACATCGAGATCTTACCATAAAGTTTGTGCCATGGAGTGTTTCTAGTACTACCTGCAAATCGTAGGCCTGTTCCTATTCAGTAGTCATGTAAATCAAAATTTCTTCAATGAAGACTATGACAAAGCGATCGAGGTAAGGCTAGAAGATCCTGTTCATGAGACTCATGAACACTGTTAGAGCATTTTTTACGCCAAAGGGCATAACCAAGAACTCGTAATGGTTGTACCAACACCTTAAGGCTGTCTTCTGCAAATCCTTATATTGAACTCTGAGGTGGTAATATATTGATCTGAGGTCTATCATGGAGAACCATCGTTCTCCCATGAGCTTATCAAAGAGGTCTTCAATCCTCGGGAGTGGGTATTTGTTCTTCACGGTCACATGGCCAGGTGACGGTAGTCAACATAGAGCCTCAAGCCCCCATCCGCCTTCATGGTCAATAGAATCAGGGCTTCCCAGGGAAAAACACTGGGTCAGATGAATCCCATCCCCTGCAAGTCCTCTAGTTGTTCCCAGATCTTGAAAATATCCGCAAGAGCCATCCGATATGCTGGAGTAGATATCGGTGTCGTCCCCTTGTATAGGTCAATGTAAAAGTCCACCTATCTGAGAGGAGTTAGTCTTATAATCGTCAGTAAATACATCCGTGTACTGGTCCACCACAACAAGATAAGTCAGACTCTCCACATCAATAGCTCTGAGGGTAAGGAAACCCAACTGGTGAGTGATCGGCTACACCCTACTTCGAGTAAGCCTGTCCTACACTGAAATGGTTACCTTCTCACCAGTGAAGGTGAACCTGGTCCCATCCATGCAGACACAACACACTTTTCATCTAATACAATCGATCAGATCAAGGACTGTAGATAACCAGTCCATACCCAAGATGACATCGTAAGGCCTCGACGCCGCTACAAGAAGATACCATCCAAAGATATCATCTCCTACACTAACTTCAAACTTCTGGCACCAGTGCGTAATCATAGATTTTTCTCCCATAGGAGTCTCTAGCCATAAGGATCGAGCCAACAACTCCGTCAGAATCTCCGAGCTCCGAACGAGGGTAGTGGCAAAGAAAGAGTGACTAACACCTGTGTCTATAAGAACTTCAGCTAAGGTGTAATAGACATAGATCATACCTCGAATCATATCTGGAGCACCGTGATTATAGGCCTCAACTACCTAATGAAATGCTCTGCCTTGTCCACCCACTCCATGTGGTCGGGGTGGAACTCCTGGTGGTGGTGGCGGTAGCACCTTGGAACGTCCTCCACCTCTAGTTGCACGACTAGCTCCTCTGCCACAACCACCTGTGCCCTACGGACCACCTCGATCGAATGTCTAAATCTTTTTGGGAGGTCCCTCAACTGTTTTCTGATCATCAGTACAACAGTCCGGATAGTCACGAGTCATGTTCCCAATCCCTCCCCTCATGTAACACTACCCGCTCCTAGCATGACTGGCTCTGTCTCCACTCTAGGTGCCCTACACAACAGATCCAGAGTCGTGTGGTCAAACACCTATAGGTATAGTATTCTTGGACCTCTGTGTTATCTATCTACTACCAACTATAGACGACTCCACTGTAAGTCAACTAGTGGTGGTTCCCTCTGTTGGAGACTACTCAGCAAAGAAACTCTCCACTAGGAGGGCTCACTCCAGCACTCCTATCTGCGTCGGGATGCTATTGGAGATAACTAAAGCTCTGATCTCTCTCCTGAGTCCCTGATCAAAGGTCTGGGCCACGAAGAACTAGTCCCATACTATATTAGTGGAGTATCACGGGAGGTCGTTGAACCTCACTAAGTACTGAGCTACACTCCTACTGCCCTGCTACAGATGAATTATTTCCAGTATCTTCCCCGCTCGAAGGGTGGCTGGTACAAACTCCACCTAGAACAGGCCCTCGATGTCTTCCCATAGAAGTGTCCTCTTATCATGCATCTGGAGCATCAGGCTCTACCATCTTCCTACTGCTGCATGAAGGAGGCTGGCAGCAAGGATCACCTTGAAATCAGTTGGTGTCCCTACCAATCTGAAGACTCTCACCACAACCTCCTGCCAATCCTCATCCACTTGTGGGTCTGTCTCTCCCAAAAACATTGGTGGCCTCTAGCGTTGGAACTCGTGTAGCACGCTCAAGCGGCACACACTCTCTGCTACTGGGGCTGGTGGCATTGGTGGCCCAAAGGGAAGTAGTACCGCTAGTGCCTCCACTGGTGCCTCAAATAGAAGAGGGACATGTATTGATGCATCGTCGCTTGGTATGCTATCAATACCTACAACTCTCGGGGCTCTAGATGGTCATATGCGGGGAGGCATCCTGAAAGAACACATGTGACACGGTCAAAAAGGTATACCTTTTGATTTGACCTAGTTTGAGCAGACATAATGAAAAATTTTGAAACACACACGCAATCAGTGTTTTCATGCACTAAGTCGTAAATCAGAAGGCAGGGTCCTGGTGTTTGGATACGTCGGCCTCCGCACCAACACTAGACTCTCTGAACTGAGAACCACTCTTAGTACCCTTAACAGTATTGCTTCACAGAAAGAAATATTAGAGTCCTAAGTTATGTAATAGAACCGACTCATCTGATACCAATTTGTCATGACCCGTCCCCCAGGGCTAATATCGTGAGTACCCCAAGCCTGCCTTGCATAGGCCAGGGGCTGGCGACTGGCACCAAAGATGTAAATCCCTAAAACTGGGAAGGTATTGCCTTATTAATAGAATACAAACACAGCCAGAGTACAAGAGGAAGAAAACACATAGTAAAAACTATATAAAAAGTATGCTGAAAGTAAAGGGGAAAAAATACAAGCCCAATAGAAAAGTACATGCAAAGGACAAGCAGGTACAACTGAATATACAAACAGCTGGAATGAGTCTAGAAGCTCCTAGATCATCCACCACAGATCCTACCAGAAGGGTAGGTATAGAAAGCCTCCTCAGTGTCCACATCCATCTGTCACCTCCGACTACCGACTCGTCATGAGGTCCACCTCCAGGTACCGTCCAATCCTCTTACACTCTGCCTCAGTCAGCGCTGTCCATCGTCTGCATCCAACATAATGAGGTGAGGGCATAGACCGTGTAGGGCTGAGTATAACGATACATAGTAGGGACCCCGAGACCTGTAAGGTCTCACCAAATATAACAAGGATAAACCACAAAGTATGATTTCAACGGATAACCATTACTCAGGTATATTCCTTTATATGTACCTAAGTTATCAGGTAACCCATATCAATCATTAGGAATACACAAAGTTCATTGAATCTGCTCAAAACAGGATTTTCATTATCGAAACCAAGGCTGCTGGAGAACTCATCCTATATCGAGTACAATGGGTTTGTTACAACACTGAGGTGCTTCTCACTAACCATGGACTGCTGAGGTACTCATCCTATCGAGTATTTAGGGTCTGATTCCAACTACCAGGCGCTCCATCCATTGTGGGTCTGCCACTAAATACCGGGTGCTCCCCCTAATAGACTACATAGGTAATCCTCCTGTGAAGTACCGTGGGTCTACTTCCAACTACCAGGAAATCCTCCCACAATGGGGATGCCACCAAATACAGTGTGCTCCCCACTGGGCTAGTCGAATCACTCTGAGTCGAATCGGTCAAGCAGTCATCAGGTCTGTCAGCTACTAGATCTCCGCCCTCTGCCTGCTCGTATCCGGGAGGATTTCCTCCACGAGCTACATGTCAATACTCCATGTGTAATGAAGTCTCACGTGGAAGTATCTCAATGGAACACCACGTCATAGGGGTCTCAACGCAACATACGGCCCGTCAATTGGATGCCCAGTCTGTGAGTTATTGGCATTTTCGTTCCAGGGGCCCAATTGGATTTTAGGTTCAAACCAACTCGACTATACCCCAATTGTGTCCAAACATCAAGTGGGGTATTCCAAAGGAACAATATCTCTCTAATATTTTTGTCGCCATAGACGGTTCATTGATTAGACACCCGTGGCCCTTGTTACCAGCAAAAAGGTGTAATCGGGCCATAGCGGGTCCGAGTTCTGTCCAACCTAGTTAGACCGACCCGGCCCGACCTAGTATGATCCTGGGTCTGACTCGGTCCAAGGGGGTGTCCCGAACCATGGGGGCATCCCGGCCCGAAGTCATGGCCCGGCCTAAGGGCGACCTGGCAAGAGGGCAGCCTAACCCAAGGTGGCCCGGCCCGAGGAGGCCCAGCCCGTGGCGGCCCGACCAGAAGGCGGCCCAGTTGCCAGTTGGCTAGGTGGCCTAGTCAGCCTGGCGACCCAGCAGCCCAAAGGGAGTCCATATTTGTCGTGGCCAAGGGGGGAACAGTGTGCTCCCTGGAACTCAAAAGGCTTATCCCTATGTGTAGAACCTAACTGGAGCCGAGTGGTGCTGGTCCCGCTAATGCGGTACCCGATGGGGTCCCGCACCTCCTGGATAGCCCGAGTGGCCAGCCGCTCTGCACCATGGTGCGGAGCAATAGTGTTGCGCCCCTCTTTTGTGCCCCAGTCTGGCCGTGGCCTCCTGCTGGTCTCCACGTTACGTGACAATGCCACACTCCTCGTCCAACCGCAGCAGCCCTCCTGGCTCTAGACCTTCCTTTCGGCGCGGTGCGACGAAACTGCTCCCCTCTGGCACCACCACGGCCTACTTGGCCACGACTTGGTTCATTTCACAGCACAACAGTGTTGCGCCCTTGTGGTGACCCGATGGCCTTGCGCCGCTGACTTCTTCGCGGTAGGCTCATTGCTGGTCGCCGCGTGTACCGCCTCCGTCCTCAATGAAAAATAACAAACAAAAGGGGAGGGTCGTGCCGTGTTCATGCGGTCTGAACCCTCCTTGTTTCAGTGATATCATTTGGTTCTCATACCAGAAATTTGTACAATGAATAATGAGTACAAAACAAATCAAAACTCCTACCTCAATTGTTTCATGTGGATGAAGTTACAAGAAGTAGACGTCGTTCTGTTGACATCGGGTAGAAGACGAAGAAGTCGAGGACGAACGATTCAGGGAAGACGAGTTGAGATGACAATGTTGGTGTTCTTCATGGGCTTCTGTGTTTCGTCTACTTGCTATGGTTGAAGAGGGAGAAGACAATGATTGTCATTCTTCATTGGTGACGTGCGTTCTTCGCGTTCTTCGTTGAGAGGATGAAGTCCTATCGGTTCTCCCAAAGTCTATTCCTCTCCATAATTCTCCCAACAAGGATTTAAACAACCCCCCACCATAATAATACATCACTTATTATAATTTTGGCATAATGAATTCAAAATGATTCCAAATTATTTAAGTTACTTTACTTAATTAAATTAGAGGAGTTGGATCATTCAATGAAGGGGGATAGTGAAGAGTTTCATCAATTTAATTGGGAGTTTAGAGGAGGTTTAAAGCTTTTGTGGGCCCCACCTAATAATCCTCCCAAGGGATGTTATGTGTGGGTGAGCCCCACCACCATAACATCCTCCCGAGGGAGGTTATGTTTGGGTGGGCCCCACTACCGTTACCTCTCATGTGAGGTTACAGTTTGGTGTCCCCCACCACTAACCTCCCCTTGGAGGTTTTAACCACCAAAAAAAGTTAAAACTTTAACTTTATTCAATTTAATTTAAACCCCCCAAAACTATCTTCCACTCTCGATAAAATGCTACTTTCTTCAATGTCTCACTTAGAAATCACTGATGCGGCGAGTTCAACAGTGCCCTTGGATTTAAATTCCAAGCACCAGTTTATATGTTATAAAATTCCAAACGTATGTTTACTGAATGTACATAAAAAAACATCATAAATTGATTTCAAGCGCATCGGGCCTTGGAATCAAGCACCGTCAGAAACTGTGGACTCATAAAAAATACCATGAATTTAAGAAAAAAATTCCTTGGAATTTCGAGGTCATTACACAAACAAAAGCTAGTTCATATGTAGTATGGTAGCAAGATTGTAGCTTAGTACTCAGTGAGGTTCACTGAACTCTCATGCTACTCCACTGATATAGTGGAAGACCCATTCGTCAGGGCTCAGACCTTCGAGTAGGGGCTCGTACGAGAGAGAAGAGCTCTGATGATCTCACTCAGCATCCCGACGCAGGTGGGGGTGCTAGAGAGAGCCCTCCTAGTGGATTTTTTCCTTACTGAGCAGTCTCCAGCTGTGAGATCCTCCACCAGTCGACATGTAGCAGAGTTTTCTGCAGCTGGAAGTAGATAGATGTCGCAGAGGTCCAAGAGGACCATACCTAAAAAATGGATGACCGCATGACTCAGGATTAGTTGTGCGGGGAATTTGAAGCGGAGACAGACATGCCAGGAGTGGGCAGTGTAAATCATGCGACGGGCAGAATCACATGGCTCCTGACTGACCGAACCTCCATTCAGATGATCAACAAATGGTCGAAGGACCACCCCCTAGAGTCATACATTCAATCGAGGTGGTCCGCAGGTAGAAGGTGGACGTGATAGAGGATCTGGGCGTGCAATTGGCGGTGGGTGACGTTTCGAGGTGTTACTACCACCACCACCAGGAGGTCCACCCCGACTATAGGGTGTAGGTAGACATGGGAGAGCTCAACTCAAGGCAGCTGGGGCATACGATCATGGAGCCCTAGAGAAGATTTGAGGTACGATTTTTTTCTACTCCACCATAGTTACGGTACTTATATACATAGGTTCTAGTCACTATTTTATTACCACTACCCTCGTTCGAAGCTCAGAGAATTTTACGGAGCCATTGGCTCAATCCTTATGGATAGAGACTCCTACGGGAGCAGATTCGACAATTATGCACTTGTTCCGGAAGTGTGAGCTTACTATAGGAGGCGAGAGCTTCGGCTGGGATCTCCTAGTAGTGGCATCGAGGCCTTACGACATCATCTTGGTATTGGACTAGTTATCTACAGTCCATGCTCAGATAGACTATATTAGGTGAAATGTGCGGTGTGTCTACATGGATGGGACCAGTTTTACCTTCACCGACGATAATGGAGACTTTGCAGCACACGGTGGACTTGCTCGAAGGAGAGTGTATCTGATCACTCATCAGTTGGCTATCCTTACCCTCAGAGCTATTGATGTGGAGAGTCCGACTTATCAGGTAGTGGTGGACCAGTACGTGGATTTTTTCCCTATTGATGTTCTAAGTCTATCTCCTATCATAGATGTGAACATTTACATTGACATGTACCCTGCGATGGAACTGATATCCACACCAACATATCGGATGGCTCATGTGGAGATTTGCAAGCTATGGGTAAAGCTAGAGGACTTACAGTGGAAGGGATTCATCTGGCACGATTTTTCTCCCTAGGTAGTCCTAATTCTGTTCACCCAAAAGGCAGATGAGATCTTGAGGCTCTGTGTTAACTACCGGCTCCTGAACTAGGTGATCATGAACAACAAGTACCCACTACCAAAGACCGACGGCCTCTTTGAATAGCTGAAGGTAGCTCGGTGGTTCTCGAAGATAGACCTCAGATCAAACTATCACCTGCTTAGAGTTCAAGATGAGGATGTGCAGAAGACATATTTCAGATGTTTGTATGGCCATTATGAGTTCTTGGTTATGCCATTTGGTGTAACCAGCGCTCCATCAGGACTAGCATGCCTACCATTTACGGGCAGTACTGGACACACTCTGAGAGCACCTGCTTTATGGTAAGCTCTTGAAGTGCCAATTCTGGATCCGAGAGGTTCACTTTTTGGGGCATGTCACCTCAAAGGCTGGAGTTGCAGTGGATCCAGTGAAGATTGAGGTGGTACTTTCTTGGGATCCACCCAGGAGTGTGATGGAGGTACGAAGTTTCATGGGTTTGGTGGGATACTAATGGAGGTTTTTACCGGACTTCTCCAATGTTACAGCACCACAATCAGCCTTGAAAAAGTAGGTGAAACCCTTTTTGTGGTCGGACTATGCCAGCAGAGCTTTCAAGAACTATGGAAGAGGCTGATTAGAGCCCCCATAGTGAGGCTTCTGGAGGAAGGCATAGGGTATGTAGTCTTTTGAGATGCATGAGGGACCATAATTGGATGTGTCCTGATGCAAGAGTGAGCAGTGATCTCGTATGGTTCTCGGCAGCTGAGACAAAACGAGCAGAACTACGCTACCCATGACCTGGAGTTAGAATTAGTGGTCTTCACCTTGAAGATGTGGTGACACTATCTGATGGGCAAGGACTTTATAATGACCTATGATCACAAGAGTCTCAGGTATATATTCTTCCAGAAGGACCTGAACCTAAGATAGAGACATTGGATTGAGTTCCTCTATGACTATGACATCGAGATAGTCTATACTCTTGGGAAGGGGAACTTTGTTGCAGATGCACTCAGTAGAAGACCTGGTATACAGCTGCTAGGTGAGGCGAAGGAGCAGCTGTCCGCTTTGCAGATATCCTTTTTGGATAGAGATGCATCAACATTCCTTCAGTCTCTTATAGTCACTCCCCTACTCCTTCAGTGAGTCATGGAGGTGCATCTTGGAGACGCTGATTGTGAGGCATGACGTGCTCATATATCCATAGGACATGCACCTGATAGATTTTTTGTAGATGGGGTGCATGTTATCCTCTTCAGAGGATGTAACATAGTACCAGTGTCACTTCAGGAAGGAAGTGTTGAGGTATATTCACACGTCACCTTTAGTGGTACATCAACGAGTGACAAAGATGTATCAGGATCTCCGATGACAGCACTGGTGGCCGGGAATGAAGAAATCAATTGCAGAGTTTGTCTCTTGGTGCCTCACTTGTCTGCAATAGAAGGTGGAGCATCAGGTACTAGCAGGCTTGGTTCATCCATTTGGGGTCCCAGAGTGGAAGTGGGATGGGATACCCATAGAATTCGTGATGGGTCTTCCACGTACATCCAGGGTACCTGACTCAATTTGGGTGATCGTCGACCGAATCACCAAGTCGGCCAACATCCTATCAATTAGAGAGAAGGGATCATTAGTGAGATTCTGATGCCTCTATGTAATGTAGATTATGAGGCTACATGGAGTAACTTCGAAGATTACCTCTAATCATGATGCACGATTTACTTACCGGCTATGTAAGGGGTTGGAGGAGGCTTTTGGGACACAACATAATTTCAGCACCGCCTTCCTACCTCAGAAGGATGTCCAGACCAAGTAGACCATTCCGTCCCTTGAGGACATGTTTTGTGCTTGTGTCCTCGACTTCGGTCGCAGATGGGAGGATCACCTACCTTTTTTGGAGTTTTCATACAAGAATAGATACCACACCACAACTAGGATGGAACCTTTAGAAGCGTTGTATGGGCGACCATGCAGATCACCCTTGTGTTGGACTGACATAGGGGAGTCTGCACTCATGGGACAAGAGATGGTAGAGGTTACCACGAAGAAGGTGCATATCATCTAGGAGCGGATGAAGACTGCACAGAGTAGGCATAAGTCATATTCTAATAGGAGATGGAGACCTCTAGAGTTCAAGGATGGTGACCATGTCTTTCTACGGGTCTCACCTCGATGAGGTTTACAGAGATTTGGCCATGGCAGAAAATTATCTATGAGGTTCATCGAAAATCGTTATGTCAAAATCATATTTGGTGAAGTGGGATACCACTTATCTCTTCCACCTCAGTTTCACCGGGTGCACAACGTCTTCCATGTATCCTAGCTGAGGATATATGGGCACGACCCTTCTCACCGCATTGATCATGGAGAGATGGACGTCGAAGATGGGGAGACTTTTATAGAGGTTCTAGTAGAGATTGAGGACCGATAGGAGAAGGTACCTCATGGACGGTCGATACCTATGGTGGATGTTCGTTGGTAGCATGGGAAACTTCAAGAGAGCACATGGGATTGGGAGGCTCAGATGCATGCTCAGTACCTCCACTTGTTCCCTTAGTTATGAGTTGTAACTTATAGTGACATAAATCTTTGAGGTGGGGAGAATGTGAAGACCCATAATTTCAATTGTAATTAGTTTTAATTAAATGGGAATTTTAAGAGTCTACCAAAATTGACGGTGCGTGATTCCGAGGTCTGGTGTGCCCAGAATCAATTTCTGAACTTTTTTTCGGGTACATTCAGTAAACTTAAGAGCGGGGTTTTATAACTTTTGAACAGGTGCTCAGAATTTCAATCTGAGTGCACCATTGAACTGACGGCGCCGATATTCACCTAAGAAGACTTTCACCTTGACGACAGTTGGTCGAGGTTGAATGTTAGTCTTTGGGGTTTTCACAAAATAATAAAATAAAATAAATGAATGTTTTATTTTATTTTATATTTTATAACCACCGATGTGGAAGTTGGAGGAGGGGACCACCACCCCTTAACCTCCCATGAGATGCTATGTTGGTGGGGCCCACCTAAACCAAACCTCCCACGGGAGGTTATGGTGTGGTGACCACCTGGGACAACACCCCGCAATTAATTGAGGAAAATCTCTCAAATCCCTCATAGATAAGGAAGAGTCTCCTAGCCTTCCTTAACTTAATGGTGCCACCACCCCCCTCTTTTAATGCTAGAAACCCCCCCTTTAATTAATTGTGCCATCTCATTTAGTTAAATACTGCAATTTGAATTTCAACCCCATCAAACTAAAAAATATAGAATCTATTATTTGGAGGGTCTATCTATTTATTTATTTGAAAAATGTTTCCAAAGGAGGATTAGAGCTCTTGAGTGAAAACTCTCTAATGAAGAACACTTCCTCCACAGAGAATTATCCACTGACAAAGAACATCGACACTGACTTCGACCTTCTTTCTCGGGACTTCCTCCAACGAAGGACGTCTTCATCTACGACGAGCCAACACACAAACTGACGATTGAAGAAAAAAAACGAAAACACTAATGTCCATCTTTTCCCAACAATTTTTTATCTTCCACACGACTCCATTGGAATGAAATTAACAAGGTAGGGGTTAATTTTATTTAAGTAGGATTTATCCCCATGTTCTTCCTTTCTCTAAAAAAGAAGAACGTGGATGTTTTCCTTTAGCGAAAGGGTTGTTGAACATTGTCCTTGACGAAGCAATTGCTACCACCCTAAATACGGACGGTGCAGGATAAACTTACATAGCCTCACCCCCATCGATATTTTTTGTGGTGTTCATCGAAATGGCAATGCAGGAAAAGACCATGAAACCCACGAACTCAGCGCGCTGTGCCGCCCTGTGGCGTTCCGACAACCGACTGAACCGACCCCCGCCGCACCACATCCTGGCCGCGCTGCCCTCACCAACTGCTCTGCCCTCACCGGCCACGCTTTCATCACCGGTCGTGCCACCCTCGCCGGTCACCCCGCCCTCACCGATCATGCCCCCATGCTGGCCGCACCACTAAGCCCAGAGCGCGCTGCCCCCAGCCGAACCGGCCATGCCCTCGCGGTGCCCCAACCGATCCGGCCCATATCGGCACCCTTTCGGGACGTGCCGAGCTGCCCCGCACCCTTGCGGCTCTCCACAGTCCTTTATGGCCTACTAGGTTAGGACTAGCGGGCCGAGCCGAACCTAATGGACAATCCCACATAACGGGCTAGGCCAGACCCAACGGGTTAGGCCGGGTCGACCCGAACCAGGTCAGCCCAGACTGGGCCGGGCTGATCCTAATAGGCTAGCCCACACAACGGGCCGGGCCAAACCCATTAGGTTAGGCTAGTTTGACCCGAACTCGGTCAGCCCAGATTGGGATTTTCTAGGTCGGTCAGACCGGGTCAAACCAGACATGAGCCCACTATAACCCTTTATTGTATTTTGACAATATCATTGGCACCGGTAGTTCGTTTGACGAACCGTCTGCGGTGCTGGTAATCTTGGAGAGGGGAGGTCCCTTTTAGTATACCCCACTAATGTTTGGGTATCATTGAGATACGGTCAGGTTGGATCGTGCACGAATCCAACTAGGCCCTCAGGGCCAAAAGGATAATAAATCACAGACCGTGAATCCGATTGACGCGCCGTTTGTTGGGTTGAGACCCCTATGACATGGAGGACCTTTTGGATACTTCTTTTTGGGACTTCGTGATAGTAAGATCATAAATTATTAGATTGTGGATAGGATCATCCGAAGATGAGCGAGCATTTGTGCGGGAACGAAGTAGCAAGCTGAGACTTGACGACTGCAGACCGATAGACTCAAAGTGACTCGACTAGAAAAGTGGGGAGCATGTGGTTGAGGCGGAAGACCCACGAAGGAGGAGCGCCTGGTTGTGGCGGCAGACCGGCGGTCCTCGACAGGAGGAGTACCACTATATGCTATGAGTGGGAGCGACTGGTTGTGGTCGTTGACCCACGGTGGGGAGCACCTCTGTGTGACACAGCAGACCCATGGTACTCAATAAGAGAAGTAACTAAGCAGTCCATGGTTAGTGGGAAGCACCTGGTTGTGGTGGCGTGCCCACTTTACTCGATAGAGGAGGAGTTCTCCAGTAGGTGAGGGTTCGAAATGTAACATTCCCTATAATAAAATCATGGTTGAGCTGAGTCAGTTTTTCTATGTTTTCCTCATGATTGAGATGGATCACTTGATTACATAGTTATATGTATGGGAATATACCTAAGTAAAGTTATATGTGGATTTCATTGTTTTTGGTTTATCCTTGTTGGATTTTGTGAGACCTTGATGGTCTTGGGGTCCCTACAGAGTATCGTTATACTCAACCCTTCATGGGTTATGCCCGCACCTCATTGTGTTGGATGCAGACGATGGATAGCTTTGACTGAGGCTGAGAGTACCAGGACTGGACGGTAGCCGGAGGTGGACATTACGACGAGTCGGTACACGAAGGAGACGGATGGACATGGAGTGCTGAAGTGGTTATCTGTACCTACCCATCATGTAGGAAACTCGTAGGATGACCTAGTAGCTATTTTTTCCTTTTTCCTCAGTTGTACTTGTATGTTCATTTTCATGTACTTCCCAGTTGGCCTTGTATTCTGGCCCCTTTTTACATACTGTACTCACTTGTTGGTTATACAGTTTACTCATGTTCGTATCTACTATGAGTGTGTGTGTGTTTACAGGTTATAAAGGGAATGCCATCCTTGTTTTTGGGAATTACGCCTTTGGGGATTATCGCCAGCCATTGTCCTATAGAAGGCGGGCTTGGGGTAGTCACGGCATGGGCCCTGGGGGATGAGTCGTGACTTTTTTTATTTATTTATATTTATATTAATTATTTATTTTTTTGGGTTTATATGTTATTAATGAGTATGTTTTCTATTACAATAAGTGAATGGGATTCATGTTCAAATCCCAATCTCATAATATTTACAATTCTTACATCAATGTGGGGTTATTTATTAGAGGGATAAATAGGAATATGGATATGATAAATGAGTTGTGTTGGATGAGTAACTAAAATATATAGTGGATTCATATACCGAATGAGTGGAATATGAATATTTATTGTATGAGATTATGAAACCTTTGAGGATGTGAGGTAGGATTGGTGATATGTCGCTTGCATGGAGTTGAGGGTTTCTTAATAATGGGGATTATCTAGGTAAATGATTTATACATTTGGCATGATGTAGATGTCAAATAGTATAAAAAACCCCATTATCAAGTGGACATTTTGAGATCATTTTTCATAAACTACAAATATTCAATAAATTCAAAGCATTATTAATAAATTGGTATATTGGAGGTGGATAGTCACTTTTAGAGGGATGATTACTTTATTCAATGTCCTCATGTGGTTCATCCTCAATTTTATGCATAAATTATTAATTACATAATAACATTTAATAAGTATATATTTTTTATTACTATCTGAACAAAACCATATTCCCTAAAATTTTCCAGAAGATCACACTGAAAGGGAAAGAAGTAAAATATTATTAATAATTTTATTATAAATATTTACATTATTAAAAACAAAATAGTAATGGAATAAGAGTGTGTCCCAAGAGCACCCAATGATGTGATCAACTATTATATTATTAATAATAATATTTTAAAAAATATAATTATGAATTTTATGAAACAACGATTTTGGGTTGAAGATATATTTCATTCTAAATGGACACATAATTTCAGAGGGGTATATTATTATTAGGATGCTGGATGAAAATTAGGTTATTGTTTCACTTAATAATTACATTGGGACAAGTTCAAAAAATGAAATTCAACATTTATGGTGGATATTGAGAATTATTAATGGAATATACATGAGTAGTTGTTTCACATTTACAAAAGCGGGATTTTAATTCAAAAAAAATCCAACTAAAAGATATTTTATTAATTTATGTTTGATTTGTGGGTTTCTAATAAGAATATTGGAATGAAGGGAATGTTTTTAAAATTTAATGAATAAACTATTATCTCTTTAATTATTCATAAAAATATGTTTTCCATTATTACACATATATTCATTTATACACATCATGAAAAATGGAATCTTGATGATTATCAAATCCTTTGAAAAAAATATATGATGTAATGGATAAATTTAATTGAATCGTATTTCATTTTTATTATAGGGTCTTCATCCAAATTTCAAAGATTTTATAACTAAAAACACAATTTCATTAATGTCACATTTTACTAATATATTGAATTAATTTTTATAGTATCAATGTATTCAATGGAATAATTTTTTTACAATCATAAAATGATTAAACATTATGAAGAATAAAATAAGGTTTATTATGTTAACAATTGTGAATTAAATATAACAATTTCAATAATTACAACACCTATAAATATTTATTTAATGGTCATTAATAGTGTTATTATTTTAGAGATTTATATTTTTAAATTTTATATATTTTTCAATTTTTTTACAATACTAATAAAATATACCATAAATTATCTAGGATAATTGTGGAAATAATTGGCTGTGAAATAGATTATTTTTAATTACTGTTTGAGTTATTTCTAGTTGATTAAGATGGAAGACTGAGAATGTTTTTAAGATAAATGAAGTCATCGATTAAGTTTAAAATATGGATAAAATAGAACGAAATAATAAATAATGATATGTATTTAAAAAGTATAAATATTATGATATATGAGGATGATGTTTTTTGATGTTTTATTATGTTTAATTAGATTATTTATTAATATTCTCTCATTGGAAGGGATATTGATGGGTTGACCATATTTGGAGAATGATAAAAAATTGAACTTTTTTTCGATGAGAAAATTGGGTCTCATAAATTCTTAATAATCCTATAATTATGGATTAACAAAACGTGATGTGTAAGAGTAACTACTGTTGACCAGTTGGGGTTAAAAAAGTGAAAATTACCTAAACATATGGGTCAACATTATATTATGTATAGGTCGTATTTGTAATACCTAATGGTTATTATAACTATTATGTAAACATATAAATATTATTAAGAATATGTGTTGGGGTTTCCAAGCTACACCAAGTGATACTTGAGGGCGTTCTAGAAGTAAAATTTAATGATTTTTGAATAATTTTTCCATTACTGAGCATATATAATTGTACATTGGAGTGATGTTATTAGGTTTACCAATAAATTTTCATTGGTACATTTAGAAAAGTATTTAATATAAAATAAATTGGAGTTGATTTCTATTCATTTCCGGATAATGTATAATATCATCTATAATGAAAAAATGAAGTAAAATAAAAATAATCAAGGGAATATTTAAAATATTTTAATCAATAAAAATATCATAATGATTGTATATGAGCTATGGATAAATGAGAAATGAAAATTTTAGTAATATTTAGTGATTTACAATATCTATAATCGATATTATTTTTATTATAGTTAATGTTCATGATGAACTTATTTTGATAGATATATAAAAATTTTTGGTTATAGTATAACAAATTTTTCCCAAATCATTGAACAAATATTTCATAAATTTTCATAAATAAAATTAATCCCTTTTCTTTTCCACCATATAATGACATATTTGTTACACTTTGTGAGGATTAATTATTGTAGAATAATTAATATATACACATTTATATGTGCATGGAATATTCACCATGATATACTTTGTCCTACATAATAAGTTTGAATACTATAAAAGATTAAGGAAACATGGCATGATCAACATAATAGTTAATAATTATATTCCATATGATATATTTGGTACGGTTATTCAGTATGAACCATTTTTTAATTTTTAGAATTAGGCCAAGATTTGTAAATTTCTTGGATACATAGAATATTTTGTTTAATTTTAAAATGTTAATGATACAAAAAAGGTTAAATAATGTTAACTTGTGTTTATTTAGTATATTACGACCCCATTTAAATAATAAGTAGAGTTGGAATGATCATGGCATAAAAATGACATTAGATTGAGCCCAACCTAATAAGAATGTGTTGTATATACTAACATAGACCTTTTAAAAATGTTATCATTTTGAATATAGTTATTAGAGGATCTAGGATATGGTTATAGGTGAGATTGATTTAAAATTATGATAATTTACCTCTAAATGGTTCAAAAATTTTGGGATGTATGTGTTACATCATGAGTTTTGCGATGAGGATATATTTTCGTGAGTGATGTTGTGTTTCATATTATCGTATAACCCATCATATTAATATGTTATTTTAAATCATTGAACATATATGGTGATGTTGTAAGGGGTTTCGTTATGGAGTAAATGAGAATTTAGGTTTAATTATTTATTCCCAAGGTTCGATTGATATACATTATCAACCACTATAGTATACAGAGCAAGGATGCAATATTTTTCGGTTTAGGTTTTTTTGATGTCACTGATTAGGGGATATATGATTTTTTAAAAGATAAATTTATTTTTTTATTCTGTTTTTAGATAACATTATTCATGACATGAAATCCATGGCCACATAGTCTCATATGATTAATGTGTATAATTATAAATATTTTGATAATGAAAAATTATAGAGATAAAGTAGATCGTGGTGTGATTATTAGGAGGGTTATTCATTATATACACATAATATAATGACAAATAATTTTCACACAATGATTCCATAAATTATATTTTTTGTATAAAATACTATTTAAATTTAATTCTTCAAAATTAATTTATTTTCCCTAAAACCTCATGTAACTAGAGGTATACCTTTAGATTTAGTTGAGATATCTTAAACTATCTCTTGACAATAGAAACAAGTGATCAACAAAATAATTATCAAAGGTTATATTCTGTGACTATATTATATTTCCATTGACATTATTCTATAAGATGTTGTTGAATAATGTTGTCTTTGGTTTTTTGGGAATGTTCTATATAATATAATGTTCTCAATGTTGATAAGGATTCACTAGTATGATTTGTTTTTTATGAACATATCTATATTCATTTTTTTCACTATGACATTTGAATCCCTGGTGGAGGTTGCAGATTTGTGAATTCATTTTATATTTTTTATGATATAGAAATATTATTCATTCTTCATTCATTAGGATGGTGGTAAGGACTATTATAATGAACATATTTAATCCATACAAATCAAATTCTTATGGAGGGGTGATTTATAGCAGTTTTATATAAATTTATGCTATGTTACATGATTCATTTATATTTTATATTGTGAAAATATTAACTTTCATAGTTGTTATTGAAATTATTGGATCATTGATCATAAAAGATAAATTATATAAATATGTTGTTGAATTGGTTGTGTGATATTTATAATTACGGTGATATTGTATTTACATAAGGTATTGAATTAGTATACTGTATTTTTTATAATAGTTAATTATGAAAGTTTATTATTTTTTAAATTGATTTTTATTTTTCAATGGTATTTCTATTATATTTTTTAAAATGAGGTGGAATTTACTCTGGATTGTTGATGATGGTTTTCGGTTTGGAATGAGATAAGAAATAGTTTTTTTGTTTTACATGTATTGTATAGGATTGAATTTATTTTAATGGGGTAGTAGTGGATGGGTGGTTATGCAGTTTAGGATGTTTATGATGACTGGTTGTGTGGAATAGAAATATGTTTATGTCTATATTTAGGGATACTAATATGAGTTTTGGGGTTGTTCATGTGATTAATTATTAGAGTGGCCTGGGGTTGTGTTGTAGATTCATAATTTTAATTAATATTGTTAGTAATAATGTATGTGGTAATAGTTGGTTGAAAAAATTTAGTGTGTTGTGAATATAGATGGACCATTAAATATTTAAATTAATGACACAATGATTTTGAAATCTTTGAAAATTTTTAAGTATATATATTGAAAATGATATTTAGTAATGATAAATAATTAATGTTGTTATGGATATTTTTGTTATAAGTGGTTATTATTTATATTATTGTGATTTAGGTGGTTATAATTACATTATTTGAGTGATGGGTGATTATTATGGCCATGTCAGTGTTATTTTAAAATGAATCCTTGGGTTTGAATCATGGGTGGTAATAATATATGTTGTATTTTTTTTATTTCATATGGACTGAACCCTTTTTTAATTACCTTATCGATTCCAAAATGAATTTATTTATAGTAATTTTTTGATAAAATCCATGTTGGATAAGAAACATCTGGCTAATCGCTTCATTTTTTCTACTCTACCTTCGAGGCATTGTAGAAGATCTATCAGTTTGTGGATAGGATAGACAAATTGTAACGACTAGAGGATATAGTTAAAATGATGTAATGTGGTGATTAGGTGATGATTATGGGATGATTATGTGATATTTTTTGTTATACATTTTGTGTTTTTCATTGTATGGATATGGAAGATGGTTTATGATAATCATGTTAATGATTCCGTAATATTAAATGGTTGCGGTTTATTTATAGGTATAGTATATGTTGGGATATATTTAATGATAATGAAACGGTTAAGGGAAATTTCATATGGTAATGATATGAGATATGATGTGTGATGTATTGGATATTGATGAGTTGGAGCTACAAGAGATTTAACATTGGGGTGTGAGAGAGACAGTGATGTGGGGTTGGGGTGATGGGCTGCCTTATTGATATATTTTATAAATTATTCTATTTTTAGACATGGATTAAATATTGGAATTTTAGTCTTAAATATAGTTTGGGAAATAATTATTTTATTATATTGGTTCTTTTGTTTTTTTATTGTGTTATTAGTATACTACATTTACATTTTCATGAGGGGCTATGGATAGTATTCTAATAAGTACACATTCAATATCTTGATATTTTATAAAATATATTCCTTCTAATATATTTATATTATTTGACAGATTGAGGTAAAAAATAAAAATTATAGAGTTAATTATACTCAAAATAAATTTAATATTTCATTACACATAACATTGAGTTTCTTCGATAACATGTGTTATATGCAATGTGAATTATTGTTGATTAATAATATATTAACGGTTTTATTAATCAATACGGAAGTTATCACCTAGTAGTTATATTGGAGGGTGTCAATATGAATAACTATATTTTTTACAAATTTTTAAAAAATGTTTTGGAATGAATCCAATATATTTATAGGTATAAGATAATAATAAATCCATTTTTAGGCTTAAAAAAATATTTTTTCTATAAAGTACTTTCACCACCTTTTAATTGTGAACCTATTTAAAATAAATTTTTTAACAGAATTAAAATTTACATTTAAAAAATCATACTTAATTTTATAAAGAGGAATATAAAAATTTACATAGCTTTCAATTTTGGTTATTTTTCTAAGATGTTTCATTTATTGATGAATACTGAAAATTTGATTTTTAATTGGAAATTTATTTTTTTGATTTATTTTTATAGTAAAATTATATTTTAAATTTCATTTAATGTATAATTAGTTCAATTATACACAAATAAATCTTATTTAGGTACATGGAGTCAATTTCCCATTGAAATTGGATTTAAAAATAGTTCAGTCTTTTGTACTTTTATCCGGAAAACCATACTACCACGCAACATCTGTGGGGATAATTTTAAATTAATTTCAGCCACGTCTATGAATTAGAATTAAACAAATAGATATAAATATTGGGAATCAGTATGAATTTTTATCTTTTATGTGATAAAATTTCTATTTTGACCAAAATATCAGTGAATGTAATTAAAATTAATTACAGTGATTAAGGTAGATTCAAGCTTACATAATGATTAAACATAGAATTTAAGGTGTATAAAAAACCCAAAACCTTTCCAACACCCATTATATGGAATTATTTAGACCCTAAAACCCATAGGATCTATTTTTCTGAGTTAATGGATTCTATTCCATGAAGGTGTCTTATATAATTACATAATTAAGGATAATGAGAAAAAGGAACTTTCCTTGCCTTTTAAACTTATATAGATTTAGAGTTGGGAAGATGCTATATTTTTTTGTTATAAATATTATTTTTTAAGATAATGGAGTTACTATTAATGTAATAATTTATATTGATTTTTTAGATATGATATAATTATATTAAATTATTAAAAAACACTAATGCATGGATTATTTAGTTAATAATTATAGAAAATAAATTATAATTGATTAAATAATATTAATTTTATAAAAATATTAACTAATTTAATGAGATTCTTATGTTTTAAAAAATATAAAATATATTCCATTAATAGGAAATAGTATCTTTTATAATGATTCTATTAACCCATAAATAGTTAAATCTTTGTTAGTTTAGTTAGTGTTAAAGCAATGTTTCAGGACGTTACATGTGTTTCTATTAAAAATTAATTTCCAAAAAATATAGTAATTTTATTATATAAATTATATATAATATATTTGAATAAGTGGGTCTAAATTATTTTAATAATTATCACTTTCATTTATCCTTATTAGATGAATTACATCAATTAGAAAACTAGCTACCTGAATGAAAAATAAAGATGAAACAAATAAAGAAACTTAATGACTAATGAAAAATGACAAAAATGATTTTACTTTTCTGTAGTGTGAGTGTTTCATGAACATAATTCACCATAAATCCATTATTATTCATTTTTTGGAACATATTTTAAGGTACACCTCCCATCAATGATTACCTTTTAATATGTATGAAAAACATTCTCCCCCACCACTATAAAATGAAAGTCAACCTCCCCGCTTATTCAGATAACTAAACTCATTTTTCACAAAAAACTCCAATCAAAATAAGATTAATGCACCCCAATACTCATCATATAATTTTTACATTGGGATGAAATCAAACAAAAGATGTCTTTTTCTCAAAACCAAAATGACTTACCCAAAAAAAGGTAATGTTCTTCAATGTGCATTTTAGTTTTATTTATTTATTAAACCCAAAAAAAATTATAATTCTATGATGTTATAGTTACATTTGTATACTAAATAAAAAATAATGTGTTTATGTTAATGTTTATATAAAAAAACCATAAATCACTTTCATAAAATATGTTATTAAATTACAATTGTTATGTATGGTGAACTATTGTGTCACAAAATGATGTCGTTCATTTATCATTTACAACCTCTCATGGTTTGAAATTATGATTGAATTGAAATTTTTATATAATATTCATGATATTTATATATTATTAATACTTGTAGAATTTTTATATGATTCATATCTTTAAGAATAATATTTTTTAATATATGATAACACTGTTTTTGGACATGTGGACTACAACTCCCCCCAGTGATGTGATACATTCACACATTACATGGAATATATTGAGCATGAGTTTAATTAACATATGTGATATAAATGAAATATATATGATATTAATTACACAATTTCCATTCTATAAAGATAATATATCACTTCATTATTACCTTTTCCATTAATAAAAAAGTGATAACATCATTCATGGATGCGTGGAATACCACTCCCTCAAAGCGATGTGATTCCTTTTACATTATAAAAATAATATATATATGTATATATGAATAACTAATATGTTATATATGATATAATGATCATTATTTAAAGATAGTATTATTTACCTTCTTTCCATCATGATCAAAAAAATGGGAATGCTACTCATGCATATTTATGGCCTACCATCTCCATGACTACAATGATGGTTCATTTATCAAAAAAATATATTTCATGATTCGTTCTATAAATATAATTTATATATAAATATGATAATTATTAAATGAATTTTATTCTGTATATGAATATATAATTTCCTCATTGACCATAGTGAACCATCCTTAGTCCTTTTAACACCTTAACTGAATATATTCAAAGAACCAGAAGTATACTTAATATTTCAAGTAATTTTTAAAAAACATTATAAAAAATAAAATTAAAGTAATTATGAACATGAAAAAGTTTATTAAATAATTAAATAATTAATATATTTCTATTATTAATATTGATAAATTCATGTGTGACAATTCATACTCAAAGTAATGGATATTATTTCAGTCACCTTTCATTAAGGGATGTCTATATGATATACACCTTTATTATATTATAAGGATTACATAATGAAAATTTGACCTTATATACCCATATTTTATCTATTATCCTGTTATTTAGTTTTTTAAGTGAAATATTTCGTGGAAAATATTATATAGATGTTCAATGTTTTATGGGATACTTAGAATGTTTAATGATTTAATTTTCAAATAATTTTATCCATGTAAATATTCTTGATATTATTTTATTTATTTATTTATACGAATATAAATGTATTATAAAAAAATTTAGGTCTATTTTATGTTTCATTTAATTTTTTTAAAAAATGAATATTTTTACAAACCATAAAATGATCGTTTTGACAAATTAAAAATAAAATTTCTTATTTTAAATGTGTGATGATAATGATATTTCATGATGTCATGAAATTTATTTGATATCAAGAATCGATTTCAATCCTAAATGTTTTTGTAAATGAAAACCCATATTTCATTTTATTTTGTTATTTTCGTATTGAAATGGTTTATCAATGAAAATGATTTTTAGCTATTGAAAATGTGTTCTCAAAAGAAAAAGAAATTTTTATCCAAATGTTTTTTCCTGTAGAATTAAAAATATATTTTAATGGGTTTTAATATTATATTTCTTTAATAATGATATTTTTCTTCGCTGTTTTATGAAATGGGGGGACTTTTACTGCTTATTGAAATGGTTTATCCCAATTAAAGCTCACGGGTGAGCCTGATACATCTTATACCAAGGTCTGAGCCACCTTATAGCTAATGAGAAATGGGTGAGTTCGATATAGAATATATGAAGGGAATAGACCCATTATAATTTACAATTTAATATTATATAGATAATACGGTGGTTTATCTCCCTTATATATCTTAAATTCGTTGGGAAATGATAATTATTCATGGTGGACCTATGGTTATTCCATCAAAAAAGGGTTTTGGAAGGGATTTATTTATTTGTTGTTTAAGTCTCCAAAAAAGGATTAATTTATTAATATAGTTTTTAATTATTTTTCATGAACAATATCTATTATTGTTATTTTTTTGAAATTTTTTTCATTCATATTATTAAACAACATTGATGATAATGGAAAACATTATATGAGTTATCATGTTTTTATCGAACTAACAATTTCATTTATTTTTATATCTCATAATAATCGGATGTGTTCATCCCATGATTTTGAAATATTTTCATTGGTTTTAAAGATGTGTAAAGGAAAGATGAAGTCATGTTTGTAGCCATTGAGATTTTCCATGAAAATAAATCATGGTTTATTTTAACAATTTTACATTATGAAAAAACTGAATATTGATATGAAGTGTCCACTTTATATTTTCTATTTTTGTTATGTATTATTTGTGACATAATTTTCTAAACCTATAAAATAAAAATATCATAAATGTGTATGAAAGTAATATCATGACTAGAACCCATTATTATGTAATTATTAAGGATGATTCCTTGTAGTTGTTTTCAATGGAATGGTTTAGAAAAATATATATGTTACGATAGTGTTAATATAATTCCCATATAAGATTTTACTTTAGGGTTATATAGAAATGATAAAAAAATTAAGATTTCAAAGAAGATTAATCTAATGAATATTTGAGCAGAATGTTTCTCTACAGAGTAAACAATAATGTTGTAGTGGGAAGGCATCAATGGGAAAGATCATTCCAAATCAGTATCCTGAGATAGTAAGAATTTGAACTAAGTATTTTTTTTCCAATGATAGATCAATTCAAATAAGACATAAATAGTGGTATTTTCCTGGATAAATAGGAACCCAGCCTACCATGAAGGAACATGATGATAGTGCAACATTTTCTAATGAAAGATCCTCTATCATTCAATGGATTGATTATCCCATTGGTTTCCAAAGGATGGATCAATTCTTTGGAGAATATATTTGAAGTTATTAGATGTTTCAAAAGAGAAAAGGTACACATTTCCATCTATAATTTTAAAATTTTATGTTGATAAGTGGGTTTTTTTGTTAATAACACTTGAGATAATGATGATCTTTATGCCATTGAATAGGAAACATTACATGATATTTTCATTAAAAAAATCCCTATGGTTTTTAAATTTGAATGATGAAAAAATTATTGGAATTGAAGAAAAATGACAATGATTCAGTGGAAATGTATAAAGAAGACGTCACATTATTTTCCAGGTATGTTTTGAATTTTATTTGAGACATTTATAGTAAAACTAATAGATGTTAATCTGTATTGAAACAAAATTTAAGATGATATTTGGCCTCTCATGTATTTAAATGATATGAGAAAGTGGTTCATTTTGAAGAGAAATTTTAAATGGGTTATTCCAACACTTATTTTTTCTTAGAATACAAGTGTTTGAAATGTTTACTGTGGAAGTAAATAGAGATACAACTAATAAATAATTCTAGAGGTAATCCTAAAGCTTTTTCAAATAGTGGTAAAATAAATTTTAATTAATGTTTGTCAGGATATTGAAAGTGTTACTAGCTTGGTATCTCTGGTTATAAGGTTTGTGACTACAAAGAGGAGATTTTTGAATAGTCTAAGAGTGTGATAATAGATATCTAGTCAATATTGATATTTTTTAACTACAATGGGTTTGGAAATTATTCTAATGTGTGTATGAAGTTAATTACTCTAGGTAAGTATCATCAAGATCAAAATCATAAAGGTATGGTAAAATATTTTTGTTTCTACTATATCTCATGTTGGACCATCTAGTAATGTGATGGAAGATCTAGGGATCTCAGTATTTATTGTATTTTAATAAGAAGATCAATGTTTTGGAAAATCCTTAGTAGTTTTTAAGTGATGAAGTCATAAAGTAATTAAAGACTTTTAGGATATGTTTTTTGGAATTATGTTTATGTAAGACATTGGTTAAATTATAAATATACCATTACATTTTTACATTAGTTTTAAGGTCTTCCTTACCATTAGGGTTTATATTTGCATTGATTATAAATGTTATTTTTAGTGATATTGATCATATTTTTAGGAATGTTATGAGGATAAAATTGATCTTATAGAAATATATCAAGTAAATATATTTATATATTTTCATAGAATCAAAAATAATTCTTAAAAATTTGGAATATGATTTTTCAACAATTTTATTTTAAAATTTCCAACCATTGGTTATAGAGATATTGTTTAAATTTTGAGGACACAATTATTTTAATGGGGGTTGGATGTAACATCCAAATATTTTATGAAATATATTCATTCAAATTTATATAATTCAATCATACATTGAGATACACATAACTAATATTTTATATTTCATTATATACAACACCATGTTTATGTTATATTTCATGTAACATAATGTTTTATCAACAATTGTTTTCATGTAAAGCTATATTATCCCAAACAATAACGTATAGTTGATATTAGTATTTAATATAGAATTTTTTCCTGATCATTATATTGGAGGGTGTAAATATGAATAACTATATTATATTTAAACAATTTTATATTTTTTTTACATTCATAAAATAGATTTTATATCCATAATATAATAATTAGTCTCATTTTATCCTTAAAACACTATTTTCCTAAAAAGAAGTTTTACTGTCTTTAAATAGAGATAAAATTTTACATATAATTTTGAAAATATTATAATTTTGATACGAAAAAATAATCATTATTTTTTTAAAGAGTCATATCAAAATTTACTTTGGGTTAATTTTAGGTAATTTTTGAGAAGTTTCATGTTTTGATGAATACTGAAAAAAAACAAAATTTTAATTTAAAACTACTTTTTTGTGTAATTTATTTATATAATTACATTATATATATTAAATTTTATTTAAAGTATAATTAATTCAATTATACATCAATAACTCATATTTAGGTAAATTTATTTAGTTTTTCATTTAAATAGGATATTACAACATTTCATACTTTCAAACTTTTCTCTTTAAAACTCATTGTCTCGCAACGTTAGTAGGGATAATTGTAAATTATTTTTAGCCAATTATGTGAATTGAATAAGGAAAAAACAAATATAATTATTTTTAATCATTAATAAATGTTTTGTCTAAAAATATCATCTTAATTTTTTGACCCAAAAGATTAGAAAAATACCTAAAATTAATAAAAGAAAATAAGGTAAAAACAAAATTATTTAATGAAAAAATATTGAATATAAAGTGTATAAATTACCAAAAACTTATCCAAAACCCATTTTATGGACATATATATATACCCTCAACAACTTATTCTCTATTTTTATTAGTTATTGGGATATTATTCTTTCAAATTGACCTATATAGTAAGTTATTTAATGAAAATGATAAAAACAAACAATCATTACCTGTAACACATATATAGATTTGTAGTAGGGAAGAAGCTACATATTTTTGGATATAAATATTAATTTGGATTATAACTGAGTTATATTTTAACATAATAATTTATATAATATTTTTATAGATGATATAATTACCTTAAATTCTTATGAAATCCTAACGCATTGATTATTTAGTTAATAATTAAATAAAATAAATGACATTTTATTAAATAATTTAACTTTTTCAAAATTATAATCTTTTTCCAAGTGATTCTAATTTTTTTATAAATCTTAAATATGTTCCCTTAATAATCCAATTTATTCTTTATAATGAACATATTGACCCGTAAATAGAAAAATAAATTGTTAGCGTAGTTAGGGTTAAAGTAGAGTTCTTGACGTTAAATGTGTTTCTATTAAAAATAATTTCCAAAACATGTGGTATTTTTATATAATAAATTATAATTCAGATTTTTTAATTCGTTTTTATAAATTTTTAATGATTATAACTTCAATTTACTCTTAATGGGTGAATTACATAGGGTAGAAATTAAGCTACCTAAATGAAACACCTAAATGAAATAAAAATCATGAAACTTAAAGAATAAGGAAAATTGATTATAAAATATTTTATTCTTATATAGTGTGAGTTTCTATCGACCATAAATCCCCTTTAAACAATTATTTTTTATTTCATAATAACATTAGGTAATGGATAACTCTTAGTAGTGCTTATATTTTTATATTTAAAATAAATTTCACTCTCCCTCCACTAGAAAAAGGCACTCAACCTCCCCACATATTCACAACTCTCAAGACACTTGTCTCATAGAAACACAAAAAATAGGCTCCCAACACCCCTCATCTCATCCTAGAAGCCTCACATCGGTAATATATCCAACCAAGGATGTCCATTTGTGCAAAATAAACGTAGTTATCCTAAAAAGAGGTAACATTCTTCAATATGCATCTCTCTTTTATTTATTTATCAAACCAATTAAATTTTTTATTATTATTCCATAATTACATAATAACATAATTATACATATTATAATTATATGTTTTAATTTTATGTGTTTAACCAATAACTACACTATCTTCCATCAAATGGGTAATGAAATTACCATTCTTGTGTACGTTGAACTAACGCCTCATGAAACGATGTCGTTCTTTCTTCCATTACCACCTCACATGGTTTGGAATTATGATGGGTTTAGTATAAATATTTTAGATAAAAGAAATATATTTGATATTAATTATATAATTACCTTAATTGAAATATAATATATCATTTTTGTTACCTTTTCACAGACTGAAAAAGTGACAACGCCATTCGTGGATGTGTGTACTAATACCTCCTCGAAGTGACGTGATTCCATTTACATCACAATAAATATATATATAAGTATATAACATTATATAATATGGTATATGATTTAATGAAAATTATATAAAGATAAATATAACTTATCTTATTTCCATAATAGTTATTGAAAAATGGTAATTTTTCTCATGCGTACATATAGCCTACTCTCTCCTAGATTGTAAAGTTGGTTCATTTTTAAAAAAAAATTGTTTTTATTGGGAATAAAAGCATAAATTATGTATAAATGTCATAATTATGTCATTATTATTATTTTTTGTAGGTTAATATAATTTTCTACTTGAAAGTACTCAACGAAACATCTTCGTTTTGACACCTAAATAGAATATGGTCAAAGAACCTAATATAGACATATTATTTCAAGTAATTGTGAAAAAAATAGTAATAAGTTAAATAAAATTAATGAAATATTTATAATGCTTTTGAATCAAGTGAATAATTAACATAATTTTATTATTCTTGGTGATAAACACAACCCTAACACTGTGGACTCATGATAATAGATTTCATCTCAATCTCCTTTTGTGGAGGCATATGTTGATGATATACACTGTTATTATTTTATATAGTGTATATACTACCACATTAAAATTTTATATAAATATTTTATCTATTATAATTTTATTTAAAATAATCATCTGTTACTATTTCATGTGGATTATGATTTAAATTTTTAATGTGGTGTGACACACTTTGAAAGATTAACAATTTAATATCCAAATTATTTTCTCTATCAAAATATTCTTGATATATATTAAAAAATATTTATAATTATATAAAAGTATTATGATGAAAATTTTATTTATATTTTGAATTAAAATCATTGGTATTAAAAAGGAATTTTTTATGTGTCTTTAAAGGAACATTTTGAAAAATGACAAATGAAATTTCCTATTTTTGAAGTATGACGATAAAAGCCTTTTATGTCATCATGACTTTTATTTGATTTATACCTCAAATTTAAAGCATACATATTTTTTTAAATGGGAAAAACTATTTCATTTTAATTTGTTATTTTTTGTATTTAAATTGGGGTTTCAATGAAAATTGTATTTGTGTAATGAAAATGGGTTCTTAAAAAATAGTATTTTTATAATAAATTGATTTCTTATGGATTTAAAAATAGTTTTTTATGAGAATTATGATGTGATTTGTTTTACTCATGATATGTACATAAGAATTCTATGAAACCAATGAGCCTTATATATCTTATTCAATGGGATGATCCACATTATAGCTCATGGGTGATCCCGATATAGATTATATGAAGAGTTGAGCTCTATTATAGCTCGTGAGAAATGGGTGAGCCTGATATAGCATGTATGAAGTGTTAAGCCCCATATTAGCTCACATGTGTTTATGATATAGCTTATTAAATTATTTATCCCCAATATAGATATCCAATTAATTTGGTTTTGACACTTTTGGATGTCGGGCTTATGGTAATTTTAATTTAAAGTGTTTGGAAAGGGTTTCATGTATATTATTCTCTAAGTCTCCAAAAGAGGCTTAATTTCTTGATATGGGGTTTAATGATTTTCCTTGAAAAAACTTTCTGTGTTTTTATTCTTGTTAAAATTAATTATTTCTGATTCTTATAAAAATTTTATTATAAAGGTAATAATTTTTTGAGTTTTCATTCTTTTACTAATATAATGGTTTCCACTTTTTATATCTCTAACTAATCATTAGTTCTTGTCACGTATTTTAAAATGTTTTCTTGGGGTTTAAAGATGGGTATGGAAGATGAATATTTCTAATTAGATGTTATGAAGATTTTCAATGAAAATAATTAATTCGTTATTATAAATTTTTTATATTATGGGAAAACAAATACTAATCGGAAGTGTCTACTGTTTATTATATGGTTTTCTTATGTATGTGTTATAGACTAATTCTTTATAACTATAAACCTAAAAAGTAACTAAAAGTGGAACAATGTAATTTCATAACTAATACTAAATCTTTTGTAATGATTATGGTTTGGTCATTATAATACAAGTATGGTAACCTTTTTAAATTAATCAATTTCTAGGTTTCCATATAGAATTTAGGAACCAATATTCACTAAACTCGCTCAATTTAAGAAGATTTTATTAATATCAGTCCCATAAGAAGTTTTTTATCTTTAATTTATATAAAAATAATTTTTATGAAATTTATAGTAATATTTATATATTTTTTATTTAATATTATATGTTCTATGGTGTTATTAATTAAATTATTTTATTATTATTATTATTATAAGGCCTCTAATTTATGTGATTTATAATCTCAATGCCATTCTCCATCATGTGGCCTATTGGTGTTGAGAAACTATGGTCACCCTCTAGATCACAAAAAACCCAAGAAGGGTATCTTATTAGGATAGTTAAAAAAATTGTAAGAAAACTATTTATAAGGGTAGGGAAAGAGTTTGGAGTTATTCATCAGTGAGGATTGTATTATTTTTGAGGGGTAATGATTGTTATTCAAACATAGTGTGTTATATAAAAAGGAAAAATAGATTTGAAAAATATGATTAGGTGTCTATGAGATCTAACATAAAGACGTTATGTTTATTTAAAACTCTCAGTTATGTCATACAAATTATATTATAGACCCTGATGTTAGGTTATAGCATCGTTATATTTTGATATTGTGGTTGAATTGGAATGATTTTTGACAATTGAAAATGTATCTAATTAAATGATCCTTAATTCATCCCATGTTACTAGGTTTAGTATTATCATTTACTATTTGTAGATATTTCTTATAGTCATCTTCTTTATATGGTTTATATTTTTTATGAGTATGAAAATGACTCTAACACTACTAAATTTTGGTATATATTTTTTATTAAATAAAACTATGATGAAAATCATTCTCTACATGTAACATAGAAATAAAATGAGTTGAAATGAATTAGATAAATATTATTAACACATTTATAATAATAATAAAACCACTAATAAAAAGTTCTATTACTCAAATAAAATTTATTATGTTATCAAGATAAATAATTCTTATTGTTTGAAATTATAACGGATTGTTCATTATCAAATAAATATTATTTGAAAAACTATTGTATATGTTATAATAATAAATTAAATTTACCAAATTTAAGATATTACTATATTTTATCTAACATATTAATATTCATCAACTTATAAAATGAAATGAAATAATTTTATGAATTGTTAAAATATTATTTTTCAATAAAAAATATTATTTAACATTTTTTATTTTTATTTCAAGGTAAAATTTAATAATTTTAGAATATTAATATCAAAAAATTAACTTCATTTATGATATCATAACATCAAAAAAATGAAGATAAACTTTTTAATGTTTTCTAAAGATATTGGTTTTTAAATAAAGAGAATATTATATCATTTTTTACAAATAATTTTTTTTTATGAAACTAAAATATATTAAGTGGTCCATTAAATCATATAAATAAATTAATAAAAAAATTTATGGGTAAAATTATTGATTTAAATAAATAGTATATTGTATTTTGAAAACAAATTCAAAACATTTCAAAAAATAAGTAATATTTATTTCAATAAAAACAATTCTTCATTCCTATATTTTATTTTTTGCATAATTTGGTTTTGTCATAGTTAAGACTATATAAAAATTATATTTGTGATAATAAAAAGATTAATATCATTAAAATCAACAACATTGACAATTTTATCCTATCAATTATTTTTCTAATTTAAAATCTCTATTTATTAAAAGTAGAATATACGTGTTTCGAGCACTGATATTATATTTAATTTTCATCACCATTAAAATATTATTTAAAAAAATATTTCCTTTTATTAATAATTAGGCCCAACTTATGTAATATGTACCCTTCTATTTTTCCCCATTTAATGTAAATTACATTGAAATAAATTGGTTACTAAGCTAAAAAAATGATTCAAGAAAAAATATCTACAACTAAAAACAAATTAAAAATAGATAAAATTATATAAATAAATTTATTTTTTGTGGATTTATAGACCAAAATTATTCCCCATAAACTATATTTTCAATTCATGGGACCACTTGACATTTTAATTGTTCCTTTACCATTTACTTTTACAAAAATTCAACTCCACTAAGAGATAAATAAAGCCACCAACACCCCACATTCCTCAAACCCTATTAAACTTATGTTCGGTCAAACACTAACTAATAAACTACCCTATATTCATATACAACACATAGTGGATATAGTTTTCTCATTATAATACATATAAATCCCATACTGCAGTTTTGTAAAAATCTCATCTAAGGAGTAAGTTAAAATATGAAAATAACTCCTTATTTTTTCATGTTTCCATTTATTTCTTCTCCTACCTCATCTGAATCTGACCTAACTATGTGAAATTTTTTCATCAATACAATTAATATAATAAAATATTATTATATTTATGGTATCAACATTTTTTACCATTTTTATGATTATACAAAATAAAAGTTAATTATGTTACTTATAAATGACTACCACCAAAAGCAATGTGACCAGTTTTCAAATACCACCATACAAAGAATGTCTAAAGGGGATGTTTAATGAATAAATATTCAATTAAAAATATTATCATTATTATATTAATATAAATAAATTTATTTGTTATTTATGTTCTTTATAATGAAAAGTGTCACCAGTGTGAATATATAGTCTGCTACCGCCATAAAATTTACATTTTTCATCTTTTCTTCTAAGATTTTTTTCTTCTTAAAGCAACCAAAAAACATGAATCACTGCTATAAAAATAATAAATAAAATCATTTAGATTATATAACAATGGTATTAATATAAAATAATCTATTTCTTAACCAAAAATCATATATAGATTATACATTATTCTAGTTTTGGTAAAATTGAAATCCTATATGAACAATGATAGAAATGTATACAATGGATGACTACAGAAAAAAACTGGTGTTACTATTCATTAATGATAATTTTATGATTTTATGATATTATAACTGTTATAATATAACAAAAAAATAATATTATACCACATTTTTGTTCATTATAAGTTATTGATTCATGTTTTGCACCAACTTCATCATTACAAATCACAACAAGAGAAACATATGGGCTTAAATTAGAACATTTTAAATGAATATAAAGAAACTATTACATTACATAAAATGATAAATAGATTTCGAATTTTTTATCTATAAACATAAACTGACATTGTCATTATGAAACTAGTACAAAACAAATAATCCAGACTAATAACATTCAATGATGAAAAGAAAATATAGTTAAATAATATAATTTTTATAAAAATATTTAAATTAAATCCACTATTATTGAATACAAAAAAAGGAATAAAATAATTGTAATTTTGTCAGCCTAAGAATTTGACTATGTGACCTACCCCTCACCACCGCCAAACCCATTCCACCTACCACAGTTAGTTGGGATATTCTTAAAAATTATTATATATTAATCTTATAAATGGATTTACGGATTAATAATAATCTAAAATTGGCCATTATGATTGTTACATTATTTTACACATATTTATAGAGAACATTTGTCTAATAAGTATTCTAGGTGAGGGAAATTCATTATAAATTTTATTATATATAATATTATTTGTTACATGCACCAATTTTTATTTAAATAGAGTAAATAATACCTATTGTATATATTATATATTAAATTTTATTTTACTAGGGTTATTTGAACTTCAATTTCAATCTCTCACATTCAAATTGGTTTCTATTAATACACTTCTTATTCTATAAGGTGTTCTTCTTCATTCTAATTCTTTTCATCTGTCATAATTACTCCTCATTGAATATCTTTTTACAATATTTATTTATTGTGTTAATTAATGATATTATAATTCCATTCATACTTATATTTTTTAATAACATTTATGAAGTTATTTGTTCATTTATTTTTATTATGTAGAGAATAATTTTCATCATATAAAATTTGTTTATTTCCATGTCCATATTACCCTGTTCATCTAATATTCACATTGATTATTCTTAAGTATTTTATGATATTAATAATATTTATTCTTATTTTTTCCACTTTTAAAATCAATGGTATATAACTCTCTTTATAATATGGGTTTCAAAAAGGTATTTTAATGATACTAAAAAGAGTATACTTACCATTTTCATCTTTTTTATCATCGAATTATAATTTCATATGGAAATGAATTATTTTATTCAAATATTGTGTATTATAATTTAATTTAATTAAACATTATAAAAAGGGTTTCCTGTTAAATTCATGGAAATAAATTTTTATGGTTATTTATAATTTATTCTCTTTTTGAGAATGTTACGATGTGTTTTATATAATCTATATTCTTATTTTCCTTTCTATTTTCATCAATAAAATTTATAACTCATCTAGATATATGTTTTATGAATCTCTTAAAAATAACTCTATGGGACACTCATTTTGGGTGATTTAATTTTAGTATAAAAAATATAATCTTCAATTTTAGTTTTCATAGTAACATTTAGAAATTATAAGAACCAATTTTTCATTACAAGGTCTCTTTTTAAATGATAAATTATTTTATTAAAATGACTCATATGTGTGGATGATAATTTGTGGGGTATTATATTTCCATCCAATTAATTAATAAATTTTATACATCTCATAAGATTATAATAAATCATATGATTCTAAAACATATGCCACTAATAGAGCATATGTTTGTAAAATATAAATCATTAGTGGTTTGTAGGTGAATAAAGGATAAGATACTATGTAATGATTCTTTATTATTACGGGATGCATAATTTATTTTTATGAAACATTTATATGGAAATTAAAATCATTATGACTATGATTATCCACCATGAGTCATGTATATTGTCTCTTTTATTTAAATTATTATTCTATTTGATATTTTTACCATTTGAGAATGAATGTATTGATATGGTTTCTTATGTATAATTATTATTTTTTAATGTACTAATTAATATGATATTTATTCAACAATGATTTTCCTAATATTTATATGATAAAAAAATTAATGAAATGTTGATATGTTATTTCATTATTGAGAATCTGATATCACCCCATTTTTATGATTCTATTTTAGAGTAATAAAGTTTAGTACAATATATTAGAAGTATATATGGATATATAAAGTGGCAAAATTATATTGAAATATTAAAAACTATTATAAAATAAAATTTTTATGTACCTAGTTTTCAAAGATTATAATATTTACATTTATGATATTATGATATTCCTGTGAGGTTCATTATTTAAGATATGAAAATTATTTTAATTTAATGTGTTTGTATCATGGGTCATCTCACAAGGTGTCAAAGCCTATGTGTAATGTATGTGTGTTTATCACTAGGCCTTAGAGTGTAGTTACGGGTCACCTAGTTAATATTAGAGAAATGATTTTTTATTTTTATGGATTTTTTTAAGACTTGTGAAAGCCAGTTAAAACCCTTGGGATGATTCAAGGTCTTGAAAAATTACCATTAATTTTCATATATTTCGTAATATTTAATTTTCATATAAATTATATCATTTATTTGATAATGGAGTGTAAATGTGTCTATGAAATATATGAACATAGTCATAATCAACCATAAAAAGGATCAGTGTTTTATTATTCTTGAATTAGGGCATAATGAGTGGGCCTATAACTACACACCTAGCTAAACAATCTTATGGGATATGATATCATTAATTCAAATTCGTTTTATGAACCGTTATGAAGGATTTAAATGTAATTTTATTATTTATTATGTACTTATTATTTTTTTGAACATAATCAAAAATGAGCATGGATAACCTAGGTCACATATATATGGGTATAAGATGAATAATCTATATCATAGTTAAACTGAAAGTGTCATATGATCAAATGATGGTTCCCATGGAAAAGAAAAGATAGTATTGAGTTTCTATATTAATTTTATCATTTACTCATTTTTTATTATAAATTATCATATCAATTTTGTTTTCAGTATTTGGATAGAAATAAAATCATCAATTTAATGCTATGAGGGATATCTACCATGAAAATCCAATCACTATGTAAGTAAGCATTTTTTAGAAATTGTCAAGAAAAAAGAAAATCTCCAAAAATGTCTATTATGTCAATGATTATGAGTTTCCTCATATCCATATTTTTGTAGGTGATATTTTTTTTAGAAAATAAATCTTTAGTTTCTTATGGATCCCTTAAATTTTTTATTATTATGTTATAATTAAAATTTAAATGGTATTATATATTTAATGGGGACGAAGTAAAACCCTACGAGTTTGGTATGTATTTCACTTCAAATAAAATTATTTGTTGAATAATTCCACCTATAATAAATAATTAAATAAATGATATGCATTATATTAGAATACCATTATTAAGAAAAATACAAAAATTATAACACCTCTTAAATAAAATCATGTAAATCTACTCAAATTTCATTCTTTTAAATGATAAATCATTTCTATGTAATAATATTAATAAGTATTTTTCTTTATTAAATAACATGTTTTAAAAAAAATTCTATATTTTATTATTATAAATTAAAATTACCAAATTTAAAAAATTATTATATATAATTAAATATTTTAATATTTATTAAATTCCAAATTGATATGATTTAATATTAAGAATTATTGATAAAATTATTTTTCAATAAAATAGATTATTTATACAATTTTTTATTCCTATTTAGTATATAAATATTAAATAGATTCTAATACAAAAAACTAGCTTCATTCTTGAAATCAACATAAAAAAATTATATTAGAATTTTTTTTCTAAAATGTATTTTAGGTAAATAGAACAAAATACCCTTTTTAGAAATAATGTACTATTTATTACACTACCATAAGCTAAATCTAAAAATAATAACTGAAATAAATTTTTCATGACCCAAAATATATTTAATAGTTTAATTTTATACATTTAATGGAATAAATTATAAAATTTAAAATACCATTTTTTATCACTTTGAGGCATAGGTAATATATATTTTAATTAATATTATTTTTTAATATTTCATTAAATTATAAATAAATATATTTTTTCAATTCATTGAATTCCAATTAAATTTTTTGTACTTATAATTCAATTAATGTCATTGAAATCAGAAACATTAAAAATTTTACCCAAAATATAATGTACAAGCTCAACAATCCACTTTTCTTTTAAATGGTTATTATTTATATGTGTGATAATAAAAATTAATCTCATTAACTTTTTGAAATATTATTTGAAAAAAAAATATTTCATATTTGGATCCATTCGGATCACATTATGTAATGTGAATCATTTTATTTTTAGGTATTGAAGGTAAATTAGTTTCGTAAAAATTATTGACTACTACAATTACAAATAAAAAGTCAAAAATATAAATCTATTACTAAAATTCTTAAACTAATTTTAAATTTATCTATGAAATTATATTATTAAGGATTTAAAAACCTTACCTCTTCCCCTAATCAATTATGAGTTCAACATCACCTTAAAATATTGACTTTAACATTTATAATTATGAAAATTTCACTCTTCTACATTTGAAAGTATGAAATCAACACCCCACATCTCCCATACTCTTGAACTCCTATATTTAGACAATATTTACCCAAATGAAACCCCAATAAATAACCACTTTATATATGTTTTTTAATTCTCAAAAGGCAACCTTCTAATGTCATATTGTTTTTTTACAATGTAGCACTTCAAATGAAAATGTAAAAATTCTCAATAACTCTTTTCTCCTTCATGTTTCTATGTTTTCTTCTACTACCACATATGAGAATAAATTCCCTATGATTATTTCAATGAATCAATGTCATATGAATAATAAAAAAATATTTATTTGTTATGACCAATTTTCCCCCCACCAAGACATCTGGAAAACAAAAATGAAACTCCTGTTATGTGTAGAGAATTTCCACTATAATGGATGTGATCCGTTTTTCATAATATCGATGAATGTACTGTTCATATTAGGTGAATAATGAATTAATATTATATATATAACTATATTATGATTGTTAATATATTAAATCTAATTACTTCATACTTTTTGTTCTATTTAAAATAACTTTTCACCCATGTGTATGTGTGGAATTTTCCTTCACAATAGAGATTTATTTCTCTTTATATATAGAATTGTATTTTTTATCAAAATAACATTAAATATGATTCAAAAATTTAAAATTGTCTATATAAAATCATCAAATAAATATAATACTGATATTATTAAAAAATAAACACTTTCATAATAATACTCACCCATAAATTTTATAATGTTATTTTTTTAGTTGGTCTAATAACCTTTTAGAATAATGAAATAAATTTATATCATAGATGGGAATATAAAAGTAACTAATGTTGTTATTAGACATAATTGTACATAAATTTTATCCATTATATAATACTAAAATTTTCTTTTAGTTAACTATATGGTCATGAAAAATAGATATATTTAAAAACTAAAATTATAAAGCAATGCCACCATTACAAAACTAGTAGAAACTTAAAATAAAAAATAATATCATCAACTGATGAAAGTAAAATATATTTAACTAAAATATTTAAAATAAATAATGATTATAAAATCGTATATGTATTAATAATCATATTATTTTTTTTGACTAAAATAGTTATTTTTATACATGTTGTTAGAGAATTTTTAGCTAGCAAGATTAATGGTTACGATGTTTTGTCTAACATTTTCATTCACTAATAAAATTTATATTAGGATTATAATTTTATTAATATTGTTTGTATAACTCCAATTAGATATATAAAATCAATATTTTTTATTCATGTTATTTTATAATAAACTTTAATATCCATCTTTTATAGTGTTTATATTAAAATCATTGTTAGGATGTATGAGGATTATCTTTACTCAACATATTTTATTTTTTCATAATACTCCCAAGTTGTTTATTTTTCATAAATAATGAATTCATCGATTCATTGATGATATTATATTTCCATTGCACCTTATTTTATGGTAAATTTAATAAATGGGTTTCAATCATCATAAAAGATCATGATGTTGAAGAAAATTATCATCCTCTCTACATGATGTCTTTTTCCACTAGAGTTATCATTTATTATTTTTAAATCACAATATGATTTCTTTTTGGAAAAAATAGAAATTTTCTTTAGTTTTTTTCTAATTAACAACTCATAATACGATTTATGATGTTGGGTTTTTATAATGGAATTTAAAAAAATATGGAAAAATTTATTTATTGAATGATCTATTTTATTTATTTCATTTAATGCAGTTTTTTAATAACGTTTTAATATCAAAATCATGGAAAAAATTTACTAGTTCATTTTATAATATATTTATATTTTGATAATGTTTTATGTTTTTTCTAAAATATCATTTTCATGGTTTCATTTCCATTTGAACATTCAATAATCAGACACGTGGAGAGTTGGTTTTATAAAACACCAAATATATGGATCAAGAAATACTATTTTTGGTGATTTAATGTTTGTATCAATCGATCTTATCCTTAATTTCATTTAATGTGATAAAATTTAGAAATGATATCTTAAAAACCTAGAGTTTATATATGATATTTGTCTCTTAAATAAATGATTATTATATTATTCTATATAGTATTTAACAAAAAATTCACATAAATTAACAAAAATATTTATATAATTCATGGATACTATTACATTAATCATTAACTAAACCAATGATAATGAAATAGATAAAAAATGGGACATAAAAATTTAAAAAAATTATTATGTGAAAATATAGATCACCTAAATCTGGTAGATTTATCACCACCATGTCCAAAATAGTATAATAGAAATGAAATATTAGTGAAAATATCATACATCAAATAAATTGTATATATATAACCATGAGAGGAACATTGGTAAATATTGAATGAAGGAATGAATTAGTATATATTGGTGGAAATTTGACTGTTTGAATAGAAATGAGACCCTTGGAATAGTAACCTGACCATTGATAATAGTAACATGACTATTGGGATTAGTAAAGTGACTATTGGAAAAGTAATTTTACCATAAAATAATGAAATGAAATATAAATTATATTTATTTTGATTTATTTATGTAAATATATATATATTATATTTCCAAAATAAAAATATATTCATCAAAAATATCAATGAAAATATAAACCAATTTTTTATAGACCAAATTTTATAGAATTTACCAAATATCATAATTATTATATTAAAAAAATAAAATTACCTGTGATGGACATTTATTTTTATAAAATTAATTTCTTTTTTCAAATCATCACTTTGGAATTTTGTAAGGGTGTTTTTTTTATTATTCTGAATTACTTCAATTTTCAGGTGAATAGTAAAAATACACTCCTTCTCATAATTAATTTATGTTAAATTACATCAATCCTAATGTAATAATGACCTAATAATTTTTAGAAAATTACGTTTCTCCATTATATATTTTTTTTAAAATGTGTTTTTAAAATGAAAATAATTTAAATTCCAAACCTAAAAAGAATTTTCTAATGTCTATAGTCAATAATGTTCCCTTAAAAACAATTTTCTTTTTTTTCAATTTCATTTTTAAAAAATTAGTGATTTAGAATTATAAAAGGGTTTAAATACCTGAAATCATTTTATTATTTTCATATTTAATTTATATTTTAAAAAACCACTATTAAACTTTTTACCTTCGATATATTATTTTATTCCTTATTTTGTTTTAAAGATACCCCTCTCCTAAAAAATAAATAACACTTAGACATGCCCTTGGGAAACCCCTCCACCCACCCTTTAAATCCAATTATCTAACCAAATATTATCTCTTAAGAAATGTATAATCTATAGGGTCATTCTGTAGAAATCCAACTCTAATCATCAGGGGATTCTAAGACCCTACATGGGATGAAACCCCAAGAAGATGGTATGTTTTCTGAAAATATTCTTTTTATTTTCATCACTATTACCCAATTTCTCTATCCCATTAAAAAAATACTATATTATTAATTACAAAATATGTAAATATTAATTTATTGATTTTAACATTCTTTAAAAATTATATTTTCATGTATTTATATTTTATACCTCTCTTTCTTTTCCTATGGAAAACATTCCTGATAATTGTTGGTTAATCACTAAAAATGACATTTCTGAGTTCATTTATAACACCACACATTATTATAATTTAACTGAATTAATTTTTATATATATTTTATAAATTTTTATATAATTATTTTAAAATTAAATCCACTAATAGATAATGTACATCAAAAAAATTGAAATTGAAGAAAAATGATTTTTTAAAAAAAAAATAATATATCAAAATTTTTCAACATCAATAATGAAAATTTTAAAAAATATATTCAAATTTATATAATTCACAAATATTAACATGAATAAATAATTTTTAGATATTTTAATAAACCTAATTTTATTATTAATGTTCCTTAAAAAAGATGAAACAAAGCAGGATCCAAAGTAAAAGAATTCTAGAACACAATGCACTTTTCTTTGGGTTATCTCTCTTGTAGATGATTTTTCATATGTATATTAATCTAATACACCAAAAAAACGTTTCAATATTCTTCTATTTTAATTTTTAAATATACAAGATTCTAACTTTATTTATAATCCAAAGACATATATTTTCCAAAAAAAACATTTCATTCCAAAAATACAGCTTTCACCCCTCTTGTGTCGTCTGTTCTCCACTCATTGATGATGTTGTTTATACCAAATATGATTTCCCAATTCTATTTGGGAACCTGAAGTTTATTTCTCAAATAATTTTTTATGTTATACCTATGAAGCCCATTCTTATACCTGGGTTATATCATGACAATAACTGATATTTCTTTTGTGGAATACATGATTATTTAAATATTATGATGTGGAAGGTGTGCTCAGTATTATATAGAACTCCAAGGAATTAGGTAATGTAATATTTTTCCTGATATTTTATACATTATTCATTAACTATATTATATAATTTTTCAAAAGGACTATGTCATGATTTATGAACATATGTTATGTATGAATATGATTCTAGGTTTTTTCACAACTAAGAGTGAAATTTTACAACTATAAAATGATGTTTCATTTTTATGCATATGTCATATTCTATGATTTTATCTATTTTTACCTCAAGATTCGAATAATGGTCTTATTATTATGGTAATAATAATAATAATATTATTATTATTATTATCGCCCTTGATATAATGATTCAATTCCCCAATTCTTCTACATACTGGTCTTTTAGCACACCCCTTTCATTGATGTATATCCTTAGGTGATTACAAGTGCTAATGAGAATGTGAACATTTAGAACGATAAAGAATAATGTGTTAAAAATATTGATTTTTTATTATATTCAAGGGATATAAGATCTAAATTTATCCAACTCACTAATCCTTTGGATTCATGATTTGTAAAACTATTATTTTGCTTGTGTTATTAATATGGTAATAGTCATGTACGAAAAAATAATGTGTCATTGTATTTTGTATCAGATAGATAGTTTAGTTAATTTTTGAAATAGAACTAGAAAATGATAGTTAGAACTATATATATAAGTCTATTTAAAGGTAAAATATATTATAAGAGTCATTTAGAAAAAATCTAAACATTGGTATCCCACAATATTCACCTTTAGAGATAATTGAGAGAAAAAAATTTATTCCAGCATTGTTGAATTTTGTTTTGGTGAATTATTTTCTAATTTAAAAAATGGTGGGATCCCGAAGATATAAACACAAAAAAATGTGAGGTACAATGAAACGATTGTCCAACCGACATCCCCAATGCCATAGTAGGTTGAGTTCAAAACATTATGGTGATTCTTACCTAGCTATCTTAGGATTTGAAAAATAACCACAACCACATCTGTTTTCTACATTCACCCAAGAACCAAACACTTCATATGGAGTCTATTATGAAAAAATGACTACTGACTTATACTAGATCCTCCAATCATCTTATCGCAGAGTAGTGGGTAAAGTCAGTGGAAAAGATCTTTGAGGTGCACAATTTTCCTAAGAAGGATAAAGTGACTCTAGATGAATATCATTTAGAAGTAGATTCCAATCAAATATGAGAATTTATAAACAACAACATGGAAAATAATGAAATGAAACATATGGAGTGGGAAGACTTCATGAAAATATTTCATAATAACCATTTCCCTTAAACTCTATAAATAATTATAGTGAGATACTTCTTTCAGTTGCTAGAAAACGAAGTTGAACCTGTCACAAATTATGAGGAAACCATTACTAGGCGAAAAAGATAATCCATGTAATTTGTTATAAATATTGATATAAAAATAAATAGATTCATTAATTTTTTAGAACAACACAATCAAAAAAAAAATTTATCCGAGACATTGGGATATCTGACGAGTTAGTTTGATGTTCTATCAAAATATAAATTGAATTTTCATAATGGTCCTATGGTTATGGAGATAAGATGATTTGAATGGTCTTTAATGTTTATGGGAAAAATGAAAAAGGATGATAGAGGACTCAACTACCCAGCTGTCAAAAATTATGGTAAGATTAATCATGGTAATTTCCTCAAGGTGGCTAAGAGATGCATAAATTGAAAGATAGATGGTCACCAAGGTCATGAATACAAAAGAGACTACAATAATATGACGAAAATGATGGAGTAAATAAAGGAAACTCCTAATTAAACACTCATAGTTCACTTCTTTGACATTACCTGTAAAGGGAACTATACAATCCAGTGTAATAAAAAATGTGTCCTTGAGGATAACCAGCATTAGAAACAACCAAATACCATGGTTAAATAGAGATCTTATTACATAAATACTACATAATTGGATAATGAATCCAATTTTATACAAGGTATACTTACTATTCATTCATGAATGTAAAAAATTAATTTTTGATTATTTTTCTATGAATTTCATTATATCTTGAATATTTCCTAGAAATTTTGAATCAAATAAAATATAACTTGAAGTAGATGTATGTTGAAAAAAAAATAGTGTCGTGGTCATTGAATGCAGCGTGTTGGACTCATACCCTGTTAAATTATGTGATAATATTCTTCATTGAATACCATAATCATCCCCTTGGTGTAATTTTATTCTACTATAGGCATTTATTTTATCTCAATATATTTATCACACATCAACTATTAGAAAAATAGAATATATTTTTATATTCTTAACCATCCCAAGATCCAGTTCATATAAAATAAAGATGGTGAATCTACAATGGAAATCACATAATGATGTCGGTAATGATACCCTATAAAGAAAGATACCTTTCCAAAATTGTTGAGTCAAAGGCATGCATTAACCAGGATTAAATTCCCATTATTTGGGAATACACTGATGTATTTCATATAGAGTTACCTAGAGTTCCTTCATATCTGGAGATATATTTCTCAATAGAACTTATATATGAATCCACTCATATCTCTAATTACCCTATACGATTGACTTATTAAAAATGGATGTTTTATATAAGTGGCTATAAGACAATTTTGAAAAAACATCAATATTCCCTAGTACATCTCCTTAGACTGTTTTAGTGATATTTATAATGAAAATTTATTGATCAATATGGTTGTTTATAGATTATTGGGAGATCAAAAATATAACCATAATGAAAAGGTGTTCCTTTATAATTTTTTACTACTTGTTCAATTAACTATGAGAATCATAGTAAATCTCAAAGGAGGATCTTTATTCTAGATTCATCAGCTAAAGGTGAATAGGGATGATTGTTTGAAGATGGACTTCTATATAAATTATTGTCACTATGATTATATAGTGATCCCCTTTGAACGTGGAAATACCCTAAAAATTTTAAATTGATTTTATGAATAGAGTTTTTAGGAACTACCTCGACAAATTTATTCTAGTATTTATCTATTATATTCTCATTTACTCCAGGATCATATAGAAACATGAATATAATTTATCGATTATAATAGAAAAATTAAAGAAGGATAAAATGTATGATGTGTTCTGAATGTGTGAATTTTGAATATAGAAAGTTATATTACTGGGAACATAATCACAAGTGATTGAATTTTTTTGTACTCTTCAAAGACAAATGAAACTGAAAAATAATACAGAATCACTACTGTCATGGAAATCCATTTTATTCCTTTCATGACGGGTTACTAAAGATGTTTGTTTGAGAAAATTCATATAATTTTATAGCCCACTAACTATTTTAACACAAAAATGGATAATTTATGTATAAAAATAATAATTTTAGGAAATAACTAAAAAGTACATTAAGTGTCTAATCACTATTCATGGACTCATACTATTAAAATTGTATATGGTTTTGTGATATATAATGATTCTTCGATGAAATTATTAGGTTTTCTACTAGTTATTAATTATAAAGTGGTATCTTATGCCTCTTGATAATTGAATATTAATGAGTAGAACTACCTGTAACATGATTAAGTGCTATATTTAGTGATCTTCCCCTTGAATATTCTATGACACAACCTCAGTGGTAAGATTTTTGTCATATATGTCAATCATAAGTGTCTAAAGTAAATATTAAAAAAAGAGATCAACAAGAATCAAATAAGTGGTTTAGAGATAATAAAGGACTATGATTTCTTGATTCACTACCATTAAGGAATAATGAACAAGGTATATGAAGATCTTAGCTTAAACAACTAGTTACATTATCCATAATTTGAATTGAGAAAATCTGTATCATCGTGGATTTGACTATAATTGATCTATAAATCTCAATGGTAGGGAAAAAATTATACCTATCTCTATCAAAGACCATCTTAGGCTTCCATCCAACCCAACATTGAACATGGGGCATAGAAAGGCTTATAGGGAATTCCCTATCCCCACAGGATAAAAATTAGTGTCTGTGGATCAAGAATTACATCTATGGAAATGATTTGGCCTATTTAATTGATCAAAAACTAATAAAAAATAATTGCATGAAACTAAGGAACATACATGAAATAAAATAATCAAACATGCATACCACGAGATCAAAGGTAACTCTACAATGCACACTAAAAATAGAGAATTTTAACAAATACAAAATGTAACCAAAATGGGGAGATGGTCCAACATGACCACAAGGCTTCATCCAACATGTGGGTCAATACCCTCATTCAAACAAGGTTAACACCTATCCAAAAAAGGAACTGTTAGTACATTGATCCACCATAACCACATTGGGGAGCCTTTCCATTACTTGAGACTAACATAACAAGGTCTAAATATAACCAAGGGTTCATATAGAGTTGAGACATATGAACAATAGAATGACACCAATTGAGACTCCAAAAATTATAATTATATTTAAAATTAACATTCTAGTGGGATCCTAAGATCCTCATACAATTGGTTATCAAACCAACTCATAGATGCAGTGGTACTTATCAATTCACCAATCCCTATCAGCTGTTTGTTTAGTTACTGTTGTTATGTTAATCCATCTGATGGATATTGGGCCTCAACCCTTCTTACCTTCCAAATGTACTAGATATAGTATACCCACCTAGGTACCAAGGATTCAATTTCACTCAATTCCATCCCCTATGTCATGTTAACCACCTCTTACACATACATAGTTCCATCAAAAGAAAACATGTGAAGACTAAACATTTTCAATATGGAAATTGTCATTTAACCAATAAAACCAAAAATACCATTTAGAAACATGATTAATACCTACTAGAAAATTCATAGAACATATTTTAAAACCATATCATAAATAATAAAATCATCAAACTATGTTTAATCGTGGAATCACCAACCTATTTCTTAGAAATGTTTGAAAATGGGTTTGTATCTACAACCACACCATGGTGAGACCATATAAATTCATGAACACACCACATTCATCAATATTTATCATAAAGAATAATTAATTATCCCAAATTAGGTAATTCTATCAGTTGGAGAAAGAGTACCTAATAAAAAAATAAAAAGAGACCAAGAATAAGTATTAGCACTGTAGAGAAGATTAATTTATGGTTCTTTGAAGATCAAAGGGAAACTAAAACAAATTATTGAATCAAAAGGGATAATAGAGGATGGGATATGAACACATAGGTCTAAGAAATATTAATGGGGTGAGTTATGGTGGTATGAGGTGAAAATCATGTTTTCAAATAGATTAAATATATGACATGCTACATTGTTTGATTGCATGGTTGATAAACCATCCACAAATAGTTTGGAACATATTTTCAAGTGGATAGTTGGCTGCATTGTTTTTATAGAGGGGTCAAACTCCCATGCGCCTAGTCATGGACCTCAGATAGAACCACTATCCTAGGTGCATGGTTTTCCCACACAAACATGCCCAAGGTAATGAAACCTATATAGTCGAACTATCTAGGGCACATGGTATCCCCTAGGGTAGTGCACATATTCTTCTACCCATGCACCAACCATGGTCCTTCTATTCAGTCCAAAAACCAATATTTCTCTCAAAACACCACAGAATATTATTCAAAAAATGTTGGAAAAATACTAAAAGATAAACTACCTCTAATTAAAAGCATGGATAGGATAATTATATGTACAATAAAAAAATTCCTCCCTCAAAAATACTACATTATTTATAATTAGAGAATAAATGTGGATATCGCACTTCCACATAAGAATTTAGCTCCCATATTTCATGTTCATCACTTTTTTACTACAAATGTATCTAATGCAATGGTATGGATGTCCCCTGAAGCACTTTATTTTCATAGACTATAATTTATGTCAGTCATTCAAACTATGGAAAAAATTATTCCAACTCTAAATACTCCCAATTCAGTACACGAGATAGTTCAATGATACACTTATACAATTGTGATACATGGAACACATCATGTATCTTTTTCAACTATGACGAAAGGGATAACCAGTATACCACCTTGCCATTTTTTCTATGTTAACCTAGACGTTCCAACATTCCATTGTATTATCTTCCATTTCAAACCAGAATGATTGGGACCCCAATGTGGGGAAACCTTTAGGGATAGATGATAATTCAATGATTATTCCAAGTCTATGTACCAATGGTCTGCACAAGAATTTTGTCATCTTTTCACTATCAACAAACACTAAATGATCAACAAATCTTTATTAGACATCTCTAGTACTATGAGTAGTCCCTGATACAATGTGTGACCCACATATATGCAGTATAAATATGATTGATGCATATGACAACAGATATACTCTAAAGGATCCATTCCTATTGATTATTTTTAACTATTATTATAAATAAATTTGACCAATAAAAAATGTTTATCCAACGAGGCTCCAAAATATAACACATATTCAAAAAGAATTTCCTCCCAAAGATAGTATTACCACTCTTTCTTACAATCAGTTTGGTGATGTTATGTCATACTAAACTTTATATGGGACCCAATTTCCTTTTGAAGGCCTCCCTAAAACAAAGTGGTAAAATTAGGGACCCTATATGAAACAATTGTTGTAGGCACACCAAAAAGCCTCACTAGATCCAAAACATACAACTGACCCAACTCATCTACTTTTGTTGAGTCCTTCATTGAGAAGAAATGGGATGATTTATTCATAAAGTGTATTACCACCCATATGAAATTTTTTCCCTAGTTGTACGAGGTTAGCCCATTATGAAGTCCATAATAACCTGATCCATCTTCTGGCAAGGAATCATGAGTTATGTAATCAAAACTAAGGGTCTATGGTGCTCAGAATTAAACTTTTGACATGTATAGAGTCTAGATTAGATTTCCATAGTTTTACTACCTCAAACATGGCCACAAAAACCAAGGTTATGTGTCATAAAACAGTAGGGTGGAACAAATATGATTATCCAACCAAGACTAGTGGATATCCCGCATCACCACATTCCATAAAGGTAATGACACCACGATGCTACACTTCAATCATATGACCCCCATAAGATGAAACAACTATCTATTGGGTAGCCTCCCATAATTTAGAAACTACATAAAATGATGAAACAACCCATATTTTGTCATCTCTTTCCAAATCAAGTCTATGAAAGAGGGTGTCAACTAAATACTAGCCAATAATGTAACTCAACTATTCTCCTGGATTTCTAGATGCATATGTGAAAAAATACCCATCAATGTACACTCATCTCTAGAAAAACTCAATGAATTCATGGGTATATTTCTACTTAGGGTGTATTCTACAACATTCCCTTTTCCCTGGGTATAGAAAATATGAAATTAAAACCCCTAAAGGTACACAACCCATCGATTCTGCCTCAGATTAAAATATTTTATGTGAAAAAATATTCCAAACTCTAATGATCTGAGTAAAACAGAAATTTCTCATCAAACATATAATGTCCCCACAACTTCAAAGTGTGTTTCATTGTCAATAATTATATGTCATGGTTTGAGTAATGTTAATCATGTTTTTTTAGTTGGGGAGATCCAAACACCCTGATATGGTCTACCTGTATCAATATAAAACCAAGTTTTATACCTGAAGCATCAAAGAAGACCACATATACTTTTCCAAATTCTATTAAAATCAAGATATGGAAGTTTGAAAATGTTGTTTAAAATCCACAAATTATTCCTAGATTTTTGGCATATATCCAATCTCTACACCTTTCATAGTATGTGTTGTAATGTGTGAAGAAAGCTGAGACATATCCCATAAAAATTGCCTATAATACCCTACCAAACCCATGAATCTCTTGATCATGAACATATACCTCAGCTAATCCCAATAAATCACTACTTCTTTCATATTAAGGTGCACTATAACCCCATGTTCCAAAATCACATGACCTAGATACTTCTATTCCCATGTCTATAAGGTAAAAATGAAGAAATTTGAATAAAGGCAATGATCTCAAACAGTTCTATTCATGGACTTCAATTTCTTATCATGATCTTCCTTAGTCCTTGAGTATGATTGCATATTGTCCACTAGAAAAATGATGATGGTGTCAAGGAAATGAGGGAAAACCTAGTTCATAAGCATCATGTATACCACCATATCATTTGTAAACCCGAATGGAATGGCCAAATACTCATTGTTTCCATACCTTCATTGGATGTTCGTACAGGGAATGTCTTCCTCCCAAACCCTACACTAATATTACTCGAAGTACAAGTTGATCAAGGAGAACCAACTCTCCAATTTTTATTTCATAAAATTTGTTATCATTTTGGGGAAATGGGTATTTATTCTTAATTCTTCCCATTTTGAACTTCTTCCAGTGGATTCATAACTAAAGATATTCATTGACCTTTTAGAGAAAAAAATAGGGGAAACCAATGGGGAGATGCGGAGGTGAATGAATTCTTTTGATTCCAAATTGACTAGTTGGACCTCTAATTACCTCTTCTTAGTGGGGGGATATAATATAGAAGATATGAAATAACTAGTGGGTTCTTGAAACCATGTTGATGGTGAACTACACATCCTACTATAGAGTAAACCTTTAGAAATCATATAGAAACACCTCTAGGGACTCATCTTCCATATGATGTCTTTCACCCTAAAAACACTATAATAATCCTCTAACATGTGAGATGGGATGTGAAATTAATGACTTCCCCACTCTGGAGTAGAGGTCCAGAACACCATCACTAAAGAACCCAATGAACTTAAAATACATGAATACCCACAATAGGTGCTATAAATGTCACTCATAGATGATATGAATAAATTTGTGCATTATAATGTACCATTCAACCCATATCATTGATAATGTCAAGGTGTTCTATTTCAGGAACCTGGATTTAACATTCTAGCTCATCTTTAGATAGAGTGAGAATTAATAATGAACATTTAAAACCATTATTTATCTTCTTGTCAACTTTTGTTGTAAACTACAAAGAATAGGGAATAAAATTACATGTAAATATAAAAAATTTGAAAATATGGGTAGAAAAAAATTAATAATAATAACCCTTACCAAAATAAATATCACATATAGATGATTCAATAAAAATATTTCCTTGAACTATTGTAATTCATACATCTACTTCCATTAGAACTTGATCTATTGAATTTAGTTTCTTAATAATGGACAATACGTTATAATTATTTATATCTTGAAGGAAATACTTGGGATGAACCTTCCCATCAGAGGATACATTATTTCCACCACACCTCATAGACTAGGACCCCATAGCCCTAGATGCATTATAATGGGTTTGTAATTCCCTATTGGTTGAGAAATTGGGACCACTTTGATTTGGTATACCACTCTTATAGAATCACTAAAAGTATTCTAAGCACGAACATTGGTTGTGGGGTCTAGGAGTAGCTATAAAGTTTTACCATACATTCCCTATATCCCACAGCGGTAGCATATGGCCATTCCTCCTATTGTGGTAGAAAATGAAGGCATATGTGATGGGTTTCATGATATATGACCTACCATAATCTCTAAATCATCACACTTTCTCTTCCATTCCTAAAAACCACCACCTCTCTAACCCACTACTATAAATACACAATAAAATTAGACTTTTTGACATGATCTATCTCCAAAATAAGTGTTTGATATACTATCACAGAATATGTATTCATATTTAAAAATGTAGTCATGAGACTGAATGTCCTTCTATAACCCCAACTCCAAACAATGATCCATTAACATCTCATTAAAAACAACTTTGGGTGAAAAAAAACTAGTTCTGTGAAGTTGTTATCATAATACAACATGTTCTGATCACCCTTGTGGAGATCTAAAAACAATCGAGTCTTGGTATGGCTATCTTTTAAGGGAAATATTGTTTATAGAAAGCATCCTAGAATTTATTACTACCCCTATGCTAGTGGTTCCCATATTTGACCATAGATTACCACCACCTATGACTGGGACCATCTAACATGAATGAATAACACATCACTTCAACAACCTCGATATTATTAAGAAACACAAAATTCCATTTAGACATTCAATCCAATCCTTGTCTTCCTAGGGGCATTTTCTACCCCATATAGAAGGAGGTTTGTTTGTAAGGAACTCTGAAGCATTAAAATTTCTGAGACCCAACTATGATTCCTTAGCATGAGTATTAATAGACCGCTCTCCTTAATTTAATGACCACAAAACATAAGCCACAAAATTAACTAATATCTGATCAACTGGTATGGGGTAGCTCCCTCTAGTCTCTTCCTTTTGTTGTAGAGGATATCTACGTGTATGCACTATATTATAACAATCAACAAACACATGGAAACTATTAATGAAAATTTATGAAAAAACATCAGGAGTAATAATATACAAACACATAAATAAATCAATAAAAACCATATACTGAAATACCACATCAAACCTCTCTACACTAACTCAGTATCCATGCGAAGCCGGAAGCCTATACATCTCACCTAGGGGTGGACTCAATGAAAATCTGAGGCATTCTATGGTGACCTAGGCCCTATAGCGAGGTGTGTTATGTAGGAATACCACACATTACTAGATCCTAATTCCATGACAATCCTAGATATTATATATCTATACTCTCCCAAATAACATGACCCAAATTAATATATAAACCACAATATGATAGCATTTTTTCATTAACTATGTTGGGATTCTATCCAACCCGACCCCCATCCCATCTCGTGGAATGGCCTAAAGGGTGTTCCTGATCCCCATTTGATGGAAGAGAGTTCTTAAAAATCAAGGATTACTTATTTTGTAATTATTTCTCCAATTAAATCCAACAATAAATTATAAAAAATAATGACATAAAACTAAGGAACGTCCCAAACATACCATAATCTAACATACATTCCATGAGTTCAAAAGTAACTCTACAACATGAGTTAAGTATTTACAATATTGATTAAATCCATAAATTTATGATATGGGGAAAGGTGACCACTAGAAAAAAAGTCTCCATTATAAAATAGTGTCAAAACCCACATTCCACCACCACCAACACCTTCCAAAATAGGAACCACTACCACATATATCCACCATCACTATCCTGAGGAAACATGCCTTTATACTGTTCAAACATAACAAGGTCAAGATACACCTCAGAGTTGATGTAGCATGGGATCCATATGACTAGTAGGATACCAACAATAGAGATTATGTGCATTATTTTATATGAAAAATTAGCATTCTAGTTTAAATCAAATTGAAGATTATGTTTTAAATAAAACATACTTTGATGTTAAAAACGAATGAAAATACAATAACAAGCTAAAATATAATAATCGCCTGATACCCATGCGAAATTTATAAGGAACTAGGGTAAGTGGGATCCTAGTATCCTTATAAACTTAGTGATAAAACCATATCCTAGATGCACCAGTCCTGATCGATCCACCAATCAAAATCACATATCTGGTTAGTTAGAGTTGTTATGTCAATCCATTTTTTGGTGACTGGGCCTTGACCCTACCGACTCGCCTAATGTACTCAACCTAGTCTACCGACCAAGGAAACTAGGATTCACTTGTTCAAAATTCCATCCCATATGTATCATGAACAACCTATTATAAAAGAAATCATCCAACAGTAGAACAGACATGATGACTAACCCTTTTTAATAGAGAAGTTTTCATTTATCACTTATGCACACCAAAGATGTTTGAAAGCATGATTGGCCCTAAACAAATAATTTATAGAACCCATTTAGAATATATAGAATGAATTATAAAATCATCAACCACTGTTAAATCATGAATCCTCCTACCACTCTCTTGGAAACTTATAGAAAGTGGTTGGAATCTACAACTTCACAAAGTTGATATCATATAATGGAAATAACACCCCACATTCATTAAAAGTTGACCCAAATAATCTAGATTTATACCACATTAAGTTAATCTATATAACAGAGAAAGAGGACCCAAGAATGAAATATTAGGGGAATAAAAATAGTAAAATAGGAGTGGAGAGGATTGCGTTAAGGTTCATTGATGATCCAAGGGAAAATCCACCCAAATATTGAATCATTGAAGAGTAAGGAGGAAGGGGATGTGCGCCTATGTCTGATAAATTTTATTGGAGTGTTTTAGGGTTGTATATAGATAAAAATAATGGATGGTAAACTACATTTTCATCCTTTTTATATATATGGTAGGCCGCATAATTTCGCACCCTGGATTTCCAACCCATGCCGAACTAGGTGGAACCTCTCTTTAAGATGAAATATAGCCACCCTATTTTACTTGATGGGGTATACACTCAATAACCTAATACAGATCCTCTATTCTAGGAGCATGGTTCTCTAGCATATCCATGAACTATACTATGAAACCTTTTTAGAGACACTATATAAGGATCACTATTTCTATAGGGATAGAATACTCTTTCTTCTAACAATGCACCAACTGTGCACCACCTTCTATCCATTATAAAAAACCAATTTTTCTCTCAAAAACACCTATGAATACTATGAAAAAAAGTTATAACCCAAAATTGAAGATTAAATCCCTCTAAATAATATAGTTAATTTGATATTCCAAATTTGTTTCCCATAGTCTATCCAATAAAAATGATGGAGTCAAAAATGAATTGTCTATAGATTCAAATGAAGAAGAACGTAGTAATGGATGGTAGGATACATGATTTCCCAATTGACATGGATAGTGTCATTCAATTTGGAATAATTATTTTTACCTTCACCACCATAGATAAATAAAGAGATATTGGAAAATGTGAATCTCTCATTTCTCTCCATCCATCTTACAAGTACAAAGATGTATCGAAATCATTATGAGAACATCTTGTTGGAAAACATGATGAATTAGATCACAAAGTACACTTCAATGTGATTTTTATTTCACCAGGTTAATAAATATAGTTTTAATTAGAAATTTATTATGTAACCATTTCCTATACCCATGTGATAATGGGTGAATTTCATAATGGTCTTTTTCGTTGGTCACTAGAAGATATCCAAAGGAAAAAATGCAATATGGGTTGTGGTGGATTGACTCATCAATACTAACCGCTCCATATCTATTAATGAATAGTTATCACTTGAAAACATATAATGATATATATATAGAGAGAGATATATGATGTGATGAGGATTCTTGAGGTTTGATATTTAATGTTCTTTTATCATGATCCAAGGTTCACTTATATATTATGGAGATATCTTCAACATAAATTCAATACACAATTTGAATTTCCTTACAACCGATCACCCCAAAATAAAATTAAAATTAAAATAACTATATTGACACTAGAGTACATATATACATCAAACTCAATATATTTAAATGGTGTAAAATATCAACATCTCCAATTAGATGAGTTATCATAAAACAATATCTTCCACTCAAACATTCAAATGGATCTATATGATGCTCTATATGAGAAGTGTTTTAAAACTACATATTGTTAGGATGAATTTGGTGAATGAATTATACTTGTATAAATTCTTATGAAATAGGTGAAAATGTGGTTTAAGGCTATACAAAAAATTTTAAAAGCTTCTTAGAGTCGGTAAAAGAACTATTATGACAGCCATTGAAAGAACCAAGAGGTTCATGTTGCAGACAAATGTTTCCGTAGAATGTCATCCAAAATGGAGTCACGTGGTTTGGAATTAATGTGACTTTTATCCCTATGTACATTTTATCCTTTTAAATATATATGATCTCATAAGAAAAGTGGCATATTAGATAGCACTTTTAATAAATATTTTCTCATGTTCATGATGTGTTCCATGTATCTCTTTTAAGGAATTACATAGCTGACCCCCAAATGTACTGAATCCATAGGCTGCAAAACTAGACAATTAAATATCATATTAAGAGAATATGTTAAATATCATTGACCATAGATCCAAATTTCTATGAAATTGGATAACTCATATTGTGAAATTGTAATGGATGAACCATAAGCATGAAGGTAACATGTAAGAACTAGAGGACATAATGAAATAAAAGTACCCTCACCTATTCTCCAATGAGATTGTGATTTTAAATTTCAAGGAAAAGATTTATATAATGGGGAATAATGTAAATACCCAGATTCTATAACTGATATTTCCATCTTTAAGTAAATGTTTGTAATATTTTACGACATTGTATTATACACATAAAGAGCATAAAGAAATTGAATCCAATTTATTTCAATAATAAATAATGTTACTTTAATTATAAAATAAATTAATGGAAGTGAAAAAAAATTGTAATAGAAATAAAATATATTAATAAAATTAGAATGTGAAAATATGAATCTCTACAATAGGTTATAATCATCATCCCCACATCCAAAACTATATAAAACAATAAAAATATTAGTCAACCAATCAATGTTTTTAAAAATGAATATATGGTACCTTGAGTGGAGTTGATGTGAAATAATTATGAATGCATGAATTATAGTGTTTTGGTGTAAATGTTTCCATTGAAATAATAAAGTCGCCATTGGAATAGTAACTTGTCATTTGGGAATAGTGACACATCCATTGGGAATAATAAATCGACTCTTGGAATAGTAATTTGACATAAAAATAATAAAATGTAATATAAATAATATTAATAAGGATTAATTTAATTAAATATAAATATTATAATTCCAAAAAAATATCATGATTAAAAAACTCAATGATAATATAATCACAGTTTTTAGAAACTGTATTTTAAAGGAATTTATAAAATTCATTATTTATATGGTAAAAATTTTAATTACGTGTATTATAAATTTATATAGATAAAATTATTATAATTTTTTAAATCAACATGTATATGTTTCTCAAGGGTGATTTTTTAGTAATTTTTGTAGATACTTCAATTTTCTGGTGGACAATAGAAATATTGTTTTCTCATGACCCGTGTATCATAAGCTACATCATTCATTATGTAATAAAGAATTAAAAATTTTTAGAACTTCAGGTTGATCAAAGGTAAATTTTATTTCATAATTGAGTATCTAAAATAATTTAATTTTAACTTACAAATTTAAACATAATTTTCCAATTTTTAAAGTCAGACATCTTTCTTTAAAGTAGCAATTTTTTCCACTTTCCTTTTAAAAAAATAATATATTTTAATTATAAAGAGAATTAATGTATTTATACTATTATATTATATTTATAATTATAAATATTTTAAAATATTTAATATTATAAGGTTTACCGATGATATAGTATTTTATTAAATATTTTATTTTTAAAATACTCATCTCCTCAAGTATAAATAACCCCTCTCTATACCTTTAGAGTACCAAACCTCCAACTATTGTAAAATAAAAATCTATTCCCAAATAATATATTTAATTCCACTTAGAATACATATTGTTATTATGGAGTAATGTTAGTCCATTCATTATGGTATTCAAGTGTCGTATAGGGGGAGAAACTCTATTAAGAGTGTATGTTTTCACCAACTATTTTTTCCCTCTTATATTTTTATCATTGTCTAAACCTTCTAAAAAAATATTCTATGATTAATTATAATATATTAATAGAATATATTAAATATAATAACCTACAAAAAATTATATTTCTGTGTATTTATATTTTATACCTCTCTTTCTCTTCCTTTAGACAACAAACTTGATAAGAGTTGGTAAACCACCGATAGAGGTCTTTCCAACATTATTTATAAAACCGCTCTTATGGAAGGTTATAATTATTTATTTTAAATAGAAAATATCATTAATTTATATATTTCACACTTCTGTAATTAAATCTACTATTATATTAATTATATTGAACAAATTAGTGAAATCAACAAGAAATAAGAAATATTAAAACAGATATTGATATCAAAACACTTCAACATCAATAAAGAAAATTAAAAAGTATATTCCAATATTAATATATAATAAAAATTCACAAAAATTATCAAAAATAAATTTTGGTTCAATATTATAATAATCATAATTTTATTATGCAGCCAGTAGAAAAGGGAGAAATAATGATGGATTTAAGGCCAAGGGATTATCAAACCGAACTCCCTTTAATTGGGTTATCACTTTTAGCACCATTTTCATATGGTTATTCCTATAATATTCTGTAAATATCATTAATCATTCTTTTATTTTTTTTATTGGATATACATATTTCTACATTTATTTGTATACCAAATACAGGGATTTTCCAAAAAGTCTTTTCTTTCGAAACCACATTGTTTACTCATCTTGATTTTTTTCTTCTTCACTCAATATTGATGTCATTTAAACACAATATGATTTCCCGTTTTCAATTTGGAACCCTGAGATTATTAATGTAATCATACTTTATTAAAACCTTATGATACACATTCCATTAAATGTGATACCTAATGATTATTATTGTTAATTGTTTGATGTGGCATGAATGATTATAAAAATATTATGATCTGATTGGTGGACTATGAATTATATATCCCTCTAATTCAATGGGATTTTTGGTATATATCATGATATTATGTACACTATACGTGTCATTGTATCTAGCTTTGTTCAAAATGATGATTTTATGATATATTCACATATGTAATGTGTGAACATGATGCCATTTTTATTCAAAACTATGTTTATAACTTAACAACTATTACATGAAAATTCATTTTTATTCATATACATCATTCAATGAATTTATCAAATTATTACCTCGTTTTTATGATAATTATAATAATATTTTCATATGATTATTATTATTGTTATTCTCACCCATATAATATTTATTCACATCCTTTATTTTTCACAATAATATATTTTTAGAAAAAACCCTTTCTTGGATGTATATCCTCATGTGACTACATGTACTAAGGCTAATAGGATAGTTTTCAATGATAAAGAAGAAGAATTAATATTAATGATTAGGTTTTTTATGTATAGGAGGTGTATTAGCCTAATTTACTGATGACATGAAAACATTAGATCCAATATTTGTAACACTATTACTTTGTTTTTGATAAAAATGATTAAACATGCATATAAGAAAAATTATTTCCATTATAGATATGAACTAAATTTTTATTCAATGTGTTCCCTATGATTATATTATTATTTTATTTCAAATGAATCACATATTTATGGATTTTGAGTTTTGGTGTCTAATATCACCATAAAATTAATTTTTTAAGGTTAAACATGTCATTAAATACTACTAGATTATAGGATTGTGAAGTTTAAGTCACTAATGGACCATATGGTTGAAAAACAGATAATGTGATATAAGATCCCAGTGCCTAAGAAAACATGTAATAATTACATGTCCTTATAATTATTAAAATTAATATTTTCATGTTATATATCTATGATATTCCATATCATTATGCCTATTATTATGAATTAGGTCACATGATTATTATCTCATTTATATATAATGTTTTTCCATGGTAGAGGTTTTCTTAGTACCATGTAGTCAGTCTGGTTTGTATGTAATGTTTGAAGCCTATGAGCAATGAATTCCTCTAAGGCATACGAGCTATGTAATACTTATGCCTAAGAGGCTTGTAAGGGTTCTACCTCACCCCTTGAAAGGTTGATTATCAAAACTCAATAAAAAAATGAAGGCCTTCAGGCCACTGGAGGAGACAAAAAGACTAAACTGTCCATTCAAGGGATTATGATATTTTTTTGAAATTAAATGTTTGATATATGCACATTATATTAAATATATTTTTTATCCTAAGTAATATCACTAGTTATTATATCAAATGTTTTTTTTTCATGTTTTTAACACCAAAAAAAAAGAGTTTATGTATGGTTTAGATGAATTTATTTCATTATCAAGGAATGTTGTAAGGACAACAATTTTTTATATAAAAATATTTTAGTAGAAATTTTAATTTTTTACATTCAAATGGTTATAAGGGCTATAATGGTGATTTTACCATATATTATAATAGTGGATATTTTTTCAATTTTGTTGGTCAACGAATAGGGTTTTTTACCTTAGGAAAATATTTTTGTTGAATTTTGAACCATTGGAATTACTGTAGAATAATTAACAATTAAAAAATTACTTAATTGAATTTCAATTTTTTCACACACATGCATTCTATTCTATATTTTAAAAGAGAATTCGATTTACATTCCATCCCTATCATTGATTACACAATGGGGCGTTTTTCTATGAAAGAAATAATCTCATGATTGGCATCAATGATGGCCTTGGGCCCAATTTATTATTTTTCGTTACATTTTCTTTTCCTTCCTTTTATTTTCCTAATTATAATTATTATTCTCCACCTAGATTCTAACATACACCACCTTGGGACTCATATATCATAAAGAAAAAGTGTAAATTCGGAGGAGATAAGTAGAGAGAGGGTTGAAAATATGGACCACTACAGATATCGGGAGCAGCTGGATCCTCATGTGGTGATAGGGGAATGTGAGTTAGTATAAAACATCAGTAGATTCGACCCAAAGGATGTCCATTTTTACAGTTATTATATTGATCCTAGTATAATTAAAACTCTCTTCTTGTATGGAATGATTATGTTTGGTTAATATACCTTGAGAGTTGATTGATATCATTTAGAGAGAAAATTGGGTTCTATACTGATTTATGGAGATCCCTATTTGATAATCTTGACCACATGGCGTAAATATTAGGATTACACATTTTGTGTTATTCCTATTTGGGTAATATGAACTTATTATAAGTAAATATAATGTTTAATGTATACAAAACATGTATTGTACTCCACCATATAGCTGATTACCATTCCATAGAGCCTGTGTAGGGGTTCTGGGACATAGAAAGTACATAGTTAGTCCCTCGGTGGGCTACACACTATATTAATGTACACGGCTTGGAAGAATATATGGTTAGGTTCTGTGAGGTGAAATATCAGGTAATATATGTTTTATATAGGTTCTATATGTGTTATATTTTCTTTGTACATGCGATTTACATTTCATGTCCAACTTTTATATATTTTTGTTGAGTATTTGAGGATAAATAATGTGTACTCATGAATCTATGTCATGTACTCTTTCCTTGCTACCCAATTTAGGTGTTTTCTTATTTTGAATCCACAAAGCAAGAATTGGAAATATGTGTAGTCCTTTTTGAGTATCTTTCCACATGGATCATGATGGTGAACCTGATAACGTTATTTAACAACTCCTAGGAGTTGTTTTAGTTTATTTTTAAGTAAACATACATGTTATTCCTTATGTAATTGAATCTTGCTATCCCCTTAGGATGAGACCACTCATCTAAGTTGTTCAATGAGCCATTTCTCTATAATCATATTCAATAATATTTCCTTATATTCTAAGGTTACATCTAATATTTTAAACAATATTATCTCTTGTAGGATGCCTAAACTTTATACTATTTTAGAGGGTCACTTGTAGAACACCTTTACATACTTGATGACCTAGGAAATCCCTTCTTAAATACTTCTACCAAATTACACTTTAAAAATATCATATTTAAGATTAATTTTGATAGATATTTCATCCAAAGGATCCTATATAGGATTCCTCTACTTATGTTCCAACTTATAGGATCCTATGTTGTATGCCTCTCTTTACATACTATTTTTGAGAATCCAATATATGATGTGTGTTGTAGAATAATATTTACATGGTTCCCAAGAAGGATACCTTTGATTATATATGCAATTTGAGGATACAAATTATGACACCTTTATAATTTTTTAATATGGGGAACTTTGTGGGTACCCCAACGTTGGACCGACCATGAACTAGTTTGTTGGGTTTGGGAAAATATGGTAGTAGGTATCACTTTAGTACTGTACAAGACATGTAATCCTTGAGGATATGTTAGTACTTGTTTTTCTAAGAGTTCATCCAACATCACAAATTTATTTATACAATCACATTTTTTTATTAAATGTTGTGATGATTACTATAGGAGCATCCATGTGTTTGGCTGGTTATCCTAACATTATGCGTTTTGTGATCAGGGATGCCCAATGGTGCTTCATAGATTGGAATAATGAGAGGGTATGGCATCCACCATCAGGGCCAGACATTGTGAAACATTGTACGAGGAAATGATAGCTGGTTAGCACTGAAAGGTGGGGATCTAGGTGATCAATGATGCAGAAGCTGGGGAGGGGCAGTTCATGTGGGCTGGGCCTATGGGTCATGTATTGGGCATGGTATGCCTTTTAGCTTTTAGGTCATGTATTGTGGGTCAGTCAGGCCATGTGACTTGGGCCTATGGGTCATGTACGGGTTCCCCTTCAACCCTTAAAATGGAGATTATCCATAATTAAATAAAAAAAAGAAGGCCTTTGGGAAATTCGGGTGTAATACTTGGATTCCCATGTAGAAATTCCATGGATAGACTCATAAGGGAGACAAATAATATATGTTTTGAGTGAGACATGTATTTTCTACGTAACAATACCATAGATGGACCCATAGGGAAAATGTATTATATATTCCATGAGTGATACTTGGATTTCTATTTGTGAATTCCATAGAGATACTTTGAGGGAAAAAAGAATTATTAAATTATTATTTTCCCTCCAAACATATATGGGTTGGTTTCAAACATCAATACATGTTTAAATTATATTGGTTACTGTTTTGGATCTTTATAATATCCAGTTAATACCTAAAACCCACTATTATAATGGTTGGAGGCAAGTATGGGTTAACCTGGTTCTAGGAAATATATCCCCATGTAGTGAGGTAGAATGATTGATGAAATTTTCACTTCTAGCCAAACAATTTATTTTAGATCAGTATTACAGCCCCAAGGATCAATTTAAGTATACATCTCTTGAGTTTCATGACATTCTGGTTACTTATCTAGTGACAGGATTTCCTATTGATCAGGATTACTAACCCAAGGATCAGTTTGTTTGGGTTCATGTTAATTTTTACCTTACGTATTTATATATATATATATATATATGATGTAACATTTTTTAAATGGTAAAATCACAAACCAATGTATCAGTTGTGGACTTGCTTCTCTTAAGATATTTTCATCCTAACTTATTATTCATCTTTTTTCATGGCTATACTGAGAATATTTCATGATAATTCCACTATTAATGACAGTTTAATGGATAATCCTTTTGGTGTAATAGTATTACCTTTTCTCTTCCCTATACATTCACCATGGTGTGCATGCATACCATATATCTCACTTTTTAAAGATGATCACAGATACATGATAGATAGAGTTGAGGCATTGGGTTTCATGATCATGTAGAACCAGCCATGTGAAATGTTTTGATTGAGTAGGAGAAACTAACAAGTGACTTAGAAAATTGGTAAGTGGTTTATCTCAGGAGTTACTAATAGATCTTGGTAATTCAATTTAAATTTACTTTTACTACTTCTACATATGTGATCATCCAACTATTTGATCAGTGTTATAGGATAGACATGGTCGTTCTTTCCATTACAAGAATCCATTTTATTATTACTTCATTGATTATATTTTTTATTTAAAAGTATAATAATTTAACTCTTTGGAAGATTATTTTTTATTTTAACTATATTAGTTAAACTATATTAGTTAAATAATATTATGGAATAATCAATCAAAGACACATTATGATCCCTCATTTCTAGTCAAAACCCTCTGATATATGGAGAGGCATGCTTGAGGCTGTGTGTTGCATCATCTCGAAGCATCAATTTTGTGGAATCATGGTCCGGACATTAAAAATTAGTTCCAATGGGGTTTCTTTCTATTTGTATTTATATTTTTGGTATGTTAGATATGAATATTAATAATTTTTTAGATCATGTGATGGATATTAGAATGGTTCTCTGAGAACAATTGCCTTAATAAGAAGTTTGGGTTTCTAAGGATATGGGATTATTGATCTGAAAATGTGATGTCATAGTTTTATATGATTTTCACATTGATAAATGACCATATTTTGTATAGTGGTGATTTATTATGGATTTATGTCTCTCTACTCATTGGTTGGAGGCCATTTATGGATTTATGGCTCCTAACCCATTAAAAATATGTCATTGTTGATCATGAATAATGGATGGAAAAATAAATAGGTGTGTCATTCATAATATTCAGCAAATATGGTCCAATTGTTATATTTATTCTAGGATGTTATTTTACTAACCTTAAAGGACAATTTTTTAATATTTCTTCAAAAAACTCAATGGTTTTAACCTATATAGGTTCTTCATGTCATTCAAACCAATTGGACCAACCTGCATATATATATTTCCTTATAATGGGATGTTATGGGGACCTATGGTGAGATGTTTGATATTGTGGATAATGACTCATTCCTCATTAATGGGAGGTGTAGTGATTCTAATAGGTAAATTAGGGGTGTGATTCCCATGTATCAGACCCCTGTATTGTATTAATTCTTATTTGTTGTTATTTAATGTGTTAGTAACAACCAATATGGAATTTAAAAATAGATTTGAATGAAATTATACTTAAAAAATCATGCTTATGATATGACACATATCATTGAGGGGATGTTTTTTGATTATTGTTGTCCCTTGCATGTGAACCTTGGATGTTGATTGCTTCGTTTATGGTGATCTAGTCAGGTCACCATGTAAAATGATGATAGATACCTAAATTATTTTAGTTAACTAGATATTTATGAGGAATTACCATATGTGTATTTTTTGTGAGTTTAAGAGTATCATATTATCTACATTCATATCTTGGTACTCTAGGAGGAAATCCCTCAATATGATTCTTGAATGAGATTAGGGACCTAGTTCTCGAATGATTGGTGGGTGATTACACTACCGTCTTTTCCTAAATAAAGTATTTATGAGTGTTTCTGAATTATATTATTTTGAAATTAAAACTTATATAGAATTTTACTGTATAACATGGAAAATGAAATCCTGTATAACTTAAACCATTTTGATAGTTTGACCCTCATAGGTCACTTTTGATCCTTTATACCATTAGAGGGATTTGATAAGAGAGTTAAATGTCTTGTGTTGGGATACATGTGTGGATGATGTCCCATGTTATGTGACCTATATGGGAAGTCTAATATGTGATCTATGTAGTAGGTTCTACTTAACCATCTTAAGACTAGGCTAGTATGGTTTTTGAGAGAACTAGAGACAATTATCTTTGAATCATACCCTTGAATGTCTACAATTATTTTGAGTGAGGTAACATTTTTAGAGGGTTTTGCTCATGTTTATAAATTCTCATTAAGGTATTGATCTTGGTTTTACATTCCTATTGAGATTGATGAATGGTAGGTGTTCAGTTTTGGATATATAGATTGGTTTATGCTTAATATTTTTGAAAAGAACATTTGGTTCTTGTGATTTGAGACTGTCTTTGAAATTCAGAACACATGAAGTTCCTAGAATATTTGATAACTATTTTTTTATTTTTATGCATAAATTCTAAAAAATGATTACTTACGAAGTGAATTCAATGAATAAATCATGGAATATATGGAGTTTACGTTTTTTAAGAGGAGTTTAAAGGGATATTTTGAATTAAAGAGGCTGAAATTCCAAGTAGCATGTCCATCATCGATTTAGTAAAATATGTCTTATGGTAGTATGATACGGATTAAGACCTTGTGATATGGGTTTTTTACACCCACTGTGCTATGAAAAATTGGAAAATGTACACATTGGATGTGTGTGCAACAAATTTAATCTTCAATTGGTGGGTGGTTATATTTGAGTCGACGACCGATGTTTGTATAGAATTTTTTTGGGAATGGTTTCACAAGAATTGGAATAAAACTATAATTTTCTTTATGTACCAGAGGATACACGATGAATAAATTGGGTGTTATGAGGCTTTTTACCCAAGGGAATACTTGAACACAAATAGTGTGGAGACATCGTGTCAAAAGTAGTTTTAAATAACGAATAACCTCATTTGATGTGAGGATTGATCAAGAGAGATGTACATTCCTATAAATGGAATATTATAATAATCCTAGTTTATAGACAATCATTACCTATCTTGATATATCCATGAGTATTATATAATATTTTTGGTTATACACCATGTTTAATTCATTTTCATGTATCATTCATGGTTGGATGAAGGAACATGACATGGTTACACTAGAGGACCTATATATGAAATACAAATAGTTGGGATTGAACCTTTGGATGTTTGAGGGTATTGATAGTTGTTTATAATTTAAATTTAGTATTTTATGGAAACTATTCTCAACACGTGGGATCAGGAAATGTTTTAATGCATCTACATTGGTTCTCTGATAGAGGAATTTTTTTCTAAGCCATAATTTGTGTTCAGATATGGATGGAGTGTGGGCGTTTTTACATAGTTCTCAATTTTCTATTGTGAATAATCGTATTCATAGGGTGGTGTGTACTTTATTAGTCATTACTAAATTCCTTCCTTGATGGATGAGTTGTTAACAATGTTATATCGGTCAATGGATGGTCAATATACCATTTTTTTAGAGTATTAGTAGGAAAAAATGGACACATTTTACCATTATGGATTTTTGGGGATGAAAAGGTTTATGGTGGGGAGATGGTAATGAACTATGTTTTTTCATATTAGATATTTGAGTTTAAATATTAATTTATTTTTTATAATGATTGTACGGGGTAAAATTGAAATTTTACCATAAATTATTACCTTGGATAATTTTTATGACCATTCCATTGGTTATGGAATAGGGTGTTTACCATAGGATAGGATTATGGAAAACTTCCAAACCATTTTAATTCATTTTGAATAATTAATAATTAATATATGCATAATATAATATTAATTCATTTGTACATGTTCACTTAGATGGATCATTTGAATACTGTTTTGGATTGAGATTTTGTCCTTTCCCATGAGTTTGTGATATGGTTTTTCCCACATAAAAGAAAAAACGTATATTAGGTAACAATGCCAGGCCTGATCACATTTTTCTTTTTCTTTTTCTTTTTCTTTTTCTTTTTCTTTTTTCTCTTTCTTTTATTTTTCATCATTTCTTTCTTCATTTCATTCTACTCCTTCCACTAGTTTCTCACGTAGTTTGATGCAGTCCTACTATGTCACATGACTAATGGATAGTAAAGGGAGTGATATATATATATATATATATAGAATATAAGAAGAAGATAGGTTACTCTATGGAACTCGTGAGGTTTTGGATCATTGGGCGGTAGTGGTGGAATGAAAATCTGTGCGATGCTCCAGTGAAATCCCCACCTAAATTAAATTTATTTATTATATTATGTTGTAGATCCCCCGTATATTTACCAATTTCTAATTTTAAGGATCTAGTTATACTATATAGGACCCCTTGAGGCTTTATGTGTAGCCTTTGGGGATAAAACTCATTTTCACTCTGATTTACGGGGTTTCCCACGTAGAAATCCAAATCACTCAACATATAGTTTAAGAATACTCAACGGGTGTTCTTCCCCTTTGGTGATGATTATATTTTTTGAATTACACACAATGTATTGGGGATACACAACATGTAATGTTACATTCCCATTTAGTTATGTATTAATCCAGATAGCCCATGTAGGGGTACATGGCCGTACGAAGAACACGACAAGATCACATGTGTTTTTCACACCATTTAGAAGTTTATGGCCACGAATAAAAATTTCTAGGTCATGTGAGGAACACAGTTAGGTACCCCATGTATGGTACACTATTTATATATAGTATACAAGCCATTTATGTAGGTTTTACATGTTGTTTACATATAAAGTACCATCTAGTTGATTCTTTAAGGGCCCACGCCATTTACTTTGGTCTATATGATATGTACTTTTTCTTGATACCCTTTAGTGTTTTCCATGTTCTAATGCTCCAGATTCAGAATTGGAAATATCAGTATTAATTTTATAATATCTATCCATGTATATCATGATAGTTATTCCCTTGAGGTGATTTTTTGACTACTATGATGTGTTTATGGATTTCACTAAATAGAGAGGTTCTTCTTGGGGTTTTTGAATAAAAACATATCTTAAGAGTGTGAAACATTATTTATGGAGGGCCTCGAGACATTTCGCTAGATTCGTAGTGAAATACTCTTACTTTTAGAATAATATGTCATATTATATATATAAATGGATGATCCCATGTAATATCCCTTTTCCTTACTATGGTTTCTATGGGTCCCTGTTAGATATTTTCTCTTACAAGAAAACCTAGGGAATCCATTGTAGGATCCCTCTACCATTTTCTCTTTTCTAGGATCATTTGTAGGATTCTTCTTCATAAAAATGTTTTTCAGAGAGTCCTACATAGGGTGCATCAATTTTTTTTAACCTTGATGATCCTAGTTAGGATGACATTTTTACATACTCTTTTTGAAGATCCCATGTTGTATTCCTTCAATAGAATATTTTTCTCAATGTTCTTAATAGGGATTCATTCACTATGACATGGAATTTGAGGATACCAAGTAGGATAAATCAATAATTTTTTTATATGAGTGATCTAGTGGGGACCCCAATGTTTGAACGTCACTGAGATGGTATGTTGGTTTGTGTAGAGATGGTTGCATGTGTCAACATAGAACCACAATAGAAATATAAGTAGTGAGGTCGTGGAAGTAGAGGTGGGTCATGGAGTTTTTCCGCACTCACAATTTTATGTATATATTAACAAGTTTACAGTATATGGATGGATTATTTCAAGAGTTTATTCCTGATGTGTGGTTGATGAACCTAACCTGATGTTATTTGTGATCAGAAATTTCAAAAGTGTCTTCATATGATCTAGTTTTTCACCCTTTTTTTTGATTTTTTGTATGATTGGGAGACCCATAGGTACTTTTTTGGATTACACCATGATTTATAATTACATTTCAATGAAGGAATTCAGTGGATGGAATCATAGGGAAGATGAGTTATATTCTTCTTATGTGATACTTGGATTCCCATGTCATAATTAATTAAACAGTCTAATAGGACAAATGGATTAAATACCCATTGAGTGGTACTTGTATTCCCATGAATTAATTCCCATCAAGGAATCATAGGGAATATATATTATATATTTTGTGAGTGATACATTTATTCCAATACATGAATTCCAAGAAAAAACTCATAGGGCAGAAGGATTATAAATTCCTTGAGTGATACTTGGATTACCATGCAGGATTTACTCTAATAGAATAATATGGTTGATGGTTTATATAAACATTGAATGGTACATGTATTCCCATAAAGGAATTCATTGGATGAAATTGTAGGAAAATGAAATAGTTAAATGATTTTTATCGTTTATGAATGGATTGGTTGTGTACCTTCATCCATATTTTATTTATATAAGTAAAAGGTTCATATCTAATGGAAAACCAGTTATATCCTAGAAACCACTTTTTTGGTGGTTATATGTGAGTACTGGCGATCCATGGTTAAGAAATGTATCCCCCTATTATGACACAGCTTTATCAGATTAATTTCTAGTGCCTAAAAAAGCATGTATGGTTGATCTGGATTGTGAACCAAAGGATCAACTAAATTATATATGTATGTTATCCAACTCAGTTACTGAGTTGTAACATATCCAATCGATTGGGATTATGAACCCATGTAATGGCTACATTGTGTTCCATTTTATTTTCCTTATTACAAATATAAATATAAATAATTAAATATGTATACTGGGATATATATTAATTCAAATATACTAACATATATGATGGATAATTTTCTATTTGACTATGATCATGAACCAAAGAATCAGTTATGGACTTACTTATTTTATGATATTTCTTTCATTAATTTTTATTCCAATTATATCTTTCTTAGGGTATGCATATTTCATGATCATGAACTTATTAATTACAATTTATAAGATCATGATTGGGGTTAACTTCTTGGATTATTTATCAACCATGTAAGTTCATTTCATTTTGAGTAAATACCTTATGTCTAATTTTTCGGTTGACCATAGATACATGATGTACATGTTTGAGACCTAGGGTTATATGATTGAGATGAACTAATTAATTGGATTTCTTTTATCATGGTGGAGCATCTCAAAAGTTTTTTGGGTATTGATTATGTGTTTTGAATTAAGAGAAAATAGTACATCCATGTTTGTTTTTTCATTTTCTTTTATGTACACATATATATGTGAAAAGACCGGTGGATGATAATAGTTGTATGTATTACATGGATATTTAGATCTTTTTTTAAATTCCATTTTATTATTAAATACATGAATATTTTTTTTCAGACTATGATAACTTAATTAATTGGATTATTATTGGATATTTCCTATGTTTTCATAATCTAATATATGGTCATAGTCACTCTACGAACACAAATTATTCCCCCACTAATAGTCAAAGACCACAATATTATATAAAATCATTCTTGAGGACTTATGGTGATTCATATCAGAACACCAATTTATTAGATTCTTATTTTGGATGTTACATTGGGTGGTATTAGCTATGTAAGATGAATATTGGATGTTGAAAATCAAGGAATTAAAATCCAAGTATTTGGAAATGTATAATGGTTTTTCTATGATCCAAAGATGGAGTAGTAGTTGGATTATCTTTATATTATTTTAGTTTCATCCATGTGAGCGTTATGAATTGGTTAATTATAGTTTTTAGTTATATGAGTTGATGTTCAAGATAGTAATGTAATTTTTTATCTATAGAGTATGAGAATTCATATATCTAATTTCCTGATTTTTAGAAGTAGTTCACTATAGAGACCTATTTTTTTATTGACAAAGGAATTTGATAATTGGAATTTTCTCTCTCTTAGGAATGGGATACAAATAATGTGAGATCATGAGACTCTATTAAATTATCATATTCATATTTTTTTATAACTCATTTCATATTAGGTAACTATGGAATTAATTATTTAAGATGTATGAATTCTACCTTTTTATTGTGTTGTTACCCCATTTGAATTTCCTTTTTATATCCAAAAATATAATATGGATAAGGAATTTCAAATGATGCATGTATAAATATGATTAACTTGAGAGTAAAGATATCTATATATGAAGAAAAGTAGAACTATAGATGTATGTTTCTTGATGTTGATAGTATCATGGATCTGAGAAATAAAAGGCTAGCCTTAGGATTCTTACTCATATTTTCCTATGTGTGGTTGTTCATATATATACTCCATGATATCGTATTATATAGTATTCAAATATGGAGATCATTGATGTAAATTATTTCAACTTCTATCCTTTCTTGGATGCTAGTATAGTATATGAATTCGATTCAGGTTCCTGAATCAGTAGTATTTTCCTAAAAGGCCTTAACATCTACATGATCAACTATATGTTTTTCAACCAATGAGAGATAGAGTATAAAGAGGATACCCCAATAATATTACCCATAGTCAGGGATATAGGTATGTGAAAACCTATTGTGTTCATCTCTAGTATAGCAATTGAGGTAGAGGAGTAGTGTGTGGTTTGTTGCAGACCATGGAGATACTAGTTCCAGGAGGGATACAGATCACCTGAGGCACTATATTTATATATTATAAATTGGGTTTTTCTTTATTTATATCAGTATATTTTAACTTATTTTTTTCAAAAACTGTGCTATATGTCTTGTGACTCATTTTGTGGAGGCTTCCAAACTCTAAATGATGAGTGAACTAGTTGGAGGTCAGTTTAGTTTTCATAGCGTGTGATGGTGTGGAAAGCTAATAATTTGGATGTATCAAATTATATATATTATTTTTAATGAAAATAAAACCATATTATATCATCCTTATTATGTATTATTTATTTCATATTAGTTTTAATTTATTTTAATTAATTTAGAGTTTAGTTTCAGTTATATAGGATTCCTGTAAGTGGAGTTAGTTTGCAAGATGCATCAAAGGATGGATCGTAAGTATTAAAATATTATATTGTATGAACATGACATTATCAATTGGGGATGGTATGGGTGGGGATAATATAGTTTAAAATCATTATCATAGCATTTTTAATTTTTTTTATAATATTTTTTGATGTTACATACTAGTTCTGATATTAGGTTTGGGAAAAAAATTTAACCTAAAGAAACTGCAATTTTCATGTATCCTTATAAAATGAAACTTTATATGCTATGAGAGTTGTGGTTTTGAAATGATAATTTTATACATAAGGGTTTCTAGAAGACAATTTTAGGTTTTCTCTAGAATTATTTTCTAAAAAAGGAACATTGTGGTCTAAGGTCGAGCATTAATTACTAGATTTTGAACTATGTGAATATCATGAAATGTTACACCCTTTCCAAGATAATTTTTTTCTTAAATTATTTAAAATGGGTAATATTATTTTTAGTGATAGATTTTTCATACAGTAATTATCATATGAGTGTTAATGAGGATGATGTGATAGATACTTCTATAAATCATCATTTTCATATCATAGAATTCATCTTTAAGGTAGTTTTCACCAATAATATCATTTGGTACTCAAGGTGAGAGTAATATCATGATGAGAATCATGGGGATGATCATTGGGAGTGTTTTTTCCTAGTTTGGAGTAGTCATCTATCCTTTAGTGATCTAGTAGATTTTTTATTGTGATGAAACAATATTTTACTTCATTGTATGGGAAATTATAATATTTTCATTACCAAAATTTCTTATATGATATCCCTATTGACTTCCTCAATGATTATAGACCATTAATTCATATTGACTAATTAGTGACAGGTGGATTTCATCTATATAATGTAAATGCTTTCTTCAGCTCCTATTATTCAATTTATAAAGGAAGGAGTTGTGTTGTTGATTTATTATGACACATGTCCTTATGTTTTTTATCTCGTATTAATGATGTGAAGTATAGTGATTTAATATGGTTCTAGGTAGTACTATATTTATGTGGATAATTATTCCACCCATGACCTAGATTTTGATGTAACAATGTTTTAATTGAATATTTGGAGGCATTGCCTTATCAATAAATCTTTTCTGGTCTTCAAAAACCAAAAAATCATTGTTATTATATTCCATCAGTCGGATATAAATCTACATTTTTGAAGGTGGATATATTTTTTATAAGGTTATTTCATCATGAGAACTTATAACATGATAAAGTGGAAAAAAGTTTCTATTAAACTTGGTTGGATTCCATTTTGAGATATTTTTTGAGATTTTAGATCATCTTGGTGAGCAATAAGTAATATCCCATTCATTAATCGATATAGTTAAAAGTCTAGAGGAATATATTTCTTAAAAATTACTATACTTCAGTAGTTCATTCTATAGTGTCTAGAGGAGTTCGTTGGCATGACTATTATTTAGAGGTAATTTAGGATCAAATCATTTAGGCTGATTCTCTTATATTATTTTTGGTGCACTCTAACCATTCAGAGTTGTTTTCAGGAAATATATTTGTCCATTCCATAATGTGATAGCTGGTACTTTTTAATTTTCATATATCACCCTAAATGGTGAATTCTATTTTATAAAAGATGAATTATTCATGAAAAGTCAGTTCTAGATTCATTGGATTAGGTGAATTGTAGAATATCTTGTGTCATGATGTTTTATATGTTAGTATTTGGAGAAAATAAGGATGTACCTCTTACAATTTTTAAACTACTATAAATACCTATGTGGATATGGGGTGCAATTTAAAAAAAATCATCACCTTTTATCCTCAAATATACGTTGAGCGTTTCATTTTTCGGCTAGATGTGAATTGGATTACAATTTGAACTCATTTCATTGTGAAATCAAATTTAAGTATCATATAATTTTTTGGAAATTGTTATGTGGATTATATTGTGTGGTTTAAATTTAAATTGTTTTCTATCATCTCTAATTGAAATTTTTGTATTATATTAAATGATAGGTAAGGTGTATATCATGATTTCGGTCATTAGTTATGCATTAACACTTATATTCATAAAGATATTATAAAAACCATTGACTTTATTATACATGAATTCATGATATATTACATTAATATACACATAATTAAACCTAGAATATATTGAAGACAATTTTAATTGGAAATTAGGATTAGCACATTTCATATTGAACATGGGATACAATAAAATTATTGAGAACTTAAATAACTGGATTTTAGAAATCCTAAATTCTTCAATACTACATGGGATAACAAGGGTATGTACATAAGAAAGGGGTGAGATACCAATCCCAAGAATATAATAATAAAATGATAAAATGAATAATTTATTTCATGTTAGATAGTAGGAATTTATTTGGAACATAAAAGTTTTGAGAATCATATATTTGAACATTGAGGCATGAAATATCATGATAACATAAATGAAACATGGGAATGTGGAAAAACCAGTAAACATGAAATCATAATCATAATTCAATGTTAAACACAATTAATATAAAAACATAATGTTCTTAAGATAAACTATCATCCACCATTCATGGAATCTCATAGGACTAAATCAATTTACAAAGAGTTGGAGTTCTACATGTATGCACCCATCACAATCAAATAATGTACATGCATTTGTTTTCCACATAGATCATATATATTAACACAAATTCCATCTCATTTAATCCCAATATTATGGATTTTGGATAACATACATGTATTTCCCTAATAAAATGAGAATAATTTCATTAAGGTGAACACCCATGATCGGAAATTGGTATGGGTATTCATAAAATGATTATTAGGAATCGAAAATCATAGGGAAATTTCAGCAGCACAATGGGGGGATGATAAATTTTCATGGGAGGGATTAATGAGAATGGAAGGTTTTTTTCATCATATATGAATTATAAGGTAATTTAAGGTTATATGGAATAACATATTTTAAAATAAGTAATTGGAGATAAAAGGCATAAGATAATGAAAATTATTTAATAAAAAGAAGAAGGATTGGATCCCTTACCTAGAGAGGGTGATTCCAAAATAATGGGAGGGGATTCATTTGATCAAGGGGTCACCTTGTAATGACTATAGGGAAGGTAGTTTAGATTAAATATCTGATAAAATTTTTTCTAGTGGAGAAAAAGGGGATAGTGGGTGGGATTATATAGGGAAATATATGGGAGTTCTTCAATATTTCCAAATTTTTTGTTTTTGGTGTAAATAAAAAAAAGTAATAAAAACCAAAAAAACATCCCATATTTTTCCCATGGATGATAAAAGTTAAGATATTTTTTAATTATTAAATATATAAAATCTCCTAACATATTTATATATTACCATTGGTGACATGGAAGTTGTCATTTTCTTAAAGAAATTATTTTTAAATATTAAATTAATATTATGGTTTTGGAGGATTCATAATGTTTTTTCAAAATTAACCAAATAACATAAATGGCACATTGATATAAAATTAAAACATATATTTTTTTGTGGATACATTTTTATAATTTATTACATCACTTTTCAGTCATTATGATGTCACAATACACACATTATATTTATACCGTATTAAATTTTTACTTGGAAATTCCACTATCTTGGAAAATAATGAAAACTTCACCATTGAATAATTTTGATGGGGTGACTAAAAAATATTATTTTTTATCAAAATAATCATTTATATATATGAATATTAACTTTTGAAATAGAAAGTAAATTTTTTGATAAATGCTTTGTTTTTTGAAAATACTAGTTTTCAAACCATTAAAAAATAACATGTGACATCATCAATATTATATTCTTTTGTACATTTATAAAAAATATTTCACTATAATTTTTTTTAAATACTTATTTATTTAAAAAATAAGTTATTTCATCATAATGAATTTCTTAATTTATATTTCATATTTCTTTAAAATATATTTTTTGTTTCATCGTATCAAAATCAAAAACATTTATAAAGTAAAAACAATAAAATGAAAATATATTCATAATTATATAATATATAAATATTCATATTATTTGATTCTTAACCATTATACATTTATTACACTAGTTAATTCCATAATGGTAATGTGTGTGATGGTGATATTTTGAGTGGTGGATTAGCATACATGGTTTTGGTCATGATCTCGATGAGCTTTAACTTATAACGTAAATATTTTTATTCATGATTTTGTATATGGATATCAGATTATGATTAGTACACGTAAAATCCAAATGATGCTACCTCCCTTTGAAACTCTGATTAATGGGATTTAATGGGTGTGATTCTACTGGTTGGGGACATCACTTACTTTTCTTCTGTCAATTAGATTATCATGACCCTATATGTACACTAACTACATGATATTTTTTCAACAGGTTTATTATAAACAGTTATGATTCTTAGCATTATTTTAAATATAACAGGATAAAATAAAAAAATTAGATTATATGTTTCTTATACCGATAATAGTTAATTTTTATCAATAAAAAGGTAATTTTATTCATAAAAGTTCATGTCAATACTATATTCCCCCTTTAGAAATTTTACCACAAAAATTTTAATTTAACATGCTAAAATAGATGAGGTTAATTAGTTTTCATCACCTCATCTGATTCACATGTCACATATTCATACCTATGGTGTCTTTATAGAGATTTTTTCAAGAGTATTGTGTTATTTTGTAGAACTTAGCCTCTACTATATATGATATAAACTGGCTATTATTCATATGAAAGATCATTCTCTAATTCTACCTCCTCATTATTCAACACATTTAATGGTTATGGTGAGTACTCCCTCATGATGTATACATAGAACACATCATGAACATGATATTTATTGGGAATGAGGGATAGTCAATAGGCCACCACTCTTATGTGATCAATGATCTCAAAGGGCATGATGTATATTGAACTAAAAATTCCCTTATTCCCAAATTTCATTACATTATTCCCTTGTGATATGTAGTGGAATACCTTAAATACAACCAAAAACTCTAGGTCTCGTAAAATATTATCATTATATTGTTTCTATCCACTCTGAGTAGCCTTGAGGTGATACTGAATGGTCAATACATTTTTCACCACTTCCATGACCATTCCGGCTCCAATCATTTATCGTTCACCAACTTCATCCCAACATGCATGTTTCTTGCACCTCTCCCCATAAAGGGCGTCATAGAGTGGAATTTGGTAGCTTGAGTGGAAACTATTATTATATGATAACTCAACCATAATATAATGATGATATTTTCCTCCTTTTAAGCCTATCTAGAAAGCCCCCAACATGTCCTAGTGTGTTTTCATAGTCTACACATATTAGCCTTCATTTTGAGGTTTATAAGACAAGATGAAGTTCACCTTGGAATTTTGAGAATGTTGGACACTTTTTCTAAACATGTAGGTACATAATGGATCATGATCATATAAAATTAATATTGGCCTTTCATGTAGACTCACTGCTTCTCTAATGTATATCATTACATGTTGATAAAGTGAGATTTCCTATCTAGTTGCAAAGAAGTTATTAGACTATGTAATATGATACAACAGAACCCATATAGAAATATTTCATCTTGATATATTTGGGAGACCAATGAAAAATTACATGGTTATGTTTTCCAATTTACATGTAGGTATCGATATCGGTTTTTTCATCCCATTGTATTTTTTCCTTTTAGTATTCTCTTACTAAAATCAATGAAACCATGATGTATATTATGATATCTCTTTATTCATATTTTCTAACCAATAGTGATCTCACATATCTATATAAATCATAGTGATCCTTTGATGGATATATATGGTTCAACTTTGTGCATCATGAAAAGACTCATTTTACTCAGTATTTGATGCTCCACATAGTCATGGTTGAAGTCGTACAACTTATTCTTCATTAATTTTGATCATTTATGATTTCCCTTTTCTTGTAGAATCTACCTTCGTCAAAATTCCCAAAATGTATCTTTGAGAAACCATTATCTTATCTAGATGGGATAGTTGAGAAATAATTTGTCAAATGATTAATGATATTCCTTTCTTTATTTTTTCACCACGGATTATTTTCATGTCAAAGATGATCGGATTCATCTCAATTCTCATCAATGATAAAATTTATAGATCATTTCTACTTTGAGTATCAAAATATCTATTTTCATTCGCGGGATAGTTGTGGAATGAGTATTTATAATTCTTAATCAACTCTATCCATATTCACTATATAATATTCAACTCTTTCTATGTTAATATATACTTGAGGATCTTATGATCTCTATATATTTTGCGTTTATCCCCAAAGATATGATTCTGGAAGATTTTCAATGTGGATATTACTATAGTCAACTCCAGATCATGTTTTGGATAGTTTTGTACAGGAATTTTCAATATTCTTAACCCATAGTTCATCACTTTTTCATTCCACATTAGTACACAACCCAATACCTTCTATGAAGAATTAAAATATTACATGAAATATTCCTCACTAGTGGGTAGTATATTTATAAGTGCACTTATAATCCTCTTTTTAAACTCGTTGAAGTTCACTTCACATTATTTATTCCAAAATAAAATTGAATCCCACCCAAGTTATCTTGATTACAGCGCTTGAAAATCATTATAAATTTATCAAATTATGATTATAGTACTTAGCTAATCCATGAAAATTATGAATTTACTTCATAGTTAATGGTTTTAGGCATCCTTGAATTTCTTTTATATTTGAAGGGTCCAAATTTGTCCCAGTAAATGTGATTACATTCCCCAATAATGATACCTCCTTCAACCCAAAGTCACATTTTCTATACATTTTATAATGGTTCTCATTTTATAAGGTCTTTATAAAAGTTCTAAAATTCGCATCAGGATCCTCCATGATTTTGAAGAATATTAGAATATCGTTTATAAATACTACCTCCAATTTTTTGATGTAATTTATAATTAATTTTTTCTTCAAGAACAAGATGATTTTTAGAGAATTAGTGAGTCCAAATGGAATTACTATGATCTTATAGTGCCCATACCGATTACATAAATTTATATCTGGGATATCCCCCTTCATCCCCCTTTTTTGATAATACCTCAAGAGAAGATCAACCTTGAAGAAGTATTCGGTTTCACATAGCTAATTTATCAATTCATTATTCCTAGGAAGAGGTTAATTTTTGTTTTTTGTGAACTTTTTTTTCTCATGATAATCAGTGAAAAGGTTCATTGACCCATTATTCTTCTTGACGAAGTGGACTGGTGAACCCCATTGTGAAAAACAAAGGCAAATAAACCCTTTATCCGTATTCCACTATAGTTGTTTCTTCATATCCTCATGTTCTATAAAAACTATTATATACATAATCTGGTATAATGGAAACTCCCAAGGTATAATCTCAATTGAAAATTCATCCTCTCGACTAGGAGAAAGACTAGTCAATTATTTGGAAAACACCTCATCATCTTCCCTTACAATGCTAATGTCTTCAAGGATTATCTTTTCATTAGAATAAGTCATCTAAGATATATATTATTTTTCATAAGGAAATAATATTAATGCTTTAGGTGTTGGTGATAAAGAATATTCATCCTCCACTTTTCACTTTTACAAAATTAGGATACAATTTCTAATATAGAGAGTGATATCCTACTCGTGGAAATTTATGATGGATCTATAAATGAAAATCCAAACCATACCAATAATTTCATCAAATTACACTAAAGGTATTATCAAAAGGTTCCCTACAAATTAAATCCCACAAATATAATCATGTAAGAAGTCATATTCTTACAACTGAATGATATACCTATAATCTATTTTCACTGAAAACTCTACTACCATTATTTGGGGTGGAGTTCAAAAATATATACTAAAATTTCATTATATGATGGAATGAATTAAACAAGAACCAAAAAGTACATTCACAATTCTTAAAGACATAACTAGATTACCTATCACCACTTCATTATCGAGATCTACCTTAGCGGTTGTGATGGAATATAATCACCCTTTATTCCATGATGTTTGGTGGTGTTTATTGCCTCCAAAAACCTTTATATTATGTTAGTGGTTGACAAACCATACATTTTCCATGTCGTTGAAAAATTAAGAAACAGGATGAAGGTAGGCTAGAGAATTCGTCTCTTCCATTTCATAGGTGGGTTTATCCAATTGGAAATCACTAGATATGACCCCTTCCATTACAAACCTATAAAATTTTCTCATCCCTGTTGTAAATTTCTAGGGTGATTTATTCTACACATTTGACAAGAAGGATGTAAAAATTTTACCACCATCATATTTTTCCATAAAACTGCCAGGATTAAATTTCACCTTATTCTTATTATCCTCATCATACCCTTTATATTTCAGTATCAACCATTAAAAATTTAGTGAAAATAAGAAAATTTCCTCATATATATTGAATTAATTGATCTCTTGGGATTTTCTTATACTCAATACTATCCCACCAAAGATGAATTCAGCATTGCATTCAGGGGTAATGTTACAGTTGGAGATTTATTGTTCATGTTTTTGATGTTTTTGGTGTATAAATTGATGGATTCTTCATCTTCATGTTAAGGGAAAGGAATTATCATTCCATTTTAATTTAGTGAGTGTGAGGAACATATTAGTCAATAAAAATTTTATGGAAATCCATTTACCACATCACTTTGATATCTTCTTCTAGATTTTTATTCTTGATCAATTTCTTATATTTATCATATCATCCCTCTATAAAATAAATCACCTGTATAACCTTCTCTTTTATAGAACATTGAAGGATAGAGAAGATATTATCAATGGATTTTATCCTTTATACCGTAATTAAGAAAGTATATGATCCATTGAATGTTGGAGGCCTTTGTTGAATAAGGTTCTCAATTTCATTTTTTTATTTTGGTGGTTTTTTAATTAGTCTTCACTCAGGATTCTATTAAGAAACTAAGTCAACTGATATATTATCATCCCAATTTTCATGATTTCTTTTCCCATTAGGTTGGTAATATCATTTTTATAGTCATCACATTTCACTTCACATTGGTTTTTTACTTAGTTCCTCTTACTTCTAGACATTGTAAGAATTAATGAAAATTTATGGATGAGTATATTTTATATATAAAACACATAAACAGTAATCCAATATTATTAAAAGAGTCATTTATAAATTTCATTTATTCCCTATATTATGAAACTCTTAGATTCAACATAATATATCCATGTTCTATTTCCCAAAAAATACACTTACTTGAATTTTTATCCCATTAATAATATTTAATATTGAGACTATAAATTTACCAAAGAAAATTCCCCAAGAGTGTCAAACTATGTGTAAATCAAGGCCAATTGTTTTTCACTATGACTAGATCAAGCCAAGCTCATTGTTATTTTTTTGTGTTACCCCTAGGTAAATCAATACCAAAGCCACATAAAAAATATATAATCTCAACAAGTATTAATTTTCATGGAAACCACTGAATCTATACATTACTAAAACTTAAGGATGATTTCTTATGTTCATTCTTATACCTAAGGCTTTCTCTAATGTTTTATAATTATATTCACAAAAAATAACTACACATTCCTATGATACCAACTATAATAACTCTTTTATTTATTACTCATTAATTAATGATTAATTACATAAGAATACACACAATACAACCTAGAAGATCATGTAGTCTAGTGACTATGGGAATTTTAATTATTAATTACATCAGGAACATGGGATACAACAACATTTATGAAAACATCCTTAACATGATTTTAGAAATAATCATTATTATAATACTAAATGGGATTACATTGGGATTTACAAAAGAAATATATTGTAATAAATCATAGTAATAGAATACTAAAAGAATAAAATGATGATATTATTACATGATATAAAATAGTAATTTATATGGGAAAAAATGAGTGAGAATCATAGACATTAACAATGAGGCGTGATATAATAAGATAACATAAAGGCAACATGATAATTTGGAAACAAATTTAAACATGACATCATATGAATAAGTCAAGGTTAACCACCATTATAAAATAAAATAATGTTCTATGGATAACCTAATATTAACCATACATGGAACCTCATGAGACTACAATATTACTCAATGCATTGGAGTGGTTTAGTGGAACAACCATCATAGTCATATTATGTAAATACATAAGAGTTCCACATATATCATATACACATGAAGATATTTCATCATAACAAATCCCAAGTTATTTGAGTGTGGATCACATACTTGTAAGATGCCAAAAAATATGTATAGGTTCATAATGTCGAACAACCTTGATACGAAATTGGTATTGGTATTCACTAAACAATTGTATTAAATAGCAAACCATAGTGATGTTTTGGAAACATAATGGGGTAGATAAATGTTCATGGAATGGGATAATGGGAGTTAAAGGTTAATATAAACATTTATAAATAATAACAGAAGTAATGGGGAGTGGAATATAATATCCCAAAATTAATAATTGGATATAAAAGTATAATATAATGAAGATTCTTCAATAAAAAGGTGAATGAGAGGATCCATTACCATGAGAGGTAATTAAAAAATCATGTGAGGGGATTCTGGAGATCATGGGGAACCTAAGGAGGAAATACAGAGGGGAGCAATGAGTAATAATTTTATCTTAGTTTTTTTAGTGAAGTCAAAGGTTATCTTGGGTTGGATTATATTGGAAAATAGGCGATAGTTATTTATTGGTTCCCAAAATTAGGTTTGGACTCTATATAATAAGTTAATCAAAACCGAATACCCAACCATGGATTTTCCCATGTTTTTTAGAGAATAATATTGGTTATAATTATTTTATAATTCTAATAACCTTTATAATTATAAATATCCTTTTCTGATTTAGAATTGAGTCTTGTTTGTAAAAAAATGAATTTAAAACCTTAAATTATAGTATAGGTTTTGTAGTGTTCATAAAGGATTTTTAAAATTAATCAAATAACATAAAACCCCAATTAATTTAAAAGGTAAATGTATATTTGGTTGTGAATACCATTTATATAAGTTATTACATAACATTTTGTTTTCATTTTGATGTCATAATACACACCTTATATTTATAACATATTTAATTCTTACGTGAAACCAACATTTTCTAAGAAAATTATGAAAAGTGTATGTAACACCCGAGACTTTTATGAGAAATATTTTATTTTTATGTTATATAAATCATCAATGGAATCTTTCACTACACACAACACTATCATGGCATTCTTTACACGCAACTGTGACCTTCCTCAATAGCTTGCGTCGTACGCAATACCGAGTTTCACTAAACAACGATGTACTATTAAAATATTATTAAAACTAGCCGTTATGAATAGTAATAGCCACTTTTTGAAATTTTATAAATTTTATTTTTCAAAATGGACTTCATTTTTGGGTTCGGAAAATCGAAATTAGCTTAGGGTGAAATTTTGATACTTTTCTGATAACTTTCATATTCTGATTAATAGTGAAAATTAATAAATTTTAATTAAAAACAACTTTTTTAATCGAAATAATTAATATCGATAAATTATTAATTTGAGTAGTTTTAAATTATATTTATAATATATTATTACAATTTAATACAATGTTGTTCATTGGATGTAATTTCACATTTAAACCAGACATAAACAAGTGTCAATCTTTGGATAGTTATTATCTTTTAAAAACACGCTATTTGTTTTGACGATGGGAATTAATTTATAAATTAGTTAATGTAACTAATATGTATGGAATTTGATAAAATAAACTTCATTTTTTAATTCATAATATCAAATATAGCCTAGGCATAATTTTTGGTATTTTTCTGAAAACTTTCATTTTTTGATGAATAGTGAAACCACTAGGTGGTAGTTAAAAACACTGAATTTTTCATAAAACATAATTTTACCGCTTCTGTGAGTAGAATTTCGAAAATCCAAGAGATACGGTTAATATCAAGGACTAAAATTTGGTTCAATAAGATGAAAATAATTTTTGGTGAATAGTAACTTTTTACTTTTTTTACCACGGTTAAAAGTAAATAGAGTAATTAAGGGTAAAAGTTTTATTATTATTACCCTAACACGTGTCCTAATTCTATTGGATAAGTTTAATTCGACCAAAAACAACCTTAGGAATAAAATAGGACCATTTAGTACCACTTGGATTAGATTAGGACATTTATTATCAATTTATTTAAAGAAGGGTTAAAATAGTTAAAATCAATGTTTAATAACTAAATAATTTTTAATATAGGATTATACATAAGATAAATTCGACTATAAATATTCATTATAAATCTAAATAGATTTTCAACATAATGGAATTTTATTTATAATTTTTAAACATTAAATAATTTAATTTATTTATGACACAATGATGATACAGTAATTATCTTATTAATGAAATATTGACCTAATTGATATTATAAATACCCAAATAAATGTAATTTGAGACTTTTTATGAATTCCAATAATTTTATATGTTAATATTACATGTTAGTATTGATTTAATTAATTTTTTTCGAACTAATCATTTTGTTATGATTTTCACAAAAATCAATTACCAAATATTGTCAAAATTGACATAAAATAGTTTTTAAAACAAATATTATATTATTAATTGTTATTTTATTAATAAAAATCTAATGTTCAGCCAAATGACTTATATAAGGATATATATATTAATAATAAACATTTTGGGGTTCGTTTGGCTTGTTCTAGTAAGTTTATTAACCTTATAGTGTAAGAAAACAAGAAGACACGATAAAAGTAAAATTATTTAACTTAATGTTAAATCTAAATGATAAGGTTAAAATTGGAACCTAAACTTGTATAAATTCTATTCGATGAAAGGCTTTCGACCCATACCCACCTTATCTTCGAAATAAATCAATTTGGAGCTATTTAAAACTGAATTTTACTTTATAATAAAATAATATTTTTTGTTATTACAAAGGTGCCCCTCTCCTCCCTTATAAAAGGGCACCTCCTCCCTATCTTCCTCACACCACTTTGAGCCTTCAAGCTGGGCCAACCCCTGCCAATTTCTTCTCTCCACATCCCTAGAGACATCCTAGAGGTCCTGGTATTTTTCAAATTCCAATTTTATTTCCCTAAAAGGAGGTCTCAAAGAAGTGCTTCAAAGAAGAGGAGGTTCAGACAGTTACGAAGAAAATCGAACCTAAGGTAAGGGAAAATATCACAATCTCTTTTTATCCAAGATTTTTTATACATCAGAATTTACTCGGGAGTATTTTATCATCCACATCCATGTTTCCTCAATATGTAATATTATTTCCATCCACCTAAAAATTTTTAAATCAAATTTTAGCCTTCGGTGAGTTTTTAGTAAAAGATATGAAAGGAATCTTTTGTCGTTTTTCGTACAAGGTACTTTTTGACTTTTCTGACAAAAGCACGAGAAGAATCAATTTTTAACTTATACGGCATGAATGGATTTTTAAAACATTATTTCCAAGAATATTCCGTTACATGTTACATGTTTATTTTTAATCAACATCTTTTAGATTAAAATTGTATGACATGTTAAGAAAAGAAAAATATTTTTGAAGTAGAAAGGATATTTTCCTCACGAATGGAGTTCAAGTGTTTTATCAAAATTATTTTCCATATAAGATAATATAGGGTTCTGTTTCTATCCCTATTATTACATTTATTTGACTATGTTGTGATGGAAATATGTTTATGAATTCCTTTATCTTATATGAATTGTTTTATGATGTCATTTTATTTAAGAATCCCATTTTTATTACATGTGTTATGCTATGATGTATGGTTTATGATTTTGTGTCACACATAAGAATGGTATCATTATTATATGGGTGGGACCTATTTCTCCCTCCAATGCATTGGGTAATGATTTTATATCTCCTGAGATAGACATGGCTGGAATGGCAGGTTAAACTGGTTAAGTGAAATAGGACTGAAACGAGGAATGAACTCGGTTCGGAAATGGACTTTTTCCACTAAGATAGTCATGGAAATGAGTCTTGACTAATAAGAAATGATTCTCTATGATTATGAGTGCATGCCACAAAGTTTCGTGTTTTACGTTATGATTATTGGGATAACATTTCACTACTAGGATTTATCCATTGTTATGAAATTATGATCACTTTTGCAGGTTATGATTTCCAAATGTTATGTTCTTATGAATATGATGTGATTGATATTTATTTTGTTTACCCTTACTGATCATTTGAGCTCACCCTTTTGTATTTTTTCTTTCCCCAAGTCAGGAAGAAGGTTATTAAATAAGATATGCCAAAAGGGACTATAGATATGAAGAAATTAATGGGAGACAGTGTAGACGCTTTATAAACCAGTTGTTTATGTTTCCCAGTTTCTAAAGACACTATACCTATACGGTCCTTTCCTGGTTTGGTTATATGTTGTAACAAGTGTGCTTCAATTTTGAAGTAATAACAATGTATGTAAAGTATGGGTCGTTATAGTGGTACCAGAGGAAAGTTATAGTCAACCTTTGGAAACTAGGATGTGAAAGCCTTAGTAAGAACCCTAAGGATAAGTCTAAACATAGAACACAATCATAGTGTTTTAGAAATGGAAATGAATAACCTAGGATAAAACCTTAAGTGTGAAATTTTATTCTTGATTATGTGGTTTCCCTATTATAATTAGTGTTTCTCACACAATTCTTCTTGGTTTTAGTCAATGGCTGCAACCCGAAGGAACCGTGTTAATGCAGAATGTGACGGGAAATGCAATGATTGTCCCCCTGAGAAACCAAACGTTATGGGAGCTGGAATGAAAAATCATGTATCCATTCCCACACAACGTTCTCAAGCTATGAATCATGCAGTACTTCCAAACGAGCAAAGGAAGGAGCAACATTCTGTTGAATCCTTCATGAGGCAGCGTCCAGCTTCATTCAGCGGGTCTACTAGTCCATTAATTGCTGAACAGTGGATTAGTACTACTGAAAAGATATTTTCAGTTCTACAATGTTCTGAACATGATAAAGTCATCTTAGCTGTGTATCGTTTGGAAGATGATGCTGATAAATGGTGGAATCTTATCAAGAATACGAGGCAAAGAGATGAAATTGAGTCCATGTAATGGGACTAGTTCAAGAACTTATTTTTCAATTAGTACTTCCCTCGTATTCTATGAACAAAGATGGAGAAAGAGTTTCTTGAACTAAAGCAAAAGGATGATGAATCTGTTGGTACCTATGAAACAAATTTTACAATACATGCAAGGTACACTTCTGGTATTATTATCCAACCTGAGAGTAAGATCGATCGATTCTTTAGTGGCTTAAAACCAAGTCTTTGAAGGGCCTTATCCATAAGGGACTTCAATAGGTATGAGGGAATCGTTAGATGTGCTCTCAAAGTTGATATGGAGATTGGAGTAACCCATCAGTCATATGGGTTTGATAAGAAGAGGAAAATGGAATTCAAAGGAAAATCTAAAGAGCACACTGAAAAGAAAATGTGCTTTCCCTTATGCTCAATGTGTGGAAAGAAACATAGAGGGAGTTGTCTTAAAGGGACAAGTAAATGTTTCAAATGTGTAAAGGAAGGTCATCGAGCATTTGAATGCCACAATGATGGGAAGAAGATGTCTAATGATGCAAACAAAGGAAGGGATACACAGAATGAACCTACTACACTTTAATGTTTCAAGTGCAAGGATATGGGGCATTATGCCAATCAATGCCCAAATCCAAGGGTTGATGATGATGGTCGACGTCAATAAACTCTTAAGGCTAAAGAAAAAGGAAAGTCACATGCAATTTCTATCAGCGATGTGGAGTACGATAACGATGTGATGAAAGGTACACCTACCATCCACTCTAAAGTATCAAATGTTTTATTTTATTCTGAATCCACCCACTCTTTTATTTCTGAAGATTTTTATAAGGATATCACCGTATTACCTCAACAATTAGATGTTGAGTTAGCTGTGACAACACCTAATGGCACAACAGTCACATCAAAAGTTTATAATTCTTCTCCGATTGAAGATTGTGGGAAAGTGCTTCCTGCAAATCTTGTGATCCTTCCTATGTTGGAATTTGATGTAATTCTTGGCATGGATTAGCTTTCTTTATATGGAGCTCATATCAATTTCCAATGAAGGGATTTCACATTTCATATTCCAGATCAATCTATGATCGTCTATCGATGAAAGGATGAACATAACCTTCCAGTGGAAATTTTGTCCATCTTATGGGTCTTGATTCCACTAAATGAAGGTTATTTATCTCAAATGGTTGGTGAGAAAATAGCGATTAAGAATATGCCCATTTTACGAGAGTTTGATGATGTCTTTCCGGAGTAATTGTCAGGTCTTCCACCAACTCTTGAAGTTGAGTTTTCAATAGAACTCGTACCGGGTGCTTTAGCTATTTCAAAGACACCTTATAGAATGGCCCCAATTTAGTTGCAGGAATTGAAGAAGCAACTCCAAAAGAATCTTGATAAGGGATTCATACGCCCTAGTGAGTCACCTTGGGGAGCACCTGTTCTGTTTGTTAAGAAGAAAGATGGATTAATGAGGCTCTGCATTGATTATCGAGAACTTAACAAGATCATAATAAAGAACAAATATCATCTCCCGCGCAGTGATGACTTATTTGACCAACTACACGGAGCTCAATACTTTTCCAAGATTGATCTTCATTCAGGGTATCATCAATTAAGGGTCAAAAGGGAGGATATACCAAAGAAATATTTCCGTACAAGGTATAGACACTATGAATTTATAGTGATGACATTTGGTCTTATTAATGCCCCTTCTATGTTCATGGATATGATGTATAGAGTCTTTAGAGACTATCATGATCAGTTTGTGGTAGTCTTTATAGACGATATTCTGGTATATTCAAAGAGCAAGGAAGAACATGAAGATCACTTGAAAATTATATTGAAGTCCCTAAGAACGGAGAATATTTATGCCAAATTTACCAAGAGTGAATTTTGGCTTCAATGAGTTTCGTTTTTGGGACACATAATCTCAAAAGAGGGGATATCTTTGGATCCAGAAAAAACAGAAGTTATCGAAAGATGGTCGAGACCAACAAATGTAACTGAGATCCGAATTTTTCTTGGTTTGGATAGATATTATCGACGTTTTGTGAATAATTTTTCATGATTATCTAATCCACTCACCAAGTTGATTCGGAAATGAGTTAAGTTTGTTCAGAAGGAAGAATGTGAAGAGAATTCCAAGGAGTTGAAAAGAAGGTTATCCAGTGCACACGTGCTCACACTGCCTTATAGTAGAGAAAGGTTTGCGATCTATAGTGAAGCATCCAAGAAGGGGTTGGGGTGTATTTTTATGCAAAATTATATGGTGATAGCTTATGCCTCACGACAGTTGAAAATCCATGAGTAAAATTACCCAACTCATCATTTGGAGTTAGGTACTGTAATATTTACATTAATGATTTGGAGGCATTACCTTTATGGTGAAAGGTGTGATATTTATACTGATCATAAAAGTTTAAAGTATATTTTCACACAAAAGTAGCTGAATATGTGCCAAAGAAGATGGATGGAGCTGATTAAGGATTACGACTGCTCAATCCATTACCACCCTGGGAAAGCAAACAAGGTGGTAGATGCATTATGTCGACAAGACCATGCCAGTTTATCCATGATGAGGATCACAAAAGATCCAATATTTTTGGATTTACAAAGGATGGATCTTGGAATTATAATGGAAGGGGGAAAATCATATCTTTCTCAAATGAATGATCAACCATCTATACATGTGAAGATTAAAGAGGCACAGAAAAAAGATGTAGATATACAAAAGAAGGTGAGAAATATTCCTGAATTCAACCTTGATTGTGTTGTGATAATAAAGTTCAGGAATCGGGTTTATGTTCCTCCCATCCCCGAATTAAAGAAGGAGCTGCTGGATGTGGCTCATAGTTCTTCATTCTCTATTCATCTTGGAAGCACGAAGATGTATAGGGACCTGAAAGAGTACTTCTGGTGGGATGGCATGAAAAGAGATGTTGCTGAATATGTCTCTCGATTCTTAGTTTGTCAGCAAGTTAAAGCTGAGAGATAGAAGTATAAGGGGATGTTACGACCATTACCCATTCCAGAATGGAACTGGGAAAACATCACTATGGACTTTGTCACTAGACTTCCTAAAACATCCAATGGCAATAATGCTATCTGGGTCATAGTTGACCGTCTTACAAAGTCTGCACACTTCATTACTATTAGAGAGAATTTCTCTCTAGATCAGCTTGCCAGGATATATGTAAAGGAAGTGGTAAGATTGCATGGATTACCACTTTCTATTATATCTGATCAGGATCCGAGATTTACCTCGAAGTTCTGGCGAAGTCTTCATCATACTCTGGATACAGAGTTGAGTATCATCACTGCTTATCATCCTCAAATAGACGGTCAGTCTGAGAGGACGATTCAAACTCTAGAAGATATATTGAGCGCTTGCTCTATAGATTTCCAAGGTGGTTGGGATAAACACCTACCTTTGGTTGAATTTTCTTATAATAATATCTTTCACTCCAGAATTCAGATGGATCCTTATGAATCTCTCTATGGAAAGAAATGCAGGACTCCAACATGCTGGGATGATGTTGGGGAAAGAAAGCTATTAGGACCTGATCTTGTTGATGAGTTGGCAGAAAAGGTCAGATCTATTCAACAACACATAAGAGTAGCTTATAGTCGACAGAAAAGTTATACCGACAACCGAAGGAAAGACCTAGAGTTTGAAGTGGGTGATAAAGTGTTCTTACGAATATATCCCTGGAAGAGGGTCATGAGATTTGGAAATAAGGGGAAGTTGCGCCCTAGATATATCGATCCTTTCGAAATACTGGATCGTGTTGGAAAGGTAGCTTACTAGTTGGCGCTTCCACCGAATCTCTCTCAATTTCACGATGGGTTCCATGTATCTCTCCTAATAAAATACATACCTGATCCTTTACATGTACTCAGCTCAGAATTTGTACCGCTGGAGCAAGATCTTTCTTATTATGAACAACCGATAGAGATTCTGGATCGTAGCGAAAAAGTCCTACAAAACAAGACCACTCACTTGGTGAATGTTTTATGGAGGAACCACCAACTAGAAGAAGCTACATGGGAGCTTGAGGATATGATGAGGGAGAGGTATCCTCATCTTTTTGTTACAAATGGACGAATTTCGAGGGCAAAAATCATTTTAAGGGGGGTAGAATGTAACACCCGAGACATTTATGAGAAATTTTTTATTTTTATGTTATATAAATCATCAAAGGAATCTTTCACTACACACAACACTAGCATGGCTTTCATTACACACAACCGCGGTCTTCCTCAATAGCTTGTGTCGTACGCAATATCGAGTTTCACTGAACAACGATGTGCTATTAAAATATTATTAAAACTAGCCGTTAGGAATAGTAATAACCACTTTTTGAAATTTTATAAATTTTATTTTTCAAAATGGTCTTCATTTTTGGATTCAGAATATTGAAATTAGCTTCGGGTGAAATTTTGGTACTTTTCGGATAACTTTCATATTCTGATGAATAGTTAAAATTATAAAATTTTAATTAAAACCCACTTTTTTAATTGAAATAATTAATAGTGATAAATTATTAATTTGAGTGGTTTTAAAGTATATTTAGAATATATTTTTACAATTTAATACAATGATTTTCATTGGATGTAATTTCACATTTAAACCAGACATAAACAAGTGTCAATCTTTTGATAGTTATTATCTTTTAAAAACACGCTATTTGTTTTGACGACGGGATTTAATGTTTAAATTAGTTAATGTAACTGATATGTATTGAATTTGGTAAAATAAACATCATTTTTAAATTCATAATATCAAATAGAGCTTAAGCCTAATTTTTGGTATTTTTCTGGAAACTTTCATTTTTTAATGAATAGTGAAACCACTAAGTGGTAGTTAAAAATACTGAATTTTGCATAAAACTTAATTTTACAGCTTATATAAGTAGAATTTCAAAAATCCGATAGACACGGTTAATATCAAGAATAAAATGTGGTTCAATGAGATGAAAATAATTTTTGGTGAATAGTAACTTTTTACTTTTTTTTACCACGGTTAAAAGTAAATAGGGTAATTAAGGGTAAAAGTGTTATTATAATTACCCTAACAGAAGTCCTAATTCTATTGGATAAGTGTAATTCGACCTTAGGAATAAAATATGACCATTTAGGTCCACTTGGATTAGATTAGGACATTTATTATCAATTTATTTAAAGAAGGGTTAAAATAGTTAAAATCAGAGTTTAATAAATAAATAATTTTTAATATAGAGTTATACATAAGATAAATTCAACTATAAATATTCATTAGAAATACAATAAGATTTCCAACATAATGATCTTTTATTTATAATTTTTATACATTATATAATTTACTTTATTTATGATACAATGATGATGCAGTAATTATATTATTAATGAAATATTGACATAATTGATGTTATAAATACCCAAATAAATGTAATTTGAGACTTTTTATGAATTCAAATAATATTATATGTTAATATGACATGTTAGTATTGATTTAATTAAATTTTTTCAAATAATAATTCTGTTATGATTTTCCCAAAAATCAATTACCAAATAGTGTCAAAATTGACATAAAATAGTTTTTAAAACAAATATTATATTATTAATTGTTATTTTATTCCTAAAAATATAAGGTTCGGCCAAATGACTTAGATAATGATATATATATTAATAATAAACAACTTGGGGTTTGTTGTCCTTGTTATAGTACGTTTATTAACCTTATAGTGAAAGAACACAAGAAGACAGGGTAAAAGTAAAATTATTTAACTTAATGTTAAATCTAAATGATAAGGTTAAAATAAAAACCTAAACTTGTATAAATTGTATTGGATGAGATGATTTAGACCCATCCCCGCCTTAGCTTCGAAATAAATTAATTTTGAGCTATTTAAAACCTAATTTGGCTTTATAATAAAATAATATTTTTAGTTATTCCAAAGGTGCCCCTCTCCTCCCTTATTAAAGGGCACCTCCTCCCTCTCTTCCGCACACCACTATGAGCCTTAAAGCTCGGCCAACCCCTACCAATTTATTCTCTCCACTTCCCTAGAGACATTATAGAAGTCCTGGTATTCTTCAAAGACCAATTTTAGTGCCCTAAAAGGAGGTCTCAAATAAGCTCTTCAAAGAAGAGGAGGTTCAGACACTTATGAAGCAAATCAGACCTAAGGTAAGGGAAAATATCAGAATATAATTTTATCCAAGATTGTTTATACTTCTGAATTTACTGGGGAGTATTTTATCATCCACATACATGTTTCTTAAATATGTAATATTATTTCCATCCACCTACAATTGTTTATATCCAATTTTACCCTTCGGTGAGTTTTTAGTAAAAGATATGAAATGAATCTTTTGTCGTTTTTTGTACGAGGTACTTTTCGACTTTTCTGAAAAAAGTACGAGAAGAATGTTTTTTTAACTTATACGGCATGAATGGATTTTTAAAACATTATTTCCTAGAAGCTTCCTTTACATGTTTCAAGTTTATTTTTACTCAACTTCTTTTAGTTTAAAATTGTATGACATGTTAAGAAAGGAAAAATGTTTTTGAAGTAGAAAGGATATTTTCCTCAAGAATGGAGTTCAAGTGTTTTATCAAAATTAATTTCCATCTAAGATAATATAGGGTTCTGTTTCAATCTGTATTATTACATTGATTTGACTATGTTTAGATGGAAATAGTTTTATGAATTCCTTTATCTTATATGAATTGTTTTATGATGTCATGTTATTTATGAATCCCATTTTTATTACATGGGTTATGCTATGATGTATGCTATATGATTTTGTGGAACACAAAATAATGGTATCATTATGAGATGGGTGGTACATATATGTCCCTACAATGCATTTGGTAAAGATTTTATATCTCATGAGATTTGTATGGCTGGAATGGCAGGTTAAACTGGTTCAGTGAAAAAGACAGAAATGTGGAATGAACTCGGTTCAGAAATGGACTTTGTCCACTAAGATTGTCTTGGAAATGAGTCTTGACTAATATCAACTGATTCTCTATGATTATGTGTTCATGCCACAAAGTTTCATGTTTTATGTTATGATTATTGTGATTACATTTCACTACTATGATTTATCCCATGTTATGAAATTATGATCTCTTTTGTAGGTTAATATTTCCAAAAGTTATGTTCATATGAATATGATGTGATTGATATTTCTTTTGTTTACCCTTACTGAGCATTTGAGCTCACCCTTTTGTATGTTTTCTTTCCCCAGGTCAGGAAGAATGTTATTAAGTAAGATATGTCAAAAGGGACTATAGATATGATGAAATAAATGGGAGACAATGGAGACGCTTTATTAACTCGTTTTTTATGTTTCCCAGTTTCTAAAGACAATATACCTATATGGTCCTTTCCTGGTTTTGTTATATGTTGTAATAAGTATGCTTCAATTGTGAAGTAATAACAATGTATGTAAATTATGGGTCGTTATAGTGTAGAATCGGATAATTTCAACATTTTAATTATAAATATAATATTTTTTTAAAATAATTTCTCAATATTTTAATTTTCACATTTAAAATATAATATACATATACTGAGAAATTGTGGTAATTTTGAAAATAATAATTACCAAAAGATTAAAAAATAAATTTTCAAATCATAAAATTTATATTCTCATTTATATTTCATAATATTTTTTTAATGAAAATATTTTATCAAAATATTATTTATCTCAAAAATCAATTGATTAAACAAATTAAATGTATTAATCTAAATTTAAAAATACCTAAAAATAAAATTTGTTTTTTATATTTTCAAAAACAACATCATTTTTAATGTAAAAAATATAATAATAAAATATATTCATTATTATAGAAAATATACATATTCATATTATTATAGCCTTGATACATTTCCCTTAATGATGCAAGAAAATTCCCAAAGGTTAAGGTGTGTTATTGTGATATTTCAATGGGGTGGTTCAGGAAACATTATTTAGGCCATTATCTTGAGAGATTGAACATCTCCAGTAGATGGTTTCAATCATGCTTTACTTATTTGATCTCATCTTGGGATTGGTTAAGGGAAAATCCAGGTGATGTTATCTACATTATAAGCTCATATAAATTGGATTTATAATATATGATCCTACTGGTCGATTACATCGATTTCTTTTTATATTTTGATAGTATTATCCAAAACCTTTATTTAGACTAATCACATAATTATTTTTCAATTGTTGTATTATCAACAGTTATGATTTCAAACAGTCTTGTAAATATGATAGGATATAAAAAAACTAAATAAGTGAACGTGTTTTCTATAACTATAATATCACATTTAGCTCTGTAATAAAGGGAATATAATTTGTATAAGTTTTTATCATTATAGATATTCTAAAAGGATATATTATTTAGAATTATAGGACCCATTATGTGTTTCTTTCTTGGTTTTTTTGTGGATTATAAGCCAATTACCTGTCATTTTTGTGGTTTTCAATAATAATATTTATTCATATCCTATTAGAACATTATTTGATGTTTTTATCAATGTAATTAATGATCTCCATTAATTATGAACATTTATAGAGAGTAAGTAGTTCTTTTACAAGATGTGAGGTTGAACATGACCAAGAAGATATAGATTATTTGATTACCAATGACTGGGGAGATGTATCATTAAACATCATATATTAATCAATGTAGAGTATCTATGTTGTTTGAATTTAGTGATGATGATATCATGATTGTGTCCATTTTTATCATAATTTATAGATTTAAATGTGATAATAATATCACCCCAAGTGTATTGATCCTTTTAATTTGTTAGATCATATTGGTGAGGTGGTATATTAATTGGAACCTCCCTCATAGTTATCCATAATTTATGAAATATTCTACAGGTAATATATGCATTAATATCATAATTATGGCACTCATCTTTTTATTTAGAGAGTATGATATTTAGGATGTTATAAGATTAATGGAATTTATGGTTGAGATTCGGGAACACAGGAGGAAGAGGTTTTGTAGGAATATCCTTCTAATAGTTTATGTTTTTCATAGGTGTTATATATTGGAGGAATATATGTCAGAACATGAGTCAGATATTTAATCTTATTAACTTGAGAAATTTTCAAACATAGTTTACCATAATATTTATTAGATGTTTTTGTTTTATTGCAATTTTTATTTTGATTATATGTTGTATTGTGATTAAGTGTCCTAATTTTTACTATTTAGCTGGTATCTATTAAAGAGTTTCTTACCTGTTGGTTTTTATTTTCCTTTTGGGACATCTGTTTATTCTAATAGAGGAGATTCCTCTAATATGTTTCTAATGTAATATCTTATACCATAATAACATGGTAGACTACATATTTTTGTAGTTAGATATGTTACAAGATGGTAAGAGAGTGGGACATGTATCTTAAGAAGATATTCCATCTATAAGAGTTTCATTATGACATTTTCATATATATTACACTATAAGTAAAAGTTTGGGAAAAATATTAACATTGTGAATGATTTTTCGAAACTTGTGTATCACAAAATAACAATATCTTTAACTAGTTTTTAATTTGATTGTGTCAATTTATATCTATTTTCATAGATGGTTTTACTATGAAATTTTTTGTCTTTGGGGATATTACTCATGTCATGCAATTAAAAAGAATGTTTCCTATTGACTCTTCAATATTAGTGTTGAAGGCCTATAGTTTTTAGTAGATAAAAACCATAAATTTGGGGAACATTTAGTCTAACCATGTGAATTTTCCAAACGAGTAGTCATAACTCCATGTAATATGTTTATGGTTGGTGTTCAGTTTGGTCAAACATGAATGAAATTAGTGTAAATTATAAATTTCATTAAAAAATTGGGATTACCATTCTTCCCTTATATTCTTTAAACCCAAAATTTCATTTTTATTCCTTTACAAATATGGCTTGTACAACCACTAATACATACGACCTTCAGTTTCTACCTCACAAATTAATGGATTTATGATTTCATTTATGATTCAGTTTGGATTCATATTGAAAATAACTTCTTAGTATCTACCCTTATATCCTTTCATTATTTCCTCTTTTTTATATATATAACAATATTTCACAAACCAAAGGTTCCCTATTATATGATTTTAAATGGAGATTTCATTACTTCTAATCTTATCTTGGAATTTTATGATTCCATAGGATTTTTTATAATAGGTTTATTCATGGAATTCAAATGTAGACATGATTATTATAGGTTTATCCATGATAAAACTATTTATTATTATTAATCAATTATTTTCTATCTTATAATACATGATTTAAATCAATAATGGTATTAATATATTTTTGGATAATACTTTAAAAATGAAAAATATGATTCACATAGATACCATTAAATTCAATGAAACATTTCATTAAAAACAATCGGTGCAATTATATCTTTCCACTTCAATGTACAGTAATTTACTGATAAAAATATACAATTCCCTTCTATGTAAATTATGATATTTGAATTTGTTGTCTTGTATTTAAACGTATTTTCAAATGAAACACATAAACTATAAGGTTCTATTACAATTTTAAATTGTGGTTATTTAGTTTTTTTAAAATATGTGTCATTGGGATGATTGAGTTTTTTGTATTTAAATGAAGTCATTTATTTTGGTTTCTTAAATGGAATCACAATCCATATTATAACTTTTACTGTTAGTTTTCAAAATAAACCTCAATTAATGAAATGTAGTATATTTTATAAATGGAAATGTAATCTATGATGGTTTCCTCAATAGTGAAAAATATTATACTGATTGTTGTCTATGATGTAAAAGAAGGGGTTGATTACGTGAGGAGACTATATAGGTGATCTTGAGTTCATTTTTATTATTTTTCATCATTTTTATTTAATGTGATTAAATAAATTTTTATAAAATTGAAAACTATAGGTTGTTAGGGGTAAATATTGGTACTAATTCTACACTAGTTTAGTATCACACTATTATTTTTGGTCTTAATATATAATATAGTTTTCTTTTGGAATTATTCCCATCATCTAGGATAGGTTTTTAATTCTGGGTATTAGTTAACATTTTTCAATTCTTACACCCTTATCTTATTATAGTAGGTATATATTCATGCCCAAGTTTATCTCATAAGCTCCTAGGTTTCAAGGATCAGTGTCACCACTAAATTGTATGTTATTGTGCATTTTTAGTCAAATTTATTTTCTAAAAAATATGATTATTTATTAAATATTTTTTAAAATTTCGTACATTTATAAAAGATTCATATTCTAATATAAATGTTTAACTGAGAATTCATTCATTTAGGAAAATGAATAAGGTGTTTAATAAAATTATTTTGATGTGATATATTTATTCCACATGCCTACATATTAAAAAGATATTATATAATTTAATGTTAAACTATCATGTAATGTTTTTCATTTATATTGATTATTCCAGTTTTTTGTGCATTTACATACCTATTGGGATCATGAGCTCATTAATATCATCAGTATAGGTTAACCTATTCTTATTTCAAAGGGTGTAACACATAGTGTTCTTATTAATATTAGTTTTCATATAGACCATTTGTTTATAATTATAAAATTTAGTTTTTTATTTTGTTTAAAAGTTTAGAAATAGATTGGATAATTAGTTATTCAATATAGTAATTAAGTAAATGAATAATTATTAATTCATAGAATAAAATTTCAATAATAAAACATGAATCTATCTGTTGTACACTATATAGTATTACTCATTATTTATTTTTACATCCTAAAAAGATCAAAAAATAAATTTTGAAAATAAATAGAAAAAAATAAATTCATCAACTCTAAGAGAAATCCTACATCATTATAACCTTTGATGAACACCCACTGAAAACGAATACATTTAATGGGGAAGAACAGAATTAGAGGAGAAAGAATATTTTTGAGATCTTAAATAAAAACTATTGAAATGAGAAGCGTCATTGATGAAGTATGAATGGAAAGAATGAGTTGAGTAGGGCTACATATAGAAATAACAACTGGTCATTATAAATATGGTTCTTATAAATATGTTTCTTATAAATATGGTCATTATAAATATGGTCATCAAAAATATGGTTGTTGGGTATATATATATCATATAGGTTTACATATATTGTGCATTGTTAGTAGATTAAATAAAACAATGTAATGCATGACCAAAAAAAGTAAATAACATTATAACATTATAAAAAAATATATTGTTGTGTTACATATTATTATTAATATTAATATTATTCAATAATGATATCATGTCTGAAAATTTAAAATAATGAAATTAATTTTAATGTATTATAAAATTTTGAAATTTGGAAATTAATTAATTAATTTTTATTGTAATTGTTAAAGATTATTAATGTTAAATTAATATTTTTAAAATAACTATTAATTAATTTTTCTATATTTTATAATAATAAATATATTTACACAAAATTGATAAAAAATTATATATGAAATAATAAAAAAACATTCTTTATATTATAAATTAATGTGTAATAATATTATGAACACTTAATGATTAGAAGTTCCATTTTGGAAAAATGATTTTTTGATTGTTTTTTGGATTTTTATTTTAATGATATATTTATAACTTTTATATATTAAATTTATAGAATTTTATATAATATCATTATATATTTAGGTCCATGTTACCTTAATAATAATTTCTTGTGATTTTATAATAAGATTGATTTTTATTTAATTATTTTGGAATAAAATTTTTATAAAAACTACGATCTTTATAAAATTATTAATATATAAATATAAATATAAATTAATAAAAATGATTTATAGATATTGAAATTTAATTTATAATATAAATTTTAAATTTTAAATTTTTCTTTTTATCATGAAAACCTAATATAGATATTTCAATAGATAAATTACACTGCTCTATAAATTTGTATAATACATTATAAATCTATTATTTTAAAATTAATTTTAATCGCTATTTTAAAGTTAATGTGATAAATGTGGTAAATAATTTGAGATTATATGGTATATTTATTATGGAGGAGCATTTTATTTTTTCTAAAAAATGATTAACTTTGTTAAAAACTAGATATAATTGTAAATGAAAAATGTATAAATGGGGTTATCCAAAGGGGTATGAGGCCTAACATTTTAAAGACATGTTTCTAATTGATTGGTTGAGGTTTTCCCCAACTAAAACATATCTCCCCTCTATCACTACCTATTTTGAGGTTTTTTAACATCTACAATTTGTGTTCTATTTATATAATGATGAAATAAATACAGAAATGAAATTTACACCACTAATATAAGGTTACTAACACCATCCCTTAAAAACCACTCAAAATTTTTTATCCACTTGAAAAACTGCACTTTTACCATAAAATCAATTATAATAACACTTCTATTAGATTTCAGACATAATAGAAAATACTAATTCCTACCATACCAAGTAATTATCCAAGAGAAACCACTAGTTCTCAAATTAAGTAAAATATTTTACTTAATATTAATTCTTTTCTATCCTTAAATTTAAAATATATTTTCCAAAATAATTTATTATTGTATATTTATTTATGATATTATTATTATTTAAATTTTCTATTAATATTAATTAACATACATTCCCATTTCCCATTAAAAATTTAAAATTCCCATCATTTTTTTGTGCTGAATACCACATCCAACATTCAACATATCATATTTTTCATCTTCATTATTTACTATTTATTTATATCTATTTAAATATGATTAACCACCATATGAATACTTACATAATATAATTATTCTTCTGTATGAAATTAATTTTTTCCATAAGATACGTATTCCATAACCATACTCTTCAATTAATTATGTTATATTAAATATTTCATCAGTCAAACCACGTACTGGAAAATTTATATAATATAATATTATAGATGAAATGGAATACATAATTACAAAAAATAAATGAGATCAATATATAAATAATAGTTTCATTTTTATAATGATGAAATTAATATTAAACACATTATTTTAGATACCAATGTCTATTAATTAAAAAATCACTAGAACATCATCATGTATAATTTATTCTTTAATGATCATAACAGAAAATCCCATCGATTGACATTTTTTCATAACAATTTTTAATAAATCAATTCTTTTGGGATATTTTATGGGTTTGGAATGATGAAAATTCAGATGTGTATAATGAAAATAATTGTTATGAAGAAAATAGTTTAAACCATATATATTTAAGGGTGATGGTATGTAACTAATATGACTGAATGGAATAATCATAAATAAATTTAAAAAAATTATTCTTGTTTCATGTTTTTTAAAAATATGATTAAGATAGTAATTTATTATGTACATGAGATTCAAGTTCTTTAGTGGAAGTCTAGAATTTAGGAAGTGGTTCTTTAAAAAAATTTAATTTCTTGAGATAAATTACTATTGTCCAACATTAAATATTTAATGTAGTGATATTAAATATGAATAAATTTACACTACCTTATTAGTGTAATTTATCATGCTTGATTATTTATATCATGTTCCTTAATCAAAAAAAATTTCATTCAAATGATCCAATGTTGTAAGGATTATTTATTGATGTTATCAATTCATGGACACATGATTGATTTTATAAAACGTTATTACTTTTATATTGTATACTCACTTCCATATTTCATTAAATTATAATGATTATATTTCATTTCCTGATATTGTAGATTCCATTTCCTGGGAACTCTCTTATATTATATTGATGCATATTTCAGCATGGTTGAAAGGGTTTCTTCATCGATAAAAATTACAAATCTGAATTTTTTTAAAGATATTCCACATGAGGTATTTTTAATATCATTCTTTCTAAACATCCCATAATCTTCACTACCTTGGGAATTCCATGTGTTTTACATTAATATTCACTATTTTTTCCATTGGATCATAGTTTATCTATTGTAATAGAAACTATCCCATTATTTTCTCCAGTCATGTATAGTTATATTAAATGTAATTATTTATTAGATTATTTCACATATGTCATTATTTATGACTTAATTGATAATCAAGTTCATTATATATTATTTGGAATTTTTAAAAAATTGGTTTTAATGGAACATATATTTTATTTTTGTGGGGAATTTTTTATATAATATTTATATAATATCATTTAAAAGTGTTTGTGTGAAAACATATTTCAATACCATTTTCATTTTCTATAAAACATCCTCTATAAGTGTTTGTGGTATCTAAATAAAATATATATTATCCTTGTTATATAGATATATTTATTTGAATAATTATTTTCAAATGGTGATGGTTATTTCTTATTTCTATTTTTTCAAAATTCACATAATATTCTATTTTTCATATATCCTTATAAATTTTGACATATTATTTTCTTGTGCAATGACATTTTTCTATTAATATAGTCCTCCTCCATTCTCAATATGGATTATTTTATGTTTTCAACCCTATTATAGGAATCATTTTTCACTTATAGTTTCTTAACTAATCATCCAATTTATATAAATATGAGTTTTCATCTAATAAATTTCATATTTGAACACTCTATATCTTCATTCATTAATTGATGGGTGTTAACTATAATATCATCAAATTTTAATGATAATTAAAACCCTCTTTGTTAATAATTTTTATATTTTTTATGGGAAGTTGTTTGTCAATATAATTCACATAATAAATAATATCAATGTATTATGTAAGGTTTCATAGAATCAACAAACTATTTACCATAAAGTGACATAAATGGGTAATCTGACACAACCATAAAATCCTGAATGTGGGTATTTTTCTAGACACACTATCTCATTTTTGAAAACTATATACATTATGCACGTTTAGTGCTTGGTTAGATCTCACGTAATAGTAATAATAAATGGTTTATCAGTATTTTTTTTGGAATAAATTATTAATTTTATTTCTATAACTCAGGTTTTTTCATCAAATAAAACGGATGAAAATTTACATGTGTAATTTAATAATTTTGAATTCAATTAATTAATTTGTGACATTTCTCCATGGGGGTATATTTTTACTGGTAACCAAGTAATAATGATGATATTATTTCCTATACTAAAAAAATGAAATTGAATGTGTTTAATAAATGTTATTTATTGTTAAATTAATTTAATGTATGTCATATTGGAAATGTTTTGGGTTGAAATGTTGGGTGATATTAAATAATAATAATATTTTTTTGTTTCTTTATTACTACATTGGGGAATAATATTTGGTGTATATATATATATATTGGGTTTATATAATAATGTGATATGTATATATATATGTGTGTATAAAAATACATGTGGGTGAGTGTATATGTTTATACAGACATGTATATATCTAATGTGTATGTCTATGAGTTAAATACATAGTTATATATATGTATGGATATATATATATATATAATCCAATGTATATATGATTATATATTCCTGAGTTTTATATTTATATATATATATTAGATGAAAAAATTGTGAGGATGATTAAAAAAATTAAAAATAATTGAGATAGTTTTAATGTAGAACTATAATGGATGAAATATTAAATTGATAAAAAGTAATTTTGAATGAAATAGAGATATAAAGAAGTATTTTAATGTACCATGCATAGAAGAGATAAAAGCATTTATTTATTGATTTAAAAAAATGGGTATATATGGTAGAAATAGGGAGGTTACTTAGTGAATCGCATTCGAGAGTCCACCCCACCTGAAAATCCCTCACACCACTCTCACTCTTAACTCTCATGATTGGTTATGTTATTTTATTTATATTATCTTTAAAAAATCTCTCTTTTATATCCTTACTAATACTGATATGATTGACACATTGTATGTTCTTCGGGTTTCTTCCAAATGAGAATAATTTAACCCCTAACATTATTTTCAAAAGCATTAGGGTACTTTATCGAGATATAATTTAATCCAATATTCATGTTTTTATTATTGATAATGATAATATTAATTATAAAATATTCTTTCTTACACAACATATCTCTTGGTTGTGATTAGACTTGAACATCAACCCTTTTCATAAATCTTTATTGCGCATAAGGTAGTGTGTTCCCTACATCTTTCGATTTTATTACAAATGGTCTCATTATATGTTATCAGTTTATGAATATTAGATGTCTGTGCAATATGATGATCACATTTGGGTGTGTGCCTAGTCATAGGAACCTTTTGTGACACTCATTTACAAAATTACATTAAAACATATTATTCATGTTCGATGTTGATCACATTTATCATGTATCCTAGTTTACTTATGATTATGTCCAATGTTTTCCCATGTATCCTTCTAGGTTATGTGGGATTCCATGGTATTTTTATTGAATATCAAAGGAGGTGGACCATCGTGACATGTTTACCAATCCTACATGGAGTGTACACGACATTTAATGAAGGCGACTGGGGATTTGAACATGGTAGGGACACAACGATGCCTCATTGATGTTGTGTGTTGCGCTAGATGGCTAGTGGATGAAAAGGTGTATTATTTTCCATAATGAGTTAAAGTATAATAGATATTAAAGCCTAGTGGATGTTATTATAGTGTCTACCTTGATTCATATAGTATTCCATATTTCATGATAAGATGAATCTGATCAAAATGATTCATTAACCTTACAGATAGTTCTTGATAACTTCAAACACATTGATTGTCCCTCCAGCTTTAAACATATGAAGTTACATACATGGTTTGTGGAGGCTGGGTTAGCGCACAACTTCTTGGTTTTGGATTTACTTTTATTATATATATTTTTAATTTATTATTATTTTGTAATGAACATGTTATACTTGAGAATGTCAGGTTAAGGATGAATAGGTGGTGTCAAACTGAGTCTTGTATCCACACTGTAATATCTTAGGTGAATAAAAATTATAGCATTTTCATATTTATTAATATTTGTGAATTAAATATTGATTTTACATTAAAGGGGATTCCATGTTCTTTGGCGTACCCAATATGCAACAATGGGTTTCTTTAAAAACTTACGTTACACACAACATTATGTTATACCGAAAATAATATATTATTAATATTATTTTAAATGGTAGTTAATGCATAGCCAATGTATTCTGGGGAATGAATAGGACTAACTACAATATGATTATAAATGTTTGTTTTATGTTTTTACATTTATTCAATAAAATTGAGAATCATAAAATGTGAATGAACTTGATTTTAAGCACAAATACTCTAATATTCATTTAAAGGCTGATTTACAACCTTTTGATAGAGGAACCACATTAAATATAGATTTGGTCACCTTTATTTCTATTATTTGACAAAAAAATCATGTTTATTATTCAGACATAAAAATTTACTTTGGGTAATTTTTTTGTATTTTTCTCAAAAAAATCATTTTTTAATGAATTGTGAAAAATAATGTATTTTAATTCAAAACTACCTTTTAATATAATATAGTAATATGGTTATATTATCTTTTTAATTTATTTTAAAGTTTAATTAGATTATATTTTTACCATTAAATCCAATGCTAGTCATTGGATGTAATTTCACTTTGAAATTGGACATAACCAAGTGTCCATATTTTGATAGTTATTATTTCTTAAAAACACTCTTTTTGTTTTGACACCAAATTTAATTTTAAATTAATTAATGCAACTTGTATGTTTGAAATTTTTTAAAATATAAAACATTTTTTAATTCAGAATATCAAATATATCTTAGGCTGAATTTTTGGTATTTTTCTTCAAAACATCAATTTTTGATGAATAGTGAAAACACTAAGTAGTTGTTAAAAAATCAGCTTCTTCATTTAAATGAAATTTTACCGCTTCTATGAATTGAATTTAGAAAATCCTAAAAACATGGTTGTTATTAGTAAGTATAATCTGGTTCAATAAGATGAAAATAATTTTTGGTGAATAGTAAATTTTGACTTTAATTTACTAAGGTTAAAGGTAAATAGGGTAATTCAAGGTAAAAATAATATTATAATAATATATGATTACCTTAACACTTGTCCTAACCTTATTGGAAGAGTCATGGATGAACAATACAATCCTTGGGTGATATGTTTGGCATTTGAAATTTATTTGGATAAGATAAAAACATTAATAACTTTTTATTTAGAGTAAAAATAAAAATATCATAATCATGTATTGTTTTAAAAATAAAATTTTAATGTGGGGTTATATATTTGATATATATGACTATAAATATTCATTATAAATATAAAAAAATTTCATAGAACATGGTATTTTATTTATAATTTTTAGACATAAAAAAATAATTTATGATACAATAATGATGTAGTGTTTACCTCATTAATGAATGATTTAAATAAATAAGATTATCAGGGTTAAAACAATATCCAAAAACTATAAAATTTTTATTGGATGATTTCATATCAAATAAAAGTCATCATATATTCATCTTTAATAAGTTTTGAACCTTTAGAAACTGAAAATAATTATATAATAAAATAATATTTTCAAATATTCCTAAAGAGCCCCTCCTCCCCTTATAAAAAGCTCTCACCCCTAATCAATTACTCACACCTCTCAAGCCCCTTGGATCATCCAAACTCTACCCAAATAAGCTCTTAATATAAATTTATTCCATCTAAAATCCCTACATTAGTTATAAGTTTCTTCAAGTATCCCTTTTGGTTCAAACCAAAGGGAGATACTCGATTTAAAAGTAATGTCTTCTCTTAAGTTATTTTCTTTTATTTTACTTATCCAAACCTCTGAACTATCATTATTCATTTATTTTATAACAACACTAGTATCCTAAATATTCTAGTTTGTTTTTATGATAAGTATTCAAACTACAATTCTACACACCCCCATCTAATGGATACGAACATATTGTTTCTGTGGACGGCGAACTACTACCTCACGAAACGACGATTGTTCAAATATCTCAAACCACATCTCATGGTGGCCATTATAATGGAACTGTAACTATATATGATATTTATTATATTATATTTTATCAATATGCTTATGTAATTATCATTTAGTACATACATATATACTTTTCATGTTGTATAAATACGACAATTTCATTTGAGGAAGTGCGGACTACCGCCCCCTCAAAGTGATATGATTCGTTCATACTATAAATTGAACATATAAATTATGGTGTTGATTAAATTTTGTAACATATATAAAAAAATGATATTATAATTTAATTATAATATAACAATGTATCATTAGGTTTTCATTTCTTCAAAAATGGAAAAAAATGAAAGTTGTGTTCATGAGTACGTACGATTTACCTTCTCCAAGAACGGTGCATTTCATTTCATAAGACCAAATGTTGTGGACTATTATAAATAGATATATAATTTATATATGTGATATATATTATATAAAAATAATTAATATAATTATGGAGATAATGTACTTTTGACCACATGGAAAAACTGTAATTATTAAAAGTTCATTTTTAACTCAAATTCCGAACATCGACAAAATGTCCAATATGAACTCAAATAATTAAATAATTGTTATTGCAAGTTAATATAAGATATAATTAGACTAATAAACATGAAAAATTTTATGAATAGATTATAAATTAACTTAATTTTTTTATTCAGGAAGAACATGGAAGAAACGAGTCAAGTCAGACATGAGGTAAGGGGTTTTCATCTCACATTTTATTCACGTGAGATTCATGATATGTTTTCCACTATTTACTTTTATGTGGTGTATATACTTCCCATTATTATATTCTTTGTGAAATATACTTTAATTTACTATTATTTTCATCTTCATTGTATGATTATTCATCTAGGTGGTGTATGTTTTGTAAGTTACCAAATCGGTAAGGGATCTTTTTAACCCAATTTCCATTCCTTGGTTTAATATTATAATTCGTAATTATGTAATGCTATGATTATGTGTATAATAACTATTTATTTATTAATGTTGTAAAATCCACTCCCCTTTTTCTGGATATACTTTTGATACACATAATCACTCCATTGATAAACTCTCATGTCATTCATATGAACTTGATACGGGTAATCGTAACTCAATTTCCATTCATTGTGTTAAACATCCAAGTCAATGGTTTTGTTTTGTAAAGAACATGTGTGAATGTCATATGATTTATTTACACTTAATATCCAATCATATTGAGTGTATTTATATTTTCCACACAATATTATGGAATTTAATTATCCTTAAACTTAGGATATTGTTTTTATAATGGATTTCGTCTCAATTTACATTCCATTGAGGCTTCACTATTGTTATGCACCAATTCACTTTTATATGGTGTTAATACTATCCTTTGGCATATTATATCATGAATAAAATTATTTTCTTGGTATTATAATTTTTTGATTAATGTTATTTCTCCATTATTGTTTTTCAAGCGTCTCTCTCTTGGTTAGGAACTCTTTAACTAAAATATAGTTTTAAATGATTTAATGATTATTATTATAAATCATTATCATTAATGTACATGTTTTAAAAATGGTTTTATGGATTTATTTATATGGACATGAATTTTTTAAAATTAAAATTTCATTTAAATGCTTCAATGTGTTATGGGACTCATTGATTCAAAAAACACTTTATTATATGTGTTAAATGGTTTTGAAAATGGTTTTATAAAGCATTGATTATGTAAATATCTTGAAATGATATATTGTGATTGCAATGTGGAAATGTTATAATTCCATTATTATTGTTTTATGTTTTATGAATATTTTATGGTTATTGGGAATTTTTTACTTATACAGGTGGTTTTGTGATAAACCATGGGCGGGTGATCCCGAGATAGCTCTCCAATGCATTGGGTATCGTGACAGAGGTAAACATTAATGATTCTCCTAAGAGGTTTAGAGAACATACTATGATGGGTATTCCAAACGTAACTCTATACATAGGTGTGAAAGATGAAATGTAAGTATCTTATGAATTAGATAATTTACCTGTATGATTTATGATTTACATGTGTTATTCATAAATATTATGATTTCATGAGGTATGTTATGATTGAAAAGTATGGTTTCATTGATTTGTATTTATTAATAGATTAATGTTTCCTTTCCTTATTTTATAACCCTTACTGATCATTTTATGCCCTTCCCAATTTTTGAAATGGTTTTCATAGGACTTAAAGCTAAAGAGGTTCAAGGATAGGATCAAGGAAAATTCATGCTATCTAAATCATGGAACTAGACATGACTCTTTTTTGCAAGAGTTTTTATTTTTTGAAAAAAAAGGAAACTAAGTAGAACTGTCAACTTATTAATTTTTGAGATGTAATGTAATAGTTATGGCCTAATTATATAAAACTCTAAACCTGGAAAGATCCTCAATGTGAATTATTAATTTAATTCATGATTATGTAATGTTTTAATAATGGGTCCTTATAGTTGGTATCAGATGATGATTTAGACAACTTTAGGGATTATGATTTTTTTAGACACATGGTTAGTCTCTATGTCTATTCCTCAAGTTAAAATATTTTTTTTTTACTTTTTCATATCAGGGAAATTTTTTTTCAAATGGAAGGTGGAGGATTTCAAAAGACATTCTTATCTCTTCCAGATGACTTACTTGCAATAATTATTTCAAAGTGAAGTCCAGATGACTCTGAAACATTTTATAATATACATCTCACTTGTAAGAAATTTTTTGAGATATAAAACACATCTACTATAAATTGATACCATCTTGGATCATTGGTTGTATTTAATTGAATCCTATTTTCTCAATATTCTAATATTTTTTAGAAAGCTAAATATTATAAATGTATTTTAAAATATTTTAACTTAGCCCAAGATTTTGAAGCATATTATGATTTTGAAAAAGGTGCTGAAGAAGGAGAACCTTGAACAACCTATTTATATTTTCTTTGAAATTATAGTCTTTCATCACATACTTATAGTATTTTAAATGGAACATTTATTGAATGTTTCAACTCAAACTCGGTCAAAATATTTTACAAAAATACAGTTTTATCAGAGGTTTTAATATTATATTTCATACATGATTATTTTCCAAAAATGGTTTTCTATAATCATCCATATGACCCATGTTGTACAGGTTGTATTTGCATAATGGAAACAGATGATTTTGAAAGTTCTCTAAATCATTTTTGCAATGCATGGACCATCTATCTATGTGAACAAGATGACGACAAAACCAGGTGGACACCATGATCAAGGTACAATGTTCATTCTTTGGGAATAATGTTATTTTATGGAGGTAAAAAAATTCAATATATATAAGACTTTATGAATTATTATATTGAGGTCATTATGAGTTGGGATGAAACTGATAGTCATAAGACAACCATTGAGGTTAAATAATGTTGTGGTTATTTTTAAGAGTTTATCTCATTTTTGGGGATGTTTAAAAATTATATAGTTTTTGAAAAAGGACAACACTAAAACCGTTTGACAACCCGCCGCTTCGGACAAAGCTGCAAGAATCGAACCCACAACCAAAGTGCGATTGGGATTTATTGTCAGACATTGGACTATGTGAAGTCCCTAGTTAGTATGACATATTCTGTTTAGTTAAATTATTTTATTGATTAAGAAGAAGTTGATTTGGGATATTATGTTTCATCAAATGGATATCCTTAGTATAGAAAAATGATATGTGGATTAAGTGATAAATGTAATTTTGGAAGATGTTTTCTCTTTTTGGGGAACTATATGATTTAGGAAAATATAATACTTTGGGATTTCAATTCATGACTAATGATGGAATTTTATTACGGAAGAATCTATGTTTTTATTATGGACATATGGTGATTTGGGTTATTTTGGAAATGATTAACCTATCATAGAGAATATATTATTTGTTTAATTACACTTCAGTATGAGACTTTAAGAGTTGATGATCTTATTTAGAGATAAATGTTAAGATTTACTATGGAAGACTATGGAATCAAATCCTTATAAATTTTGGTGTTTAGAAATATTTTGGTTTATTTTAATGAATTTTAAGGACATCTGTGTATTGAATGGTCTTTATTGAGATTTGGGTATTGTTTATTCAATTTTGGATATTTAGATTAGTATCTTTCTTTTTATAAAAGATTATCTTTTTTATGGATTATCTGATCTTGTAATATCCATTTTGGTTTTGGTAAATGCTTGAAGATATGGGAAATATATGGTTTATCTTTTGTGGATTATGTGATTCTATAGATGTTCATTCTAGTTCTTCAGGTGTGACCAAGTCATCTAGAATACTCATTGCTTAGAGAAAACATGAGTTTTTGGTAGAATCTTGCTAAAGGATAAAACTCTACTTGAAAATTAAGTATATTTACTAATTTCCTTAGTCAATATCATAAATAAATTCCACAGATTTATGAAATGGAAATTAAAACACAAACGTTGTCTGTTAACTTTTTCTACTGGGGAATCAAAGACCATTTAACCCGTCACAAGTTTGTGATTTTATGGTGGTTAACTTTTCCCTAATCATGTTTTCTATCACTCTCTATAAGAACATGACACTTAGTTACTCCTAAATATCCATGTTTTCATATATGGAATCTTAGTAGGGGTTATCTCTGGTGACCTTTGTACTTATTTTTCTTTCTTTTAAAGTGATAGTTTTATTGACACTTTTTCTGATGTGGGACTTTTATTGATGTTTCTACGCCCAATTTTAAAATTGAGAGGATGAAATTCCCAAAAGGGGGGAAGGATGTAACATCCCAGGTGAATAAAAAATATGGAATTTTCATATTTATTAAAATTTTTCAATTAAATATTAATTTTACTTTATAGGGGATGCCATGTTCGATGGCATACATGAAACGCAACAATGGGTTTCAATGAAATCATAAGATATACACAACGTTAAGTTATACAGAAAAATAAAATAATATTATTATTATTTTAAATGGTAGTTGAAACATAGTCATTTTATTGGCGGGAATGAACATTACTAACTACAATATGAATATACATGTTTTTTAAATATTTTTATATTTATGAAATAAAAGTTAGATGTTTAAAATATAGGGGATGCCATGTCAGAAGTGTCTTGTAATCTCATTTATTTATATGTGTATATTATCTTTTTAAATGATTTTAAATATTAATTAGATTATATTTTTACCAATTAATATAATATTTTTCATTTAATGTAATTTCACATTGAAATTGAACATAAAAAAGTGTCAATCTTTTGATGGTTATTATTTCTAAAAAACACGCTTTTTGTTTTGAAAATAGGAATTGATATTAAATTAATTAATGAAACTTCTATGTTTCGAATTTGGTAAAATATAATTCATTTTTTAATTCAAAATATCATATATATTAGGCTAATTTTTTTGGTATTTTTCTGAAAAACTTCAATTTTAATGAATAGTAAAAACAGTAAGTAGTAGTTACAAAACCGACTTCTTCATTCAAATAAAATTTTACCACTTCTCTGAATTGAATTTTGAAAATACGACATGCATGGTTTTTTTAGTAAGTAAAATTTGGTTCAATATGATGAAAATATTTTTTGGTGAATAGTGACTTTTGACTTTTATTTTTCGCAGTTAAAGGTAAATAGGGTAATTATAGGTAAAAATAATATTATAATAATATAAAATTATCTTAAAACTATTCCTATCCTTATTGGATGATTCATAGCTGACAAATACAATCCTTTGGTGGGATTTTTGGTCTTTGAAATCCATTTGGGTAAGATAATGTCATTTATAATTTTTTATTTAAATACAAATAAAAATATCATAAAAATGTATTGTTTTGCTAAAAAAATTCTATTGTGGGGTTATATAATTGATATATTTGACAAAAAATATTCATTTAAAATATAAAATTATTTAATACATCATAGTATTTTTTTTATATTTTTTAGACATCAAATAAATAAAATTATTTATGACACAATAATGATGCAATGTTTACCCCATTAATGAATGATTTAAATAAATATGATTATAAAATTTAAAACAATATTCAAAAACTATCCAATTCTTATTGAATTATTATATTTCAAACAAGATTCATCTTATATTTTACTTTAATATGTTTTGGACCCTTGTAAACTCAAAATTATTATATAATAAAATAATATTTTCAAACTTTCTTAAAGAGCCCCTCCTCCCCCTTAAAAAAACCTCACCTATAACCCATTACTCACACCACCAAGACTCTTGGATCGTCCAAACTCTACCCAAATAATCGCTAAAGATCCCTATTTTCTACATATAAGCCTTACCTTAGGCAGAAGGCATTTCAAGCAATCATTTTGGTTCAAACCAATGGGACATACCCGATTTAAAGGTAACGTCTTCTCTTAAGTTATTTTCTTTTATTTTACTTATCCTACCCCCTAAACTCTCTTTATTCATTTATTTTATAACAACACCAGTATCCTCAATATACTAGGTTGTTTTTATGAGAGTTAGTCTTACTACACTTCCACAAAACACATCTAATGGATACGAGCATACTGTTTTTGTGGAGGACGAACTACTGCCTCGCGAAATGATGATTGTTCAAATATCTCCAACCACCTCTCATGGTTGCCATTATAATGGCACTGTAATTATATATTATAAATATTTTATTTTATATTATCAATATTCATCTGTAATTATCATTTAGAACATAAATTTATGCTTTTCATGTTGTATAAATACGATAATTTATTTTGAGGAAGTGTGGACTACCGCCCCCTCAAAGTGATATGACTCCTTCATACCATACATGGAACATATAAATGATGGTGTTAATGAAATTCTGTAAAATAAATAAAATATTATATTATACTAATATTATAATAAACCTATGTATCATTATGTTTTCATTTCTTTAAAAATGTAAAAAAAGAAATGGAAGTAGTGTTCAAGCGTACGTACGACTTACCGTCTCCATGAAATGTGCATTTCATTTCATATGTCAAAATGTTAAGGACAATTACAAATAAAAATATACTGGATATATATGATATCTATGATTTCTATATCATGAATATAATTCTGGAGATAATGTACTTTTTACCACATGGACAAATTGTAATTATAACAAGCCTATTTTTTACTCAAATTCCAAATATCGACAAAATGTCCGATATGAACTCAAATAATTACCTAATTGTTATTTCTAGGTAATAAGTGATATAAAAAGAATAATAAACTTGATAAAGGTTATGAAAAAATGTAAAAATTATCTTAATATTATTATTCAGAAATAAAAAGGAACAAAAAAGTCAATTCAGACACGAGGTAAGGGGTCTTCATCTCACTTTTTATTCCCATGAGATTCATGTAATGTTTGCTACTATTTCCTTTTGTATTGTGTATGTACTACCCATTATTGTATTCTTTGTGTAATACAATTTAATTTATGGGTATTTACATCTTAATTGTATGATCCTTCTTTCATGTGGTCTGCGTTTTGTAAGTCACCAAATCAGTAAGGGAATTTTTTAACATAATTTCCATTCCTTGGGTTTGTCTTCTAATTCTTATTTATGTCATGCTAAGATTATGTGTGGAATCACTGTTAATTTATTTATATTTTAATTTCCACTCCCCTTTGTGTGAATATACATTTTATACACATAATAACTCCATTGATAAATTCTCATGAGATTGATATGAAATTGATTAGGGTAATCTTAACTCAATTTCCAATCATTGAGTTAAACATCCAAGTCAATGGTTTTGTTTTAAAAATAACATGATTGAATGTTCTATGATTTTTTTACAATAAATATCTATTAAAATTTAGTGTATTTATATTTTTAACAAATTATTATGTAGTTTATTTTTCCTTAATCTAAGGATACAGTTTTTATAATGGATTTTGTCTTAATTTGCATTACATTGAGACTTCATTGTTGTTATGCACCAATTCAATTTTATATGGTGTTAATACTATCCTTTGGCATATAATTTTATTAATCCATTTATTTTCATGATATTATAAAGTTTTGATTGTTTTTATTCCTCAATTATATGTATTCATGTGTCTCTCATTTGGATAGGAACTCTTTAACTAAAACATAGTTTTAAATGTTTTAAAGATTTATTCTTATAAATATTTCTCATTAATATCAATGTTATAAACATGTTTTTAAGGATTTATTTATAAGGAAATGAATTTTTTAAAATTAAAATTTCTTTCAAATTATTCAATGTGGAATGGGACACTTTGATTCAAAAATATATTTATTAAATGTTTTATATGGTTTTGAAAATGGTTTGATAAACCATTGGTTATGTCAGTATCATTAAATGCTATATTGTGATTGCAATGTGGAAATTTTATATTTACATTATTCTTGTTTGATGTGTTATGAATATGTTATGGTTATTGGTAATTGTTTGTGTATACGGGTGGTTTCATGATAAACCTAGGGCAGGTGACCTTGAGATAGCTCTCCAATGCATTGGGTAATGTAACGAATGTAAACATTAATGTTTCATCTAAGAGATTTATAGAATATACTATGTTGGTTATTCCAAACATAACTCCACACATAGATGTGAAATCTACAATGTATGTATGTTATTAAATCCATATGTTACCTTTATGAAATATGATTTCTGTGTGTTATTCATAAATCTTATGATTTCACGAGGTATGTTATGATTGAAAAGTATGGTTTCATTGATTTGTATTTATTGAGGGGTTAATTTTTCCTATCCTTATTTTATAACCCTTACTGATCTTTTTATTCTCATCCCAGGTTTTGAATTTTTTTAATAGAACTTAAAGATGAATAGGGTCAAGGATGGGAATAAGGAAAAGTCATGTTGTCTCAAACATGTAACTAGATATGACTCTTTTTTTCAAAAGTTTGTATTTTATAAAAAAATGGAAACTGAGTAGAAGTGTCTACTTTTTAATTTTTAAGATGAGATGTAATAGTTATAGCCTAATTCTATAAAACTCTAAACCTGAAAAGATCCACTTTGTAAATTATTAATATAATTCACCATTATGTAATGTTTTAAGTGTGGGTCCTTATACACTACCTTCTTGTGCATTTTGGTGTGCAACAAGAATTTATGAGTGATATAGAAAAGGAAAAGGGTCTTATATATGATTGATGAGAAAAAGACAATGAACAAGGTGGAAGACTTGCAAAGAAACTGAAGGAAACTTAAAATAAATTTTTTTAACGGTCATTACATTGAACAAGATTTCTATATTAGATGAATTTTTATTTGCATGATATTTCATCCATTTATGTAGTTTATAAATGTTTACCCTGAACATTTATTATACTATTTATTGATTTTTATTGATCCTCTCACATGATAACGTGGATATATTATTCCCACTAATGGACTTCACACCTCATTCCTATCTTAAAGCCTTATGTATTCTGAGATATACAATTGAGTTCATGTGACTTTCCAGCACAAAACTGGTGGTTTGGGCGTGGATGTAACAAAATGCTATCAAAGGTCTACGATTCACTAACATGAATTTTCGATTTCCTATATTTTGGATTGGATAAGTAGAAGTTAGGGTAGTTGTGACTTGGTCATTGTAACTATGTGACTGTTATATCAGTATTGTATATTGGAACATTGATTTTCCTCTAATTGGGGAATCTATGTTATTTCTATTAGATATTACATTGATTAAATTATCCATGGTTGAAAAACATTATGTTGATATGTGATTCATTAGTTTCTATGTGTGTTCATGACTCACGACTGAAAATTTTGGTTCACATTCCATGTATATATGCTAATTTTTGTGGTCTATAATATTTCATTATAAAAATGTATTGGATCATTCTATATATTAGGGATAGATTCTTTGTTCTGGCATATTTCATGATATTGTGACATATCATTATTAGCATTAATTAGTCAAACTAATCATGTTATATTTTTGTTGTGTATATAATTCCTCTAACTAACATGCTAGGATGGAATCTTGGGCTTGTTCTAAGAGGAATATACTTTAAGATATGGTTAGATTCCTAGGAGAACCTTCTGTGTTCTCATTGATAGGATAAGGTCTATTTATGTTTCTAATTTCATATCTATTTGAGAGATGTTTAATTTGTGATGTTGGAGTGTGGGATTGATATTCTAGCATAGTTTCATGAGTTTTTCAAACAAGACTACTAGATATACATCTTGGGGTTGATAATTTCATGGAGGGTAGAATTTTAATATCCTAAATTTTTTATGATAACTAAAACACTCATTGACAACAAGTTGTGAATATTTTTATTTGAAAATGTAAATTTTCTATAAAATTAACTAATTTAATAATTTAATGGTTTCATTAAAGGTGATATATTAATTAACAATAGGAAATAATTTATGAACCAATTTTATAGTTAGGCACTAAGTTATTGTTGGTTTATGTGGCTAATAGAGCCTTAGTATTTATATAATAATAATATTTAATATATTGTATCATGTAAGTGAGGTATTTTTGAAGTAAGGGAATATCTCTGGAAGTGTTTCTCAGATGATAAATATGAGACTTCCATTAAATATGGAATAGTATTTTTCCATAGTCATGTAACAACATATTTGCGCAATGTATGTTATTTTAAATCATGTGAAAGTGTAACATTAATTGGTATCTGAATATTTTTTGGGAATATAACTATAATAATAAATAATTATATTATAATTATGGTTTGAATCCATTAAAAATGATGAAAATTAACATGTTTAATTGAACAATTTTCAATTCTCTTAATTAATGAGAGATGTTCTGCCATAGGTGGATATTTTTATTTTGTAATGTAATAATAATGAAGTTATTATTTTATACTTAATAAATGAAATTGTATTTTTATCATAAAAGATAATTATTACTACTAGTAATCAATGGATGTTATATTTAAACATTCATTGGGGGAAATGATAAGAGATATTTAATAATATTATTAATTATATTGATTATTATTATTATTATAAAATTAGAAAAAATATATTTGGCTTATATATATATATATAATATTAATATATATTTATAGAAAAATACATATGCATATATATATATGGGTTTATATAAATATATATATGGATGTTTAAATATATTACATATATAGATATATATTAAATATCTATATATACACACACACATGGGTTGATGTATATATGTATATATATATATATATTGTTTATATATCTGGGTTAAATATATATGTGTGTGCATATGTATATTTAAATATATGTGGTTTTATATATTTATATATATGGATTAATTTATATAATTTTACTGATTGGAAAAATTTATTTAATAGGATAAAAATAAATAAAGTGAATAAATGAGATTGTTGTAAGATGAAATTTTAGTGGATGAAATAATCAATTTTTAGAAAAAAAGGGTGGTTGGGGATGGAATTTTAAAACAAGGAAGGATATTAATGTTCCATTCATATTAGAGAGATAAAATTGATAATTTTTTATTTTTTAAAAAATATTTATACATGGGGGAAATTGGTGGGTTCCATAGTGCATCACATTAGAGACTCCACCCCACCCATTCTCCCTCAAATATTCTTTTATATCTATCTACCAACACTCTCTATTATTATTTTATTTTATATTTATAATATTTTGAACATATATCTTTAATATCAGGACTAATACTGATCGGATTGACTCACCTTTGGTGTCATTGGTTTCTTCCCTAGAAGCGTAATATAATCCCTATGTTTATTTTCAAATACAGTAAGGTATGTTATCTAGATTAAATATAATATAATTGTAAAGTTTTAAATATAAATTTTTAAATTTATTATAATAAAATATTCATACTTATGAAACATCTATTGGTGTTGAAATTGGACTCATGTATTATTCCTTATCATCAATCATCATTGATTACAAGGTAGGATATTCTTTACCTCTTTATCATGTATTACACATGATTCCATAATATGATTTATGTGTTGTCATATTGAATGACATTGAAATATTATGATCATAAGTGGGTGTCCACGTAGCCCTGAGAACCTTATTGGAATGATTTTTCCTTGATTATATCATAGCTTATTATCCTTGTTTAATGTTTATGACATGTAATTTTTTTGGTAATTTTCTTATAATGACATGATATTCTTGCACATGTATCATACACTGATGCATGTTTTTTTTGTTGTATTTGTTCTTATATCAAAAGTTAGGTGGACCGTGGTGACATTTTTATCACTTATTGGGGGAGTTTCAATTACTTTTGATGATGGAGATGACATATCTATACATAGAGTAGGGATGTGACATTTCCTGATGGATGTAATGTGATATACTCAATTCCATGCTGAATCCTTGGGGTATGTTTGTAAAGACCTGTAAATTTCAAGGAAAGTTTTTTTCTTAATTTTATTCTGAATTTTACAAGAATGCAGTTTCAGACGGCACCTGATTCTGAGGCCCGGTGTGCCCAGAATCATTTTCCAAAGTTTGACTCGGGTACGTTCAGGGAACGGACGACCGGGTTTATCTAACTTTTGAACCGGTGCTTGGAATCGAATTTTGAGGGCACCGATTGAATCGCAGCGCCGATATTTTCTTAGAAACGCCTCTTCCGGAGTTGCATTTTCTTGGGTGTGTTTTTTAAATTTTTGGGGTTTAGTTAAGAAATAAAATAAAGTGTGCGACAACTTTATTTTTATTTCACTTAAAGCCACTTGAAAGCCACTTAAAGCTTCTTAAGCTGAGTTGATGCGGATAGAGTGATACCCAAAAATATCCTATCCTCTTGGTAGGATATTTGTGAGGTGGGGCCCGCACGAGCCCCACCGTTTCTTTTCCGCTACGTAACGCCCCCGTGAAAACCCGTCATTATGAAAGTCAACTGACACATTTTCTAAAATTCTTAACGCACCAATTAATTGGGCGGTTAACTTCATTAAATTAATTCTATGAATTAATTTAATCATTTCTTAACCTGTTTACAATCTATTGGCGTAATAATAAAATAAGACCAACTGAAAACTTCTTGAGGATTGCTCGTTGAGTGGCTTTTGAGAGAAATTTTGTCCCTTCATCCTCCTTCGCGAAGAACGCGGAGAACGCGAAGAACGTGAAGAACGCCGTCACCCTCAGAGATTGACGACGCTTCTTCCGAGACGTTCTTCCTCACCACGATCTCCGATCACCAACTGCTTGAAGTTGGAGATTTCGGGTTTCTTCTTTTAAATCTCTTTGTGGGTTATAAAAACATCATGGATTTAATTAATATAATTAAATCTACATGTTCTTGAACCCCAGAGTTTTTCGACACCACACCCTTCCGCGACGACGCGACACCATTCTACGACGACGCTATTCCCTTCCGCGACGCGAAGATCGCCTCCTTCCGCGATGATCAATTCCGCGAAGAACGCACGCACGACGACTACGGCGAGGTAGGGGTTTGTTTGTGAAATAATTTATATTTTCGTGGATTTTCCTCCTAAAACAAAGAACCTGGATCAAGTGAAATTTTATTTTATTAAATTGTATCTTGTTACGTTTTCATATGATAATTTATTCCCGATAGTTATCACCTAACGCGGAGGGTGCGGGCCAAACAAACACGGCCCGACCTCCCTCCACAGTTTTCCGTTGATGTGCAGATTGGAGAATGAGGACAAACAGGGCCGCAATGGTATTTTTAGGGCCGGGCAGTGAAGAAGGGGACCCGGGAGGAACTTCGGCGCAGACGGAAGTGGATTCGGACCACCGAAGCAACTCTGGTGGCCCTCGGAATCCACCGGCGGTGCAGGCGGCCGGAGGCGGCGGCGCCCCGGCGCGCCGCCGGATGGAGCCGGTGCGTCTGAAGCCGCGGCGGCGAAGGCCAGCCAAACCCGTGATTGCGTGGGTCCGGTGACACACGAGACGCGGCTTTGACGCGTCCGCTGATCCAGCGCGGCCCCATGTGGGCAGCGGCTTCTCTTCCCGTAGGGACTTCACACCCCGCGGCTCCCTTACTTGGCTGCTCGGCCGAGCCGAGCTGACCCGCAGACCGGGTCGCACCCAGGCCGGTCCGGGCAGCGCCGAACCGGGTCGGACCCGTACCCGGTTCGGGTCGACCCAGGGGGGGTTGGGTCGGGTCGGTCCGGGCCTAGACCCCCCGTCTCCGGACGTTCTCTATCTTTTTCTCATAACATGAACTATGGACCTACGAACGATGTGCCGTCAATGGTGATGCGATCCTTGGATCGAGACGGTCGTTTCTGTATGTCGCACTCAAGGTTTCAGAAAACTTTGGGTTCGGTCGGGTTGGTTCGTACATGAAACCAACTGGGCCATCAGAGCGGAAACGCTCATATCTTGAGCTTCAGACATCTGATTGACATGTCGTCGACTTTTTTGAATTCCTCTAAGTGAGGTGGATATTTTGGCATACTCCGGCCGAGGATTGGACGCTGGTGGAGTACGGTCAGGTTGGTTTTGCCTTAAAAACCAACCGGGCCCCTGGGACGAAAAATCCAATAACTCTCAGACCGAGCGTCCGATTGACACGCCATCTGCGATGTTGAGTTCCTATTGACGATACAGAACTTTGGATACATCAACTCTAGACTATGTGTCAGTTGATGTATCAGCCTCTCGGCTCGTGGAGTGGACCCTCCCGAACGAGCTTGCTGTGTGCGGGAACCCTAGAGCTGGATGCGACAGCTACTGTGACGACGACGACTGTGAAGAGATCCTCAGTGGATTCGACATCGACGACTACATCACTCAGTGATCCTTTGTGGGTCAGTGCTACCGATCTTGTGTGGGTACGAACCTGTGTGGGTCAGCGCTCAACGGTCCTGTGTGGGCCAGCGCCTACAGGTCCTGTGTTGGCCCGATCCTGTGTGGGTCTTTGCGGGGGTTAGTTTCCTATTGATCCTTTGCGGGTCAGATCCTTGGTGGGTCATTGCGGGGGTTAGTACCTATCGATCCTTTGTGGGTCCGACGACTTAGATGGATTAATGATCACCTCTATCGTCATTCGAAGAAGTATACCTGTATGAGCTGAATCCTATTTACTCTCCTTTGTGGATTGTTTTGTGCTATCTTATGTGGATTACATTTTGATTTCCTTTGTGGATTGTGTTGTGCTATCCTGTGTGGATTTACGTTTTTCTTTCCTGTGTGGACTGGGTTGTACTTGAGCTCGGATGTTGGAGCCGAACGAGAATTGATGACTTAGGTATATGTATGGTCATATACCCAAGCCGTGTCAGATGTTACTTCGTGATTGTGTCTTCCCTTTGAGGTTTATCCTTAGTGGATTCTGGGAGACCATCGGGGGTCTCAGGGTCCCTATTGAGTAGCTTATACTCACCCCTGCACGGGCTATGCCTGCACTACGTTGTGTTGGTTCTAGACGCCGGACAGCGCTGCTCGCGGTGGAGGCTTGCGGAGGAGGATGGTACCAGGAGGTAGACCACTGGGCGGGGTGTACTCGGAGCGGACGGCTGGACCGAGGAGCTATGGAGGATATCTGTACCCACCCTTCAGGTGGGATTTCCAGAGGACGGCTTGACGCTGAGTCTTTTTCTTTCAGTTGCTGTTTTTCCCCTTTCAATTGTACTTTACTGTTGGGCTTATATTTCTGGCCCAATTACTTTCCGCACTTACTGTTGTACTCTGTTTTTACTTAGTGTTTACTTATTCTTCTTGCTTACTCTATGGTGCTTGTTTACTTTACAAAGGCAATGCCTTCCCTTTTTACCGGGATTTACTCCTTGGTGCTAGTCATCAGCCCCTGGACTATGGAAGGCGGGCTTGGGTTTGTCATGACACGGGCCCCGAGGACGGTTCGTGACAAATTGGTATCAGAGGAGTTCGGTTCTACCGCGGACCCTGATCATTTCTTTTTGAAGCAATAGTGTTTTAGTGGATTGACCGTGGTTATCAGTCCAGGGAGCCCAGTGTTGGTGCGGCGGCCGACGTATCCGTACACCAGGACCCTGACTTCTGATTTCCAACTTAATGCACGAAAACATTGATTGCATGTGTGTTTCAAGTTTTCTTTGAGATTACTTTGTAACAGCTCACCAGGTATAATGTTCTGACCGTGGAGCACCTGTTTCCTTTCAAGATGGACCCACGATGGTAGCCAGCTAGGGTTCCGAGAGTCATACGTGACGATAGCCTGCCGAGCAATGAGGCTTCGGTATAGGGCCCTTTGACAGCAGAGGCACCAGCGGTACCTCTACCCGAAGAGCCACCGATGCTTCCAGCACCATCCGCTGACGATGCACGTCGCCTCAGTGCACTTCATGAGTTCCAGCGCCAAAGACTGCCCAGGTTCCGCGGGGAGACGGACCCCCAGGCAGCCGAGGACTGGCTGGAGGCAGTTGTTCGAGTTTTCAGGCCTGTGAGGACTCCAGTAGACCTCATGGTGATCCTCGCAGCGAGCCTACTGCACGCAGTAGAGGGCCGATGGTTGAGCTTGATGCTCCAGGTGCACGATGAGTCATCTCTTCTCTGGACGGACTTTGAGAGCCTCTTCCGCTTGGAGTGTGTCCCAACCACCCTTCGTGTGGTGCGCATCCAGGAGCCTCTTCAGCTGCGGCAGGGCAGCTTGACGGTCGCCCAGTACTCGACAAGATTTACCGATCTCTCGTGCTACTCGACCGACATGGTATGGGACCCGTTCTTCCGGACCCGGCCCTTTGAGTAGGGATTGAGACATGAGATCCAGGCATCGCTGATCTCCCTCAGCATTCTGACTCAGGTAGGAGTACTGGAGCGAGCCCTTTTGATCGAGAGCTTTCTTGCTGAGACTTCTCCTGCGGCGAGACCTACCCCGGGGCAGCACATAGTAGAGTCTTCTGCAGTAGGCAGTCGACGGATGAAAAAGGGGTCCAGTCAGACCAGACCCTCACATAGACGACCTTAGGACACTGGCTCAGCAGTGCGGGGCACGCAGCGTGGAGCTAGTCTTTCGAGAGGCAGGCAGTGCTACACATGCGGCGGGCAGGGTCACATGGCTCGTGACTGCCTGACCAACCGTGCCGAGGAGCAGCAGATAGTTGAGGGTCCACCCAAGCAGAGGCAGAGGGTTGACCATGGCTGTCCGTAGGGAGGAGGCGGACGAGGCAGAGGAGCTGGCCGAGCAGCAGGTGGTGGGTGACGCTTTGAGGCTTTACCACCACCACCACCCGGGGGTCCACCCCGACCACAGAGAGCTGGCAGGCAGAGACAGGCACAGCTCCAGGCAGCGGAGCCCTACGACCACAGCACGCCCGAGATGATTCGAGGTACGATCTGTGTCTATTCTACCCTTGCTGCAGTTCTTGTAGACACAAGAGTGAGTAACTCTTTCATAGCCACTGCACTTGTTAGGAGCTCGAAGATTCCGATAGAGCCGTTGGCTCGATCTTTACGGCTAGAGACTCCTACGGGAGAAGACTCGATGATTACATACTGGTGTCGGTAGTGTGAGCTTACTCTAGGAGGCAAGATCTTTGGCTGGGATCTTCTTGTAGCAGCGTCGAGGCCTTACGACGTCATCTTGGGCATGGATTGGTTATCTGCAGTCGATGCACATATTGACTGTATTAGGCGCAAGATTCGATGTGTACTCACCGACGGGAGCAGGTTCACATTCACCGGCGAGAAGGGAGCCTTCACAGCACAGGATGGACTCTCGCAGAGGAGAGGACAGCCCATCACTCATCAGTTGGCTAGCCTCATCCTAGGAGCAGTTGACGTGTGGAGTCCTAGTATTCCTGCAGTGGTGGATCAGTATGCAGATGTCTTTCTCGATGGCGTTCTAGGGCTACCTCCTCGCAGAGAGGTAGACTTTCACATTGATCTGTACCCCGGGACAACCCCGATATCGACCCCAGCATATCGGATGGCCCCCACCGAGCATCAAGAGCTATGGGTACAGTTGGAGGACTTGCAGGGCATGAGATTCATCCAACCCAGTGTTTCACCCTGGGCTTCCCCGATATTGTTCGCCATGAAGGAGGACAGGAGCTTCCGACTATGTGTCGACTATCGTCGCCTGAACCAGGTTATAGTGAGGAAAAAGTATCCGCTACCGAGGATTGATGACCTCTTCGATCAGCTCAAGGTAGCACGGTGGTTCTCGAAGATAGACCTTAAGTCAGGCTATCATCAGCTCAAAGTTTGGGATGAGGACGTGCAGAAGACGGCCTTTAGATGTCGGTATGGCCACTATGAGTTCTTGGTTATGCCTTTTAGCGTAACCAATTCTCCAGCAGTGTTCATGGGCCTCATGAACAGAATCTTTCATCCATACCTCGATCGATTTGCCGTAGTCTTCATCGACGACATATTGATATACTTGACGACTGAGGAGGAGCATGCCTACCACTTGAGAGTTGTACTAGACACACTTCGAGAGAACCAGCTTTAGGGAAAACTCTCGAAGTTTCAGTTCTGGATATGTGAGGTCCACATCTTAGGACACGTCATCTCTGAGGTGGGAGTTGCAGTCGATCCTGCGAAGATCGAGGCAGTGCTAGCATGGGAGCCACCTAGGAGTGTGACAGAGGTGCAGAGTTTCTTGGGACTAGTTGGATACTACCAGAGATTCATGCCAGACTTCTCCAGAGTTGTGGCCCCACTCTCATCTTTGACAATATGGGGACACCCTTTGTGTGGTCAGACAGATGTCAGTAGAGCTTCCAAGAGCTGAGACAGAGATTGACCAACGCACTTATCTTGAGGTTGCCTGAGGAGGGAGTAGGGTACGTAGTCTACTGCGATGCATCAGGGACCAGACTCAGATGTGTCCTGATGTAGGAGCGGTCAGTGATCGCCTATGGGTCACATCAGTTGAGGCCGCATGAGCAAAACTACGCTACCCATGACCTGGAGTTAGCAGCAGTGGTCTTCGCCCTGAAGGCATGGTGACACTACCTGATGGGAGAGAGCTTTAAAGTATTTTCTGACCATCAGAGTCTCAGGTAAATCTTCTCGCAGAAGGCTCTAAACCTGAGATAGCGATGATGGCTCGAGTTCCTCCAGGACTATGACTTTGAGATAGTCTATACTCCTGGGAAGGGGAACGTGGTAGCTTATGCTCTCAGCAGGAGGACGGGCATTCAGCTACTAGAGGAGGCGACAGAGCAGCTAGCCGCTTTGCGGATATCCTTCATGGATTGGGATGGAGCAGCCTTCCTTCAGTCTCTCACAGTCTCTCCTCCACAACTGCAGTGGGTCAGAGAGGTACAGTGTGGGGATGCTGACTGTGAGACGCGGCCTGCACAGATATCCTCAGGACAGGCAGCTGATGACTACTCCTTCGGGGAAGAGCATGACATCCTTTTTAGAGGACGTACCATGGTACTCGTTGCTTTACGAGACAAGGTTCTGAAAGAGTTTCACACTTATCCTTTGGCGGTACATCCTGGAGTTTCGAAGATGTACCAGGATCTCAGACGACAGCACTAGTGGCCAGGCATGAAGAAGGTTGTGGCAGAGTTCGTTTCTCGATGCCTCACCTACCAGCAGGTGAAGGAAGAGCACCAGGTACCAGCAGGCTTGGTACAGCCCATAGAGGTCCCGGAGTGGAAGTGGGATGAGATATCTATGGACTTTGTGACTGGACATCCACGCACTTCTAGAGGTCACGACTCCATCTGGGTGATTGTCGACCGACTCACCAAGTCGGCTCACTTCTTACCATTCAGAGAGTAGGGCTCAGTGGAGAGCTTGGGGCGTCTCAACGTTCAGGAGATTGTATGGATTCATGGTGTGCCATCATCTATCATCTCCAATCGAGATGCTCGTTTTACTTCCCGGCTTTGGAAGGGGTTGCAGGAGGCGTTCGGGACGCAACTTCGTCTGAGCACCGCCTTTCACCCTCAGACGGATGGTCAGATGAAGAGGACCATTTAGACTCTCGAGGACATGCTCCGCACATGTTTCCTTGACTTTGGTCCCACCTAGGAGGACCACCTACCCTTGGTGGAGTTCGCGTGCAACAACAGCTACCACTCCACCATCGGGATGGCACCATACGAGGCATTGTATGGCAGACCTTGCAGATCTCCTTTGTGGTGGAAAGACCCTTGGGAGTCAGAACTTGTGGGACCAGAGACGATATGGGCCACGATAGAGAAGGTCCAGGTCATCCAGGAGCGGATGAGGACAGCTCAGATCCGGCAGAAGTCTTACACTCACAGAAGGCAGAGGCCACTAGAGTTTGAGGATGGCGACCACGTCTTCTTGTGTGTTTTACCTAGACGTGGATTACGGAGATTTGGCCGAGGTGGCATGTTTTCTCCACGCTTCATCGGACCTTTCCAGGTCCTCAGCAGGATTGGCGAGGTGTCTTATCGCCTGGCTCTACCACCTCAGATGCAACAGGTGCACGAAGTCTTCCACGTATCTCAGTTGAGGAGATACATGCACGACCCGACGCATATCATTGACCATGGGGAGCTAGACTTGGATGATTGGGCGAATTTTGCGGAGGTCCCGGTGGAGATCGAGGATCGATAGGAGTGGGTCCTATGTGGATGATTGATTCCTCTAGTGTACATCAGATGACAGCACGGGAACATCCAGGAGTGCAATTGGGAGAGAGAGGCTCAGATGCATGCTCAGTACCCACATTTGTTTCCCTAGCTTAGGATGTATCTTTACGGGGATGTAAATCCCTGAGGTGGGTGTGATGTAAAGACCCATAAATTTCAAGTAAATTTTTTTTCTTAATTTTCTTTTTAATTTTACAAGAACACAGTTTCAGACGACACCTGATTCCGAGGCCCGGTGTGCCCGGAATCATTTTCTGAAGTTTGACTCGGGTACGTTCAGTGAACGGACGAGCGGGTTTTTCTAACATTTGAACCAGTTCTTGAAATCGAATTCCGAGGGCACCGATGGAATCGCAACACTGGTATTTTATTAGAAACGCCACTTCCGGAGTTGTGTTTGCTCGGGTGTGTTTTTTAAATTTTTGGGGTTATGTTAAGAAATAAAATAAAGTGTGCGACAACTTTATTTTTATTTCACTTAAAGCCATTTGAAATACACTTAATGCTTCTTAAGTTGAGTTGATGCGGATAGGGTGCTACCCAAAAATATCCTACCCTCTTGGTAGGATATTTGTGAGGTGGGGCCCCCATGAGCCCCACCGTTTCTTTTCCACTAAGTAATGCCCCCGTGAAAACCCGTCATTATGAAAGTCAGCTGACGCGTTTTCTTAAATTCTTAACGCACCAATTAATTGGGCGGTTAACTTCGTTAAATTAATTCTATGAATTAATATAATCATTTCTTAACCTGTTTACAATCCGTTGGCGTAATAATAAAATAAGACCAACGCACGACTTCTTGAGGATTGCTCGTTGAGAGGTTTTTGACAGAAATTGCGTGCCTTCATCCTCCATCGCGAAGAACGCGAAGAACGTGAAGAACGCGAAGAATGCCGTCACCCTCAGAGATTGACGACACTTCTTCCGAGACATTCTTCCCTGCCACGATCTCCGATCACCAACTGCTTGAGGTAAAAGATTTCGGGTTTCATCTTTTACATCTCTTTGTGGGTTATAACAACATCATGGATTTAATTAATATAATTAAATCTACATGTTCTTGAACCTCGGAGTTTGTCGACGCGACTCCCTTTCGCGACGACGCGATGCCCTTCCGCGACAACGCGAAGCCCTTCCGTGACGCGACGATCGCCTCCTTCCGCGACGATCAATTCCGCGAAGAACGCACGCTCGACGACTATGGTGAGGTAGGGGTTTGTTTGTGAAATAATTTATATTTCGGTGGATGTTCCTCCTAAAACAAAGAACCTGGATCAAGTGCAATTTTATTATATTAAATTGTATCTTGTTACATTTTCATATGATAATTTATTCCTGATTGTTATCACCTAACGCGGACGGTGCGGGCCAAACAACCACAGCCCGACCACCCTCCGCAGTTTTCCATTGATGCGCGGATTGGCAGACGATCACAAACGGGGACGTAATGGTGTTTTGAGGGCCTGACAGTGAAGAATAGGACCCGGGAGGAACATCGGCGCAGACAGAAGTGGATTCGGACTACCAGAGCAACTCCGGTGGCCCGCGGAATCCACCGGCGGAGCGGGTCGCCGGCGCGGTGGCGCCGGCGGCCGGAGGCGGCGGCACCCCGGCGCGCTGCTCGATGGTACCACCGCAGCTGAAGCCGCGGTGGCGGCGGCGAGCCAGACCCACAACCGCGCTGGTCCGGTGACAGACGGGACGTGGCTTTGCCGCGTCCGCTGATCCAGCGCAGCCCCATGTGGGCCGCGACTTCTCTTCCCGCGGGGACTTCACGCCCCGCGGCTCCCTTGCTTGGCCGCTCTGCCGAGCCGAGCCGACCTGCCGACAGGGTCGTGCCCAGGCTAGGCCATGCTGAACCGGGTCGGACCAGGATGCGGGTCGGTTCGACCTTGTTCGGGCCGACCCAGGGGGGTTGGGCCGGGTCGGTTCGGGCCCAGACCCCCCGTCTCCGGACGTTTTCTGTCTTTTGCTCATAACGTTAACTACGGGCCTCTGAACGATGCGCTGTTAGCGGCGATGCGATTCTTGGATTGAGACGGTCGTTTTGGTATATCGCACTCAAGGTTTCTAAAAACTATGGGTTCAGATGGGTTGGTTCGTACACGAAACCAACCGGGCCATCGGAGCGGAAACGCTCATATCTTGAGCTTCGGACGTCTGATTGACGTGCCGTCGACTTTCTTTAATTCCTCTAAGAGAGAATGATCTTTTGGAATACTCCACCTAAGGTTTAGATGCAGGTGAAGTACAGTCGGGTCGGTTTTGAATTAATAACCAACCGGGACCCTGGGACAAAAAAGCCAATAACTCTCAGACCGGGCGTCTGATTGACATGTCGTCTGTGACGTTGACTTCCTGTTGACGATACGGAACTTTTGGATACATCAAATCTCGACTATGTTTCAGTTGATGTATCAGCCTCTCGGTTCATGGAGCGGACCCTCCCTAACGAGCTTGCTGTGTGTGGGAACCCTAGAGCTGGCTGCGACTGCTATTGTGATGACGACGACTGTGCAGAGATCCCCAGTGGATTCGACGGCGACGACTACAACACTCAACGATCCTTTGTGGGTCAGTGCTACCAATCCTGTGCGGGTCCGATCCTGTGTGGGTCATTGCTCAGCGGTCCTGTGTGGGCCAGTGCCTAAAAGCCCTGTGTGGGCCTGATCCTGTGTGGGTATTTGCGGGGGTTAGTTACCTATCGATCCTTTGTGAGTTAGATACAATGTGGGTCATTGCGGGGGTTAGTACCTATCGATCCTTTGTGGGTCCGAAGACTTATATGGATCAGTTATCACATCTATCGTCATTCGAAGAAGTATACCTGTGTGAGATGAATCATGTTTACTCTCATTTTTGGATTGTGTTGTGCTATCCTATGTGGATTACGTTTTGATTTTCATTGTGGATTGTGGTGTGCTATACTGTGTGGATTTACTTTTTGCTTTCCTATGTGGACTGGGTTGTACTTGAGCTTGGATGTTGGAGCCAAGCGAGAATTGATGGCTTAGGTATATGTATGGGCATATACCTAATCCGTGTCGGATGTTACTTCGTGATTGTATCTTCCCTTTTTGGTTTATCCTTTGTGGATTCTGGGAGACCTTCAGGGGTCTCGGGGTCCCTATTGAGTAGCTTATACTCACCCCTGCACGAGCTATGCCCGCACTATGTTGTGTTGGTTGCAGACAACGGACAACGCTTATCACGGTGGAGGCTTGTGGAGGAGGACGGTACCTGGAGGTGGACCACTAGGAGGGGTGTACTCGGAGTGGAAGGCTAGACCGAGGAGCTGTGGAGGCTATCTGTACCCACCCTTCAGGTGGGATTTCCAGAGGACGGCTTGACGCTGAGGCTTTTTCTTTCAGTTTCTGTTTTTTCCCCTTTAAGTTGTACTTTACAGTTGGGCTTGTATTTCTGGCCCACATACTTTCCGCACTTACTGTTGTACTCTGTTTTTACTTAGTGTTTACCTCTTCTGCTTTCTTACTCAGTGGTGGTTGTTTTTTTTACAAAGGTAATGCCTTCCCTTTTTACCGGGATTTACGCCTTGGTGCTAGTTGCCAGCCCCTGGCCTATTGAAGGTGGGCTTGGGGTAGTCACGGCACGGGCCCCGAGGACGGGTCATGACAATGTTACTCGATGCTAAGAAAATGTTGAGTGCCTCTATTTTCCTAGTGGACAGTGAGAACATTCCTTCTTTGTTTAATAGTGTATGTTCAGTTTCATGATCTGAAAAATATTAGCATCATGATTCATTATCCTTATGCATTGTCCTTGATAAATTTCGTCACCATGATTATCTATCTGGTATTGATATCGTGTAGGTAATACCAAGGGATGTGGAGGCTTTTGTATTAAATTAGAAAATGGTATTGGATTTAGTTTATTAGGTTTTTTGTGAATCAAATATTTTTATGGTATAATATTTTTATAATTGATAACATTTGATAAAGGAAGGGTTGGGTTTTTCCTATTAAGTCTTGTACTCAAAAACTACACTGGGATTTTAGTGCACTTATAGATTTCATGATTGATATGGAAAAGGGAAAGGTACCTATGGTCAATGAATGAGAAGTGGCTCAAAGAGAATTTTGTGAAAAAATATGGCATTCGGATGACCCCCACAATATTATTTACCTATTTATTAGTTACTACTTATTAGACAAGATATGCTTTCAACATTGAAAGATATTCAATTTAGATTACATATATTATATTTATTTAGATTCTAATTGATGTATATGATCCCTTATTATTTTAATTGTTATAATTTATTGATCCTACAAAATGATAAAGATGTTTTAGTCTGCCCATATATTGAATCAAAGAATAGATATTATTTGGAACCTCTTACATATGGGAAAGCTTGAATGAGGTCATGTGACCTTCCTTCTCAGACCTAGTGGTTCCTTTCAAGATTTTACCTTAACCATGATTACATACTTCTAATTATTTGAATACTTTATTTAAATAACCATGTACATAATACGCTTTGTAGTTTCATTATGATGGAAGATTACAAAGAATTCAATTTTATTTATTAATTATGGAAATAGTGACCATTTGTAATTTTTTTTAATTTCAATACCGATGTATCTTAATTATAATGTCATGGTGGTAAGGTTTTATGTCACGAACTGTCCCCGCAATCAAAGGCCAATGATCCTGTGAAAAACCAGAACCTTCACAGAACCTTCACAAAACCTACACACATATGAAAACACCTGCACACAGCACAAACAACAACCACACACAAAGCACAGATGAACAAAAAATGAAAAATAATTTTACTTGAAATCATGAATACAAAACAACACACTATTATATAAATTTCAATCAAATGTTTAATTTGGATACAATAACAATTATCCAACAAGCAGTTAAAAAAATTGATATTTCATCCTTTTTTCGTCCATGATCCGCTCTAAAAAATTGTCATCCATGGCGGCGGTTTTTGTACAGAGAATTCGAACTCTGGAAAAATATTTCACCTATATATGAAAACAAATATTATGGTAGTAATAAAATAATGAAATAAATTAAAAATTAATAACAAATAATACATTAATAAAATATCAATTGTTACCTGTTACAACATTTATTTTCATTAGTTCATAGGTCTAGGAGAGATGACTATAGAGCGAGAGTTACATCACCATTATGATGTGATGAACTGGGTAGTATAATATTTGTGAGATGGTTTGTGGATTGTGGGACTTTCAAGAGGATTTCAGGCTATGATGACACATAGGGGACCCATGAACATTCCCAAGATATATGCGCTCATGTTATTCTATATAAGAAATGAAAAACACTCATGAAATGGTCTTGATACATTTGAATTTCTTGTACACGCTCCAATGGTTTTGTTGATGATACCTACTGGACTACCATGGATTGGAAGTTCGGATGTTTTAGGATCCTACCATGTTATATCTATTTGTTCTTATAATGGGGGGCCCAATGTGATACCTTCTATCTTCCATAGTAAAGGGCGTGGGAATGAGGAGTTCTCATAATACCTGTGGTTATCCATTAGGGGTTATGGAAAGGGTGGGTCTATAGAGCACATGTTGGACTAATCATTTTTTTCATTTTAAAAGCCAAATTATGGGTTGTCGGTACCCCAAACAAGGATCAAGGAAAGGCTAGAAAAAATACATGCACCTCCAAAACCATCATTAGAAATATATCTACAATCAAAAGAAAACATCACCACACTATAGATCATAGTACTCATAATTGTCTCCGCATCCCATACCATAATCATCTTCAGTAGTGGATGATTCCCAAACAGATGTCGATCTATGCCGCCTCCCAAAATCTCCAACATCCCAGCTCCTCGACTGATCCAGAGGAAGTTGGGTTTCACATCATTGTTTGACCAAGCTATCTTTTCCAAAAGAAATAATCATCCCACTATCCCACCTAAAAGCTGACCTAGTTTTTGCTGGGTGTGGGAGATAGGAGTAGTCTTTCTTAGTTCGACTTCTTGCAGTCACTTACAATGTTCCTTCACACATGACCATCCTCTTTTTCCCCCTTGTACTATATCATTGTACGAACAAATATCCAGTCTATTCATATTTTCTTTATCACCCTCATCCTTCTCCTTCCCTTTACCGAGAAAATCATCTAAGGAACAACCATTTACCCCACTATTACTCCTCCTTCTTTTGTACAAAGTATTAACCTCAATTTGAAAAAGAAATCCAACCCCATCAGTAGAATAATACACAGCCCTAGAGACTTCCTCTTAAACTAGAAATCCACCAATGTGCTCCGGCATGGATAACCTAGCACCCACACCTCCACCTTCTGAATTAGGACATAAACCTGAATCAAAACTGACATTGGAGAGGCCTTCAAACTTTTTTGCTTAAAGGGATAAATGGCCTAGACAACATATCAATACCACTAGCCCCCTGTCTCAGGTTGAACTGCGGGAACCTCCCCCTCACAGTGTTCTTCGAAGAGATCCCTTTCAGAAACCAGCACCGGCCCTTCCAAGGCATTCACCCTGCCCAAAATTGACAAAGTTCTCTGGCCATCCTCGACAAACTCTCTACTGACCTCCTCCCTCTGATCAGCCACCACTATATGATGAGCCTCCCTACCACATTCTTCTGGTCATTATTCCTCTAGAACAGGTACTAACCTCGCACCAATAATATCTCTATTACTCATAAACCACCTGTTGTTTGCACCTATACACTTCTCCAATTTTAATCCATATGTGATGAAAAGGTATCTGGGAAGAATCCAATTCCACACAAACCCAAGGATTAATCAGGTGACACATAGCTTCCGTTCGAGAATCAGAACATAAATACCTTCCTATGAGATTACGTAGCTTGTGAATAACAGCCGGATTCTGAAAAGGCAGTTTAATAACCAACACATCTTCACCTCCAATGGTAAGAGAGTAACCAAATCCAATATATGGATACATATAATATATATATATATATATATACTTTGTTAGAATAATCCCAAATTATATGGTAAGTGTATTTTTGTTAAAGAAGCATGCCTTAGGGAGCCTTGGTGAGAGGCGAGGCGAGGTGCAACTAGAGCGCCTCATCACAGGTGAGGCGAGGTGACCTCACAGAGGTGCGCAAAGGCTCACACCTCACATGCCATCTTAGGAGGAACTAATGTGAAACGCACAATAATGGCGCACCCCCGGAAAAAAATAGACCTCATATCTAAAAAGATTCAGCGGCGAGGGTGGAAATCATGACCATAGTTTTAGCGGATAGGGTCAGCGGAGATCAGGGGGCGATGATATCCAAGAAAACTGTGGTGCACCATTAGAAATCGTGGTATGATCAATTATATAGAAAATTTAGTATATTAATAAAAAAACATATCATACTATAAAAAAATCACTTACTGGATCCTCACACCCATTGCATTTTACTGAATGTTTTAGTTTCTATTTATTTATTGAATTTATGTTTTTTAAAATTGAAAATATTGTTTAAAACTGTATATAATTAATTATTCATGTCTGCGCCTTATTTGCGCCTCATGTCACACTCTATACCGCAACCCCTAGTGGCATTTGCGCCTTATTGTGCCATGAACCTTTGACAACAATGGGTAAGGGCATATCCATCTATAGCTCATTCAGGGAGGAAGAGTAGCAAACAGTTCCAAAAGTCCCTCCACGATACCCTTTATCTCATGCATCTAACTAGAAATAATTGTGAAGTCAAACAACAACGCATGTGCTCCAATACATGTTCAAACAAACGAGATACATAACATTGAAATTTCATAAAAATGAACCAAGGGGTATACGACGTGTGATAGGAACCAAATAGTGTCTGGTACCACTCAACCTATGGACTATATCCATGAGGCTACATGGACCCAATTACATGTAGCAGTACATGTTGTACATGTGGAATAAATGGCGTGTCCAAACTAACTGGGACTAGGTCATGTGTTGCTGGTCATGTTCTGCTGGTCGTGTCCATGAACTTGGGTATGCAGTCATGTACTTCATCATGGGATCCCATCAATGTGATTCACCAAATGTGTTGGAATACTAGGGTAGGGGTACACAATGTGTTGGATAACTACATGAAAAACCATAATTATGATTTCATGAAACCCTATCCACCACACACACTGGATTACACACCGTGTGTTCATCCTTGTACACAACGTGTAGTCGGGTTTTCTCCAGATTCTCAAAGACTATCACTGCATGCTGAATCTGACCCCTCTACTTTAATTTTACAAATTTTTATATTTAGGCCCTATATCTAACTGAAAATGGTGGATATAGGACATATTTGTTGTTTCCATCCATCGTTTGTTGGAAAATGGATTCTATTGATCGACGGTGGTTTCATCGTTCATGCCATACACAATGCACACCATCATGCCTTACTCCAATATTGATTTGTTCAAAGATCAATAATATGAATATGGGGATAGAAAACATTGAGTAATAAATTAATATTTCAATAGATCGGAGCATTCTCAATTCACAATTGGTACATATGCATGGATGGGATCGATCTGCTCAAACTATTTAATCAACATGGGTGTAAACATAAAATTTAGGATTCCTACTCAGATATTGGATCATTTTTTATAAAAAATCATGTTATATATTGATTGAAGGAAGTCATTGTGTTCATTGTATCTTGATCTACTCTATTGTGTCATTTATTCATCAACTATAGTTATTCACCAAAGAAGGTTGGAGGATAATCAATGATCATATATGGATAACATAAGTAGTAGGAATTCACCTTCATATTATTTGTGAACAATCTTCCATCAGGTATGTTTCCCATTCGTTTCTAAGAACATCTATATCATCTTCTGAATATGAGTTTTTGTGACAGTCATGGTAGTACTGAAAAAATATAAATACACAAAGGATTAATAAATATTTTAAATGAACTCATAATTATTTTCAAAAATACCTTATCAGGGATGCTAGTCTGTTGATGAAATACGATCTCTTGCATAAATTTACAATCATAATAACCATAGTTTTTTTGTTTGTTTGGTTTGGACACTACAGAAACATTAGCAACAATAAGTAATTTTTTTATATGTGATTGGATAGTCCAATGTTATTTTATATACCAGTATACTTTTCTAGTTGTAGATATTGTAGGCATTATTATCCTTAGTCCTTGGATTCATTCCATGCATTAGACGATATTTATGCACTTCCCCATCATAACATAACCCTCATTAAAAGATAAAATAAATTATATAACTAGATTTTCAGTTTTAAAATGTCTTATATAGTGTATTAGAAATTAACAACCACCATCATGCATGGCCTGTTTGTTGGATATCCATGCATTGAATCCAGAAAATAAATCAATGGAGTATCCAAATTTACTACAATCAGCATCCAATGGTTCCTAAAAATAACAAAAGGTATAAGTAAATAATGAAATGAAAATATAGTTAATATGATTAAATTGTAGAGTTTTACCCCTGCATTATTGGTATTAAAAAGATTCTATCATCCGTAATTTTTTTTCAAACGATTTGAACAGGGAATACATTATTGAAGCCTCTTTATCAGAATCTATTTCAAATTTTGAAGTGGTTTTGTGAGGAATAACGTGCCCAAATTGTTGTTCATGGGGAAATACTTTCATTTTTTTCATATATATGCCTACGACAAATATAAAATGTATTTGGTCATAATTATCAGAGTATATCAGATTTTTTAAAATAAAATCAAGAAAACATACATAATGTATAAATTTACAACTGAGGCACCTAGCCATTCATATTTGAGGAGTTCATTTACATTTTCAGTCCTAATGAGATATGATGTTTCCTCTCCATAATTTTTTTTAAATCAACTATGTGAGTATTGTCGTCTTTTATCATTGTATCCACATGATCCTGCAATGATATTAACGGTGGATATAGAACGGGCGGGGTAAAGGTGCTCTCAGTAGACCGTTTCAATCAGTTGGTTGATCCTTGAGATAGTTTTGAGCTGATATTTCATTTCACCCCCTTCACTTTGTCATTGTATAATAACATTCATCGGTTCATACATTTTTTCATTAAATATTAAAGGTCCATCTTTAAAAATAAATTGTAAATGGATACCTTTTTGTCAACATGTTTTTTTACAAGAATTGTCGGCCATGCGATGAATGTTCCAATAGCTTGTTCACCCATATGAATGTCGTCATCATCATTTGGAATAGGTTGCTCGGCACTCAGCTCATTAGCTATGTTAATTGACACTCTGAGATGATCTTTTGGAAGTTGTCTATTTTGTAGAATATCGTTCTGCGTATTGAATACTATATCCCTCGCTACAAGGCGATAGGTGGGAGTTGATAGATATAAATCACAGCCATTTTCACCCTATAGAATATATGTATAGGAAAGGTATCAGTGTCTATGTGAATCACATTTCATAGAAACAATTATTAAAACATTGATTACCTCATCTAAGTAAGGTTTTTTAGGGGAATGTCTCACCTCAAAGGTGTGTGGGGGGGATTGTCATGAATGGGTTGATGTTGAGTTGTTTCTTATCTTTTCCTATCACCCATAAATTTTGCCATCATCTATATCTGGTATTGTAATTCATCTTGAAAATAGATAATTATTATTGCAGCTTTTCCATTTTTTCATTTTGATCCCTCTCTTTTTTTTTTGAAAATATTTTCTGGGTGTCACCATAAAACCCGCACCTCTGACGCGGCCATACTATTCAGGATGCTTCAAGGCTGCTGAAAGCATGTCTGCATCTGGTGGGGGTGTTGCTTATTCTTGTGACTATGTCAGATAGAAAATATATAAAAATTAGTAGTTATTTTAATGTAATAGAGATTTAAGGAAAATCAAATTTATATTATGTCATACTTACACATTATTCCCACACTTTTTGTGTGTTTTTATCTATCAATATCCCCTCTTTATTTACACGATCCTCCTTCTATAGCACATTGTGTGGGATGGATATGTATTTCGATTTCGATTCATCAATCTTCATATAAACAGAGAAACATGATTATGGTGTTGTTGTATGTCACATATAAGTAGTACGGTATATTTAAAAGATGTACCAATTTTTTCTCATGTGAAGTGTACCACATCCTTGCTTTACGGTCAGGGTACTCTGGTTCTACTATGAATTTTTAATTTTTAGTACTAAGTTGTTGTTTCATAAATAAAAAAAGTAAATAAATGTGATGAATACAAGAAAACATCAAACAACATATGACCACACACAATGTACTTGAAAAGTCTGCTCCCCACGAAAGTTGATAAACACATCCCGCGCTCATTGGGATATCAAGTGTGCATAAGGAGGAGGTGGGTGTGGCTTGATTTTCCCTTCTACATCTTTAAGATGAAAATTTATTAAAATTGTGCGGAAATCTCTTTGAATCATTCTTTCAACTCTTAATACATATTCCTTGGGTGAGGCATCTACTATAAATGCACTCTGCAATGGATTATTAAGAGTAAGTCAATGTTTTGGTATTTTATTTTATTTTAATAAATTAAAAAAACGATATCATAATGTTACCGTAACCTCTTCCCATATTAGTGTCTTCATCTCGGTGACAATAGGGTGCCATGACTATACATCAATCGTCACCCATTGCTGAGTAACGATTCCAATGTAGCTACTAAAGATGTATCTGTTTGGGTTAACATGTTGGCCTCACTTATTCCATCCCACCACAAATTTGTTGCCTTTTACTTTTTCCTTAAGGATTTTGGCTAACACTGTCAAACTACGATGATCTTGTTTTTTTTGGCTTTCAGGGTTTTATTTTCTACCATTTCTTCAGAAGTATCATCAATATGTTCTCCCGAAGCACTAGCATCGACACTGGGACCAGCAGCAATAGGTTGAGAAACCTATTATACCTCAGCACTGGGACCAACAACAACAGGTTTAGAACCCTATTGTTGCTCTTCACTGGGAACACTAGTATCTGGTTGAGAAACCTATTTTTTCTTTGCAGTGGGAGAACCAGCAGCTGGTTGAGAAACCTGTTGTTGCTTTGCAATTGGACCACCAGCTACTGGTTGAGAGACCTTTTGTTACTCGCGATTGGGCGCATCAGCAGGTTAAGAACTCAATATCTGCAGAAGTGGTTTAATATTTAATTTATATTATATAAACAAGAATATATTATATAATAACATAACATAACACAATTTATATTACAATAAACAAAAAACCTGATTATTGTAATCTCTTTTTTTTCATTAAAGACTGGAGATATTTTACTCCTCTATCGGCTATGTAAATCCCTTAATTGTGGTCTCCTCTGACATAAAAAACACTGTCTACATTGGGAACACTGTGAAATGATTTTGAAGTCCATATAAAAGGGTCAACCTCTATTGAACATTCATCTGACCCTTCAGTTGTTTTGGTCGATAACAAAACAATTGACCAATTTCGGTTTGCGGGGTCTGGAACATAAAATACTTATACTGCCTGTGATGCCATTATAAATACATTGTCTTTCTACCCTTCCTTACGGAAATTAACTTTCACGAATCCTAATTCATCTATTTTAATAGCACTCTTATTCTCAACCCACATGCAATGAAAAATCGGCACTTTGAAATATGTGTAATCCAACTCCCATATTCATTCGATGATGCCAAAGTACGACATATTTGCATAAATTGGATTTTTGTCCTTAGCACCAGAAACATGCATCACCTCAACCAAAAGTGTAACCCCACTATTCTTAATGGTACTTTCTTCATCATATTCATTAGTATAGAATGTATAACCATTAACTATATAAGCATTGTAAGATAATATGTACACACATGCACCTTTGGCTTGCCATCAAAGTCGTTCTGAAATTGAGTCTGTATATTAATCTAAATGATGAAAAATATGGTCCTGAAACCATACTATAAACATTCTATTATGTGAATCTAATATCCATTTTTAATCCCTAGAAGGATTCAAACGCCTAAGAATTTCATTGTGGGTTTTCACATATGGGTCAACATCGAAACTGTTATGAAAAACGTAAAGGTGGGCCTGCTCCCGATCTGTAATATTGATTGTGAAAACCTCTCTTCTAGAAATTTCTTCACCCTCAATCCACTCAGTGTCATGAGATTTCAGTAGGCCAATGATTTCCACACCATACAGGTATTTGGTACAGAATTCAACGGCTTCCTCAACAATATATTGCTACATAATACAACCCTATGGTAGACTTAAGTTTTTGACATTCCCTTCAAAATCATCAAATATAATTCAATGGGGTGCATCCATCTATAATGTACAGGACCACATAGTCTAATAACTCTCATCAAATGAACCATCAAATGAACCATCATATCAAAAAAATCAGTGGGAAGAACATTTCCAATTCACATAATATGACCAAAATTTCTCTTTCCATTGTTGGATATATCTCTGGGTCTATAACTTTGGTGCATATAGATTTGAAGAAGAAACAAAGATTTGTTAATGTATGGCAGACATTCATGGGAAAAATTCAACGCAAATCTATAGGAATTAGATCTTGCATCAAAACATGGCAGTCATGTGATTTCAGACCCTTTAATTTTAAATCTCTCATTGACACGATGTTCTTGATATTTTGTGAATACCCCTTTGGAACCTTTACGTCATTCAAGAAGTTTCAAAACTGATATCTTTCTTTCATAGAAAGTGTAAAAGAAGTAGGAGGAAGAAATATTCATTTTTCACCCTTCACTGGTTCCCACTCCTCTCGTATTACCATCTCAACCATGTCCAATCATGCCTTAATTCCATCCTTTGTTTTTTCGGGTGCATTTAGAAACATGTATATGACACTCTCACATACATATTATTCAACATTCCTAACATCAAGAAAATTTATAACATATAGACAATTCCAGTATGGTAATTCAAAAAAAACATGACCTCTTTTTCCAAGCATTTTTCGTAAGGTTTTTCGAAAACGGTTTACCAAAAGTATTTTCAAAATATTTTACATTCTCAAACAATTGATCACCTGTTAGTAGAGACATTGTTGTACGTTCTTCTGAACTTCCGTCGAATGATTTCATCCAAGATCCATAGTTATGTCTCCAGGGTATAAATATGTGATGTCCTAGAAACAAGTTTTTCGATGAATGTTTCAACCTAATTGATTGTGTACCTTGTCCGAAAACAAGACACTATTGAGTTCCTTTAATGCTATATCCTAAAAAAATTCCATAATCATGAAAGTCATTTATCGTCCCATACAACATGGATTTCAATGTGAAATATTCATTTTTGTAAACATCATACAATGTAACACCTGAATCCCACAATATTTTCAATTCCTCGATCAATGGGGACAAATAAACATCAATATCATTAACCGGTTGTTTTTGTCCTGATATAAGCATAGATAACATAATGTATTTTTGTTTCATGCATAACCAAAGTGGTAAGATATTGTTTACCAAGATAACCGGCCAAGTATTGTGAAAGTTGCTTTGAAAACTGAAAGGATTCACCCCATCTATAGATAACTCCGGATGAAGGTTTCTCGGATTATTCCCAAATTCAGGATACTCGTGATCAATTATCTTCCACTGAGGAGAGTCTTTTGGGTGACATAGTTTCCCATATTTAATTCTTGTATCTACATGCCATGTAAATTGTCCTACAGTCTCACCACTTCCATATAGGCACCTAAACCATTTAATGATTAAAAATTACCATAAAACATTCATAGGACTGGAATAATTTTCTTGTATCAAGAAGAACCACACTTTGGGAATTTTGTAAGTGATTTTTAGTCCTTGAGAAACAATATACAGTCATTTGGGCAGGCATGTATTCTTTTAGAGATCATACACATCGATCATAGCATTCGTTTGCCATCGTATGTTCAGCTTGGGAGTTCGTTATCTTCTGGGAGCATGTCATTCAGGAGAGCAAGTAGTTCTGTAAAACTGGCTTCACTCCACCCGTTTCCTGCTTTCAAATTATACACCTTTAATACAACTGACAATGCTGTATATTTAGTACAACCAGCATACAATGAAATTTTTACACAACTCTTTATCTTCTGATTTTTTTTGGAAATCACGAAGTTCATCTTCAACTTTCCTGGTCATTTCCTCAATACTATATTCATCATCATTCACATCTATAATTACACCCTCCATACGATCGTCTGCACTGTTCACACTTGTAATCATATCAGATGATCAATAAAATGTTGTGTTATCTAAGCCACTACCTACATTTGTTTTTTCACTGTGTTTATTCCAACATGTATAACATTCATCTATTATGTGACAGATCATGTGTTCTTATATCTCGTATGGACTAATTTTTCTTGAATAACAACAGCATAAACATGGATGAAGGATTTGAGAAGGGTCACATTCATTATCTTCTGCAAACATGATAATCATTTTCATGCCATCTTCATAATCTTTTGTCAACCAATTGGCATTGATCCATTCTTTATTCATATTCATCGTCTTTATGTGTTCGATCTTGAACATTCCAAATATTGTGTTTTAATTGATAAAGTTTCGTTGTTTGGGTTTTATAAAAACAAATCATGGTAAAAATTCCTCTAAACTCATGTGAAATCCATATATATGGTGTGTCCAATCAGGTGAACATCGTGTATGGATATGATACCTGATTTAATCTGACATATATCAAATTAATTACAAGTTAGTCTTACAAAGACTGAATGATTCCTTTGAAAATATATGACATATAGAACAAATTGAGATAAAGGCGTGTACTTTAGATACATACTGAGTCACCTCACCAATTATGTGAAACATTTTTGTTGAATACAAGGTGTGTAGTCCTTTCATTACCACTAGGGTGTATAGTCTGTACAAATTTAGTTTCTATGGAATCTATTAATGGTGTGAGTGAAGTAAAACACATGTCATATGGTTCTACAATTATTTCATGGAATGTAAATTATTTCAGGCTGAAGTATATGTCTCGGAGATACATTGTGTGTGACCAAGGTTCACATGACATGTAACATTTAAAATGAAACATATTCCAAGTTTGAGTCAGAAGATTAGTCTTGTGGTGTAAATTTTGTAGATAAGTGTTTTGTGGAAATAAAATATATATGAAATCCATTTATGGTGAAGAATGTTCCATTTAACAAGAGTATATACCATGTATTTTAAAGTGTCTCATAGAGTCCTCTAGAAGTGGTTTTCTAGGATTCAGTGGAATTTCACTAGAAACAAAGCGGTGGTACCATTGAAATGGGTAATGCTTGGATTGAAATTCAATAGTGTAATAACTACAACAAGGAAAAAAATTGCATATCAATCATGCCAACAACCGCAACACCATAAACAAACACAATCGTGATCACAATCTCAACACCATACAAAACAAATAATCACAATTTTAGATTTTACAAAGCACCCCTTATTCAATTTTTTTTTAATTTAGGGGTTATCACAGATGTTTTATCATCCTAGGGTGTTCATTCATAAGTCATGTATACGTAAATTACCATTTAATATATTCCAATGTTCAACCAGAACCATCCAACATTCAATTCATTTAGTGCAAAAACAAGGACCACGAACGACCACGATTTTCAGTGGGGCGTTTAGCCCATACATTTCATATTATAACCATGAATATCAAATAGTAATAACATGCGAACAAGAGGAAACCAATGTGTAATAGGAGAAAACTCACTGCAAATGAGTCATTAATCACACGGCAGAGGTGCGTTCGTGGTAGGGGAGAGGCGCACTGCAGAAGAGATTTCTAACTGAAAAGAAAACATAAAATATAGGAAACCCATGAGAATAAAATAATCTTAAACCGAGTACACCATTTACTACATCCCACAAACACCAAGAACCCACTAAAACCGAAATCAAACCACACCATGCTTAAACAATCCTTTAGATAATAAGAAACTATAGAACCCACATATGATATAACGAGTTCAAAAGACATTTAAAATATAAAAGAAAAACATACAATGGGTCAGCCCTGACCAATAGGTCCTTTTTACTAGGTATAATCCCCATGTTTATTCTAGATAGTATATCCCAAATGAGTATGCCCTAGTCAATCCTCTGTTATCACACCTTTCACGACATTCCCTATCCTAATGATGGTCATTATTAAGAACACAAAAATCCCACCTGGATGTTGGTTGTTATCCTTAGAAGTTGGAATGTCCCAACCAAATTTATTGACATAATTAGATAACACATCACCCTTACATGGAATTATTCAACCACATCTTATATCTGATGGATTGTTGACACATGCATGTTGTACAGGTAATTCAATATCATAAAAAATATACACTATATAAAGGAATAATATGGAATATCAAGAATAGTTCACAGGGGGATATAAAATAAACATTATATCATATATAAAGGATGAGTTTCATGGTCTAATCACACTATTGCAAGAAAATACATCATGAAAGGGAATCGAGCATAAACCATTATTCCTGGAAACATCATATACAAGGACTTATTTATTATAGAACTTCCTACCTCAATCTCAAAATTAACATCAATTTTCATTAGGTGTTTTGTATCCTAAAACATTTTCACACACCAACTAGAAAAATACATCTCTCTAATAACTTCCAGAACCAATTTCATATAAATAAATGATTTTTGATAAAGGAACATGGAAGAAAAATCCAAGCGGTAGAAAAAAATTCACCTGAAAATGAATATCATTAATGGTAGAATCCAAGATTATTGGAATTAAGAAGAAACTGTCACACTTGGATAGTGATAAGGGGAGAATTCACCAAGACAAAACCTATGAGACATTAGAGAACTCCAATGATCTCCAAAAAGATTGTTGCTACACCAACACTAGAATTAACTTTCTAGATGACATAAAGCATCATAATCTAAGACATAATAACTATATTCCCTGTCCAAATAAGAAATAATTAAGGAAATTTCTCTAAATAAGAAGACTCACAAAAAATATTCCCTAAATTAACCAAATTTGGAACCACCAGTGAAAAAGGATAAAACGATACCTTCTATCAACAACGGAGGCAGCGACGACGGGGGGGGGGGGGGCAGCAATGGAGGCAGAGGCAGCGGTGGCGGTCGTAACAGCGGGGGTAGAGGCATCTGTGGTGGTGGAGGAGGAGGAGGAAGAGGAGGAAGAGGAGGACGAGGATGAGGTGGAAGAGGAAGAGGACGAAGAGGACAAGGAGAAGGATGACGAGGCGGAGGAGAGGGCACGGTGGACGAGGGTCCTGGTTCAGCTTCCATGAAAGCTTGATCGTGTGCGAGCAAGGAAGGCCTGTTAGGGTTATTAAATAAAAACCGATGGAACCTTTATCAGTGCTCGTTAAAAGCGCTGATAAATGAATGTTTTATCAGTGCAAAAATAAAAGCTCTGATAAAACATTCATTTATGAGCACTTTTTTAGCGTGGATAAAGAGATTCCTTTATTCGCGCAAAAAAAAAATACTGATAAATTTTACCTTTTATCAGCGCTAAAAAAGCACTGATAAAGGGTACCCCTTTATCAGCACTTATTTTAGCGGTGATGAAGGTAAAATTTATCATCGCTTTTAGCTAGAACTGATAATGGAATACCCCTTTATCAGTGCTTTTTGTTTAGTGCTGATAAAGGGCAGCGCTTCCCTTGCCCTGTGTTGTGGTAGTGTATAATTTATTCCAATTTTCATGTTTTGATTATTGATAATGATAATATTAATTATAAAATTTTTTTTCTTACACAACATATTTCTCATTTGTGATTAGACTTGAACATCAACCCTTTTCGTAAATATTTATTGCACATAAGGTAGTGTGTTCCCTACCTCTTGGGATTTTATTACTAATGGTATTGTTATATGTTATCAGTTTAGGCGTATTAGATGTGTGTGAAATATTTTGATCATATGTGGGTGTGTGCATAGTCCTATAAATATTTTGTGACACTCATTTCCAAAATTACATTCTAACTTATTAATCATGTTCGATGGTGATCACACGTATCATATATTCTAGTTTATTTAAGATTATGTCCAATGCTTTCCCATGTATCCTTCCATGTTATGTGTGATTTCATCGTATATTTACTGAAGATCAGTGGAGGTGGACCATTGTGACATGTTTTTCCGTCCAACAGGGAGTGTACATGACATGTAATGAAGTCAGTGAGGGATTTGATCATGGTAGGGATACAACGATTCCTCATTGATGTTGTGTGAGGAGATTGATGGCTAGTGGATGAAAAGGTGTATGTTTTTTCATACTAAGTGAAAGTAGAGTAGATATTAAAGCCTATTGGATTTTATGATTGTGATTACCTCGATTCCTATATTACTCCAAATTTCATGATAAGATGAATCTGATCAAAATGATTCATTAACCTTACAGCTAGTCCTTGATAACTTCAAACACATTGACTGTCCATCCATGTTGGAACATAAGAAGTTACAACCATGGGTTGTGGTGGCTTGGTTATCACACAACCTCTTGGTTTTGGGTTTACTGATATCATACATATTTTGAAATTATTATTATTATGTAATACACACGTTATACTTGAGAATGCCAGGTTAAGGATGAATAGGTGGTTTCAAACTGAGTCTTTTACCCACACTATAATATCTCAGGTGAATAAGAATATAGCATTTTCATATTTATTAATATTTGTGAGTTAAATATTAATTTTACATTAAAGGGGATGTCTTTTACTTATGGCATACCCAATACGCAACAATGGGTTTCATTGAAATATTACATTACACACAACATTAAGTTATACTGAAAAATAATATAATAATATTATTATTTTAAATGGTAGTTAATGCATAGCAAATGTATTCAGGGGAATGAATAGGACTAACTAAAATATGATTATACATGTTTTTTTAATGGTTTTACATTTATTCCATGAAAGTAAGAATCTTAAAATGTGACTGAATCCAATTTTAAGCATAAATACTCTAATAATCATAAAAAGGTCAATTTACCGAATTTTAATGGAGAACCCACTTTAAATCTAGTTTTGGTCACTTTTATATGTTATAATTGACAAAATAAAATTCTTCTTTATAATTGAGACATCAAAAATCACTTTGGGTTATTTTTTAGTATTTTTCTGATAAAATACATTTTTAATGAATAGTGTAAAGTACTGTATTTTAATTCAAAACTACCTTTTAATATAATTTATTTATATGGTTATATTATCTTTTTAATTAGTTTTAAATTTTAATTAGATTATATTTTTACCATTTAATCCAATTTTGTTCATTGGAATTAATTTCACTTTTAAATTGGGCATAACCAAGTGTCAATATTTTGATAGTTATTATTTCCTGAAAACACGCTTTTTGTTTTGAAAATGGAAGTTAATTTTAAATTAATTAATGCAACATATATTTTTTGAAGTTGGTAATATATAAAAAAAATTGAATTCAGAATATCAAATATAGCTTAGGAAGAATGTTTGTTATTTTTCTAAAAAACATCAATTTTTGATGAATAGTGAAAAAACTAAGTAGTTGTTAGAAAATCGACTTCTTCATTTAAATAAAATTTTACCACTCCTATGAATTGAATTTCTAAAATCCTACATACATGGTTGTTATTAGTAAGTAAATTTTTTTTCAATAAGATGAAAATATTTTTTGGTGAATAGTAACTTTTGACTTTTATTTCCTACGGTTTAAGGTAAATAGTCTAATTCAAGGTAAAAATAATATTATAATAATATAAAATTACTATAACACTTGTCCTAACCTTATTTTATGAGTCATGGCCGACCAATACAATCCTTGGTTGAGAATTTTGGCCTTTTATGTGGGGTTATATAATTGATATATTTGACTATAAATATTCATTATAAATCTAAAAATATTTCCTAAAACATGGAATTTTATTTATAATTTTTGGACATCAAAAAAATAAAATTATTTATGACACAATAATGATGCACTGTTTACCTAATTTATGAATGATTTAAATAAATAACATTAAAAATATTAAAAAAATATCCAAAAACTATCCAATTTTTATTGGATGATTTTATATAAAACAAAATTCATCTTGGCTTCAACTTTAATAATTTATGGACATTTAGAAACTGAAAATCATTATATAATAAAATATTATATTCAAACATTCCTAGAGATCCCCCCTCCCCTTATAAAAAGCTCTCACATATAAACCATTAATAACACCTCTCAAGCCCCTTGTCTAGTCCATCCTATGCCCAAATAATCTTTAAAGATCGATTTATTCCATAAAAAATTCCTACCTTAGGTATAAGTCACTTCCAGTAAACCTATTGGTTCAAACCAAAAGGAGATATTCGATTTAAAAGTAACGTCTTCTCTTAAGTCCTTTTCTTTTATTTTACTTCTCCAACCCTATAAACTCTCTATATTACTTCCTTTTATAACAACACCAGTATGATCAATATACTAGGATTTTTATGATAAGTATTTCAACTATACTTCCACACCCCCCATCTAATGGATACGAACATACTATTTCTATGGACGGCGAACCACTACCTCACAAAACGATGATTGTTCAAATATCTCAAACCACCTCTCATGGTGGTCATTATAATGGTACTGTAATTTTATATGATATTTATTTCATTTTATTCTATCAATATGCTACGGTATTTATCATTTAGAATATACATTTATGCTTTTCATGTTGTATAAATACGACAATGTCATTTGAGAAAGTGCGAACTACCGCCCCCTCAATTTGATATGACTCTTTCATACCATAAATGGAATATATAAATGATGGTGTTAATGAAATTATGTAATATATATAAAATATGATATTATAATTTAATTATAATATACCTATGTATCATTATGTTTTTATTTAATCAAAAATGAAAAAAATGAATGTAGTCTTCATGCGTACGTACGGCTTACCGTCTCCATGAACGGTGCATTTAATTTATTATGTACAAATGTTATGGACTATTATAAATACATATATACTGGATATATGTGATATATATTATATCTAAATAATGAATATAATTATGGAGATAATGTAATTTTGACCACATGGACATATTGTAATTATAAAAAGATCATTTTTAACTCAAATTCTGAACATCGACAAAATGCCCGATATGAACTCAAATAATAAAATAATTTTTATTGCAAGATAATAAGTGATATAAAAGGAATAACAAAATTGAAAAATGTTATGAAGAATGTATAAATTTACTTTAAGCTTATTATTCAGGAAGAACAAGGACCAAACTAGTCAAGTCAGACATGAGGTAAGGGGTTTTCATCTCGATTTTCATTCCCATGAGATTCATGATATGTTTTCCAATATATCCTTTTCTATGGTGTATGTTCTTCCCATTATTAAATTCTTTGTGTAATATACTTTAATTTATGGTTATTTTTATTTTCATTTTATTATCAATCTTTCATGTGGGGAATGTTTTGTAAGTTACCAAATCAGTAAAGGAAATTTTTAACCCAATTTCCATTACTTGGGTTAATCTTCTAATTATTAATTATGTCTTGCTATGATTATGTGTACTATAACTATTTATTTATTTATGTTTTAATTAATAGTCCCCTTTTTGTGGATATAATTTTGATACACATAATCACTCCATTGATAAATTTTCATGACATTGATATGAACTTTATAAGGTTAATTGTAACTCAATTTACATTCATTAAGCTAAACATCCAAGTCAATGGTTTTTTCTAAAAAGAAATTGTGTTAATGTCCTATGATTTATTTACACCGAATATCCAATCATATTAAGTGTATTTATATTTTTCACACAATATTATGTAATTGATTTATCCTTAACCTAAGGATTCGGTTTTTAGAAGGGATTTCGTCTCTATTTACATTCCATTGAGACTTCTTTGTTGTTATGAACCAATTCACTTTAATATGGGGTTAATAAAATCCTTTCCATATTATATAATGAATCCCTTTATTTTCATGGTATTATAATGATTTGATTAATGTTATTTCTCTATTATTTTTATTCAAGAGTCTCTCGTTTGGTTAAGAACTCTTTAACTAAAATACAATTTTAAATATTTTTAAGATTATTCTTATAAATCTTTCTCATTATTCTCCATGTTTTAAAAATGGTTTTATGGATTTATTTATATGGACATGAATTTTTTAAAATTAAAATTTCTTTCAAATGATTTAAAGTATTATGGGACACTTTTATTCAAAAATCTCTTTGTTAAAGGGTTGTAATGGTTTTGAAAATGGTATGATAAAGCATTGATTATGTAAATATTTTGAAATTATATATTGTGATTGCAATGTTGAAATGTTATAATTGAATTATGATGGTTTTATGTGAAATGAATATTTTATGGTTATTGGGAATTGGTTACTTATACGGGTGGTTCCGTGATAAACCTATGCCGGGTGAGACCGAGATAGCTCTCCAATGCATTGGGTAACGTGAAAGAGGTAAATGTTAATGTTTCTCTTAAGTGATTTAGGGAACATACTATGATGTGTATTCCAAATGTAACTCCCTATGTAGCTGTGAAAGCTACAATGTATGTATGATATGAATTACATAAGTTACCTTTATGATTTATGATTTATGCGTGTTATTCATAAATATTATGATTACATGATGTATGTTATGATTGAAAAGTATGGTTTCATTGATTTGTATTTATTGATGGGTTAATGTTTCCTTTTTTTATTTTATAACCCTTACTTATCTTTTCATGCTCATCCCATGTTTTGAAATGTTTTTCACAGGACTTAAAAATAAATAGTGTCAAGGATAGGATCAAGGAAAAGTCATGATGTCTAAAACATGGAAGTAGACATGACTCTATTTTCGAAGAGTTTTTATTTAATGAAAAAATCGAAACTGACTATAACTGTCTACTTTTTTATTTTTGAGATGGAATATAATAGTTATAACCTAATTATCTAAAACTCTAAACCTGAAAATATCCTCATTGTGAATTATTAATTTAATTCAGAATTATGTAATGTTTTTTGGTTGGGTCCGTATAGTTTGTATCAGAGGTCGGTTTAGACAACTTTAGGGATTATGGTTTTTTCTTAGACACATGGTTAGTATCTATGTATATTTCTTAAGCTAAATTTTTATTTTCTATATTTTTCAGATCAAGGAAATATTGTTTCAAATGGAAGGAGGAGCATTTCAAAAGACATTCTTATCTCGTCCAGATGACATGCTTGTAATAATTATTACACAGTCATGTTCAGATGACTCTGAAACATTTTATAACATACAATTCACTTGTAAGAAATTGTTTGGATTATCAAACACCTCTACTATAAATCGATACCATCTTGGATCATGGGTTGTATTTAATAAAATCCTATTTTCTCAATATTCTCATATTTTCAAGAAAGGTAAATATTATCAAAGTATTTTCAAATATTTTTCCTTATCACAATATTTTGAAGCATATTATGATTTTGAAAAAGGTGGTGAAGAAGGAGAAAATTTCACAACCTATTTATATTTTCTTTTAAATTATAGTCTTCCATCACATACTTGTGGTATTTTAAAAGGACCATTGATTGAATGTTTCAACTCATACTCGTTTAAAATATTTTATAAAAAGAATGTTTTATCATATGTTTTGAAATTATATGTCATACCTGATTATTTTCCGAAACTGTTTTTCTATAATAACCCATATAACCCAAGTTGTACGAGGTTTATTTGGATAAAGGAATCAGATGATTTTGAAGGATCTGTAAATCATTATTGTATTGCATGTACCATCAATCTATGTGAAAAAGATGATGATGAAACAAGGTGGACACCCTGATCAAGGTACGATGTTATTTCATTGGGAATAATGTTATTAAATAGAGGTAAAAAAATTGTCAATATATATAAGACTTCATGAATTATGATATTGAGGTCATTATGAGTTGGGATGAAAATGATAGTTATAAGACAACCATTAAGGTTAAATTATGTTGTGGTTATTTTTTAAAAGTTTAACTCATTTTTGGGAATGATAAAAAATTATATAGTTTTTGAAAAAGGACAACACACAAACCGTGTGACAACCCACAACGTCAGACAAAGCTGTTAGAATCGAACCCACAACCAAAGTGCGATTGGAATTTATTGTCAGACACTGGACTATGTGATGTCCCTGGTTAGTATGACTTATTATTTTTAGTTAAATGATTTTATTGATTAAGAATAAGTTTATTTGGGATCTTATGTTTTATGAAATCGACATCCTTAGTATAGGAAAATGATTTGTGGATTAAGTGATAAAGGTTATTTTGGAAGGTGTTTTCTCTTTTTGGAGACATAGATGATTAAGGAAAATATAATACTTTGGGATTTAAATTGATGAGTAATGGTGGAATTTAATTTTGGAAGAATGTATGTTTTTATTATGGACTTATGGTGATTTGGGTTATTTATGGAAATGATTATCCTATCATAGAGAATATGTGATTTGGTTAATTACAATTTAGTAGGAGACTTTAAGAGTTGTTGATCTTATTTGGAGATAAATTTTAAGATTTACTATGGAAGTCTATGGAATCAAATCCTTCTGAATTTTGGGTTTTAGAAAAAGATTGGATTATTTTAATGAATTTTAAGGATATCTGTGTATTGAATTGCCTTTGTTGAGATTAGGGTATTGTTTATTCAATTTTTGAGATTAAGAGGATTATTTATTTTTTATAAAAGATTATCTTTTTTTGGATTATTTGATCTTGTACTAACCATTTTGGTTTTGGTAAATTTCTAAAGATAGGGAAAATATATGGTTTATCTTTTGTGGATTATCTGATTCTCTAGATGTTCATTCTAGTGCTTCAGGTGCGACCAAGTCATCTTGAATACTCATTTTTTGGAGAGAAGATGAGATTTTGGTAGAAAAATGATAAAGGATAAAAGTATACTTGATAAGTAAGTATATTTCCTAATTTCCTTAGTCAATATCAAAAATAAATTCTCCAAATTTATGGAATAGAACATAAAACAAAAACATTGTCCATTAACTTTTCCTACTGGAACTACTACAAATACACCCTTTATCAGAGCTATAAAGGGCCTTTAATAGTGCTAGGAAAAGTGATATTAAATCTGGCGAAGATAAAGGGGGGGGGGGTCCCCTTTATCAGCACTCAAAAAAATCACTCATAAAGGCCCCTTTTATCAACGCTAAAAAAAGCGCTGATAAAAGGGGTCTTTTATCAGTGGTAAAAAATTGCTGATAAAAGTACCCCATTATCAGCCCTTTTTTAGCACTGATAAAGGGGTCCTATACCAATGCTTCCTTTATCAGCGCTTTCATTTTAGTGCTGATAAAGGACCCGTTTATGAGCGCTTTTAAAAAAGCGCTGATAAAAGTTAAAAAAATTAAAAAATTAAAAAAAGTTACACAAAATTAAAAAAATCATGCCAATAGTGGGGGGGGGGGCTTTTATAGCGCGTGTTCCCCCTTTTAAAATCACTTTTTAGCCCCTACAGTGCCTGCTTGCACCTCCTCCACCCTTTATCAGCGCTAGCCCCCAACATCCACCCCAATGCGTGCGCCTCTGCCTCCATCAGGTTTTGAACTCGAGACCTCCCCCCCTGCGCGCCTAAGCCCTTACCACTACTCTATTTTGATTTGTTTGCTATTTGACGATATCTATATATATAGTTATATTTATTCGTATAGTAATATATATTTATATTAATATATATATAGTTATATTAATATATATATTTATATTAATATATATATAGTTATATTAATATATATATATAGTTATATTAATATATATAGAGTTATATTAATATATATATATAGTGATGTTAATATATATATACTTATATTAATATATATATCTATTTATATATATATAGTTATATTTATTCGTATAGTAATATATATTTATATTAACATATATATAGTTATATTAATATATATCTATATATATATATATATTTAGTTATATTTATTCATATAGTAATATATATTTATATTAATATATATATATATATATAGTTATATTAATATATCTATATATAGTTATAGTAATATATATTTATATTAATATACAAATATATAGTTATATAATTATATATATTTATAGTGACATTAATATATATATTTATAGTGATATTAATATATATATATATATATAGTTATATTAATATATATATATATAGCTAGATTAATATATATATATATATAGTTATATTAATATATAGTAGTTATATAAATATTCATATATTTGTATTTTAAATAAAATGGATATTAATTATTATTTAGATAGAGCAAATATATTTTAAATGTAAATATGTTTAATTATTTATTTTAATATTTTAAATTTTAGTTATGAATATATAAAAAATATGTACAAATAGTTATATATTTTATTATAAATAGCAGTGAATTATAAAAAACGATAAAATTTCAAAGAAATTATATCAATATGAATGTAATACCTTGGAATAAATTCATTCCCCACCAAAATATCCAATAATACCCCCTCAAACAATGCTGAAAACCCACAAAATGTTAAAAAATCAGGGTACCCCGACTAAAAACTCAGTTTTGAAGGCCTTATGGGCCTCTTTTGGTCTCGAAAAATGCTATTCCTGGGTATCCTGGGTCATAGAGATGTAGAGATCGTCGTAGGCTTCGATTTGATATGTGGTAGAGCTCAAACGGACACCCGGATCAAAAGTTATGGCCGTTTGAAGTTTGAGTTGCGTTTTCAACTTATTTTGGATCTTTTTTGAAAAATTTTTAATTTTTTTTAGTCTTCAAATTGTTATTAAATGACTACTAATCCATAATAATTAGAAAATTATTAAATAAAAATATTTCTTTAATTTTTTAAGAAGCCATTTACAGTAAATATCTTATATATTTATTATATTAAGTGTTAATGTACATTTATACTTATCTAAAATATATTTAAAAATTATATATTATATCTATATCAATATAACAATATTACTATATTAATATTTTAATATTTTTTTTATTTTTTTTATTTTTATTTCAATTTGACCTTTTATCAGTGCTAAAAAAAGCGCTGATAAAGGGGGAGGGCTTTATCAGCGCTAAAAAAAGCACTGATAAAGGGTTTCTTTTATCAGTTTTTTTAGCACTGATAAAGTCACCCTTTATCAGCACGTTTTTAGAGCTGATAAAGGCACCCATTATCAGTGCTTTTTTGAGCGCTGATAATGGTCCCCCCCCTTTATCAGCGCTTTTTCGTTATCGCTGATAGGGGGCGCTGGGAAAAACTGTTTTTGTGGTAGTGTGGGGAATCAAAGACCATATAACATGTCACAAGTTTGTGATATTCTAGTGGTTGAAATTCCCCTAATCATTTTTTCTATCACTGTCTATTAGAACATAACACTTAGTTTCTCCTCCATATCAATGTTTTCTTACATGGAATCCTAGTAGGGGTTATCTCGGGTGACCTTTGAACTTATTTTTCTTTCTTTTAAATTGATAGTTTTGTTGGCTCTTTTTCTGATGTGGAACTTTGAATGAAGTTTCTGATACCAATTTTAAAATAGAGAGGACACAATTCCCAAAAGGGGGGAAGGATGTAACATCCCAAGTGAATAAAGAATAATAAATTTTCTTATTTATTATAATTTTTGAATTAAATATTAATTTTATTTTAAAGGGATAACTTGTTCGATGGTGCACCTGATACGCAACAATGGGTTTCTTTGAAATCATAAGTTATACACAGCGTTAAGTTATACAGAAATATAATATAATAATATTTTTATTTAAAATGGTAGTTAATGCATAGTCGTTGTATTGGCATGAATTAATAGGACTAAATACAATATGATTATAGATGTTTGTTAAATGTTTTTATATTTATCAAATGAAAGTTAAAGATTAAAATGTGAATGAATACGATTTTATGAATAAACACTCTTATATCCAGTAAAAGGTCGATTTACCACCTTTTGGTGGCGAACACACTTCAAATCTAGTTTTGTTAACTTTTATATGTTCTATTTTACAAAATAAATTTTTTCTTTAGAATCAGGTAAACAAAATTTACTTTGAGTAAATCTTTTGGAATTTTTCTGATAAAATTCATTTTTTAATAAATAGTGAAAAATATTGTATTTTAATTCAAAAGTTTCTTTTTATATAATTTATTTATATGGTTATATTATATTTTTACTTGGTTTTAAAGTGTAATTAGATTATATTTTTACCAATTAATACAATATTGGTCATTGGAAGTAATTTCACTTTGAAATTGGAAATAAACAAGTGTCAATTTTTTGATAGTTATTATTTCTTAAAAACACACCTTTTGTTTTGAAAACGATAATTAATTTTAATTTAATTAATGAAACTTCTATGTTTTGAATTTGGTAAAATATACATCATTTTTGAATTCAAAATATAAAATATATCTTAGGCTAAATTGGTGGTATTTTTCTGAAAAACATCAATTTTGATGAATAGTGAAAACACTAAGTAGTAGTTACAAACCGACTTCTTCATTTAAATTTTTTTTACTACTTCTATGAATTGAATTTTGAAAATCCGACATACATGGTTGTTATTAGTAAGTAAAATTTGGTTCAATAAGATGAAAATAATTTTCAGTGAATAGTAACTTTTGACTTATTTTCCACGGTTAAAGGTAAATAGGATAATTCTATGTAAAAATAATATTATAATAATATAAAATTATCATAACACTTTTCATAACCTTATTGGATGAGTCATGGCCAGAAAATAAAATCCATGCTTAGATATTTGTCCTTTGAAAGCCATTTGGGTAAGATAATGTCATTTATAACTTATAATTTAATGTACAAAAAAATATCATAACCATGTATTGTTTTTCTAAAACAATTATAATGTGGGGTTATGTAGTTGATATAATTCGATATAAATATTCATTGGAAATCTAAAACTATTTAGTACATCATAGTATTTTATTTATAATTTTTAAACATCAAATAAATAAAATTATTTATGACACAATAATGATACAGTGTTTACCACAATAATGAATGATTTAAATAAATAAGATTATAAAGATTAAAACAATATCCAAAACATGTCCAATTATTATATAATTATTTTATTTCGAACAAGAGTCACCTTATCTTCTACTTTAATATTTTATGGACCTTTATAAACTGGAAATAATTATACAATAAAATAATATTTTCAAACATTTCTAGAGAGCCCCTCCTCCCCCCTTAAAAAAGCCCTCACATTTAACGCATTACTCACACCTCTCATCCCTCTTGGATCGTCCAACCTCTACACAAATAAGCTCTAAATATCCCTATCTTCTACCTAGGAGCCTTAACTTAGGCATAATGAACTTTAAGTAAACCTTTTGGGTCAAACCAATGGGAGATACATGATTTAAAGGTAATGTCTTCTCTTAAGTTCTTTTCTATTATTTTTCTTCTCCAACCCCATAAACTCCCATTATTACTTTCTTTAATAACAACATCAGTATCCTCAATGTAATAGGTTTTTGTTAGGAGAAGTATTCTTACTACACTTCCACACACCTCCATCTAATGGATACAAAAATATTGTTTTTGTGGATGGCGAACTACTACCACACGAAATGATGATTGTTTAAATATCACCAAATGCCACTAATGGTGTCCATTATAATGGAACTATAATTATATATTTTATATATTTTATTTTATTTCATTAATATTATTCTGTAATTATCATTTAGAACATACGCTTATGCTTTGATGTTGTATAAATTCGATAAATTCATTTGAGGAAGTGCGCACTACCGCCCCTCAATGTGATATGACTCATTCATAACATACATGGAACATATAAATGATGGTGTTAATGAAATTATGGAACATATATAAAATATGATATTTTAATTTTATTATAATATAACTATGTATCATTATGTTTTCATTTTTTCAAAAATGAAAAAAATGAAAGTAGTGTTCATGAATACGTATGACTTAACGTCTCGATGAAAGATGCATTTCATTTCATATGTCCAAATGTTAAGGAATATTATAAATACACATATACATTATATATAAGATATATATGATATCTATATCATGAATATAATTTTGGAGGTAATTTACTTTTGACAACATGTACAAATTGTAATTATAACGAGCCAATTTTTAACTCAAATTCCGAACATCGACAAAATTTCAGATATGAACTCAAATAATTAAAAAAATTACTGTAAAGTAATAAGTTATATAAAAAGAATAATAAAATTGAAAAATGTTCTAACAAATTTAGAAATTAAATTATGTTTATTATTCATAAATAAAAAGGAACAAACAAGTCAAGTCCGACACGAGGTTAGGGGTTTTCATCTCACTTTTTATTCCCATGAGATTCATGTAATGTTTGCCACTATTTCATTTTTTTGTGGTGTATATACTACCCATTATTGTATTCTTTTTTTGATATACTTTAATTTATAGGTATTTACATCTTCATTGTATGATACTTCTTTCATGTGGTGTATGTTTTGTAAGTTACCAAATCGGTAAGGTAATTTTTTTACACAATTTCCATTCCTTTGGTTAATCTTCTAATTCTTAATTATGTCATGCTAATATTATGATTATAATCACTTTTGATTTATTTATACTATAATTTCCACTCACCTTTTTTGGATAAAATTCTGATACACATAATCACTCCATTTATAAATTCTCATGTCATTGATATGAACTTGATAACGGTAATCTTAACTCAATTTCTATTCACCGAGTTAAACATCCAAGTCATTGGATTTGTTTTAAAAAGAACACGAGTGGATGTCCTATAATTGATTTAAACTTAATATCCAAATACATTGATTGTATTTATATTTTTAAAACATTATTATGTAATTTATTTATCCTTAATCTAAGGATACAGTTTTTATAATGGATTTCATCTCAATTTACATTACATTGAGACTTGATTGTTGATATGCACCAATTTAGTTTTATATGGTGTTAATACTATCTGTTGGCATATTTTATCATGAATCCCTTTATTTTTATGATATTATAAAGTTTTGATTATTGTTATTCCTCAATTATTTGAATTTATGTGTGTCTCATTTGGATATGAGCTCTTTAACTAAAACATCATTTTAAATGTTTTAAAGATTTATTCTTCAAAATATTTCTCATTAATATCGATGTATTAAAAATGGTTTTATGGATTTATTTATATGTAAAAGAATGTTTTAAAATTAAACCTTATTTCAGTTTCTTCAAAGTGGTATGGGACATGTTGATTCAAAAATCCATATATTAAATGTTTTAAATGGTTAGGAAAATGGTTTGATAAAGCATTGATTATGTCAATATCTTGAAATGATATATTGATTTTTCAATGTGGAAATTTTATCTTTCCATTATGCTTGTTTTATGTGTTATAAAATTTTTTTGGTTATTGGGCATTGTTTACATATACGGGTGGTTTTGTGATAAACCTAGGGCGGGTGAGCACGAGATAGCTCTCCATTTCATGGGTAAGGAGACAGAGGTAAACATTAATGTTTCTTCTATGAGATTTAGGGAATATACTATGATAGGTATTCAAAATGTTACTCACTGTGTAACTATGAAATCTATAATGTATGTATGTTATGAATTCCATAATTTACCTTTATGAATTATGATTTCTGTGTGTTATTCATAAATATTATGATTTCATGAGGTATGTTATGATTGAAAAGTATGGTTTCATTTATTTGTATTTATTGATGGGTTAATTTTTCCTTTCCTTATTTTATAAACCTTAATGAGCTTTTTATGCTCATCCCATGTTTTGAAATGTTTTCACATGACTTATAGAGGAATAGGGTCAAGGATGGGAATAAGGAAAAGTCATACTGTCTAAAACATGGAATATACATGACTCTTTTTTTCAAGAGTTTTTATTTTATGAAAAATATGGAAACTGAGTAGAAGTTTATAATTTTTAATATTTATAATGTGATGTAATACTTATGGAAAAATTATCTAAAACTCTAAACCTGAAAATATCCTCAATGTAAATTATTAATTTAATTCAAGATTATGTAATTATTTAATTTCGGGTTCTTATACACAACCTACTTGTTCATTTTGGTGTGCAAATATAATTTATGAGTGATATAGAAAAGAAAAAGGGTCTTATAGATGATGGATGAGAAAAAGATATTGAACCAGGTGGAAGACATGGAAAGACACTCAAGGACCCTTAAAATAATTTTTTTAATAGTCATGACATGGAACAAGCATTCCATATTGGAAGAAGTTTTATTTTCATGATATTTCATCCATTTACGTAGTTTCTAAATGTTTACCCAAAACATTTATTATACTATTTATTGATTTTTATTGATCCTCTCACATGATAACATGGATATAGTATTCCCACCAATGGACTTTTCACCTCATTGCTAACATATAGCCTCTTATGTTCAGGGATATGCAATTGAGTTCATGTGACCTTCCAGCTCAAAACTGGTTGTTTGTCCCTGGACATAACAAAATGGTATCAAAGGTCTATGATTCACTAAAATGAATTTTCTATTTCCTTTATTTTGGAGTCTTTCATAGTTAATTATAAAATGTTATTGGATTTAGTTTTTTAGGTTTGTTTTGAATCAATTATTTTTATGGTATTTTTTTAATAATTTATAACATTCGATAAAGGAAGGGTTGGTTGTTTCCTACTAAGTCTTGTACTCAAACACTACACTGTGGTTTTAGTGCACTAATATATTTCATCATTGATATGGAAAAGGAAAAGGTACCTATGGTCAATGGATGAGAAGATGTTAATAGAGAATTTTCTGAAAAAAGATGGAGTTTGGAGGACCCCCACACTATTGTATACCTATTTATTAGTTACTACATATTAGACAAGATATGCTTTCCACATTGAAATCTATTCAATTTAGATGATATCTATTCTATTTATTTAGATTCTGATTGATTTATATGATCCCTTATTATATTAATTGTTATAATTTATTGGTCCTAGAAAATGATACATAAGGTGTAGTCTCCCCACATATTGAATCAGACAATAGATATTATTGGAAACCTCTTACGTATGGGGAAGCATGAATGAGGTCATGTTACCTTCCAGCTCAGAACTAGTGGTTCTTTTCAAAATATTACATTAACCATGATTACATACATCAAAATCTTTGAATAAGTTATTTAAATAACCATATACAAAGTACTCTTCATGGTTTCATTTTGAGGGATGATTTCACAGAATGAATTTTTTTTTATTCATTATGGAAAAATTGACCATTTGTAATTTTTTTAATTTCAATACCAATGTATCTTAATTATAATGTCATTGTGGTTAGGTTTTATGTCACGACCCGTCCCCCAAGGCCCATTCCATGACTACCCTAAGCCCGCCTTCCATAGGTCAAGGGCTGGTGACAAGCACAAAAGGTGCAATTCCCTAATACTGGGAAGGCATTGCCTTTATAACATGTAACACACATACAAGAAAGCACACAGCGGGATGAAACACCAAGTAAACTATATAACAAAAGAGTGCTTAATGGAAAAGGGACCTATATACAAGCCTAAATAGAAATTACAAGTACAACTGAAATGCAAGATATCTGAAGAAAAAGAAAATATAGCTACTGGATCATCCTACGAGGATCCGATTTGAAGGGTAGGTACATATCGTCTCCTCAGCACTCCACATCTGTCCGTCTCCTCTGCGTTCCGACAAGATGTATGGTCCACCTCTGGGTACTGTCCAGTCCTGGTACTCTCTTCCTCCATCAGCGTTATCTGTTGTCTGCATCAAACTCAACAAGGCGCGGGCATAGCCCATGCAGGGGTGAGTATAACGATACTCAGTAGGGACCTAGAGACCCTTAAGGTCTCACAAAATACAACAAGGATAAACCACAAAGTATGAAATCAAAAAATAACCCTACTGAGGTATATGACCATACATATACCTAAGTTATTATGTAATCCATCTCAATCATGAGGAAAACACAAAACTACAGACTCATCTCAACTAGGATTTCATTTTATGGGATGTATCTAGTAACATCCCCAATCACATTATCAAAACCTTGGCTGCTATAGTACTCCTTCTCAATCAAGTACAGTGGACCTACCATGACACCAAGTGCGCTTCCCACTAACCTTGGACTGTTGAGGTACTCTTCCTTTCGAGTACCGTGGGTCTTCCGCATCACACAGAGGCACTCCCCACCATAGGTCTGCCACATCACCAAGGGTGCTCCCCCTTTTAGTCTTCTGAGGTACTCCTCCTGTTGAGTATCATGGGTTTGCTGCTTCACCAAGCATGCTCCTCCACCGTGGGTCTTCTGCGATACTAAGGCACTCCCCACTAGGCTAGTAGAGTCACACCGAGTTAAACGGTCAGCAATCGTCAGGTCTCAGCCAACAACTAGGACTCTGCACTATGTTTTCTCATCTCCAATAGGATCTTCTCCATGGGCTACTGGTTGATACTCCATATGTAACGAAGTCCCATGGATAATTATCTCAAAGGTCCACCATGTCATAGGGGTCTCAATGCAATAGACGTTCAATCAGATGCTCGGTATGTGAGTTTTAAGTATTTTAGTCCCAGGGGCCTAGTTGAATTCATGCACGATCCAACCTGACTGTATCTCAACTATACCCCAAACTCTAGTGGGGTATACTAAAAGGGACCTTCATGCTACAAGTTTACCAGCACCATGGACGGTACATCAAACAGACATCTGGTGCCAAAGATATGGACAAAAAAAGAAAAGGGTTGTAGTGGGCCCATGACCGGGCTGACCCAGGCAGGCCGACCCGGCCCGACCCAGTTCGGGGTGACCTGCCCTGACCCGTTGAGTCTTTCCCAACCCGTTGGGTGGGACATCCCCTTGGGTTCGACCAGGACCGATGAGCCCCACCTAGTAGGCCGCGAGGGGCCGTAGAGGGCCAAGAAGACGCAGACCGGCTGCGAGGGCACAGACCAGCCACAGGTCAGCGGGAGGGTGTGTCAGCCTAGAGGGTACCACATGGGCGGCTCGGCCAGGAGGGTGTGGTGAGGGCGACTCATCCCGACGCATGGGGATGGTTCGGCCGGGGCGTCGATAGGGTACTCGCCGGCACGGTCGGGCCAGCTCAGAAGGCCGGCATGCCAGCGCGGCCGGGGTTGCTTGAGAGGCCAGTGGGCTAGCACATCTGGGGCAGATCGGCAAGATGGCGGGTGACATAAGCCGACGGGGGGCACGTCCGGTGGGAGGCACGGTTGGCGGGTAGCGCGGCCGGCTGGTGGTGCGGTTCGGCATGGGAGACGGAGCCGGTTCGGCTGGGGCGTCATAGCGTCGCGAGGGTGGTGCTGGTCGCAGAGTCCACAAGGGGGGGGGGGGTCGTTTCCTTCATCACCTTCGAAGCCATTGTCACCTTCCTTCATTTCAAGGAACACTACAATGAAGAACGTCGGCGGGGGTCGTGCCATGTTTTTTTTGGCACGCACCCTCCTTGTTTAGAGTGTTAGAAAGCGTTTCATCAAAACATAAACAAAGAATGAGCATGGAATATGTTTTAAAACGTAAATTACTATAATCCCTCAATAATTTATATTCCCAACCCTGCAAAGGAAAAATATGGGAGAAAATGGGAATTGTTAATCAAATAAATTAATAAACCCCTACAACTTCCCACAACAATTTATTCCCAACCCTCAAGGAAAACATCTGTGGTTCAACTTGATAATAAGTTGATCCACGATCGTTGTTTTTAGAAGGAATAAATCAAGGGAATAAAATCATGCTTAATTAAAAACCCAACCTTGTTCGATGTTGGTTGATTTTGGCACGAGAAGGCGGATGTCAATTCGTTGTAGACGAACACGTCATACAACGAAAGAATTTCCGAGGATGAAGGTCGAAGTCGTCGACGTTCTTCGTAGAAGAAGCATTATTCGTTAGAGAATATTTTTCCCAAGAGTTCCTCCTCCCCCCAATTCCACCAATGTGAATTATTTGCCAAAATAATAGATTGAAATACATATTAAGTAATTATAATAATATTAAAAAATGTTTAAATAACTAATTGATGTGTTGGATTAATTAATTAATGCAGAGTATTTCGAACAATTAATAAGGTGTGTTGGTGCAATTAAAATTTTGCAGGTGTTGAAGAGGCTTCCCCGACATTTATGAGGGGGGATAAGAGGTTTTCCTCTCCTCCCATTAATAGGGGGTTGGGTGGTCCCCATCACAATAAATCAAGAAGAGGAGGTTTAGTTCTGGTGGACCCCACACCTGAACATCCACATGGTGGGTGGTTTCAACAAAATAAAATAAAATTTGAGCTTATTTTTTTATTTCCACGAAAAAACCCGAAATCTACCTTTCACTCTCGACCAAAAATCATTGTGGTGAAGGTATCTTTATGTGAATACCAGTGTTATGAGTTCAACACTGACCTTGGATTTCATTTCAGTGCAATGGTTGAAAAGTTAGAAAAAAAGCGATCACATGTTTACTGGTCATACCCAAAAAAAGGTCATAAATTTCTTCTGGGCACTCCGGGCCTCGGACACACGAGCCGTAAATTTCTTCGAACTCGTAAAATTCCCATATATTTAAACAAAATAATATGGAAATTCGGGGTCATTACATTCTCCCCACCTTAGGATTTATGTCCCCATAAGACACAACTAAAACTAAGGGAATAAGTGGGGGTACTGAGAACGAATCTATGCCTCCTACCACCATGTGCTCTCCTAGAGGTTCCTATGTTACCAGTGAACGTGAATTAAAGGTATCGACCATCCACAAAGGACATGCTCTTTTCAATCCTCAATCAACACTAGAACCTCTGTAAATGTCTCCCCAAAATCATCATCCAACTCTCCATGGTTGATGATGTGAGAAGGGTCGTTCAAGTATCTCCTCCGTTGGGATACGTGGAAGAAGTCGTGCACCCGGTGCAACTGAGGTGGAAGAGATAAGTGGTATTCCACCTAGACAAATCTAATGGGGATATAAAAATATCTGATGAACCTCTTAGATAACTTTTCGCCCTGACTAATGCTCTGAAAACCAAGTCGAGGTGAGACCCGTAGAAAGGCATGGTCACCATCCTCGAACTCTATAGGTCTTCGTCTCCTGTCGGCATACAACTTCTGACCACATTGTGCAGTATCCATCCACTCTTGGATGACCTCCACCTTTTTTATGGTAGCAATTATCATCTCTGGTCCCACTAGTGCTGACTCCCCTGGGTCAGTCCAGCACAAGGGTGATCTGCAAGGTCGCCCGTATAATGCCTAAAAAGGTGTCATCCCAATCGTGGAGTGATAGTTATTGTTGTACGCAAACTCCACCAAAGGAAAATATTTCTCTCAACTACAACTAAAGCTGAGGACGCAAGCACGCAGCATGTCCTCAAGGGTCGAATGGTCTGCTCAATCTGACCATCCATCTGAGGATGCAAGGCAGCGCTCAAACAATGCTGCTTCCCAAAAGCCTCCTGCAACCCCTTCCATATCAGGGAAGTAAAATGTGTGTGAAGATCAGCGTCGATCATCGAAGGTACTCCATGTAGCTTCACAATCTCCGGCACATAAGGGAATCCCAAACTCTCTACTATACCATGCTCTCTAATCAGTAGGAAGTGGGCCGACATAGATAGTCAGTCCATGATCACCCAAATCGAGTCATGTCCCCTGGATTTACATGGAAGTCCTGTAACTAAATCCATGGATATCCCATCACATATCCACTCTGGGACCTCTAAAGGCTGAACCAAGCCTGCTAGTACCTGATGCTCCACCTTCACTTGCTGACAAGTGTGCCATCAAGAGACAAACTATGCAACTTCTTTCTTTATTCTCAGCCACTAGTGATGTCGTCAGAGTTCCTGGTACATATTTTCCACTCTTGGATATACCCCTAGAAGGGATGTGTGGGACTCCCTCAACACATCCTTATGAAGTGAAACTGGTACTATGGTACAACCTTTGAAAAGGATGATGTGCTCCCCACAATCAGAAAATCTATCAGGTGCATGTTCTGTGGATATTGGAGTACATCATGCCTCACAGTCAACGTCCCCATGCTTTGCCTCACTGACTCACATAAGAATTGGGGGAGTGAATATAAAAGACTGAATAAAGGATACTCCGTCTCTATCCACAAAGGATATCGGCAAAGTGGCTAGCTACTCCATCACGTCACCTAGAAACTATTTACCAGATCTCCTGCTGAGTGCATCTGCGACAACGATACCCTTCTCAATAGTATAGACAATCTTGAAGTCGTAGTCCTGGAGGAACGCAAGCTAATGTTGTTGTCTCATGTTCAAGTCCATATGAGAGAAGATATACCTGAGACTCTTGTGATCATAGTACGCAGTAAAACGCCCACCCATCAGATAGTGTCACCACGTCTTCAAGGCCAAGACCACTGCTGCTAACTCCAGGTGATGGGTAGCGTACTTCTGCTCATGTTTTCTCAGCAGTCGAGAGCTATATGCGATCATTTATCGCTCCTGCATCAGGACACAACTGAGTCTGGTCCCTGATGCATTGTAGTAGAATATGTACCCTATGCCTTCCTCTGGGAGACTCATGATGGGGGCACTAGTCAGCCTCTGCCTCAACTCCTGAAAGCTCTGCTGGCATCTATCCGACCACACAAAGGGTTTCCCCTTCTTCGTCAATGATGATAGTGGTGATGCATCTCTGGATAAATCTAGCACAAATCATCTGTAGTATCCAACCAAACCCAGGAAACTCCGTACCTCCATCACACTCTTGGGTGGCTCCCATGAAAGTACGACCTCAATATTTGCTGGTTCTACTGCAACTCCAGCCTCCGAGATGACATGACCCAGAAAGTAAACCTCTTGGATCCAAAACTGGCACATCGAGAGCTTACCATAAAGCTGCTGCTCTGGGAGTGTGTCAATTACTACCTACAAATGGTAGGTATGATCCTCCTTAGTAGTCTAGTAAATCAGAATGTCGTCGATAAAGACTAGGACAAAGAGATCAAGATAAGGCTGAAAGATCCTATTCATGAGTCCGATGAACACTACTAGAGCATTGGTTATTCCCAAAGGCATAAACAAGACTCATAGTGGCCGTATCTACATCTAAAATTTGTCTTCTGCACATCCTGTAGAGACCCGTATCTTGACGTACATGGACATTACATTACTTTTGCGGAATACTTAGTACATAACAAAAACACACACACAAGGATCGTAATAGTTTAGTGTCTTTGGAAACTCGGAATAAAATCTTCTAATCGTGGGGAAAGATCTTCAACATATCCCATAAAGATCTTCCTTTTTTTTACCTAAAACCTTTCTTTATATCCTGGGGAAAAGAAAACATAAAAGGGTGAGCTCAAATGCTCAGTAAGGGTAAACAAAAGAAATATCAATCACATAATTTTCATAAGAACATAACATTTTTTGGAAATCTTAACCTGCAAAAAAGAGCATAATTTCATAACATGGGATAAATCATAGTAGTGAAATGAAATCATAACTTAAAACATTACTTATTGTGGCATACACACATAATCATAGAGAATCATTTCTTGTTAGTCAAGACTCATTGCCAAGACTATCTTAGTGGACAAAGTCCCTTTCTGAATCGAGTAATCCTCGTTTCAGTCCTGTTTCACTGAACCGGTATAACCTACCATTCCAGCCATGTCTATCTCATGAGATATAAAATCATTACCCAATGCATTGGAGGGAGATATAGGTCCCACCCATCTTATAATGAATCCTTTCTTATGTGTGCCACATAATCATAAATCATACATCATCATGACATCATAAATCAATTCATATAAGATAAAGGAATTCATAAACATAATTCCATCATAACATAGTCAAATCAATGTAAAAATATGGATAGAAACAGAACCCTTTATTATCTTAGATGGAAAATAATTTTGATAAAACACTTGAATTGAATTCTTGAGGAAAATATCCTTTCTTCTTCAAAAACATTTTTCCTTTCATAACATGTCATACAACTTTAAAATAAAAGAAGTTGATTAAAAATAAACTTGCAAACTTGTAAAGGAAGCTTCTTTGAAGTAATGTTTTAAAAATCCATTCATGCCGTATATGTTAAAAAAAACATTCTTCGTACTTTTGTCGGAAAAGTCAAAAAGTACCTCGTACGGAAAAACGACAAAAGATTCCTTTCATATTCTTTACTAAAAACTCACCTAAGGGTAAAATTGGATTTAAACTATTGCAAGTGGATGGAAACAATATTACATATTGAGGGAACATGGATGTGGATGATAACATACACCCCAGTAAATACTTACGAATAAACAATCTCGAATAAAAATGAGATTGTGATATTTCCCTTACCTTATGTCTGACTTGCTTTGTAAGTGTCCGAACCTCCTGTATAATGATTTAAATCATGTTATTGACTTATTCCAGAATCATATTCATTGTTATGATATCATATATGGTTCACTTATGACATTATATTATCCGTTCTTTTGTAAATTCCATGTTAAACAAGCGTTTTGGGTAAAAATCGTTTCATTTATCGTAGGTGTTTTGACTTGTTGTTCTTGACATCATTATTACTTATATCATGATTTACTTACTTCCAGAATATAAAATATGATTTATATATCATATATATTCAGTATATATATATATAATATATAGATAATGGAGACGGTAGTCCGTACGTACGCATTAACGTTGTTTTTACTTTCCTTATTGTCTTGAAATGGAAGTAAGTAGATGACATACATATATATATATATATACATAAATCCAGTAGCTTTATAATGTCATATATTTCATTATTATTTCTTATATATACTTTATAATCATTCTTAAATGGTTAACATGGAGAATGAATCTCATCGCGACGTGGAGACGGTAGTCCGTACGTACGCACGAGCGATGATATCATTTCCATAAATATTGAACTGAATTGAAGTGGATTATACAATATATCAGAATCAATATGATGTTGTAATAACTATATATAGTTATTCTTTACACCATTATACCCATCCATGTAAGGTGGTGGTGGAAAATAGATTACACCACGGCGTGGAGACGGTATTCCGTACGTACGCACGCGCGGTGATTTCTTTTTCCGTAGGATGGATAGATAGTGAAATAGGGTTGTTTCATACTTATAATAACATATCAGTATATGAGTGATACTTATGTTATTACTTCATAATGAAACAACCTAAGAAGAAGAAGTGGAAGAAGAAATAAAGATGAAAGAATTGGTAACGGTAATTACCTCTTCTTTGAAGCGCCTCTTTGAGACCTCCTCTTAGGGCACTAAAATTGGTCTTTGAGGAAGACGAGAACCTCTAGGATGTTTCTAGGGAAGTGGAGAAGAGATTTTGGCAGGGGTTGGCTGATATTGAGTTCTCAAATTGGTTTGATGAGGAGGGGGAGGAGGTGTCCTTTTATAAGGGAGGAGAGGGGCACCTTAGGAATATCTCAAAATATTATTTTATATTAAAGTCAAAATCGGTTTATAATGGTTCCAAAGGGTCTTATTTCGAATATAAAGTGGGTATGGGTCTAAATCCTATCAACCAATATGATTTAGACAAGTTTAGGTTATTATTTTAACCTTATCAATTAGATTTAACTCTAAGTTAAATAATTTAACTTTTACCGTGTCTTTTTGTTTTCTTTCACTATATGGTTAATATACTTACTATAACATGCCAAACGAACCCCAAATTGTATATTTTTAATAACTATATCATTATCTAAGTCATTTGGCCGAACCTTAGATTTTTAGGAAAAAAATAACAATTAATAATATAATATTTGATTTAAAAACTATTTTGTGTCAATTTTGACACTATTTGATATATGATTTTTCTGAAAGTCATAACAGAATTATATGTTCGAACAAAGTTGATTAAATCAACAATAATATATCATAGTAACCTAGAAAATTATTTTAAGTCATAAAAAGTCTCAAATTACATTCATTTGAGCATTTATAACATCAATTATGTTAATATTTCCTTAAAAGGGTAATTACTGCATCATCGTTGTGTCTTAAATAAATTAATTTATTTAAAGTCTAAAAATTATAAATAAAATATCATTATGTAGGAAATCTTTTTATCTTTCTAATGAATATTTATAGTCGAATTTATCTTATGTATAACCCCATATTAAAAATTATTTACTTATTAAACTTTGATTTTAACTATTTTAACCCTTCTTTAAATAAATTAATAATAAATGTCCTAATCTAATCCAAGTGGGCCTAAATGGTCATATTATATTCATAAGGTTGTTTTTGGTCGAATTACACTTATCCAATTGAATTAGTACATGTGTTAGGGTAATAGTAATATCATATTTACCCTTAGTTACCCTATTTACTATTAACCGTGGTAAAAAAAAGTAAAAAGTTACTATTCACCAAAAATTATTTTCTTCTCATTGAACCACATTTTACTTACTGACATCAACCGTGTCTCTCGGATTTTTGAAATTCCATTCACAGAAGTGGTAAAATTAAGTTTTATGAAAAATCCAGTTTTTTTAACTACCACTTAGTAGTTTCACTATTCATCAAAAAATGAGGGTTTTCAGAAAAATGCCAAAATTTCATCCTAAGCTATATTTCATATTCCGAATTCAAAAATGAAGTCTATTTTACCAAATTCATAACATAGAAGTTGAATTAATTAATTTTATAATTAAATCCCGTTATTAAAACAAATAGCGTGTTTTTAAGAAACAATACCTATCAAAAGATTGACACTTGTTTATGTCTGGTTTAAATGTGAAATTACGTCCAATGACCAACATTGTATTAAATTGTAAAAATCTATTCTAAATATACTTTAAAACTACTCAAATTAATTATTTATCACTATTAATTATTTTGATTAAAAAAGTTGTTTTTTAATTATAATTTAGTAATTTTCACTATTCATCAGAATATTAAAGTTATCCGAAATGTACCAAAATTTCACCTTAGGCTAAATGCGATACTCCGAATCCAAAAATGAAGTTCATTTTGAAATATAAGATTTACAGAATTTTAAAAAGTGGTTATTACTATTCATAACGGCTAGTTTTAATAATATTTTAATAGCATATCGTTGTTTAGTGAAACTCGGTATTGCGTATTACACACGCTATCGAGGAAGGTCGCGATTGCGTGTAATGCAAGGCAAGTCAAGGATGCGTGTTGTGCAAGCTCCTTTTGGTGTAGCGTACAACACAAGACATTAATAAAATTAAAAAAGAATATTTTTTTTATAAAATCTTGGGCTGTTACATTCTACCCCCTTTAAAATGAATTTCGCCCTCGAAATTCGTCGGGGTTATAAATGGTTTACTATTCGAAAGTTTCTTTAATAGAAACCCACATCGTAAAAAGGAATATCAAAACTAATCTTTAAAAACAAAAGTATGAAACGTAACGGTTACCCAAATAAACAAATCATTGGGTTTCCACATAGGTGAAAATAAAGATATGGAAGAGAAATCTAACCATCATGTTCTGATGGAGAGTGGTAGAGAACATGGATATGGAAAAGCCAATAATCACAAATCCATAGATTTGTGATTATATAAGGTACCATCTGATTCATCAGGTATAAGATCACTAGGACAACATTTTTGGTTTTCAAGATCATTTCCCTAAAGTTGAAAATTTGATTTAGAATAAATACATACTTTATTTTGGTACAATCTCACTATTGTTCGTGCCTTGAACAATTTCCACTTCATCTCTTAAATAAATGAAGTTGAATTTGTTATTCGTGAAGTGTTAGCAGATCATGTGACGAGTCATTCCATCTGTCTCAAACAAAAGGTTAGTAAAAATTATATGCATAAGTCGATCTATAGTGAGATTAATCATATATGGTTCCTAAAATGGACTTATATTTCATATATCATACTGCTTAATATAATAAAACTAGTTTCTACTAAACAGGGACTTCCTGTAGGCCAGTGGTAGGCGATAAAGGCCAGTCGCACTTCGGTTGTGGGTTCGATTCCTACAGCCTTGTCCGAAATGATGGGCTGTTGCCCGTCTTGCAGGTTGTCCTTTTTCTAAAACTATGTTACTATAACATCCCATCAATAATATCGAAAATCTTCTATCCTTAAACAATACTAACTTATGTCCAACATAATCCAGTATAATCTTTCGGCTTATACATAATACTGTAGTCCACTCTCATAATATAGTGACATCGATTACCAGAGATTTAATATTGTCGTTGATCCCCACATATCATAAGATATGTCTTGTTGGTCACATTCCAAACATTCAAAGTCCTTAATCGTGTATTCTCTTGAATACCTTAGTGAAAACATGAGTGCAGTTAAAAGTTAACACTTTCCACATACCAAAATCCTCAAAATTCTATATACTCAAACCATGATATCACTTAGTCCTTATATTAATCATGAGCTCATGAATACTAATAAACATTTCATTTTCTCGTCTTCATTATGCGCATATCATCTTATTTCCAAAAAATATCCCAATCACTTTGAATACCACATCAATAAATATTGCAACACTCAATGATACAACATTATTTTGGAATCCCATTACATAAACACTTAATCATTCCACCACATCGTTGTCATATTCAACATTGCCAATAGTGATCGCATGTGATTTCCCTTTGTCCTTTGCCTTCAGTGGTTGTTCATGTTGATCATCACTAACCCTTGGATTAGGGCAATTATTAGCATAATGCCCCATTTCCTTGCACTTGAAGCATTGAAGTGTTGGCGGTGCGTTCTCTGCAGTGTTTGCTTTATTCACATCATTAGAAACCCTTTTTCCATTACTTCGACACTCAGCTGCTCGATGACCTTCTTTTCCACACTTAAAACATTTTCTAGTCCCTTTAAGACAATCTCCACCATGCTTCTTCCCACACTTTGTACATAAGGAAACATTCATCTTCTTTTCACCATTATTTTGAGATTTCTCCTTGAACTCCATCTTTCGTTTCTTGTCAAAACCATGAGATGGATATGTAACACCAACTTCCATTTCTACCTTAATAGCACAACGCACAATTTCTTCATAGCTACTGAAGTCTCTTATAGCTAATGCCCTTCGAAGACTTGGTTTTAAGCCACTGAAAAATCGATCAACTTTACTTTCAGGTTGGATGATAATTCCAGAATCATACCATGCAAGTCTTGTAAAATTTGCTTCATAGGTACCAACAGATTCATCGTCCCTTTGCTTCAGTTCAAGAAACTCTTTCTCCATCTTTGTTTGAAGAATACGAGGGAAGTACTTATTGAAAAATAAGTTCTTGAACTCGTCCCAATCCATAGACTCAATTTCATCCCTTTGCCTTGTATTCTTAATAAGATTCCACCATTGATCAGCATCTCCTTCCAAACGATACACTGCTAGGATGACTTTATCATGTTCAGAACATTGAAGAACTGAAAATATCTTTTCAGTAGTACTGATCCATTGTTCAGCCACAAGTGGATCAGAAGACCCACTGAAAGAAGGTGGACGTTGCCTCATGAAGGACTCGATAGAATATTGTTCCCTTCTCTGCTCATTTGGAAGTCCAGAATGATTCATAGCTTGTGTAAGTATAGCAATAAGATTTTTCACTCCATCTCCCATAAAATTTGTTTGTTCAGGAGGGCAATCATTTCATTGTCCATTGCATTGATCAACACGGTTCCTTCGGGTTCCAGCCATCGTCTAAAACCCAAAAAGAATAGTGTGAGAGGCAAAAATCATGCTAGGGAAAACAACATAATAAAGGGGGAGTACCTTCAATATCCAACATCTTAGGTTTAATTCTATGATCGTTAGCGTAATTCTATTACTATAACCTATACGTATACTTATCCCTAGGGACATCCCTAGACATACCTTAGAAATATCTCTAGGGATCTCACTAACGTTTTCGCATCCTAGTTTCCAAAGGTTGACTAAACCTTTCCTCTGATACCAACTGTAGAGACCCGTATCTTGACGTACATGGACATTACATTACTTTTGCGGAATACTTAGTACATAACAAAAACACACACACAAGGATCGTAATAGTTTAGTGTCTTTGGAAACTCGGAATAAAATCTTCTAATCGTGGGGAAAGATCTTCAACATCTCCCATAAAGATCTTCCTTTTTTTTTACCTAAAACCTTTCTTTATATCCTGGGGAAAAGAAAACATAAAAGGGTGAGCTCAAATGCTCAGTAAGGGTAAACAAAAGAAATATCAATCACATAATTTTCATAAGAACATAACATTTTTTGGAAATCTTAACCTGCAAAAGAGAGCATAATTTCATAACATGGGATAAATCATAGTAGTGAAATGAAATCATAACTTAAAACATTACTTATTGTGGCATACACACATAATCATAGAGAATCATTTCTTGTTAGTCAAGACTCATTGCCAAGACTATCTTAGTGGACAAAGTCCCTTTCTGAATCGAGTAATCCTCGTTTCAGTCCTGTTTCACTGAACCGGTATAACCTACCATTCCAGCCATGTCTATCTCATGAGATATAAAATCTTTACCCAATGCATTGGAGGGAGATATAGGTCCCACCCATCTTATAATGAATCCTTTCTTATGTGTGCCACATAATCATAAATCATACATCATCATGACATCATAAATCAATTCATATAAGATAAAGGAATTAATAAACATAATTCCATCATAACATAGTCAAATCAATGTAAAAATATGGATAGAAACAGAACCCTTTATTATCTTAGATGGAAAATAATTTTGATAAAACACTTGAATTGAATTCTTGAGGAAAATATCCTTTCTTCTTCAAAAACATTTTTCCTTTCATAACATGTCATACAACTTTAAAATAAAAGAAGTTGATTAAAAATAAACTTGAAAACTTGTAAAGGAAGCTTCTTTGAAGTAATGTTTTAAAAATCCATTCATGCCGTATATGTTAAAAAAAACATTCTTCGTACTTTTGTCGGAAAAGTCAAAAAGTACCTCGTACGGAAAAACGACAAAAGATTCCTTTCATATTCTTTACTAAAAACTCACCTAAGGGTAAAATTGGATTTAAACTATTGCAAGTGGATGAAAACAATATTACATATTGAGGGAACATGGATGTGGATGATAAAATATACCCCAGTAAATACTTACGAATAAACAATCTCGAATAAAAATGAGATTGTGATATTTCCCTTACCTTATGTCTGACTTGCTTTGTAAGTGTCCGAACCTCCTGTATAATGATTTAAATCATGTTATTGACTTATTCCAGAATCATATTCATTGTTATGATATCATATATGGTTCACTTATGACATTATATTACTCGTTCTTTTGTAAATTCCATGTTAAACAAGCGTTTTGGGTAAAAATCGTTTCATTTATCGTAGGTGTTTTGACTTGTTGTTCTTGACATCATTATTACTTATATCATGATTTACTTACTTCCAAAATATAAAATATGATTTATATATCATATATATTCAGTATATATATATATAATATATAGATAATGGAGACAGTAGTCCGTACGTACGCATGAACGTTGTTTTTACTTTCCTTATTGTCTTGAAATGGAAGTAAGTAGATGACATACATATATATATATATATACATAAATCCAGTAGCTTTATAATGTCATATATTTCATTATTATTTCTTATATATACTTTATAATCATTCTTAAATGGTTAACATGGAGAATGAATCTCATCGCGACGTGGAGACGGTAGTCCGTACGTACGCACGAGCGATGATATCATTTCCATAAATATTGAACTGAATTGAAGTGGATTATACAATATATCAGAATCAATATGATGTTGTAATAACTATATATAGTTATTCTTTACACCATTATACCCATCCATGTAAGGTGGTGGTGGAAAATAGATTACACCACGGCGTGGAGACGGTATTCCGTACGTACGCACGCGCGGTGATTTATTTTTCCGTAGGATGGATAGATAGTGAAATAGGGTTGTTTCATACTTATAATAGCATATCAGTATATGAGTGATACTTATGTTATTACTTCATAATGAAACAACCTAAGAAGAAGAAGTGGAAGAAGAAATAAAGATGAAAGAATTGGTAACGGTAATTACCTCTTCTTTGAAGCGCCTCTTTGAGACCTCCTCTTAGGGCACTAAAATTGGTCTTTGAGGAAGACCAGAACCTCTAGGATGTTTCTAGGGAAGTGGAGAAGAGATTTTGGTAGGGGTTGGCTGAGATTGAGTGCTCAAATTGGTTTGAGGAGGAGGGGGAGGAGGTGTCCTTTTATAAGGGAGGAGAGGGGCACCTTAGGAAAATCTCAAAATATTATTTTATATTAAAGTCAAAATCGGTTTATAATGGTTCCAAAGGGTCTTATTTCGAATATAAAGTGGGGATGGGTCGAAATACGATCAACCAATAGGATTTAGACAAGTTTAGGTTATTATTTTAACCTTATCAATTAGATTTAACTCTAAGTTAAATAATTTAACTTTTACCGTGTCTTTTTGTTTTCTTTCACTATATGGTTAATATACTTACTATAACATGCCAAAAGAACCCCAAATTGTATATTTTTAATAACTATATCATTATCTAAGTCATTTGGCCTAACCTTAGATTTTTAGTAATAAAATAACAATTAATAATATAATATTTGATTTAAAAACTATTTTGTGTCAATTTTGACACTATTTGATATATGATTTTTGTGAAAGTCATAAAAGAATTATATGTTCGAACAAAGTTGATTAAATCAACAATAATATATCATAGTAACCTAGAAAATTAGTTTAAGTCATAAAAAGTCTCAAATTACATTCATTTGAGCATTTATAACATCAATTATGTTAATATTTCCTTAAAAGGGTAATTACTGCATCATCGTTGTGTCTTAAATAAATTAATTTATTTAAAGTCTAAAAATTATAAATAAAATATCATTATGTAGGAAATCTTGTTAGCTTTCTAATGAATATTTATAGTCGAATTTATCTTATGTATAACCCCATATTAAAAATTATTTACTTATTAAACATTGATTTTAACTATTTTAACCCTTCTTTAAATAAATTAATAATAAATGTCCTAATCTAATCCAAGTGGGCCTAAATGGTCATATTATATTCATAAGGTTGTTTTTGGTCGAATTACACTTATCCAATTGAATTATTACATGTGTTAGGGTAATAGTAATATCATATTTACCCTTAGTTACCCTATTTACTATTAACCGTGGTAAAAAAAGTAAAAAGTTACTATTCACCAAAAATTATTTTCATCTCATTGAACCACATTTTACTTACTGACATCAACCGTGTCTCTCGGATTTTTGAAATTCCATTCACAGAAGTGGTAAAATTAAGTTTTATGAAAAATCCAGTTTTTTTAACTACCACTTAGTAGTTTCACTATTCATCAAAAAATGAAGGTTTTCAGAAAAATGCCAAAATTTCATCCTAAGCTATATTTCATATTCCGAATTCAAAAATGAAGTCTATTTTACCAAATTCATAACATAGAAGTTGAATTAATTAATTTTATAATTAAATCCCGTTATTAAAACAAATAGCGTGTTTTTAAGAAACAATACCTATCAAAAGATTGACACTTGTTTATGTCTAGTTTAAATGTGAAATTACGACCAATGACCAACATTGTATTAAATTGTAAAAATATATTCTAAATATACTTTAAAACTACTCAAATTAATAATTTATCACTATTAATTATTTCGATTAAAAAAGTTGTTTTTTAATTATAATTTAGTAATTTTCACTATTCATCAGAATATGAAAGTTATCCGAAATGTACCAAAATTTCACCTTAGGCTAAATGCGATACTCCGAATCCAAAAATGAAGTTCATTTTGAAATATAAGATTTACAAAATTTTAAAAAGTGGTTATTACTATTCATAACGGCTAGTTTTAATAATATTTTAATAGCATATCGTTGTTTTGTGAAACTCGGTATTGCGTATTACACACTCTATCGAGGAAGGTCGCGATTGCGTGTAATGCACGGCAAGTCAAGGATGCGTGTTGTGCAAGCTCCTTTTGGTGTATCATACAACACAAGACATTAATAAAATTAAAAAAGAATATTTTTTTTAATAAATCTTGGGCTGTTACACATCCTCTCCTCGAACATTTAGATGGTGATAGCCTGATCTGAGGTCTATCTTCGAGAACCACTATTCTCCCTTCAACTGATCAAATAGGTCATCAATCCTCGAAAGTGTGTACTTGTTCTTCACAACCATCTGGTTCAGGTGACAGTAGTCGACACAAATCTGCAAGCTCCCATCCGCCTTCATGGCGAACAGAATCGATGCTACCCAAGGTGAAACTATGGGCCGAATGAATCCATTCCCCTGAAAGTCATCTAGCTGTACTTGCAGCTCACGAAGCTCCACAGGAGCCATCTGGTATACTGGTGTAGATTTCAGTGTCATCCCCAGGTACAAGTCAATGTAAAAGTCCACCTTTCTATGAGGAGGTAGACCTAGGACATCATTAGGGAAAACATCCATGTACTGGTCCACCACTATAGGATAACATGGACTCTCCACATCAACAGCTCTAAGGGTAAGGCTAGAAAACTGATGAATGATCAGTTGTACTCTCCTCCGAACAAGTCTGTCATGTTTTGCAACAACTCCCTTCTCATCGGTGAAGGTAAACCTAGTCCCATCCATACTAACACACCGTACTTTGTGCCTAATAAAGTTAATTTGAGCAGGGACAGTAGATAACAAGTCCATACCCAAAATGACATCATAAGGCCTCTATGCCGCTACTAGGAGATCAAATTCGAATATCTCACCTCCTAGAGTAAGCTCACACTGTTAGCACCAGTGGGTAATCATCGAATCTTCTCCCATATGAGTCTATAGCTGTAAAGATCGAGCCAATGGCTCTGTCAGAATCTTCGAGCTCTGAACAAGGGTAGTGGCAATAAAAGTGTGACTGGAACTTGTGTCTATAAGTACTACACCTATGGTGGAGTACACACATATTGTACCTCGAAACATTTCTGGAGCGCCATGATCGTAAGCCTCAGCTTCTTGAAGCTGATCTCTCCCCTTTCCAACTACTCCCTATGGTTGGGGTGGACCTCCTGGTGGTGGTGGTGGTAACATCTCGAAACGTCTCCAACCACCAGCTGCATGACCTTCTCCTCTTCAACGTCCTGCTGCTCCCTACAGACCTCCTCGGTCGAATCTCTGTCTCTGCCTAGGCAGTCCTTAGACCATCTGCTGATCATCAGAATGACGGGTCAAACAGTCACAAATCATGTGACCCTGCACGCCGCATGAGTAACATTGCCCTCTCCTGGCATGTTGTCCCCACTTCAGGTGCTCCGTACAACTGATCCTGAGTCATGCGGTGTCCCACCTGTAGGTCTGGTCCTCTTGGGATTCTGTGAAATCTAACATCTACCATCTGTAGAAGACACCACTACGATTTGACTGATAGTGGGTCTCATTGTTGGTGTCTGCTCAGCAAGGAAACTCTCCACAATGAGGGGTATCTCTAACACCCCTACTGTGTTGGGGTGTTGTGTGAGATCCCTGAAGCCATGATCTACCTCTTTAGTCCCTGATTGAAGCTCTATGACCTGAAGAATGGGTCCCGCACCATATCAGTGGAGTAGTGTGAGAGGTCTGTGAACCTTACTGAGTATTGAGCTACAATCATGCTACCCTGCTACAGACGAAGTAGCTCCTGTATGCGCACTGCGCGAAGAGTCGCTGGGACAAACTCTTCCCAGAATAAACTCTCTAAGTCTACCCAGAGAAGCATCAACTCATCATGTACCAAGAGAATCAAGTTCCACCATCTTCCTACTGCTAGCTATAGAAGGCTAGTGGAAAGGATCACCATGTGGTAGGCTAGTGTCCCAATGAGTCAAAAGACTCTCACCACAGCCTCTATCCAATCCTCAGCTGCCTTTGGGTCTGTCTCTCCCCAGAACCTGGGTGGCCTCTGGCACTAGAGCTTGTGAAACATGCTCATGTGGTGTTCACCATCTGCTATTGGGGCTGGTGGCATCGGTGGCCCAACGGGGAATGATACCACTGGTGCCTCTGTTGGAAAAGTGCCCTACCCAGAGGCCTCATTGCTTGGTTGGCTATCTGGATGTACCACTCTCATAACTCAAGTCAGATGTCAGCATAGAGGCATTCTGAAAAGAAATAGCTGTTATACGGTTAAAAGGTTATAACTTTAGAGCTGACCTGCTGAGCTGACGTAAAGAAAACTTTTAAAAAAAACACACGCAATCAGTGTTTTTGTGCACTAAGTGGGAAATCAGAAGTCAGGGTCCTGGTGTATGGATACATTGGCAGTTTCAACAACACTGGACTCCCTGAACATAAAAACACACTCACTAAATATAACACTATTACTTCACAGATAATATTAGAGTCCCATGTTCTACGGTAGAACTGACTCCTATGATACAAATTTGTCACGACCCGTCCCTCGGGGCCCATGCCGTGACCACCCCAAGCCCGCCTTCCATAGGCCATGGGTTGGCGACTAACACAATAGGCATAATTTTCTAAAACTAGGAAGGAATTTCATTTATAATCTATAACACACACATAAGAAAGCACACAACTGGTCGAAACACCAAGTAAATCGTATAACAAAAGAGTGTTGAATGTAAAAGGGGCCAGTATACAATCCCAACTAGAAAGTACAAGTACAACTAAAATGAAATTCATCTAAAGAAAAAGAAAAGACAGCTACTGGATCATCCTTCGAGGTTCCTACATGAAGGGGAGGTACATATCATCTTCTCAGCACTACACGTCTGTCTGTCTCCTCAGTGTACCGTCAAGTCATATGGTCCACCTCTGGGTACCATCCAGTCCTAGTACTCTCAGCCACATTCAGCGTTTTCTGTCATTTGTATCCAACACAACAAGGTGCGGGCATAGCCCGTGAAGGGGTGAGTATAACGATACTCAGTAGGGACCCCGAGACTCTCAAGGTCTCACAAAATACAACATGGATAAACCACAAAGTACGAAAGTAACAGATAACCCTACGTAGGTATATGCCCATACATATACCTAAATTATTAAGTAATCCATCTCAATCATGATGAAAACACAAAAGTACTGACTCGGTTCAACTTGTATTTTATTTTAGGGGTAGTATCTAGTAACATACCCTTTCTCATTATCGAATCCTCGTCTTCTGGAGAACTCCTGTTCAATCGAGTATAGTGGGTGTGTCGTGACACCAAGAGCACTTCCCACTAACCTTGGACTACTGAGGTACTCTTCCTGTCGAGTACCGTGGGTATGCCACATCACCAAGATCACTCCCCCTTGTAGCCTACTGAGGCACTCCTCCTGTCAAGTACCGTGGGTCTACCACGTCACCAAGCATGCTCCTCCACCATGGGTCTATCACGACACCTAGGCGCTCCCTAATGGGCAAGTAGAGTCACTCTTAGTCAAACGGTTAGTAGTCGTCACGTATCAGCCACCTATTAGGACTCTACACTACACTCGCTGGTCTGTAGGAGGATCTACTCCACGAGCTACTGGTTGATACTGAATCTGTCACGAAGTCCCATGAAGAATTATCTCTACGGTATACCACCTCATAGGGGTCTCAACACAATTGACGGTGTGTCAATCGGATTCCAGGTTTGTGAGTTTTTAGTCTTTTAGTCTCGTGGCCCCGGTTGGATTCGTGCATGATCCAACCTAACTGTATATCAACTATACCCCAAATTTTTATAGGGTATTCTCAGAGGGCCTGTAATGCTCCATGATTACTAGCACCACTTATTGTTCATCAAACGGACGTCCGATGCCTATGATATGGCCAAAAGAAATTAAATGGTCGTAGTGCGCCCGAATTTGGTTTGACCCCGTCAGGCCTACCTGGACTGACCGATTGGGTCAGGCCTGAACCGTTGGGCAGGCCATCCTATTGGGTTTATCCCAGCCATCAGAGCCCATCCTAGCAAGCCATGAGGGTAGTAGAGGGCCGACAGGGCACAGACCGGCCATGAGGGCGCAGACTGGCTGCGGGTCGGCACGAGGGATGTTCGGCCCGGAGGACACCACGTGGGAGGCTCGGCCTAGAGGGCGCCGCGAGGGTGGATCATCTCAGGGGGGAAGACCAATTCAGTCAGGGTGTCGGGAGGGTGCTGGCCGGCGCGACCGGGGGAGGCTCGGAAGGCCAGCGGGCGGGCACGGTCGAAGAGGCTTAGAAGGCCGGCAGGCTGGCGCAGCTGGGGCGGCTCCAGAGGCCGTCGGGGGGCGCAAGCTGGTGGGTGGCACGACCAGTGGGTGGAACGGCTGGTGGGAATCGCGGTTTGGCCCGAGGTGAAAGAGCCGGTTCTTCCGTGGTGTCAGAGCATCGAGGGGGTGGCACATGTTGCGGAGGCCGCGGGTGGCGTGGCCTTTGAATTCATCGCCTTCCTCCGTTTCAGAGAACACCACAAAGAAGAAGAGTGGCAAGGGGTCGAACCTTGTTTGTTTGGCCCGTGCCCTCCTCTTTTAGAGTGGTAGAAAGAAGTTCATCAAGAACATAAAAAAATAATGAGCATTGAAGATATTTTAAAACATCAATTCCCATAATCCCTCGATAATTTCTATTCCCAACCCGGCAAAGAAAAAAAGATGGGAGAACATGGGAAGTGTTAATCAAATAATGAATAAACCCCTACAACTTCCCACAACAAATTATTCCTAACCTACAAGGAAAAAATCCATGAATCAACTTTACAATAAGTTGATCCGCATTCTTTGTTTTTAAAAAGAAAGAATCAAGGGAATAAAATCATACTTAATTAAAAACCCTACCTTTTTCTCTGTTGGTTGACATTGGCTTGAGAAGTCGTACGTCGATTAGTAGAAGGCGAATATGTCCCACGTCGAAGGAATTTTCGAGGAAGAAGGTTGAAGTCGTCGACATTATTCATGGACGAAGCGTTCTTCGGTGGATAAGCTTTCTCCCAAGAGCTCCTCCTCTCCCCAATTCATCCAAAGTGAATTTGTAGCCAAAATAATAGATTGAAATATCTATTATGACATTGGAATAATATTCAAAAAGGTTTTAATTATTAATCGATGTGTTGGATCAATTAATTAATTCGAAGGATTTGGCACAATTAATTAGGTGTGTTGGAACAATTAAAATTGTGGAGGTATTGAAGAGGCTCCCCCCACATTTATGAGGGGGGTTGAGAGGTTTTCCTCTCCCCCAATTAATAGGGGTCAGGTGGTCCTCGCCACAATAAATCAAGAAGAGGAGGTTTAGTTCCAGTGGACCCCACCCATGAAAAACCACATGGTGGGTGGTTACAAAAAAATAAAATAAAATATGAGCTTATTTTATTTTATTATTTCCACTAAAAACCCAAAAAATATCTTTCACTCTTGACCCACTGTCATGTAGGTGAAGGTATCCTTAAGTGAATACCAGTGCTGCAAGAAAAATGATGCCCTCAGATTTCAATTTTATTAATTGGTTCAAAAGTTAGAAAAAATCATCTCGTACGTTTACAGAACATAAATGAAATAATGTTTAGAAATTCATTCCGGGCACTCCGGGCCTCGGAATCACGTGCTGTAAATTTTCATGGACTCTTAAAATTCCCATATATTTAAAAAATACATAGAAATTCCGGGTCTTTACATTTTATATAGTCTATTTGTTTCTTTACACGATGAATATATTTTACCTTATTAGGGATGAGTGGGGTCTGTAATAACACCACGATGCATTGGTAGTTTTCCTGAGATAAACACAATGGGGTATTTAGTTGTATACCTTTGCAAAAAAATATTTTCTAGACACAATGAATTTATGGTATGATTATGATGTATGAAATAATTATTATTTTTTAACATGTACATAGTGGTAAAGTAATAATATCTATTATCATGACATACATGTTTAGGTAATGGAATTATCTATATATCAAATTATGAATTTCATCATAGTGAAATTCGTAATTATAATCCATGTGATCAGTTTATTTACATTATTACCCCAAGATATATTATGCATTAAATTTCATTATATTATGGAATTATTGTTGATTATATATTCCTGAAAGAATATTTATTCTAATCAAAAACTCAATTGGGATCTTTGAATGTTATATCTTATGTGTACCCATACTATGAATTTGAATTTGTGGTTCTTATGATTAAATTCCCCTAGATTATGAATAAACATATTACATGTGATATGGACAAAAGAATAGAAATTGAGGAGAATTAATTATAATTGTTAATGACTAAATTTGGATTACTCAATTACTTATATAGTATAAAAACATGTCAATTAGTTAGAAAATGGATGGGTATTATTAGTTTATTTTAATTTCATTAAAACACTAAACCTGAATGATCATGTGAATATATTTTAATGAAATGATTTCATTTCATTATGTAATTAAATGATCATGTTAATGGGTTATCACAAATGTAATCAATGAATGGTTTTAATAACATTAGTTGTTACAATTTTATTAGTTGATTATAATCTATATGTGGTGGTTACGATCATGTGTTAATATATTATAGGTTTATTAAAATTTTAAAGGTATGGATAAAACATAAAGTAAATTTTGGTAATATTTTATATTTTATATTTTTAGGGAATAAATTGAGAAAATATTCGAACAAACTATATGAATTATTCTATGAATAGAAAACCCCACAATGTTTTAGAAAATATTGGGGTTTACAGTCTCCATGAAATTACATCAATTTGTGGATAGAGAAAAGTTGATGTAGTTCTAGAATGGATGCACATAGGTGTAATCACCTAGAAATGGGATATTTTATTATTAACATTATCTTTACTAGATGCACGATGAGTGGAATTAATACTATAAATACTAGATAAATACACTTGGGGAGTATATATTGGAAATTAAAACACTTTTTACAAGATTTTATGAGTTATATATTTTCAAATTAAATTATGGTTTTAGTTTAGTAAGTATAAGAGAACACATATTAATATATTTAATGATGATAAAAGAGAGTTATTAGACCAAACAAATGTTACATGAATGAATAAAAGGTTGAAATGAATGTATTTGTAGTGTAAAATTCAATATGTAAAAATTGTAGTGTCAGTAGTTATATGTTCAATATTTTCCAATAGATAGAACATTTTATTATTATTGGGAAACAAAAAACAAAAAAAATATATAATTTAAAAATATGATAAAACATAAAAAATATTGTAATAACATGAATATCCTTACAATCATATCCATGGAAATTATAAATAGTACTATTATAAGTTTTTTTGTGGAATGTAAAAAAAATTAATGTGCGCTAAGAATCCTACTAAGTGCTCATAGAAAAAATATTCTTATGTGAAATAAGCATCGTGTATGTGATATGGAAAGAAAAAATGAAAAATGTGAAACTATAATAAATTGAAAAAGTGTGAATTCAAGGTCCATGATAATAAATTAATACACGGATACAAATAATCATTGATCTCATATTGATGGAATTCAAAATGGTGGAAATCAAAAACATAATTCCACAACCATGTGAAAAGACACATTCCTATCATGGGATGTTTTATACAAAAATACAAAACCTATTTTTAATCTTGAGAATAATCAACTCACTAAGTTTCTATATAATGTTGGACCCCACCCATCACCAGATTTAGTATAATTTATTCACCATAATAGACAACAAGAACATTAATACCATTCATTGATAAAAATATTACTTATAAATACATGTCTATCCCTATATTGAGAAATAAAACCATCAAATAATTCCTCCTAAATAGAATAATATTGGTATCTTTTAGAACATCCCTTAATAAACATAGAGGTCGTGTGGTATCATCAAAGTAACATGAAGTACTCTTATTAATGAAATATAACTGAAAGGGTAAATAAAATTTGATGTGTTATAAATAGAATATAGTAATTTAATTCAATAGTTTTAATTTGTTGTGGAACAAGGAAATTTTCAGAAATGTCATTCATCGTGGTTTACTAAAAGGATGGGAGTGTTCCAATTAATATCCCCTAGGAGTGTCTCTCAAGGGGATTTGCCTTAGGCCCACATGTTGTGCATTAGGGTGATGATTAATTCGATGCTCATCCAACCATTCTAGGGTAGTTACCCATATTATCATGTTTTCAATATCCCCATCTACTTTATATTATATAGTTGGGTATTCATTTTCTATGAAATTACACTCACTTTCACATTACCAATACATCTAATGATTTTCTTCCATAAAGAATTCAAAATTTGACTCAAACTAATATTTAATGGGAACCACAATATAGAATTTTAATTAAAAAAAATTTCATGATTATTATTATAATTGGCTTCCATGGAAATCTAAGCACTACATTCAATAAAAATATAGGAATTTTACATGATTCCTTATGTCAAAAATTTAAGACTGAAAACCCTCACATATGATTATTTATTAATACATCCATATCCTCTTAGAATAGATATATATAACATAATATTAAAATACAATGAATAAATATATTTCAGGATATATCATCTTAAATAGTATGTATATACATTACATAATAGAAATTATGTGGACAATACAAAATGTCTATAATAGTGTATTTTTAGGTAGAAAACAATTACATATTCTTCTAAATTTAATGAATGTATATTATACTCATGTGTCATTAACATATATATCATAATAAAATAATTCATCATCTTACTAATATCAATTTTCATTAAAAATCGTTATAAATAGTATTTCTCTAAATAATTTTTCCTAATTTTCCACATAAATTGTTTATTATTTTAAACATTTGTAATAATTTCATAATTGTAGTGTTTTTAGTCGTTATAATTACAATTACTATCATTAAAAGGTCATTAAAGATAATTTTATGCATACCATACAATAATTTATGCAGTAATAAATCCATTTCATGATTTTTTTATCCTTTGAACTTGATGATGAAATAAATAATAAGCATGTTTTGGTGACTCTTGATTATTGTAGTGTGTTTACATAATTAATTTATTGAATATTGATAAAACACATCTAGAAAAAAATCACTATTTAAAAATTTTAATCATATGATAATTTTCATTATTATCCCATATTCATTACAGATGAAAATTCTTATTATTGTCCAAAATATTTTGTTAAACCATACCAATAAAATAACATACACTAATTTAGTAAATTATTATGAGGTGTATTTGTTGTAATATCATTATGAAAGGACTATAAAGACACTTTTTATTGTATCTTATTTTTCTGAAAATTAATTATAATTATTTATAATAATAACTAATATATATGGAATTATTAAAAAGTTTTAATAAATAGGTAACCTCTTGTTATACTTATTTTGAATGATTAAATTAAAGATGATCATTTATTAGTCATATCATTAATAGGATCGATATTTTTCATGAAATAACCTTAATGATATCACCAAAATAATAATTTTCCCTTAATATTGTCCATTGAACCATCCTAAGCAGGTGGTTATAGAAAACAAAACATGTTATTACATGGCGGTCGTAGTCCGCATAACACCCGATCAATGTTTTTTTTAATGGATGAATTATATGAATAAAAATTTGTAATAATTATAATATACACAAATTAAATTATATATGTAATAATAATATCATTATATAGTGTGTCTTGATTAAATTTCAGTAATTATAATTAATAACAAAACTAAGTAGTCTATAATACTTACATAGGGGACTTGAATTTTCCTAGGTTATCTCATTGGATTTGAAGGCCTTAGGATGGCTATGACCTTCTAGGGGACTCTCAATTTGGTTAAGGTTTTTTGAAGAGAAAGATTCATTTTTTCTTGAATAAAATCGAAATATTAGTAGTGTATTGAAGTAGAAAATTTGTTAACATTTTATCAGTGAAAATATGGGTATTTTGTTGAGTAAACCCTACATCATTAATATTATAATGATTTTATCATGTTCCAAATGGAATTAAATAGGAAAATGTGGATATGAAATGAATTTTCATCATAAAATCACCTCATCCATTCCTTATTTATATATCATTGAGTGATTTAAGTATTTTTTATTAACTTTTTATCTTTTAATCTAATATAATTTTACCTTGGTATTTAATTACTATCCTAGGTAATTAGTTCAAATTAAAATTTTTAATATTGAAATTTTATCCATGTTTTATAATTTTGATTAAAAAATTTAAAATCATTTTTTCAAATAAAATCTCATGATGTTTTAATTGATAATTTTAAATTATATACACTTAATCATGTAAGAAATTACTGATATAATTTTTAATGGATTAAGTTTCTATATAAGATAAAATCCACATGGATATGATTTAAGTTGAATAATTTAATTTACTATAGAATAAGTAAAATTTATGAGGATTTAGTGGTATCAAAAAATGAAAATCTATTGAAAATATATCATTTAATTAAATGATAAGGAGTATTTTTTATATTAGTGTTACCTTTTCATTAGTTATAAAAAAGTTTTACATTGGTTTTATATGTTCATAAAATATTCTACAATGTATAATGTTATACCATAAATTCATATTTTATAACATAATCTGTTTTATAAATTCCAATGAAATTATAATATAATAATAATGTCATATAAATTACATGTTTTGATGAAAGCATATTTTTATACTAAAACAAACCCTTATAGAAAAAAGGTATAATTTTTTTAATAAACTAATTTGGATATAATGAATTCAAAAATGACGATAGTTTGGATAATTATAAATTAGAAAATAAATCGACGTATAAATTATAATTAATGGGATCATTAGTTTGATAGTACAAAATAATGAATTTACATGATATTAAGATGTATCATGTTTCATATTATCAACCCATAAATAATTTCTTCCTAAACATTGTGTTATATATCAACAATTGAAAAATATGTATTGTCCTTCCTTATAGATTATTTATAATGCATGGTTTCTATCATTTCAATGGGTCTTTCACCAATTGTGTTGTCTGGTTCTATTATAATTTCTCTTTGGTGTAATGAATATACACATTCTCATTATTAAACGACAATTCAGGAACTATCTATATTCCATCAGATTCGAACACTTGCATTAGACATAGGATGTGTTTCTTTAGTAATGATACATGGATGCTGTCATGTACTTTAGAATGTTTGGGTAACATATCCAATGATTATGATACATTCTCAATTAATTTTATTACTCCAAAAGTCACAATGCCCATAGGTCTTGAGTTCCCATTTTTACTAAATCTTTTGACCACCTACCATGGTGAAACCCACAGTAATACATGATTCCCCACTTTATCTTCCATGTATTTTCCATCAATTTTTAGCGTAGATTGTTTTTTTGGGAAGCAATAATGTGATCATGAATATTCCATACATTAAAAACTGTCTCCACTACAATATCTGGTCTAACATAATTTCATTCTCCATCATATCCCAAATATATTTATGTGTGACACCATTTTCTATATATTTATTCATATGGCATCACATAGAAGATTGAACAGAAAATTGTATATTATATAAACTCCAACAAAGATAAGGTACTAATCTCATATACCTAGGAAGTCAAGAGTCCATGATCTCCATATGTCTTCTAATAACTAGATAATTCATTCAGATAGCCCATATGTCTAGGGATGATATGATTTTCTAAAATGTAACTCAATGTTGTGATACCTTTTATTAATCCTGTATAATTTTAATGTGAATTGAATTTATTGATCATATAATATTGATAGAGGATTCCCATGAAACTTTTTGAATTTATTGATATCGTGTTAGGTAAGGGGCTCATGTGGTTGATCTTCTCTTATCTTTAGGAAATGAGTATACGTAATAATACTATCAATGATTTCCCTTATAGAATCATTCATCCTTAGGGTATTTGGATATCCAGTGAAAAAATACATTATAACAATCTCCCACTTCAATATAGGTATAGGAATTTATTTCATGACCCTGTTATTTTTTTTCATCCTTTAGAAAAAAGTAATGCCAATAATGTAGACACATAATCCAAAATTTCCTAAATTTATGGCATGACAACATTAATGTACTCTTAAATCCATATAGATCATTATACTACAGGGGTTATAGTGAGATTTATGTAATTTGGTTCATTTAAAAGTTCCCTCTTCAACTCTGGTGTGGATATAACAAAAAACTTCTTTCCAAACATCAAAATCTTATCTCTCTTAATAATGGCTATCTATTTACCATTATTAAATTCATTAATTTTCCTTCATATTTTCTCAACATCATTTTAGGACTTCACATTCGTTTCTATTAAGAATGGTTAAAAATTGATTACAAAAAAATAATATCTATCATTTCCTAGAAATAACCATGTTAATATTTAATATATCTCTGTATATGGGATCCTTATTAATATTAATCATCATCAAAAATCAATAGATGACCCAAAAAAACACATATGTCACTTTTTTTACCATTCCATTATTGTAGTGTATTGAAAAATCAAAGTACTTGACTTTTTTGAGCCTACATCCTTGCATCACATTGAAATATTTTTAAGAGAATATATTCTTGAAAATATAATTTTTTATATGTATAGAAGAACATTCACTATAGTGGTATTTATAGTATAATATCAAATAATGAATTTTGTTTCTAGTTCAAGGTCTTCAGTTAGATACTTTTATTAATGGATTTTCAATTTCCCTAGATAATATGTAATCACCCTATCATTTTGATGAAGGAAAAAAAGATTCATTTATTAAATTCATTACTATAAATTTCAAATATGACCTCACATATTGAAAGATTCAAAACTGTTTTATTAATTAGCCTCGAGGTCATCAATTGGAAAAATTCCTAAAATTCCACTGAGATGTGAATTTGAACCCTATACTTATTAATATAGTGATAGGGTTGGAGAACTAGGTGAAATATTGAATAAACCACTTATTGTAACCTACCAACCCGAATAATCTTTTGGGTGTTGGTTTTGTTTTATAGTATGATAAATTTATTGACTACTATTTTTTGAAGGGTTAGCATGTATTCCGTCCTTGGAGAATGTATAAACATGAAATGAAATGTTATTGAAAGAAATCCATAGTTATTATACATTTCAAGTAATTATTATTGAGGTTATCTAGAATTATTTGTAGATGACACTTCGGATTATCCTAATCCATAGAGTATTTCAAGATATAATTAATGTGAACCAGAACATATTTATAAATACACTACATGAAAATTATGTTCATCACGTCCATAAATTCAAAAAATATATATGTAAATTCAAAAAGAATTAATATAAATTCATCATGTCAATACCATATTCGAAATGCTTTCTCTGTTATATCATCATTCATCACCCTTAGTTCTTGATAACCAAAGTGAATATCGATCATTGAAATGTATTTTTATCCTTGATTTTGATCAAATAAGTCACCAAATGTGTGTAAAAGGAATATTATTCTTTATATTAATGTCATTGATCATCCAATAATCGATGTACAATATCATGGAACCGTCCTTTGTTTCATTAAAAAATACGGTCTCCCCATGGAGAAACACTAGGAAATATAAGCCCCTTATCAAATGAATCTTGACATTGTGTAATTAACTCTACCAGCTCCACTGGTTTTATTTTTAATGGAGTTTTATATACATTTCAATAATCATAAATTCGATTGATTGATAAACAAACTTCCTACTCCAGTTCATGACCATGTAATTATTCTTGAAAATAAATAATTGAATTTTAAACCTTGGGTACATCCTCTATTTTTATGATACATTCTTCATCCATATATCTCACATGAACTTATTCTTTACCCAGTGTTTCAGTAAGGAGATATGTAAGTACAGGATTCAAAAATGAGTTAATTTATGATAATTTCCATATAAATATAAGAGATTTCACATCTCCTTCGTGAATAGAAATATTCTTCTCTTGGAAATAAATTTTTTCATTATAAATTGAATAAAAATCCATAAAATGTATTATATCATATTTAATAATTGGTGTAATAATCCATAATAATTGAAACTACAAAATATATCTGTTTTCCATTAATCTCTCACATTGGGTCATAATTAATAACTCATTAACAAGGATTATGGGAATGTAGCTAATGTTCTTTGAAAACATTTAAGTTATAAAACAGTGTTATTATCGTGAACTGAATAAAAAAATAGTTAACTTTTAGGAAATGACAACATAACTTAATACTATTTTATTGGGAACATTGAGATCCATTTTTTTAATCACCTAATACTGGTCATACATCCATGTACATTTCTGAGTTCAAATAACTTGATGTTGGGGGAATTGGTTTATATATTGTCCTTTCTCCCAAAAGGTAATTTATTAAACATTCACAACATCTTCCTTACCCTAAAATTGATTAGGATGATGACATTTTCTCTAAGAATTTATCAAACTTGTATTCCCTTCCTACAAGCCCCAATGTGTTTCTTCTCATAGTAATCACATGTTAGAAATCCCAAACTTTCTTTCATCCCCTTTGTCTCTCAATTCACTGGATGATTCTCAGATGAACATTTATTATCCTAATTTCCCATGAAAATATATGGCCTAAATAAATAATTTTTTATCTTAAAAGTTTATTAGAAAATATAATTATATGAATAAAATTTATGAGATAGAAAATCTTGTTGGGGGCTTGGTATTAACCGATCAATGAAATGATTAATCCTATTTTTTAGTCTACATATAGTCCACAACATTCCTTGCTAACCTCATAAATTTATCCTTATATATAGAAATATTTTCCTCTATATTTTGTATCATAATGATAAAATTAATTTCCATTTATCCTTTATTATGATGAGAAATCATTTTCCATAGAATACCCCCTTTAAAGGTCCACATTAAATTCACATAATATATTTTTCCTCTATTATTTTGAATCTGCATCCACTCTTGGTCTGCATATCCCTTTCAGAAGAAAAACTGAAATGATAACATTTCCATTTCCACTACTACCCATATAGAGGAAGATATTCTATATGTATATGATTATTTCTCATTCTACAAATTTATTATTATTCCTAATGAATTCTAGAGGATGGTTTCTTATGAACTGATCTAGAAGAGCAACACTATGTTATAGATCAGTGGGAATCTCAATGAAGAAGAGATTATTTTTCATAACTTGGGTCCACATTCCTAATATGGTCATGAAATTATTAGACTCAACTACATATTTATATTACTTATTTTTAATATCCCTACATTATATAATTGTGTTGGTATGGTTTTAATTTCTCCTGTTAGACTCCATATTTTTACAATGGAATTCAAATAATTATCTCATTATATTTAATTATAAACAACAATTACTACTATAAATTTGGTAATTTTCCATATAAATATTGAGGGTATTTTATAGTACTTGTACGTTATTAAATGGTATTTCTAAATATAATTTCAACTTATACCACTAAAATTTCATTGAAAAAAACTATAACATAATAGACTATATTCAACCAGAGCTAGCAATTTTAATTAGATTATTTGTATACATTTAAAAAGTTCTCAATGCTTCAAATTTTTTTAGACTCCTAAATAGCAAGATACATACATTACACTTTATGAAATCAAATACAACATGGTCATATAAAAATATAATTATTACCCTATCTATCATATCTCAAAAAATTATACGTAGTCATATTATATGTTTCATAGGGAAATTTAAACATATAAGTGTTATATTAGATGCTCCATAAGGGGTAACATACAACGAAATATTATAAAATATAAATAGTGAATAATATATATAATAAATATAAATTAACAATAAGAAGACATAAGAAACATAAATAGAGGTCTTGTTATATTAATGACAATAAGTGAAAACATGTATTACAATTACCATTTATTTCATACTAAAGGAATTCATAAATTCATGCATTAAAAAATTAATGTTAGGGAATTATGGAATTACAGTTTCTTATCATGGGAAGAGTCATAAACAGAAACCCAACAAAAAATTTTCTCATGTGACCAATCGATGTATCGAGGGGCTGTATAATGTCGATCCCCACCCACACCTGATTAATTCCAATACATTCACCAAAAGTGTCGTCAAGAACAATCATATTGTTTCCTGATGAACCTATTTTTGAATAATGCATCACTATACATATAATGTGAAATATATACATCATATATGTCCACATTCAATATAATAGTTTGGGTGTCTAGATAATTTACCTTAATTATCTTCGATGCTGTGGGGTATCATCAATGTGACATGAATTATCCTTATCAAAAAAATATAGTGAAGAGGGTAATTAAAATGTGATGGGATATACATAGAATATAGTATTTTGATTCGATAGATATAATTGGCTGGAGACAAAGCGAATGGTATGAAAATAATTTATTATGTTTTATTGATAATGTTTTAATATTACCAAGCATAACCATTGAGAGTGTCTCACCAGTTGGGAACTATTATGTATACTCAACATGATTTATTGTGATGATTGATTCAATGATAGAATAAATATTTTTAGTCCAATTACTCATATTTTCATATGTTCCACATCGACAACTTGTTCCTAATATCTAGATAATGATGTATTTTCAAGGAATTTACACACAGTATAACATTACCCAAACGAAGTATCACTTTTACACAAGGGAAATGGTTACAATTGAATTGAAATATTATGATAGAGGAATAAATATTTAGGAATTATTATCTCTTAAAATTCATATGTAATATTTAAAATATTTCCCATTGATAGGTCTGCACCACTTAAAATATAATTTATAAAATGAGTAACAAAGAACAAAAGTTGAGATGAAAAAAATCCACTTATGGCTTCGGAAAAGATTCAATCATATCCTCATGGAATTAAGGAATTAAATAGGATCTAATAATACCATGAATAATGTAATTTCAGGATATAATATCTCAAATATAAATTATAAATGCTATAAAAAGTAAATTATGTGTGTAATACAAAATATGTATTAATGGGAAAAATATGATATGGATGAACCAATCCTATTTTTTTGGAATACATGAATGCATTTTAACATACACTATAATAAAAATTGATATCATAATCACTTAATTAAAAATTTACTCATATCCATTATCATCCGTACTCTTCATAAATAGTAATTCACTACCCGAATTCTCCCAATTTTCCACATCTATTGCGTACAACTTTAAATATTTGTAGACATTTCACAATAGAGGTGTTCTTATTATTTATTACTAAAAAGTTATTATTTTATAGTGATTATACTTTATGGGGTGGCTTTTAATAATTTATTATGATTCAAATCACTTTCATGAGCGTTTTATTCATTATCCTTGAAGATGAATTGGATAATATGAATATTTCAGTGATTCTTATAATAGAAGGGTGTTTTATTAATTAAGGAATTTTATATTGATAGAAAACAAACTATATTTACACATTTATATAATATTGTACAAGTATTTATGGTCTCATAGTCATTCATGATATTAAATAGTAATATTCTTTGTGTAGGTTGTTAAACATACCCCAACATGAACATGCCCTAGTTTAATAAATAATTATGAGTTAGTTCCAATGTTACAAGATTATTTTCGGATCATAAGAAAAATATTTAGTTTTTATAAATATTATAAATTTTATTTAGAAGTTATTTTAATATTAATTAATGAATATAAAAATATTACATAAATTGAATTATAATTATTAATCACAGTTCATTTATTTGTATTGATTGACTTAACAATGACTATTTGTTTATTTTATCATCATTATGTTATCTAGTTTTTAATAATAAAAACAAAATTAAGTAATAAAAAATAATATTTATCCATTACTGACTGAATTTTTTTTTATAAAACACTTTTTTGGAAATATTAATAAACATTCAGGTTTAACCAAGGCCACAAACATTAATGTAGATAACAAATTTATTAAACGACAGCTTTAGACTATTAGATACAAACATCCAAAAATATTTCTAGGATATAAAGGTTACCTTTTTATCTTGTTCAACATTGATAATTTCTTCAAATTGGTATTCCAATTTATCCCATGTTTTCAATAACTCCTCCACTATGTATCCTTCTTGTTGAAACCACAGGTCAAAATTAGATATTTCATGTCGATCCAATAGCCATGCTCTGTGTTTATGTCCACCTTAATTTTCCTCCCATTTATTATTTCTGCATCCATATTAGAAGAATTAATGGTCAAGCCTTTCTCCAGTATTTCTTCTTCTGAGTGCATAATAAGGTCCCATGAATTTTCCAGTGATTCAATATCTACTACACTCTGCGAGCCAACCGTGGGTGCCAAAGGGGCTCCATCAATTTTAGTCTCCTTTCTAGATAACCCCTCCATTTCCTCCTGTGAAAAAATAACTAGTTTGAAGTGATCCTCCCTCCCAGTTCCTAATTTCCCACCCTCCCTTTTTGTTGTTAACTCCATATTCGCACTTTGTTGCACCTCAACTACTCCTATAGAAGAACTGCCGCTGCAGGTAACCAAGTCCACACCATGAGGCAATGAATCCCTGATGTAACCTATGATCCATTAAACATCATCTTTCTTGACAATCAGTTTACAATAGTCTTTGGGGTTGCTATAGTAATAATTTCCAAATCTTTGTTTTTCCCCTAGAGAACAAGAAAATTCCCAGTCAAGAGGTTTCCATGCTTCCCTTTCCTTGATCCATATCCAACCAAGGATTCCTCCTCGAAGTCCAATCTTAGCTGTGAGTCCCCATCACTATCACATGGCTCCTCGTCTTCTATGATTTTAGAGGAATCCTTTTTTGGATTCCATCTTCGAATGACTATTTTACATCCTTTAAGATCCTCATATTCATTTCCATCCTCAATTAGTGTAGAGAATTGATTGTAATTTGATACTGAATTTTCAACCTTGAAAGCTTGTGGAAACATGAACATCCAAATTAGATATCAACAACTCATTGAGCACCAAGGTTTCAGCTTGAGAAACATCACCACCATGACCGGAAAATTGTTCAAACACCAGATCATGAATAGTCCCTCCAGCCTTAACTATTTCAGTAATAGAGTGGGGGGGGGGGTCATCTCTGTCAATGTGGGGACACCCAAATTGTGAATATGTATAGAAAATACATCCTCAACCCTTGGTTCCTGATAAATATGATTTACATTTGTTTTGGGACGGGGGGATTTAATTCATGTGGGGGAACTATGGCACCTTGAGAGCTCCTACATCCTCGGCAACATGAAGTATCCTCATGACCCAGAAGCTTCCATGATGAACGAAACATGGCCCAAGACTCAAATACTACCTTATGCTTACACCATAATTCCTCAATAATTAAGATCCAAACCTAGTCAACTAGAGGTTTGGAGATGTCCCTCTTGACGCAAAACTATGAAGCAACTGGAGACTCAGATAACTAGTTCTCTTATTCGTGCATAAAAATAGACCTATTAAATTACCTAACATTTAAATAATTGATGTATTTTGAAAAGAAAATTTATGTTCGAGAAGACATACCCAAATGGCCATCTTCGTAGAATCACACTTCATGTGAATATCATAATACAAGAGGATTAGAATGAAGTGGAGCCCCTGGCTGGATCTAGAATCTCAAGACCTCGCTGCAATCAGATATGCCTCCATAGAAAACTTAATCATAATGTGGCGCTTGTCGAGGAGACCAAAAATCATCGATGCACTAAAACCCCAAGTGCTGGAGACAAATATTTCAAGGAAATCTACCGAAGGAAGACAACAAGAGAAGCATTCAATTAAGGTCAGATTCAGCAAAAATGAGGCCTTGATGAACTCCGCCATCAAGAGCGTAATCTGTGGAAAATAAACGTTGGTTCCCTGATCTGGTATGCCACATGACCACAAGCATGCCTCCCAATATGCTAGAGGCTACCGACTAGAAGTGAGGGTCTAATATAGATCAAGTGGAGACTATAGCCTTTTTATTAGAGTAATACCACACTATAAATTAATATTAAAGAACTAAATGATATATTCATGGCCATTATAATTCAAATATCACGATTTGACCAAAACAAGAAAAATATTATCAAAAATAAACAGTAAATATGACATTCTAAATTTTGTACCAAGTATCAAATGAAAAACCCAAAATGTAAAGACATGGAAACTCCCTAGTGTATCTCGAACAAATTTTAGTTACACTAACCATGCTCCATCCCAAATCATCCATCTGACACCATGCATTTTCCGTTATTCTATCCTACAACCACAAAATATATCCGGGTACTGACCAAGAATCCCAAGTATGGTGTGAGTAAAACTCAGTAGGCCATGTATAGTGGTGTCTAAAATAATATCATGTCAATAAAAATTTTATATAGTTGTATAAATACTACATAAAAAAATAATGTAAACAATTTAAACATATTCAATTACTCTTTATTTAACCACATGGCACTCACGTTCTTGAGGAAACTTGAACACACAATACCTTACTTCAGCCTATGCTAGAGAATGAACTATCCCCAAGGGAAATCATATAAATAAATTCCCACGTTACTATTCATTAATATAATTAAAATTTGAATTCCATTGTTACTATTCATCATTTCAAGTCACATTTGAATTCTATTATTACTATTCATCATTTCAATTCACTCAATGGAATTTTGATGCCGCAAACTGTGTCCCACACACTATTATCACAAGTAAATTCTATAGTTACCATTCAGCATTTCTTATCACACTATGCACATTTGATGTAGTAGACCTTGTTCCATATACAATTATCACATGTGAATTCCATTGTCATCATTCAGCATTTCTTATCACATTAAGGTATTTCTATGAAATATACCATGTCCCACACACAATTATCACATTAATTTATTCTTCAATTAATTGATCAAAAAAAAATAGCACATACCCATCAATCTATTAATTAATTCAAAAGTTAATTAATAACTTCACAACCTCAATAACCAATAATTAATTATTGTACTTCACAATCATAATATCTCATAATTAATTCAACATTTAATTATTCATATTAAAAATCTCAATAACCCATAAATAATTAAACAAATAATTATTCAAATAAAAATTCTCAATATTCAATAATTTATTCAAGAATTAATTATTCATATTCACAATCTCGATATCTCCAAATGAATTCAATAGTTAATTATTCATATTCAAAATCTCAAAAACCCATAATTAATTCAACAATAAATTATTCAAGTTAACAATCTCAATATCCCATAATTAATTAAATAATAAGTTATTAAAATTCACAATGCCAATATCACATAATTAATTGGACAATTAATAATTCCCCAAATCCCAAAATTTCTATATTCTGATAATAAATTCAACAATTAAGTATCCCCAATTACACAATTCCTTAATTAATCAATCAAACAAATTAATTAATTCAATTTTGAAATTAAATTTATAATCTAACATTACAAATTAGATAATTACATACAAGTAATTGAAATCATGACTATGAGATTTAAATAATTGACCACATTCCATAATTCATTTAGAAACACTTGCCTATAGAATATTCCCCAATTTGAATTGGATTAATCAAGAATGAGATAATAAATAAGATCTAGATATGAAACCTAGATCCATGATCAAACAAATCAAGGTCTAATAATACTAGATCTAGATTTATCACCAATATTGGATAAAAATCCCTCTTTTATCATGGAAAAGGAGTAAAAGATAGAGAGAGATCTATTGAGGGATAAATCACATACTCATGTAGGTGTAGATTATCAATCATCCCTTCTATTAACCTTGAATGGAGGTTTGAAGCCTTGAAATCTACCTAGGAGACAATAAACTCACTAAATAGAGTTTAGGGTTTAGCTAGTACTGAATTGGGTTTAAAATGTAGGCTTGATAAGTTTTGAAACAAATATTTTGATTTATTTAAATCCCATGCATGTTTTTCTAAGTAAAGGCGCATGGATTTCCAAACTGTGTGCCTTAACTGTGCGCCTATTCTATGGGGGTGCACAGTTTCTGCTTTTAGGGAACTCGGTTTGAAAAACCATGTGCCATCCAGGCAAACCCAATCTATCCAGGGTATCACGGTTTGCTGGTACATAGTTCATGGTTTCTGAAAACCATGTTTTGACCATACACTTCCTGATTTATTAAAATTTTTCTCAAATTTTCAGCTAAAACACCCTTTTTTAACCCAAATTTTAAGTACACAACACAGGAAAAAAGTGTACATTTAGAAAAGCCCGAGGAAAATCTAGAAAAGGTTAGGGTATTACATTATACCACACTATATAAATACTAATCCCCATGTTTTACTCCCAAGAATCTATAAGATTCTATGTCAAAAAGATCATGCCATTGTGCCCTTAAATCCACATTAATATCTCATATTTCTTCTACACATACCCATGTTTCCAAAATACATGAACTATCTGCATGTTCTTTCCCTGTAATACTTTTTCACTGTGATCCAACACATGTTTCAAATTCTCCTCAAAGGATTCATTTATCTCAAGCTCAAAATCATTCACATCAACAACATGAGAACATTTGGGGTGATACCACTAAAATCAGGACACATGGGAAATATTATGCATAACATTTTATCTCTTTGGAAGAGCTAATTAGTATTCCAATGGACATATCCAATCTAAAACCTCCAACAGTCCCATTAACATGGGAACAAACATTCCCTATCTCCATATCCTATTGGTAACCAATCTAGCAGACAGTTGAAGGAATACACAATCACCCTCTGTAAACACTATGGGTCTTGGAATTCTATTTGAATTTGACTTATATCTACTCTGAGACATATCCATATGATTCTAAATAATTTGTACCAACTCTAATGTACCATGAATTAGACTCAGTCCTAAAAACCTTGAATCACCCACCTCCATCTAGAACAGAGGGGATCTACATCGCCAACCATAAAGTACACATATAGTTCCATATGAATAGTTTTCTAATAAATGTTTGTATACGTAAACTCTACTATATGTAGGTGCTTCTCCAAAGACACACTAAAGTCCATAACACATTCTTAGTTCATTTCCTCAAAGACATTTATAGTACACTCTGACTGCCAATCTGTTTATTGGTTGAAATTCATACTAAAAAACATGCATAACAACCACCTTACATAAGCCTGTCCATAAGAGAAAACTAGAGGAAAAGCCATGTTCTAAAACAATAGTTTGTGTAAATTTTTGTAGAAGGAATATCTCCTGAACATATAGTTCTCCCTACTGATCCACCAATAATGTCTCCAACACTGGAAGGAAATTTGCTACCTTTTTCAAATGGTCTACAATAACTAAAAAAGCTTCAACATTCAGAGGTGTCCTTAGGAGTCCCACCTAAAATTGCATATTTAGTCCATCCCACATTAAGTCATGAAACTCATGAATTAGCTCCCCTATAATTTTCATAGTAAAAAAAACTACATTCTTATCATAGGCGATCTCACACTCATATATAGTTCAATCAGAAGGTCACTCCCCACCTTCATGTATTTCCATCAAGATTAAACACTATATATCATCGGATTTTTTGTCTCTAATCCATCTAAAAAGTATAGACTCAACTGAAACTAATACAATACTCATCTACTCCAGACTCTCCTGAACCACAACATGAATCTCAACAAATAAATTCATCTTTTTTCCACTCAGCAATACACTCCTAAATAGTTTGAGTCTATTTTTCCTTTCTCAAAGAGTCATCCACACTTTTTCACTTCCTAGGAATATATTATAGTTCAAAATAAATTTACTACATATATTAAACCCATCTCCACAACCAGATATTCAAATTTTACAGTAAAAAATATATGCTTGAATATCTTGTGATCAATATACATAATAACATCTTTCCCCAATAGAAAATTCCACATACACATTAATGTATAAACCACTCTCTCTAAGTCAAGGTCACACATATATTAGTTCTGTTCCTGTGGCCACAACTACTGAGACTCATATTCCACCACTCTATCTCCTATCATAAACAATAATTTAATACCTCTCCATGGAGCATCACAAAACACAATATATTCCTCACCTATATCAAGTAGGATGATGATTTTTGTGATGTCAACTACTTCTTCAACTCCTTGAAGGAATTATCACATGTTTCCAACCAACCGAACTTTATCCCCATCTTGTACAAGCACGCAATTTTCACTTTCAAATGGGAAAAGTCATGAATAAACCTTCAATAATATCTAGTTAATCCCAAAAAATTTTGGATATTAAAATCATTCTTGGGATTCTCCAACGAAAAAACTACATGAAAATTCTCTTGTTATACAGACACACCTTCCTCAAAGACAATGTGACCTGAGAAGTGTACATGATCAATAAAAAATAACTCTTAGTGATATTGGCATATAGTTGATGATCCCTCAGTGTACACAAGATGGTGTTAAGGTGTTGGGAATGATAATCACAAGTCATGGAGTACAATAATATTCCATCCATAAACACCACCACAAACATATCCAGGTAATGATGTAATAATTTTTTCATAAAATCCATAATCACTACTAGTGCATTCGTTAACCCAAATGGAATTATGAAGAACTCATATATGCCATACCATATCTTGAAAGTACTCCTTGGTATATCAAAAGTATAAAACCTCAACTAATGACACATTGATATCAAGTTGATCTAGAAAAAGACACAATACCCTCTCAATTAGTCAAATAGATCCTCTACTTGTGGAGAAGGATATAGGTTTTCAGTATCATCTTGGTCAACATTTTGAAATTGACACATAAGCGCAAACTCCCATTAGCCTTATTGGAAAACAAATTTCTGAACCTAAAGGAGATATACATGAATGGATACATACCTTATCCTCCAACTCATCTAACAGATTCATGACCTCTTGAATCTCTTTTGGTTCCATTCTATATGGTGGAATAGTAATTGGCACAACCCTTAGCATTAGCTCAATCATAAATTTCACATCTATCTCATGTGGAATCCCAAAAAAATATCCCTGAAACACATATTGAAACATGTTCACTACAGGTGGAAATATATCCTTTTATATACCTCCATAATCCAACAACATTCCTGCAACATGGGTGGTATGCTCCCTTAGTTGTTGGTAAACTAGCCCTACACGACCCTCCTTAATATCCCACTCTCCACAGTTAATATAATTGTAACTCTAATGAGATTTAAACACAAATCTCATGTGTTAACAATCTATATAGTCTTGGAATGATACTAAACTATAAAAACCCATAATTATTTCAATGACTTTAATTTTAAGGATGAAAATATCCCAGAGAGAACAATACTCCCCAACCTTTATAGAATATCCCTTTCATAAGCAGAGGTCATTGGTTGTACTCCGAACTGTGATTCTATCATCAACACCCGAGTCACAAACTCTACATATATTATAAAACCATTAAAAATTTGTGTGAAAATAAGGGAATGAGTTGAACCATTATCAAATAAGTAACTAGATATTGTTGAAGCTACAATAATATTTCCTCTAACCATTAATGGTCTGACCCCTCCATCCACAAGTGAAGGATGAATTGAATGTAACTATCATGGACCTATTCCATGTGATGAAACCTAAGTCCCCTATGATACGCCACTTTTATGATGTTGGTGATCATGCCCAAAAGAACACAATCCACTGCCTCAACCACCTAGGCCAGTGGAACTTTAGTTACCATACTGATATGGTGAAGAAGATATCTTCACATACCCTAGCTCTATCTTGTTGCTCCATCACTACTAGTATGTCATGGGTTCTAGAAGAACCGTTGAAGATTATCCATATTTTCACAAGTTTCGCACTATAATAGTGGTCAGGGTCATTATCACTAATGTTTTCCTATCCTACGACACTAGTGACATATCACTTGAGTAAGATCCTGATCCATTGATTCCTTTATCTAGGTACTCCAATTCCCACTGCCCGGGATAATGTTGTCATAGTGCCTCTTCCTTCTATGAAATGTTTCACCTCCTAACCATCCATATGGAACCATATTTCATGAAATGGATTCCTCTCTCAATATCCCCTCAGCTATGAGAGCCTCACCCGCCACCTCATCACACTTATTTAACCAAAAGAGTTTTACATGGGACTTAATCTCATATTTACACATGTCCGATAAACTCCTTCTCGTAACAATCTCATCCCCTTATAATGATGGAGAAAAGTGTTGAAAATCCATAAAGAAACAACCATAATAAATCCTTGATAAGATCCTTGAGGAAAACATAGGAAATAATCTACTCTCCCCTGCCTCAACGTCTCTAAATAGATGTTGTCCAAGAACTTCTCCATGAAGTCCTTCCATAACATACCCTCAACCTGTCCAATCTGAGCATGAACCTACCACCAGTTCTTCACTAATACTTATAACATATAAGTATCCAACAATCCCCTCTTTTCCATAGTAATCTTCAAACGGTGTGGATAGTATTGATGGACTCAGTCCATAACTCATCTCATACCAGGTCCACGTTGTCCAATAAAATTTGGAGGGTGTTGCAACTATAACTCACATGACATGTTAGGAAAGCTCTTCAAAACCTACCCTCGGACACATTACATAAGTTTCATGAAGTGAGAAAAGTTTTATTGAAACTACTCTCTAGCTTCCTCACATGGCCTTACTAGTGCCTCAGGAACAATTACAGGTATATCATCTCTATAAAAATCCTAATGTTTTCCTATTAACAAGATTCATTGGGGAATCATATCTCTACGATTTCAAACAAATATCTCAGGAAACATAACATCAATTTATCACATTTACATAAGTGGAAAAACAAAAAGTCAAAATAACTCTTTTTTTTCAAACCATGACACACGGTCAAAATTGGGGTTCTATCGCTACCCTTAACCATCTTACATTTAGTTCATGGTTATCTAAGGGTAAAATCATTCTCATTTTTCATGTATCTAATTTATACACAAAATTATTCTCTTATTTCATCAATTTAAAAATTAAAATTTTATATTAGGAAGCATTTCAATTAAATTAAAAAAGTAAATAAAAATAATTCAAGTTAAACAACTTACCAAAAACTATTATCCCATGCATGCCTAAAGTAATGCATGTCACAAAATAATTCTGGTTTCCTAGAATAATTCATAGATACGCATCCCTCTTTCTATACTGGTGCATGATTCAAATATGATAAATTCTTAATAACAACTATTACATCACACATCATGTTAATCATCCCTGTTGAAATAACATCTAACTATAACAATAGACATCAATAACAGCAATCCCACCCTATGTACTTGGGTTTCCTCCATACATGGGTCTGTGACTCCAATGTAAAAACTAATTTCTAAGATCTTACTCTTCCAAGTATCATGTCTACATTTCCCAAATACTAATAAAAAAGAAAAGAAAATAAATATGAGATCTAATAAAAATTTCTGATGTCCTAACCCGGGTGTCCACGCCATTGCCCCGAGTCATTCGGCCACATGGGCTCTAGTGTGACTCCCCATACAGGGGAGGTTTCTGACTAGCAGTGAGGGTCTATTGTGGATCAGGGGGATACTATACCCTCTTTAATAGAGTTATACTAGCATAGAAATAAAAAAGATATAACTAAATGAAATATAATATCAAGCAGGATAATACCTGAAACACGAGCTAATATGAACTTGAAATACAATATAAAAACAAAAAAAATACATAAGTCATGATAAATATGTGCCATGTGTGAAATGAAAAACATAAAAAATTAAATACACCGATACCCCCCAGTGGGTCCCAAACCACATCTGGTTCCCTCATCCTTTTTCCATCCCAAATCATCCATCTAACACATGGACTTTTCCCTTATCCTGTCCAACAACCATGAAATCTATTCTTGTACCGATTGGGTAGCCTGAGTATGGTGTGAGTAAAACCTAGTAGAACACCACCAAAGATGTCTTAAAAAATATTTAGTCAACAAAAATTGTATGTTTTTATATAAATAATACATAAAATAACTAAATAAAAAAATTTACACTTATTAAATTCCTCTTTATTTAACCACATAACAACAATGTTATTGAGAAAATTTTAACACACAATACATTCTTCAGCCCTTTCTAGAGTTTGAACTTTACCTAAGGGATAACATATAACTGAATTCCCATGATACCATTCATTATCATAATTCACATATGAATGGAATTTTTATCATTCATCATTTTTAATCACATATGAATGCAATTGTTACCATTCATCATTTTAGTTCACATTGTGGGAGTTTTATGAGGTTGACCATGTCCCAAAAAAAATTATCACATATTAATACCATTTTTACCATTCCACATTTTTTATCTCACTATAAATATTTGATGCGTTAGACCATGTGCCACACACAATTATCACATGAGAATTACATTGTTATCATCCTACATTTCTTAGCACACTATGGGCTTTTGATGTGGTAGACCATGTCCCACACATAATTAACACATTAATTAATTAAAAATTTAATTAATCACATTCAACTATTTCACATACCCATCATTACAATAATAAATTCAATAAAACATTAATCACTTCAAAATATCAACATCCAATAATTAATTCAGCAATTAATTATTCTAATTCATGATTTCAACATCTCAACATTAATAAAATAATTAATTATTTATATTCAAAATCTAAATAATCCTTTTTTAATTAAAAAATAAATTATTCAAATTCAAAATATCAATATCACATAATTAATTAAATAATTAGTTATTCAAATTAAAAATCTCAATATCTCATAATTAATTCAACAATTAATAATTCATATTTATAATATAAATAACAAATAATTAATTCAAAAAATAATTATTAAAATTCAAAATATCAATATGCCATAATTAATTAAATAATAAATTTTTCAAAATCATAATCTCATTAGCTAATAATTAATCTAACTATTAATTATTCTCCAAATCCCACAATTTTAATATTCTGATAGTTAATTCAATAATTACCCATCCCCAATTCCAAAAAACCTTAATTCATTAATTTACAAAATCAATTAATTAAATTATGAAAGTCAATTTCTACACAAACCCTATAAATTAAATAATTTATACACTTATTTGAAATCATAAGCATGATATTTGGATAAAAAACCACCTGCCTCAATTCATTGACAAATGATCACCAAAGAAAAAATCCACAATTTGAAATAGATTAATCAAAAATGTGATGAAAAAAACAATATATATATAAATCCTAAATCCATGATAAAAATATTAGGATCTAATATGCCCTGATCTCGATTTAGAAAAATAGATGAAAACCATCCCTCTTTTATTTCAGAAGACGAGTGGGAGAGAGTGGTATATATAAACAAGGATAAATAACATACTCCTGGAGGTGTATATCTTTAATACTCCCATTGATTTTTCATTAATTGAGGTCAAGAAGGCTTGGAATCTTGCTAACAGCCTCCAAAATAATGAAATAGGGGTTACAGGTGAGCTAGGATTAAATTGGGGTTTAGATGGGGACTTGAAAAATTTTAAATCAATTTTTTTTGGATTCATATAAATCTCATTCATATTTTTATGGTTATAGGATCATGTTTTTCCAACCCATGTGCCTCTTCTAGTGGGGTTCATGGTTTCTCCTTTTTTAGAACATGGTTTGAAAACCTGTGCTCTGGCCATGAAAACCCCCTCTCTTAGAGGTTTCATGGTTTTTTGGGTCACGACACATGGTTTGTAGAAATCTTGTGCGAACCATGCACTACCCTTGTTCTTCAAATTTTTGTCAAATTTTCTCCCAAACACACCCCAAGATAATGACTTAATGAAAACTAAACAACATAAGGATAAAATAGTATGTATAAAAGATCCTGATACATCTCTAGAAAAGGTCGAGGTTTTGAACTCTAATTAATTTAATGGTTTATAAAGTAAGTAATTATTATCATAGTTTTATAAATATATCCTGTAGAAAAAACTATTTTCAAATAGTCAAGGATGTATCTTATTTGTTAAATTTATTACTAAATGCAGCTAAAATGCTGTCATCCATCCATTTCTACATATTTTGACATGTTCTCTTCTTGATCAAGGGAATTTTCAAATCATACCACCTACCTTATTTCTTTAGATGGATTCTATAATGTTCCTCTATATGAGAAGAATGATCCATGACTTATTTTATCTTACATATTAATCCATAGTGTATAAATATTAGTTTTCATCAAATGTTACTTTTTTAGGAATATTAATTATATTATTAATTTGATTAAGTTGTATTCATATAGATACGAAAAATAAAATGATTTGTATAATTTATTTAAATTAATATATACCATTAACTCTATATATGGTCAGTTGTAGGGATTCATACAATGAAAGGTATTTCATTTCTTTATTAAGGGAATATTAATAATTTGAATACTTATTAATTCTATCCAGATTATTATTGATTACTATGAAATTTTTCTTAGGTATTATATAATTAATTCATTCTATTATATTGAGAACTTATTTTATAAAATTAATGAGGTTATTTGTATTTAGTTTCCTCTCGATTAATTAGTAGGATTCATGAGAATAATTTGATTGGGTATTTTAATTTATACATTTCGATAAGAATCAATTGACTGTATAGAGGGCCTTTACGTTATGATCATGATGTATAGATTATTATTTTCTTATAACATTCCCCAAATTTTATGAACATTATGAATAAGATAATGATAAATTTAAACATAAAATGGATATAATTTTTCAACATTATAAAATTAATCCTTATGGAATCAATTACATTTCTCAATGTGATCAATATATTTCAATTTTTGCAATGGATATATCATACATTAAATTGAATTCTATTACATCATTATTATTTATTATCTATTCATATAGTATAATTTATGATCATCATATTGTTACAATCATTATTTTATAATTAATGATTACATTTATCACGAAAACATGTTTGATCACACACATCATATTATTCCATTTCCCTAGGTTATGTTGAAATGTATTATACAATATATATTTATAATAATAAAATGTTTGGAAAATTTATGGGGCATGATGTGGACATATTATGGGTTAACCAATTTCATATATATTTTAATAAATGTTCATTAGTTAAAAAAATAAATGGGTTTTGTTAATTAGCATATTTCATTATTTATTTAAAACACTTAGTCTAAAAGATCCAGTGAAGGTAATGTAATGAAATATTTTTTTATAATTATTGTAATTATACAATTATGTTAATGGGATGTCACACACAGTAGATAAGATATTTAAATCATGATCTATATCATGTACTTGCTTCATGATGACTAGGGTGAAAAAAAGAGGCACTGCACTTCAACACAGAGATCGTCAATGTGAAAAGTCATAGATTTTACATTTTATTCATGTATTCGTCATGTAATATATTTTCATTCTTCTTGATAATAATAACTATGTTTTCTCATTTCAGTGAGTCTTATTTTATTCAACTATTTATATATTTTTTATTTAATATTATAATGGTTTACATTTACTATTTTGTTTTTCTAATTTTTATATGTTTTTATATTTATATTCCTATAGTGTTCCACTACAAATTATTTCGTAGTCATGAAGTTATACCATGTTTAATATCTTGGAATTATTGATTCATGGTGGAATTGTTTTTCATAAACTCTCATATAATTCCCATGGAACTTTTAACCAGACTAGATGTATTTGGAACACCAATTTGGTGTGTCACCTATCGGCTCAGGAGCCCAACCCATGGGGTGCACCAGGTTGTGATTTGATAAAATTCTATTAAAGTTCATGTGAGTGTCTTGGAGTGAATGTCACCATTTATATTTTGAATTTATGATTGATTAGAGGTAGTATCATTAAGACTCAATTGATTAGTCATTACTATGGTTCCTGTTTAGCCCCTCTTGAGATGACACTTACATTACCAAGGTAGTTTTGGATATGATGGTATTAAATTCAAGTTTGGTTAAATTATTTTTTTGAGATGTTTGGTTATTTGTTAAGTGTTTCAGCAATTTTTAATGAATTAGTAGTAAATTTGATATTCAACAAGATTTTTTATGAAATTTGGAAAGAATTTATGTGGTGATTCTTTATTGTACATGATTTATAAATCTATACAGAGATTCTATGGATCCCCATGGACACCGTCCAGTGAGGTACACACCATTCGTTCATGGTTTTCCAAATCATGAACAGTTGTTACATCATCCATGTTTTTATAACCTTGATTTAGTTTGAGTATGATATATTTTAATCATCATTATTATTGATTATTTATTATTTGGGGTGTTTAGTTTTCAAAGAAATAATAAATGGTTCATTTATATATTGTAACAAAAAATTCATTACTTAATAAGGGAAAGGATATTGCTATCAAATATAAAATTTCCAATTGATGGTTTGATTTTAAAGTGAAATTAGTGTTTTTAAATGTATTTATTAGGAAATGAATTTTTTTTAAGATGGTTATAATTTATTAAGAGTGTTATATGAAATATTCATAGAAACTATTCGCTATTATTATTTTAATATTATAAATTGAATATGATTTAACAATAAGTGTAACGAAAATTTAATAAAATGTATTAATGGAAATTTTATGTCTGAAATTATACTATATGTTTGAAATAAATAGTTATTATGAACTTCATGGATATGTTTTAAGAATTTTTATAATTTTCTATGTTTTTATGGATTAATATTTTCACAACACATACGATGTTATATTATTCTCAATTTCGATGTATAATCTAAGAAGGTATTATGATATTTAGTGGATATTGAGTTTTTATGTTGCGAATGACTTAGGTATTTTTGTTAAATTTAATGTTGTTTTATTATATAGTGTTATTTTATTATGTTTAGTATTTGATTTTATTTTTTCCACCCCCAATGTAGTACATATGGGTTTCCCTTATATATCCCTATGTGATCCACCATAAGAATACCCACTAATTGATCATGATCCATATAATTTATTTTCTTTAACTTCCCATGTTATTGATCACAATACTCTTACATATCTATCAGAACCTCATGATTTACTCTATTAATTCTAAAATTTCTACCAACAACATTTGTTTTGGATGTGTGTTTCCCAGGATGAAAAATGATGGATAGGGTGTCCAGACCCGTCCCCCATGGCCAATTCCATGACTACCCAAAGCTTTCCTTCCATAGGCCAGTGGCTGGCGACTAGCATTGGAAAGGTATAACCATTTAAACAGGAAGACATTGCCATGAAACCTGAAAACACATAGTACAAGCACACAACATGAAGAAAACCATGATGTAAAACTATATAGTAAACTGTGAGTACTGTAAGTAAAGGGGCCCGAAACACAATCCCAACTAAGAATGTAAAACTACAACCGAGTGAAAACTACTGTGTTCATATAAAAATGATCCTACCAGAAGGTTAGGTAAAAATCATGATCAGTAGTCACTATGGCAAGACACGTCAAATGGTCCACCTCTGAGAATCGTCCAGTCCTGGCTCCCACAGCCTCAATCAATGTTGTCCATCATTTGCACAAGACACAACAAGGTGCTGGCGTATCCCATGCAGGAGTGAGTATAAAAATACTCAGTAGGGACCCCAAGACCCCTGAATGTCTCCCAGAGTTCCATAAGGAAAAACTACAAAGCAGGACCCCAGTCACAATCATGAGGTAGTCATCAACACTACTAAGGTATATGCCCATACATATACCTAAGTTATCAAAATATACTCATCTTATACATGAGGAAACATAAGGATCCAAATTTTAATCCATTTTCACAACTTATCCATGAGGGAGGAATACCTCAAAGGTAAAGACCACGACAGTAACACTACAAAGGTAAAAGTACCACAAAGGTAAAGACTAAGAAGTTAACACCAAGAAAGTAAAAACTCTTCTCACACCAGGTGTAACTTATGTACAGAAGTACAAATGATTAGATGTATCGTTGGATCATATTATTCTATCGAGAGACTCTACTTATAAACCACACAGTATCAGTCAATGCTAACCGGCATAGGATCAATGGGAATTGAACCACTTAGGATCGCTGAATGCTGACCCACATTGGATTGATAGAGGCTGGCCCACATAGAATTGATAAATGTTTACCCACATATGATCGGTGTTATTTATATACATTACATCCATCCACTAGATTCTCGTTCTAAGCACGCTTGATTCTGGGAGGATCCGCTCCTCAATCCATCAGTCGTACCATAAATACCATTAAGTTCCACGAAGAAGTACCCCAAATGAATTCCATGACGTAAGGGTTCCAATATGACATACATCGCATCAATTGGTCCCCCAGTCTATGACTTATAAGCGTTTTAGTACCCATGGCTAGGTTGGATTTGGGTTTTATCCAACCCGGTCATACTCCAAAAGTCTCCAAAATTCATTTTGATTACACCAAAATAACTATATCATTCCAAGGAATCCAACACCATAGACGATTTGTCAAATGGATGAATGATTTATATGTTATGTTCTTTTTAGCGAAACTAAGCCTGGTCGAGTCCGAGTCAGGTTCGACTCGGTCAGACTGACCCGGCCCGAACCAGCCCGGCTGGTTGAGGTCGCGGCTAGCCCACCTTGGTGGTGGGGTCTGACCCATAGAGGGGTGCAGCCCGGTGGGTTCCCACGGCCCAGCTTGTCGAGGGCATGACCTGCTGGTTGGGGCCCTCCCTAGCTGGCGCGGTGTGGGTGGGAGACATCTACCCCCATTTGGAAGCTGGTTCCACGTGGCACCGCTAGGTCACCTGTCGGACCCATAGGGAGTGGGTCCTAGCCCTCCGTTGTGGCTTCCGACTTATGGTCATCTTCAATTGTGCACGATGGCACACCGGTCGCCTCTGGCCGTGGTCGGCCGGTGCCAATCGCCGTTGTCTACCACTACTATATGTCGCGGCACTCTTCACGAGTGGCTTCTGACAGTGAACTTCCACCTCCTTCCTGGCCGACCAGTACTTGCCGCCTCCATCACCCCTGTCAACACCAGTTGCCAGCACCACCGTGACAATGCCACATCAGAGGTCTTCCGCGGGTCACCGGGTGAGAACTGGGGACCTTTTTATTCCATCTAAATGTATCAAGGACCTCCCTGGGACACCCTCTTCAGTTCTTGACCCTCCGTTATGGGTTCCATCCAACTCGAATAAAAATTCTCAGATGAACTTATGGATTAAAAAAGTAACATACGGTCTCAGCATTATTCTTTTGTCTTGTTCCCTCTGTGTTATCTTGATAACATGAGGGAAGAATAAGATTCAACAATTCTTTTAAAACCAAGCCAAATAAAAACTTTTCCTCAATATCATTATAGAACGTCTAGGTTTTATGAGGAGTCAGTGTTCATCGTTCCTGCAAAAATCCTCCAACGATGCCGCCCAATCATCGTTCTTCGGTTCTTCCTTGGTGAGGGGATTCGTTGTTCCTCACGAATCATCCCAAGATCAATCCTTTTCTAATGACTTTCCAAAACCCCACAATTGAGTTTAACTCTCTAAAACATGATTCATAGGATCATTAATTGGTTTAATTAATGAGCCTCATTAATCACATGAAGGGTGGTTACAGAACAATTGTGTAACTAGGAATTTAATGTCCTTCATTACATGTCTGACCACCCCGGTAGTCCCCACCATCAAAACTTAAAAGTGAGGTCGATAGATTTTTTAAAAATAAAATAAATTTATTTTATTAATTTATCCTCAAAAAAACACAAAAATAACATTCCTACTTTACCCACTATGATCAAGGTTAAACCTCCCTTAATAGAATCTTGGTGCTTCCAATTCAACAGTGCCCTCAGATTTAAATTCCGAGCACCAGTTCAAAAGTTAGGATTTCCCACTCACACATTTACTGAACGTACCTTAATGAAAGATTATAAATTCATTCTAGGCACACCATACCTTAGACTCATGTTCCGTTAATTTTCACAGACTCGTAATAATCCGATATAATTTAAAAAAATTAATGGAAAATCCAGGTCTTTACATTCTCCCCACCCTAGGGATTTTCTCCCCAAAAGCCTCAATATAGACTAAGTAAAAAAATGGGGGTACTGAGCAAGAATATGATCCTCCATCTCCCATGTACTCTCCTGGAGGTTCCTATTTTTCCATCGAACACACACCAGAGGAATCGATCGTCCATGAAGGATCCACTCCTTTCGAACCTCAATATCCATTGGAACCTCTGTAAACATCGCCCCATCATCAATGACCTGCTCTCCCCAGTCGATAACGTGTGATGTATCATGCATGTACTTGCTCAGTTGGGACACGTGGAAGACTTTATGCACCCATTTCACAGGTGGGGGAAGAGCTAGGTGATACTCCACCTCTCTAACTATGCTGAGAACTTGAAAGGTTCTAATGAAACTTGGGGATAGTTTGCCGCCCTAGCTAAATCATCACACACCTCATTGAGGTGAGACCTGTAGGAAGACATGGTCTCCTATATCAAACTCCAAAGGTCTATGTCTCCTATCAGCATTAGAATTAGGCCTCATTTTTGCAGTCTTGATCCTCTCCAAGATGATCTGTACCTTCTCAGTGGTAGCCCGTACCCACTCTGGACTCATAAGTGTTGTCTCCCCCAGGTCTGTCCAACATAAAGGTGATATGAAAGGTTGACCATAAAAGACCTAAAATGGTTCCATACCTATGGTGGAGTGATAACTTTTGTTTTATGGGAAATACACCATGGGATAGTGATCCTCCCAACTACAACCAAAATCTAGGATGCAAGCACGAAGCATGTCCTCCAGTGTCTAAATGGTCTACTCTGTCTGGCCATTCATCTGTGGATGAAAGGTAGTTCTGAAATGTAGGTGGGTCCCGAATGGCTCCTGAAGTCCCTTCCACAATAGGGATATAAAACATGTGTCATGATTAGAGATAATTATAGATGGAACCTCATGAAGTCATACAATATACTATACGTAGAGGCGTCCCAATCCCTTAACTGATTCATGCTATCAGATGGGTAGGAAGTGGGCTGACTTGGTGAGTCGGTCAACGATCCCCCAGATGGAATCATGACCCCATGACATTCGTGGTATTCCTATCACAAAATCCATAGAAATACCATCCCACTTCCACTCTGACACCTCTAGTGGCTACACTAAGCCAGCTAGAACCTGATGCTCAACCTTCACTTTCTCACAAGTGAGGGATCATGAAACAAACTCTTCCACTTATTTCTTCATCCTTGGCCACCAGTGATGATTCTGGAGGTCCTAATATATATTTCACACACCAGGATATACCACTAGAGGGGTCATATAAAACTCCCTCAACACCTCCACTTATAGCGCCACAGGTACCATGGTGCTTCCTCTAAAAAGGATGGTGTGCTCCCGAAATTTAGAAAAGCCATCAGGTGCCTATCCTGAGGATATCTGGGCATGTCTATCCTCGCAGTCAATGTACCCCAGTTGTGCCTCCCAAAATCACTGAAGAAGTGGGGGAGTGATAGTCACAAACTAGAGGTAATTTTCTTTATCGCTATCCAAAAAGGATATCTGCAATGTGGATAGATGCTCTGTCGCCTCACTCAGCAACAGTAAACCAGACCACTTACTAAGTGTGTCTACCACTATGTTCTTCTTCCCTGGAGTGTATACTATCTCAGATTCATAGTCCAGGAGAAACTCCAGCCATCATCGTTGTCTCAGGTTCATGTCCTTCTGTGAGAAGGTATACCTAGGATTCTTGTGATCAGAGTAAAATGTAAACCATTCACCCATCAAGTAGAGTCTCAATTTCATCAAGGTGAAGACTACTACTACTGGTTCTGGGTCATGGGTAGTGTAGTTATTCTCATGTTGTCTCATTTTTCATGAACCATAAGTGATCATTTATCGCTCCTGCATTAAGAAACATCCAAGTACGTTCCCTGATGCGTCATAGTAGACTGCATACCCAAGGAATTCTTCTGGTAGCCTCAAGTTGGGGGTACTCTTCAGTCTCTGCCTCAGCTCCTGAAAAAAATGTTGACATCTCTCCAACCATAAAGGTTTTTCCGTTCATCATGCACGATGAAAAGTGTGATGAAACTCTAGAAAGGTCTGGTATGAATCTCTGATAATACCCAGCCAATACCAGGAAACTCCACACCTTAGTCACACTCTTGGGTGGCTCCCAAACAAGCAAAACCTCTATCTTTTCTGGGTCCACTACAACTCTAGCCTATGAGATAACACGTCCTAGAAATTGAACCTCTCATATCCATAACTATAACATCAGAAAATTACAATAAAACTGGTGCTCTAGGAGTGTATCCAGAATTATCTGAAGATGATAGGCATACTCCTCCTATGTCGCAGGGTACAAAAAAAATCTTCAATGAGGACCACCATGAAGTGATAGAGTTATGACTGGAAGATCCTGTTCATGATTCCCATGAATACATCATGGGTATTGGTCACACCAAATGGCATAACCAAAAACTCATAGTGGCCATACCGATATCTGAAAGTCATCTTCTGCATATCCTCATCTCATACCCTGTGTTGGTGATAGCATGATCTGAGGTCTATCTTCGAAACCCAAAAAGATCCCATCAGCTGATCAAAAAGATCATCAATCCTCATAAGTGGATACGTGTTCTTACCAGTCACCTATTTCAGGAACCGATAGTCCACACAGAGTCTCATACTCCCATCTACCTTCTTGGTGAACAAAATCGGGCTACCCATGGAGAAACATTGGGCCTTATGAACCCCTTACTATGAAAGTCCTCCAATTGTACCCATAACTAACAAATATCTGTGAGAGCCATATGGTATTCTTGTGTAGATATCAGTGTCATCCTGGGGTACTGTTCGATTTAAAAGTACACCTTTCTGCAAGGAGGTAGTCCTGAAACATCATCCGGAAAGACAACAGTATACTGGTCCACCACTATAGGATAGTTTGGACCCTCAACATCAACTACTCTGAGAGTAAGTCTAGCTAACTGATGATTGATCAGTTGAACCCTCCTCCGGGTAAGTCTATACAATGATGAAAAGGTTCCGTTCTCGCAGGTGAAGGAAAACCCAGTCCCATCCTCGCGGATTCACCACAATTTTCACATAATGCAGTCAATCTGACCATTAATTATAGATAACAAGTCCATACCCAAGATGATGTCATAAGGCCAGGACGCTACTAATAAAAGATCCCAAATAATTCTCTCACCTCCTAGAGGAAGCTCACACTGCTGGAACCAGTGTGTAAAAATAGAATACCCTCATGTAAGAGTGTCTTTCCATAAGGATCCATCCAAAGCCTCCACCAGAATATCTGAGCTCCGAACGAGGGTCGTGGAAATGAAAGAGTGACAAACACCTGTGTTTATATGTACTACAACTATGGTGGAGTAGACACAGATTGTACCTCGAATCATCTCCTAAGGACTATGGTCATAGGCCTCAGCTGCCTAGATTTGAGCTTGTCCCCATCCACATGCTCTCTTTGGTCGGGGTGGACCACCTAGAGGTGGTGGCGGTAGACCCTCAAATCACTGCCCACTGCCTACTGCACAACAAGCTTCTCTGCTACGTCATCCTACAGCCTGTGGACCTCCTCGATCAAATATCTGCCTCTCCCTCGGTGGTCCCTCGACCATATGTTGGTCATTTGTATGGTGGGTCGGGCAGTCACGAGCCATGTGACCCCACCCGCTGCATGAGCAGTACTGCCTTCTCCTCATCTTTCTTCCACTGTCCCATGAGCCCCACACCACCAACCCAATATCATGAGGTCATCCACAAGCTGGTCTGGCCTACTTAGACCCCTACATCATCTTTCTACTGCCTGCTACGAATGACTATACTACATAGATTCTGGGGGTGGCTCTCCATGTTCGTTCCTGCTCAGCTAGGAAGCTCTGCACCAAAAATTCCCACTCTATCACCCCAGCCTGCATCGGAATGCTAAGAGATATCATCGATGCTCTGATCTCCCATAGGATACCCTTCTCAAAGGTCTGGGCCCTGACGAAAGGGTCTCGTACCCTGTCTATGGAGTAGTGGGAGAGATAAGTGAACCATGTTGAGTACTGGGCCACAAAAATTCTACCCTGTTGTAATTGCAACAACTCCTGTATACACACTAAGCATAGATTCACTGGGATGAACTCTTCCCTGGAAAGGCCCTTAATGTCCACCCAGGTGAGGGTTTCCTCATCGTGTATCTAGAGTTTCACACTCCAACATCTCTAAGATTCTCTCTAGAAGAGACTAGTAGCTAGGATCTCCATCAGATCAGCTGGTGTCCCAATAAAGAGAAACACTCTAGCCATAGCCTCCAGCCAGTCCTCAACTGCCTGCGGATCTATCTCACCTCATAACCTCATAGGCATCTAACACTAGAACTAGTGATGCGCGCTCAATCAATATGCACTATCTGCTAGTGGGTTTGGTGGAAACGGTTGCCCAAAGGGCAGTAGTAATGTCGGTTCACCACCCGATGATATTATCACTAAAGGAGGGCCATGCACCAAAGCCTCATCGATCGTTGGGCCATCATCACAAACTCTCACTAAATCCCTGGTTGGGTGTCTATATGGTGGAATCCTAAATGAAAACAGTTGCACCATGATCAATAAGTTATACCTGGTGAGCTGACTCAAAAATAACATAAGAAAAACTTTTCAAAAACACATGCAATCAATGATTTCATGCACTGATTCGGAAATCATAATTCAGGGTCCTGGTGTATGGATAACTTGGCCGCCACATAAACACTAGATTCCCCAAAATTAAAACCACACTCATAACACTTAACAATATTACCATATTGAATATATCATAGTCCTAGTTCTTCAGTTAAACCGACTCCCCTGATACCACTTTTTCATGACCCATCGCCTATGGTCCATGTCGTGACTACCCCAAGCCTACCTTTCTTTGGCCAGAGGCTGGCGACTAGCACTGAAAAGACATAACCCTTTAAACAGGAATGCATTTTCTTTTAAACCTACGAACACATAGTCCAAGAAAACAATAGAAAGAAAACCGTGAAGTAAAACTATATAGTAAAATTGCGAGTACTATTAGTAAAGGGGGCTGAAATACAAGCCCGGCTGATAAATTACAACTAAAACATAGAGAAAACTACTATTTTCATCCGCCAAGGATCCTACTTAAAAGGTAGGTACAACTCACAATCATTAGTCACTATAGCATGTCAGATCAAATGGTCCACCTCTGAGAACCGTCTAGTCCCGGATCCCTCATCCTCGATCGACGTTGTTCATCGTCTCCACAAGACATAGCAAGGTACAAGTGCAGGTCATACAGGAGTGAGAATAGCAATACTCAGTAGGGACCCCTAGACCCCCAAAGATCTCATAGTGTTCCACTAGTAGAAACCTCAAAGCAAGACCCCAATCACAAGAATAAATCATTCATCAACTCTACTTTGGTGTTTTCCCATACATATAACTATGTTATCAAAATATACTCATCTCATACACGAGGAAACATAAGGGTATGAATTTTAAGCCATTTGCACAACTGATCTATGAGGGAAGAATATGTCAATGGTAAAGACCAAGAAGGTAACACCGCAAAGGTAAAAGTACCACAAAGGTAAAGACTACGAAATTAAAACCATGAAGTTAAAAACTCATGTCACACTAGGTATAACTTAAGTACAACAGTACATATGGTTAGACGTATCACTGGATCATCTTTATCCATTGAGATCCTCTACTGCTGATCCACACATGATCAGTAGATACTGACCCACATAAGATAAGTGATTACTAACCCACTCAGGATCTCTAAGCACTGAACCACATAGGATCGATAGATACTGACACAAATAGGATCGATAGATGCTGACCCACATAGGAACGATGTTTTTTCTTTATATTATAGCAAGCCAATAGATTCCCATACTAACCATGCTTGATTCTAGGAGGATCTTCTCCTCAATCCATCGGTCATACCTCAACCTCCATGAAGTCCCACGAAGACTTATCCCAAAGGACCTCCATGTCGTAAGGGTTCCAGCGTGTCACTCAGACACCTGATTTGTGACATATAACTGTTTTAGTACCGAGGGCCCAGTTGGATTCAGGTTAGATCCAACCCATATGTACTCAAACATTCTCCAAAATTCAATTGATGTATACTAAAAGGACGGTCACATTCCATGTATTCAAACAACACAAACAGTTCGTGAAACAGACATCAGGTTCACAAGTTATGGACCTTTTAGAGAAACTCGGCCTGGTGGGATCTGGGTCCTGTCTGACCTAGTAGAATGACCCGGCAGACTGACCCAGCCCCACCTGGCATGGGCCGGCCCGGTTGGGCTTGGCTATGGTAGGCTTAGCCGGCTGGGCCGCATACCGGCCCGACCTACCTGGGCAGCACGACCCGGCCCACAGAGGGGTGCAGCCCGTCCTGCAGAGAGCATGACCTGCTGGATGGGGCCCACCCTAGCTAGCGTGTGGTGGGGGGGAATGGCTCCCCCCATTTTATGGTAGAGTAGCCAAGCCATGTGGCGCCAGCAGGTCACCTGTCGGACTCGTAAGGAGCAGGTACCGGTCCTCCAAAGCGACTTCCGAGCCACGACCATCATCAACAGTGCATGGCAGCGTGTTCCTCACCTCTACCCATATCCGACCGGTGTCGGTTTCCACTCTCCACCATGGATATATGTCGCAACCCTCTTCAACAGAAGCACACGAAGGCACACCAACACCTCCTTCAAGGCCGGCCAGTACCAGACGCCACCATCCCAACCACCGACACCACCGTGCCAGTGTCGTGCTGACGGTCTTCCGTAGGTCACCGGGTGAGCTCTGGTGAAACTTTTTTCCATATGAAGGTATAAAAATCCTGCTCGGGATACCATCTTCTCTGCTCGACCCTTCGTTTTGGTTTTTGTCCAACCTGAATAAAAATTCTACCTAGAACGCAAAGATCATCAAAGTATGAGAGGGTCTGGGCCTTGTTTGTTTAGACCGCACCCTCCGCATTATTTTGATAACATGAGGGAAGAATAAGATTCAACAATTATACTAAAACTAAACCAAATAAAAATCCTACCTCTAGATCATTGTAGAACGTCTACATTTGAGGAAGAGTCGGTGTTCGTCATTCCCGCAAAAGGCCTCCAACGACGCCCGTCAATTGTTGTTCTTTGGTTCTTCCTTGGTGAGGGGATTTATTCTTCCTCATGAATCCACCCAATATCAATCCTTTACCAATGATTTTCCAATACCACACATTAGATTTTAACGCTCTAACATGTGATTAAGGGGTTCATTAATTGGTGTAATTAATGAGCCTCATTAATCACATGAAGGGTGGTTACACAACCATTGTGTAACCAGGAAGTTAATGTCATTCATTAAATGCATGACCACCCCTGTGGTACTCTGCAACCAAAATAAAAATTGAGGTTGAAGGATGTTTTAAAAATAAAATAAAATAAAATAATTTTATTTATTCATGTCTAAAAAAACTCAAAAACAATTTTCCTCCTCGACCCACTGCGGTCGCGGTTAATCCTCCCTTAAGCGAACCCTGGGGCTGCAAGTTCAACGGTGCCATCAGATTTCAATTCTGAGAACCATTTCAAAATTTAGGATTTCATGCTCGCACGTTTACAGAACGTACCTTAAAAAGTGTTCATAAATTTATTCCAGGAACCCTGGGCCTCGTAATCACACGCCATCAGTTTTCACAGACTCGTAATAATCCCATATAATTAAAAAAAATCATGGATACTACATGTCTTTACATGGGGAACATTAAGGAGATCATATTCATCCAAGATATCCTCTGGTATATTGGGCTCCTATATTCAATATTAATGATAGAGGGACCAATATGGTAATTTTAGAAGTCAATAGTTTAGTAAAAACCAATTTTGGATCATTCTTGGGATGGATTCATAGAACTATTTATCCCAATTTTTTCCCGTAATAGTAAGATAATATCAATAGTGATGAAATTGTATTTCATATAGAACAATGTTGGATTATTGTTAGAATATGAATGATGATTATTTAAGTTGGAGAAATTTAATATTTAACTAGAAGTCAATGAATATATATAGTAAAATATTTTTTAAATGGAATTTAGCCCAATCATCTACTATCAATTATTCCTCTTAGCCTTAACTCATATGAATATGTAGTAAAACATTCCATGAGGATCAAAGCTATTCTGGATGGGATTTTGGATGAAAATTATTTTTCTCCAACCCCTGGGTGTATTTGATGAATCTTTAGTAAATGTAAGGTGATGTAAGATACATATAGTTAGGGTGGTAGTTGTTTCAAGTGGATTTCAATCTTATTCATCCCAAATAATTTTATAAGATTGGACTGATTGTTACATTAGTGTGGGAAGTAAAAAAGAAGACAATTTATTATCAGCAATAACTTAGGATATTCCATTTTCTATTTGTCTTTTAAAAAAAAATTGAAATTGATTTTCTCATAGGAGAGGTTGATCCGTATCTACTCCATTGTAGGATCCTAATATTCAGCCTTATGAGTCTATTTTATATGTTTGTGCGACATCTATTTGAGAAACTTCATATTTTTTTCTTATTCATCCTTACTCAAAATAAAGTTCTGACATAATTATTTTGGTGGTATAACCTTTTTGGGGATGTTGTTTATGGATTTATGGAAATATATTCTTGTGATTATATCATAATATGAAAGTGATGTGTGTAGGATAAAATCTCATGCATCTTCTATTTTATGATCATAGATTTTTGTAATTAGATGGATTATTGATGTTTCAATCATTAGTGTTCCACTGGTAGTTATAATATAATTGGGTGACAACCATGTAATTTTCTCTTCTTGATCCCTTAGATCAAGTTCCCTCTTAATTATTTTGAGAATTTCGGCCACATGTTTTAATGATAGTATTTTTTTCTCATAATTCCTGGCCCTTCTTTTGGATAGTCTTGTATCGTGGATTGGTTTTGGGTACTCATAACATTGGTGCTCCATTTAAAAGTTTTCATTATATTACATGTGATTTGGAAATCTTGGTCCTTTATTGAGTTATCTTGTGATGGAATTATCCTTCATCCTTCATAGGTTCATGCTTCATTAACTGAAAATATCTTGACATTCTTCTTGGAATTTTTGAATTCCATGTCACGAACCGTCTCCCGGGGCCCATCCCATGACTACCCCAAGCCCGCCTTCCATATACCAGGGGCTGACGACTATCACCGAAAGACGTATTCCCTAAAATTGGGAAGGTATTTCCTTTATAACCTGTAAACACATGCAACCAATAACACAGTGAGATACAAACACATGTAAAACTGTATAGAAAAAAGAGTTCTCAAAGTAAGAGGGGACAGAATAAAATCCCAACTGTAAAGGTATATGTACATCTGGAATAAAATCCAACTGAAGAAAGTGAAATAAAATTATTGGGTCGTCATTCGAGGTTCCTACCAGAAGGGTCGGTACAGATCGCCTCCTCAGCACTCCATGTCTACTCGTCTCCTCTGCATACCGACATGCCATATGGTCCACCTCTGGGCACCGTCCTGTCCTGGTACCCTCGTCCACAGTCAGTGCTGTCTGTCATTTTCACCATACAAAACAAGTTGTGGTCATAGCCTATGTAGGGGTGAGTATAACGATACTCAGTAGGGATCCTGAGACCCTGAAGATCTCACAAAATCCACAAAGGATAAACCACATAGCATGAAATCAACTGACGACCCTACTTAGGTATATACCCCTACATATACCTACATCTTCAAGTATGCTCATCTCAATCATTAGGAAACATAGAGTCCAACTAAAAAACCCAAGAACCACAATTCCACAAATGAAGGAGTACCAAAAAGGTAAGTGCCACACAGGTATGCCACACAGAAGAATACAACCAAGGTATTATCACAAAGGAAAGTACCACACAGGTACGGACTCAGCTCACACCAGGTATATTTTAGGTATAGTAGTAAAGATGATTAGATGTAACTACCGAATCATATTACTCTGTTAATAGGCAGACACACTAAGGATCCTAAATCAGCATCAGAACCACCAAGGATCATAGTACATTGTCAGACCCACACAAGATCCTAGTACATCATCAGTATGTTGTTAGACCCACACAGGATCCTAGTACATCATCAGACTCACACATGATCTTAAAACATCATCAATACATCATCAAACACACACAGGATCCTAATATAATGTCAGTACATCATCAGAGACACGGAGGATCCTAGTACATCGTCATTACGTCATCAGACCGACACAGGATCCTAGTACATCGTCAGTACATCTTTAGACCCATACAGGATGCTAGAACTTCTTCAATACATCGTCAGTACGTCGTCAGACCCACACAGGATCCAAGTAAATCATCAGTACATCGTTAGACCCACACATGATCCTAGTACATTGTCAGTACATTGTCAGACCCACATAGGATCCTTGTAAATCATCAATATTTCATTGCAGCCAGCTACAGGATTCCCGCACTAATCTTGATCGTCTCCGGGAGGGTCTGCTCCACAAGCCACTGGTCGATACTCCAAATTCCACGAAGTCCCATGAAAAATTATCGTAAAGGACTGCCACATCATAGGGGTATCAACGCAACAAATGGTGCGTCAAACAGAGGCTCGGTCAGTAAGTTATTAGCCTTTTAGTAAAGAGGGCATGGTCGAATTTGTGCTTGATCCAACCCAACTATTCCCCAACATTATCTAAAACTCATTTGTGGTATTCCAAAGGTACCGTCTCATTCCATGGTTTCCAGCACTGCTGACAGTTCATCAAACGGATGCCCGATGCCAATTTTATGACCGATAGAGCGAAAATGGGTCAAAACTGGCCAGGGTCTGGTCTGACCCGGCCTGGGCAGACCCGACCAAGTTCGGGTCAACCCGGCCCGCTGGGTTCAGATTGACCGGCGTTGGGTGGCCCAGGCTGAACTGGGTGGCCCAATCTACATTGGGAGGCTTGGTAGGAGCGACCCATCTTAGGGAGGGGGCGGTCGTCGGGCGGCACGGGGCCATAGGGGGGCTTGGGGGCCACAGGGCGGCGCGGGGTCCGTGGGGCAGTGCGGAGGCCACGGTGCGGTGCGGGGGCCCGGGGTGGTGTGGGGGCCATAGGGTGGCGCAGGGGCCGTGGGGCGGCAGGGCGGCCGCGGTTACGTCGTTGCCATCGTCGCGGTCGGCGGTGTGCCGACCACCATATCTGAGTCCCACAAATTCCATTCACCGGTAATGGTCACCGCCTTCTTCCATTGCAAGGAACATATCAAAAACTCAAGAAAATTGCAGATAGGTCGGGCCATGTTCGTTGGGCCTACACCCTCCATGTTAGGGTGGTAGAAAGCGGCTTAATAAATCATGTATGAAGAACGTCATACCCTACAACCTCTGGGAATGATTATTCCCAATCCCACAAAAAGAAATAATCCATGGATGTACTAGTTAGAGAGTTGATCATCATTCTTTGTTTAGAAGGGAAGAACATGAGAATCCATAATCACACATAACTAAAACCCTACCTTAGTGGTTTGTTGACTGAGGTCGCAAGGAAGGAGACGAAGTCATTAGGGATAAAGGCATTGGCGTTCATCGCTTTCTCAAGAGGCTTCTGAATTCGGCTCAAAAACCATCATCTTTCTTTAATTCTGGAATGCGTTCTTCTTTGAAGGATGAATAATCCCTCCAAGGTTCTCTCCAAATTTTCCTTATCCAACCCTTTCCCCAATTCCACCAAAAATGAAAAGCCATCATAATTTTAATTATGTAGATCAATTATGTTAGAACAATTAAAATGCTGACACATCTCACTAATTGTTATTTGTCTCCAACAATTATATGGGGAGTTGGCATAATTGATTTAGGGAAGTTGAGAGGTTTTCTCCCATTAAAGGGGTATGGGTTTTCCCCACCACTAGAATTCAAAATGAGAGGTTTTAAGCTCAATGTCCCCACATCTATAACCTTCACATTAGTGTTTCAAATAAGAACAAAAAAGTTAAAAAATTTCTTATTTTTCTTTTTCCATGAAAAAGTGAAAATATATCATTCACCCTCGACCTAATCTATCCAAGGTGAAGGACTTTTTAAGCGAATACCGGCACTACGAGTTCAATAGTGCCCTCAGATTTCAATTCTGAGCTTTGGTTCAAATGTTACAAAAACATGCATGTATGTTTACTGAACGTACCCGAAAAAAATACAGAAATTCCTTCTGGGTACACCGGGCTTCGGAATCAAGGGCTGCCATTTTTAGCGGACTCATAAAATTTCCATATACATAAAAAATTACATGGAAGTTCCAGGTCTTTACATTCCATTTATTACTAATACGTATAAGCTTGGTATACTCAAATCATTTATTGGTTCTTAATTATGTTCATCAATGATGGAATCTGTGGTTTTGTGGTTTTTGTCACTTTAGTTGTGTCTTTTTTGAGAAGATGAACATAATGTTTTTATATTACTAAATTGAGTCTTCTGGTGCGTTATAGTGGTAAAATTTATTATAATGGGGAATAAAATCACAACTTGAAAATACTTTTAAACTATTTTTTACTATCTTTTTTCTCCCACTTCACAAGTGTTTACTCAGTTAAATTTTCTATTTTAGTGTTGTACCACATGTCTCATTATTATGTATTTTGGTTTGTAAAAATGGTATAAAAAACCATTTGAAAATCGTTTATTTTTAAAGAAATATGAACTACATGGTTAGAGCACTACTAATCTAGATGTATAGTCTTCTCTTTTAGAATAAAAAACTATCTAGTTGGATTTTCACTTAGATCAAATAGTTTTTCCAACCATGCATAGTATCTACGTCATTAAAGGATTGATCTTTCAATCCTATCCCTCTGCAAAATTAACTCAATATTCCCTTATTCCATTTCCCATATGAATATCATATCATTCAAGACATATCACGTTCAATTTTCACCATAACACTTGGTGGATTATTTGTGTTCTTAAAGATTTAGGGGGGTGGATTTATAATGTAAATCACTACCTAGTCGCATCTCCACTCTTCTTCCTTCATTTTCTCTTGTGTTCTTCTCTTACAAAGGTATCTATGACAAAGGATTAACTCTAGATAAATTTTAATGGATTATTTTTCCTCACTTTATTCTCTCTTGTTGGTTATGGTTCTATTTTATTGGTTTAGGGGGATTTTATCTTAGGTTTATGAAGGAATCACATTTATTGTAATTTGAGTCATTTCATAACTATTTAAAATTATGAATCAGGACATATTTTTTTATTCATGTATCATATCTATATTGGTTGTATTAATTTGATGGTAAATATTTTAAGAAGGGAAACATTGTTACACTTTGATTCCCATTAATCTGAGGGGGGTTTCTTTTAAAAATGGGTTTAAATATATTTGTCAACTTTCATTCACTATAATTGTATTATGATAATCAATAATGGAATTTGTAAGTAAAATTAAAAAATTTATGGTGCTTTGGTATATAAACTAGTTTTCAATGTAAAATATTGAATAACATAGATTTTATGGATTTTAATTAATTGAAATTGTGTTTTTTTTTGAATTTTTTATATTTTTTATGATTCAATACATTATATTTAAAATGAGTTATATAAAATTGGATTCTTTAATGTTAACTAATAGAATAGTGTGGTATTTTCTAAAATTGATTAAAGAAAACCCGTAAAACTGCCACTTTGTATATTTTATAAATAGAAATTTATCATGTGATGATTTTACCATTGAGGTAAAATGTTCATTTTAATTAATTTTTATGATTTTATAGATGTTTTAATTTATGTGAATGGAATTCAGATATGAGAGTTAGACTATTATTGTTTTTGTTCTTAGGAATTATTTAATGAGAACACCTCCATTTTCATCTCATTGGGATGACATGGTTAGAATGCTGTGATGTCTCAGTATAAATGAATAACCTGAACTCTTGAAACGATGGTATGGTAGTTACATTACATTTTTGGTACCTAATACAAGATTTCACATTAGATCCATGAGCATATTAGTCCTGTATGATAGTTACATTCAAAAATTTCATATGAAAAAATAACATACCAAATAAACATATTGAAATAAAAATATAATACCTTCCATTATATCCATTAATATTATAATATAATTCTCCTCTCTTAATCATGGGGAAACAAAAACAAATAATAGTGAGATCAGAAGATGAATAAGGAGTATAATATTAAATATGTTATCATAACATATTCATGGAATACATGATATGGAATGAAAAAAACAACTTGATGCATTAATCAAATGAAACTATGGGAATTATATATACATGAAAATAAATTAAAACATGAATTATAATAATCATTGATCTAATACATATGGGATGCATAATTTTAGATATTAAAAAAATTCAAGGACAAGTTCCAAGACATTATACAAATACGGGAAGTGGTGGACTCCAAAACCCAATATGTTTTGTCTCATGAGACCTGTTGATGCATCGAGGTTCTATATAATGTTAGGGTCCACATGTTACCTAATTAAATCCAATACATTCAATATAAGATTCATCAATATATTTCACCCATTTTTTATGGGTCCAATATTGGAGTAAAAACATGGATATCCATATAGTTTAATTGTAAATCATTACTTAAAATACATATATATCATAAGTTATTGTTAACATAACATAAAGTAACCTCATAAATGGAATAATGTAATGTGTCTAATTTAAATATATTGAGATATCCAAGGAAGATGTTATTTGGGATAAATTTTCATTAATAGTAGGTGATCAAGGTAACTTTTTGAAAAATCATACATCATGGTTCATAATTATCACATGAATTTTTCAAATACTATCCACTGGGAGTGTCTATCCATGTCTGAAATGATAGGTCAACTCATCATGCATCAAATTCATGTTTGCTTCAATGATCAACATATTCTTTTTTTAATATCTCTCGGGTCATATATTCCATAATTACATTGAAATTTATTTTTCTATAACGGTATATATTTATTATAAAAATACACACACACTTTATCAATAAAACAAATTATAAATTTTCCAACATTGAATGATTTTGTATTTTGATTGTTTTCAAAAATCTTGAATCAAAATAATATAATAGAGTTATAAAAATATATACATCTAAATCCATAAAAAATGATGAAAAATATGATGAAAATAAATGAATGGAAGTTTATTTTCCAAGTAAAATGAAATAGTTTTTGAATATAACATGACTACGAAATAATGATATTTGAGACGGATAAACCAACTTATATATTTATTATTAATTCAAAAAAATAACACATGAAATATACAATATAAAATTGATCATAAAATACCATGAATAAATATAATTTCTTGATATAATATCTCAAATAGGAAGTGAAAAAATCACATAAATGAAACTATGTTCAAAATGATAACATGTCTAAAAGATTAGAACTTAGTAGAGAAAACAATTACCTCTAGTCCCATATTCCATGAGATAACACTAAAATCTTTTATAACAAAAATAGATAACTTAATAAATAAATTAAAAAATTAATTATTCCTAATTTCCCTTATATATTCATAAATAGATTTTTTAATTATGCATTATACCGCTTTTCTATATTTGGAGTCTATAGTTTACATCATTTGTAATAGATTCATAATAGTGGTGTTCGTTTAAATTTTCCAGCAAAATTTCACAATTACTCAGTCATTAATATTATTTTTTTGGATGATTATTAATTAAATTTTATTTTTAAAATTCATTTCATTCATTTTTCTCTTATTATCCTTGAATATGAAATCCATTATTATCCTGTCTTAGGGATTATTGATGGTTGAATGATGTTTTCATAACAAATAAATTATATTTTGATATGAAATTTATATAATATTGAAAAAAATTAAAAATGTTTATGATATTACGCTATAAATAATTTGAAGAAAGACATTTATGATAGAAATACAAAATATTTATCCAATAGGTAGACAAATAGAGAAAACAATTAACAAACTATGATTAATGGATGATTTTGAGGTTATATAGATGAAATATAATTACACAAGTTGCATAATGATATCATTTATTATTTATTATCCACATATGGTATAATTATTAATATATTTAAAAAATATTTAATAGATATACATTTTTTCATATTTTTAATAACATATTTTCATCATAGGACACTTGGTTTAAATTATTGAATTAATGAAGATATTCTGTTGACCATAACATTAATCTATTCTCAAAAATTTCATACAAAAACCATAATGTTATCATAATGATAATATTAATTTATTAAGAATATTATCATGACCATCCATGTAATGTTCTAATGAAATGAAAATTGTAAATAAACTGCTTTTGGCTATATTTGTCCACATGTATTCATGGTTGATGATTTCATTTTCTATATAATAGGATAAAGGTGTAATATGGATTATTATTTTTAGATTGTAAAAAATTATATAAATATAATAATTATATTTTAAATTATTTATTATAAGTATCATTATAATTTAGGGAATGAAAAGGAAACATGTTATGTTGGGGAAGCAATAGTTTTCACACACACATGACTAATGTTTTCACATTTATTAAGGGGTATGGGATATGTGGTTTGGGTTTATTACAACAATATAACAATTTCTTATACTCCAAATAAACCGTTCCTTGTATTATATTTAAGAAAATATATTTTAAATGGTATGATAAATGGAGATGATGTTAGTGTGATGTTTGAATTTATGATGAAAATGTTTGGTTTCTCTGAGAATATTTCATATAAGGGAAGAAAATTTAATATTATACAATGAATAGAGTGTATTTATTGTGAAATATGTTGATAGGGTAAGGTGAGGTGGAAGATTTTTATGATTAAAAAAATTATATTTTTATTGATTGATTAGTGGGATGAATCTTTAATAGGTGGTGATAATTTTATATTAATTTATATTACAACGTTATAAAAAGTTGCATATATTAAACATCTATTGTGGATAGAAAATAAAAAATATTGAGTGGAGTGTTATATAAGGTCATTTATATATAATACATTTCATTCTAGACAGTTTTTATCGTGTTTTAATCTTTTTTAACACTTGAATTATATCTTTTTCCAATTTAGTTTTTTATAAGTAGTTTTAACAATAGAAATTTATCCATTATACCTCAAAATAAAATTCACATTTTTAAATATTTATGGTGTAATGATACCGAATTTCACATCAATTTGGTAATATATAATTTAAAATGGTAATGTTTGTTAATTTTAAAATATTAAATTGATTATTAATTAAATTTTTTTTAATGAGAATGGCTCTTTAGATTTAAAATATCAAATATTAGTTTATAAATTATTAATAATATCTTAAAATGTGTAATTATTCTTTTAAAAGATTTTGTTTAAATGATAATATTTTTTTTAAAAAAAATTATTCTCTTATTATAGTGATTTCATAAAAGTCATGGTTTTCCTAGAATTTTTATTTTTAAAGTTCATGACAGAAAATATTATTTTTTAGAAAAATAGAAGACTTTATCTTGAGATAAAATCTTTAATAAAAACTATGAAACGAATTTTAATTTCAAAAAATAAAATTTTATTATCAATAAATTTAACATTTAAATATATCCATGTATAAAAGATCTTCATAGTGCACATATCAGGATTTATATTCTTCCCCATTACATAATTTAATCCAAAAAATTTGGATTTATATTTTATATTAAATAAATTTGAAAATTACTTCCTTTTGGATTTCTAAGACACCTAAGTGCCCTTTTCTAGTCTTTGATATCCCTAAAGTACAATTAGCAATTGATTTTTCAGATTCTGAAATATTTTACCTCCAATGTCATGAAGATGGATAACCTATACATTATAAGACTTGTCCAGATCAAACTCTATTCCATGAAGTGAAATCATATGAATTTTATTAGGCATATATTTCTTCATTAAGGAATCATGGAATGCATCATGTACTTTAGAAATTTTGGGAGTCATATTCAATCATTTTGTCAACTCTCTACATAAATCAGTTATTTCAAAATTCTCAATATATATAGGTATTAACATATGATATTAATTAAATCATATGACTCATTTATAGAGGTAAAATATCATGAATTTATTACCCCCACATTAGATTTCATGTATTTTTTTATTTTAAAAATTGGTTTTTTTTCTTGGGTTTCTTTAATATGATCCTGTATGGTTTTTAATTTAACATTAATATCCCCTGTAAATGATTGAAAAAAATATATTTATTTTATAAATGTCATCCCAACATGATGATGAATTCCACCTCATTATATAAAATTCTTCATATGGTTCAATATATATGATATAATGGATGTTATTATTTCTTGAAAATTCTTCTAATGGTAGAAACAAATCATAAATACTTTTAAAGCGAAGAGGAAATAATCTAAAAATTGAATCAAATATCTACAGAGTCTATTCAAACTTCCAATTAATATGGGGATGATAGGATGTTCTTAAATATATCATAGTGTCAAGAGAACATTGTTGTCACTTCCTAAATTAATATATGATTTGAGGGTCATGATTATATACACCTGATAGAAGTTCCCAATGAATCATTATAATTTCACTAATATACAGTAGAACATATTGTTAAAGGGTTTTATCATTTATTATAAATTTTAAATGATATGAGTTTTTAAGAGTATCATTGATGACCGGTATTGTTTCATTCTTCCTTCCAGTCATTGGGTTTCTTGTGAAAAATTCCATTTTAATCATCTCACAGATAGATATAAGATTAGGAAGATGCTTGATGACTCCCTTGGGGTGTTTTCTTCACAATTTTACCTAATGTAATAATATGAATCTATTAAGATAATCTATAATTTAAATCTTCATAGCATCTCACCAGAAATTTTTTTTATTCTCTATACTTAAATTTTATACCAATGTTTTTAGAGATATTTGTTTTATGTTCCCTATTTTTAAGTTCCCTCTTCAATTATATTATGGTTGGAACCCATAAAATCTTTCCAAACATTCACTGTTCAACTCTATTGATGAATTATATCATTTTAGAATCATTTTATTCTTTAAACATCCTTTAAAAAATAATATCATCATTCTAAGACCTCTTTATCTTGTTTAATAAAGATGGTTCAGAAATAACCTGTAAAATTAATTATGGAACCCCTAGTATAAAATTTATCATATTCATATTTACTAGATGTTAGTATACAGGATCCTTATTCACCATCATAATGATATGGACCTGATGTCCCTACCAAGTTAATGCATTATCCCCGTTTTCCTTTCCTATCAGGTTAGTGTATCAAGAAATCAAATTTTCTATGTCTTGTTAACCATATTCATCTACAAATTTTTATATATATTTGAGATTATATATACATTACAATTATTTTGATATATATATATATATCATGAAATTCACCGTATTGTTGGTTTATACATATTTTCAAAGAAAATTTTGTAGTCGCTAGATGATGGTCATGAGAAGGATTTTTACATTCCCAGATTTTCAATTTCCATTTTTTTAAGTAGACATTATATTATTAAAAATAATCATAAAACTAATTCCTTTTATTGATTTATCATAATATATTAAAAAACACTCCATAAATAATGGTAATGTTAAAACTGAATCATTAATCAGTATTCTTTTTATCCCTTCAGAATATTCATCACAATCCCCAAACTATGTTAATTTAACACCTTTATTTTTTGACTTGATTTTTATGTTTTCCATCAAGGAAAAATCATCAAAAAATAGGCGATAGTAACATATTAAGCCTAGAGAATATCATATAACATCTCTATCCATTGGTGTAAGAAATTATTTGACTACCATTTTTTTCGGAGGTTCAATTAATATTTGATATATGGAGATAATATAGCTAGAAAAATAATAAATAATAGAAAATTTTATATAATTACTAAAATTCATATATAATTAATTTTTCTAACAGTCTAAATAATTATTTGTATATGAATATATGGTATCCATAGATCATATAGTATATTAATATATCGTCAACAATTACAACCATAATGTTATTAGGACAATCCTTCAATCATCTATTCATATGATCCATAAAAAATTGGGTATTAGTGAATCCAACAAGCATTACCATTAACTGGTAATTTATATTCTTATTCAAAATGTCACCATTAGTATATCAACCTTCTTCACCATTAGCTGTGTAGAAACCTATGATTCTCATACATGGATATAAAATATTTTTAGGTAAATATTCATTACATTAAAAAAATATATATGTCTGTGGGTTGTAATAATTTAGTGCCTTTGAGATTACGGAACTGAATATTCTAAATTCCAGAAATATGTCTAATTTCTACCATAAAGATATTTAAATTATGTACTCATAATATTTATACACTACATAAATCCTTTATTCCTAACCTAGTGAAAGGAAATATATTATAGGGAGATATAAAATGATATTTAAGGGTGAAAAGTGGAGATATTTAAGAATATCATGAAAATATGGGTATGAGAGCATGATCATAAAATTTTAAAACCATACCCTTCATATAAAATATTAGAATCTTAAGTCATGGAATAAATATTGCAGTTCATAAGACATGAATCATAATGAAATTAAAGAAAACACACATTGAGGGGAAAACATTAGAATAATACTTGTATTTTTATAAAATAATTAATCATATAAAATAATTTCCATAATAGTCAATGATCACAACCAAAGCTATCATAATGTAATTTGTTCACTTTTGAAAACATTATACAGGTCATGGTTGACACCCAGTACCATCTGAGTAGAAAAATTCCCTAAATTAATTGGGTACTCCCCCATTATATTCCTTTCTATCCCATGAGATATAAATCAATACCCAATACACTGGGGCGAGATATAGGTCACACCCATCAAATAATGAAAACAATGCATATGTGTTCCATAGGATAATAATTTTTCTAATATCATAAAACATGAAATAAAATTGGTTTCATAAACATTTCACCATATAATAACTATTATAAAATATATAGGTTTCTTAATCACTTTATCATTTCATCTTGGCATAAACCATGTAAAAACAAGTGGGTTTCGTATGAATTTTTTCAGGGTGTAACTCATGGAAGAGTAACAAGTTTCATAAACATCATGCCCTTATAAATCATTTAAATAGATAATTATAATAGCATCTCTAGATAAACAGTCCAAAATATCATTAATTAAGACAATTAATGTCATCATATATAGAGAATTATTTTGAATGATAAGTCACATGGAGCATATCTTGAGGTAGAGAAAATTTATTTGAAAATAAAATTTTAAAAATAAAAAATAATTAAATGATTTTAAAATGATTTTCTTTTTAAATATCCTTTAAAACATATAAAGAAATATTTAAAATACATTAATACATTTCTTGAGTGAAATATAATTTTGCACTCTGAAAAAAGTCTTTTTAAAACATTTTGAAAATAACTTTTTACATTAAAATCAATTATTTAAAATTTAAAATTTCCCAAATATTAGTTCAAAAAATTTATTTAATTAAAAAAGTGAATCATTTTGTGGTATTACTAAAATATTCGACTGTTCATGAGCACAAAAAATATTTTTCTTATTGTGTATTCTAAAAATAAAGAATCATTTCACAATTGGAGTAATATACAAACATAATTTCTTTAGGAAAACGACATTAATATTACATTAAAAATATTCTTAAATAAGTAAATAATGGTTAAAAAATAACTTTTAAAATTTTATAACAGTAGTAAAACTTTTTTAAAACGTTTTTTTTAGAAAAAATGGTTTTGGATGAAAATGGATTTTCAACCGATAAGCGAAATAAAGTCATATTTTCAGGAAAAAATATTCTCAATTATTTCTAGTACTGAAGAGGGAAAATGGATATTAATCATAGATAATACAAATAATCTGTGGGATTTTAACATAAAACCCTTACACCATTTATAACATTTTATCATACTCCCCATGAAAGATAGATCATTAAATGGATATTTAATCCTCATAAATTTCAGTACAATCATTATAAAATAAATTGATTGGATTTATATACACCAAATCAAATAAATACATGTTTAATATGGATTTTATTTCACAGAATATAAAAATGAAATGGAAGTCAATTAAAATATTATTAATATTTAGGATTATAATCCCTAATAATGAATAAAATAATATGAATGAATAAATATAATAAAAATAATTAGATTCATGATATTATATTTCAATGGGTATGCATATAATTCACAGAAAATAAATTAGTGTCGAATTTTCATATTCTCCTAGAAATAAAAGAGAGACAAGAAATCCATTACCTTAAGTAATAACAAAAATCATACATGTTTGAACCTACTATATAATATAAAAATATTTATTATATATCTATTAAAAAAGAATATATATATATATATATATATTTGATCCCATATATGATTTCCATATGTCCTTTTATTTCCCATTTGTTAATAATTCAATGTTAAATTCGTATTTTGGGAAAAAATCATTTTGTTTTGCACATAGGTTTTGATTTGTTATTTTGAGTACTCTTAAACTGATCATTTTTCAATTTCCTAGTAAATTATAATAATAATGTAATTATCATATTTATAAATCATCATTACTTTTAAAATAAATCATGAATTTTATTTTGTGAAAATGAAGTACATTATGATCACAGAGATGGTGCGTTGTATGTACACAATACTAATGTTTCAATTTTTCAATTATCATTATAGAAATGTTGTATGAAATTTATAATCATTATATAATGATAATAATGTTATAAATACTATATTGTTTCTTTAAATATACTTATACATATCATCCATGTGGTGTGGTGATTAAAAGAGAGACACATCGGTTCATGATGTTGATTTTGTATATAAAAATGAACTACAATATCATATTTTAGTGAGTCAAAAGGTAAGAAATAAGATGAAAAATAGCCATTATTAATGATTAATATTTAATCAATATCATATTTATGTAATGTATATCACATATAATTTTACAATCTAAAATATTATAAATTTTTCAGATTAAAAATATGGAATCCATATTTCCAAATCAAATGGATAGATGCGGAAAAATACAATATAAAAATAATCCCACAGATGTGTTGGAAAACATGTTTTCAAATAAAAAAATTAAAAAAATTATAGTGATTTCTAAAATTAAAATTATTAATTGATTAAAATTACCTAAATCTACTTATTATATATATAACAATACTAATTAAACGTTAAAACAATTTGAAATTATAATTTTACATTTTAGATAATTAAAACAATATGGTTGTTTTAAATTAAATTTTAGCATTTGTTACTATTCATCATAACGGAAATCATTCCAGGAAATTTTTTAAAAAACACCCAAAGATAATTTTTATATTATTATTTCATATATTAAGTTTATTTTATCTGATAAATTTTCAAATAGTGTAAAAACATAAATTTAAAACATAACCTATATATGAAATAAATAGGAGGGGTTTCAGAAGTGTTTTTTCATACACAAGAAGACTTATATTAGCTATATATAGAATAATTATCATATTATTAAAAAAGTTAAAATTTATTGACATATTATCTATAGATTTCAAGTAAACATTCTTTATTAGGCTTTTTAAGTAAATAAAATTGGGAAACATAATTTACCTTAAAATCATTTTTCGAAGAAAAAAGTATTTAACCCCAAAAATAAACACACACTCAAATACAATACCATGTTCATTAAGAAGTAATTAAATAGGATAAATATATCTAAATAATATTGTTGTTACATTAAAATTTTTTGGGTCAATTAAATTATTGAATTTATAAAAAATGATAGTTTTATAAAAATTTGTATTTTTTACTATGTACTAAAAAAATAAATATTTGTAAAAATCCAAATATTTCACCATCAATTTATTTTCATATGATATATTAAATAATGAAGATAATTTGATGAAATAAATTTTATAAAATATCTATAAATTATTTAAAGAATTCATTTTTTAATAAATATTATTTTTTATAAAAATAACTAATTTACTAAAGAATGATTAATTACATACTACGAATTTATAAATAAATTCAAATAAAGCAGGTCATGTATAGTTCATAATGTAGTTAATAATATTCATACCCTATTATTAAAATATTGGTCATAAAATTAATATTTTAAATATATTATTTCATATTTCACTAAATCACAATGTCGCATTTCAAGAATTAAATCAAAAAAAACCTAGTGTTTAATATAATGTAATCTATCATAAAATTTAAATTATTTTGAAAAAGAAATGAAAAAAATAACTTGTTGTTACAAGAAAATGATAACAAAAGAAATAGTCTATAATAAATAATATTTTGGCTGCCTGATGTGGATATCATAGTTCAGTAATACTCGTTATATGATACTTATTATTTATAGTAATGGAATTTATACCCCTATAATCATTGGATGAGATCATAGACCCATCCTTTTTTTCATAAATGAAACATAGGATCACCATAATAAACTACTAGGGAGTATTAACCCCTTATCATAAAGCTCATATAGTTGTTTCTCTATCTCACCCAACTCCAATAAGGTAATTTTATAGGGTATTTTAGGTTTAAGTCTTCTTTCAAGAAAGAGTTATATAGAGAACACAACATCAAGATCTGGGGGATGTTGCGATAAATATTTTGGAAAATATTAATAAACATCTATACCACAAGTAAATAATTTATCATAAGGATATATTTAATGTGAATAGACCATTCCTGATCGTCCCTCCTTCCCAATATTACATTATTGATAACTATTGGGAGAGGATCCATACAGGATTAGATAATGAAATCTCACTTCTAAATAAGTTATATTCCACCTCATATTTTCACATTGTACTTTTCTTCTCCTATAAATAATTTTTTCCATTATACCACAAAATCAACTCCATATCAGGGATCATATCATAATAAACCATTAGTATAATAACCATGTTTATAACAAGGGTTTACAAATTCATCACAATAAGAATTAAATAAATAATCATTATTTCAATAATATTTCCACTTTGTGTCTAAATGGATAACTCTCGTACTAAATTTCTTTGAAATTATTTGATATTCATAGAAAAAAATGAATTTATAAAATAGATTGACTATACATAATGAAATAAATAATTATTTAACTATAAACCTACAATCAAGGTAACTTCCACCACATCATTAGAATCATCAAAATAATAAATGGTAATTACCTAGTCATGTCTTTATCCTGTGGATATTTTTTGGGTAAGTTCCCTTGACATTTGATTCATTGGTTTTCATAATATACCATATCTTTATAGTTAAATCATTGAACATCCCAAGATTCATCCTTACCCATGAATTCATGATATTGATGATACTCTTATCCATACTAGTAATAATCTTGGGTTCCCTTAATTTATTCCCAAGGGTGTTTTTCCAATATCTATCACATGTGGTAAATCCCATCATTCCTTGTATCCCCTTCAATGCACTATTTATCCCACAATTCTCTTCAAAAATTTTCTTCTCTGGGTATTGCATAAATAATTACATATTAGGTAAATACTTTTCATCCTTATTGATTCTTGAGGTTATATCATTATTAGTAAATATTTCATTTTAGTATGTGTGCATATTTTTAAGAAATTCTAGCAAACTTTGTAACATTTTCCTTGAAATCAACAATGTTTTAGACATATTTTTGTCAAATATTGAAAAACGAGATTTCTATTATGGATCTTTTATAATGATGATGGTATTTTTCTTATAATCCCTCATTAAAATTTATCCATTAAATTTTCTCTGTCTAATAGTCCTCTTTATTGTTTTCAATGAGATACTACTACTACACTTCATCTCTCATCATCTTATAAACTATCGTGTTAAACTTTTTCTTTTCACTTCTCCATAATTAGAGACATATAAATCTATAACCTTAGTATCCACTAATCAATTTTTATTTTCTTATGCTAGAAATATATTCAATAAATATCATCCCAAATCACTTCTATATATATTTATTCTTACTAAAATCAATAAAGAAATGAATCAAATAATACATGGGAAATAAAATAAAAAATAAAAAATAAAATGTTCGACCACCTTGAAACTCATTCAATGATTTCCTCTTTATATCCTTGGTAAATGAATAAATATAATGGTGATCTCAAGTAATTAATATGGGTTAAGTACAATGGATGATATTGTGACTAATAAGGCATAGTCAATATGGAAGGTTAAATAGTCGAGAAAACATTTCATTTAATTAATAACAAAAGAAAATAATTATTTCATTGATAATATAAAATGAAATAATCTCATGGGAAAAAATAACTCAATTATCAAAGTTGGAAAATCATAAACTTTCACATCATGATCTCGTAAACCATAATGTCTTTAACATCAATATCTTGCGAGGAGACATTATAAAACTATAGGTAGCCATATACCAAAAACCATTTAATATGACTAGCCATATAATTTTTATTATCTAACCTATTGATATATATAGGGGGTTTATATTAATGATATTGACCCACCACTCTGTGTCCAATTTAATCCTCATATATTTTTTGATCAAATTAATTTATAAACAAATTTACTTTCTAAAAAATAATTTTATTTTGAAAACAATATAGAATATCGATATTTAACAAGTAAATTAAATAACAACCAATGTATTACACAATATATAGAAATTTAATACGTTTTATGTAATAATCATATCAATGATCAATAAATATGTTATTAGGTAAACATTTATTTTCTCATTATCTCAAAAATGTGATGTTTTGAGAGTAAGTTAATGTGCCCAAAATTAATCAAGAGAAGAGAGAAGACCATTAATTAATACTAAATGTATATTTTATTGTAAAATAAAGTATATTAATTAATATAATAAAATATTTTTGGATAACAAATAATGAATTTTCATAAAATTGTTTTCAATTTAAATCCTCTGAAATCTTTTATAACAAGCTAAATAGTGTAAAATGGTCAAGGTGGTAAAGAAAATGTCAATGAAAAATATGTTAAAAATAATAAATTTAATTTGTTTAAAAAAGTAAAAAAATGAACTTCTAAATAACATTATAAATATTCCATTGAAAACATTTAAAAATTATAGGATAACGTAAATTTTCCTTATTTAATCATATGAGAAAATTACCTGGAAATTTAAAAATACTTTTGAAAAAAAATTACATGGATGAAGAATATACTAAATAAAAAGATAAATATGATAATATAATATTATAAATGTTTCATGGATAAATAAAACTTCCATGGAAATGATAATATGGAAGAAAATATGTAAAATAACTCAATACCTATAGGATAAGAAAATAAATGGGTTTAAGAAATATAGAATATTTTATTCCTTCAATGAAAATAACATCAATCCAAAAAATTGATATTGCAATATAAATTATTACTATTTTAGTAACATATTAATATTAACCCTTTAAAATATTACTTATTAATTAAATAATTAATCATCATGAATAAATATATATTCACATTAATTAACTCAATGTGGTAGTATATACACAATCTTGTTCCAACTCACCTGAACCCCTCCTGGGATGGCAGTTAGTTAGGGGTGACTCCCCAATATTATCTCTAATAGGCTAAGAGATGGAGAAGAGCATCATATAGGCATATTTTTTATATTACAGGACTTATCATAATTAACAATCCAAACACAAACAATAAATTTTTTTGTAATAGTGTAGAGATTTAAAAATTTAATGAAACAAGTTGAGTGTAAACCTTAACTGTTGAAACTTATAAGAAATAGATCATTATAAAAAATCTAAAATAAAAGATATAATGGGGAAATCACAATCCACCAAATTTTTTTACCAAATTATACAAAAACACAGAAAATGAATCACTGAAGATGGCATAGATCACAATCTCTAAGATGAACCACCGAACATAAACCGAAATATCCATAATAACTATGATCTTTAGATACTAGGTCCACCAAGATCAATGTCAATCTATTTATCTTCTATATAAGACCCAAAACATGAGGGTAAATACCATTTGAGGGTGAATATAAATATACCTAATTGGAAACCCTAAAAACCAAGAAGTAATCAACTGAAATAACAAGATTCTACTCAAACCTTAAAGAATGAGTTTGATAAAACCAAATATTATATATGTAAAAATTAATAACAAGGGAATAGATAAAAGGGATCTACACCATCCAATAATTCCATGAGATAACAGTCTACCAATATCTCCAAGGATTCGATAATTAATCCTAAAAAACCCATAAAACTGTAGGAGAATTTGTGTTGAGGTCCCACTCCTCAAAACTGGATATCACAGCTAAGGGATCAATGTATCCTTACCATGAATCCCATGTTACTTCTTAATAATAAGAATGGAGGTCCCAATCCTCATCACCATATAGCACATCTGCGAGGACCATATCTTTAATAAAGGCCCCACACACTGTCATAACTCAATGATATTGAGTATTCTCTATAGATAGAGTATATATTCACCTTTTAATGTGTGAGAGTTCTATATTGTATATAAATAAGGATTCAGAGGAACCACACACTAGAGAAACATGGAAATATCATCCTTGGTAACACTATGATGATCACAGATTAACACAGTCACTGGATAAAAATTGATAAATGTAACATACCATGTACATCACCTTGTGAAGTGACTTTGATGATGGAATGGATGCCTCCATCAAATTTTATGTGGAAGAATACGTAATATTGGTACATATATTGCCAGATCCCAGTTTGGATGAATAATATTTGAATGGTATAATTTTCATCTAAAAGTAAACATCATCTCTATACATTCACATGGTATTTGACACTGCCTAAGGGGGCCATGATACATTGACTGGGGGGTGGGCTCACACTGAGAACTAATGGTGGACACCATGAATCCAATTTGGATCAACCAACTAAGTAGGGGATCAAATTTAAATGTTTCCACAAACCCCAATAATATGAATTTCTATAATGAGGATCCATTCCCTTATACGGATGGTCATGTTGATTTCACAAACTCTAACTAATAAACAATGAATTATAGAGGATCACACACTAGTCTCATGGTGGTACACCACAACTCTATCTGATACTCATCCTCTAGAGGGGATCACAATCCACTAATGTGGATGTAATGTTTCATCGTTCCCTCGAATAAAAGGACCAAGAGAATGAACTCAATATATAATGGTACAAATTAACAAAAAAAATACCATTAAGAACACTTGGAAGGGTGTACATGGCATGTCCTCGGGGATACATGGAGTCTTTTGATATCCCCTTGGATGATCATATGTAAGAGCCTCACATGGCTTGTAGTTTCTATATACATTACATGTTAAAGGATTAAATGGAATGTAGAGACACATGGTATCATGTTTGTATAGTATGTATGTATCAATGTAATAAAGTCATGTCCATGTATCGGTCTGTGTACACCAAGCTGTTTCTGTGGGGGAGTACACGCCGTGTCCGGGACCGTGTACTCCAACCTATGTTTGTGTACTACCTTTGGTACAATCCATGTTATCTATGGATGGTAACATGTTGTGTAGTTTGGGAATTATGTTGTGTGATAGCTGTATCCTACCCAAAACACTAGTGTTTACTTAAGGGGGCCACTGGTCTTGTAATAACGGATTAGATTCATTGTTCAAAAGGATTTTCTAGAATCTCAGATTCTTTTTCCTCATTCAATCTAGAACATCCAACCTCTAATATGATGCTCATATCACCATGAAAATAAATATACAAGTTCATTATATTCCATCCCATCATCGAACAGCACATCTCATAATCAGATTTTCTAAAAAAGAGATTAAATCATCGTTCTTCGTTGTGAGCTAAAGAAAACTGATGAATGAGCAATCAGGCATCCATCATAGCTCGAATTTTTCTCCAACCACCATCTCACCTCCGTTGTATCATTGCATCAAGAATTGAGTTCACAATGATCGATTGATTGAGATTAATTGAACCCCATGCTAGACAAAGAACCCCTACAGAGAATCATATAAATTACGGAGAAAACAAAACAAAAAAACGAGTTGAATGAACCTTGACATGTCGATCCAAATTTGATTCGAAAAGATAAAAAATGAAACAATTTAACCTAATTCTCCCAAATAACCTGAGAAACATACCCATGCTGCAAATATGCATGATCCATGGATAAATATTTTGGTTGATTGGACACCATTCATCATAGAAATTAAGAACCGAGAAGAAATAAAAATAAAAAAAACATCCTACCATGATTAAGTTTGTTTGATGATGAAGAAAAATGAATCTTCATCGTTGAATTGGTTGTGTGTTGATCATCGATCCACAATCTCGGCATCGTTCACTCATGTTGATTCTCTAGAGACTCTCTCTAGTGACTCTCCATAGGTTATAGGTTTATGTGTATAACCCTATAATTACAACATAAGGTTCTATTTAATGATCTACCAAATCAATATGTCACCTAAATGAAATAAAATAATTTTTATTTAATTATTTTATTCATTTCCTTCCCTAGGACAACGTTTCCACAAAATACCCACACCAGCTAATGTTATGTTTCCCCTAGGGTAACACTACAATTCTAAACTCGACGGTCCCCTAAAATTTTGGATCCAGACAACTATTTAAGAGTTATTCAACTTTTTTAGGGAAACTATTCACACATTATTTTTAATATATTGAATTTATTTTAAAAATTTATTCCGGTCACATTGGGTCTTGTAATCAATCACCATCATAGTTCTAGATCTCATAAAAAATCTATATTATATAAAAAATATAGTACATTAAAAATATGAGACATATAATTCGTCCAACATTAGTGATCTGTTTCTAGAAATTGTTGAACTACTAAATGATATGGGGGTATTGTGATCACATCTAGTCTCATACTCCCAGATGCTCTCCTAAATATTCATGTGCTACCACATGACATACACAAGGGGAATTGATCACCCATGAAGTATCCCCTCATAATAAATTTTTATGTTTAATAGGAAATAAAAAAAATTATCCATACTTGATGTCCATCTCACCCCAGTACATAATGTGTTATGGGTCATACATGTACCTTCTCAGCTGCGACATGTGAAATATATTGTGTACCCAGTACAACTTCAGTGGTTAATCTAAGTTTTATACCACCTCCCCAACATTATTTAGAATATGAAAAGGGTCATTGAATATCTGAGATAAACATTCATTTAGGGACAAGAATCCTCAATACACATCGAGGTGAGACCCACAGAAACACAAGGTCCCCTTCCTCGAACTCTGAATACCTCCTTCCCCTATCCGCATAAGATTTATGATAGCTTTTTATGGTCTTAATAATTTCCTGAATAATCTTCACCTCCTCTGTTATAGGTTATACCAATTATGGTCACATGATCGTATAATCTCTTAGGTTAGTCCATCAAAGTGGTGACCTACAGGTCTTCCTGTACAAAGCATAAAATGGTGAAATACCAATGGTGGAATGATTACTATTTTTTGTACATAAACTCATCTAGTGGTAGTTGATCCTCCCAACTATGACCCATGTCTAATAGTCATTCTCATAGCATGTCCTCCAAGACCTGGATGGATCACTCTATCTAGCTATCAGTTTGGGGGTGGAACGATGTTCTCAGGTGTAACTAGGTCACAAATTTCTCCTATAATCCCTTCCAAAATTGGAATGTGAAAAAAGGTTAATGGTTAGAATTATGTCCCCGAGAAGTATATTGTAAGCCTACCACAAATTCCATGGATACCCTATCCCACTTCCACTATAGAACCTAATCATGTTGGGTTAAACCCACCAAAACATGGGGCTCATACTTCACATTCTGACATGTAAGGAATCGATAGGCAATCACTACAGATCCTTTCTTCGGGATTGGACACCAAAACAGACATTGGAGGTCTAGGTACATCTTATCCACACTCAGATATACTGCCAAATGGGTTGTATGAAACACCATAATAAATTCCTACCACTACACCACTAGTACCATCGTGTGTCCTATAAAAATAACAACATGCTTCCCACCTTTGAAAAATCCAGTAGGATCTTGTCTAGAGGATATCTAAGTATGTAAGTTCTCATAGTCGGTATCTCCACATTGACCATACCTACGATTTTATAAAATTGGTGAGGTAACAACCATCAAAACACTATAAGATGAACTATCCTTATTCACAATTGTAAACAGAAATGAGGTTAACTACTCTGATGCCCCGACCAACAACTGAGAACAATATCTCTTTCTGATCACATCTACAAAAATATTCCTCTTCTTTGGAGTATATAAAATCTCAAAGTCATAGTACTAGATGAAATCTAGTGACCACATCTATCTCAATATAATATACATTTAAGAGAAGATATTCATGATACTATTTTGGTCATAGTATACAATAAATCACTTTTCCATCTGGTAGTGTCACCACATCATAAATGACAAAACTATTTTTGTTAACTCACTATAATGGGTCACATAGTTCTACTCATGAGGTCTCAAATATAATGAACCATAGGCAATAACAAAATTTCTCTGCATCTAAATACAACTAGGTTTCATCCCTGATGTATTATATAACAACACATACTCAACACCCTCCTATAATAACCTTAAGATGGAAGCGCTCATCAACCACTACCTTGGATCTTAAAAGAACTATTGTAAATTTCATGTCTATATAAAAGGCTTCCCATTCCTTCTAAAACCTGTCAAGGGTGCTCCCACTCTATAGAAGTTGGGTAGAAACCACCAATAGTACCCAACCAATCAAGGGATACTTTTTATCTCAGTGACACTCTTGTGTTCCTCCCTAGCAATATTGGAATCATCCTTTACTAGATCCACTAAAACTCCAGCCTTCTAGATGATGTGTCCCAGAAAATCGAACTCTTGATTCTAGAACTAATACGTTTATAGATTCCCAAAAATTTGGTGCTCTCGGAGTGTTCCTAGGACCATCCCCACGTGTCTTGTGTGCTCTTAATTGGATGCATAATACAATAGAATGTCATCGACAATGTCTACCATCAACTGGTCTATGGAAGGCTCAAAGATCTAGTTCATCAGTCCAATGAAAAATTTCAGGGTGTTTATCATCCCAAATGGAATCACCAAGTACTTATTCTGACCATACAAACTTATGAATTCTGTCAACAGTATATCCTCATCTCGTACTCATAGATGGTGATGGAATTATCTGAGGATAATCTTCAAGAACCATCACACCCCATTCAACCGATCAAAGTGGTCATTCGTACTCAGCAGTGGATACGTTTTCTTCATGGTCACCAGGTTCAGCACCGATAATTCACACAAAACCTAAAACTTCCATCCTCTTTCTTGTAAAACAACATTTGGGGCTTCCTATGGGGGGACACCGGGTCTATTGAACCCCATCTCCAATAAGTCATCAAAATGCACCATAATCTCACAAATAACTATGGGATCCAAAAGATATGTTGAAATAGATATCAGTGTCATCCTGTAGTGTTGATCAATGTAGAAATACATCTCTTGATGGAGAGGTAAACGCAGTACGTCCTTAAAGAAGATTTCCTCATACTCCTCCAACACTATAGGAAATTGATATACCAAAACATCCACATCACCTATATTCATGTTGTCCAACTTGTCAGTAATCAGTTTTACTCTCATATCAAAGAGATTTTCCATCTTAACCAAAGTATCTTTTTCAAAAATAAGGGAAAACCATGTTCTGTTATAATGGACACATCACATCCTTCACCTAATAAATTAAATTTGGTTATGAAATATAGATATCCAATCCACACCTAAGATGATAACATATGTACTCATTACTGTAATACAGATATCCCATTCCAAACCATCTCCTCCAAGCGTCAAGTATCACTATCGGAAGAAGTGATAAATCATTGAGTCATCTCCCATCAGAATGTCAAACTGCAATGGACGATCCAAAATCTCTAGGTCATGAACCATAGAAGATTCAAGGAAGGGATTTATAGCACCGATATTTATAAATAATATAGATAAATTATAAATGACATAGATCATACATATTACTAACCCTAAATCCTTGGATTCATAGGAATACATTGATTGAAACTGGTCTCATCCCTTCCCTCAAGAACCATGAGCCTGGATTGGACCACCTAGGGTGGTGGTGGTAATATGTCGATCCTCTGACTACCTCCTTCTACCCTCCATCCCTTCCGCCACATATTACACACTACGGATCACCCTACCTCTACCTTTGACTATATTTTAGCGGTCTGTCAACCATCACCCAATAAACTGTATAATGGGTCATGAAATCTCATGCCACAAGTCATGTACCATCACAAAAGGAACTCATCCCATCTCTCAAATGATTTGACACACCCTAAGAGACATGGAATTCTGGCCCTAAGCCCTGGGATCTCCTCCTAAAGTGTATTACCTGCTTGGATCTATGTGACTTCCACCAACCACTATCTATTAGGGTCTCAGCTACATGGTTCCAACTTCAATCTACCACTACTGGTATTTGGTCTTCCAAAAAAATACACTAAGAAGGCTCTCCCAAGCCACATGAATATGAAGAAATATTAAGAGATACCACTAGCTCCTTGATATCATGTTACAAGACCTAATGAAAAGTCTAATCCCTAAATAACTAGTCATGTACCATATCCATGGAGTTACATGAGAGATAAGTTAATCTCACTAAGTACTATGGCACAATCATAATTCTCTATTATAGATTCATAATATTATGTATGCATTCCAATATCAACATGGCTTGATAGAACACTTATATGAAGAGACACTCAAAGTCTATCTAGGAGAGAGTTGTATCTTCATTTCACTAAGTCACCAAGACCCATCATCTCCCCATATTTCCCCAGAGAAGACTCGTAGCAAGGAATAACATCTGATTAGTAGGTGTCCTTACAAGGCATAAAATGTGATGGACAACCACTAGCTAGTCCTTATACACCTACATGTCTGGATAGCCCAAAACTAGGGAGGTCACAACCTCTAAAACACATCCAATGCACTCACCCTTTATGTATCCTCAACTAGTAGTTTCGATGCTAGATACTTCTCAATAAGTGTATTTGTAGCTGGAAAACCACCCGGAGGTGCTATCTCCGATAAAAGATTATGTACCGATGCCTCATCACTAGGTGGATTATCCTCATGATCACAAGGTGGAGTACTGACTGGTTTTCTATAAAGTAGAATCTTGAAATAAAATAAGATACATCAGGGTCAAATGATTATATCATGGGATCTGACTCAAGAATGACAATGAAAACAAAACCATTCATATACAATGCATGTATAAATTTTTTTCCCACATCCAAATGGTTAAAGATACAGTAAAAAAAGGCAAGTGATCAGAGTCCTAATGTATGGATTCATTAGCTTCCACACCAATACTGCAATTCTTGGCCTGAATGTCAAACTCAAAATAATATAAATTGTTTCCACAAACCAATATTATCTAACCAGGTCCTAAATTAGAACTAAATTGCTCTGATACCACTATATCATGACCCATCCAAGATGGTACCATTCTTCCACTACCTTAGGGCCACATCTAATAGGCTACTAGATAGAAACTAGTGTTGACAAGGCATTTCCCACAAACAGGAGGCATTATCCTATATTAAATACACACTCACAAACACATATCCAATCCCACATAATGCTAAAATGTAAAACAACTGAAACAATACATGCATACATCTAAGATCCCACAACATAGAATGAAAGTAAAATACTGAAAAAAGGAAAGGGGACAAGAAAAAGCCCAACCATAAAATGTAAATAGTCTATTATACTCAAATTTAATAAAATAACTCGAAAACATGATCCCATTAAATACCTATGTCTGTAAATCCCCAGCTATTATCCACCCACCCTCTATCCTCTCAGGACACTTTTAAAAGGGTCTTCATCTACACAAGACATGACACGTACAAGCAAATAGTGGGCAGGGTTGAGTATAAAAATACTCAGTATGACACCAAAAAACCTAAACACAAATCACCAAGTATAGTCATATCAATGCAATATATAATAATCAATTTATAATATAAATATCCAGATATACTTAAGAATGACACCATGCCACCATGTGGTCATAATAAACTACCAAACACATGATTTTGTTCGACGCCACAGTTGTTCCATGATAATTCACTCCATGATACATACTAACATTATAGAAATTCGATGAAGAGGTCTTTGTCATTGGGACCCAACCATGAAACTCACTAGTTTAAGCATACCATGATACATATTCAGGGGTTCACACATAAAACATCTAAGGGACACTACGAACCGAGTCTGGATCAACCCACTACATAGGGGATCATATGTCAATTGATGTTCAAAACCTACTGATATGACCACCTAGATAGAGGATCAATGCCTTTCTCAAATAGGTCATTCCTTTTAAACAAAATCCAACTATGGGACAATGGATGATTCAAAATCAAAATATAGACTCATAGAAGACACCACACCTCTATCTAAGACTCAAGATCTAAAGGAGATCACAATCCATTAATGTGGATGTAATTATGTAGTGTTCCCTGGAGGGAAAAGGCCAAGGGAACACACTAAACCTTTACTAGTTCAAACTATGGAAACAAAGAGCCTCAAGGACCCTTGAAAGGGGCTGCACGGCATGTCCCCGGGCATTGATCATCCATATAGCAGGCCGTGTTGGTAGGGTTTGTCGAATCTTTGGCATAAGATCCCCTACATTGCGGGTTGATCCATACTAGGTTCTTGGTGTCCCCTAGTGGTTTTTTGAATCACGCATATAGTTGTTTCATAGTATCGTTAGACTAGTGATCTTCATTGGGTGGGACCAATAACCTCGTCCCCTTTATCGAGTGTCTCCAATGGTAGCATGACTTGTGAAATGAGTTCTCCTAGAATGAGAATTTATTTAAATATAATCATGTGGAAATAGTTGGTTATGATCACCTAGGGTTATGGTGTCTTTCTTGAATATATCTTTGTGTTTATATTATACATCGATTGTTATATCTTATATTGAGTTGAATATACTTGGTGCATCATGATTATTGTTTTTGGGTTGTCCAACTTAGTATTATTGTACTCACTCTTTCATATGATTTTCCTACAAATGTCAGGCATTGTGTAGATTATTTCCCTTTTGAATATTTCCTAGGTGGACTGGGAACGGGTGGAGCATAGCTGTGGCTTGAACAATTGAGGTGATTATAGGGAGAATTCTTTTGACTTAGTCCTTTCCCTTGGATAAGGATGAAATATTTATAGTATTGGGATGGGATTTTTTATGTCCCATTTTCTATTTTCATCACTTTACTATCGTACTCTATTTTGGGATCATAAATATATGCATGCATTGTTTTAGTAGTTTTACTTTTTAGAATTCTATGGTCATATAGATGTGTGTGTGTTTAATGGTACTTTAGGATAATGTCTCCCATTTGAGGGATATACTGACTCGGAACTAGCCGCCATTGCCTGGACTATAGGAGGTGGGCTTGGGGTAGTCATGGTATATTTACCTCTAGGATGGGTCATGTCATTAACCATATGTAATCCATTTTTAACCATAACCATGCTAATTAGTTTTTTTTCTATTTTTACTATTTATTTTGACAAAAAAAATTAAACACATTAAATAATATTAATTATTATTATTAAAAATATGGAATCCATTTTTCCCAATTTCTTACACATAAGTGGAAAATTATATTTTATAACTAGTCACATAGATTCGATGAACAAGTGTTCTTCTAAATAGAAAATCATGATAAAAGGTATTGATATTGAAACTCAATATAAAATATGATTCGAATAACATAAATTTATTTATAAATATATAATTTACCAAACATTACTTTTAAAACATTTTAAAAAAAATTCAAATTTATAAATTCATTAAATGAAAAGGCATTTTTTTAATAAAAATCATTATTTTAACAATTCACTAATCAATTAATCATTTCATATAATTTTCATAAATTCATCCTATGATAATTTTTACATTTTGTTTCCAAAAATTAATTTATGTTTTTAAAATATATTGTATAAAAGTACTAAATATTAATTTCATTATTTTAATAAAAAAAATTCATTTTTTGGTAGAAATGTATTCTCAAAGAATATAATTACTTTACTAGAAATTAATTAATTAATTATAAATTAATTTTCACTATATAAAATAATTATAAATTATTTTGAATGATTTTCAATTAAAATTCATTCAAAAAAAATTTAACAGCAAGCTTATAATTATTATTTTTATATAATAATATTAATGGTATGTACTGATTTGTGAGAACTCGTTGTTACATGTAATGCAACCAATAAAGGAAATTAAATTTATTTGGAATAAAATTATTTCATAAATAATTGTGGTGGTACATTATACCCATTTAAAAAATATCCTTAAACAATCAATCACTTTGGTATCAATCATTATGGGTACTCTTACCTCATTACATCCACAGGTTCCCATATAGCTTACTCAAGATGGTGTTTTCACAAAAAAAAAGACTGGGTGACTGGTCTTGTTTCATATATATTTATTTATATGATATAAAATATCCAATACTATTACATCACAATAAATATGATGCTCTAGTGTTATGTCCTATAATATTAGTTCATGGGAAGGATTAGGTATGTACTTCCTCATGGGAGATATGTAGACTACATCATCGGATTGTGAAAGGCTTTTCATGTTTACCAATTGATATGAAACATCCCTGATATGATAATGAAGTTTAATGGGACAAATATATCAAGTTATTAATTATTCCCACATTGAATATAAAATTACCTACTTTTATGGATAGATTCTTAGAAACACATTGTCTCCAACATAAAATTCTGGATAATGTGCATAGTTGTCAACATAAATTTTATATAGAATTTGTGATACCCTTATATGTTACTGAATATATATAACCATGTCATCTATTTCTTCAACTAGATCAATTCCCAATATCTTTCATTTTCCATGTTTATACTTGTTCATTGGAGTTTTACAATTCATTCTATTGTGTGCTTCATAAATGTCCATCTAAATTCTCAAGTGAAAGATATTGATGTATAAAAATCTAAATAAGAGAAGTCATTAAACCCAACCCCCATTAAAATCCAAGGAATATGATACCAACATATACACTTCCATGTGAATTATTCTCTATGATTAACTATCTATCTGAGGATGACACAAAGTACACAAACTCCGCTCTCCATCAATAGAATACATTAGTCTTTTACAAAATAATGAGGTAAACATCATATCTATATTTGATATAATGAAATGTGTAACTCCAATCATCCTTACCAATTCCTTAAATTATATCAATGATAATTTATTCAGTGATAAATCCTTTATGATAATAATTAATTATCCTAAATTTTTAAGACTATCAACCACAACCTAAATACCATTATTCCCTTTAGATGTTTTGTGGACTCTAATGAGAAAACATATGGTTATTTTTTCTAATTTTTATTATTTTATGGGAAATGGATGTGACAACCTCCCTTGAATTTGGTTTCCCATCCATATTTTTTTACATACCAAGAACAGAGATAAAAAATTATACAATACCTCTCTTCGTTCCATCACATAAAAAATAATATTTTAGATCCCTATACATATTTTTAATCCTTGATTAATAGAGAATGAAAAAATATGAGACTCCTATAATATCTCTTTAATAAAATATGTAATGGTTGAAATATATACATTGTTCATAAACCTTATCATTCGATCATGATCAAGGTAAAATGTTTGATCCTTTATCACTGTATTATACATAAATATATCATTCTTCTATGTTGATGCAATCATCACTTTTATAGATGGTTGAACACTAATTTGGGAAAGATAATTTTTCCCCATCTATCTATATTTTTAGATCTATCCATTCCAGTTATAGAAATGTTGGATATTTTTTATCCACAACATGGATAAGATATCATGACCATTTAAAATAAAAGCATGCACCACCTTATTCACATTCCCATGTTGGAAATGCATTGAGTAGTCATAACCATTAATCAGTTCCAATCGTTCTCCATAGCACAAATTCAACTCACTCTATGTGAATATGTACATTAAAATAATTGTGACTGATATATATATATATATATATCACTCTTTTCTCTATTATAATAATTACTCTATATATTTATTGAAAAAATTTCTACATCACACTCAAAATCACGATGAGGTTAATTTTTCTCAGGAAGCATCATTTCACATGAGGAATAATTTATAACCAATAAATTATACAGGATAACACAAAATAATACATTCATGGACTCAACATTATATATTATAAAACCATATCCCCTACTTGGAAATTTATTCATACACATGTGGACTATTCTTCTCCATAGTTCCTTTTAATTTTCATCACATTCATCTATCAAGATGAACTTGGATCCATACCAAGATAACATCATGAGTATATTTGATAGCCCCGAGAAATCATCCACAACCCATTGATAATATCTATGTAAGACATAAAAATTATGGATCTCAAGCACCTGTTTAGTGTAGGAAAATTCACAATAACCTCATTCATTAACAGATCTGTTGACATTACCTATCATGAGATTATATTTTCTAATAGTGAAACCTTCGGTTTCCAAAATTCTGTCTTTGTAATTTTTGTATACAGTTTCTTCTTCATTGTTTTAATTGTGATATTATCATGATATCTTCCTTCTATTCCATTATAATTGAATAATTATAATATCATGTATAATGATTACACAAATTGATCATGTTAATACATAAAAACTATATTAATTAAATCCATGGTGATATAAAAGAAAATATTAAGACAATATGGAATAAAAAAAATTCTCTTAGTTCCCATTACTTTTTATTTATGAATTACTGGGTATATCATATTCCTTGAACCTCAATTGATGATATATACATATAAGGTCATTATATAAAATTATTTATCTATATGTAGTTGATTAAAAAAGGCATAAATATGGGGTAAGGGAAATTTTTTCTTGATTTTTATCTTTTTCAGTTCATGGTAATCAATATTGAGTTTCACCAACACAGATTTGTTATTTATAATAGAATAGGTTCACCCCAATGTGACACACAAGGATGAATAAATCCCTTTTCATGGTTTTGCTAGTATTTCTTCTTCAATAATGACATCATAAAAGAGGACATTATATTGGGGTTTTGTGATATATGTGTGGTACCATGTATGAGTTATATTGAGAAATTAACTTTGTAACAGCCCGAGATTTTATGAAAAATATTTTTTTTTATTTTACTAATGTCTTGTGTTATACGCTACACCAAAAGGAGCTTGCACAACACCCATCCTTGACTTGCCTTGCATTACACGCAATCGCAACCTTCCTCGATAGCGTGTGTGGTACGTAATCCTGAGTTTCACGAAACAATGATATGCTATTAAAATATTATTAAAACTAGCCGTTCTGAATAGTAATAACCTCTTTTTAAATTTTAGAAATTTTAACTCTCAAAATGGACTTCATTTTTGGTTTCAGAGTATCGAATTTAGCCTAAGGTGAAATTTTGGTACTTTTCGGATAACTTTCATATTCTGATGAATAGTGAAAATTACTAAATTATAATTAAAAAACAACTTTTTTAATCGAAATAATTAATAGTGATAAATTATTAATTTGAGTAGTTTTAAAGTATATTTAGAATATATTTTTACAATTTAATACAATGTTGGTCATTGGATGTAATTTCACATTTAAACTAGACATAAACAAGTGTCAATCTTTTGATAGATATTGTTTCTTAAAAACACGCTATTTGTTTTAACAGCGGGATTTAATTATAAAATTAATTAATGCAACATTTATGTTATGAATTTGGTAAAATAGACTTCATTTTTGAATTCGGAATATGAAATATAGCTTGGGATGAAATTTGACATTGTTCTGAAAAACATCAATTTTTGATGAATAGTGAAACTACTAAGTGGTAGGTTAAAAACTGAATTTTTGCATAAAACTTAATTTTACCACTTCTGTGAATGGAATTTCAAAAATCCGAGAGACACGGTTAATATCAAGGACTAAAATGTGGTTCAATGAGATGAAAATAATTTTTTGGTGAATAGTAACTTTTTACTTTTTTTACCACGGTTAATAGTAAATAGGGTAACTAAGGGTAAATATGATATTAATATTACCCTAACACATGTCCTAATTCTATTGGACAAATGTAATTCGACCTAAAACAAACTTAGGAATAAAATATGACCATTTAGGCCCACTTGGATTAGATTAGGACATTTATTATTAATTTATTTAAAGAAGGGTTAAAATAGTTAAAATCAAAGTTTAATAAGTAAATCATTTTTAATATGGGGTTATACATAAGATAAATTCGACTATAAATATTCATTAGAAAGATAAAAAGATTTCCTACATGATGGTATTTTATTTGTAATTTTTAGACATCAAATAATGTAATTTATTTATGACACAAAGATGATGCAGTAATTATCTTATTAATGAAATATTGACATAAATGGTAATATAAATACCAAAATAAATGTAATTTAAGACTTTTTATGAATTACACTAATTTTCTAGGTTACTATGATATATTAGTGTTGATTTAATCAACTTGGTTCGAACATATAATTCTGTTATGACTTTCACAAAAATCATATATCAAATAGTGTCAAAATTGACACAAAATAGTTTTTAAATCAAATATTATATTATTAATTGATATTGTATTCCTAAAAATCTAAGGTTCGGCCAAATGACTTAGATAAGGATATATGTATTAATAATATACAATTTGGGGTTCGTTTTTCATGTTATAGTATGTTTATTAACCATATAGTGAAAGAAAACAAAAAGTCACGGTAAAAGTTAAATTATTTAACTTAGAGTTAAATCTAATTGATAAGGTTAAAATAATACCCTAAACATGTCTAAATCCTATTGGTTGATAGGATTTCGACCCATCCCCACTTTATCTTCGAAATAAGACCCTTTGGAACCATTATAAACCGATTTTGACTTTAATATAAAATAATATTTTGAGATATTCCTAAGGTGCCCCTCTCCTCCCCTATAAAAGGACACCTCCTCCCCCTCCTCCTCACACCAATTTGAGCACTCAAGCTCGGCCAAACCCTGCCAATTTCTCCTCTCGACTTCCATAGCAACATCCTAGAGGTTCTGGTCTTCCTCAAAGACCAATTTTAGTGCCATAAGAGGAGGTCTCCAAAAGGCGCTTCAAAGAAGAGGTAATTACCGTTACCCATTCTTTCATCTTTATTTCTTCTTCCACTTCTTCTTATTATGTTGTTTCATTATGAAGTAATAACATCAGTATCACTCATATACTGATATGTTATTATAAGTATGAAACAACCCTATTTCACCATCTATCCATCCTACGGAAAAAGAAATCACCGCGCGTGCGTATGTACGGAATACCGTCTCCACGCCGTGGTGTAATCTATTTTCCACCACCACCTTACATGGATGGGTATAATGGTGTAAAGAATAACTATACATAGTTATTACAACATCATATTGATTCTGATATATTGTATAATCCACTCCAATTCAATTCAATATTTATAGAAATGATATCATCGCTCATGCGTACGTACGGAATACCGTCTCCACGACGCGATGAGATTCATTCTCCATGTTAACCATTTAAGAATGATTATAATGTATATATAAGAAATAATAATGAAATATATGACATTATAAAGCTACTGGATTTATGTATATATATACATATGTATGTCATCTACTTACTTCCATTTCAAAACAATAAGGAAAGGAAAACAGCGTTCATGCGTACGTACGGACTACCGTCTCCATGAACGGTGTTTTTCATTTATCTACCTATTATATATATATATATACTGAATATATATGATATATAAATCATATTTTATATTCTGGAAGTAAGTAAATCATGATATAAGTAATAATGATGTCAAGAACAACAAGTCAAAACACCTACGATAAATGAAACGATTTTACCCAAAACGCTTCTTTAACATGGAAATTACAAAAGAACGGGTAATATAATGTCATAAGTGAACCATATATGATATCATAACAATGAATATGATTCTGTAATAAGTCAATAACATGATTTAAATCATTATACAGGAGGTTCGGACACGTACAAGCAAGTCGGACCTAAGGTAAGGGAAATATCACAATCTCATTTTTATCCGAGATTGTTTATTCGTAAGTATTTACTGGGGTGTATTTTATCATCCACATCCATGTTCCCTCAATATTTAATATTGTTTCCATCCACTTGAAATAGTTTAAATCCAATTTTACCCTTAGGTGAGTCTTTAGTAAAGAATATGAAAGGAATCTTTTGTCGTTTTTCCGTACGAGGTACTTTTTGACTTTTCCGACAAAAGTACGAAGAATGTTTTTTTTAACTTATACGGCATGAATGGATTTTTAAAACATTACTTCAAAGAAGCTTCCTTTACAAGTTTTCAAGTTTATTTTTAATCAACTTCTTTTATTTTAAAGTTGTATGACATGTTATGAAAGGAAAAATGTTTTTGAAGAAGAAAGGATATTTTCCTCAAGAATTCAATTCAAGTGTTTTATCAAAATTATTTTCCATCTAAGATAATAAAGGGTTCTGTTTCTATCCATATTTTTACATTGGTTTGACTATGTTGTGATGGAATTATGTTTATGAATTCCTTTATCATTTATGAATTGATTTATGATGTCATGATGTTTCAAGAATCCCATTTTTGTTATATGTGTTATGCGATGATGTATGTTTTATGATTATGTGGCACACATAAGAAAGGATTCGTTATAAGATGGGTGGGACGTATATCTCCCTCCAATGCATTGGGTAAAGATTTTATATCTCATGAGATAGACATGGCTGGAACGGAAGGTTATTTCGGTTCCGTGATACAGGACTGAAACGAGGAGTGAACTCGGTTCAGAAAGGGACTTTGTCCACTAAGATAGTCTTGGCAATGAGTCATGACTAACAAGAAATGATTTTCCATGATTATGTGTGCATGCCACAAAGTTTCAAGTTTTATGTTATGATTATGGGGATCTCATTTTCACTTCTATGATTTATCCCATGTTATGATATTATGAGATCTTTTGCAGGTTAAGATTTCCAAAAAAGCTATGTTCTTTTGTATATGGTGTGATTGCTATTTCTTTTGTTTACCCTTACTGAGCATTTGAGTTCACCCTTTTATGTTTTCTTTTCCCCAGGATATAATGAAAGGTTTATAGGTAAAAAAAAGGGAAGATCTTTATGGGAGATATTGAAGATCTTTCACCACGATTAGAAGATTACGTTCCGAGTTTCCAAAGACACTAAACTATTACGATCCTTGTGTGTGTGTGTTTTTGTTATGTACTAAGTATTCCGCAAAAGTAATGTAATGTCCATGTACGTCAGGCTTCGGGTCTCTACAGTTGGTATCAGAGGAAAGGTTTAGTCAACCTTTGGAAACTAGGATGCGAAAACGTTAGTGAGATTCCTAGAGATATTTCTAAGGTATGTCTAGGGATGTCCCTAAGGATAAGTATACGTATAGGATATAGTCCTAGAACTACGGTAACGATCTTAGAATTTATCCTAAGATGTTAGATATTGAGGGTGCTCCCCCTTTACTATGTTGTCTTCCCTAGCATGATTTTTTATTCTCACAAAATTATTTTTGTGTTTTAGTTAATGGAGGGAACCAAGAGGAATTCGGTTAACATTGAATCCAATGGACAAATTGGTGACTATGAGCAACAAGATTGTGTAATGCCTAGAGAGAAAGATGTTGTGATTATGCCGAATCAATCATCGCGATATATGATTAACAAGGTGAAATTTAGTGGAATGCCTAATTCTTCAAAGAAGAGGAAGATAGACTATTATGCATGTTCGCATGTTGAGGAGCATAAAGAAAGGAAGATTGAGATTTCTAAAGAAGGGAAGAAGAACCTTGAGGAATACCTCAAATGGAGGGACCGATGTTATCTGTGTGGAGAAAAGGGTCATAGAGTGACAGACTGTTATGGAGTTCAATGTCTTATTTGTGGAGAACATGGGCATTACCCAACTCAATGCCCTGACCTAAAAAGTTACTTCTAAATCAAGGAAGGAATTATTCCAGGATAATCATTGATGTGGATGGACTGAAGTGTTTATGTATTGGTATTCAAGAATAATGTTGTTGAGGTACTTTTATGGTGTATTGGAATATTTATGTATTGCTCTAATGTGGTATTCGAAGTGATTGAGGTATTTTTGGAAAAAAGATGATATGCGCATAATGAAGGGAAAATGAAATATTTGATAGTATTCATGAGCTCATGATTGATATAAGGACTAAGTGATATCATGGTTTGAGAATATAGAATTTTGAGGATTTTGGTATGTGGAAAGTGTTAACTTTTAACTGCACTCATGTTTTCACTAAGGTATTCAAGAGAATACACGAATAAGGACTTTGAGTGTTTGGAATGTGACCAACAAGACATATCTTATGATATGTGGGGATCAACGACAGTATTAAATCTCTGGTAATCGTTGTCACTATATTATGAGAGTGGACTGCAGTATTATGTATAAGCCTAAAGATTAGACTGGATTATGTTGAACATAAGTTAGTATTGTTTAAGGATAGAAGATTTTCAATAATATTGATGGGATGTTATAGTGATGTAGTTTTAGAAAAAGGACAACCTGCAGGACGGGCGACAACCCATCGCTTCGGACAAGGCTGTAGGAATCGAACCCACAACCGAAGTGCAACTGGCCTTTATCGCCTACCACTGACCTACAGGAAGTCCCTGTTTAGTAGAAACTAGTTTTATTATATTAAGCAGTATGATATATGAAGTATAAGTCCATTTTAGGAACCATATGTGATTAATCTCACTATAGATCGACTTATGTATATAATTTTTGCTAACCATTTGTTTGAGACAGATGGAATGACCCGTCATTCTATCACATGATCTGCTAACACTTCACGAATAACAAATTCAACTTCATTTATTTAAGAGATGAAGTGGAAATTGTTAAAGGCACGAACAACAGCGAGATTGTACCAAAATAAAGTAAGTATTTATTCTAATTCAAATTCTTGAACTTTAGGGAAATGATCTTGAAAACCAAAAATGTTGTCCTAGTTCTCTTATACCTGATGAATCAGATGGTACCTTAGATCGTCACAAATTTATGGATTTGTGATTACTGGCTTTTCCATAGCCATGTTCTCTACCACTCTCCATCAGAACATGATGGTTAGATTTCTCTTCCATATCCATATTTTCACCTATGTGGAAACCCAGTGATTAGTTTATTTGGGTAATCGTTACATTTCATACTTTAGTTTTTAAAGCCAAGTTTTGGTATTCCCTTTTACGATGTGGGTTTCTATTAAAGAAACTTTCAAATAGTAAACCATTTATAACCCCGACGAATTTCGAGGGCGAAATTCATTTTAAGGGGGGTAGAATGTAACAGCCCGAGATTTTATGAAAAATAATTTTTTTTATTTTACTAATGTCTTGTGTTATACGCTACACCAAAAGGAGCTTGCACAACACGCATCCTTGACTTGCCTTGCATTACACGCAATCGAAACCTTCCTCGATAGCGTGTGTGGTACGTAATCCTGAGTTTCACGAAACAATGATATGCTATTAAAATATTATTAAAACTAGCCGTTCTGAATAGTAATAACCACTTTTTAAATTTTAGAAATCTTAACTCTCAAAATGGACTTCATTTTTGGATTCAGAGTATCGAATTTAGCCTAAGGTGAAATTTTGGTACTTTTCGGATAACTTTCATATTCTGATGAATAGTGAAAATTACTAAATTATAATTAAAAAACAACTTTTTTAATCGAAATAATTAATAGTGATAAATTATTAATTTGAGTAGTTTTAAAGTATATTTAGAATATATTTTTACAATTTAATACAATGTTGGTCATTGGATGTAATTTCACATTTAAACTAGACATAAACAAGTGTCAATCTTTTGATAGATATTGTTTCTTAAAAACACGCTATTTGTTTTAACAGCGATATTTAATTATAAAATTAATTAATGAAACTTTTATGTTATGAATTTGGTAAAATAGACTTCATTTTTGAATTCGGAATATGAAATATAGCTTGGGATGAAATTTTGGCATTGTTCTGAAAAACATCAATTTTTGATGAATAGTGAAACTACTAAGTGGTAGGTTAAAAACTGAATTTTTGCATAAAACTTAATTTTACCGCTTCTGTGAATGGAATTTAAAAAATCTGAGAGACACGGTTAATATCAAGGACTAAAATGTGGTTCAATGAGATGAAAATAATTTTTTGGTGAATAGTAACTTTTTACTTTTTTTACCACGGTTAATAGTAAATAGGGTAACTAAGGGTAAATATGATATTAATATTACCCTAACACATATCCTAATTCTATTGGACAAATGTAATTCGACCAAAAACAAACTTAGGAATAAAATATGACCATTTAGGCCCACTTGGATTAGATTAGGACATTTATTATTAATTTATTTAAAGAAGGGTTAAAATAGTTAAAATCAATGTTTAATAAGTAAATCATTTTTAATATGGGGTTATACATAAGATAAATTCGACTATAAATATTCATTAGAAAGATAAAAAGATTTCCTACATGATGGTATTTTATTTGTAATTTTTAGACATCAAATAATGTAATTTATTTATGACACAAAGATGATGCAGTAATTATTTTATTAATGAAATATTGACATAATTGATAATATAAATACCAAAATAAATGTAATTTAAGACTTTTTATGAATTACACTAATTTTCTAGGTTACTATGATATATTATTGTTGATTTAATCAACTTGGTTCGAACATATAATTCTGTTATGACTTTCACAAAAATCATATATCAAATAGTGTCAAAATTGACACAAAATAGTTTTTAAATCAAATATTATATTATTAATTGATATTGTATTCCTAAAAATCTAAGGTTCGGCCAAATGACTTAGATAAGGATATATGTATTAATAATATACAATTTGGGGTTCGTTTGGCATGTTATAGTATGTTTATTAACCATATACTGAAAGAAAACAAAAAGACACGGTAAAAGTTAAATTATTTAACTTAGAGTTAAATCTAATTGATAAGGTTAAAATAATACCCTAAACATGTCTAAATCCTATTGGTTGATAGGATTTCGACCCATCCCCACTTTAGCTTCGAAATAAGACCCTTTGGAACCATTATAAACCGATTTTTACTTTAATATAAAATAATATTTTGAGATATTCCTAAGGTGCCCCTCTCCTCCCCTATAAAAGGACACCTCCTCCCCCTCCTCCTCACACCAATTTGAGCACTCAAGCTCGGCCAAACCCTGCCAATTTCTCCTCTCCACTTCCATAGCAACATCCTAGAGGTTCTGGTCTTCCTCAAAGACCAATTTTAGTGCCCTAAGAGGAGGTCTCCAAAAGGCGCTTCAAAGAAGAGGTAATTACCGTTACCAATTCTTTCATCTTTATTTCTTCTTCCACTTCTTCTTATTATGTTGTTTCATTATGAAGTAATAACATCAGTATCACTCATATACTGATATGTTATTATAAGTATGAAACAACCCTATTTCACCATCTATCCATCCTACGGAAAAAGAAATCACCGCGCGTGCGTACGTACAGAATACCGTCTCCACGCTGTGGTGTAATCTATTTTCCACCACCACCTTACATGGATGGGTATAATGGTGTAAAGAATAACTATACATAGTTATTACAACATCATATTGATTCTGATATATTGTATAATCCACTCCAATTCAATTCAATATTTATAGAAATGATATCATCGCTCGTGCGTACGTACGGAATACCGTCTCCACGACGCGATGAGATTCATTCTCCATGTTAACCATTTAAGAATGATTATAATGTATATATAAGAAATAATAATGAAATATATGACATTATAAAGCTACTGGATTTATGTATATATATACATATGTATGTCATCTACTTACTTCCATTTCAAGACAATAAGGAAAGGAAAACAGCGTTCATGCGTACGTACGGACTACCGTCTCCATGAACGGTGTTTTTCATTTGTCTACCTATTATATATATATATATACTGAATATATATGATATATAAATCATATTTTATATTCTGGAAGTAAGTAAATCATGATATAAGTAATAATTATGTCAAGAACAACAAGTCAAAACACCTACGATAAATGAAACGATTTTACCCAAAACGCTTCTTTAACATGGAAATTACAAAAGAACGGGTAATATAATGTCATAAGTGAACCATATATGATATCATAAAAATGAATATGATTCTGTAATAAGTCAATATCATGATTTAAATCATTATACAGGAGGTTCGGACACGTACAAGCAAGTCGGACCTAAGGTAAGGGAAATATCACAATCTCATTTTTATCCGAGATTGTTTATTCGTAAGTATTTACTGGGGTGTATTTTATCATCCACATCCATGTTCCCTCAATATGTAATATTGTTTCCATCCACTTGAAATAGTTTAAATCCAATTTTACCCTTAGGTGAGTTTTTAGAAAAGAATATGAAAGGAATCTTTTGTCGTTTTTCCGTACGAGGTACTTTTTGACTTTTCCGACAAAAGTACGAAGAATGTTTTTTTTAACTTATACGGCATGAATGGATTTTTAAAACATTACTTCAAAGAAGCTTCCTTTACAAGTTTTCAAGTTTATTTTTAATCAACTTCTTTTATTTTAAAGTTGTATGACATGTTATGAAAGGAAAAATGTTTTTGAAGAAGATAGGATATTTTCCTCAAGAATTCAATTCAAGTGTTTTATCAAAATTATTTTCCATCTAAGATAATAAAGGGTTCTGTTTCTATCCATATTTTTACATTGGTTTGACTATGTTGTGATTGAATTATGTTTATGAATTCCTTTATCATTTATGAATTGATTTATGATGTCACGATGTTTCAAGAATCCCATTTTTGTTATATGTGTTATGCGATGATGTATGTTTTATGATTATGTGGCACACATAAGAAAGGATTCATTATAAGATGGGTGGGACCTATATCTCCCTCCAATGCATTGGGTAAAGATTTTATATCTCATGAGATAGACATGGCTGGAACGGAAGGTTATTTCGGTTCTGTGATACAGGACTGAAACGAGGAGTGAACTCGGTTCAGAAAGGGACTTTGTCCACTAAGATAGTCTTGGCAATGAGTCATGACTAACAAGAAATGATTTTCCATGATTATGTGTGAATGCCACAAAGTTTCAAGTTTTATGTTATGATTATGGGGATCTCATTTTCACTTCTATGATTTATCCCATGTTATGATATTATGAGCTCTTTTGCAGGTTAAGATTTCCAAAAAAGCTATGTTCTTTTGTATATGATGTGATTGATATTTCTTTTGTTTACCCTTACTGAGCATTTGAGCTCACCCTTTTATGTTTTCTTTTCCCCAGGATATAAAGAAAGGTTTATAGGTAAAAAAAGGGAAGATCTTTATGGGAGATATTGAATATCTTTCACCACGATTAGAAGATTACGTTCCGAGTTTCCAAAGACACTAAACTGTTACGATCCTTGTGTGTGTGTGTTTTTGTTATGTACTAAGTATTCCGCAAAAGTAATGTAATGTCCATGTATGTCAGGCTTCGGGTCACTACAAACTTCATGTTTTAGTGGAAGACTAGGAAAAACCTTATAAAGAAATATAAAAAATTCCTACACAATATTAATAAAATAGTAGTTTATTTTCTCTCCAACCATCAGTCATAAAAATCCCTTTCAATTGGAAATCATGACACTAACAATTGTTGTGATATCTATCAGATGTTCTTATCTATCTTTGCATTAATATGTGGTCATAGGTTGTTTTAGAATATCAAAAGTTACTTTACATAAATGGAAATTAATTTATGAATAATTTAGTTGAATACAATCTATAGTAAACATAACATAAAATTCATCAACATGGGTAATAGATTTTTTTAGTAAGAAAAATTTCAGAATCATTCACCACAGAAGAATCATAGACTTGAGATCTGATCACCTTTTCATTAGAGGTATTCACTAATAATTAAACATATAATCATTGAGGATAATAATTAATGTTAATATATAAATTTTAAGAGATAAGGGAATTAATATAACTAATCCCAAATAAGATACTTAAATATTTTACCATAGTTGTCACCAACCAAAAATAATTATTCGATCTTTAATACTATACTATAACAATAATGGTTTTCATGAACGTTCTAAATCATTAACAAGATTGAAAATTCATTCTAATGATATATATATCATGAATCCTTGATTAAATCTATAAAACCCTAGGTTATACATAGGTAATTCATGGTCATCATTTATTCAAATCGTCCATTATGGTCTATAAAGGGAGTGTGATTTTCTAAGGAATTTCCCCTAAGAGTGTCAAACTAGTTGTGAAGCAAGATTAATTTCCCTGAACCAAGTGATGATTGAGTCCAGCACAATGTGTCATTTTTGAGTTATTACCCATAGATACAACTATGTTATTGAATCATGAACTTTTATTTTCTAAAATAAGATAAAATTTCATGGAAAATACTCATTCTGTCCTTCACCAAAGTTGCCATATAAAATCCAATACTTAGAATTAACCTTATGTTTCTCAGTAATGTTTTCTCACCCTAGTATGAAATTTTTTAAACCTTTCTCTAATTCCAAATATAATGAGCCATTATTTTTTCAATATAAATATTTCATATTTTTTGGTGATTATTCGATGCACTTCAAAAATACATGCATGAGAGTCCTATAGGTTTTGTGAATTTGGAGACAAGTTTCCTAATCATCTCATTTAATGAAATATATTCAAAATATTCCACAAATAACATACCATTAAGTAATATTTTTAATCATACCCAACATAAACTATTTATAATAACATAGAGAAATAAACCACAATAACGGGTGACATTAGAATCTAATTAAGGTTAAACATGGAAGATATCTATATTATCATATTAATTAATAAGTCAACCATAAGGGTAGGAGAATACAAATATAACGTCCACAATTCAAACCCAATCTGTCATGGATCATAAAAAGATTCCATGGCATAAAATATTATATTTTTAAAAGTCATTAACCATAAGAGTGATAAATAATAAAAAAAAAATCAAGAAACATATGTTCATGTCAAATAATTATGGAACCATCATAATAATTGAACTCATTACATATGAAACAATTAACATGTGAGTCTATAATATCAAAATTAAATAGGAATCAATACATGTTTTTTATTTTATAACCAATCATCCATCTTTATAAGTTTTCCACTTTGAAATAAGTCATGCATCATCACCTATTTACCATACTGGATCATTCCCATAAACCTATTTCCCATAGTGGATTATGCACATTGGCATGTTCCCTATACCAATCTCATTAGATATTATATTTTTTCTAATACATTGAAGAGAGATGAAATTCCCTAAAATCACATAATAAAAATCAAATATATGTCAACGACAAGATTATAAATCATTCATCATGTAATTTACAATGAAATGAATAGGTTTTTATAAACATTACATTCTATCATACACCATATAAATGAAATGGGTCTCATAATCATCTCATAAATTCATTTCACCATAACCCATGGAAAATGAATGTGTTTCATAAAAATCTCTTCATAATTATCCAAATTTATCAAGATAAATAACAATGATGGTAAAATTGGATCATATCCCCAATAAAACATAAGTAACATCAATTTATGTCTTCTTTGATTGAAAATGAATTTGAATTATCACATGAATTCTTTCATCCAAGAAATAAACTTTTCACTGTGAAATCATTATATACAATTTGAAAACATCCGAAAATTTATAGAAATTTTTTCATGGAAAATATCAATAAAAATTTTTAATCTAGGATTTAAATCATTATGAGGTCATGATGGAGGAAAATGGCATTCTTATCATACATGTTAAAATGAATATTCCTTTCACATTTTTGGTAAAAATTCCAAATAGCTTTGTTCAAATGATGAGAAGAATAATCATTTTAATTTTTTTAATAAAATATTGGTAATAATTATTTTGAACAATCATTGAATAACAATAAAACTCTCTTTAAAATATTTTTTTAAACATAGATAATAATAAAAAAATACTTTGGACATGAGAGAGAAATAAATTCCATTTTCCTTTAAAATATTCATTTGGCTTCTAGAGTACATAAAGGGAGAAACATTAATGGAAAACATATAACTTTTTTAAATTAAAAGAGTAATAAAAAACAATTTTGTTGAGAGTTTTATCAAATGACCTCATTATATGGAATCATATCATAAATCATCCTTGATAAACAATGAGATTTTAATATTAGACCTTTACCACTTTGGTATATTTTGAATCGTAAGTCCCTTAAAAGAAAAAAAATTATACAAACATTTATATTACGTAACTATCATGATAAGGATCTAAAATAAAATTCAAGGGTAACACATGCACCAAAAAAATATTTGGTGTATAGAGAATGTGTCCAAAAATTTAAAATTGAGATGAGAATCCCTTACCACAATGGTAATTTTTTCATCAAAAGACCCAAAAAAGAATAAATTTAATGGATAAGTTTAATAAAAATAATGTATTTATATCCTTTATATAAAATTTCATTGTGTGTTTAAATAAAAAAAATAAAATAATATAGGATCATGATATAACATATGTTGAAAAGAAAACAATTTTAGATGATATTCACTTACTACCTTGTAAGTATTTTGAATTTTGTGCCCCATTAAATGATAACAAAAAATTAAACATTAAATATAATTAAAATTAGTATATTCAGGATATAATAGTAAAATTTCATTTTATTTAAACATCATAAAATATAATTTCTGTGTAACATAACATATTTCCCAACGAAAATAGTTTGAGAAAAATTTGGATTACTACTTTGGAAATCATTTGAATCGTAATCCGCATTAAATACTAAAATAAAATAAAAAAATATATATTTAAATGAATTATATTCACTATATAAAATTTAAATGGAATATTATATATACGACAAAAATAAAAAAAGTGGTTAATGTGTAAAATGTCTCTCAAAAATATTATTGAGACTAGAAATCCCTTACCATAAATCTCACCTTCATTCTTACATTTTTAATACTCAATTATAATATATATATATATATATTATAAATTTAATATTGAACCATAATCATTTTATCATACGATATGTGACTTATTTATAACCTTTTATTTCTGATTTTTAACAATTCTTTTTTAATAACATATTTCAGGTAATAACTTATTCGTGGCTCATGTAATTTTATGGTAGGTGTATTTGGTCATTTAAAAATGACCATGGTTACATAATCTCTATAATGTAAACCATGATATAAATATCATATAAATTTAACATATATGTATTCAAAATTATCAACTATCGATATATATTAATAATGAATATCTCATTTATAGAGATGGTAGGTTGTATATACGCCTGAATGAAATTTATTTTCTTGATGGATGAAACAAATAAAAGATAAATAAAAAATTCCCTTTAATAAATAATTATTATGTATTATATATACAATGTATTTTCATTAAAACTATCGTTATTACATTCCTTATAAATATTAAGTGGAGAAAAAATCATATCTCTTCGAGAGGCGGTCGCCTTCCATACACATGAGTGATGGTATCGCAATCCAAGAAATAGAATGTAAGATCATATATGCGATATTATAATCCAGGAGTATTACTGTGTCATAAATACAATATAAATATATTATATCCATAATTATATCCTAACCAATTATGTGGAGATAGAAAATTAATTATATCTATTTGTTAGATAGTATCTGTCGTACACACGATAGATGGATTTTTTTCCCATTTGAGGGAAGAGAATATTCATATATGTTATGAATAAGAAAATATAAGTATATAGTATATACTAGTTTTATTTTATCATAATATTGGAATAATATTTTATTTAAATTAAATATTAAATAAAACAAACTTAAATGTTCATTAATTTTAACACTTCTTTAGAGAACTTCTTTACATTTATAACTAAATGGTTATTAGGAAGGTTTCATTATCAAACTATGGCCACAAAAAATTACAGTATGTAATTATAGAATACATTTGTTTAGTAATTTAATGATCCAATGTTTTATTGATGTGTCAATATGAGAGGATATGGGTTTCTTTTTATATGTGGGGGAGAATGAAAACATGGAAATTTGGAAAAGAAAAAAGTGTACCCACATTTTAATCATTAAAAATAGGTAAAAGTGGTTAATTAATATATATTATTTGAGATAAGGTATATATATTTCTATAAAATTTGGTCTATATAAGTTTTATTCTATTTTATCTCATATATTGTTTTTTTACCCCCTGGTAAACTATTTTTAACCCCTACCATGTCAATTAATATTTACTATTTTTACCATTCATTTTGATAAAAAAATTATGATAAAAAAATTATATAATTATAATTATGATGATTCCAAATATGGAATTCATTTTTTAATATTCCATTTATATAAGAAGAAAATTTTAAAATAAAATTAAACCTATAAGTTCCATGAAAATGTGGTTTCAATAGAAAACTCATTAAAAGTGTAAGAAGTTTTAATATCAAAACTCAACATAAAATTTATTATCATCAACTAAATTAGATTAATTATTTTTTTATTGAGATAAATATAAATTTATAACATTTAAAGAATAATTTTTATAATTGTTAAACTAAAATTTAGTTTTAAGTAAAAATAAATATTCATCATTACTTATATAAATATAAATAATTTTACAAATTTATAATATATTCACTCTAAGATACTTTGACTTTTTGAATCAAGAAATTAATTTAATGTGGTCATATGAATTTTCCAAAAGTATTAATTAATAATTTTTTATTGGTTCAAAAAATGAAATAAAAATAATTTTTTTGGTAAAAGGTATTTTCGATGAATATAATGACATTAATACAAATTATGAACTTATTCATAAATATTTTTTATTTAAAACATCCATCTTAATTAATTTCCCAACATTTATTCCTCCTTTTAATACAACCAAAATTAAAAACCTTGTTTTAGAGATGGTGTTTACGTAATAATTTTATTTATATATCTTGATTTATTAAAACTAGGTGGTTTGTGTATCACAAGCTATCAGAAAAAATTAATTTCATTTAAAAAATAATAATTCATAATATATCTGGGTGAAAAAACCCCCCTGAAATATCATTAATAACCTCAAATTCCCCAAAATTTAAAAACATTTAGGTTATATAATATGCTTCCCATTAATCAACATAATCTATACCCATTTAACTGTTTATGTAGAAACAATATGATAATAATGAAGAAATTATGTTGGCTAGTGGTAGTCACTAAAATATTTTCCCCCATTGATTGTGGCTTCTAGCCCCATGACCATTATATATGTCATATGTTGGTTCCCTATCTATATGATGAAAGTTTTCTAAAACACTATTGATATAATTTTTACAAATTTCCAAAAAATATTATGATTAACTTATCATAAATAATAAAATAACTTTTTAAGGACTTAGTTTTTCTATGAACCTAATATTATTTAGAAAAATAAAATATTATAAAATATTAATTATTTTCCAAAAATTAATAAGAAACTATAACCTAATGGTTATCAATAACATTAAAACTATTTCCACAAAATATGAAAGAATTATTCCTAAAAAAAATTCCCTAAAACATATACTAAACCAAACAATTGTATTCACATAAATTTCTCCCAAAATATCCTTAATCGTGTTAAAATAACATCACATTAAACAACAAAAGGTGTATATGAGTCTCTAAATATATAATAAACCTTATAATTATCATCACATAAAACATTAGTTTTATACCATATTACTACTGCATATCATAGGTTTCTATATATTATACTCTCCCATACATCATAATGGTTCATAAAGAAACTTTTAAATAAATCATTCACATCCCCCAAGAGTTTCAAACATTGTTAGAAGTAAGGGAATACTCACTATTCACTTGAGTTTTGGATGGGATATATTCAACAAACTCATATTAGGGTTATTACCTCAAGATGCATATGTTCCAAAACAACATCTACTTGAAGTATATATTTTGTGATTTACTTCTATGAATACAACATAATATTATTCATTCTAAAAACATTAGGATATTATTATATAAATATATATATCCCCAAGATCATTCATAATGTTATATTCCCTAATCTATGTTTTCATAAATCTAGTATTAATGTTTCTACTATACATATTATGATACAAATTGTAATGACCCCCTGTCTAGTAGCATAGAATCCATGGTGATGTTATCACATTAGAAATATGAAATGATAATCACATACAAAAGGAGTGAATTTTTTAATTTTCTTGGTAAGCTATAAACACACACGGTTCCCATTTAAAATTGGAAATAAAATATAAAACATAACAAAATAAAATAATAGGAATCTGTGAATCTCATTAAGATACTTTTTCTTCATATCCTAAGGAAAGGAAACAAAATAATGGTGATATAAAATGATCAATAATGGTTATGTACAATAGATTATTTTTTGGTAAATAATCAATAATTAACGTGGAAAGGTAAATAACTAAAAATAAATTCTATTTAATCAATATTTTGGACATTAACTGTATATATAGATAATTTAATCATCATTATATTTTTTATTTATTATAATTTAAGGTATAAGAGAATAAAAGAAAAATGACAGGAAGAGATAGTAGGCCAAAGAATTAGGGAGACAAAAGTAGTGAATCCCAAGAGCGCCCTCTCTTACTATGTTGTTCTCCTCAAGGGGTATTGAATCCAAGATTGAGAAGAAAGAGATGTTATTACCCTGATCTAACATCATTATAATATCTTTTCCATAAAGGCCATTTCCTTATACATTTGAAAAATGTTGGTAGAAATACACCCAAAAACACTTTTTTGTAAATCTATCCAACTTATTTGACACATGAGACATGTTTATGAAATGAGGGGATGTGTAATTATAGGACCCACACATCACATCATTTTAAATGCATTCCTCATACGTTTAAGGACAAATTAAATTCACTTAAAAGTTATCTTATCAATAGATATTAGTATTTATTAAATAATTAAAAATATCAAAAATTACCCAGTAAATCAAATAACATCTAATATAAAACACATTATGATGAAATAGAATTTAGTTTAGTAAATAATAAAAACCATGGAAAAAATATTAATATTTATGATAAATTTAATTTCAAATAATAACAGTAAATTGAATTTTTTTAGAGAAATGAAATGAACAAATAATTAATTAGAAGATGATAGATGACCATCAATTCCATCAAAATGTAGATTTTTTTCTAAAATCATGTATTTTAGAGAATATAATAAATTATAATTTAACCATATAAAAAAATAATATTAGGGATTTCATTTTAATGCACAAAATATTTTTATAAGATTATAGATTGTGTAAAAATGTAATGGTTGAAGGAAAATTCATTAATGTCGAATATATTTACAAAATTCTATTCAAATTTCTAAACAAAAATTATAAAATACCTTAAAAAAAATATAATTTTTCAATTGAATCCATTAAAAAATACAAGGATAAAATAATATTTACTTGATAAATAATTTGAATAAATAAAATGTAATATTAAAGATTTTCTTATGAAAAACATGGACATGGGAAAAAATACACCCCACAAAATGTGAAATAACATTGACTTATCTTTAAAATGAATCATTTGTGGATCCAACTACCAAAATAAATTAATTTTTTTGTAAAACATGGATTCCCATTGAAAATAAAGTGGATAAGAAAATATATCATTTTTAATATGTATATATTATAGTACTCTTTCAATAAAAATAATATAAATGAAAAAAAATTGTTAAATTTGTTCTTACTTCTTTAGGAAAAAAATAATTCCAATGCCTTGAAATAAAAAAAATTAATTGATTATTTAATCATCAGGAATTAATATATATATATTTTAAATTAAATCAAATTGATTTTATATACACTATTGTGAGGGTGACACCCCAATCCCACCTCCCATAGGCTAGGGGATTGATACTATCTTCGAGTAAGAATACTACGGATATAGATGTCCTTAACTAAAGTAATTTAATGCACACACACAACCAACTCCACAAATCAGTTTCAAACTAAAGAAATGATTGTTCATGGGCATTGTCATGATATCATTTTTTATGGAAGTTGTATGTTTACTTTCATTTGATCTATTTAATGTGATCATTGGGAACTTTATTAATAATATAAACTCACTCCTTATTCTTAAAAAGTATCTATAATTTTTTTAATATTAATCCTTTCATGTAGGAATTTTTAATTATACACATGTGTATTTCCCTTTTATTTTTGAAAAAATATTATTATCGGATTTGGATGATGGTCTCATGGTCCTTTAGTGGCTATTCCATGGAGGTATTAAAGTTGTACCCTAATTTCGACAATGATTTTGAACCTCCCATTGCTCCTATTTGAATTTGGTTCCCTGGGCTTCTATTTCATTATTTTAAACAAGATTAAATTTATTTGATTTCTATCTTGATTGGGAAATCACTTAAACTTTTATCTACTACTAAAAACATCTCATGTCCCTTGGTCACTAGAAACTGTACATAAATAGATACTTTTCAACCTCTTCCATGTCACATTTTGTTTCAATATGGTTACAATAGATTCTTTAATTAGGTTTTCATTGAAAAAAATTCTTCTTATTATAATATATTATTCTAAATTAGTCATCCTATAAAGGAATATGGACGTAGGATTTTTGATGCACTCCCCCTTATATGTTATAATTCAATTTTGGTTGAATAAGGAGAGCATATGGGGTTGTATTTTAGCTCCTCCAAAACTATTAGGGATCTTATTAATAAGGATATTAATCAGAAAATGGATGTATCTTATAAAACTAAACTACCTCATATAGATATCTTTGTAGATGTCGATTCTACTCATAATTCTCATGATTTCAATGAGAACAAGATAAATATTATCAGTATTTATCTATCGTTTTGAAACATAGGTTTTCATCAACCCTTTCAAGAGGAGGACAAGAGTTTTCACTCTAATTCCAATGAAACTTTACATATTTCTTGTGATCAATCTTGTCATATTGAGTATGCTTACATGATATCGAGTACTAATAACGGTAAATAACTATTGTTGATTTAGATTGATTCATTACTCAAAACCGCAATAAGTCTTATAAATTTATCGACTAATCTTATATTCAGAGATCAATTTTTTTCTTGATAATTATTGGCATCTAGTAATAAAAATAAAGATATTCCAACATGGTGTAATTATTTAAATTTTATTGTATCCTCTAGGGAAAATAATTCAAATGATATTGTTTTTTATAAAAAAATCATACCGACCATTATAAGATGCATATCAGTTTGAGGATGATGTGACATAAGTACAAGAATCATGGACGAATTAGAAAAATGAATTAATATTCCAATTATAGATGAATTGTGAAATTAACGTAGAAAATTTTGTTAAAATTGATAAGGTAATGTTCAGTATGTTAACAGAGTAATATAAATTAAATCCTAACTTTAAAATGAGATACATAACATGGAAATTATTTCTTTATATTTTTTCCTATTTGATTATTGTATTGATGTAATTCTAATGTGAATAAAATGACACTATATTTGGATGTCTTAATTTATATTTTTTAGGCTAGTTGACATCATGTTTTTGGTTTTTGTTGAATGTTCATGTTTTGACTGGTGATTTTGGGAACTTGGTCTATATTTTGAAGGATATTAATAATTCTAGGAACTTTAAAGATTTATTATTTGTTTGAGTTTCTACTTTTTAGATGGATCTAGAATTTATCATTCCTTTTTCACTTATATAGTTAATTTTACAATTGATCATACCCATTTGAAACTATCAGCAAATTCCTACGACCTTATTATTGAATGTATTCTCTTTCATTTTGGTATTCTTTGCCTCAAATTCTGAATGATTTTTTTCATCATGAAACTTTGGTCGGATAATGAATGATGTTTACATTAACTCTTGTTTTTATATTTTTAGAGATTTACTTCTTCTCACATGTTTTTTGTTTTTTAATGCATTGATCTTCTATTATGATGGATTGAAAGGCATCTTTATTATATTTTATACCTAGATGCATGATCATTCCTAGATGAATCATTAAAAACATTCTGTTATCAATACCTCATTATAGATGGTTGGAGTTTGAATAATGATCTTACATTTATTCACATTTTAATATTGAATGAGATGGATACATTCAGTTGTATTCTATTCTTGTCTTACTAATAGATGATATATATAACTGATTAATGGGATGGTTTTTCATATCAGTATTATTCTGTTTTTAGTCTTTTGTGATGATTAGATTCATTATATGCCTATATTATGTGATGATATGTGAATATCCTATGAATTTAAGTATGTGTTCTCTCTTGCAATTTGGGATATTGGTACCAGATTGAAGATAGATTTGATGTTATATATTCTAATTAAGTTTCAAATATTTATTAATGAAATTTCATGGACTGTTGGATAGAATCCTCGAAATGAAAATAAAATGATCTTTTACAAAAGAATGATGCTAAAATAATGAACTGAGATTAATGGTTGTTGGTAGCATGTATTATTGTTTATGGATTTCAAAATGATGAATAATGGATAATCATAATGAATAATGGTTCCTTTTTAGTTATCAATATATTGTGTACATTTTTTCTATACATGTATCCACTTTCAATTTTTATTTGGGGTAACCGGATTACACCTCAATTTTTCCTCATAGCACTTATTTTATTTAAAATTTTATTTAGGGATATGGTCTAGGTTTTCAACTCATTTCTCACATTTTCATAAACATAAAATAAATACATCAAAGTATAAAAATGTAATGTAAAACATATAAAGTAAAAAAAATAAACTCCCAACCTGAAATGATTTACCAACTTAACATAAATTGGAAAATGAGATAGACATAAGAGTGAATAGATCAATATCTATAAAACTAGACAACAAACATGGAATTAAACACTGAGTACCCATTTACATCTCTAAACCCATTTACACCCATGTCACCACCGATAGAAATGTCATCTCAATAAGACACATCATATATTGGAAAATTCTATGCATGGGTTAGTATATACATACTCGTTTGGATTCCCCAAAACCAAGGGGGAAGAAAAATAAATAACAATAGACCATTAAACCTATAATACAATAGGTAGAAGAAGTCAACAATATATTTTTTCCAAATAATCTGCATCTAAAAAAGAAATGGGTTCTCTATCATCCAGTCTTGTTAAAATCAAATAGTTTATGCACATCTCTAAAGATCACATCACTGATGCCAAAAACCCGACGAAACCTCATGAGAACTTGTTTGGAGTGATTATTAAACATTATTTCATTGAATATCCTAAGGATAATAGTCTCACATCCATACATCTCACATAACCTCTCATGGATGAGAATATAGGTTAATCATCTCGGCACTTTGTATAATAAAATAGGGAGTTCTACACTAAAGGAGGACCAACACACTATCTAAGAGAAATGAAAAGGATTCCACTATATAGATATGGGACCCAAACATTTTCTAATTTGGGGGAAGATATATCTCTAACTGTAATAAAGATATGGGGGACCCAAACACGTAATAAATAGGGAAGTACCGAGCCCAATAACACCATGATGATCACGCATGAACACTTTCCCTGGTTAAACATTGATGAATGAAGAATCCTGATTCCATGACTTCACGCCCTAACTCTGATGTTGAAATGAATTTCACCACCTCCTCTTATGTGAAGAAAATTAATATTATAGACTAATCAATGAAAAAAATCGACATTTTTTTGGTATATGATAATGAAGCTATAACTCCGATAAAAAGTATATAATGTGTACATATGATCAAAAAGAATTTGAATATACCTTGACACCTAGTCATGAACTACCCTATACATGGACTTAGAATTAATGTGACAGTACATGGAATATACATGGGATTTCGTGACATATATGTTCATCCATGGATCTATGTGTGTACACATGGTACACAACTCGATATCCATGTATGTATACATGGAATATACCCAATTGTACACATTGTGTCTGACCATGTGAGGTATGAGGAATGTATCTTTAGATCATTTCCCTTCCACCTAAGTAGGATCACACTATGTCTGGTCCCGAACACATGAAATGTGATATTTTACTTGGCCAAAACCCTAATCACTACAAAAACCTGGAATTTACAACTTGAGTTTCTTTGAGATACATGATATATGGTCATGGATATCACAAAAAACATACCAATCCCCCATGTGGACACTAGATCCATGATTTCACCAAAACCACTACTAATTGACTATCTTAAAATAGTATAATCCAAGGTAGAGGGTCCTCAATTAAATATTTCTAACTTCTTTTTGATCGAAATAAGATCTCTAATCTTCTGAGTCATACACTTCATGCTCCACATCAGCATGTGTGGATGGGTCTAATCCAAGATTCCTTCAATTGAATACCATAACACACCTTGATCCAAATATATAATATAGTTTCCAATGTTATTCACACATCCACCATAAAATCTTAGAGTTTGACCACGCTCAAATCTAGATCAAAAATGTTGAATCGCCAGCCTCATTGGCCAATGATAAAGAGGGTGGAGAATGGTGGTAAAAAGGAACAAACATGAATTAAATCCTATATATGGATAGAGAAATAATAACAAAATAGTACATAATGAATAATCATAGGTGAAATCAAGACACAACAATTAAATAATTAGGTTGAGGAAAACTTATTAAAATTGGTATCATGTGATAAATATATGAATAAAAAATTGGACCATAAAATTTAGTTCAATGATTATATTAATATTATAATATAAATATTTTTTATTTAAAATATTTTATATAAAAATGAAACTATGTAAATGATTCCAAGAAAAATAAATGTGTTCAATAAAAACTATATTTATTCACCATTTAATACATAATCAATCATTTCTGAAAAATCCGTAAAATTTCTCTATGATAATTATCAAATGTTATTTACAAAAAAATATTTTTATTGTAAAACATTAAACTTCTAAATGATCATAAATTATTTATAATATTCTCTCAAAATACCATTATTAAAGAAAATGTATTTTTAGAATAAAATGTCATTAAAAATAATTGGGTGCTTATTTTTTAAGCATTAATTAACAAATTTGTACTAATTATAACCCTTAAATATATTTCATATTGTTGTTATTCCAACTAATACACTCCAATTTGACGTTGAGGTTATAATCATCATATTTAAATTATAATATTCCATTTATTGTTTCAACATGGTGTTTCTTATAGTATATACTATCGTATATAATGTACTTACATTAAAATATAAGTGTGTTACGAAAAATTTAAACTTTGGGGAATTGAACCATTTTCTATTTACCAATGGATTAGTAGTTCTGAAGAGTGCAAGTGGTTATCTCATTAATCTATCCAACATAGATACACAATGTTTTGGATCATCATGTCAATATATACGAGAAGGATTATCTATCATAACACGTGTTTATGATCCTCAAATGGTTATAATTTGATCTTATAGAACTCTATATCCATTGGATTATTCAAGGCAACAACAATTCATTGACTATGGGTGATGATATGGTTCCCATTCCCCCATTAGTCACCATCTTCCTGAATGTACGTTAACATATAAATATTAAGATATTAAATCATACAATAACCTTTATATTATGTGTTATAGAGTGTTCAATATGAATCATGAGGGTTTTTTATTGCTCTTATTCTATCTTACCATGAAACTTTTAATGTAATCCCTGTTGAAACTACAAAACATATTGGGGAACTAAATATAGAAACTCATACTCTAATAACCTAGGGATGGTAGATATATTACCTTATTCGAATAAAATACATGAGTTCATATATGATCCAATTTCTTAATAGTTTTGAAAACCTATATAAGAACATAAATTACATTTAAAAAAATAAAATATAGTATAAAAACATTGAGATAAAAATATTATCACATACATTTTTCTAAAGGTTGGGGTCGAAGCCTCTATTTGTTGTTAAAGCAAAGACCTCTTTCAGACTTGGTAGAGGGAGACCCATTACATAGCCCGAAGGCCCAAAGCCAAGTGGCCTGAAAATAAGGATCTAAATCCCATTATATAATAGAATATTATATAATGTACTCTTCTTGGATTCATGGGTATTACACAACAAATAAGTGTGAGCTCAGATGCTCAAAAAGGATAAGCATAAAGTTGATGTTATTACTACATAATATTGGATGAATTGATATTGAATGAAAAAAATAAAAAAATAAAGCCTTAATTAAATGAAAATAAATTCATTCTATATCAATGATAATAAATTAATGCATGGATTCCAATTATAATTGATCTCATACTAATTGAATGAATAATGACTGTCATCAAAACATGTTTTGCAGGCCATGTCCCAAGACACCATACTGACATGGGGAGAGGAATAACCAAAAAACCAATCTATTTTTTCTCATGATACCTATCAAAAAAATAAGTGGATTTTTGATAATGTGCCCCACCAATCACTAGATGAAATCCAATGCATTCACAATAATATTCAATGGTATTTTTTATATATTTCTCCATGAAACCTCTGGCTAAGTAAAAGATAGTGATCTATATAATGAAAATATATATGGAAATATACTAATTCCATAAATGGAATAATTATGATGTATATTAGAATATCCATTATATAACCTTGATATTTTTTTGAATCATTAATGTAATAGGATGTATACTTATTAATGAAATATTGGTTCAAGAAAACTTTTAGCGTGTTGTATTATTCAGTGCGTTAGTATACTAATGTTTTCCAAACACATCACATGTAAGATATTTATATTAGATCTCAAAAACCCATTATATATTAATAATGATTTGTTTCTATGTTTTTTCATTGGGTTTTAACCCTAAATTAGGTTAATTATTCTACGAGACTGTAATTCTCTAGGTTTTTGTGGATATTTTCTTAAGTCTGGATAAAATGTTTCGTAGAAAAATCATCTACCCCAATGAAATACATGATGGAAACTTATATATAAATTAGCTTTATTTATAAATTATCTATGTTAAAATCACCTACACCAATTAATTTTCTAAAAGAGATAATTTATACATTGGAAAAGGTGAAACATGAATTGGCTATATGGAGTAGTAAACTATGTGAAATGAGTAAGTGGTAAATCTGAATGCATGGTTCCAAATTTCTATGTGATTCATTTGGATATTAGAAATTCAAGTATGTGAGAAAGAAGTGTATGTAAATAATTCAACTATATGAAGAATGAATTTTTTATTTATATATATATAGATAAATCATCTACATTATAAATGGTTGTAGGTATCAACTCGACTATGGTAATTCAAATCCATGGATTTCTTCTACGTTATAATTCCAAATCAGCTACATGATTCTCTAACATAAATACTGGTTATATTTAGTGTAAATTATTTGAAATTAATATTGATATTGTTTATTAAATATTGGAAGACCACATTATAGTAAAATTGTTTTCTAAAAGGCATCATTTACTGATAGAAGAAAAATAGTTTAAGAATATCTTAATTTCCAGTTTAATTACTAAGGTATTTTCAAGAAATAGAAATCCCGAATTTAAATCCAAGTCTAAATTTGATGGGATTTCATTTTTGCATTATATATAGAATATTCACATGTTCACGTAAAAAATGGTTAATTTATAGGGAATACTGAGAAGTAACAACCAAATAGAAAAAATAACATTCACCCTAATGCATCTCTCTCTAAACATTATGCTTTACTCTATACATTGTTAAAGAAAAACTATTTTCATGTTATATATGTGTGCATAAATATTACACAAATCTTTACTTTTTATAAATCTTCTCAAGATTTTTTTCACTCTCATCTTTTCTCTAGAGGATTAATCTCTTTTGACAATTTCATCATTAAACTATGAGATATCTTCGTAATTGTTTTTTTATTATTTCTTACTCTTCATATATTATCTTATTTTACTAATATGTGAAGGTTCCTCATAAAATAACCATGATTTATATTTCTTTTAAATCCATTTTTGATCCCCATGAATACAAATATATTTGTACCAAGAGATAGATACATTTTCTCATTTAGAAAATAACTAGGAAAAGGATACAATGTCAATTAAAAATATAATTTTACAAGTACAATTTTCCATTTTCTAGGTTTTATTCTGTTCTAGAGTTTGTTGGGGTTTTTCTATTCCATGAACGAGTATAAATATCTTATGTTGGAAATTATTAATTAATATTATATATTTATTTAATTAATTTGTATTAGATGATATAAAATTATCATACAACTATGAAGGTGGTTTATAAGAAAAATAAATTTTGAGAACTAATTTTACCCCTATTGTGTGTTTTACAACTAGTATATGTTAAGATATTGGTCTTAAAGGTTTGAGTTTTAAGTTCTATACATTAAATGATTTAATCCTTAATATAATTTAAAAATCACAGTTATTACTAATTACAAATATGGTATATATATATGGTATAATCCCCCTAATTTAATGGTGAAATGCATTTTTCTATAGGGAATGTATTATTATATATTTCAAGAACCATGATCTGAAGGTTTATTTAAAACCTGTGAAGCATTCTGAATTTCCCAAGACTAATTCTAAAATAATGGATTCTTATACCGATGTTGGTTTTGAAATAAACACTAAATCCATAAATTCCATCATATATAGAATATGATATAATGAGTTTAGTTGAGTTTCAAAATATGCAACAACTTATTTTATTTTGATTACAGTATTAGATTCTTATGAATGAACTAATAACATGAAAGATCTCTAATATAATACATCAAAGACTATGTTGGATAATTTCATAGTGATGTATGAAGACTGTGTCACTCATTTAAAAAAGGGACATACTTTGGTTATAAATAATTATTCTTCTTTAAGAGAACATATTCCTGAACAAGATTATGTTCATAAGATCCTCATGTTTTTCCTCCATGGTAGAGTGAAATATCAGCTATGAATATGAAATAAACATCAATTAGATTCATTAAAATATATGGTATTATATGTAAATTTATGATGTATTATGATAAAATAAAAACTAATACTAATTATCATATGATTTTTAAAAATAAATCATCTTCCATGAGGGTTTATACTTCAAAATATGAAAATAATAATGAGAGTATAATAATTTAAAAATTAACTGGACAAGAAAAATATTTATGCGATTTAGAGTTGAATGATGAACTTGATCAATTCACATGAATGATAAATATTAATTACAACAAGAGAATAGTTTTTAAAACCCCTTTAATTGCTATATGAAAGATAAGGGAATATCAAATGAGGTTAGATGCTATGATTTTATGAAACCTATAAACATTAACTAATAATGGCATAAAATACAAGATAACGAGATTTCAAAGACAACTTATTTTTATAATGTTAATTATAATAATAAATAAAATAATTACCTGAATGCAACATAGATTAATTCTAAATACTCTGGTAGTGATACAACTTCATGATTAGTATTTAGAAAATCCAATCGAAAAAATAATATGTTCTTTTTGGCACATTGAAATGAACAAAACTAATTTTATTATTCTAAGCATGAATCAAATTCATATAATGAAAACCTATCATTAAAATAATTAAATTAATAATATACCATGGTTAAAAAATAAATAATAAGTCCTAACAAATAAATATAAATTCCTTAATATTTCATATAATGATGTAGTTACTGAGAAACAGTACGCAACTAATAACACTTTAGATCATAAAAGAAATATGAAATTTTTGCCTTTTATAGAACATGGTAACAATATTGGAATCCTAATAAAATAAGTTCAATATCAAATTTATACTGAATGTGTTTTAAAAAGAAGGTGAAATTTACAAATACCAAATCCCTGGAAATAATTATGTCATGAAAAACAAATTTGGAATAGAATACAATGGTGAAAATATAAATCTATATAAATTTTATATTATTCCAAGTGAAAAGATAAAAAATTATCTAATATTATATGTTTTCAATATGGGGAAATAGGGAACTGTTATAATATTTCTAGTAATTTTTTTTCAAAAATGATTTTAAAAATACATTTTCATAATTTAGTGTTGGAATTTTAGAAAGAAAAAACTAATTTGTGTTTAAAAATAATTGGTTTCTAAAATTGGTGGGAGTATGAAAATATTTTTCCAAAAATAAATTTAATATTTATATGATTTTATTTTTAAATAGGTATAACATAATGAATTTATAATTTCATTTGGAGAGAATATCCTCCTGGGACATGAGAACATATTTCCCACATTTCCAATAGTTATCTAAAATTGATGGAGGATATGTAACATTTTTTTTATAATTTCACGTGAAATAATATGAGATATATATCGGAAGTAAATCAAATATTAGTAATAATAAACAGATTTTTATATATAGAACAGTTGAATAAAAATATGATAAGTATTTCCAATAATTGTGATGTTGGTTATTTTATAAATTTTCCAAACACATTATTTTTTTGTTTTTATGTTAAACACCATAAATTAAAGGCACTAAGAACTAAAATTTTTAAAAAAATAGATAAATATTATTTGAGTAGAAAAAATGTGAACTGTTTAATTTCTAAAACAGATGAATATTTGATTTACAATAGATGAAAGGGTATTATAATATTTTTTTCATTTAAAAAAGTATTTAAGATAAATTTTTTTCCTATTTACTTCAACATAAAATTAAGAAAGTGAAACTACATCATTCATTCCAATTGTGATATAAAAACAAGTTAACTTTTAAATTAATAAAATGGGTCACTTCATATAGGTCTCTAAAACATAACCCCATGTATTTTTTAGGATATTTAGAGTGGAACCCCAAAGGGGAAAATATTTTGATTATGTGTTGGTTGATGATTTTTTCATGTAATGCTTCTGTTTTATTATGAAGTGTGTTGAGTGAAGATTTTTTTCATTTTTAATTTTTTTTAAATTAGTTGTAAAATGGAAATATTAAAAAAATTTACATTGAGGAGGGTCTAAGGAGGGTAATTTTAAAACCACGAGATCAATTGTTATTATTCAAATAATGGAATCAACCATACTTTTGCTTCCCCCTAGGCACCTGAAAAAAATGTTTTTTTAATGTAATAAAGGGCCACATAATAAATTGTTATGTAACCTCCCGAACCATCCAGAAAATTAGTTAACCAAATATATAATAATTTACGTGTCCGTGGTGATGTATGGGGTTTTTTTGGACATGTGAGTCCATCCAATGGTGAGTCATTTCAATGGTTGTCCAAATTTCCAGTTTTTCAATGGTGAGACATTCCAATAGTGATTTATTTTAACAATTTTCCAAATTTCCAATTTTACAATGTTGATTCATTGAAAAATTCCCCAAAATAATTAGTTTTTATCATTCATTCCAATAGTGATTCATTTCAACAGTTTTCCATGTTTCTAACTTTCTAATAGTGAGTCACTCCAACAATGATTCATTTCAACAATTTTCCAATTTTCCAATTTTCCAATGGTCGTTCATTCCAATAGTGATTCAATTCAATATTTTTCAAAATTTCTATTTTTCTAATGATGATTCAATCTAAAAGAAATTCATGTTAAAAGATTCCAAAATTTTATGTATTATTATGATGATTCATTCTAATGGTTATTCATTTCAATAGTTTTCAAAATTTCTATATTTCAAATTGTGTGACATTCCAATGACTATTCATTTCACCAGTTTTCCAAATTTCAAGTTATCTAAAGGTGATTCATCCCAATAGTGAATCATTTCAGTATTTTTCCAAATTTCTAGTTTTCTTGAGGTTAGTTATTTTAATGGTGATTTATTTCCATAGTTTTGAAAATTTCCAGTCCAATAGTGATTCATTACAATGGTGATTCATTTCAAATGTTTTTCAAATATCTAATTTTCCAATAGTTAGTCATTATAATAGTGATTCATTTCCACAGTTTGTCCAATTTATAATTTTTTATCAGTGAGTCATTTTGGAAATTAATCATTCGGGCGGTGACTCATTTCTAGTGGTGATGCTTTCATGTAGTGTGTTATTTCCAGTAGTGTGTCATTCTAGCAGTGAGTCATTCTCGGAGTGGAGTCATTCCAGCGGTGTATCATTTATATTGTTGATTCATTTTGGTGGTGATTCGTATGTAGTATTGACTCATTTCTGGAAAGGATTCATTATATTGGTGATTCATTTATAGCAACGAGTCATTTCTGGCAGTCGTTTATTTAAATCCTTGACCATTTCGTTAGAATTTTCTTGTTTTAGAAAAAAAATATATAATTACCATTTTGACAACAATTATAAATTAATATGTGTTTACATATCAATATTAATTTTTTAATGTCATTTCAAATTTTTTAATCATATATTTAATTTCTAAAAAGTCTGGAGATCTCTTAAATGTTTAAAACATGTGGTTTTAATGTGATCAGCCTTTATTTATCAATTAAACTATTTCAAATATTATAAATTTTAATTATAATATTTCTAAAGCAGTGATATTCCAATCATTCATTCCTTTGTCATTCTCTTGATATGGGAGGTTTCGAATCCTTATTTCTTGGAGTTGTTTAGTGTGCTGTTGTAGTTGGTTAGAGTTCTCATTGTCCATGAGACAATTACATCATGTACACACACCCCTTGTTCTGGTGAGACAAGTTGGTGAATGTATTCTCCCTTCCATATAGTATTTCCGTCATTTATTTTTATGTGTAACATGCAGGATGGGATTATAATTTGTATCCTTGTAGATATTGTTGAATTCGGATTAAAAAATATAATGAATTGGTTTAAATTGAATTTAAAGGGGTAGGGGAATGTGGTGTTTGATTTTACATCTCTTTATTAATTTTGTTTCATTTGTTTTTATATTATGATTATTTAGATGTATATACTTGATGAAAATAACGTCTATCAGTGTCTTGATTATTCTATAGTAAATTTATTTTGAAAAACTATATATTTGTGGTTATTGGATATCATCATAAAGAAATGGCTAACCATGTATATTTAGTTAACGGAATGGATGTCCCATGATTTAATGGCTTGTGTGATAAAACCCGAAATATTTAGTGAAATTGAATAAGACATCCTTTTCTAAATTTGAAAATATGTTGGGTTATGGGGTGAGATATGATGTGTGTGGAAATAGTGTCAATGTTATGGTTGAGTAGTGGGTTTGCGATGAACGGTGTTAGGGGTTGTGGTTGTTGGGTTGTTTCAATTTCATGGTTGTTGTGTGTTATTTTGTTATTGGTGCTCGATTGGTATGGGTGGTGATAATAATGATCTTGGAATATTAACTGGTATACATGTTTTAACCATATGGGTTCATAAAGGATAATATGGAAAATGGTCTAACAATAATTAAAGACTGAATACTATCTCTGTATTGAATTTTTTTGGTTTGGCATTGTGCATTTAGTCTTGGAAGTGGACAAGGTGGACCTTTTGAGTTGTTTGGTGATCTTCAAGTAAACTTGTAGGGGGTTGTGCGGATTTATATAAAAATGTATTTATACATTGTATTTTCCATTTGATTTCTATATGAACCCCACCCACATTGAGGACTTTGTGTCGACACCCACATAGTTACAAGGGGGTGTCTTTTCCAACATCCCAATTGGAGGATGAATGTTTTGTCACCTGCTCTTCCATTCTCCATCTTCTAGGTGATAATGGCCCTGTGTCTTTGTGAAAACTGTGAAGTGTATACCCGGGTGTCATTGGGATGTGTTTTGATGCTTGTCCTATGTTTCTGTTGGAATGTTGTCTTATGGGGTGTTTCTCAATTTTGTGATGGTGGGATGTGATGAGATAGATTCAGAAAAGGTAGGAGTGCCCAGACATTTTTCGTTGGGGTGTGAGAGTGGAAAATCAGTGGAAAAGTTGTGTGAGGTACCCTATCATTGACGCGGTTTATATTATATTATATTATATTGATGTTTTTTTATGAGAGGGCCTTGGTGAGGTTAGGGTTATGCTTAGTATACCTCTTAGTTGTTGTTTGGTTCTTCTATTTTCTCATTGGTGCATTAGTATTCTCCTTCCATTGATGCATAAGAGACATTGGTTTTCCTATTGAGTATACATGTATGCTCACCCTACATGTATAACAACATTATTTAGGTTTATAGAAGTATTATGTAGACCATACATGGTGTTCCTAGCTCAAACTTTGGAATGTCTGTTGTTTTACTTCTTTGTTTTATATTCGATATTTACTTTCATGAACTCTAATCTATAATAGTTTTATTTATTAATGCACGGTGGGATGGTTTTTGGTTTTATTATATATATTCCATGGAGTTGATTGTAGTTATTCCATCCTATCTTCTGATCTTGTTTACTTGTATATGGAAATTCCTTGAATATTGTTTTATTTTTATACCCTCTATGTTATTCACCAACTCAAGTCCTATTAGAGGTGAGACTCATGGGGTTATTATCTATCTCCCTTCACTACACCATATTTATTGGGAGATGGTTATAAAATACTTTTATCATAGGTGATGGTAGAGAGTTAGAGTGGAGTTTAGAGTTAGACGTTGTGAAGAATGCATGGGTTGTTATGAAAAAAGTGTCAGTTAAACTTGAAATGTGACATAGGCTAGGGAGATCAGCTAGAAAAATTGTCTGTATGGCCCCCATGATCCTATTCACGAACTCTAAGCATATTTAACAGCCAAGTGAGATTTGACTAACTACAGGGTAGAGAACTAGGAGTGGTTCATGCATCATCATGACTTATGTTCTTTTTTAAATTGGGTTTTTGAGGGAAAATCAATGTTAATAAAATTATTTAAATGGGTTAATGTTAATTAAAAAATATTATAATAAAAATCTATACTACCAAGCATATAAATCCTTTTTTCTTATTCAGATATGGCTTCTAGTCATCATCCACATGTGGATCAAGCAGTGGAGGTTAAATAGGCTGACAAATTTTATCGATAGAGGGTTGATCCATTTATGAATGATGACTAGTGGTAGAGGTTGTTGCACACTTTTCAGTGATAGGATTTAGAAATGTGTAAGGGAAAAAATTTTGATATGGAAATAGAGTTTTCTAGAAGATATGGAGCTCAATTTTAGTTTCATCTTAGCCCCAAATGAGTACATGGTACCATTGGTGGTTATTCAAATCTGTGTAGATCCATTTTAGTGGTGGGAATTATACCTTGATGAGTAGAGGGAGACAAATGTTACATGGGTTGACTTCCAAAGGGAATTTGGGGTAGATTTCATCTAGTTATCTATAATGGCATAGAACACGTAGGATCTACTCTAACCTTATTGTGGGATTATGTCTATTTATGATTTGGGATTAAGTTCATTGAGCTTTCTATCTTCACCATAGTTCATTTTTTGGATGTGGAGTCTCATACAGGGCATCTTGGGGAGGCACTCCATCTTTTCATCTAGTATACAGTTACACCTTCTACATTGCCAATATACCTAGAGGTTCAAAATAATGAAGTGGGGATCAAGTAGATACACTCATTAGGAGGTTTTCCACAATATGGGAACTAGTAGGATTCCATAACAAGAATAGTTGTTGATGGTAGGCCTATTGTGTCGGGGCCATCAAGGTTTCATTTAGCTGATAGTCGACCTCGACTGCTTCCCTTTCAAATTTAAGGGTTTTGTAACGTTCATATGGGATTGGGTCTGATCTTTTAATTATTTGCCCTTCGCAACCATCTTTAGAACCAATTCTTAGTGGCTACTTGATCTTAGTATGACTATGGAAGACTAGTTTATCGTTAGCCTCATCAGTAGTTACCAGGAAACACATTACAAATATAAGGGAAACATGTTTATGGTCTAGCTAGATTAGATGATTTAGGAAGAGGGAACCCTCAGGATGTTCCTCAATCTCAAGAACCTTAACCCATGTGTGGTCATGGAGGTGGCCATTAGTAGAGAGGCAGGAGAGCTGGGCATGGTCAGTTTCATGTAGTAGGGGTAGCAACACCAAACATTCCAAATATCATTATAGGTAATATCATTTTATCACCTATACCTATCTATGGTTCGTTTGATTCTAGACCTTATCACTCCTTTTTGGAACCCACTTTAGATCATTACATAGAACTAGAATTATAAATTCATCTCATTCCCCTTGTTTTGACTATACCAGTTGGAAGTGAGTCCATCTTGCCTAATGTTTTTATGGATATGAACTAATAATGGGGTAATTTCAGTCATGTGTAGATTTTATCATTCCTAAGATTCTGCCATATGATGACAACCTTGGCATCAACTAGTTTTATTATATTCTTTCTATTATTATCCTCATTCAAAGAAGAATCGTCTTCTAAGACATGGATGGAAAACATGTAGGTTCATTAGTTAATTTTTGTATGTTTTCCCCAATGAGGTTGTTACACTACCCCCTTGATGTGACACTGAGTATCTGATGGGATTCTAGTCTAGTGGTTCTCCAAATCCAATGGTTCGTTATTAGATTAAACCTGATTCCTTGTACTAATTAATGATTTAGATTGATTATCTAATGTAGAATGGCTTCATCAAGACAAGTGTGTCCCCGTGTGGAAATAAAATTTATTTCACCAAGAAAAACGATGGTAGTATGAGGTTTTGTATTGACTAACGAAGGTTGAACCATGTGATGATAAAGAATCACTACACTCTTCCAAGGATCAATGTCCATTTCCACTTGCTATGATTGGTGAGTTGGTTTACTATGATCTACCGATGGTTTTCATATCACCAGCTATGGGTGAAGGATGATGATATCATGAAGAATACATTCCGATACAGACATGGGAACCTCAAGTTTTTAGTCATGTCATTCGGTGTTATGAATGCTCCAGATGTGTTTACGGGGCTCATGAACTTCATGTTTTGTTATTTCGTAGACCAATTTGTCATCATATTCACTGATGATATATTGATCTATTCAAAGTCACAAGAGGATATTGTCAAGAATCTGTGAGCTATCTTGTAGGTTCTTTTGCACCACCATCTATATGGAATGTTTTCCAAGATTATTTTTTGGATACTAGTTTTACGTTTCCACAGACATGTGGTGTCTCCGTAGGGTGTGGCAATTGACACAACTAATTTTTAAGCACTTGTTTATTTGGAATCACCCATGAATGGAAGAGTTTCATATATTTATTGGTCTCACTATCTATTATTGAAATTTGTTTCCCAATTTTTCTCGTGTTTCATCCCCATAGATAGTATTGACTAAGAAAGACTGAGATTTTCTCTAGAATGATCAATGCCAAGTATAATTCTTTACTTGAAGGTGAATTTGTTCAGTGTTCTAGTGCCTTAACATTTGTGTCATGAACCAGATCTAGTCTCCATCAAACCGGAACCAAAACCAACCCATGACAAGGCCCGAAGAGCATTCCCTATCTCCACGGGCTAGCACAGGTGCCCGGGTATCAATAATTTAGGTATGGGAACGATTTACCCGAGTATGAAAGAATAACACATTAAAAAATGTATAATATAAATCTGAAATTTTCAATACAAAATAAGTCTTAACCAAAAACCCAAACTGAATACATTATATTAAAGACAATAAAAGTGGTCCAAATACAAATAATTACAATAGCAAGACATCCCCATTGACTACACACGACAAGGGGGTCATCACCCGCAAGTCGTCTCCACAACTCCTCCCCAGTGATGGGGACTAACACCCCGAACCACCATCACCCTTGGCCTTTCCTTTACCTGATTCAAACATAACCAAGTCTAATTACACCCAAGGGGTGTAAGTAGGGTGTGATCTTAAGCCCAATAGGATACCAGCCAATGATTCTAAATAGGAGGCAATATAATGTGAAAAAAATAAGCAGTTTTTGTACGTAATGAAAGATAGTGATAAAATAAAAGAAATGCAACTTTCAATTGAAAATAGTTTTCAAGATAAAATTTTCAGAATTTTTACACATTTAAATGTAAATGTTATCTACTATAAATTATTTCCAAAAACACCCAAATAAAATGTAAAATATCACAAACACAATGAGCAACAAAATCGGGAAAACCCCTAGGAAATAGATAGCCTCAGGCCCCATGTACCTCATAACTCTGTGTAAAGTAACCATAGTAAAATATGTTCTCATGCATGATCCACTATTAAGGAACATACCCATAACCTAGTGGTCCCCATTCATCATCCACATATTTTATTTAGAGTTGTCTTTATACAAATTGTAGGTGAAATAGGGACAAAACCCATTCGGTCCACTAGCAGTACAAGTACACATCTGCCCCACCTAGGTACTCGGGCTTCCCCCATTGTGCTCAAAATAATTCATCATTCCACATGAATCCATTTTCATATAAAAACACCAATACTAGTCAATTAAAAACAATACAGTATCTATACTCACTTTATACCATTTAAAACACACAACATTACACTTTGATTTTCCATAAAACAATTTATCAATAAACCACATTGTTTTGCACCCAACACTCCCTGAAAACCCAACATTCCACACTGTATGCACACCTATAAGTTACCAAAATAGAAAAGGCAGCCTTATACATTTCAATTAAACCAAAAAATCAGTTTTTAGGGAATCCCCATGTTAACCAATTAATGTAATCTCTATAAAACTTCCATTTTTAGACAAACATAAAACTTAAATTTCACAAGTTACACAACACCATTAACACCAACATTCAATGAAACAAAAATAATGTATAAACATTAAAAAATGTATTTTCAGCCCTATTACATCCCAATAAAATAAAATAAGTAGTGGTAGGGCATCCCCAAAGGAACCAACAATGACTTCCATGGAAAACCCCCAATTTCACATAATATTGGTTTTAGAAATTCATTTGCATTACAAAAACCACTAAAAATATTTTTTTTCAGAAACCATAAAATTAAATGAACATGAAAAATTCATAAAAACATCATGTAAATTCACATAGATTGAATATATATGGAATCACCTACCAAATTAGTTAAAACCTTGAGTCCTTCGTGTGAAAATGAAATCACACCACTGCCGCACCAAGAGGGACCTAGAGCAAACCTAAAACCACAAGAATTGGTAAATAAATCCCAAGGTTAAACCTTAGGATCGAAACCCTACTCCTAGTTATTTGGTACATCAAGGAAGATGGGATAAACCGTAATAAAAAAAATGAAACCCTAATCAATTTGAAAGAGGAATGAAATGGACTCACTTACATGAAGTATTCTGAATTAATCACTCAAGAAACAATAGTATCTGCAATTGAAAACATCCAAAATTCAGGGGATGTTTGACCAATATTAAGAAGGTCATTTTGGAACTGGAATGGAGGGAAAAGAGTAAGAATTGAGATAGTTAAGAAGGGATAAAGTTACCTCTTCAATTCTGACCAATTTGAGACACCCTATGATGTTCTGCCCTATGTCGTGATTTCAAAGAGCTACAAGGAGAAGGGAAAGGCACTATGAGCCTGCCTGGTATTTTTAGGGTCTAGAGGGAGGTAGAATCGCTGAAAATTCATGATAATGAAAAAGATGTTAATAAATTAAAGAAACAATTTAAAACTGGAAAATGGGCCTTCGGGTTGGCCCAATTGGTAAAAAAACACAAATCCCCCATGATTATGGATTTTAAAAGGCTCAAAATATACATGTTGGTGTTAATAAGTAAGGGTAGGACATGTTGTAATTTTAATGGATAAAAACTATTGAAAAATGAATGAGTTATAAAAGAAACAAAATTTATTTTAAATCTGGAATTGGGCTCACGGTTTGGCCCAATTCATGAAAACTCACCCATTCCTCCATAAAAGCTTGGGAAACCTCCAAAACAAAGCATGAATGGGAAATAAATTAAAAATAACTTTAAAATAAGTTGTGAATGTAAAAATTCTACCCACCTTGGAATCATTCTACCTCGGAATGTCACATAACGGTCAAAGAAACAACCAAACCCAACTGAGAAACCAATAGGTACACCCTTGCTAGTTTTCGCGCCCAAAGGCCAAAACACCTCCAGTGTCAATTAATGAAGGATTACTCTCACAATACAAACTTACACCATTTTCCTAAAACGATCAATCAAATTCATACATTATCCCAAAAGAAAACTCCACAAACACTATCTGAACAAGACCCAACCAATTCACCCAAACGAACAACAACTTTGAACAAGGTTACACTTACCTTACTTTAACTAAACCATTGGGCACTCTCCATTCCCAAAGTTTATTCAAGGAAGATGTTGGTATCTAGATAGCTCCGAACGAGACTATCTACACCAAGACCAGGCCATGGATAAACTTTAGTTTCTAGTACGCGAGGATACAAATATGCTCACCACCATAAGAGACAACTAATAATTGTTTTCCAAGATAGAATTAGGACACTAATAGGGGAGGCCTGAAGGGACTCCCTACTACATAGGGTAGACATCCATTCAAAATTTCTGAAGGAATATACATGACAATCATAGTGGTTCTACCCACCATAAGAACCAACCATCTTAACCGACCATCATGGGTCGGGACAGAAAAACCCATAAATTTCATGATTTGTGAAGGTTGCACGGTAAGTCCACACAGTCTGTGAAACTGTGAACTAACTGTGCTGATCAATCTTCCTGCATGGCTTCCAGGCACATAGTCACTCTTAATCTTTCAAAAACCATGTGCTCACCCGATTTACCAAAATTTCCAACCATTCTCGAAGGACTCAATAAAAACCAATGGGGGAGGGAATGACATTGGGCGATGAAATGGATATAAGGCCCTCCACATATTTCCACCAAATGTGAACAAAAAAAGAAATATGAGGATACCATTGGTTTAAACTCTTCCTATCTTTCATATTTAGGATATGAATTTTTACAAGGGTTTAAATGACCCTGTGATTTCCCTCTGAATTCGAGCGAGCTTCTCTCCGAGAACTATGGCTGGAGCTCAAATGATTGAAGAATCTTCGGCCTTGAAGTTATTCTTTGGAAACCCAATTAATGAGAATTATTCTTTCAGTTCCATCAACAACTACACCGTAATTCCAGATAAGTTTTCAAGACATAACACATTCCAAACTCACTTTACCCTATCCGGATATTTCACTGAAACAAGGGCTAAGAAGATGCACATACATCACACCTTGTTTCATCAGGTGAGAAACAATAGATTTAAAGAACAAATACACTCACCTTCCTCTAAAATAGATTATTTTGAAGTTTTTCAAAGGGATACATTCTCCAAACCTAACAGGGACTCTCATAGGATTTCACGACTTTCACTTATATGGATAATCATGCACATGACATCATAAGGCATAACTAAAGACGACCATTGCGACTGATATAAACAACGCATGGAGAGGGACCTTATACAACACCTCCAAACAACACACAATTCTAGAAAGTGGCCACAATATCCTATCGTGACCATATTTCCCATACCGGTGGATTAACATGAACTCGTGCTTCAAAGAGACTTTGAAAAACCCAAAGGCCCTCTTAGACACCATCAAGATGCTCATCCACACTAACGACCCTATACCACATCCACCTTCGACGAATCAAGAAACATAAGAAACTAAGGTATCTTTCAACCGTCCATGGGAACTCTCCCATTACAAGAGTATCTAAAAATAAAAGAAAGGAATAGGTGTAGAATCAATCTACAGATATCGAGAAAAAAATATTCCATATATTGATAAACTGGAAGATTTTTTAATGGTGAAACAATCTAGGTTTCACTTCAATTTTGCAATAACCCTTAATGGGCGCTTACCTTATCCAACGAGAGAACCTAAAGGACCAACCAGGCTGGTCCATTGGTTAAAAAGTTCCACAGAACATATCCAAACACATGAAGGGATCCACCGTAATGGTGTCCCCAAAAAAATCTCAGAGGAGACTACTAACCGGTCTTTCTACCTAGCTTACTGACCAAACACAAACCCAAAACACAGTTCGAATAGGAGGGGTTCTTGAACTCAAAACATCCCACAACATCAACATTTTCTGAAAACAAATAATATAAACCATCCCAAGAAATTCTGCAAGACATCATGTTTTTCTTTGAAAACATTTCTTTGAAAAAAAATGGTTTAGCGGTTAGTGCATCAACTAATGGTATCCCATGGGCCTTACACATGCATGTTTCCGTGCCACACCAGGCACCCTCTTCAAATTCATCCCAACACTCATCCAGTCATGTCATCATCCATCCATCATCCCATATGACCCCATGCATGTGGATTCTCATGAAAATACCAAAGGTTAAAACAAAAATTATTTCCACTTTTTAAAACAAAAACGGTCAACCAACACATCATTTTTCTCAAAAAGGATAACCACTAGATCAAAATACCAACACACATCTTACAAAACATTTCAGAAAGACACAAACATTTAGAAAATAACTCACTTTGAATATATTCACATCAATTTCAAAACATCTCATCCCATAAAAATACTATATGATTGTTTAGAAAACTCTATTGGAAACACTTTTCAAAACCAACTTCAATATAGTTCCTTCTTTCAAAATATGTGTAAGCACACTTTTTCCATTTCAAAACAATTATGAAAATTCAGTATGGCTATTACATAAACCAAAACATTCCCTATTTATTTGATAATCATTTCACAAAACCATTACGTTTCTTAAAACCAAGTCACTTTAAAACCAATGTCCCAAGATTTGAAAACTAAAGCACAAAGCAATGCGAGAGGAAACTAGTTTCAGTGGGTGACTTGCCAATATAGTTTGCGGACATATTCCAATCACTTCCCCATCACATAGAATATTCTAGGGAATATCCCCAGATCCACATGGCTTTCCAGGCCATGCTAGCTCTCTGAGACCATTAACCCAACTCTCTTTTCATTTCCCCTAATCATCATCAAAACAAGAAAACCAAAGGACTTAGATAAATTTTGAATTCCCCTAGAGACTCGAATCCTGTCATGAGGTGTGGTGATTATGAAAACAACCCATAACCAAGATACCAACTCCAAAAAATCCTAACTCTAGACTATCCTGACTATTCCATAAATAACGTGACCCAAAGAGTTAACCAGAACCTACTCTGATACCATTTTGTCATGAACCAGATCTGGTCACCATAGAACTGGCACAAAAAACGGCTCGTGCCCAGGACTGAAGGGAATTCCCTATCCCCACAGGCTATCAAAAGTTCCAAGGTATCATTAAATTAGGTATGGGAACAATTTACCTGATTAGGAAAGCATAAAAAATTAAAACAATCCATAATATAAATTTGAAATTTTCAAGCCAAAGAAGTCCTAACAAAAATCCAGAACTGAATACATTGGATTAAAGACAATAAAAGAGGTCCAAATAAAAATAATTACAATATAAAGACATCCCCATGGACCCCACATGACAAGGGGTCATCACACGCATGTCATCTTCACAACTCCACCCCAGCGATGGGGACTAACACCCTGAACCATCATCACCCTTGGCTTTTCCTTTACCTGATTCAAACAAAACCAAGTCTACTTATGTAGCACCCTAAACATTTTATGGTATGTTTCTATTAAAAACACTCTATTCATTAGGTAGTCTATATTTCATTAATCCCTAAGCCCCTATAGAACAAAATGTGGTTACTTATAATAGATAGCCATAACATAGCCACTAAACATAAAATTACCAGCTCTGAGATTTGTATTTTAAAAATAGGATATACATGGTTGTGTTCAAGATTATATTTAGAGTCTTATAGAATTAACTTAATTTTCAGTGAATATTAGCCTACCCTTATGAATAGTAATATGGCTCTTATGAATGGTATACATCCCCTTGAGTGTATAAATGAATTTAGACACCCTAAAGATGAAGATGAATATTCTAAGTGTTTATATATTATAATTAAATAATGATTTAATTAAATATTTAATTAATCATATTTAGAAAATTATTTTTGAAAAATGGACTTCATTTTTAGATTCTACACATCGACAAATGGTTAGGGTGAATTTTTGGTATTTTTGTGAAATACTTGAATTCATGATGAATAGTGACATACCATAAATTGCAAAATTAAGATAAATACAATAGTTATAGAGTCATGGGTGATTTTCTACTAATGTAAGCACACATGGTTCAGGATAACATGATAAAATTAAAATTCATGGTCATTTAATACTCACTATTCCTTGTATTGGGGATAAATAATAAATTAATGAGTTTTACATTAAGAAATCCCCTCTCTCCTCCATTATAAAAACCCCCTCTCACCCCCCTTCCAGTCACTCTTATCAAACCTTGTTCCTTCTCCAAATTCTTTACAAATAACTTACCAACCTCCTCCCCCATGCCTAGAAATATTTGGTATCATAAAAAGACAAAAACCTCTCCACTTAGGAGGTTCTCAAAGGAGGAAGTCTCAAGAGGTAAATACCTCTTTCAAATCCCTTCTTTTCTTTTAAGTTCGTTTGTTTTTGTTTATTTTCTCACCTCCCTCAAAATAGTTTGATAAATCTTGTAACATACATTTAATTGAATTTTTTCATTCTAAGGGTATATATTCCATTATCTTCTCTCCATTCCCCACTTCTATTTGAAGGAAATGAAAGCACTGTTTGAGATTTGCTAATTTAGCACATTCAAGGACAATTGTTTATCGATTTCTTTTATAATCTTTAATTCTGGTCAAGAAACCATTTGTTTTATTTTTGAACCAGATTATTATGTAATATATCCTATTATTAGTTCTGTAATTCTTTGGTACAAATGGTATTATGTTATAATGAAAAACATGTTCATCGTAATCAAACCCACCGATTAACCAAAATGCTTATCACTAAGGTCATATATATATATAAAAATTCGACTTCAATCTAAGTAACCCAAATTAAATTTAAAAACCATTTAATCTCCTGTATGGTCACTAATAGTCTATAACTTAATTTTTGTACATCCCCATCCATCTTATATATTTATCTGAACTTGAATATAAGTGAACCAATCATTTAAAACCAAATAAACAAATGAGCCCGAACAATGAAATTGAACCTTATAACCAATAAAAAGGCCAATAATGAACTCAAAAGGATTTTAATAAACCATTTACATATAAAATATGGTCTGGCCATATGAATAGATAATCTTATTTTGTTTATTCAGGTAATTAATAACAAGTCAAGAACACCTTCAAGCATAAGGTAAGGGATTGTTTAACTCAACTTTCATTCTTTGAGTTAAAGGTATATTTAATTCGTTACATTGCTACAAGAATATGTGTGAATGTCCTATGGTTTTTTTATACTCTATATCCACTTATATTTTGTGGATTTTTACTTGTCACACATAAATATTCCATTGATTTATCGTCACTCTAATGACACAATCTTTCTATGGGATCCTCTCTCTTACTTTTATTCAAGAATCCACCCTATCTTGTGTGCTTTTGTTTTCAATTTATTATGATAGGGTATGTTTTCTAACCTCCCCCATACTACCCTTATGATATATAAATAATTGGATAACATCTTATCTCTCATGAAGACTTGACAATAACACTCCTTACCATGCCGAAATGTTTGTAAGGGGTTTTTCTCATCTCACATTCAATTCTGTGGGATCTCTATTTCTCACCTATTATTTATTATATGTGGTATATGTGTACTGCAATTTTAAATATGTTATCTTGGTTCTAATTATATTCATTTTATTATGTGACTCTTTTGGTGGTTATTAACTATTTTTCATACGACTCAATTGAATACAACACGGTAACGAGCTTTGTCTCAATTTTCACTTCGTTGTGACTTGCTTAGTAATTATGCACCTACTCTTTATTATGTAGTGTACCTACTACCCATTTGAGATCACATTTCAATTGAAATTTTATTACATTTAAATATCCATATTCTCATATCATGGATATTATTATTGTCTAAGTCGTATACCATTTTACAAATGGTATTTATTTTTAATGTTGTTTTGACTATGGAAATGTTGATGAATATGTATCCTCTATTATATAAAGATAATGTAAATACATATTTCTCTTGCATTTAATTTATTTATAATGAAATATTGGATGTAGAGGTGGGTGGGGACCACTATAGCCCCTTGATGCATCGGTAGGTCTCATGAGACAAAACAGTTTGGCGACAGACACATCGAGTTAGTTTCTAAAAATCAGAAGGGTTTATAACCATAGAAGTAAACTGTTTTTATAGTATTATGGTTCATGTTCTTGATACATTAATTTTAGTTAATATGAATTGTTTTTATTCATTTTCAGTTAGTATTATTATCCATGAGGTTTTCACTATGACAAAATCAATGGATGCAGTTTCATTCTCAGTTTATTAGTGTAATTAGTTGTTCATTTATTCACTATGCCATTACGATTATGTGAGATTGATTATGATATAATTATTATTTTACTCATGCTTCCGCTAGTTGTAACCCTTACTGAGCATTTGAGCTCACCTCATTCATTGTTTACCTTCAACGGGATATTAAGAGGATGTCATTTTTTGAGTGATTGTGGATGTTGTTTTTGTTTTTCATTATGTATTGTATCTTGTAAACCTATACAAAGGAATTTTGAGTTACATATATATATATGTATATCTAATTTCTCAAAACTACTAAACTGATCATTCCTTCGGAATTTTCATTCCTTCTAACCATGCCAATATCACAAGTAATGCACCAGCTCTTGTCTAGAGGGGTCGTGGTGTTATAGTTTGTATCAGGAGACCATTAGTAGGATACTTGGAAACTAGAGTAGGAAATATATAGTAGGGAACAATGCCCTAAGGTAGTATATGAGGATAAACATACAAGAACATCATGCTGTTTTTGTAAGGAATAGATTATGTGGATCTTTCAAGAAATACATCCATGCCTGGATACGAGTAGGTAGAGGCGGCTCTGGGACATATGTATCTAGGGTTAAAACCTAAAAACACCGCTTGGAGCTAAACTCGAATGGGAACTGGTACACGACAATGGTCCTTACTGCACTCTTGGTTACAGCACCCCTGGGGGATATTCTTAGGATAATTCATATTTACTTTACAAGACATTATGAAAGAGTTTAATGTAAATTTTACCTTAGAGAAACCATGTTTATAAGATTAGATATGCATAGAATTTAAATCTATATTGAGTTATTTTCTATTTAAGATTCACAAACTAATCTAGTTTATCCTATTATTTAAAAATGGAATCTAATGATAGAAGGGGAATCAATACTCGTGGGCAAGGTAGGGATCTTTCTACTAAGAAAGTAAAAACAGTCAATGTTGGAGTAGATAAAGTAATGACTATATTGGGACAACATACTCAAGTTGTAATGAATAACAATTCCACAACTATGTTTGATCGTTTCATGCAGCAAAAGCCCCCATCTTTTAGTGGGACTACTAGTCCAGTGGAAGCTGAGTAGTGGATCATGTCATTGGAAAAAAATATTCATGGCATTAAGATGCAATTAAAATGAGAAGGTTGTGATGGAAGTATATTTTCTCAAGGGTGACGCTGACCAATGGTGGTCCCTGATACAGAATACCATGGAGGAAGAAAAAATAGAAGATATGGAGTGAAGGACATTAAAGTGAATATTCTTCGAAAAATATTTATCTCATGAGCAACAAATTGAATTAAAAAGGAAATTCCATAGCTTAAAACAAAGAGAAGAAGATAGTGTCGCAGAGTATGAGGATACTTTTACAAGGCAGGCCAGGTATACGGTAGATTACGTAAGTGACTCGGCAGACAATATTGATCATTTCTTTGAAGGTCTTAACCCATGTCTTCGGAGGGCACTGACTTCTCCAACATTTTCATCATATGATGGAATTGTATCATGTGCCATAAAAAAAGACAAGGAATTTGCTAGATCAAATCTCTTCAAACAAAACCAAGATAAAAAGCAGTACTCAGATAACAAAGGAAAAAAGGAGAAGCACCAAATAAGAGAAAGGGAATGAATATTTTCCCATTATGCAAGAACTGTGGAAAGGATCATCTTGGGAAATTCTTGAAAGGCATGGGATTATGATATAACTATGGAGAAAAGGGTCATCTATCCGATGAATGCAAGGGGAAGAAAGAATTCAATGATATTCAATTCTTCAATTGCATAGTGATGGGACACTATGTAAATGAGTGTCCTAAACGCCAAGGAAACGTGACTCGGAAAAGGGTAAGAGATCAGGGGAGAGATTATGTGATTACAACTGCGGAGGTTGATGTTCCTAATGATGTGGTGGAAGGTACTTTAATTGTTTCCTCAAACATAGCCAACACCTTTTTGATTCTGGATCATTGAATTCATTTATATATTCTCAGTTTCCCATGAAAATTAGATATGTCCGATTTGATTTAATAAAGGAGTAGTCAGTCAAAAATCCAAGGGGATGTATCATTGCAACAAAGGCATGTCGACTAGTCCCCCTCCAGTCACCAAAACGTGCTCTATTTGCTAAACTTGTCATCATCCCAATGACTGAATTTGATATAATTATTAGCATGGATTGGTTGTCAAATTATGATGCAAAGATTTATAATAAGAAGAAGTAAGTTTCAATTTTTGAAAATTGTGTAGAATCCCTTGTCTTTAGCGCAGAAACATCGCCACCTAATTCTTATCACGAACCACACCTAGTATCTCTACTGAATTCAATACTTGGAGAGGATGATAATCCAACATCTAAGGGCGAGGAAAGAAAGCTTCAAATTGAATACGTGCACATAGTGCAAGAGTACATTTTTGTATTTATAGAGGATTTACCTGGAAATCCTCCAAAGAGGGAAGTTGAGTTCTCTATTGATTTAATTCCTGGTTTGAGACCTCTATCAAATACCCCCTATAGAATGGCCATTGTGAAGTTATTGGAGCTAAAGAAACAACTAGAGGATTTGAGTGACAAAGATTTCTCCGACCTATTGTTTCTCTATGGGGAGCCCCAGACCTGTTTTTCAAGAAGAAATATTGATCCATGAGGCTATGCATTGATTATAGGAAAATCAATTCTATTCCAATAAAGAATAAGTATCATCTTCCTCAGATTGATGATATATTTGATCAACTCCATGGAGCCCAATACTTTTCAAAGATTGACCTTTGGTCCGGATATCATCAGCTGCATGTGAGGAAGGAAGATACTCCTAAGACAGCATTTTGAACCAGGTATAGGCATTACGATTTTACAGTGATGCCATTTGGAATGACGAATTCAAACTCTTTTTTCATGGATTTAATGAATAGAGTTTTCAATGAATATCTTGATAACTTTGTTTTGGTGTTCATTGATGATATCCTTGTATACTGAAAAATCTATGAGGACCATAGCAATCACTTGCGTATTATTTTGGAAACTCTTAGACGAAATGAATTATATGGGAAGTTTAGCAAGTGTGAATTCTGGCTTAGTTCAGTTTCTTTTCTTGTCCATATTTTCTATAAGTATGGAATCCTAGTTTATCCTATGATGTCAAGGGAAATCCAAGATTGGCCCACGCCAACAATCATAAGCAAGGTACGTAGTTTTACTGGCTTATCAGGTTATTATTGGTGTTTTGTTTAGAATTTTTCCCGACTAGATAACCCACGATCCAAGCTCACACGTAAAGGAGTTATGTTTGGGTGGACAAAAAGAGAGTACAAAATTCTTTGATGAATTGAAAAGAAGATTAGTCAATGCTCCAATTTTGACTCTTCCATCTGGAAGTGATGGATTTGTGATATACAATGATGCATCAAAAAATGGGATGGGTTGCATCATTGTGAAAAATCATAAAGTTATTGCTTATAAATCAAGATTGTTGAAGACTAATGAGAAAAATTTTCCAACTCATGATCTTGATCAAGCATCCATAATCTTTGATCTGAAAATATGGTGGCATTATCTCTACATAGAGAGATGTGTGATCTATACAGACCACAAGAGTTTGAATTAAATTTTCACAGAAAAAGAACACAACATGAGGCAATGAATATGTCTTGAGTTACTAAATGATTATTATTATTCAAGACACTACTTCCCATGAAAGGAGAATAAGGTAAAAGATGCATTAAGCAGAAAAGATCATAGCTTTCTGGCTCAAATGAGGACTGAAAGAGATCCAATATTCATGGTTCTACTGAAGATGGATATGTGAATTGTTAAGGAAGGGGAAACATATTTTCTATTTAAAATTATTTCTAAACCATATTTATTAGAGGAAATATAAATCTTTCAATCTGATGATGATAATCTGCACAAGAAAATTAATGCTATCAATGATGGAAGACTGGATGACTTCGTGTATGAAGGTGGAGTTCTGAAATTTGGGATGAGGTTTTGTGTTCCATGTGTACATGAGATAAAAATGGAACTATTAGACCATTACCATAACCCAAATTTCTCTATAAACCCGGGTAGCACCAGGATGTACAGAGATCTATAGAATATTTTTGGTGGGATAATATGAAGCGGGAAATTGCTGACTACGTGTCAAGGTGTCTAGTTTGTCAACAAATGAAGGTAGAGAGACAATATCCAAAAGGAGTGATGCAACCTCTACCTATTCCTATGTGTAAGGGGGATAACATTACGATAGATTTTATCACCAAAATACTAAGGAAACCTAGAAGAAAAGATGCAATATTGGTAATTGTTGAATATTTCACAAAATCAGCACATTTCCTTCCGATACGAGTGGATTCTCCAATCGAGAACCTCGAAAGACTGTATATTAATGATGTTGTAAGACTTATGGTGCACCTCTATCAATTTAATCTGATCGAGATCCCCAGTTTACATCAAAGTTCGGGATAAGTCTCCAAAAAGCTTTGAATACTGAGCTTTTTATGAGTACTACTTGTCACCCCCAAATCGATGGACAGTCTAAAAAGACCATTCGAACTTTATAAGACATGATGAGTTCATGCTCTCTTGACTTCCAAGGTATGTGGGATCAATAATTACCTTTGGTGGAATTTTCCTACAACAATAGTTTCCATTCTAGTATTCAAACGGCTCCTAATGAAGCATTATATGGAAAGAGGTGTCAAACTCCAACTTGTTGGGACGAAGTTGGTGAGAGGATACTTATAGGCCCGGAACTTATTGAAGAGGCCACGACAAAGGGGAAGAAAATTAAAGCCCATATTAAGGCATCCAAAAGTAAGCAGAAGAGTAATGTAAACAATCAGGGAAAGGATTTGGAATTCAAGGTGGGAGATCATGTCTTTCTGAAAGTATCTCCATGGAACGGTGTCCTATGGTTCGGTAAGAAAGGGAAACTGAGCCCCATGTACATTGGGCCATTTGAAATTTTGGAATGAATTAGAGCTATAACTTACTGTTTAGCGATGGTGCCAAATCTCTCTAGATTTCATGATGTCTTCCACATATCATTGTTAAAGAAATACATGCCAGACCGAATACATGTTCTCAAATATGAAGAAATTGAACTGGAACAAGATTTGTCATATTGTGAAAAGCCTATTGGGATTTTAGACACAGGTGAGTAGATATTGATAAATCAGACAACTCACCTTGTAAATGTTGTCTGGAGAAACTAGAATATGGAGGAAGAAACATTAGAACCTGAGGATGTTATGAAAAAGAATCACCCACATCTTTTTGGTGGGATTTATACATAAAAATTTCGAGGAAGAAAATTCCAAAGGAGTGAACAATGTAGCACCCTAAACATTTTATGTTATGTTTCTCTTAAATACACTCAATTAATTAGGTAGCCTATATTTCAGGAATCACTGATCCCCTATGGAATAAAACATGTTTACTTATAAGAGATAGCAATAACTTAGCCACTAAACTTAAATTGACCAGCTCTATGATTTGTATATTAAAAATTTGATATACAGGGTTGTGATCAAGATGATATTTAGAGGCTGATAGAATTAACATAATTTTTGGTGAATAGTAACCTACCCTTATGAATAGTAATATGACTCTTATGAATGTTATCAATACCCTTCAGTGTATAAATGGATTTAGACGCCCTAAAGATGAAGATGAATATTTTATGTGTTTATATATTTCAATTAAATAATGATTTAATTAAATATTTAATTAATTATATTTAGAAAATATTTTTGAAAAATGGACTTCGTCTTTGGATTCTACATGTCGAAAAATTGTTAGGGTAATGTTTTGGTATTTTTCTGAAATACTTGAATTTTTTATGACTAGTGACATACCATAAATTTAAGAATTAAGATAAATACACTAATTATACAGTCATGGGTGATGTTCTGTTGATGTAAGCCCACTTGATTCGGGATCAAATAATAAAATTACTATTTATGGTCATGGAATACTCACTATTACTTGTATTTAGGAGAAATAATTAATTAATGGGTTTTATATTAAGAATTCCCCTCTCTCCTCCACTATAAAACCCCCTCTCACCCCCCACTTTGATTCACTCCTCTCAAACCTTGTTCCTTATCCAAATTTAGTTCAAACACCTTCCCATCCTCTACCCCCACGTCTAGAAAGCTTTGGTCTCATAAAAAGACCAAAACCTCTCCCCTTAAGAGGTTCTCAATGGAGGAAGTCTGAAGAGGTAAATTCCTATTTTAAATCCCTTCTTTTTCTTTTATGTTCTTTTTTTTTCTTTTCTCACCTCCCTTAAACAAAATATTATGATAAATCTAGTAACATACATGTACTGGAATGTTTTCATGCTAATGGTATATATTCCATTATCTTCTATACTTTCCCCAATTTTATTTTAATGAAATGAAAGCACCGTTTGAGATGTGCTAATTTAGCACATTCAAAGAAAACAGTTTATTGATTTCTATTATAATCGTTAATTCTGGTCAAGAAACCATTTATGTTATGGTTGAACCAGATTATTATGTAATATATCCTATTTTTTTTCTGTAATACTATTTTACAAATGGTATTAAGTTATAAAGAAAAACATGTTCATCATAATCAAACCCACCGATTAACCAAAACGGTTATCACTAAGGTCATATATTTATAAAAATACGAATTCAATCTAAGTAACCTGACTTAAATTTAAAAAACATGAAATCTCTTGGATGTTAACTAACAGTGTATAAATTCATTTTTGGACAGCCACATACATCTTATATATTTATCAGAAGTTGAATTTAAGTGAACCAATCATTTAAAACCAAGTAAACGAACGAGCCCGAACAATGAAATTGAACCTTATAACCAATCAAAAAGGCTTATAATGAACTAAGAAGATTGTAATAAATCAATTACATATAAAATAGGGTCTGGAAATATTAATTTATTATCCTAATTTGGTTATTCAGATCATTAATAACAATTCAAGAACACCATCAAGCATAAGGCAAGGTATTTCTTAACACAATTTTTATTCATTGAGTTAAACATCTATTTCATTGGTTACATTGTTCCAAGAATATGTGTGAATGAACTATGATTGTTTTATACAGTATTTACACATATATTTTTTGGATTTTTACTTTCCAAACATAAATATTTCTTTGATTTATTGTCATTCTAATGACACAATCTTTGTAAGGGATCCTCTCTCCCACTTTTATTTCATGAATCCATTCTATCTTGTTTGATTTTGTTTTTAATTTATAATGATGGAGTATGTTTTATCCCCTCCCCCATACTGCCCATATGATATATAAATCATGGGATAACATTTTATCTCTCATTAATCCCTCGCCAGAACACTCGTTACCATGCTGAAATTTTTGTTAGGGGTTTTTCTCATCTCACTTTCATTTCTATGGGATCTCCATTGTTCACCTCTTATTTCATATATGTTTTATATGTGTACTGACATTTTAAATATGTTATCATGGCTATCATTATATTAATTTTATTTTTTGACTCTTTTGGTTGTTATTAAATCGTTTTAAAAAGACTCAATTGAATACAACACGGTAATGAGCTTTGTCTCAATTTTAACTTCGTTGTGACTTTCTTAGTAATTGTGAACCTACTATTTCTTAAGGGGTGTACCTAATTCCCATTTGAGATCAATTTTCAAATGAAATTATATTCCATTTAAATATCCATTTCTCATATCATGGATATTATTATTGTCTTTGTTGTATACCATTTTACATACGGTATTTATTTTGAATGTTGTTTTGACTATAGAAATGTTGATGAATCTGTATCCTCTATTCTTGACAGAAAATGTAAATACATATTTCTCTTGTATTGAATATATTTATAAAGAATACATGGATGTATAGGTGTTTGGGGCCCACTACAGCCCCTCCATGCATCGGTAGGTCTCATGAGACAAAACAGTTTTGCGACAGACCCTTCAAGTTTGTTTCCAAAAATCAGACGGGTTTCTACCCATAGAACTAATCCGTTTTTACAGTATTATGGTTCATGTCCCAGATACATGACGTCAAGTTAATAAGGATTTTATTTATTCATTGTTAGTTATTATTATTATCCGTGAGCTTTTCACTATGACAAAATCTATGGATGTAGTTTCATTCTCGGTTTATTAATGACAATAGTTGTTCATTTTTTCAGTATGAAATTTTGATTCTGTCAGATTGATTATGATTCACTTATTATTGTACTCTTTCTACCACTACTTGTAACCCTTACTAAGAGTTTGAGCTCCCAAATTTTGTATTTTACCATCAATAGTTTATGAAGATGAGGACATTTTTTCAGTGCTTATGGATGCAGTTTTTGTTTTTCATTATGTATTGTATCTTGTATCCCTATCCAATGTATTTTTAGTTAAATATATGTATCTAGTTTCTTCAAGACTACTAAACTGATAGTTCTTTCAGAATTTTCATTCCTTCTAACCATGCCAACATCACAAGCCATGCACCAGCTCCTGTCTAGAGGGTTCGGGCTGTTACAACATACACCCAAGGGGTGTAAGTAGGGTGTTAAAAAACTCTTAATAGGATTCCACCCAATGATTCCAAATAATATGCAATACAATGTGAAAAAACAAGCAGTTTTAGTATGTAATGAAAGATAGTGATAAAATCCAAGAAATGAAACTTTCAATTGAAAACAGTTTTCAAGATAAAATTTTCAGAATGTTAACACATTTAAATAGAAATGATATCTACTGTAAATTACAGGAAAAAAACACCCAAATACAATTGAAAATATCACAAACACAATGAGAAACAAAATCGGGAACACCCCTTGGCACTAGATAATCTCAGCCCCATGTACCTCGTAACTCGGTGTAAAGTAACCGTAGTAAAATCTATTTTCGTGCATGAGCCACTAGTAGGGAACATACCCATAAGCTATTGGTCCCCAATCATCATCCAAATAGTTTATTTAGAGTTGTATTTATCCAAATTCTAGGTGAAACAGGGACAACATCCATCTGGTCCACTAGCCGTACTAGTACACATCCTCCACACCTAGGTACCCAGGCTTCCCCCTTTGTGCTCAAACAAATTCAGCATGCCACATGCATCCATTTTCATATAAAAACACCAATACTGGTAACTTACAAACAATACAGTATCTATACATACTTTATACCATTTAAAACACACACAACAACACTTTGATTTTCCATAAAACAGTTTCTCAAAAAACCGCATTGTTTTGCACCCAACACTCCCTGAAAACCCCACTTTGCACACTATATGAACACCTATAAGTAACAAAAACAGATAATTCTACCTTATACATTTCAATTAAAACAAAAAAATCAATTTTTATGGCAGACCCATGTGATCCAAGAAATGTAATCTTTGCAAAACATTCATTTTTAAACAAACATGACACTTAAAGTTCACATGTTCCACAACACCATTAAAACCATCGTTCACAGCAACAAATTGAAGGGATAAGCATTCAAAAAAGTTTTTGAAGCCCTGGTACATTCCAATAATATAAAATAAGTAGTGATAGGTCATCCCCAAAATAACCAACAAGAGACATCCACGAAAACCCCCAATTTAACCAAAAACTGGCATTAAAAATTCATTTTCATTATAAAAACAACTAAAACTATTTTTTACAGAAACCATAAAATTAAATTACCATTAAAATTTCATAAAAAAATCAATTCAATTCACATAGATTTCATACATATGTAATCACCTACCAAATTAGTTATAACCTTGAATCCTTTGTGTGAAAATTAAATCACACCACCGCCGCACCAAGAAGGACCTAGATCAAACCTAAAAACACAAGAATTGGAAAAGAAAACACATGGTTAAACCTTAGGTTTGAAACACCACCCCTTGGTCATTTGGTACATCATGTAAGAGGTAATAAACCGAAATAAAATGAAATTAAACACTAATCATTTTGAAAGAGGAAAAAAAATGGAGTCACTTACTTGAAGTATCCTAAATTAATCACTCCAAAAACAAAAGTATCTGAAATTGAAAACAGCCAAAAATCATGGGTTGTTTGAACAAGTATTAGGAGGTCATTTAGGATCTGGAATGGAGGGAATAGATTAATAATTTAGATATTTAAGAAGGGATGAATTTACATCTTCAATTCTAGCCGATTTGAGACACCCTATGCAGTTCTTTCCTATGTCGCAATTTCAAAGAGCTCCAATTAGGGGGAAAAGGCAGTGGGAGCGCGCCTGGGAGTTTTATGGTCCAGAGGGAGGTAGAATCACCAAAAAATTCATTATAATGAATATGATATTAAAAAATTAACGAAACATTTTGAAACTGGAAAATGGGCTTTTGGGTTGGCCCAATTATTAAATAAAAACCCAAATCCCCCAATGATTATGGATTTATAAAGGTTCCAAATTTTAATTTTGAAGTTAATTGGTCAGGGGAGGCCAATTATGAATTTGAATGGATAAAAAATTATGAAAAATTAATGATTTATAAAAGAAACAATATTTATTTTAAATCTAGAATTGGGCTCTCGGTTTGGCCCAATTAATGACAACTCACTAATTCCTCCATAAAAGCTTGGGAAACCACCAAAACAAAGCATGAATGGAAAATAAATTATAAATAACTTTAAAATAAGTTATGTATGACAAAATTATCCCCACCTTTGTTACTTTCCACCCAATAAAGTCACAGCACAGTAAAAGCAACAACCAAACCCAACTGAGAAACCAATAGGTACTCTCTTGCCAGGTTTCGAGCCCAAATGCCAAAACACCTCCAGTTATCAATAAAAGAAGGATTACTCTCACAATGAGAACTTACACCACTTTCCTAAAATGATCAATCACATTCATACTTAATCCCAAAAGAAAACTCCTCAAACACTATCCAAACCAGACTCAACCAATTCACCCAATCGAATAACAACTTTGAATAAGGTTACACTTACCTTACTTTAACTAAACAATTCAGCTCTTATCAGTCCCAACGTTTACTCAAGGAAAATGTTGGTAGCTAGATAGATCCGAACGAGACTATGTACACCAAGACAAGACCATGTATAAATCCTAGTTACTGGTACGGGGGACACAAATACGCTCCCCACCATAAGAGACAACAAATAATTTTTTTCTGAGACAGAATTATGACACTAATAGGGGGAGGCCTGAACAGACTCCCTCGTACATAGGGTATACTTCCATTCAAAATTTATGAAGGCACATACATGAGAATCATATTAGTTCTCCCCACCATAAGAACCAACCATTTTAATCGACCAGAATGGGTCGGCACAGAAAAACCCAAAAATTTCAAGATTTGGGAAGGTCGCATGGTTAGTTCACAATGTTTGTGAAATAGTGAACTAACTGTTCCAATCAATCATCCTACATTGTTTCTAGGAACACAGTCACTCTTAATAATTCATAAACCATGTTCTTAGTTTATCTATCCAAATTTCAATCCATTCTCCAAATACTCAATGGAAACCAAAGGGGGAGAGAATGAAATTGGGCGATGACATGGGTACAAGGACCTCCACCTATTTCCACCAAACGTGAACAACTTAAGAAAGATGATGATACCATAGGTTTAAACTCTTCCTATATTTTATATGTAGGATAGGACTTTGTACAAGGGTTTAAATGGCCCTGTGATTTTCCCTGACTACGATCCAGCTTCTCTCCGAGACCTATGGTTGGAGCTCAAATGATTGAAGCATCTTCAGCCTCGCAGTTAGTCATTGAAAACCCCCTGAATGAGAATTATTCTTTTGGTGCCACCAACAACTACACTGCAATCCCAGATAAGTTTTCCAGACATAACACATTCCAAACTCACTTTACCCTATCCCAATATTTCATTGAAAAAATGGATAAGAAGATGCACACACATCACACCATGTTTCATCGGGTGAGAAACAATAGATGTAAAGAACACCTACACTCACCTTCCTCTAAAATGAATGATTTTGATGTTTTTACAAGGGAGACATTCTCCCAAGATAATAGGGACTCTCAAAGGATTTCATCAATTTCACCTATACGGTCAATCGAGAACATGACATCATAAAGAATCACTGAACATGTCCATTGCGACTTATATACACAATGCATATAGAGGGACCTTATACAACATCCCCAAACAAAACACAATTCTAGAATGTTTCCAGAATATGCTATAGTGAACATATTTCCCACACTGGTGGTTTAACATGAACTCATGTTTCAAAGAAACTATGAAGAACCCAAAGTCCCTCTTAGACAACATCGAGACACTCATCTACACTAAAAACCCTATACCACATCAATATTCGACGAATCAGGAAAATTAAGAAACTAAGGTCTCTTTCAACCTTCCATGAGAACTCTCCTGTTACAAGAGTATCAAAAAATTAAAGAATGGAATGGGGGTAGACTCAATCTATAGATCTCAAGAAAACAATATTCCTTATATTGATCAACATTAGGATTTTCCATTGGAGAAACAATTCGTGTTGCACTTCAGTTATGCATTAACCCTTAATAGGGGAATACCTTATCCAATAAGAGAAGCTAATGACCCAACCAATCTGGTCCATTGGTCAAAAAGTGCCACAAATAACCTGTCCATCTACACATCTTACCGAAAAAACACAAACAAAAAACACAGTTCGAACAGGAGGGGATCTTGAACTCAAAACATTCCACAGCATCCATATTTTCCAAAAACACATAATATTAATCGTCCCAAAAAATTCATCAATACATCATCTATTTAATTAAAAACATTTCTTTGAAAACAAATGGTTCATCAGTTAGTGCACCCACTAATGGTACCCCATGGGCCTTACATATGCATGTTTCTGTGCCACATCGGGCACCCTCCTCATATCCATCCCGACACTCATCCAGTCATGTCATTAACCATCCATATCCCCATATAACCCCATGCATGTGGTTTCTCAAGAAAATACCAAAGGTTAGAAGAAAAATTCTTTCCACTTTTCAAAACTAAAACGGTCAACCAACACATCATTTTTCTAAAAACTGCTAACCACGAGATCAAAATCCCAACTCACATCATACAATTATTTTCAGAAAGAAACAACCATTTAGAAAATAAATCAATTTAAAGATATTCAAATCAATTTCAAAACACTCATCCCATTAAAACACTCTTTGATTGTTTAGAAAACTCACTTGGAAACACTTATCAAAACCAACTTCAGTATATCTCCTACTTTCAACAGAGCTGTAAGCACACTAGTTTCTATTTCAAAACAATTCTGAAAATTCAGTTCCTCCATTTCATAACCCAAACCATTAACTATTTATTTGAAAATAATTTCACAAAAACTTTATGCTTATTAAAAACAAGTCACTTTAAAACCAAAGTGCCAAGATTTCAAATCTAAAGAAAAAAAACAATGTGAGAGGAAACTAGTTTCCGTGGGTGACTTGGAAATATGGTTGGAGGCCATATTCAAATCACTTCACCATCAAAGAGAGTGTTCTAAGGAATATCCCCAGCTCCATATGTCTTGCTAAGGCCTACAAGCTCACTGAGACCATTAACCCAACTATCTTTTCATTTCCCCTAATCATCATCAAACCAAGAAAACCAAAGGACTTAAATAAATCATGACATCCCTTGGTGACTAGAATCCCATAATGAGGTGTGGTGATCTGTAACACTAACCATAACCTAACTACCAAGTCCCAACAATCCTAACTCTAGACTATCCCGACTATTCCCAAAATAATGTGACCGAAAGAGTTAACCAGAACCTACTCTGATATCATTTTGTCACGAACCAGATCTGGTCACCATCAAACCAGCACCAAACACGGCCTATGACAAGGCCTGAAGGTCGTTCCCTCTCCCCACGGGCTGGTACAAGTTCCTGGGTATCATCAATTTAGGTATGGGAACAATTTACCTGAGTATGAAAGCATAACACATTAAAACAATCAAAAATATAAATTTGAAATTTTCAAGCCAAAGAAGTTTTATCCAAAAACCAGAAATGAATAAATTGTATTAAAGACAATAAAATAGGTCCAAATACAAATAATTAAAACATCAAGACTTCCCCAGGGACTCCACATGATAAGGGGTTCATCACCCATAAGTCGTCTCCACAACTCCACCCCAGCGATGGGGACTAACACCCTGAACCGCCATCACCCTTGGACTTTCATTTACATGAGTCAAACATAACAAAGTATAATTACACAAAAAGGGTGTAAGTTGGGTGTGGGCCTCAGAACAATAGTATACCACCAAATGATTCCAATGAGGATGCAATACAATTAAAAAAACAAGCAGTAATAGTATGTAAAGAAAGACAATGATAAAATCCAAGAAATGCAACTTTCGATTGAAAATAGTTTTCAAATTAAATTATTCAGAATCTTCATACATTTAAATATAAATGTTATCTACTGTAAACTAATGCCAAAAACACCCATATACAATGGAAAATATCACAAAGACAATGAGAAACAAAATCGGGAACACCCCTAGGCACTAGATAGTGTGGGGCATCATGTACCTCATAACTCAGTGTAAAGTAACCATAGTAAAATTCATTCTCAGGCACACACCCCTAGTACAGAACATACCCATAACCAAGTGGTCCCTAATAATAATCCACATAGTTTATTTAGAGTTTTTTTACCCAGATAATGGGTTAAATAGGGACAAAACCCATCCGGTGAACTAGTCGTACTAGTACACATCCGCCCCACCTAGGTACCCAGGCCTCCCCTTTTTTGCTAAAAAAAAATCAGCATGCCACATGCATCCATTATCATATAAAAACACCAATACTGGTCACTTAAATACAATATAGTATCTATACACACTTTTTACCATTAAACACACAACAAAACACTTTTATTTTCCATAAAACAATTTCTCAAAAAATATCAATGCTTTTCCCCCAACACTCCCTGAAAACCCCACATTGAACACAATATGAACACCTATAACTTACCATAACATAATAGTCAGCCTTATAAATTTCAATTAATCCAAAAAATAAATTTTTAGGGAAGCCCCATTTTATCCAAGAAACGTAATCTTTCTAAAACTTCCATTTTTCAACAAACAAGACACTTAATGTTCACAAGTTTCACAACACCATTAAAACCAACTTTCATAGTAAGAAAAAGAAGAGATAAACATTAAAAACAGCATCTTAAGCACTATTAAATCCCAATAAAATAAAATAATTAGTGATAGGACAGCCCCAAAAGAACCAATAAGAGACTTACATGAAAAACCACCAATTTCAGCTAAAATTGCCATTAAAAATTCATTTGCATAACAAAAACCACTAAAACTATTTTTTAAAGCAACTATAAAATTAAATGAACATTCAAATGTCATAAAAATAGCATTTCAATTCACATAGATTGCATACATATGGAATCACCTACCAAATTAGTTAAAACCTTGAATCCTTTGTGTGAAAATCAAATCGCACCACTGCCGCCCCAAGAGGGACCTAGATCATACCTAAAACCACAATAATTGGAAAATAAACCCCAAGATTATACCTTATAATCTAAACCCTACCACCTGTTCATTTTGGACTTCATGGATGAGGGAATAAACCCTATCAAAAATAAATGAAACCCTAAGAAATTTGAAAGAGGAAATAAATGGACTCACTTACTTGAATTATCATGAATTAATCACTCCAAAAACAATAGTAGCTGAAATTGAAAACATCCAAAATTCACGTGTTTTTTGAAAAAGATTTAGGAGTTCATTTAGGAACTATAATTGAGGTAAAATAGTAAGAATTGAGAGAGTTAATAAGGGATGAAGATACCTATTCAATTCTGGCCGATTTGAGATGCCCTATGATGTTCTTCCCTAAGACGCAATTTCAAAGTTATCTAAGGGGGGGGGGGGGGAAGGCAATGGGAGTGCGCCTGGGATTTTTAGGGTCGGTAGGGAGTTTAAATCCCCGATAAATTCATTATAATCAATAGGATATTAAAAAATTCATGAAAAATTTTAAAACATGAAAATGGGATTTTGGGTTGGCCCAACTCTTAAATAAAAACCCAAATCCCCCATGATTATGGATTTATAAATGATTCAAATTTATATTTTGATGTTAATAGGTTAGGGGAAGCCATTTTGAAATTTTAATGGATAAAAAATGTTGAAAAATGAATGATTTATAGAAGAAACAAAAATTTATTTTAAATCTGGAATTGGGCTCACGGTTTGGCCCAATTCATGAAAACTCACCCATTCCTCCATAAAGGATTGGGAAACCCTCAAAACAAAGCATGGATGGGAAATAAATTAAAAAAACATTAAAATAAGTTATTTATGTGACAATATGGAGGGGGTTATATTATTTGAGGTTTTGTCTAATGCATCCCATTTGGCCTTATTGTGATACTTGATGTAGTAGAAGGTTGTGATCTCTTATGGGTCACGGAATTTAGGCCCTAAAAAACCTAACTATTCCTCCCACAATATAGATATGGTAATATTTTTGTATTCACTAATTTTTTACCAATGTTGCCTTATTTGGGAGCACTTTGTGGTCTTCACAGATCACAAGAGTGTGAGGTATATTTTTTCCTAGTGTGGCCTAAATCTAAGACAAAATAGGTGGATTGAGTTCCTTCCATTCTATGATTTTGTGGTCTCCTACACATCTGAAATGGGAAATTTTGTGGCTGAAGATTCAAGTAGGAAGTCTCAAATGGATTTTATTTAGTAGTCTGTGGATTCTTGGAGATAACTAGATTAATTTGCTTCCTCATAAATGAATTAAAGGGGGGTTTATGGAGACGTTTCAATGTACTAGATAATGGTGCAGTCTTCTCTGATGTGGATTGTGGAGGAGTCTCAGTGTGAAGACTTAGAGGTAGAGGTGATGTGTGATCAATATGGCTATAGTGATACTCTGAATGTATGGTCGAAGGATAGTCATAATCAGATATTTTTTCATGGATTTTTTTTGTTTTGATAGTAATGTGAAATGGAGCTATTCATGATTTCTATAGATCAACTTTTCTAGTACACTCAAGAATGTCTAAGATGTAAAGTGGCTTGAAGATGTAGTTTTGGTGGCTCTAGATGAAGCAGGTAGAGGCAGAGTTTGTGGTAAGGTGCTTGGTTTTCCATCCGGTGAAGGCCGATCATCATGTTCTAGATATTTTTTTCATCCCTTGGGTAATCGTGGATGAAAATGGGACGAAATATCTATGTACTTCATCATGTTTTTACCCCGAGCTCTGAGAGGTATTGATACTTTATGGGTAATTGTGGATCGATTGAAAAAATAGGCCCACTTTCTAGAGATCGTAGTGTCGGGTGAGGTGGATATTTAGATAAAGAGGTATGTTGATGAATTAGTACAAACTCATGGAGCTCCAAGGACCATTATCTCATATAGGGACATACATTTTTCCTCCTCAGTCTGGAGGGGATTATAGCATGCTTTTGGAACATAGATATGCCTCAGCACCACCATCCACCCTAACATAGATGTGAGAAAATGGCAGACTATCTAGACTCAAGAGGATATACTACGAGAATGCATATTATAATTTGGTGTATTTTGGGTATATCACTTTCCCTTGGTTTAGAATTCCTATAATAATATCTATCACTCATCCATTTGTATGGCCCTGTTTGATGCCTTGTACAATCATTCATGTTATTCTCCATTATGATGGACTAAAGTTGGGGAGGCAATAGTTTTTAGTATTTAGTTGTTGTAGAGAATAATAGGTAAGTTTAAGTTGGTTTAAGTGGGGTTGAAATCATCAAAATACGATAATAAATCTTATGATGATTGTAGGAGGAGTCCCCTAAAGTTTTAGGTTCGAGATCATGTGTTCTTGATGTTTTCCCCATAATGTGTGTAGTAGAGATTCAGGAAGGGGAGTAATCTCTCTCCATAGTTTTTTTTACCATTATAGGTGTTGGGGAGAGTTGGATAGGTGGAATATCAGTTTTTATTTCCACCACATCATGAAATTATCCATAATGTCTTCCATGTCTCTAAAATCCATCGATATCTTCATGATAGCTCACATGTCATTAACATCAAAGAGTTGGATATCGGGGATAATATGACCCTCATGGTTCATTTAGTATAGATCCAAGTCCTTTAAGAGAAGGTGATATGAGTACGAATAATTACCTCGTTCATGTTCTATAGAGTTTTGGTGGCCTATAGGAGGGTACTTAGGAGTGTGAGACATTGTTGCAGGGCTAGAACCATGAGTTTTTTTTTGAGTTTTACCTTATCTGTTTTAGTTGTTAATTGATTTTCAGAACATGATGTTTTATTAGATATGTGTATTCTCATTGATTTGATGGGATCTCTATAATGTTTGATAATGTTCCAACACGAGAAAAAAAAGAATTCATGATTCCTACTAAAGGTGCACTTTACAATATTGCGATCAAACCCATGCAGGAAAGTCAGTTCCACCCTGAGTTGATAATATATTGACATGGAAGATATAATTCTCTAAATTTCAATGTTTGGGTAAGTATGTTTTGATTAGATGATTTTGGTGTTTTATATTGAAGGTTTATTTGGTGGCAGTGTTTCAGGTATAATGAGATCCTTGAGAGGTATCTCTTGGGGTGGTTTATTGGACCCTTCCACTTTTTCTAGGTTGGTTTCGAATTATCGATCACAAGAATAGTTTTATAGGTATTTTGTGTAATGATATAAACCTTCTAGAACATTAATTAACACAAATTCATATAATTTATTTGTCGTGAGGAAGTCCTAGGTACTTTCGGAACATGTGAGTCATTCCAATGGTGATTTATTTCAAGAGTTTTCCAAATTATTAGTTTACCAATTGTGATTTATTCTAATTGTGAGTCCTTTTAATAGTTTCCAAAATTTTTAGATTTCTAATGATGAGTCATTCTAATGGTTATTCATTTCATTTATTTTCAAAATTTATATTTTTCTAACTATGATTCATTCCAACGGTTTTTTATTTCAACAGTTTTCCAAATTTCTGGGTTTTCAAAGGTGATTCATTCCACTGGTGATTCATTTCAATAGTTTTCCTAGTTTCTAGTTCTCTAATGGTGAGTCATTCCAATGGTGATTCATTTCAATATTTTTTCTATTTTTTAGTATTTCAATGATGATTCGTTCCAACGGTGATTCATTTCAACAATTCTCTAAATTTATAGTTTTTCAGTGATGAGTTATTTCAATGGTGAGTCATTTCCATATATTTCCAAATTTTTAGTTTTCCAATGGTGATTCATGCCAACATAAATTCATTTCTGAAATTTTCAAAATTGCTACTTTTCCAATGGTGGGTCATTTCAATGGTGAGTCATTTCAACATTTAACAAAATTTTCAGTCCAACGGTGAATCATTTAAATAGAATTCCAAATTTATCATTTTCGGATAGTGGTAAATTATAATGTTGATTCATTTCAATAGTTTTCAAAATTTCATCTTTTCTGGAGGTGATCCATTCTGGCGATAAGTCATTCTAGCGTCGAGTCATTTATGGAGGTGATTCATTCTAGTGGTGAGTCATTTCTGGTGGTGATTCATTCTGGTGTTGATTCATTCTAGAAATCAGTCATTTATAGTGATGATATATTCTAGAGATGAGTCATTTATAGTGGTAATTCAATTCTGATGGTGATTGATTTCAATAGTTTTAACATTCTCAATAATTTTCTAGTTTTCCAAAAAAATTACATAATTTACCTTTTGAAATATTTTATGTAAGAAATTTTTGTTTAAATGTCTTAATTCAATGTTTAAAAAAAATTCAAATGGTATTAATCACATAATTAATTTCAAAAAATTCTATAGACGTTTTAAAAATTTAAAATGCACATCTTTAATGAGATACACATATAATTGAAAATTAAACCATTCCAAATCCCGTTAATTTTGGATATAATCTTTCAAAAGTTGATATGATCCATCCATTCATTATTTTTTATTTCCCTTAATAAAAGATATTCCAAATCCTATTTCCTTGGAGTCATAAAGCATACCACTAGAGTTACATAGATTTATCACTGTCTAAGAGGCAGTGTCCTCATATACGTGCACCACCTATTTTGGTGTGGCAAGTTGGTGAAAGGACTCTTTCTTCCAGGTATAATTTCATTCATATCATTTTATGTGTATCATTTAGGGTGTATTTATAGTTTTAATCTATGTTGAGATGGTTGAATCCAAGCTATGTAAGATGGTGAATTGATTTAAATTGAACTTAATGGGGTAGGGGAATGTGAAGTATGATTTTACATATTTTGTTGATTTGATATCATTTTTTATACTATGATTTTATGGATGTAATTACTTGATGAAAATTATGTCTACATATGAATTGATTATTCTATAGTTAATTTCATTTGTAATCCTCAATTTTTTTATATCATCATAATAAACCAGATCAACACGTATATTCAGATAATGGAATGGATTCCCCATGATCTAATGGATTGTGTGATAACACCAAGAAATTAATTAAGTGAAATTGAATAATAGATCCCTTTCAATATCTAAAAATATGTTTTATTTTTTTGTGAAATATAATGTGTGTAGGGGCAGTGGGCATGATATGGTTGAGAAATGGGGTTCTGCTAAATGTTTTGGGTGGGTGTGGTTGTTGGGATATTTAAATGTGATACTTATTGTCTGTTGTTTTGTTTTAGGTACCCAGTAGGTATGGGTGGTGATAATAATGAGCGTTGAGTATAAAATGATGTACATGTTTTAATGAAATGGGTTGGTAATTGAGATTGTGTAAAATGATCAAATGATAATTAAATACATAAAATGAATTATGGCATGTGTTCTTCTTGTTTGGGGTTGTGCATTTTATCTTAGAAGAAAATATGGAGGTCCTTGGGAGTTGGTTGGTGATCTTATTGTGAACTTGTAGGTGGGGTTTTCAGGATTTATATATATATATATATATATATGTTTTATTTTTGGTATTATTTTTTTACACACCCCACCCACATCGATCACTATGTTCTGACACTTGTACAGTCACATGAGGGGGTCTTTCCAAATCATCGTAGTGGGAGGATGAATAACTGGCCACCCTCTCTTCCCTACTCTATCTTCCGTGAGATAATTACCCAAGTACATTTGGGTGAGTTGTGAGGTGTGGTCATAGGTTTCATCGATATTGGTTGTGAGTAGTGTTCTAGGTGTGTGTAAGAGATACGTGTTGTGAGGTTTGTCAAAAGTGTGTGTGGGTGGGATGTGATGTAATATGTTCAGAAGTGGTGGGAGAAGAAGGATGTTTTTCCTTGGGGAATGAGAGTGTATAATCAGTGGAAAAGTGGTGCGGGAAACCCAATCATCAATGAAATTTATGTTATATTTTATTATTTTGATGTGGTATTTGATAATCATTCCTTGGTGAGAATTGGGGTATGGTTAGTTTTCATGTTAGGAGTTTTTTGGATCTATTGTTTCCTCAGAGGTGAATTAGTATGAGCCTCCCACTTCTGCATAAGAGACTTTGGATCTCTACCAAGTAATTCTATATGCTCACCCTATATATAAAAACATCTTTCAGGTTTTTAGAAGGATTACGCGGGCCGTACTGATCATTACTAGCTCATACCTTGAAATAGTTGATATTTTACTGCTTAGTTTTTTTTGGGTATTTACTCTTGTGAACTTTTTTCAACCAAAGTTTTATTTAGTCATTCATTGTGGGGTGGTGTTTTTTTATCTTATATGTATGTCATGGAGTTGATTGCAGTTCATTCATCTTGTCTCCTGATCTTGTTTACTTATAGAGAGAAATTCTTCACATAGTGTGATATTTTTATACCATCAGTGTCTATTTCCAACCCAGAGCATACTGTAAGGGGAATCGAGGGTCATTATCTCTCTCTCTCTTCATTGAGTCATCATTGGAGGGAGGGGTTCATTACATGTTATGATTATGTTATTTGAATATAACCTTCCAACTTTTTTTTGTACAGAGTTTGTGAATATACTATGCTATATCATCAATAAATTTCCAATTAGTCTCATTTTGATGAAAATATGCTATGATCAGTGAAACAATAGAAGGAAAAATTATGGATACTTCCAAGTGGTTATAAGAAAAAAAATTTATTTTATTCAAGAAGGATAAGAATGGTAAAATTGTTCAGATGTATAAGAAACTATTCTATCTCAGATATTTTACTACATTTAATTTCTATAGAGTCTTTAACATAAGGTAATATATTTTGGAATAATCAAAGCATGTGAAGTTTGATAAAAGGTATTCTTTTGGTCGTTAAATTAATCAATTTAATGATCTTAGAGATTAATTTGAGAATATTATACCATGACATCTATTTATAAATATAAAGGATGATTTTGAACATTATTTTAGTGAACCAAAATTGTAATAGATGGATATTGGTGAACCTAAATGTGTGCTACATCGACAAAATAGAACTATGAAAGCAATATCATATAAATATTTAAAAAAATAATATATAATTTTATTAGGAACAAAATAATTATCGGAAACCTACTACAATTTTCTACCTTTTTATCTAAACTAGATCAAGAAGTCATAGCTGTATTCTTGGTATATGAGATTTTGATTTTAAAAATGTATGACAAGTTAAACTAGTTAAAGATTAACAATTTATTGAATTTAGTTGATATCCCCTATAAATAAACTACACTATGAATAAAATGGGGTTTTAAAAACAAGTATGATTATTATCGTTTGATCACTATGAATAATTCTAGTTTGGTAGTTAAGGTTATAACAAAGATTAATGGAAAGATTATGAAGAGGACATTTCACCCACATCTATATGATATTCAATTAATATTATCATAATATATTCATCAGACATTAATTTCAAATAATTTTAGATATATATTATTTCCATTTTTTTAAAATTTTATTTTAATGGATGGATATTATGTTGAACACCATTAATGTTTTGAAAAATACTTATTTTCAAAATTTAGTTTTAAAAAATAACAATGAAATCTATTCCCACAAACAAGCACCTAAGTCTTGGAATGAACATTTATGCATATTTATATAATCAAATTTATTTCAATTAAAATGGTAGATCATACTCAATTCAACAAAAATGATACTTTATATATATATTGTTCTAGATATATATTGAGGATGTGTCTTTTGGTTCTATAAATAAAAATTTACTAAGTTTTTTTAAAAATGTACCAGATAAGAAATTGTAATGACTACGATGGATGAGTTAAATTTAATTATAGTAATTCAGATTCATCAGAAATAATTTTAGAATGCATTGAATTCGAGTAAATGCATACATTAAATACTTAATTGGTTTGTACTCAAAATGGAAATGTACATGAAACTTATATTAGTTCAATTGGGAATCTTGATTTCGGTAATGCTGGGATACCATTTGAAAATAAGTTCAATGTAAGAATAATTTTGGTTATACATTATATAACAACTAATTTACTAGAAAAAATGTTTTTAGTATTCTTATAACATATATTCAATTAAAATCCTATGGAATCTCATTTGGAAGCTAAAAAATTATTTAATCATGTTTTGAAGTAACAATTTCTCTTTACATAATATATCAAAAAAATATGATTTTAATTTGAATTCATTTTCTTATTTTGACTATTTCGGTTGTAGACTATATAAGAAGAGTGCCTTATTAACATACCATTTCTTAAGAAAATCTATGGTATTCCGGTCTAGTATGAACCAACACCTTATTATTATATTTTCAATTTAAATAGAATACATTGTTCAAGGTTGTTGTTGTGCACAAGTCTTGTGGATGAAATATTCCATAAAGGATTTGGTATTCAATTATAATCATGCCTAAATTATATTTTTTTAAAAAAGTTTTATAAATATTACAATGAACCCAATACATCATTAGTGGAAAAAAGTATAGATCGATAGAAACACTTCTTGAGAGATAATTCTCAAAAAGATTATATCACTCTTGAATTTATCTTTATTGATAATCAATTAGTGGATAATTTTAATAATACCCTTTATTGGTAATTTTTTTATTTTTTCATGATGAAAATAGGGATATTTTTATAAAATTATTTTAACTTAAGTTCAAAAATTTCGTTTTAACAGTATTTTAATTATTTTATTAACTGATTGTTTTTTATTAACGCATTAATAAAAGAGATTGATTTTTTCTTCTTTAGTATTTATGTGTATCCAATTCAATTTCTACAAATTATGGCGATTTTTTTCTTAATTAATAATATTTTTTTCCTATTATTTTATTTTATTTTATTATTATTTTACATTTGATAAATTCTTAAAAACAAGATATGATATATAATCATTTTTCCAAAAATAGGTACGTGACCTAAAAACTCAATTCTCTCTACTCACCCCATTCCTTTTGACTAAGTACTTTAGTACTTGATTCCAACCACTCCCCATGGATTTAGACTGATTTCTAACCAGTATCATTATAATTTGGATGTTGAAGTGATGTGACTTTTTTTATTCTAGATATTATAATAAGGAATGTATTAGTGGTGTGTCATGTTGTTTTCGTGTGGGAAAATATGAGTATATACATTTAGATGAGTGGAACCATAATGATTATGGAGAAATTATTTCAATTAAATGGATAAAAATTCATTTTTATGTTAAGATATTGTAATTTCTAATTTAAGAAGATGTTATGTAGTTTCTGTTTAATATTTTTCTGTTATTTAGAATAATAGTGGATGTAATTTTAGTTAAAATAAATGGAATGACTATGTTAATATGTGGAAATGGATGATGTTTTTCACATTTCCCATTAGAGTGAGTTCAATTTTAGTAATGTTTTGTTCAGTAAAAGCTATGTGGGTCCTACTGAAGCTTTCAAGATTCATTTTTGTTACTCTATTTTTTGGAAGAATCATGAAAAATTTCTGAATGAGAATTGAAGTTTCTTGGTAAGTTTATTCAATTTTATATTGTTTAAAGATATATTTATATAGATACGGTTTTATTTCAAGATATATAACTCGTTTAAATCAATATCAACAATAATAAGATTAAAATTTCTTGGTATATTATGTGTTTCAAGCACTTTTCCAGCCATGTAAAATGGATTTTTAACTACTACCCTTATGGAAGGATCATTTCTCTGATTTTAAAAATGAAATAGGTTGAATGAATGAGGAAGAATATTTCATGTTATATACGATTAAATCATTTTCTATTGTACACTTAAAGACATCTTATTATAACTCAGATTTCTCCTCAATAAATCCAATTCCTCTTGTATAAGAAACATATGCTCGAGTTGTTATACCACCTTTAGTATCAACTCATGGGGGTTATCCACTACATCACTAATAATAATTCAATAGCTATTAAGAGGGTTATGATATGGTAATTAGTGGTGGATAGAATACAAAATAAGGTAATTTAGTTCTAGAAATTTGATTTATAGTGAATGATATTCAAATTTATTATGTTGTAGTGGTTAGTGTTGATTAATCTATTCAGTCTGCTCTTCTAACTATTGAGACAATAACTGACTTTGAAGATGATTTTGTAACACCCTGAGATTTTTTGAAATATCATTTTCAAATATATTTAATATTTTTGACATTTTGAGGTAAACTAAACCCCAATTTTATATCCTGTTACATGAAATCAAAATTTTAGAATATGTAATATGAAACATATATTTTAGATTACATTACATGCGATATATTTTTAATCTTTTTTTACATGCAACAACTTAGTTTATACAAAACATGACATGAAATTATGAAACTATTACTTCATATGGTTTACATCACTTAGCCCGTGGAATGGAAGGTATTAGTATTATTAACTAAATTATGAAAATATATTTTTTAAAGAGTTATCTAAATTATTTCTCTCAAGAATAATTAACTATAAATTAAAATTAATACCATGTGAAAATAATGGAAATCATTTTCTAAAAAATTATTTTATAGACACAAACATGTTTTTCCTCAATAAATTAATAAAATGAATTTTGACAAATTGTTTTAATTAAAATTAAATATTTCATATTCATCCAACTCTTTACCATTTATATAATTTGTTTTATATATAATAGATAAGAAACATTCTAATGTTACGGTAAAAACTATATTTATTTAAAAAAAATATTTTTTCAACTTTTGTACACTTATTTTGAAATTAATTTTGGAATACATTAGAAAATTTATTATATGAAATATTTTTAATATTATAAAACATCATATTAAAATTATTTTAGGATTAATTTTTTAGAATTTTTGGAAATGATTAATTCTTTAATGAATACTGAAAATACTAAATTTTAATTGAAAATTGTCATTTTGTATAAATTATTTATAAAGATAAAATCAATTATAAATTTATTTTAAATAAAATTAGTTAAAATATATATCTATTAATCCAATATTGGTCAGTAGAATAATTTTATTATTGATTTTTTATATTTTAGCACTTTATTATTTTGAACATTTTCATTTTGAAAACCCGCTTTATAGTCGCATATATGGGATTAATTTTGAATAATAAATTTCTATTTATGTGAATATAATTTTAAAAAATTGTTTATTTATTTAGAATAAAAATAATTTAAACTATTTAATTTAGTTAAATAAATTTTTTACCAACATATATAGTGAAAATAGTAAAATTTGATTATAAAAGTTATTGTAAAAATGTGTTTACTGGTAAGATATGCTAAAATGATAATGGTTGAAATGCCCAAAAAATGCCTCTAAATTATATTATATGAAAATATTTAGACCCTATAAGGTATAATTATATATATCAACTCACTTTTTATCCTTTTAAATTATAAAAATGAGGGTAAACCATTTAATTTTCTAAAAATTACAAGTCTTCCACTCATCTCAATATATTGGGTCACCCCCTATACCCTATTATTCATACCATTATAAACTTTTAGTGTGAATTTTCCTACCCAAATAACCATCCAAAAATCCTAATACAATTTTATATGCCTCATTTTTTCCAAAAATCCATCATATGATTGATGTTTTGGAAACATAGGTAGGATACCTAAAGAAGAGGTAACATTTTTCAACGAGCATTTTTATTTTATTTCATTATTCACCTCCATAAATTATTATTAAAACATGATGATATAATAACATAAATATATTCCATATAATGGTTTTTTAATATTAATTAAATGACCTAAAAAAATCCTCAATTTCACACAAAAGGTTCTAAAAAATTATTCATATATAAGGCAGACTACCACCTCACGAACCGATGTCCTTTTTTTTCACATTACTACCCCTCACGATTGGGTATTGTGATGGATATAAAATATTTATATATTATATAACTTATTTTTTAAGTATTATTTAATTATATAATATATAAATTGTTTAACTTCCATTTTGTAGGGGATACGATGACATTGGTTGTGTGTAGAGAGGACAACCGCCTCACAAAGTGATGTAATTTTTTTTCAATAACAACATACGTTGAAGAGAATATATATAATTTTAGTGAATTTGTGTTATAGAAATAAAATAATTATTATATTAATGACATATTTATTACTATGAAAACATAATATTTTTCATTATCTTTGTTAACATTTCACTCACAAAAAGAAGATAACGTTGCTTGTGTATGTGTCGGCTACCGTCTTCACAATGTGATGTGACTCTCTCATTTAATATCAAAACTACATGTATGATATATAAAAATATATCTATAATTAAATAATATGATATATTTGATATTATTGATATTATGGAAAGATAAAATATTATTTACATTCTTTTCATAATGTTTTTGAAAAAATGGAAATGTTACTTATGCGTAGGTACGACATACCATCTCTATTACCATAAAACAATTCGTTTATCTAAAAAATAATTCATTATTGGAATTAAAATTATAATTTATTTAAAAATATTATAATTATTTCTTTATTATTTTTATTATGGAGAAATTATAACCATTATCCAAGTAATAGGATCCAAAATAAAAATAAAAACATAAACAAAAAACAAAGCAGTTATTCCCCAAAACATGACATTAACATGAAATTGTTAAAAAATTGGTATTAAAAGGACATAAAAAAGTCATGTAAGGTATGATATATATGTTTATTTTTATTTAATAGTTGAATAAAAAATATATATTATAAATTTTGTTTTAAGGTTTATGTTGGTTGTCGAGGCTTAATGTATGGGATATTTAGTCTCTCTTTAATTTTTGAGAGACATATGAACATTCACCACTCGGTTCTTCTGTGTGATGTATATAATTCACTATTGAAATTTAAAATCATAAATATATTTCTATTCATAATATTATATGTTTCAATTTCTGTCATTATTTATTGGGGATTAAATTTTTCTTGATTAATAATGTGGTAAATTGTTGTCTCAATTTTCTTTATTTGGGACTTATGTAATGTTATACACCAATTTTTTTAATGTGGTGTATTCAAATATTGTTTATATGTTATATCATTAATTTATTTAAATTATATTTATTATTTCATTAAATTTTATCCTTTCATGGTTATTATGATTCAATGTTACTTAAATGGTAGGGGATTTAGGTTACAATTCTATAATTTATCAATATTTCTCATGATTATGTTTCCATTATTCAAAATTTATTATCTACCGATAATAAAACTCATGAAATTTATTATCTTATTTATATTTAATTAGGATAAACTTTTTAACTAAATTTTTTCTCAATTTATGTACTCCATAGTTCAATGGAATGATTATAACGAAAATTATCATTTTGTGTCTCTTTAGTCGAAATAACATTTTCTTCCAAAACCATGATGTCTTAAAATTTTGTAAAAAATATTTTAAAAATGTCCTATGATTTTTAAAATAATTGTTTAATCCTGACTAACATTTTAAAATGTGTTGAAAATGAGTCTTCATTACTTTTATGAAAATAATTCATGTTTATATTTTATTGAAAATGTGAAAATAATATTTTTTAAAGATGCATGACATGATAATTATTTCTCACTTTCTGGGATACACAATGATTTGTATCCTCTATTATTTTTTTAATTTTATTTAAATGAAATTTTTTAACTTATTAATTTATAATGTTATATATTCTAAATAATTGATTTCAATAGGAAATTGATTTTTAAAATTTTAAATGTTCTTAAAATTGTTTTCCAAAGATTAAAATATAATGTCCTAAAGAAATTTTTTAACTTATTTTTAATGATTATTTTATATATTTTCAATATTATTTTCATGGAAAAATATTTTCAATATTTTTTTGATTTAAAACCTCTTTCAAATAAATGTTATTTTTTCATCATGAAATGTTCCAACATATTTTTCACTCAAAAGTACTCTCAAGAGATAAAGATATCCATAGAGGTTACTTATTTTTTATTGGTGATATGATACAATGATACCATTCTTATCCAGCCTATTAATGGTTTATGTTTATGATGATATGATGTCTATGAATCCCTTTTATTTTTTAATGGGTAATACAATGATAAAATGCTTATGAAAACTAATTCTTTTCAAGGGATAGGCTCTGATGAAATGATGTCATGATTATGAAAAAAACTCTTTTATATAGGTTATGATATGGTGAAATATTTATGAAATGCATTTCATTTAATGGGTTCTGATATGATTAATGTTTTACTATATTTTGAAACACATATGTATGATTTTCTTTATGTGATGGGTGTGACCTCTATATACTTCCATTTAATTGGTTAAATATTTATATATCATGGGATAGAAAATACTTTAATGGGGTGTGAATATTGTTTAGTAGGGGAAATTGTCCATTATAATGGAATTGAGAGTGAACCATGGCTACTATTCTAGATTGGGAAGTGATCACATTCCACTATGATAGCCTTGGTAGTGAGCCTTACCATCTGTTGGAATTATTTTAGTTTATTAATTTTTATGACAACATTTTATTTTATTTTATATTGTTATGCATTCATGGAACATGTTAATTTATTTCCTTCTGATTCATATCTTCTTGAACTGTCAATATTGTTTCCATGAGTTAGTTTATAATCATAGATATACAGGCGATGGTTTTCAAATGTTATACTCATGTTCTCAAAACAATATATTCATGTTGTGATTGTGTCTCCCTTGTTTAACCTTACTAATAATATGATTTCACCCATTCTTATTTTTTCATTCAATAGGTTATAATAAAAAAATTTAAGTTGGGTATATTTGTGAATACTACTTAAGAGGGAGACCTTTATGGGTTATATTGAATGTCTTTCGCCAAAATAGAATCTTGTATACCCAGTATCCGAAGACACTAAACTATTTTGACCCTCAAGAATGTGTTTATGTATTGTATTGAAGGCTAATATAAAAATATGAAATACATATTTATGAAAATCATGGTTCTCTATAGTTGGTATCAAAGGAATGTTTTAGTTATCCTTTTTTATACTAGAATGAGACAAATTTAGTGAAGTTATTTGGGATATTTATAAGGATATGTCTATGGATTTTTATATGGATAAGTATAAAGATGAGTCAAAGTATAGGAAAATGTTTTGGACTTCTAGAAAATGATAGAGAAAGTTTCTTTTAAGAAATTACATCTCTTTGTGGATAATACAAGTGTATGTGGCTCTATATTCGAGGTGTGTAGGGTAAATAAATCATAAATGGGAGAAATGATTTAGATTGTATCATCACCTGCTGTATGAAAAAATTCCTTTTGGCACACCTCATTTGAAACTCCTAGATGATCTATAATGGAAATTATCAAACTCTTTTCAAACTATTAGGATGGATTTAAATAGATATTGTTCTAGGATAACCTAGTTTAAACTAAAAGTTGTATATATTTAATATAATTTGTATTAACATAGAACTCCTATAAATAATTTTCATACTATGTGGTTTTAAATTATTATTATCATTTCTCATAATATGTTTGTTGGGTTTAGTCAAATGTGTGAACTAAAAGGAATTGGGATAACATTGAATGTGAAGGAAACTTTTTCTCACAAGCAGTCAAATATGATGATTATTGGAATTATTGATATTGTCATTATGCCTAATCAATTATCATGGAATATTTATCCACATTATCCATATGAAACTCTTGGACCCACCAAAGAAGATAATTATAGAGTTTTCTGATATTTCATGTTGTGGATACCATAGAGGAATGAAGCGTCTATTTCTTATATGACATGGATGTGGGAAGATGCACTCCAAAAATGTCTCAAAGGAAAAGTAAGATATTTTATTCGTGGATAATAAGAAAATAGTGTAACATATTTGGTAGAAAAATAAAATCTTATGTTAATGCAATAGATGGTAATATTGACAACACTACGGTATTATCAATACTAAAATTTTTTAACTATGGAATGTATGCTCATTATGAAAATCGATGACAATAAGGGAAAGCTCATGACTAGAATAAACATGGGTTTATGAGTAATTTTTAAAATAATAATGATAAAGAGGCTATGAATGAAATTTTAAATTATTTGGTTGTACTAATTGTATTTTTTTAATATAATGTGAGAAGAAATATTAAATTGATGTTAATTTTTTTTATAAATTATTCATATTTAATATTATAGGAAATAGGTATTGAAGAAAATAATGATGATGAATCATATTTAATGGTTTAAAAAAGTTGTCAGATTATTAAAATGTGTATTTACTGAAAGTCATTAGTTGTGTTATTTTAATCATGAAATATATATTTATTTTCTAATAAAAGTTTTTCACTATGTAATTGGACTAATTTTATGAATGGCACTAAGGACCCAGAAATGTGATTTAATATCAAGGTGAAATTTAGTGGAAAAAAATGATTATCAGAAGATAACCCCTTAATATGTTTCTAATGTTGAAAATGGTGTTTATATTGGATAAAGAGATTATTGAAATGTATAATTTAAATTTCATAGTATTTAATTAGATGTAAATGATTAATTATTTGACTTGGTTGTTTATTCCATCATTAATGGATTGTACATCATATTTGGATTTAAGGAATGTGTCCTATAATATATGACTAATGAAAATAATGATGTAGAATTTATGTTTTTAGTAAACATTAATATTAAATAAGTTTATTAACATGATTTAACAAAATATATGATAAATGTATTCATATGTTTTGTATGTAAAAATTTATAGAAACTACATGTGTTTTGGAGGATAAATTATTTGTCATTTTTAAAATTTACTGTACTTAATTATATAGAATGGTATTTTAATCTTTTTCAAGGTTCACAAGTTTTACCATTTATGAAATGTTTTAAAAAGAAAATTGGAAGATGTTTTATAGTTTATAATAGAACTTCACTAAATGAATAATTATAAATATTGGATAATCGGTGATAAACTTTTTTAACTAGAGATAAAAGGAATGTCTTACCATTATTTTATAGAACTTATTTAAATCTTTAGTCATGAATAATTTATCTCTTAATTTAAGAGATTAAGTGTACATTGAGCATGAAAAAACCAAGGAGGAAATTTTTCCAATGAAATAACAAAGGTATCATTTAAGAACATTTTCATGTGTTCAATATCTAGTTGAAAAAGGAATTCCCCAACATTAGAAAAAGGATATTTAAATAAATTGTTTTCATTTTATTATCATTTTTTATGATTTGAAATTTATCTTATATGCCTCTATGGTTTATGGATTTTGGGTTGTTAATGTTATCCTGGAAATGTTCTCTATCACCCATCATTGGTATGTAGGTGTAATTTTTCCCCAATATGTCCATGTTTTGACATCCCAAATATTTTTTTCAATTAGGATACTAGGAATATGTTATTCCAGATTACATTAACACATCAATTTCTATATGTTTAGGAGGATATTTTACTAACACTATTCATATTTTGGGTTTCTATAAAGCAGTTTTAAAATGATAAACCGTTTATGCCAGAGATGAATATCGAGGTAAAAATTAATTTTAATGGGGGTAGAATATAAAACCCCAATATTTTTTTAAATATATATTTTTCATATAAATTTAATAAATTTTATGGTCTTTTTACACACAACACCATGTTTTGATTGTTTTATTTGAAAAACAATTTTTAGCTTGAATTACATGAAACACTAAATTTAGGTTGAATTACATTCAATGATGATGTTAGTTTTCATTATTACAATGCCGAGTTTAAACAAAATTGGAATTACTATTAATAAATTATTTTTTAAAACTATTGTAATCACATAAAAATTGGAATATTGTGTGTGACTAGTATTAACTAAATTATGTAACTATATGGTACACACTTATTTTAAAAATTATATCATTGATGTACAAATAATTATAAATGAAAATAAAAAACTATATTAAAAATAAGGAAATATTTTTCAAAATAGAAATTTGCAAAGTCCCAAACATTTTTTACTTCAATAAATTATAAAAATAATTTTTGAGAATTGTTTTAATTAAGTTTATATATTATATATTCAAACAAATTTTAACATTCATAATTTTTTTTGTAGAAAATGTTTAAGAATAAATCGATGTTTAACCTGAAAAACTAAATTTTTCATAAAAGTAGTTTTTTCGCTTCTATGAACATATTTTAAAAAAATTGTGAGATTTTATAAAATATACCTGAAAATTTTACTTTTATTTTTAAAATAATAATATCAAAAAATTCTGATGGTGAATTCTTATTAGTTTTTAAAAAATAATAATTCGTTGATAAATATTGACAAGTACTAAATTTTAATTACAAATTAAAATTTCATTTAAATTGTTTTTAAATAAAAATTATTCCTAAAAAAATTCATGTCAAATTTTATAAATTATATATATATATATATTCATCCTATTAAGGACATTGGAAAAATTTTCATATTTAATTTTTATATAAAAACGTGTTGGAAAAAATTCTTGAAGTAGCATTGTAGTGTTATTGGGTTGATTGTCTTTGTTGACAAAGCTGGTTTCTAAGGATAGTTGTTGAGGTATATTGATATTTTTGAATCGGAATTTTAAAAAATATACAAGATAAGGAAATGGATTCCCTAGAAGTTTTATAGAATATTGGGTATATAAGGTTACATTGTTACCCAGTGTGTGCTAGATTTTTGGGGTCCAAAATTTAGAGGGTGGATATCATCGAGAAATATCAATTTACTTTAAGGCCTACTTAAAAATATTCTAGAACCCATGTATCATAAAGTCTATGTTTCAAAATTGTAGTTTTTCAATGCTGTGGGTCATCTTGAATAAGCATTATGAATGTGCAATATTTTTATGGTAATATCTATGAGTACAAGAATCTTTAAGAATAGAATTTTTTTTTGGTGATCCATGAAGATAGGGAGAATCGAGAACTACATTGGGAGAGATTTGTGAAAAGGTGATCATGAGTATAGAAACATATGTAATGCAAGTAAATGCTTATAAATAGGCCTCTAATCCTCTAGATAAATCATTAGAAACCTTAAATAAAATATATAGGATTTGATTTCATGAAGGAGATTCACAAATGGTGTTCTTATGAATGTATTTTATAGGAAATGGAGTTTTGAGGGCTATAAAAACAAAATGAAAATTATAAGCATCATGAAATTAATGGAGTTCATTAAGACTAAGTGGGATTCTAGAAATTTGTGAGCTTCATGAAGCCTAAGTGAGCTTCAGGAAAGTATGTTGCTTCATTAAATCTATTTGAGCTTCATTAAAGAGGTGTTATTCGTGAATGTAGTGAGAAACATGAATCAGTTAAAAGTTATTTCCTAGTAAATTATTTGTAAATTGATATTCATCAATTGAATGAAAGTGGGAATTCAATAAAGTATATAACAACAGTTTAAGATTCATTAATTAATGATAACTAAGGGATCTACTTGTCTATAAACTATGTGTGAATCCATTCTAGAGTAGTGAGAAAAGGAAGAGGAAAAATGTGATCATTTCCACCAGAAGTGAGCCATAGAAAGAGACCCAGGGAGTGATCCTTTGGAAGGTAATGATCTATCCCTAAACCTTGTAATGGTCGTGAGCATGGGAATAAATGTGATATTTAAAAAACCTAAAATTAGAAGTTAGGACTTGTAAATTTGGTACATTATAACATTTCCATTTTATTCTCCTTGGATGTAGCCTATTTAGGGTGAACTAAGTAAAATCGATGTGTCTCGTTTCTGATTTCATTTTTCGTAAAATGTTTCTATGAAAAAGGGAGAGAATATTATTTTGTTTAATAATAAAAAACTATCCAAAGGGGTAGTTTGTTTAATCTACAATACACTAATTCTCCCCCTCTACATAGATAATTTAACATAGTTAGAAAACAAAAACTTTTTAAATTGTTCAACATTTTATGTTTAAAACCTTATTTTTTAATAACATCTGTGGGGTTAATTTTAAACTGAAATTTAGAACATATAAGAATTAATCTTAGAAAAATATATTCCATATTTTTAATGATCGTAATTTATATTTTACGTAATTTTAAACATAGTTTTTGAATGAATTTAATAGTGAAAATAGTAAAAATTTATTACTGCATATAAGGTAAAATGGATTTAGTGGGGGTTAAAGTGGAATGATAAGGGTTAAAATGAAATAATAACTAGTAAAATATCTATTATATTTACATATTTCTACCTTATTTTTAATATTTCTCTATATAAAATTTTTTTATCCATGTTACATGATAAAAATGAGGGTACACCTTTTTTTATTCAAATAATTACAAGTGTGCACCCTAACTCTATTATAAAATGTCACCCCTCTCATCTCTTCATCACACCACAGAAACATTTTTTTGGACAATACCTTGCTGAATAAATTCCAAAATTCAATCCTCTAATCCGATAAACCACATTTTTTTGTAGAAATCCATCCTTGGAAGGATTTTGGTGCAATCATAAAGAGGATTCCAAAATAAGTGTTAACATTCTCCAACATGTGTTTTAAATTTATTTCTTCTTACACATGATTCAATTAATTTTAAATTTTTATGTTATAATAACCATTTTTCAAAAAAATATTGATAAATTTTATGTAAGGGAAAATATATAAAACCATATCCACTTCCATAAAATATTTTATGAATCATCATTCATTTGTATGGTGGACTACTGCCTCACAAATTGATGTAATTCATTTTTCAATTATAAACATTGATGGTGGGATATATTTATGGATATATATAAATATTATATTTATAACATAATTACACATTTTGATTAATTATATAATATATAAATGTTTTAATTTCATTATATAGGGGATATGATAACCACTCTTGTGTTTGACAGACTACAACCTTGTGAAATGATGTGATTAGTTTTTAACTAGTCCATAAATTAAATATAATAAGCATAATTATAATGAAAATATTTGTAACATCCCAGGTAAATAAAGGATATAAAATTTTAATATTTATTCATATTAAGGATATAAATATTAATTTTAATTAAAATGGGATTCTATGTTCGATGGCGTACCTGATACACAACAACAAGTTTCTTTGAAATCATAAATTTCACACAACATTGAGTTATACTAAAAAATAATACAACAATGTAATATTATTTTAAATGGTAGTTGAAGCCTTGCCATTGTATTAGTGGGAAGGGATTGAAATAACTACAATATTAATATACATATTTGTCAAAAGTTTTTACATTTATCCAATAAATTTTAGAGACTTAAAATAAGAAAGAATCTGATTTTAAGCATAAATACTCTAATATTCATTAAAAGGTCGATTTACTGCCTTTTGATGGAGACCCCATTTTAAATATAGTTTTGGTGAAATTTAAATGTTCTATTTGACAAAATAATATTCTTCTTTAGAACTGGGACTTCAAAATTTACTTTGGATAATATTTTGGTATGTTTTTGATAAAGTTCATTTTTTATGAATAGTGAAAAATATTGTATTTTAATTCCTAAGTGCCTTTTAATCTAATTTATTTATATGGTTAGATTATATTTTTAAATGTTTTTTAAGTTTAATTAGATTATATTTTTTCATTTTATCTAATTTTGGTAATTGTAAGTAATTTCACTTTAAATTTGGACATAAATAAGTGTCAATCTTTTGATAGTTATTATTTCTTAAAAACACACTTTTTTTACAGCGGGAATTAATTTTAAAATAATTTATACCATTTTTTTGTTTTGAATTTTGAAAAATGGATTCCATATTTTGAATCTGGAGGTCCAAATTGTGTAAATAGGTAACTTTTATTTTTATACATTACGAATATTTATTTCAGTAAATATTTTATTTGCCATTGTTAAAAGGTAAATTTGGTAAATAAGGGTAAACAAATAATATAATAATAATATTAAATTACAATAACATGTGTTCTAATCCTATTAGTTGATAAATTTTCGACCATGGGCATCCTTGGGTCAATTTTGGGACCTCGTGGAGCCACATGGGAGTAATAATGACACTTTATATTAATTAATTTTAAGTAAAGATAAAAATGACAAAAACATATATCTTTTAGTAAATCAATTATTACATGGGGTTATATAAGTTATATATTCAACTATAAATATTAATTTTAAATTTAAAAATATTTCCTACATTATGATATTTTTTTCTAATTTTTCGACATCAAATAAATAAAAATATTTATGACACAACATTAATGTAGTGTTTACCTCAGTAATAAATTATTTAAATAAATAAGATAATAAATATTAAAACAATATCCAAAACCTATACAATTCTTATTGGATGATTTTTTTTGAATATGAGTCATATTATATTCTACATTAATGAGTTTTTGACCTTTTGAAACTGAAGATAAGTTTATAATAAAATAATATTTTTAAACATTCCTAAATACCCCCCCATATAAAAATCCCTCACATATAACCCATTCCTCACACTTCGCAAGCACATTTTCTCATCCAAACTCTATAAAATTAATCTACCTACATCTCTATACTCCTTCTAGAAGCATTCACATAGGTATAATTCAATTTATCTGAACTTTTTGGATCAAACCAAAGGGAGATACCAGATTTAATGGTAACATCTTCTCTTAAGTTCATTTGTTTTGTTTTACTTCTCCTAACCCATAAACTCTCTTTATTCCTTTACTTTATGTCTAAACCAGTATCATAAATATACTATAATGTTTTTATGAGAAGTATTCTAACTACACTTACACACACCTCCATCTAATGGGTAAAGAACATACTGTTTCTGTAGATGAAATGATGATTGTTCAATATTCTCCTACCACCTATCATAGTGGCCATTATTATGGAATTGTATTTATATGTGATATAAATTATATTTATATTGGTTATATAATTATGTATTTTCTATTGGTATAATTCCATTATGGTTTTCGTATTTGGTAAATGCGATAATTTCATTTGAGGAAGTGCGGACTACCGCCCCCTCAATGTGATATGACTCGTTCATTGAATATGTGAAACGTATAATGGATGAAGATAGTTAAATTATATATGATTTTACACTAGAATTATAATATAACTATTAATCATTACATTTTCATTACATTAAATATTAACTATAAATGAAAGTAGCGTTCATGCGTACGTGTGACTTACCATCTTAATGAACCGGGCATTTCATTTCTAATCCCCAAATGTTATGTACTACTATAAATACTAATATATACAAGATATATATGATATATATTATATCTAAATCATGAATATTATTCTTTATATAATGTAATAATCACCACATGGACAATTTTTAATTATAAAATGTTCATTTTTTACTGAAGTTGCGAAGAACAACAAAATGTCCAATATGAAATCAAAAAAAATAACTAATTGTTATAGCTAGGTAATAAGATATATAAAAGGAACAATAAACTTTTAAAATGTTACTAATAAAGTATAAATTAACTTAATTTTATTATTCATGAATAAAAAGGAACAAACATGTCTTGTTGGACATGAGGTAATGTGGTTCTTATCTCACTTTTAATTCCGTGAGTTTTTCATTGTTCACCAATTATTTCTTTCATGCAGTGTATTGTGTACATCCATTTGATATATATTATCATGATTATATTTATATTCTTGGTATTATATGATTTATTCGGTGGTTATTAAATTTTAGTCATAAAAATCCATTGATTACAATGCGATAAAGGGTTTTCTTGTCGCTTTTTATTCTCATGAGATTCATTCTATATTTTCCACTATTTTCTTTTGTGTGTTGTATTTACTAAACATGAATGTATTAATTTTGTAATATACTTTAATTTATTTTTATTTAAATCTTCATCATATGATCCTTTTTTCATGTGGTGTATTTTTTGTAAGTTTCCAAATCATTGAGGGAATCTTTCACCCTCCCCTATTTAAAAGACTTCATTTTTATTATGCCGTTTTAATTTGCAGTTTCTTATGTCGAGATATGATATTCTATATCCTTTTTTCTATAAATTTTGTTTCCATGTGATTATAGAACCTTTTTTCTCTCATAAACACATTTTCTTAATTTTAATGTGATGTTTTTAGGTTGTCAAATTTCTGTAAGAGAACATATTAAACCAATTTCAATTCTTTGGGTTAAACTTATACTTCTTGATTATGAATTTATAAGAATATGTGTGAATGTCCTCTGATTTTTTTACACATAATATCCACTTATATTTGGTCTATTTTTTTGTCCCACATAATTATTTCATTAATTTTTCTTTAATCTAGGGATATGATATTTTCAAGGTACTTTGTCTCAATTTACATTTGATTGAAACATATTTTTTTATACAACTATTCGCTTTAATATGGTATATATACTTCCCTTTGACGTATTATATCATGAATCTCTCTATTCTCATGATATTATATGCTTTTATTGATGGTATTCCTTAATTATTTTTATTCAAGCATCTCTCATTTGATTAGTAACTCTTTAACTAAAATATCGTTTTAAAAGATATAATGATTTATTCTTCTAAATATTTCTCATTAATGTCCATGTTTTAAAAATGTTTTTAAGGATTTATTTATATGAACATTAATGTTTTAAAATGAAAATATCTTTTAAAATCTTCAATGTGGTATGGGACACTTTCATTCAAAAATAACTTTATTAAATATTTTAAATGGTTTTGAAAATGGTTTGATAAAGAATTTATTTTGTCAACATATTGAAATAATATATTTTGATATCAATGTTGTAATGTTACCTTTCCATTATTCTTGTTTTATGTGTAATGAATATGTTATGGCTCTTGGTATTGTTTACATATACGTGTGGTTCCGTGATAAATCTAGGGCGGGTGAACTTGAGATAGCTCTCCAATGCACTGGGTAACATGACAGAGGTAAATGTTAATGTTTCTACTAAGAGATTTAAGGAAAATACTGTGATGGGTATTCCAACATAACTCCCTACATAGCTATTATAGCTACAATGTAAGTATCTTTTGAATTACATAAGTTACCTTTTATGATTTATGGTTTTTTTGTGTTATTCATAAATCTTATGATTTCATAAGGTTTGTTATGATTGAAAAATATCGTTTAATGGTTTTGTATTTATTGATGGGATATTGTTTTCATTCCTTATTTTATATCCCTTATTAATCTTATTATACTCATCCCATGTTTTTGAAATTTCTTTAACATGACTTAAGAGATGAATATGGTCAAGGATAAGATCAAGGAAGAGTCATATTGTCTAAAACATGGAACTATACATGTTTCTTTTTAAGAGTTTTTATTTTATGAAAAAATGGATACTGAGTAGCAGTGTCTACATGTAATTTTCAAGTTGAAATGTAATAGTTATGGAATAATTCTTCAAAACACTAAACCTTAAAAGATCACTAAAGTGAATTATTCATTTAATTCAAGATTATGTAATGTTTTAAGGCTGGGTCCTTATGATATGTGATATAAATGACATAATTATGATATTAATTAAATAATTATCAATCTTAAATAATAATATATATGAATTTACTTCTATCTTTGTCAATAATTTTTTGATGAAAATTTGATTATTGTACCTTGGGAGTACAACCTTCACAAGGTGTTATGAATATATCATTTCATCATCACAAAACATGTATTATATGTATAAGAATATATAAGGAAAAGATATGTTATTTATGATATTATGGTCATTATTTAATGAAAAAAATTTCCTTTCTTCTATTCTATAATAGTCTTTGAAAATGGAAACGATACTAATGTACATGTACAACCTGCCATCTTAATGATGGTAGCATACATCATTTTTAAAAAGCATCATTAATGATTGGAAATAAAAGAAACAATTATGTATAAATATGAAATTTATTTAATTATTATTATTATTTATTTAGTGTAAACATTTTCAAAATAATAGGAATGATAATAAAAAATGAAAACATAAATGAAAAATTAAGTTATAATTTCCCAAAACATGACATTTACAAGGAATTATAAAAAAATATGAAATAAAAGTTCATAAAAAATAATATATGGTATGATATATATGATTATGGTCCTTTAAATTATTTATAATAAATTTATATTTATTATATATTATTTTTTAATTTGTACAAATTATGTCGATACTTAAGGTATGGGATTTCTCGAAACTATTTTTATATCTTTTAAAAATGAAAATACACCCCTCGTTTCATTTTTGTGGTGTATATAAACACCATATTCATATTTTACCATTAATCCCATTCTTTTAATTATATTTAATGTGTAATTTCATGTTATTATTTATTGGGTTTTAGGACTCAAATGATTACTAATGTGGTAAGGTATTTTTATCATTATTTTTTATCATGGATTCTTATGTCATTTTATGCATCTATATTATTTTATGAATTATATATTAAAAAATTAACATGTAATATCTTGAATTTATTTATTTTAATTATGTTTTATGTTTTATTTTATTTTATCATTTCATGGGGTATAAGATTCAAGGTTACTATTGTATTGAGGGTTTTATTTTACAATCTCATCGTTTATCAAGATTACCCATTATCATTTTTCCAATAATGAAATAATATTATCTTGTTCTCAAAAGAATCATGAATTTTATTATCCTATTGTTGTGTCGTGAGAATAATTTTTTTCAATTCAATTTACAATATTTATGTACTCATGATTCAAAAGAATCATTTTAATAAAAATTGCCTTTAACTCTCTCTTCAGTTCTCTTAAAAAACCATATTTTCCAATAATGTTTTAAAAAACATTATTCCATTATAAAATTATTATTATAAGTAATTTTTAATAATTTTTCAATATCTAAATTTTTTGAAAGAAAAATTCATTTTTTTTCAAAAACAATTCACATTTATATTTTTTCAAAAATGTGAAAAGAATCATTATTTTTAACATATATAGCATGAACATATTTTCCTGTTGTCATGACCACACAATAATTTTATGAATACATTTCATGTTTTCAATGTTTATTTAAAGTAATATTTTTTACTTTATATTTGGGAATTTTTTATATTTTAAATTAATTATTTCAAAGTATAACCTATTTTGAAAATGATTTATGACTTTAAAAAGTGTTTTAAAAGTATACATGATACTTTGCTTAAGAAATATTTTAAATTATATTCAAGGTTATCTATATGTTTTTATTTTTATATTAGAAGGAAAAACAATTTTTTTAAATGTTTATTTCAAAGAAAATTTATTTTCCTCAATAAACATTCCAAGTTAATTTTATTTCTAAATATTTCTCTATATAATATGATATACATTAAGGATAATTATTATTTTATATGGATATCATCAAAGGATATAATTATTATCCCCTATCTAAATGGTTTAAATAAATGATGAAATTATTTATATGAAACTAGTTTCATTATTAATGGGTTTCACCCTGTTATAATTATAATTAACCCCCCCCTTATTTTCATAAGATATGATATGATGAAATGGTGAAATGATTATAAAACCTATATCTTTTATAGAGGTTTGGATATGAGGAAATGTTTATGAATTCCATATAATTTCATAGTTTATGATATGATGAATGTATTATGATATTGTGGAACACATACGTATGGTTTTCATTATGTGATGGGGGTACCTATATCTCACTCCAATACATTGGGTAATTATTTATATCTCATGAGATTGATAGGAAGGGAATTAGGAGTGAACATAGTTTATTAAGGTAATTTTTCAGCATTGATGGTCTTATGAGTTAACCATGACTACTATGATTGTTTGTGGAGTGATCCCATTCCACTAGTATATATTTGGAAGTGAACCTTTAATACCAGCGAAATCACATTATTTTATTATGAGTATGACAAAAATCCATGTTGTATGCCAATTTTATTCTCTAAAAATACACATTCATTTATTTTTTCATTATTAATTTCCTATGAAATTTCATGAATTATTTCATTACTCGATATTATGATATTTTATATGAATGGTATGCTTATCAAATTTTATAATCATTTTATCATACCCTTATATGAATTTCATGATTCTGTATCTCCCTTGTTTACCCTTATTGAGCATATGAGGTCAAACATTATTTTTTTCCCTTCCCTAGGTTATAGAGATATAATTTATGTATGGTATGTATGTAAAGAGTAATAAATGAGAATATATTTATTAGAGATGTTGATGATAATTCACAAAATTGGTTTATTTTTTACCTAGTCTCCAAAGATACTAAACTATTATAGTCCTCATGTGTATTTTTTTGCAATTTATTGAATATTAATCTAAAAAGATTTAATATCTATGTATGAATATATTGAGTCACTATAAATGTGGTTAGGCCATTTGAGATTGTGTCGACTCGTCCTGCTTCTATAGTTTGAGAGGAACCTCTGGTGAGCATACTGAGGCTAATCTACCCCTTGGATCTCCTACTACCATTAAAAGAGATGGAGCTGGAGATATAGTTTTGGAAGAAGCTAGTTCTCTCTAACATAATACTCAGCATATTAAATCACCTCCTCTTGTGAAATAAGATTCACCATATGTATCAAATCATTATAAATTTTTTTATTTTGAAATTAATATGTAAATAATTTCTTCTGCAATGATTAAAGAGTTCAATAATCTCAAGGGTGATTATGTCAAGTCGAAGAAAGAGATGATGTATCCTAAAAATGATATCTAATATATCGATGTAATTTGTTTTGATAAAATTGATAGTTACAATTTACATGAATTTATCATTTTCATTAGTTGTAACATATATTTTCTATTGTGAGTATTACATAATTTGTGGATGTGAAAGATCATGTGGGGCCCATGGGGTGTTAACCGAGTGGTACCCACTGGTTGTACCCTTCTTTATCCATGGGAACTTTCCCAAGATTGAGTCCCATTAGACTCAGACACTGTACATATTATGCACAATGAATTTCAAAAACCTTATGCTTATCCAAGAAATGTGCAGCGCGCTCTGGGGCCTAGCGGGGCCCCTTAGTGAGAGTCGAGCGTTAACCTTACACTTGTTTTGCCAACAAACCTATACCAGAGTGGTAAGGTCACCTTCTTGGAATCCAAGAGTCCCAAGTTCAAAACAGGGTGGAGGTGAATTTCTGGGGTGTTATAGAAATACTCTATCAGTACTATAGGAATATTGTAACAGTCAGAACTATTCACCTAATTTTGGCTTTTGGGCCACCCGTTTGGGCCTATGGGTATCCTAGACCTTCTAGTCATCAAAAAGTATTCCGGACATAGGGCCTTCAGGCCAAAAAGACCATAGAGTAGCCATGTTCACACAGAGTAGGCCCTAGAAGATGATTAGAGGAACAAGACTAGCAGTCGGGAGAAGCAGAGCTATTAGATTGGAAGAATGCGAGGGTATGGGAACTACCATTGGGACCGGGAACTGTTCAGCTTTGTATGGGGAATTTCTAGACAATCATCATTGCAAGGTGGGGAGCTAGGTGATCAATGATGCAGAATCTAGTGGTGGGGTAGTTCCTATGGATTGGGCCTACGGGTCATGTATTGGGCATAGTATGCCTTTGGGCCTTCAGGTCATCTATTGTGAGTCGTTTCGGGCCTTGTGACTTGGGCCTGCAAGTCATGTACGGGTTCCCCTTCATCCCATAAAAGGTGGATTATATATAATAAAATAAAAAATAAGGCCTTCAGGCCATTCGGGGGGAAAGATCATGTGGGATAGAATTGATATATTTTTCATACTATATTCGATATGAATGATCTTAGAGCTCTTGTATTATATCAATTAGATATTGTTTAGAATATTCTTATAGTTCAGTCATTTGTTTTAGTTCATGATTTATATGACCTCTATATTACTTATTATCTATATGCAAAAAAATCTACATATAAAATATAGTGTTTATTGAGTAAATTTGATATCATTAAGTGATTTATCCAAATTACAAATCTACTTTGACACACTATGTCGTTCCAATTATCTAGGGTCATTTTGATCAAGTTTCTTTTATTCTGAATTCAATAAACTCTCAAATATAATCATTACTATGTGACATGTTCACTTATATACACATAGAAGAATTCAAAAGTGATATAAATGAACAGTTTAAGTAGAATAGTGATTATTTTATAAGAAATGGTATGGTAACTAAGGTTTTATTGAATGAAATGTTTTATCATATTTTGAAAACTACTCATGGTCAAGTGGAAGAGTCCATGAGAGTATCCAATCATGTCAAAGATATATATTCACATTCCATTAGTCAAATCAGTAATAAGCCTCAATAAATTTCCTTAATGTTAGATTATATATATGATGAATTTATAGAAAATTATTAAAAAAATATTTAGATTATAAATCATGTTCCTCTATTTATGAGTAATCTTATAATGTTCCAACCATAGCTATTAAACGATATCTTTTGGTTTAGAGACATTTTGGTCCAGTTGATCTAGAAATATTATAATCTTATAGTTCACTAATTCCATAAGAACAATTTAGTTCTTGAATGTGGTTGTTATGATCCAGATAAAGAATTCATAAAACCTAGATCATAATTTTATTTAATTGGAACGATGGTTTTTTATAGGATTGTGCTGATATAAATCACAATAAGTTATATTCAAAGCCTATTTCTACTCCATATAATTTCCATATAACTGTAATTATTAGTGAAAAAATTATTTTCTCGAATGGATCGATAGAATATTTTAATGGGCTGATGAACAATAGTCTAGAAATAGACTTTTAGATACTTATAAAGCCTCCACTATCTTTACAAATATCAATAAATTATATATCACAAGGAAAATTATTATGTTTTCTTATGCCATCTTATCTCTATGGGGAAGAAGAAATATTTTACTTTAAAAAATTTTCACCAGTAGAGGTATGTGGTAGAGATTGGAGGTTTTTATATCAATCAAAGGTTTAGAAGGAAAAAAATAAAAAAACATAGCTACATGTGTTTCTAAGACTACATTGAAAAAACTACTTCTTTATAGCCTATCAAGAAGGTTCCTTTTTTCAATGATGATCCTTATGATTTTATCAAATATTTTAGAAATCATGAAATGTTTTTGAGTTCACATGGCCAAGGCTTGAGAAACATTCAAGGATTTTCGAATAAGGATTATTTTTTTCAACATCATGGGATGGTAGTTCTACTTACAATAGTTGACACTCCAACTACCTCTTCTACCTCTCAATACATTAAGAATCTTCTAACCAAACATCTATAAAACATTTAACCAATTCAAAAACAAATTCAATCAAAACATTTTATTCGGATTTTTTGTATTTTGCACAACTTTTCATAATTAATGAAATAACTCTTTATCTATTTTTACTGTCTCAAAGATATAATTTTGATTTAATGTATTTTTTCTATTTTTTTGTTTAAAAAAATATTTTCACTTAATTTTTATACTTCTTAGATGTTTTACTTGATATTTTTTCCCTTGAAATTTGGTTCTTCCATGATTCAAGTTGATTATATGTACAATACTTAATGATTAAATCAATAAGTGTTTTATATTAAAGTGTTTTCCTCCCCATATCCTTCATTTCTAATGACACAAAATGGGTGAGAAGTTTAATCAAGGGGGAGACATCAAATAAATGGTGAAAGAAAGGATAAAAACAATTTCTTATAAAAATGAATATAAATTATATAGTGGTTGACCAATATATTTAATTTTTTTATTTTTATGTCTAATTTTTAATATATTTTGTGATCATAAAAATGGTCATGGTTTTTGGATTATAAATTTCATTAAAAAATATCACATGTTATTTTTGTTTTGATGATCTCAAAATTAAATTATATTTTTTTGATAACATTTTATGTGTTTTAATTAGGTATTATCTTCATTTTAACTCTATTATATTGACATTCTTCAATTTGGGAAATTTTTTATCCAGTTTTCCTATTTATAGATAATCAACTATGTAGAGAAAATTGCTATATCAATAGTCTACATGACTGAAATTTTTACATAATTCATCTATACCACAAAATAGGCTACATGAAAATCATCTTCATCAACGAATAGTATACATGAGTATAAATCCATGTTAGTGAAGCTTCAACATGAATTATCTATATGGATTTATCAGATTCATGAAACGGGTAAGTTGAACATTTTTCTATATAGTTCCAAATTTCAACATGATTCATTAGATAATGTGAAATTTGGGTATGTGATCAATAATTGTATTTAATGATCTTCCAATCTTAATATTGTCTTTTTGATTTAGCTACATAATAATATTAGTTACATAATGAACTGGAACATTGATAAATATGAATACATGAAATAAAACATTTGGTTTTCATTAACATGGTGATACAAAATCATCTACATCATTCTAAAATGTATATATTTACCACAGTTAGTCTACATTTATATAAATTTAACTTGTTAACAGATGTATAAAATATTTAATTATGACTTTTATTAAATCAATTTCTAAATTTTTCATGTATAGAGAGGAGAAAAAAGTACATGATTTATTTAATGATTAGACCTTTTACTGAGGTATTTTCCAGAAAATGAAATCTATAATTTAAATCAAATAATATTTTTTAGTGATATAATATTTTTTAATTTTATATATAATACTTATAATATTATTTTGATAATAGGATAATAAACATAAAATACACTAAAATAACAACTGAATAAAAGAAAACACATAAACTCTCAGCTCCCTATATCTCTCTCTCCCCTGAATTTCTATTTTCATACATGTATAATGAAAAAAAATATTAATATTAAAGTTATATTGGTGTTATTCAGAGTATAATCCTAATATATCTTAAATGATTCATCCTAATATTCTTTTCATTCTTATATTCACTCTTGGATATTTCTTCTCTTCCTCCAATTGTTCCTTCCAATTGTGAAATTCATTTGTAAACTATCATAAATTCTATTCAACTGTTATAATTTTGAGGTTATTGTAATATGATGTGAAATTTATAGGTAAAATATCTATGATGGTTTATGGTTTTAATTCAATTGTAGTAACCTATTTAAAGCTCATTTTTTGTACCAAATATTTTATACATGCACTCATTTTGGAGGAACCTAATAAAATATCTTAGAGTCACTTTCAAATGGATGGGTACTAATAAAATCCAACATGATCATGGTGTTTCACATTTGTGGAGTGTAATTTTGTATTTTTGTTCCTTGAACCACTATATACCTCTTATGTTCAATAAATTTATTTATTCATATATTTATTCTTCATTATTATTCTAATAATGTATTAGAACGAATATTTACCTTATGAGGGATGTTTCTATGCCATGAAAATTTCATTAACACAATTCACCACCCCAATGAGTCTTAATGAATCTACTCTTTGACAGACACATGTATGATAATAATTAGGTTCAATTTTATTCATTAGTAGCAGGATAAAAATGGTATAAAAAATCTTTAATTATGTTTTATAAATACAATGTGATTATTTAAAAGAATATATATATTGGTATTTACTAACTATTTTTGATGTCTTTAGAATAAAAACATTAACTCATAGTGATGGTTGAGTAAATTACCTACCATTACTTTTTGGAGATAATAGAACTAGGTTCATCTCTTCCATACCCAATTCCACAAGTTAGTATCATGAAAATTATGTATTTTTTATGAAGCCACACAAACACTTACTTTATGATAAAATGGGATGTTTTCCCATGATTGAAATGATTGTGTTTAACAACGTTTTGGAAAATATTTAATTAATAGAATTTAAGGGAGGGAAAACAATATATAATTTTATATCCCATAAAATTTGAATGGAATATATAAAAAATATTCCATGTAAATGTATTAACCACACAAAATTAAATTGGTGGTGAATATAACATGAGTCTCATAGAATGAAAATTTTCACTAAAACATGCTAATGTCTTGCAAAGAAATTAAATAAAAATCTATTTGTAGAGGGTATAAATTTTTCCATTAAATAGAATAAATATTTTTAATTTATTTATATAATATAAAAAATTGTTTATATTTACTCAAATTAATGGAAATTTGGTGAATAATAAAAAATAAATCTTAAACATAGGTGTTTGAGATGGAAAACCATTAACACTTTTAATGACAAAAATACATGTCCTTTTAACTTATATATTTAAAACATTTTAATCTTAGTCACTTAATTAAAAACCATACTAAAATACATTTTCATTTATCATATTCTTAAATAGTCATTATTTGTGTTATTTCTAAATATTTTCGACATTACATGTTTTTTGTTTTGATCATTTTAATATCTTGATAATAGTGGGGAACGTATTAATTATTTAACAAAATTTCATCATTCATGTGTCATTAATGTTAATGGTAGGAATTTTCCATAATTAATTATGATGTTTCAAAACTATATTGATTGGTTTTTTAGTCATTATCCTTCATGATAAAATTTATATCAATCTTGTTCTAGTGATTCATTAATATCGAAGTGTTTTTATTAATTAATTGATGAAATATTGATATAAAATTTTCATGTAAAAAATATTATTTAAACATTATTAATATATTATAGATAGTATTATGTTCTCATTGTCAATTCTGACAAAAATTCATAGTATCATTCATGTAGTTGGTCAAATAGACCCAAACATGAACATACGATGATTAACGAAACATTATGAGGAGATTTAGTAGCGATATAATTAATAAAGTAAGACATTTATTTCATTTTTTTCTATTAGTTAGAAATATTTTAATTATAATGTAATTAAGTGAATAATTAATGTATATGAATATATTAAATAATTAGAATAATTGATTTTCATCTTAGTATACATGTTTTAAATGAATATAATAGTAATTCTAATTTTTTGATGATATCAAAAATATGTTCTCTAAGTATTCATAAAAAATACTTATGATATAATTAATATATATTTTCTATTAATTCAATTATTATGACCATTAGTTTTTGTATTTCATTTCAAAAATAAATATCAATTTTTCTTATAGAGGAGGTAGTCCAAATGTATGCATGTCTAGAGATTTCATTTTCGAAAGAATATGAGAATGGATTAATTTGGTTTATTATTTTTAGAACCTAAAAAATGATATAAATTTCATTATTATATATTAAATTCTATTTTTGGATCATCCTTATAAGAGAGTGATGGAAAACAAATCACATTATGTCGTGGAGGAAGTAGTTTAGGCATACACATGATTCATATTTTCATTTATTTATTGGGGAATCTAATAGTTTGTAAATATTTATTAGAATAGTTTTAAACAAATAAAAATTTGATAAGTAATGAATAAATCATATATAGTTGGGAAAAATATATTTGAAATTTATTGATAAAATGAAACTATATTAGGCAAAATATCGAACTAATGTAGACAAATTTGTGTTTCTCTTATAATAATCCTTAAAAGGGAAGATCCTAGACTAATATATTTTGACATGAATTGGTAGTGATTAAAAAATATAATCAAAGATGTAATTTTGATATATTTTTATAAGGATACAAAATTTTTACTATAGTATAGATGGGGTGGTGATAGGTACCTTTTATAAGTGGTGATAATGGGATTTTTGTAATTATTTTAACATAATATAAAAGGATCACATGTTAAACATGGAATATGGATCAAAAAATAGATTATAATTGATTTTAGTGGGAGATAATTCTAGTAATATTTCATCCCATAAATTATATAATAGTCTCTTCATGATTTAATCCTCTTTTCAACATGAATTATCAATTTTGTCATTTTACCTTTTACCACATTATACCATTTTTTCCATTTTTATTTATCCTTTATGCCAAAAACTAAATGGGTCATCTTTACCTAATTTGGTCCTAAAAATTCCAAATTTGGAATCAATTTAATAATATTACTTTTCAAAAAGTGATATATAATAATTTTAAAATAGTATATTTCTAAATCAATAAAATAGTTTTAGTAATACAATGACATACAATTTAAAATATAAAATATAGTTTTAGAAATTATATAAAATATTATAAATTGTATAATTATTCATTTTAAAACATATATTTGTTTATTATATGTTTTGTGTGATTTATTTTATTGTCACAACCTACTGATTACATGTATTTTACAGTTTTATGAGAAATAGTATTTTCACTATTTAATTAAAAATCCATCACTTAAAAAAACAAAAAAAAATATCATTTTAAGTTAATATTTATAAATGATATTAAAAATTACATTTATCTTTTAGAAATAAATATCTATCATTATGAAATTAATCCATAAAATATACTCATAGATATTTTCTCATTCTAGAATGAAATCTTTTAATGTTTTGGACATAGTGTTTATCTACTGTTGTTGGGTATCAACAGTTACAACACAAGATACACTAGTATCGTATCATAATCTGACTGGTTTCATTTTAATATAATGTGTTTTTTGGATTATGTCTCTTGTTTAGTCTAAATAGGGAAATCATGGTTTTTAGTGATGATTATTAAACCTTCTATATTGATCTCTTAATGTAATAGTTATATATATATATATATGTCATAGATTTTCCCCTAAGGACCCATGGTTCCCACAACTAGTGTGAATATTATATATCATGATGGAATATGTCTTGTTTGATCAAATTTATAAACACTAAAATGTATTTCCACCTTAATTTTTTTTGGAAAACAAAGATTTCAAAATGGTTTGTTTTATAAAATATTTATGTGGTGATAGAGGTATTTAAAATAGATTTTTATTATTAATTAAAAATAAATGAATGTTTTATAAAACTCATTTGATATATTATTTTGATTCAAATTTATTAAAATATGAAAAATAATAATATAAATTTATTTTAAACTATTTTGGATATAGTTTTACCCTTTAATTATTATCCATGGGGTGTGGTACATTGGCATCCCAACTAGACTCTCAATTTCATTCTTATCATCATTAAAGGTTATTCAGTTCTTGCTATAGGTTTCAACATTGAAATCCAACTCATGGTTTTTATCTAGTTCTTGGATTTGTTGGATGGCTGTGGAATGTTGAGACAATCCTCTTTAAATGTAGATGTTCAATGTGGTTTGTTTCAAATTTCAATAATGAATTTAGAATCTCTAAGGTATCAAACAATCCATATTTATACTCATACTCTACATACTATTTCATTAAAATTCTTCCATTTAAAATGTTACGTTTATATTTTTGGTATATATTATTGGCATGTTATTCATATACTTTTATGTTTTGTTCTGAATTTTATCTTTTATTAATTTTTATATTCATGTGGGTTTTCACTTCAACATACAGAATAGAACATCCATTATTCGAGGTAGAATCCATTGTATATATTTATTAATTAGAAGAAATAATTCCCTAATTTAGCATATGATACACTTATAATTATTTCCTTAGTGGATAGGGAATGCCTCTTTTCTATGTTAGTGTTAAGAATAGCTTCCCATTCAAAGGGTGGATATGGTTGTTTCTTTACATTGGGGTTTCATCCAAGAGTGTTATTTCCCATGTTATTTGAAGGTGTATTTTGTTATTTAACAATTTTTTTTTGTTTTAGATTGAGTTACCTTAGAGTATTTGATAAATATTACTTGTTTTTTATTCATAGTATGGAAATATACGTGATCATATAAAGCCTTCCATGACTAATTTTTTGTTTTTTGGTTTCATGGTTTCATTGTGTGATAGTTCTCTTTTTTAAATCATGGATATGTTCATGGATGAGTTATGATTTTTATAGGAATGATTAAAATAAATTTCCACATTAATCAAATAAATGAAATCACTATATGTATGGAATTAATGTAGTATCAACCCGAAAAAAATTGAGAGATGACTGATATCAAAGTAACAATTTTGTGGGGTTATTTTTTCTTAACCTACTCATAGAATAAGCATTACATGTAAAAAAATGATTTCTTAAATCCCATTTTTAGTATAAATTTTTTCCTATTAAATTTAATATAGAATATGTAATATTCTTCTAAACCCTATATAAATAGTGTTGTGCCTTCAGATACCATTTAGTTCCATTTGACATGTTTTTTATGGTAGAGTTAACATACCAATTTTTTAATTAAAGGTGATTTTACATTGATTTATTTTAGGATCTACCCAAGTATTTATTCTTAAATATGCCACAACAATGAAATTTCATATAATGGGTTAGACATGGTCCTTATATTTGATAGATTTTATCATGTTTTAGGTTATTGGTTTTTCTCAGATGATATTATCTTTATTATAACCAATTATTAATTTTTCACATATTTAATGTTCAAGGTACATATGACAAAATGGATTTGAGACTTATGCCTATATTTTTTCTAAATTTTAGATAAATCATAAATGTAAATTCTTTTATAAGATTGTAAATATTAACTTAATATTAAATAAAAAAATTAATCAATAGAAACTATATTTGGGGGATGATTCAATGTTGTTTTATATAAATAAACAACAATAAATATTATTAATGGATGTTTGATATTGATTCTATGTAGAACATGTTTGCTACTATTGAATTCATTTTACATCTATTCAAAAAAAGATTAATTACTTGATTATGACAGTGAATTAGTTTTTTGAAATATTAAATAGTGGTTATATTGTTCATACCAGATAAAATAAATTAGAATTAATAAAGGTGATTATGGAAGCATTCTATAACATCCCGGCTCAGGTGCCACATGATGGTTCCTCAAGTCTGTCGGTCACATGACCTCAAATGTGCCACCCTATATGCTAGAGGCTGTCGACTAGTAGTGAAGGGTTTGGTAAGTCATTAATGGGATGAATATTCCTTTTTTTCTTTTATTATCGTAATACATCAGCATAAATAAATAAACAATATTCGAAACATGTGACTATAAATTATAACAAAATCTCATGATAACCAAATCATGAATTACAATGTCAAAACTGAACAATAAATATGTCATTATAATTTAGGTCCTAAGTGTCAAAAGAAACTCAAAATGAATGAAACTAACACTCCCATGTGGGTCTCGAACCATGTATGGTTCCCTTATCCATGCCCCGCCCCAAATTAGACATTTAAAATATGGATTTTCCCTTAACCAGTCCCGAAAATAAAAAGTATTTTTCAGTACTGATCAGATATCCTGATTAGGGTGTGAGTATAACTCAGTAGGCCAACACCAATGAAATCTAAATTAAATCCATTCAATAAAAATGTATGAAGATTTATAAATAATAAAATTCACGTAATAAATTTAATAGTTTACATTTATTAATTTACTCTTTATTTAACCACATATCACTCAAGTTCCCATGGTCACTCATACTCATATCATATACCTATATGTCATTGTTACCATTCATAATTAACAATTCATAATTTAATGAGTATGTTAACATTCATAATATTTTCTTGAATGTCCATTTTACCATTCACCATTTAACAAAACATAATTGAATGTTCCTATCAGCATTCATAATGTTGGGAAAAATATCAATGTTACCATTCACTATTTAATAATATATAATTCAATGATCATGTTACACTACATAATTCTTGGTTGAATGTATATGTTACCATTCACTATTTAACAATATATAATTGAATCAACAAGTTACCATTCATAATACATGGCTGAATGTCGATGTCACCATTCACCAAATAATAATACATAATTGAATGAGAATGTTTCCATTCAAAATACTTGGCTGAGTTTACATGTTACTATTCACTATTTAATAATACACAATTAATTAAATAATGAACTATCTATATAATTTCCATTACTAATTTAACCATTAGTTAAACACGTCAATTGAATTATTTAATTCAACAACTAACTAATAACATCAATAACATTAAATAATTCATCTATTAATTAATCACATCAATTTTTCATTTAAATTGAATAATCAAATAATAACATTAATTACTATAGTTAATTCAACAACTAAATAATCACATAAATAACTCTAATTATTTCAAATATTAAACAATGTTATCAATAATATTAATTAATTCATAAATTAATTAATCAAATCAAATATTTTCATTAATCCATCTTTTAATTAAACATTTCAAACTTTTTAGTCAATCCATAAATTAATTAGACACCAAAATTACTCTGTTCAGCTATACAATTAACAGTTCACATCAATTAATCTAGGTAATCCAACAATTAACTAATCACACCAATAACCCTCATTAATTCATCAATTAACTAATAACATTACTAACTCTGTTTAATTCATCAATTATCAAATGACATCAATAAATCTAGTTAATTCAACAATTAACCAATAAAATCAATAATATTAACTATTTTGACAACTAATTAATCGAATCAGATACATTAGTTTATTAAAATATTAATTAATCACATAAACATGTTCAATTAATCCACTAATTAATTATTTAAATCAATTTCATTAATTAATTCCGTAACTAATTATTCACTCTATTAAATCCCATTATTTAATTCCACCATTAGCTAGTCACATTAATTCCCTAAATTAATTTATTAATTAATTAATCTCATCAATCTCATTATTTAGTTCTACAATTAAATAATAGCATTACATCTATTAATTAATTAATCAATTAACTAATCCCATGAATATAATTAATTGATTATCTTATTAATTAATAATCTCAATAAGATTACTATTTAAACACTAAGATTATCATATAATTCACCTTAATTAATTCCACGATTAATTTAGTATGCCAATACCATTAAATAATTCATCATTTATTTAGACAATATCCAAAACTCATTATCCCATAATTAGTTCAGCCATTAATAATTCATATAAGTAATCTAAATATCTAATAATTAATTATACAATTAATTATCTCAATTCAAATATCTCAATATCTCATAATTAATTCTATAATTAATTGTCTCAAATCGTATATCTTGAAATTTCATAATTTATTAATCAATTAATTTCTCAACACATATATCTTGATATCTCATAATTAATTCATAAATTAATTTTTATAAATCAATGATCTCAATATCTTGTAATTAATCCCATAATTAATTATCTAAATAGCATATCCATAAATCTAATATCTATTCCTATAATTAAATATATAAATTGGAAGCACATAATACACATAATAAATTCCCCAATTAACTATCTATATGGACCACCCTTTATCCACTAATTGAAATCCCCAATCAGTCATATATTTCAACAATAATCCAATAAATCAATTTCCTGTTATCAAAATCACAAATCCTTAAATATCATATTAATCCTACCCTAAATTATATAATCGAGCACCCCATAATTCATATAATAAATTTACCAACTAATTTTAAAAATGGATATAACTTTACTCCCATGATTAACACTCCCGTTATTCATCAATTTTATCAATAGTTCAATTAAATCAATTAGCCATTATTTATATAAAAAATTCATAAATCTCACAAATAATTAATCAATTAATTATCTAATTGGAAAGCCCCTAAATCTCATAATTAATTTCCAAATTAATAAAAAAAATTCAAGAACCTTAATCTCATGATTATATCCTCAAATAATAATCATTTTCTACAATAAACCATTTAATGAATTAGCCACATTAATTAATTGAATTTAGGAATTAAAATTTCTAAAAAAATACTAGCAATTATACAATTGCATACACTTAATAAAAATTATGACTATGGTAATTGATGATTTGACCACCTACATAATGAATGTTGATAAAAAGCACTTGCCAATGGAAACACCAAATTTTATTAGAACAAATAACTAGAACAACATATTTATTGAATTCATAGATCCAAGATATAAATAATCATGATCTAACAAAATTAGATCTAAATCAAGATACATCAGCATATTAACTTCAATATTTTATCCATGGAGAGGAGTATAAGAGAGAGATATATCAAATGGGAAGAACCACTTACCCCAATTTTTTGACAAATGATCTCCTAACTGAAATCCTCAAAAATTGAAAAACACAACAATGTAGATCAAGATCCAAATCTCAAAATCCTAAATCAAGATTAAAGGAAATAAAGAACTAGAAAGATTAGATATAGATATATAATCATATATCTAAATCTCACCAAATATATATATATCTATCTAATACAGTGTATTAAATTGGTGAAATAAAGTGTAAAGATTGGAGTAAGAACAATGGATGAATGAGTGAAGAATAAACTTAAATATAGAGAAGTTTTCTTTCAATATAAGCTTAGATTCGCGAAAAAAAGATGTCGAGAGGGCATGAAATACATCAAGAGAGGCCCCAAAACGTAAAATAGTACCCATGGATCTATGGGTATCAATATTGGGTTAATTATGCGATTTGGTAATTTTTAGAATTAATTTTCAGACTTACTTAATTCCCACAAATGATTTCAACAAAGGGGTGCATGGTTTATCCCATATCTTAATTTTTTTTAAAAAAAATTCACCCAAACTATAACATTATTCCCCATCCCATAGGCTTGAGATGGCGGAGGAATGCTAATTTTCCATATGAATCATTCCAAATGGTGCCAGAGGCTAGTAATAAATTTTTAGGGCTTCAAGGAAAAATTGGGGAATAATTTTCCCTTGAGATAAAATCAACCCACCAACAATCCATTATCAACAAACTACATGATGCAAGTCAACCAGATTAACCAAAACCATACATTACCAAAAAAACAACCAAACTATTCCATAATAGTTCCCAAATTTCAATACAACCAACCCAAATATCAGAGTACCAAGAGGAAGACTACACAACAAGACCCTAATGAACTAGGAAACCATCCATAGCTCCACAACAAGCTCCATGCTCCAAGAACCACAACATCACTAAATCATCATTCCAAAACACTAGAAAAATGAGATGTTTTACTCTAACATGTGTCCCAGAATACAACATCTACAAAATCACCCATGTTTCAATGCTAGGGTGAGTAATAATACTCAGTAGGATTACCCCAAATGACATCCCTAAGCATTCCACTGATAAATAACCATTAACACATTTATGTAAATTAGATTATATAAAACATTAAATAGTGCAACAATTACTAATAATCTAGACACCCCCTTACCCATCCACCTTTAAAAACCATGGAACCCAAGGGAAATCCAATTTACCATGTCAAATACACTTCACTATTTCACATTAGCACAACAAATTCCATCTCAAAAAGAAACACACAACAAGGAAACCAAAATAGTGGAGCTTCCATCCAACTCGTTCACTACATTTCCAACTAGTGGTGCTTTGAAACCACTATCCATAATAGTGGATATTCCATCCACTATCAATCAAATTTTATATTGATACTTACCATCCACTTCCACACAATAAACACAAGTCAAAACACTTAATCAACCAACAAGAATAAATCACAAAGTCCACACAATAAACACACAACTATTTTTAACACATGCCAATTCACTTCAATAAATCACACATTTATTGAAAACAACTTCTACAATATTTCTGTGTCAAACCAGATTTCAATAAAACCACATTTATTGGAAACCATTTCCATAGAAAATTTTCATTATCTAAACCAAGAAACATGTTTTAAAATCAACATTTCGAAATCACACAATGAAACTCCTCTTTTATCAATATATCATTCCACCAAAAAAATCCACAAATATTCACCCAATGTGTTTCCATCAAGATTAAAACAACATATTCAAATTTAATTTAAGACAAATAAATTAATTTCAACCAAATCTATTATTTCTAACAAAGTGGAGTCGAGAGAGAATCCACCTACCTTTAGGGTTTTGGCGATATTGACCCACAAATAACTACACCACAAATATGAAAGATGCTCCACTGAAACCAATCTAGATTACCTTCCCTATCATAAAAAATACCTAATATCATCATTTAAGAAAAAAATACCCCATATATACACACACAATAGATGTATATCTAGAAAACTAAGAGAGTGGGAAGAGTCGATCTAGAGAAAACTTAAGAGAAACCAAGAGAGAAGACTTAACCAAGATGAACTACCTTCAACCTACCATGAAACCCCTTCAAATCCCTTCCAAAATGAGTGGGAGATAACACATAGTCCTTGAGGAGAAGAATTCTTGCATAGGATTCGTATGGGATAAGAAATGAGTGAGTTAGGGTAAATCCTGACTAACCCCATTTTAAAAACAAAACTTTAGTGGGATGCACAGTTAGCTTGTATGGTTTGACAAATTGTATACTAACTGTGTGGATGCTATTTCCTTAGAGGAATATCACATGGACTACCTACATGTTTATAAAAACCATGTATAAACCATTCTGAACCCTACTTCCTCGATTTTCATGGTTTTTCTGGGATTCGCGAATGGTTTTCCCTAAATATTCTCAAATTGTGCACCCTTAAAAAGACTTCCAAAATATTCTAAAACCATTCCATACTCTCCCAAACTCATCCAAACTAATCCCAAGAACATTAAACACATAAAAAAGAATAAAAAAGGATAAATACCTCAAATAGGGTGGTTCTACATTCTTCCCACCATTGTACTTTCTGTCTTTGTAATGTAGAGAACCATCTCTTTACCAAAAGAGATCAAGACATTTCTTGGCCATCAATTTCACCCACTCCCACGTCTCCTCTTGAATCTGACCATGCATCCACAAAACCTGAACTAAACCAATTATTTCACCATGAAATACATTTTCATATCTATCCACAATCCACACTGACACGTGCACCAAGGAAGCATCAAATTCCATCTCAACATGATCCCAATGAATCAAATTATCACATCTGACTGATACTTTTTCATCTATAACACATGAAACACATTGTGCACTGAACTAAACCATGTTGGAAAATCCAACCAATAAGACGCCTCTCCAATCTGCTCAAGTATCTCAAATGTCCTAATATACCTCAGAGATAACATACCCTTCTTTCTGAATGGATAATGTCTCAACCTTGGGGAGATCCTAAAAAACACATGATCACACACCTCAAAAGACAACGATCATCGACAATTGTCTGCATATTATTTCTGATAACGTCTAGCCGTCTCTATCTTCTTTCTGATCGATATGATCTTCTATGTAGTCGTTGGGACAAGGATCGGTCTAATCATCAATGTATCATCTTTTTCCACCCAATATAGTGTAGAATGACATGGATGCCCATACAATGTCTCAAATGGTGCCATATATATTGAAGCCTGATAAATTTTATTATAGGATAACTCTACCAATTCTAATTTCCTCTCCCATGAACCACCAAAATCCATCAGGGAAGACCTTATCATATCCTCAAAAGTTTGAATCATCCTCTCAGATTAGCCATCATTCTGAGGATCATACATTGTTCTCATCATCAGCTGTGTCCCAAGGGCTTGCTACAAGGATTTATAGAAATGAGATGTGAACCATGGATATCTATCTGATATAATTGAAACTATAACACCGTGCCTCTTTATCACTTCTTGAATATATTTTGGACAGATCCTCCACCGTATGGTATTCATGAATCAGAAAGAAATAGGCAAACTTTGAGATTCCATTCACAATCACCCATATCGAATCGTTCTTCCTGACTGTTATTAGAATACCCGTCACTAAATACATTTCTATTTATCCAACTTTCACACTAGGATAGGTACATACTACAAAATTTATAATGGTCGTTGATGCTCTACCATGACATGCTAACATTTCAAGAATCTTGAGACAAACTCAGCCACACCCCTTTTCATACTAGTCCACCAAAACTACACATTCAAGGTATTATACACATTCAAAATTCTAGGATGGATAGACCATTTAGAATGATGATAATCCCTGAAAAGATCCTCTCCAAAAGACAATGGTACCCCTAACCGATTCCAAAAACAAAATACTGAATTCCCATTTAGTCCCAGGCCCTCAATGGTCTTCCCAGCATTGAGTTTCGACCTCATCACCATACATTGAGAATCAAATATGTGTGTCTCTTTAACCAAACCAACCATGTCCAGAACCAATGAAACTAGATATAAGACCACTCTGTCTCCCCAGTCATCAAATTCCAACCGCATGTCGGCTATGACCGACACAAGCTACCACAGATCTTATTTCAGTTTCACTACATGAACATATTATTTTCTACTTAATGTATCTTCCACCTAATTTAACTTAACTAGTGTTTACATTATGTCAAAATAATACATTTGGAGATATTCCATCCATATCCATTGCCTCAAATTCAAATATCTTTGTGAGAAAAATGAATTAAGCTCTTTTGGTCAGTAAAGACAGTGAATTTATCACCTAGGAGATAATAATGTCACATTTTTAAATCATGAACCACTTCCTCCAACTCGAAACCATGTGTTGGGTAGTTCTTCTCATTCATCCTCAACTACCACGATCCATATACAACCACATGACCCCCCGTCATGAGAACACACTCCATTCCTTATCTCGATGTTTCACAATACACCGCTTACCCTTTCTGTGGTTCTAGAAAACCCTTGATGGGGGCTGATGTAAGGAGACCCTTTATCTCTTTAATGAATTTCTTACACTACTCATCCCATTGAAATTTGATATTATTCCTTGTCAAAGATTTCATCGGTGAGGCCAATTGTGATAAATAATGAACAAAACATCGATAATAGAAAGCTAGAACAAGGAAGCTCTGTATCTCAGAAAATTATTTGGTAGTTTCTAGGAGATAAAAACCTCTATCATTTTCAGATAAATAGAAACACATTTCGTTGAAATAACACATCCAAGGAAACAAACCTCATATATCCAAAAGGCACACTTTGAAAATTTGGCATACAACCGATGATCCCTCAATATCCTCAACATTGTTTCCAAGTGCTACTAATGATCCACCCTTGTCCTAGAATACAAATGTATATCATCAACAAATACCAGCATAAAAGAATCTAGATATCAATAAAATATATGATTCATCAATTCCATGAACACTGTTGGTGCATTCGTTAGACCAAAGGGCATAACCACATACTTGTAATGGCTATATATACTTGCGAAAGATGTTTTGGGAATATCATCCTTCAACACCCGAAATTAATGATATCCTGAAATCATGTCAATCTTAGGGAACCATTGAGCTCCCTTCAACTGGTCAAACAAATCATCAATTCTTGGAAGTGGGTATCGATTCTTTATCATAACCTGATTAAGTATTGGATAATCCATATAGAGGTGAAAAGTTCCATCCTCTTTTTAATGAACAACACATGTGTTTCCCATGGAGACATGCTAGGCAGGATGAACGCTATGATCTATAACTCTTCCAAATACATATTTAATTCCCACATTTCTGCCGCTACCATACAATAAGACAAAATCTAGATAGGACTCATCCTTGGAAGGAGATCAATCATAAACTCCACTTCTCTCATGGGTGGAAACCCTATGAATTATTTGGGAAAGACATATATGAACATATCCAAAACTACTAGAAGAAAACTTTTATAAAATTATTCCACTGATGCCAAAGACAACACCGCTAACTGATATGAGATCATGCCATGAGCTGGTGCTAACAAATCTGTTGTACCCAGCTTTTCCTTCTTCTCCCCTCTAAAGAGTTTTTCAACACCATCCTCCATCATAAAGCTAATTGTCATGCATAGCAATCGATGATCGCCTTATACATTTCCAACCAATACATTCCCATAATTATATCATAAGAATTTATATGAAGCACTTATAAATACCACAACAATTCAATTCCACCCACCACTAAGAAAAATGCATTACATAGGAATGCTTGACACTCTCTTTGACCCAGAGATTATTGTTGTTTCAAAACTGAAGGCTTAATTTATATAGTTAAACCTAGTAAACTAATAGAATGATAAGTAAGAAAATAATTTGAATCACCCATATCAAACAAATCTTGCATTAACATGGAATTTAAAATAACCACACCTCGCACCGTGGATGCTCCCGAATGATCATCCATCACTACCTATTCAGCTATGCACAACTGGTTTCTTTCCACACTCAACTATTTATTACCCTGACGAGGTATCATGGTATTGTCAGAATCACCACGTCCAACATTACCCTACTACCAAGGGGTATGTTGTTGCAACCATAACATTAAGGCATATGACCCCAGTGACCACTGAGGTTTGTCACAGACACCTAAACTCATATAATTAAAATAATAATGCTAAATATGCCTCATATGCTTAAAATTATGACATTATTGATGTTGTTTGATTCAATCCCTCTTTAGGTGCCCCATAGAGCCACAATAAAAACATCTCAGCTTACTTTGAGGATTCAGAAGAAGATTCACTGATCCCGCCATCAGATACTGAGTTGAACTCCCACCCTAGAAATAAGTGTCCCTCTTCTGGATGTACCCATCATTTGTGTTCCCACTATTTCCCATGGGTACCAACATGCATCCCCTATATGTAGCCCTCAAAAGATCCTACTTATCCATGGTATCTATATTCACCATTTATGTGTAATAATTTATACATAACACTGTTGTCATGGAACAAATTTCCTACCTCAACCCAAAATCAATAATTTGTGCCTTCAATGATGTGCTACCCACAAACTCAGTTGAAAACCACACTAATATCATAAAAATAGCCACATATTCTGTTACCACCATTTTCACTTTGTTCAATCTAAATAAATATGATGTATGTTGAATTCTGAACATATGGGGATTGAATTGTTTATTAAACAGCTCCTCAAAATCCTCTCATATCACACTTTGTCCATCCCATCTTGGACCGCCATCTTCCGCCACTTAAGGGAATGATATTCCAACATATAAATGGGTAACTTTACATTCATCCCCTCTTGTGTTCCCAAGAATTAAAATATCTTATTCATTCTATTCAGCCACACTTCATCCCATTGAGGCTCTAAATAACCCTTAAAAATGGGTAGAATCCTCATTTGAAACTGAATTTCATGATCCACATGATTCATTTCATCCACTTTATTCCCACCTTCCATAGCTTGAAAATAGTTCACTATACTCTACACTAGTATCTGATTCACCTAGGGCTTAGGTGCAACCACATTTTCAATAGCTTCTTTTAGTTGGTCTCTACGACACCTACCTGATGCCATTTCTGTCAGCACAAAAACAACCATAAGTCCCACTCCCTTAATAAGAAAGGGTATATAATTTTTAAATTCAATAACATAATAAGTATAACAACCAAGATTTCCACATTTTTACATTTCCCATGTTTCACTATTCTGAAAAATCCATCATGTTTTGGAAATCAACCCATTTTAAAATACCACACATTTATAAATTTCAAATCCATCTGTTTTGAAACCCAGTTCAGATTTTTCAAAATAAACACATTCATATCACACCATAAATCATTATACCCCAATTAAACATGCATCTTAGTGGGTAGTCATTTCTAACATGCATGTCATGTCCATCTCATTTGCTACACCCACGAAAATGAGATTTCCAATTCCTCTAAGTGCCTCCAAACACTTATGTTCCCAAATCCCTAGTAGAATAAAGTGCATCATAAAAGTTTTAGTTATGTCCTTTTTTCTATACATTTAAAATTACAACAATCTTATGAATTTCTTCTATCCTAAATCAAGGAATAGACAAAGAAATAATGTCAACCTCAACACCAACAGTCAACGCCAATGTACTGAACAACTGCTGTCAATCGAAATACAAGGACCAAACAAAATGATACCACTTTTAACACCCCAACCCATCCCATTGGCTTGAGAGGATGCGGGAATAATATATAGCCTTAGGTGATATTCCCAAGGCACCAAAGGATGGCAGTAACTCCCGAGGGCTTCGAGGATAAATTGGGGATCACTTTTCCCTTGAGATATAATCGACCAACCAATAATCCATTATCAACCAACTACATGATTCATGTAAACCAAAGAAACAAAACCCATACATTTACAAAAGACAACCAAACAATTCCATAACACTCCCCAAATTTTGATACAACCAAACCAAATATCAGAGTACTACGTGTAAGAATACACAACAAGACACCAAAGAACTAGGACACCATCTATAACTCCACACCAAGCTCCATACTCTAAGCACCCCAACATCACCAAAGCATCATTCCAAACAACTATCAAAATGAGATGATTTATTCTTACCTGTGTCCCAAAATACAACATCTTCAAATGAATCCATGTGCGAAAGTAGGGGTGAGTAATAATATTCAGTAGGATTTCCCCAAATCACTTCCCTACACATGCCACTGGGAAAAAACTGTTATCACATTTATGTAAAACAATTTATACAAAACATTACATAATTCCACAATTACTAATAATCTAAACGCATCTTTACCAATCCACATTAACTAAACAATAAAACCCTAGGTAAAACCAAAAAACCATTCTATAAGACACTTCCGCATTTTCAATTAGTACAAAAACTTCAATATTTAAAATCAACACACAACAAGGAAAAAAATGATGGAACATCCATTGAAACCACTCACTACATTTCCGACTAGTGGTGCATCCCAAAAACTATCCATAATGGTGGATCTTCCATCCACTATCCATTACCATTATAGTGAGAATTCCCACCCACATCCACCCAATCAATACAAGCCATAAAATTTAATCAACCAACAATCATAAAGCCACAAGGCCCCACAATAATCACAGAACAATTTCCAACACATTCAAATTCACTTCAATAAATCACCTATTTATTGAAAACAACAACTACTATTTTTCCATCCAAACCCCATTCCAATAATTCCAAATTTTATTGAAAACAATTTTCACAAACCGTTTCCATAATATAAACTAGGAAAACAATTTTAAAATCTAGATTTTAAAATCACACAAACAAAATCGTCTTTCAACAATATCCAATTTCACTCAATTATCCCCAAATCTTCACCCAAAGGGTTTCCACAAATATTTCCACAACATATTCACAATTAATTTCAATTCAAACAAATTAATTGTAACCAAGTCCACTAGTTCTAACCATTTAGAGTTGATAGATAAGCAACATACCTTTAGGGTTCCGGTGAAATCGAACCACGAACAAATGCATCACAAATCAGGAAAACACTCCACCGAAACCACTCTAGATTATCTTCCCTAACCTAAACAAGCCCTAATCTCAACATTTAAGAAAAAAACATATATCTACTCATAATGGATTTATATCTAGAAAACTAAGATAAAGGGAATAATAGATCTTGAGAATACCAACGATAAACCAATAGAGATGAATTATCTGAGATGAACCGCCTTCAAACCACCCTGGAACCCCTTCAAATCCCTTAAAAATGAGTGGTAGGGCACCCATAAACATTGATAAGAGTAAATAACACCTATGGTTCATATTGTAAAAGAAATGGGTGAGTTAGGTTAAATCCTGACTAACCCTATTTTAAAAAATCAACTTTAATGGGCCACACGGTTAGCTCATACAGTTTGACAAACCATGCACTAATCGTGTGGATGATAATGACTCCAAGGTATCTGGCACGACCTACCCGCACGGTTAGAAAAACTGTGCTCAAACTGTGCGGTACCCCACTACCTCGAGTGTAACAATTTTCTTGGGATTCACACATAATTCTCCCTAACTCTTCTCAAACCGTCCACCCTTAAAAAGGCCTCCAAACTTTCGAAAACCATTCCAAACACTTCCAAACTCATCCAAACTCATCCCAATAACTTTCAAAACATAAAAAAGCATAAAAAAGGCTACATACCTCAAACTGGAGGTGCTACACAAACACTCCCCAAACTAAAACCCAATTTAAATGTACTCAATTCAAGGTATAATTGTATCTATAAATGAGACTGATATGTCTTCATAAAAGTTTGTGTACTTACAATATTCCAAAATTATAATAGCTTTCCCTCAAGCTACTCTCCCAAGACAATCTAATATTCTGAGTCAAGAATTTTGATACTAAGCCCTCACATCCATTCATCTTTCCAAATATTCTTCCTACTTTTGTCTATGTTTCCACAATACATGAACTAACATCCTAATCATTCCATGTAACACATTCTCACAGTGATCTGACACACTTATCAGATGCCCATCAAAGAAAGTATTGGTCTCAAGAACAACTTCCATAACACACCCAATGTGTTTCCCTATTCACTATTCCCAATAACTGCACAAAACATCCAATGTTTTTACTTTTCCATTTTATCAAAACTTCCTAGAAAAGACATACATCTACCACCTGCAATGATCACCTGGCCTTTCTCAGAGGAATTTAAAAATGCACCATATATGTTCCTTATTAGAATTCTGATGACACTATTTCCAAAAAATGGTCTCACCCCACACATATCCACTACCATATCACTACCCCCCAAAAAGCTTCATTAACAATACTTTGTTGAGAAAATCAGCCACCTTGGTATTCATCCACCATCGGTCTATCCTAAAATCATCATATATAAGTTCTCTATGGTGAACCTTCCACTATCCAACTCCACATATACAGCTTCATGAGTGTCACCTATAAGAGGTCCAATATCCCACAAAAACACATTTAGGTAGATAGTGATAAAGCCAATAATTTCTCATTGTACCTGGGATGATGTAAAGGTAGGGGACATTATAGTCGCAAATTTAAAAGTACATTATGATGTCACTGATAAATACCACCACCAATCCTCCATCACTAATTTTACCTCCCATTTCTAAAACACCTTAACCTTTCTAAATTCTTTGGCTTCCCTTGCCACCAACATCTCATCACACTGATCCAACCCCAAATTTTCCCTCATACAACTCACAATTGTGTTCTAAATCTATAGAATTCTCACTAAGAAAAACACTGATATCAATGGACAATTAAACCAAACCGGGGATTCTCATTTCATGGCATTAACTCACATTCCACAAGAGGTATATACACAAAACCATATCATGTATTCCCACTTTTTTGTCCACAAAGTCAAAACTGATGCCATGTTACTTCCCTTAACCATCCTACACCAATGTGCTAGTTAACAAGTGTAATCAAATTCACATTATTCTTGTTTTTCATATAGAATCCAATTTTTTCCCTTCATACATCATTTTACAATATTTATGAATTTCATTTTTGGCACCATTTTCATTTCAATTTCACATGAAAAGAAAATTAGTTCAATTTAAACAATATACCCAAAACCAATTTTCCCATGTGTGCTAATAACAATGCATGTAAAAATAATAATATGAGTTACTAGAGTGATTCATTCAGCCTCAACCCTCATTCCATTCATGGCCATGAGTCAATCCTAGCAAAAATAAAAAACAATAATCACATAGAAAAACAATTACACCAAACAGGGTGAAATAATAATCAACTCTAACAAAAAATAGAAACAACAACAATCCCACCCTAGGAACATGGGTTATCCCTCACACATGGGATAGATACTCCCATGAATGAGCTCATTACCATGCTCTGACTCTTCCTATTATCCTGTCTACCATTCCCAAAAAATAATGGTAAATAATAATAAAATAAATCTACCTCTTATACCACTATGTAACTTCTCGTCCCGAGTGACACATGCTGGTGCCCCAAGCCAGTAGGCCACATGACCTCAAGAATGCCTCCTCATATGCTAGAGGCTTCAGACTAGCAGTTCGGGTTTGGTAAGTCATTCCTGGGGATTCTAAACACTCTTTTTTTCTTTTATCATATTAACACACCATCATAAATTGATAAAATATTGAAAAAACAAATAACCATAAACAATACGAATATCTCATGATATGCATAGAATAATGTATAATTTCAAAACAAAATAATAAACATGGAATGATATTGTACATGCCAAGGGTCAAAAGAAACTCAAAAGTAAAGAAATTGACACTTAAAAGTGGGTCCCAAACCACTTCTAGTTCCCTCATCCATGCTCCACCCTAACTCATCCATCTAACATAGGGACTTTTCCATTAACCTATCCAGAAAACAAAAATTCTATTTTGGTACCAATCAAGCAGCCCGAGAAGAGTGTGAATCTCAGTAGGCCACCACCAATGAAATCTAAAAAAAATCCAGTCAATAACAATGTAAGTAGATGTATAGAGAATAAAATACATGTAATAAAGTAAATTTTTTACATTTATTCATTTACTCTCTAATTAACCACATACCACTCGGGTTCATAATGTCACACAAACTAAAATCATATACCTATATTCCATTATTACCATTCATAATTCATAATTCATAATTGAATGATCATGTTACCCTTCATAATATTTGCTCAAATCTCCATGTTACTATTCACCATTTAATAATACAAAATTGAATGAGTATGTTGCAATTCTTAATACATGGATAAATTTCCATGTTACCATTATCCATTTAATAGTATATAACTGAATGAACATGTTACCATTCATAACACATGGCTGAATTTCCATGTTTTCAATCACCATTTAATAATACATAATCTAATGACCATGTTACCATTCATAATACTTGGTTGAATGTCCATGCTACCAATCACTATTTAAAAATAATAATTATTTCAACGATTAATTATGTACATAATATCCATGACTAATTCAACAATTATTAAAACATAAAAATTCCATTAGTAAATTAAACAACTAACTAATAACATCAATAAATTTAAATAATTAAAAAATTATTTAATCAGGTAAATTTTTACAGTTATTTCAACAATCAAATAATCAAATAAATTAATCTAATTAGTTCAACAACTACCTAATCACATAAATAACTATGTTTAATTAAATAATTAACTAATATCATCAATAATAATAATTAATTAGACAATTAACTAATAACATCAAATACATTAATTAATTAAACAATTAATTAAAAACATTAATCCTGTTAGTAAATTCATAAATTAACCAAACACAATAATTACTCTAGTTAATTAAACAATTAAATAATCACATTAATTACACCAGTTAATTTAACAATTAACTAATTTGAGCAATAACTCTAGTAATTTCATCAATTTATAATTCACATTAACAACTCTAGTTATTTCATAAATTAGATAATAACATCAATAACTCTAGTTAATTCACAAATTATCTAATAAAATCATTAATATTAAATAATATGACAACTAATTAATCAAATCAAATACCTTAATTAATTAAATAATTAACTAATCACCTCAATACCTTCAACTAATTCACTAATTACATATTTATGTTAATCCCATTAATTAATTACATAATTAATTAATTACTCTCTTCAATATCATTATTTAATTTCACAATTAAATAATCAAATTTCTTCCATTAGTTAATTCATAACTTAATTAATCTCATCAATCCCATTATTTAAATCATCATTTTTATAATCAGATTACATCCATTAATTAGTTTATCATTTAATATGTCCTATTTATATACTTAATTATTTATATAAATAATTAATAATCTAAATATCATTACTAATTAAACATTTAGTTTATTACATAATGTTAATTAACCATGTCAATTCCTTTAATTAAATAATCAATTAATTGGTCAATATCCACAAATCATTATCCAATAATCAATTGAACTATTATTTATTCATATAAAAATTTTAAATACATCATAATTAATTCTAAAATTAATTATCTCAACTCAAACATTTCAATATCTCATAATTAATTCTATAATTACTTATCTAAAATCATATATCTTGATATGTCATAATTAATTCATCAATTAATTTCTCAACTCATATATCTTGATATCTCGTAATTAAAATAAAATTAATAATGTCAACTAATAGATATTGATATTTCATAATTAATTCATTAATTAATTATCTTAAATTAAGTCTCTCAATATATAATAATTAATCCCTTGATTAATTTTCTAAATCGCATATCCATAAATATCATAACTAATCCTCAAAATAATTTTCTAAATGGGAAACCCATAAAACTAATAATTAATTACCCAATTAACTCTCTTAATGGGCATTCCCTCATCCTCATAATCAACTCCCAAATCAGTGATAAAATTCAACAATAATCCAATTAATCAATTAGTCATTATCTAAATCACAAGTCCTTAAATATCATAATTAACCATTCTATTAATTATTTAATTAAGTATTATATACTTATCACAATTAATTTCCCAATTAATTATGTATCTATAAAACACCTTACTCATTTGATTAAATCCTCAATTAATCCTCAATTTCATCATTAATCCAATTAAATCAATTGGCCATTATCTAAATGACAAATTACAATATATCACAAATAATTCATCAATTAATAATCTTATTATAAAGCCCCAAAATTTAATAATTAATTCCAAAATTAAATATCAGAATTTCCATCCCCTTAATCTAATTAATAACTTCCTAATTCATCAGCAATTTAACTAATAAACAAATTAATCAATTGGCCACATTAATTATCCCAACATAGGAATTCAAATTGAAAATGAATGCGAGAAATTATCAGTTGTATACAGTTAATCAAAATCCAGAATATGGGAATTGTTGATTATAACACCTCCCTCAAGAATAGTGATAATGAACAATCTCCAAAGGAAACACCTAAATTTCAGCAGAACAACGATGTACATTGAGATCTTAATTTAATTACTCGATCCAAGATCTACATGAATCAAGATCTAACAAACATAAATCTAAATCTATATTCAATGGGGGATTTACATCAATATTTAATCTATGGAGAGGATTGGAAATGAGATATATATATATACATGGAAATAAACACTTTCCTTAATTTGTTGACAAATGATCACCCAATGGAAATACAAAAAAATCAAGCGGTACAAAAACATTGATCATGATCTAATTCTCAAAACCCTAAATCAAGATTAAAGAACGAAATGATCTTGCACGATTAGATGTAGATCTAGATTTACAAATCTTGATATTACAAAATAGATATATATCTATCTAATACATTGTATTACATTGATAAAATAAAGTATAAAGGATGGAGGATGAACAAGGGAAGAATGGGAGAAGAATCCACTTACCAAGAGAGATGTGTCCTTAGATCTAGGCTTCGATTTGTGTAGAAGGCTGGGTGGGACGAAAATATGTCAGGAGAGGTCCCAAAACGTGATAAAATACCTAATGATATATGTGTGTGTATTTTTTTATAATTGGGGGGTTTGCGAGATTTTATAATTAATTTTCGGACTTAATTAATTCCTACACACATTTTCCTACATATGGGCACAATGTCTTCCCTATCTCTTCCAATATTATTAAAAATTTCAACCAATAACTAACCAAAATAAATCCTAATTGATATTTAATCAATTAGATGAAAAAATTTTATATTTAAATGGTTATTAGATGTATCAAAAAATGTTTGGGTTCCTACACATTTGGTTGTTGAAATATGGTATTTTTTGATACTATTACTATTGAAATATTATTTTGATTTATGCGGACACAGTATGAAATCATGTGTTTGGATTTTGGAATTGGTATGAAATATGTAGTGCATTATATAGATAGTTTAATATTGACGGAATTGGTTTATATTTTTATTTATGTGATGGGAATTGATAATTCATTATGAGTGATGAAAATAGTGGCAAGACAAGATGTTTGGAGTGGAAATGGTATTTCCATTGTTTGTGGGAATATTTTCTTCTATTGTGGCATTTTTAATGGGGTAGTTTTATTTTTTTCTCCAATGTATTCTGTATTGAGGTAATAATGAAAAATTAAACAAGTAAAGGATAGAATTTAATTGTTATTGTCTATGATTGAATAATGAATGATTCAATTTAATGTCGTAATGAGTATAACATGAATAGTAAATGTTATGTATGGAAATAGAAAACAATTTTAATTAAAGAAAAACCATCAATGTATTTCAGGATGACTTCATTAATAAAAGTATCTTGTTTTTAATGTAGTGATGAAAGTGGCAATTAATATAATGTAGTGGTGTGGAAATGATTATTATGGGATATGTAGTATAAATTTTTTATTAACTCATCGGTTATAATTATCTGTGTCTATGATATATGTTTATTTTTTATGATTTATACCACACCATTCCTAAGTTTTATAAAATTGGATAATAGGTAAATGATATTTTTTATTATCCAATGACTAGGTTCATGAGTGAACTGATGTTAGACTACCCCTAATTCCCCATTCTCCCTTACATTAATATTATCAACAATAATGTAATGCGATTATGATTCATGGGTTATGATGGATAGAGTTTATAGTTATGGTGATATTATTCCATGATAATGTGATATAGGATGTGATACATGGTAGGGGTTTAGCATTATTGGAACAAGGAACAATATTTAATCCATTTGTGATCATTATTAACAACTATGAATGTTTTGATGTGTTTTCGGGATATGGTACATGGTGGTTGATATATTATGAATATGATATAGTTGTGACATGTTGTATTTGTTTTGATATATTATTTTTTGTGAGAACAAATGTCTGTGTAAGGGATGAAAGCATGTGGAAATTTTTTACAGGAATGAGGGTCAAAACCTAAGGGAAATTTATTATTGTGGTATATTGTTGAAATATTATCTCAATACTATATTATTATAAAATTATTAAATATATGATGAAGGATTCTTAATGAGTATGGTTGAAATATTTCTTGATATAGGTGTCAATAATTTTTATTTTTTAGTAATTGAGGCATGAGTTTTCTCCTTCCACATTTTCTTAAGTGAACTTGAGGGGGATACTACTATAATTACATATTTTCTTATTTGTATACACCAAAACACACACAAATATATATATATATATATATATATATATATATATATATATATATTCAATGAGGTATTCAATGTATAAGCTGGAAAATAATATCTCTATGTTTGTAGAAATAGTTTGAGTAAATGAAATGAGTGGTTTCATTTTTAGTTTCATATTTCAAAATATTTTTATGATTAAAATGTACAATAATTGTGGTATATTGGTTTTTATTTCTATTATACTATTTATTGGTTATATTCATTATAGTTTCTAATGATTTTGATAGTGATGGATCTCATTTCAATGTTTTTAAGCTCGATTATTATCATCAACACACAACCTATTTTAGGTAGGTTCATGTGGCATTAACATCATAATTGTAAGACATAGTATGGTTCTCAATGGGGGAGGGATTTGTAATTGTAAGAATTTAAGAAATTATAAATAATACATATAATGTCCACATAAATAAATGTGTCTTAAAATATTGATATATCTAGTACAAAGTTGAATTTAAAGGATAAGGATTTACATAAAAATGACTTGCTACTAAATAATAATAAGATCATTATTATCAGTGAATAGAAAAATATTAATATGAATGGGAAATATTATTCTAAAATGAATTTTTAGAACAAGTATAAAATAATAAACTATATATTAACATAAAATATATCTATAAATGAAGATTCATGTTTTCTTAGTAACTAATTTTAATATAGAAGAAACCATCATGTCTATAAACTATGGTAGAACAATTTACTTCTACAAAATGATATTGACTTCACTAAAGATGTAAATTATGAAGAATATGTGGTATTTTACCATTAATTTATAATTATTCATTCGAATTCTTTGTTCGGGATGTGGTCATCAATACAATAGAACCTGAAAAAAACAATACCCTGAAAAAATCAAGATAATGGATTCCTGTAGTTTTTCACATTATTTTTTGTATTCTCCTTGGATTTTCCCTTCGTGATGGAAATCCTTAAGTATTTTTTTCATTTAATTTTTAATTTTTATTTAATATTATATGTGATGAAAAATGTGATAGAATGAAATAGATTGATCTATTGTAACATGTTGACTTGATTTGTATGGGATAAAGGAATTCAATGTAGAATGATATAATTTGATATGCATCCAAATTCACCCTCACCCCTATCAGGGTGTGAATATTTTTTTCGCAATAGTTATTGTTGGATATAATAAAACATTACATGGTGTATAATTTATATAATTATTTATTATTATTTTTTGGAAAATTTATCTAATGTTAAGGGATTCATTTTTCAATGATACTAATACATATGGTTGAAAAAGGAAGTTTTTACATTCTTATGGTCTTGTGAAAAGATGATAATGTATTATAAACATCAATATGTAGATATAAATATGAATATTATATTAATTGGAAATTTAGACTCATAAAATAGAATTGTTTCATAATTTTACCATAATGTATAGATTAATACCATTAATTTTTATGGTACCTTAAAATTGTTGAATTTATTTTAAAAAATATTTGGAAAACCATTAGGGGAAAAGATAGTTATATATCCTACCACAGTAGTGAAAATAAAAATTACAATTATGAGATTTCAGTGAATGATTTTTTTATACTTTTTATAGAAAAACCAATGAATATTATTAATAGGTAGAATATGCCTATGAATATGGATGATCAAATCCTGGTGATAAATTCTAATTTAATTTAAAAATATATATAATAATGATTATATGACAATTGGAAATCTATATGCCCTAAATTCAAAATAATGGTTGAGTTTGATGCTGAATCAATGGTTTAAAAGAAAATTATACATTTTTTCAATATATATAATACTTTGGTAGTAACCATGAAGTGATCAGAATGAAAAATGAACACATATATCAACTCTAGATATTACATTAAGAGGAAAATTCATTCATTGAATTTATTTTGATGAAAAATAATATATAAATCAAGTATAGGTAATAAAAAAAAATACATTAGGAAATTTTTTTCAAATATAAATGGTTGATCTATACTACTATAAGAACATACATATAATGATTGAAAATATCTATCATGAAGAAATAGAAAAAAAATCCTAAATGATCCTTATTAAATATCTACATTAATAGATGATGATATCTAGAAATGAACCTTGTTGTTGCATGAAAAAATTTCAACAAAATTATAGAAGAAATACATGATATTAAAGGATATTAAATTAATGTAAATCTCATTAATATGATATAATAATATAGGAACTACCATTATCAAAGCATTATATACTCTAAGGAATGAAATTTCAAATCAAATATTTGGATGTATAATGATAAGTTATTACATATCAAAATTAGAAGGCTCTTTAATGATGGTTTCTACAAAATGATACTACTGTCAAATCATGATACACACTGTGGATGATTGTCTTATAGACCATAGACACAAAGGATGAAGAAAATACATTATATAAAAATATAAACATTAAAATAATGACATGAGTAATGATATTAATAGATTATGATTGATATATGTTTTCCATTTAAATAAAGATAAATATTTTTCTAAGATTGTAGTATTATATTTTTTAATAAAATAAAATAAATTTAACTAAATATAGAAAGTTAATTTTTATTTAAATAATACTTTTTATATTGGAAATTAGATTTAAAAAATTTCATGAATGTAATAGTATATCTTGATTAATGTTTCACCTAGGAAAGATAATTGATTAATAAAAACACATATCGTTAAAATAAAAAATACTATTATATATAAGAGAGAAGGAAGACAAAATAACTATAAGAAAAATGGAATAACATTACAGTAAATATCACACAATGGTTAAAAAAAATCATATTTTTATAATGGTCATTAATGAGGAAGAACAAGAAGCATACATTATTAGTTTCATAAATTACACAACAAGAATATTTTTGATTCTTCGTAAAATATCATTCATATTTTATATGAACCATGATGGAAAATTAAATGTTGATGCATTTAATGAAATAACATGAATAAGTGTGATTACTATGAAAATTTAAGATAATCCAAGATAGTGAATATTGATAATTCCCATACAATTATATATAATGATGTTATTATAATGTGTGTCACCTAGATAACCACAAAAATGGATTCAAATCATATTTAATGAAAATGATTGGTTCGTTGTGGCAAACCATATTCCTCATTGTAATCATACCTTGGATGTAACCCACTACAAATGTGATTATCATTTTGGAACTAATGTTTAATTTTGTGAACATTTGATATCGTAAAATAATACATGATATGTGATTTTACCGATAGAAGATAGGTTTAACATATGGAGAAACATTTATTAGTGTTTATTGATGGAATCATTCCAAATCGACAAAAGATAAAATTGTATAAAGATGTATTCTCAATCCATAAGTTATTTCAAGAATATATATTCGGTTTGTATGAATAATATAGAAATTCATGATTTGAATAATAATTTCAAATGATATTGAGTTTGATTTGTGATTAATATTTATGTTAAAGCCTTATCTAAAATATATAATGGCATCAACAAATATATGTTGAAATAAATTATATCATTCCATATTTCATGTTTTCTCATACCACTATATAAATTATAAGATATATGGATGGAAGAAGTGGAAGAATTAATTTAATACGTGATTATTATTATTCTTTATTAATAAATTTTTATGAGATTACTATTATTAATAGATACAATAATATTTAGGAATGAATCCAACTTTGGATACCCTCATGATTAAAGTTTCTCAATACATGGGTACATTAGTAAGAATTCTTATAGTTTTTTTCTTATTTGGATGTTTTCTCAAGTTATAGATCATAAAAAATTGAAAAATGACTGGGTGAGTCCTTCCCAATTGTGATCTCAAATAAATATACACCATCTTATTCATTAAAATATTAGGACTACAAAAATGATATAATTTTTCATCAACCATTTTGAGTATCATTTATGTTTAGTTATTATTAGTATGATGCATTTCAATTCTACTATAGGATATTTCATTCATGAAAATATAGTAACTTGAAAATAAAGCTTTTTAGAATAAAAAATTATTTGTGTGAGTGGTTTTATTGACATTCACATAGTTCCCAATAGAAATAAATCCAAATAAATACATTTTTTATCATTTATAGATTTTGTATTTATTGTATTTTTAATTTTTCATTTCCATTTGATTTTAATCAAATGTAAAAAACACCCAAATGGTCTTTTAGGTATCATGTGAACTATCCTATGGATGTGCACCTTCAACTAACAATGTACTTCCAGGGCCTCATTAGGTTGTTTCTTAATCATTTTAGTGTTTTAATAATGTATCTATTTTAATTATACAGTAGTAGAAAACAAACAAACCACCTAATTCTACCTATAATTCATCAGATAAAGTAAATATGCCTATTTCAAGATGAATAAACATGAACATATATCTCATAAGTTTAAATTGGTGGAATTTTTTGAGGTTATGAAAGGTTACAAATTATGTTTCGATAAAATTGGTTTCAAAATTTTCATAATTAGTAGAGATGTTATGTATCGTCTGTATTTCTCCCATAAATTAAAATATACGAGAAAACATAGTGACGATATACTAATTTATGAGGCAACTAAAACTGAAAATTTAAGCCAATATGAGGATGTTTTATAGCCTCCACCATGTATACCTCATCCTATGACCCATCCAGAATTGAGATCCATTTATGATTCGGATTCATATTTTGAACCTCCAAAAAATAATAATGATCACCAGTTGACCCGTGATAGATTTTTGATTGTCCCTTTTCCTACATTATTGTTTACTCAATATTATACGGATTCTTATGCCTTCAATGATTCCAATGATCTTATTGATGATTATATTAATGCTTATAAGAATTTATATAATGAAATAAATCCAAAACATTGGACCACTTTTATGAATGAACAAATCCCCTCCATAAAAAAATTTAAATTGTTTTATCGTTAATAATCATCCCAATGGTAATGTATTTGGTTGTAAATGTTTTTATAAATTAACGGAGGAAAACACCACTAAATGAAATATAAATATATACTAGTCACCAGGGGATTCCTCAAAGGATGAGGAAAATGGTATTTTGAGATTTTTAGCTAGTTTTAAAGCACTCTTCACTTAATCTACTGCATGATTTTTCTTCCTATAATTATCTTCACATTGAAAACATAGAAGTTAAAAGTTTCTTTCTTATTAGTGACCTTAGTGAGAAACAATATATTAATATTCATAAGGTACATATTAAAAAATTTAAATATAACCATTTTTTCTTTTAAATAAATCATCTTATTGTTTAAACATACCTCAAGGTAGTGATATAGATAATTTGGAAATTTTATACATAATAACTATTTCAGTAGGAGGAAATATGATGCTTGAATTTAATTAAAATAAATTTAAAATACCTTGATTTAAATTCAGTTATATTTATTTGACATGTTAATCTTTTAAAAAAACATGAATCTTATTACTATTGGAGAATCACAACTCCAATGGGTTTCTGAAATAAAGGACAATGGGGAACAAAAAAATCATTATGTGTATGTTAAATTGTATAAAAACAATAATATTTAATATCTATCATGGTTTAATTATGTTCCAAATTATTTTAAAATTTGCCTATTTGAATCTATCAAACATACTGTTGTACCATATGAGAAAAAAATTAATGATCAATAAATCAAGTATTCCCTAATAACATTAATAATGAGCTTGTGTATCGAATTCTATATGCCAACATTGTTGGTAGTGTCATGTATTCCATGATATAAACCAATAAATATTTAGATTTTGTAATAAAAAACCCTATTATATTTTTGAATAATCCATGGAAGCTTCATTTGCATACGTTGATGTGCCTATAGTGGTAAATATCATGTAATTTGAATTAATAATTGAATTATTCTAACAATTTTTATTCTTCTATAATTAGTACTAGATATTTATATGATGACTATGTGGGTAGTATGGACACTATAAGGTAATTAAATAGGTATGTGTTGACTTCATGTGGAGGCCAGCTATACTTGAAATGTGATATGCAGTCTACAGTTTCTTATTCAATCACAGAATCAGAATAAATATCATTGAACAAGGATGTTAAAGAAGCTTTATAGATTAGGGGATTCTATTCTGAACTAAAAAATTATTATTCTTGAATTACAATTTATTGTAATATTAAATATTATCTACATTTTTTCTCAAATTTTGTTTTCTATGGTAATTCAAAAATAATAAATTTTGGGAAAAAAATTATTAGATTTGTTATTGAAACTAGAACCACACTCATCATTAAGATACTTACATATAATAAAATGAATGATAGTTCGACTAGATAGGTTTTATTTTATAAATTAAAATACTATTGAGACAAATTGTATTTGGTTCCCAGGTAAAAACCTTAGGTTCAAAAACATCACAAATTTCTATTGAAAATTTTGGGGATTTTGGAATGTTGGATTTCATATTGAAATTACAATATTTTTATTCTTCCACATAATTTATTTTATTTTTAATTCATGAAATATGTATTAAATTTTGGCATTATGATTTTTATACATTTATTTTCTTCATGTTTTTTATAATTTTGGATCTCCCCCTATTCGTTGGAACACCATACCCTATGTTGGCTACATGGAATGGATTTATCCCACACCACTTACCTAGACCATGTTTCTTTTTTTTACTCTATGGTGATATAATACATATCTACTACTGACTATTTATTATTTCACTACCCATCATGTGTTTATTATAACTCTAAGAGTTTATTTTTAGTTTCAAATGAAGTTTTAATAAAAATGAAAAAAATATCAAAATAAGGAAAACCCATTCATATTATCTAGATAACTTAGTAAAAAATCTATATCTCATTTTATTTAAGTAGGAATCATCCTCAACTTAGTTTGACAAATGGTGTGACTGATATGAATTAATGTGAGTGTTTTAATTTTAATTTGACATTTAAGATAAAAATTGTGATATACTCAAATAAATGGAAACTCATTTAGATTGTTTTGATAGTTTAGGAAAATGATATATACATCATTTGTGACCTGTATATGTCATCCACATATTATCCAGATACATAGTTTTCCCGGTTTTATACAATGTGTAAGTTATCATTTTAAATTTTATTTTTTCATTCAAAATAGGTGTCACTCACTAAAATTAGTGGAAACATTCTTGTGATGTCATGATACATAAGGGAAGAAACCTATAAGTCCTTTGTGAAAAGGGAGGATCAATATCACATTAATCCAACAAATGATGTGACTAGGATGAATCCTATGTTGTTTTGTATAAATGTACATTTATGTGAAAAATATACATAAAATACCTAATACCAAGATAATAAAATTCATATTTAGTTGATATAATAGTATAACGGTCATTTAAATTTTTTTGACATGTATGAATCAGAAACACCTCAATCTGATGCATAGTGTGACTTATAAGACTATAATAGTGTTTTTTATTAAAATTTTATATTTTATATTGAAACACACATCAGATTATAAAAACCATGAAAACTAAATTTAGATTATATTGATACTTTAGGAAAAATATCCACATTTCATTTTGATTTATAATAATTAGATGCACATTAATCTAATAAAAAGTGTTCCTTGTATGACTAAAATTGTGTTTTATCAACTTAATATTCAAATTTCTATTCAAAATGAAATTTACTCACTAAATAATGACCAAACACTATCAGATTGACATAATACATTAAGAAAATTATTTATAAGTCATCTGTGATGTGGAAGTATAACACTTAGGTCAACCAGACACACGATATGACTAATATGACTAGAAGTGTGTTTCATACAGTTAAATGTATGTTTTAGTAAGAATACACCTAACATACTCAAAATCAATTGAACACATTCATATTGTTATGAGAAATTATAAAAATTATCATCATGTCATTGGTGGAATGTAGGAATCAACCAAATGTCAATCTTATTCAAGGTGTGACTAGTATGACTCTATGTTTTTCATCATATTTAAATTCGATATTTTAGTTAGAAACACTCATCACATACTGAAAATTAATAAAATTAATTCATATTTTTTTGATCGATTAAGACAATGATAAATAAGTAGTTTATGAAATTTTGTAAACAACCACACCCAAATCTAATTTACATTTTTCCTGATATGACTCAATGTTTATGTTATCCGTCTAAAATTGAAATTTTACATCAATACATGCATCACTCAAAAAAAAGATTAAACATGCTCATATTTTCATGATACATTTAAACAATGATTTTGGAGTCAGTAATGATGTTTTGGAATCAATATCATGTTAAACACAAATAAATTATGTGATGGGTATGGCTTGAAGTGAATTTTTAGTTTAAATTCACATTTTAGTAAAAAGGAAACCTAATATACAGAAAACTGTGAAAACACGTTCATATTGTCTTGTTATAATTTTAAAAAGATACATCCATCATTTGTGACATATATTAATTAAATTCACCTTAATATGATACATGACATGACTGGTATGAGTGAAATCATCAATTTTTAGTTTAGAATCAACCCTATAGTTCAAAACAGATGTAACATACTAGAAACAATAAAAACATATTATGATTGTTTTTAAAATTTTTTAAAAATTATTCATATTTTTTTGTGATGTGTAAGAATCAACCACACCTCAATCTAGTACATGGTGTTCCCAAATCGACTCAATGTGTAGGTTTTTATTTTAAAATTATCACTTTAATTTAGAAGAAATTCACATACTCAAAACCAATAAAACTTATTCAGATTGTTTTGATATTTAGGATAATTATCCAAAAGATTATTTTGATGTGTAAGAACTAGCCACACCACATTAAAATACAAGGTGTGACTTAAATGACTAAAAATGCGTGATCTTAGTTTTAAAAATACATTTTATTAATTAATTGTTTCTTATTTATCTTCATTTTATTTATTTATAATATTAATAACATAATAATTTTTTTATATAGATTCACAAATTTTTTCTCTATGAAGTGTCTTGTAATACAATTGAATCATGATTTAGAACTTTTTAGTGGATTATGGGGAATAAAAAAATTCAATATTTATGTTTTTTACTTTTTTTATAATTTCTACTTACCAATGTAATTGTAAAAAAAATATTTTTTAACGTACTATAATATTGTGTGTTTCTCTTTTATTGGTGACCAAAATTTAATTTCAAATAATGATAATATTTTTAGTTACTGTGTCCTATAAATTTTGAAGTACATTGTAGTAGCATGGATTTTATTATTTCTAGTTTAGAATTGATAATGGACACCTTTTATCAGTGCAATATTATGGATGATAATGGGGTCCATTATTAATACTATATCTAGTACTGATAAAATTCATAATCTTTTAACCATGCTAGTGATATAATAACATTATGTAATGATAAAACCCTTTTATGCACTGTTAAATGGAATATCTGCATTAGTTTCCCATATCACCATTTCTTCTATGTAATGTTTTGGATTATTAGTATTACCATGATTGTACATATTTTTCTATAGTCCCCCTTTTCCTTTCAACCAGATCTACTGAACATGATCCAAAAATCTCTAGGATAATTTGTTTTTGGGGTGGTTTGTGATTGTGTTGGCGGGATTGTGTGTTTACAGTTATTTCTTTTTTGGGTTTTTGTTACTTTTTATTTCCTCCATAGTTCATCATATTTTCTGGCTTCTATAACTTAACTCACCATCCCTATATTTAACTCATCCAAATTCATTTTTTTCATCCATCATATCTCTCCATACTTCTATTATGGTAGTGTATGGTGATCCCTAAATTATTTTTCATAGTATTTCATGCATGGTTTTTTCTTCCTCAACTTCACACCTCTTATTATTGTACGTGGTGTTGTCAATAGTCATGATTTCTACTGCATGTCTAACCTATTAGTGATGGATTATCTAATGACCCTAGGGATTCACTAGTGTTTTTTATTATGTTTTCATTCTTAGTGGATCATCAGTGTGAGGGGTTCTTCCAGTCCTATGATGAAGTAATTATATGGGTTCACTATAGTCTCACTTCATAAGGATGTGATTGGTTAAGATAAATGGAAATCAAAACATATAGGGTGGATATTTTTGGTTTTCATGGTTTTGGATAGGGACTTGGTAATGAAACCATTACCTCGTCTATTTTATATGACTTCTTATTTCCCCATTGCATTATTCCTAAAAAATATAAATAATATAATTTAAAAAAATAGAAATAATTTTCCCACATATGTTGACTCTGATCATAGGATCCATTCATGAGGTTTTCTTTAAAATCATGTTCAATTCTCTCAAAAACCATTGTAAATAATAATTATTAATGATTATTAATTGTAATTATATTGTTAATAATATAAAATAAAATTATTATAGATTTTTATTATTATTGAAATTATTAAATAATCCATTATTTAAATTATAGACTTTATGATTTATCTACTTATATTCATATTTAGTATAATTGGTCACCTAATATAAAAATCGTGAAAGTTAAAAATAAACAAGTGTGATTTTGGATAGGATATAGTGAAATGGATAATGAAACCCACAAAAGACTTATTCAGTATATAGTAAGAGAGTTTATATAGAACATTTGATTACATTATATGATATAATGTTCCTTTAAAATAATATTTTTAACCCTTTTTTCATGGTATTAGTCTTCAAGAAAAAAAATCCATTCATTAAACAATTTGAGTATCACTAATGAGTTCACAGATGTGAATAAATGGTTCTATTCATAAATTATTATACTATGGGTTTACAATGATATGGGTCAAGAAATCAATGAATTTGGATTTAGTTCTTCAAGGTTAGTGTCATGACCCAACACCCCAGGGCTCGATCCAAAACTACCCCAAACCCGCCTCTATAGTCGAGGGTTGGGGACAAGTGCATAAAGGAATATAAAATATTAGAGTAACTTCACTAATGTATGTTTATGTATACACCCATCTCAGTTTATAGCTCCAAAATATATATCTATAAATATTATGAAGTCTTTCTAGAAAAAAATGGTCTCTACATCATTCCATCCTTATATATTTTCTTCCACTAAAATAAAAAAAATGCTTGGGATACTGAGCCTACATCTATCTCTCCCGCTCCTAGGAGCTCTCATGAATTCTATTATACTACCAAAATTCAAAAACCAAGGGGATTTTCCATCCTTGAAACAACCTCTCCTATCAATCATTGATCTCTACTAGGTGCTCTACAAAATTGGCTCCATCCTTGATGTCTAGCCCACACTAGTCACCATAATGCATAGGGTTAGGAACAAATCATCCATGTTGTGACACATGAAAGAATTTGTGAACTACGGGGGTAGAGATAAGTAATAAGAAACCTCACTAACTCTATAAAAGACCGTGAATGGACCAATTTACCTTGGAGATATCTTTCCCCCCGTGCTGAATCTCAGATATCCTCATCATGTGGAAACTCATAGGAAATTATGGTCTCTATAATCAAAATATAATGGAATACAACATTGATATGTATAATATTTATACTTTATTTTATATTTCCTTATCCGTTCATGGATTAACTAGATTTTCCCCCATCACCTAAAACATTTATGGATCCACAAGAGATGCATCATTGATCTCTATCCAACACTTCTTAGTCTCCCATATAGGGAATCAAAAGTTACCATGGAAATAGGATATTGGAATATAATTTTTTATGAAAAATTAACCACGGTAAAGTGACCCTCTTAGATCTGAATGAATTCTAACATTCTATCCCTCACCATATCCTCATACACATGTATTGTGAAATTGGTCTACCCATCTTTCTAGGGGTGGAAGGATATAATCATCCTCAAATGGGTCATGAATTACTCTTATTGGCCTCTCAATAACAGTGATGTGAACTTCACATCACGATGGGATAAAATAGTGTAGGTAACCAATAAAAGAGAATAATCACTCGTATGTAAATATTTCCAAAAAAACTCAACTAAACGGTATTACCTAATAGAAAAGAAGTGTTCCAGCGTCATGATTCGTCTAAATATCACCCAGATGTTGTCATGGCACATGTTTCCCATAGAATCCCAGTCATAAATTCCATGGATATGTCATACAATTTTCACTCCAGGATCTCAAGGGGATATAAAAAACTCTTGGAACTTGGTTCTTGACATTCACCCACTAAAAGGTGAGGAACCATGAGACAAACTCATCCAATATTCATTCCATTTTGTCCCACCAAAACATAATCTAAACGTCCATGTGCATCTTTCTCACACTAGGATGTATATCCAAATGAGATTTGTGGAACTCTCTCATCACCTCATCCCGTATCATGACTTGGAACACCTCCCATCCATAGAAAATGATGATTTTATTCCCTACATTAGTAAATAAATATGTTGATTCTCTTAAAGATATCTTATCACATAATATCTCAAAATCAATGTCTCCTAACTGGGACCCCCTCAAAAATTGTAGAATAGGAAGAGTAAAATCCATCGATGGAAGAAAAGTTTCACCCAAATGCTCAACCACGGTCAACTGCAAGGAAGCCACATACTCAAAATCTACTTGTACAAAACTAGACTAGAACTTCTTAATAAGGGAATATATATCTATGTATTCATTCCACAAAGTATTAACTATCTTGAAGTCATTTTCTACTAGAAACTCCAACTAGAAATGTTGTCCCTGATTTAAGTCACTATTCTCAAAGATGCACCTGCGCCTCTGATGATCTGAGTAAATCATGAAGTTCTCTCCAAGGAGATTGTGTCTCCACGTCCTTGGGTTAAATACTACTACTTTAAGATCTAGTTCAACAATCATGTAGTTCTTCTCCTGAGGTATCAAAACCCTCAACCAGTATATGATAACTGCATGTAGATGCATCAATATGAAACCTATCCAATCTCTCAATCTACCACAATTCACTACATACTCCACTCGCCCCTATGGTAGTCTTAAAATAGGATCAATCATCATCCTCAACATTAACTCTTTGAAGTCTTTCTTGAACTACTATGTCTAGGTAAGAGTACTCCATTCCCACATCAGAGAGGTCAAAGGGGTTGAATCCTTGGAGAAGTACTCCAAAAACCACATTTAGCACCCTACCAAACTAAGAAAACTCAGCCCTATTGACATGTTCTTGATTCGATCCCAATAAAAAACTGTATCAATTTCTCTAGGTCCATAACAACACTATGGTCATAAATTAAATACCCTATAAGGTTAACATCATGAATCCAAAAGAGGCACTTCAAGATGATTTTATAATTCTAGTGCTCCTAATGAAAATCTAGAACTATCCTAAAGTGCTATGTATTCTCCCTCTCTACCTCAGTGTAAATGACTATATAATCAATGAAGAAAACAACATGTTTGTAAATATAAACTTTTAAAACCTGGTTAATAAAATACATAAACACTTTGAAGGATTTCCAACACCAAATGTCATCAACAAGAACTCATAGTGTCATTAGAGACATAGAAATACCAACTTTGGAAATCGTCATTGTGAAATCACATTTATGGTAGAATAAAAAATTGGTCATTGAGGACCATATTGTGCCTCACAATTGGTCAAAGAGGTCATTAATCATTGATAATGGTTACTCATTCATTATCATTTCATAGTTAAAGCGATGATTAACCACACAAATCCATAATCACACATCCTCATTTTTTCCCAAACTACAATAGATCTAACCTTAGGGGACACACTTGACCTCATAAAACCCTTCATTCAAAGGCCATCATCCTACAACTGCAACTTCTGAATCTACTTAGGGCACATATGATATACCATAGAAGATATTGGGGGATTCGTGGGATTCAATTCAATATAAAAATATATCTCATGCCTCGATAGTTGCCCGGGAACACCCTGAGGGAAGTATTCCATATTTACCTTCACGATTGAAGGAATAAAAATGTCGAAATATCCTTCTACACCAATAGAAAAAATCTCTAACTAATGGGTAATGGTATTCATCCTAATCCAATGAATACCCACTTGCCTCACTATGAGATGTCTCTATCCCACGAACTAAAATCTCATCGGATTAGTATGAAGGAATCTGACTCATCTGTAATGAAATTCAATCTTGGCTAAAACCATGGAAAACAAATCCATAACTAAAATAACGTAATAAGGTTCCATCATAATTACAAAAAGTTCCAAAATTATCCTCTTTCCAACAAGAGATATATTGCACTGGAAAAATATAAATGATACTGAAGAGGAATTCCTCATAGGAACCTCATTAAAATGTTGTTGGACTAACACCTCAATGGAGATCTCTAGCTCTCATACTATGAGTACATAGATGATGAAATGACACAAAACTATGTCTAGTAATAATAATAATGTATTATAATAAAAAATCATGCCTCTAATTATCTTCTGTTCTTCTAGGTTGTAATCCTCCATCGCCTATAGCTATCCATGACCCCAACTGCTAGTTCCCTAAGCCCGATGTGGGATATTGCGTGGTAGTTGTGAAAGGATCCCATAACATCATCTACCACCCAATACACTTACTCCTTTATATCCACCTACTCTGTTGCTAGATCTTCCTCCATGTGGGTGATCCTACCCTCAACGATGAGATATTAGATGATTTCACTATTTGATTCATTGTTTCTTGTTAACTATCTTCCTCCCCCTACAATCATGTTATGTCAGAAATCTATAAGCCATGTGACCTCTCTTATCAAATGAATAGAAAATCTCATATTCGGGATTCCTCTGACCTCTATTTTTCCCCTATGATACATGAACATGTGCCTAAGTATGATCATTTGGAGGTCTACTATGATGAGATCCTAGGGACTGGCACATACTACCTGCTACAGATGACTCATTCTTGTAATTCCCACTACCATCTTTGTTGGCACTACAAAAAAATGACCATTGTTGAAGGGTTTACTTTTCAGTTTAGAAGGGGTTATAACCCCTTATAAATACATTAGAAGCGATTATGCGGAACTGCTGCTAATGTTACCACCTACTGTTAGTAGAGGTAGTTTTGAGGAAGCGCTGGTAATTGCGTGGGGAATTTAGTAGCAGTTACATTAGAAGGGGTTGAGACCCCGACTATTGTTATCAAAAATTTTCCCAAAATGGTTTTTATTAGAGGTCGTTATAACTCCAACAGCCTCTAATATTGGTATTAGGGGCGGTTTTAAACTGCCCCTAATTATTGATTGCGTTAGAGGTGGTTTTAAACAACCACTCTTAATGCAACTTTTTTTAAAGAATAAATCACTTGTTGTGCGTGGTCCATCATGCCTAACCCCTATGTGTACTGATCCTCCTATTGAATCTCCCCAGCACCTATCACCTGTGTGTGTGTCCCCCACGCCCGTCCTATTCTCCATTCCCCCATGCTTTTTATGTCTACCATGTGATTGGTGTGAGTCCCATGTTTATTACGTTCATCTGGTCTGGTGTTGGTCCTCATGTCCGATGACTGTCCCATGTGTGTCCTAAGACCCTCTGTGTCTCGGTGTGTGTCCCCATGTCATAGTATGTGTCTCAGTGTCTATCTCATGTGTGTCCTGGTGTTTGTCCACAGGTCATGGCGTGTGTCCCATGTCTGTCATAGTCTTCATGTCTGGTGTCTGTCCTCCTGTCCTGTGTCTGTCCCCTATGTGTTCTGGTGCCTGTCCCCAGGTCCTCCTGTCCTTATCAGTCTCTTCCCCCAGTCTCTGCTGTCCAAACAGGTGTCTCGGTCTCCCCGGTCTCCAGTGTGAGTCCCTGCGTGCTTGTCCCAGTGCAGACCATGGTTTCCTCTTAGTCTGAGAATTCGGAGCCCTTCCAAAATAAAGAGATAGTGGGATTCGCACCATACATCTCCATGTTATATATGTTGCGCCTAAACCACTACACCAGATCTCTTTTTGTTTCATCTTACATATATTATACTATTTATATATATTGATAAGTCTGTTAAAATATAAATTATTTGCTTAATATATTTAAATACATATAATAAGTTTATTAAAATATGCATATATATCTATAAACATATATATATTAACAAATTTACACATGTAATTTCTATATTATTGTATTTATATAAATTAATAAGTGTATTAAAATAATCATTATTAAAAAAAAATATTTAAATACATATTATAAGTTTAATAAACTAAGCATATATATTAATAAATATATATATTAAAAAATTTACACATATAATTTATATATTATTATATTAATATATATTAATAGGTTTATTAATATAAACATTATTTGCAGAATATATTTAAATAAATTAAATAAATAACATGTGTCTATATATATATATAAATAAATATATATATATATAGGCACAACCCAATAAATAATATATTTTTGCATATATTTAAATAAAATTATGTATGTATGTATTTATAAATACATTTATATCAAACTCCCACAAACACAAATGTGTATTTATATATTTATTTTTAATTGTTTATTTTTTTTGAATACATCTACATATTATATATTTAAATTTATATTTATATTTTACACAAATATATATTTAAAAAATATATATATATTTATACATATTATATTTATATGTACACAATTAATATATATATATATATATTACATATTTATCTGAATATAATATATTATATATTTTATTAACACATTCATATATGTATACAATATATAGTATATATATTTTGTGAATTTTTCTTAAGAAAATAGCACGGGTTCACAACCCCTCTGATCTCTTAAATTAAAGGGGTTTGTGAACCCCCTCTAATGTAAGACATTAGTGGGGGTTCAAGAGGGGGGTTTTGAACCCCCACAAATGTCTTACATTAGAGGTGGTTTTTAACTCTACTAATGTCTTACATTAGAAGTTGTTTTGAACCCACACTAATGTCTTACATTATAGGGAGTTGGGAACCACCACTATTTCTTAAAAAAATCTGTATAACACCCATACACAAACATATATAACACCTCTAAAATCCAAATATATATATATAGTGCCTATAACTAATATAGAATAATTATAACTAAATATATAACACCACTAATTATTAAAGTAGTGACAATTTTAACATAATCGTCTCTAAAAACCAACTACATATTAAAAAAATGCTAAATATTTTAGAGGGTCTTATGAACCCCCTCTAAATTTGTGGACTAAGGAGGGTTGTTCACAAACCCCTCTAATGTTATAGAAAATGAATTTAGAGGGGGTTATGAATAACCCACTCTAAATAACCCCCACTAATGTTTTTTTGTTTATGTATCGTGGCTCGAATCCCCTCTTACATAAATCTCTCTATCACTAGTCCCTACTCCAATACCATAGAGTAGGTGGGAATGCACAAGAGTACCACACTGGCATGATTCTATCTACAATTACCATTCTCAAACGTATGTTCTCAGAATTAGTCATCCAGGATTATTTCAATGGAGTACCACATAAGGTATGTGAACCTAATAGAGTAATCATGTACAATCATCCAATCAAATTGTTGATCAAGACACTCTTGAATATTAACTAAGAGAATTCAATATGTGTAGTTGATCAACACCCAAAAAGGCTTTATTAATTCCATAGGGTGCGAGTAAAATTAAAAATTTATATATGTCCCAAAATTTAATAACTACTAGGGAGTAGTATTGTACAAGTGTGGGGTCAATCCCACGAGGAAGGTTCTATTCTTATGGAGAAAATAAATCTGATATTGAATCCTTTGTAGGAGTCCTTACTAGATTTACTAAATTTTTGGCGATGTCTAACTAATTTTGTATTTGACTTCAAGTAATTAAATAGTGGTTGGGAACAAGTCCAAGTATATAGATAAAGGTTATCGTAGTTCTAATCTTGGTAGGATCCTAAGTTCTTAGTTAGCGAAGAAAGCGGTAGTCGCTAGTCAACCTTGGTAAAGTCTTCTAGATCTACCAAGGACATAACTATTACATATTCAGGAGGATAGCTACAGTCCTAGATGCATTATGTTAATCTTTTATTGAGAAAATTCCTCTAAGATAATGGTCATAGTCATAGTTTACTTCAATTATAATAGTGTCATTTTCTGTATTTTCTGATGGTCATGGTATAGTTGCAAAAATGGGGTTTGACTGTTTGTTTATATACTATTTAATAATCTATTTAGGTTTTCCAAGATTATAACTAGAGGTCAAATTAAGCATGTAAATACATTGAACCTTGATCCTTACCCCGATGCCTTTATCTACTCATGGTGACAATTAAAGCAATAAAAGGGGTGAAGGAAATCATAACTATTCTAATGTGATTGAATAAATATGTGACAAACATGCAGGAAAACATTACATGAAACCTTACTAGAATGGAACGAAATAGAAATGAAGTAATATGGGAATTGAATGCATTGAAGAAAATGAATCCAGGACTCTTCAATTTCAATTGAATGAGAATTACAAATAATTAAGGTGTTTATAGGGGTAAGAAGAAAGAAATCTCAAATGGAGTCTAAGAGAGAGAGAGAGAGCTAAACCAAGAATGTACTAATGTGCTACCGAGAGGATCCATATATAGGCAGAAATGGTCACGATGTGTACTTAATCATCACATCGTGAACCCTTAATCATAATTATTTTGAAAAGGATCATTAGTGTGGAATAAGGTTCTCCCATGAATTAATGAAGTTTGACCATTTCCATGTCAGGTACAGTTGGTTCATGACTTGTACCACATGGCTAGCTAGTTTTTTGAATTGAATACTTAAGTCTTTCGTAGCATCTTGTTTAACTGTTGTCAGGACATGCAGCTGGGACTCGTGACATGCACTGAAAAAATCTTCAGTCTTCATTTTTTGTTCATGAATTAGGCTTCACAACTTGATTTAGGTTGTGATTATCATGTACACGATGGGAACATGGCCACCATGATGTGTACTTGGGCCTTTTTGTAGCTTTTTACCCTTTCTTCCTTGGAATCTTGTGAAGCTCTGTTTCCTACAAAATTTGACATCTACCACATGAATTATTCATTATATGAATGAAAATAAATGAAAATGTGACACAAAAATATATATAACATTTAGGATTATCATACCCCCCAACCCTTTAATCATTGCTTGTCCTCAAGAAAAATATCTCAACAAATATTTCATAATGGAAAAATATTTTATAAAGAAATAAATGTAATTTATTTCCATGTAATTAAATTAAATGTAAGAAGAAAAGTAGTGAAGTTCCAATTTTAATCCTTCCTAGTAAATTAGTCATGCCTCATAGCTCATATTTTTAAAATAAATTTTATTCCTCTAATCATAATATTTTAACTATTACTTAAGCTATATTCCAAGTTGTAATTTACCTCTCCATTATTTTTTCACATCACTCAGGGTAAAATGTAAGTAAGGTATGCTCATACCCTGAGTCCATGTTCCTAACCATAGGCTTGCACTGGTTCTATCATCTCTAATGTGTAAATAAAATTATGAGAATAATCTTCAGGACTTTTAGAAAGATTTTTTTATGACTATGAGGCTATAAGTAGGTAGATAAAATGTAAAAATCATGCTTAAAAGGAGGTTAATCTCTAATGTACAATGCATATGAAAAAAAGGCAAGTGTGAAAAAATTCCTCTATCTAGAGAGTCAGTTACATACTATATCACCCTAGGTTGGATCCATATGTATCACAAGTAAGTAGATAATGAAATGATTCTATTCATTTCCTTTCCCTTTTTTATTTTTATTTTTCAAAATTTATGCATAGTATAAACTTTACATCCATCACCTAACCACATATGATCCTTTGAGGGATTCATCAGTCTGGAAAATTGTGATTTTTGACCATCCTAGTACACAACCCATACCGATTTTTTTTTCTTTTAAATTTTACAAAGGAACAAAATACAAATGAGATACAACAAAAAGGCATAACGATCAAAACCTGGTAGTCATGTGAGTGCACCATACATATCAGAAAGTGAAATCATCCCATGCTGTCTGAATGCCTCCCCCACATTAGTTCAAATATAATCTTCAAGCATTTTACAAAGAGTATGGTAGGAATGGAAATTTTCATGAAATATATCTTCTTCAAACAATACATTCATGGAAACTAGAGGCTAAATTAAGGATACATGTATGGGGCATATCATGTAACATAGCTATCAATGGGTACCTTACTGATTTTAAAATTACACTTGTTTAGTCATCATTTTGATAAGATATTAGTGATAGTTCTAGTAGGTTCACACATCCCAAGTGTCTCTCAAGAAATATACTCAAAAAAGAAAATGATATTGAAGGATTATAATCCTATCAGGTAATTAGAATGAAATAAAAATTGGCAATTACTAAGGGATTAAATCCTATGTGGTGAGTCAATTAATCATAATTTCAAAAAATTTAAATTTGAATTAAACCTCCAAACTCAGTAATCATTTTAAAATTTAATGCAGTGGTGAAACATGGTTCTTAACCTTTTTCATTTTAACTTTATCTTTAATTTACATGTTTATAATGGTTTAAAAATTCATAGCATGCTTATCAATTTGAAAAATGTCTCATAGAATAGTGAGAAAAAAAATCAATTGTATCTCTATGAAAATATGATAATGACCCCCCCCCCACACACACACAAACATAAAAGGAGATAATGTACCCACTATCTATGAAATAATGGGTGGGATTGGTGTGGTAGTGATTTTTATAATTTAATTGACCTGGAAGTGATAAAATATCTTAAAATGAGGGTATTGAGAGATCCTTGAGATGAAGTGGTATGCCATGGTGGTGTTTGAGTTGTCTTAAAATTGATTTTTTTTGCACTTGATAAATATATTAGTAGAAAAGAAATATTTCTCTATAGAACAAACGTTAATCTATATGTTTAACTATATGAATGGCTAAAAAATTCAGGTGTCAAAAGAAGGAATAATGGTAACTATTTTATTTATTGACTGAATGTTTGTACAATGTACAACAATGAAACAATGAAAAATTCAAGACTTAAACAAAACTCAAAAAAAACTATGGGTTGCTTTCTATTAGGTGCTAAATTATCATTGTTAACCAGATGGGTGGACCAAAAAATCAAATAGTCGTCCCACCATCTCAATTGCTTATTTTTCGCTTACAGCTACTGGTCGTTGTGTCCTCATGTTCACATGGTGCTTTACTAGATTGACAAATTTCTGTGCACCTCGACCAAATATTAAATGCGGTAGAAATGGAATCATTGGTGGGGGTGGATGATCCTGCTGGTGGATTTCCAATGATACAACATGAAGTTGATTGGTGATGTTAGCGACATTCTGGGTTAATCATTATCGAAGAACAGACAGAGGAATGGGTCCTTCGGTTACATCAGATGACTTAGAGGAGCTAGACATTTCTATGGAGAAAGAAAAAATAGAATTTGAAAACAAAAAAGTCATACAAAAGTGAATGAAATACAAAAACTATATATAAATATCTATTTATAGTACAACAAATTAATAATAGCCTTCCCCAATAAAAAGTATCCTAAATACAAAAAAATAAAAAACAATAAATCAGCACTTTGGGCCAAAAATATTCTCTATGGTCAGGACATCATCAGAGGAGAAAATGATCTAAGTGGACAAATCACCATCAGTAGAAATAGTAGTAGTAGTGGTGGTAGGTGGGGATGAAGTTGATGGTGGAGTGGTGGATATATTATGTTGATATGGGGTGGGTCATGGTGAGTCCATGATCTGTAGAGTGGTTTTGAGTTTGGAATTTGGATCAATGAAAGGTACTTCGGGAGTGGGATCTGTGGATATTCCCTTTCCCTTACAGGCCTATTTTAGGATAAAATCCTGCTGATTAGTAGGTTTTGTGATGTCGGGTGGTTGGCCAGAGGGAATATAGGGTGAGGAAGGGTGGATGAGTAAGGGGATGTGGTAGTAGGTGGTGGAGGGGTGATTAAGGAAGGATCAATAAAGAGAAGGTGGAGGTGGGTGGTGACCTGGTGCTGATTCACCAGGGCGCACTGGAGGAGTACCCATAGGTCATAAAGAGTTGGATGGGTAGGGGAAGGTTGGGTGGATGGGGAGGTGGTCGGGGTAGAAGATGGTTGGATATAAGGGCTTGCAACTGCTGCAGGTGGCTACTCGTGCAGATCAGCCTCCAGAGGTGCATCCGAAAGGGGTATTGACACTTGGACTCTAAGAGTACAAAAATATATGTCTCCCCCTTCACAAACATCCTCATCTTGTTCATGTGCTCAAGATCAATTACCTCAACTGGCCCTAATGAGGTGACCTGCTCTGAGGTGTCAAAAATGTGGAGGTTTCTGGCCAACCTGGTGATGAGTGATCTTCCCATAAGTGTTCTCCACCTCCTCTATTCCAGTACTCTTAATTATTAGGAAAAATAGGAATCCATGTTGATGGGAGTTCCACCCATGGAAATAGCGAGGATAACAATGTCAATCTATCTAACACTTCTATGGGTATTTCCTCACGCGAACCACCCATGTTCCATGGCCCTGTGTAGTATACATAGGGCTGGAGTCCTCAACTGGGTAGAATTTGTCATCATGGGGTCATGATAGGACTAAGGGTCAAGAGCGACATTATTCCAAGTTCTCGGAACACCCTCTCAAGAATGCCTTGTCTGCAATGTATGATAGATGTTAGAGATCACAAAATCTTTGGTGTAGATACCAATTCATACACCAAACATGTCCATAGTGAGCTGTTGTGGCCTTCCGCCAAGTTTGAGGTGAAGGAAATTCATCAAAATGTAAATGGTGGCCAGGAAATCCAAGAATAACTCCTTGTACAACTCTTCACTGATGTCAATGATGTTATCGATGTGTAACGTCTCCAATAAGTTGAGGATGGAATCTGGGACATTTAGCTTTTCAAGTATGACCATATCTAGAGTCTTGTTAGTCCTCGTGGGTTTTTCCTAGAGATGAAGATGATTAACCCAGTGATGTGGGATTTCAAAGAATGGAATTGGGTGTAAATGAATGTTATCATCTATAAATGAGGATTAGCTCATGTCTAGTGATATGGAGTGAGGTTGTGGGTGCTTAGTTGCAGGCTGCCGGCTTGCATTTGTAAAATATATAGATACAGAGGTGGAACTTGATGAAGGAGAATGTTGGGGCTGTAGTCTCTTGTTTTTTTCCAAAGAGAGGAGTGTAAAAAGGTTTACGACTTATAGAAGAGAGGGGGCTTGGTTGAGGATGACGAGAGGAATGGGGGAGGAGGGATCACAGGTTGTAAGGAGATGAGGGGAAGCTTCGCGTGCGAGATGAGAGTGGTTTGGGTTTGAAGGGGGGGTCGAGGGTTGTGACCCTTCAGTTATTTTTAAAAACTGTCCTGATCAAGGTCAGGATGTTTAGATAAGGGTCATGTCGTGACCTTGAGAAAATTTTATTTTCAAAGAGACAAAGGGTAACATCATGACCTGTGGGGTCACGATGTGTACATTATTATATTCTTCTATTTTTTCATCCTTTCATTCCCTTCCTCGTTATTCAATTGAAAAGAATACTCCCAAAGAGAATTGTCTAATTCTAACATAACTTACACATACCATGGGTTTCCTCCCAGTCAGTGTTTCATTTTTAGTCAAGATCATGACTAACTTAAGACTCTTTAGATGGTATAGTTCACACAGAATGGTTCATGAAACATCCTCAATCCATGATCATGTATTTTTTACTGTGACATACCTGTGTATAACTCCAAGTGGGAAATAGTGGGAAATGAAAAGGATTTCTCTAGAAGTAATTTTTTTTGTATTATTCTGAATGATGGATGATCGAATAACCTCTCTAGCGAGTGGTACAATTACATTTTACATCCTTGAAGTTATAGAATCCTTTTTTTGTCATATAGTCATATCATTCCTCCTTCGTAGACATGGTGTTTTCCTCATTCTAGGTATGATATATGATATTATAGTCCTTTTTGTCAACTGAGGGTTTCACAGCTCGAATTAGGTTGAACACAACGTGTAATTATCCTACTCAAAAGATGATACTTTCATAGTTCACGTTGATCAGTGCCTTTCCTATATCTAGGAATTGTCTTCCAAGTATAATAGGAACATCTCCATCTTCTTCCATGTCTAACACCATGAAATAAACTCGAAAAATGAACTTTATGACATTTAACAGTACATCTTCTGGAATTCCATGGAGGTACTTGACTGAGTGGTCAGCAAATTGAAAAGCCACCCTTTTTTCTTTGATCTATTTGAGCTCTAGATTTTGAAAAGTATTCATTGGCATGAGCTTAATGCTTACTCCAAGATCATAGATTTCTCTACCAAATTTTCATGTTACTATCTCATAGGGGATTGAGACACTTCTAGGGTCTCTCGTGTTTGGTGGAATTTTTTGTTGTACAATGGTAGATCATTCTTCATTTATAGAGATGACTCCCAGGTATTCTATTTTTCTTTTTTCTTTTTTGATAAAAGGTCTTTTAGGAACTTGGAAAAAATTGGCATCTTGGAAATAGATTCAACAAAAGTGATCTATATTTGTAATTTCCTAAACATATCCTAGAAAATCTTGTATTTTTACTCATGAAAAATTTGAATTTCTCTCTCCGAATATAGAAGAGGTTACTGGAATTGATATAGGGAAACATGCATAGGTTCCTTCTGTTGCTCAGGTATATGTTACATCTTATCTTTTACTTCTTCAAGAAGTAAGGTGGGATTGACTTCATCAGATTTTTCATCAGGTATTGGTTGGTTTATCTGCTCTTCTTCTTGCAGACATTCTTCTTTGGGTTGTTGTAAATCTATAATCTTTCTTCTCCTTAGCACTACTGCCTTAGATTCCTCTCTTCGGTATGTCTTACCGTTACCATGTAGTGTACCTGTTAATCTCTCAGATAAGGTCTTTGTGATTTTACCAATTTACACATCATGGTTCCTTAAAGAAGCTCTCTGGTTTTGCATATCTGTCTCATGGGACATCATTCCTTGATCATACTTTTTCATAAATGATCACAATAGGTTTTCTATATTGCTTTGCATCGGTCCTTGCTGAGTTCTTGGATGAGGTGGCTAAAATTGTTTTGCTCTTTGAGGGAATGGTTGTTGTTGATCTTTTGGTCTTAGTATAGGGTTCATCTGAGGGTATCATGGTGGTATTTGATGTATAATTAAAATAGTGATGTAGACACTCTATTTACAAGAGGGGGTGAATTGTACACTTTAAAAATTTCCTTAAGCAAGGAAAGATCAAAGTTTAAAAAGTTAAACTATGAAGATTCACAACACCTCTAACTCCAATTGGAAATTGGAATAAAGAATGAAATTACTAACTTCTAATTCTACACAGTTGCTTGAAACAGGAAAGTGATTCCGAATAACAGGTTCCAGAAATATGGATTCGGAAATTGAATCTTATTCTAAGATTACAAAATGATATTCTACATTAAAGCGTGTAAAATCTAAATGAATCAGAGTACAAGTTTTAGGAAATATAAAAAGATTATACTTTCCTTACAATACAATATGCATCGTAAAAACAAGTAGTAAAACTAAAAGTAACAAACAATAACTCTTTTAACCCAAAGAGAATGGTATCCAACAACATTGGATAAAGGTCCCTTGATTTATACAATCAAGAAAGTCTGTATTACCCAAACCAGGGCAAGCCCTCGATATGAAGATCGGAGTCTCTGTCTTGCTATCCCCACAAGCCCTCAACTTCAAGGTAGATGGAACCTCTGTCTTCCTCAGCAAGGAAGCCCTCAAACTTCAAGGTATTCGGCACCTCTGTCTTCCTATCCTCGGAAGTCCTCGAATATAATCACCAACGTTAGGAGTCGCATGAAGAAATATGAACGAGTGGTTCAGTACGCACAAAGGATAAAAAGATTCTCTCTCCAAAAATCAACTTAATAGCGTGTGTTCTCTACATTGATCAACTTTTTCATATTATATTGAGCTCTTTCAAATGAGCTCTTATTTATAGGAAAATTTCAAACGGTCGGCTCCCTCCTCCAACGGTCATATTTTCCATGAAATTCGGGGGGACCTGTACACATGTAACTCAACAAACGGTTAGTTTGAAACAGAATAGATGACATTGTTTAATAACAAACCATGTAGAACTGAATGCACGACATTGTTTTGTAATGAATAATTTGTGAGTAAAAACCATACTATGTTCGGAGTGTAAGTAAATTTAATGTTCGGAGTCTAACCAAAATGAAATTCAGAGTCTATGTCAACAAATGTTTGGATTCTGTTTTAGGAATTCGGAGTCTGGTTTCACCAGAGATCGGAATCTGAACTTGTAGAGTTCAAAATTGAACTGGTAAAAGTTTGGAGTCGAACTACTTAAGATTTCAGATTCGAACCCATGAATGTTCGGAGTCAAACTTCATAAGAGTTCAGAGTCTAACTACTTAAGAGTTTAGAGTTGAACTTCATAAGAGTTCGGAGTCGAACTTCATAAGAGTTCGGAGTCGAACTACTTAAGAGTTCGGAGTCGAACTTCATAAGAGTTCGGAGTTGAACTACTTAAGAGTTCGGATTAGAACTTCTTAAGAGTGCGGAGGTGACCTTCTTAAGTGTTCGGAGTCGAACTACTTCATAGTTCGGAGTTGAACTCATGAATGTTCGTATCCATAATTCGGAGTGTAACTTCATTATAGTTCACATCTAGAATTCGGATCCAAGAAACAAAATACTCCAATACTTGTCATTATATGATTCTGGGATTTTGGTTAAGAATTTGGTTTTTTTATTTAAGAAAAATATTTCTATGTATATGAAACTTTATGTTAGGGTAAATTTTCTTATAGAAGAAAATTTTCATTTTGGAGGTAAAACATACATTTGTTTAAGCATAAGGTGTTTGTGATTTTCAACAAAAGAAGGAATGGAAAAGTCATAGGAAAAAACTTATTGACTCAACAATATCCCCCTTTTTGGAAAGCACAATCATTCTTACAAATAATAATATAAGGACGTTGAAAATATTCATTAGGCTTTGAAATTTAAAACATATCTCCCTTTGTTCATGAATGAAAGTGAATACAACTAACTCCCACTTAGGCATTGAAACTCTAAGGATTGTATTCTGAATATCTAGAGTGGAGTTTTCATTATCATGGGAATGAAAAACTTCGAAGAGAGAAACTCCCCCTCACTTTAAGAATATTTCACTTAAAAATTTTTCTTTCTCCTCCTTAGGGGGAGTTATTTTTCCCTCTCCCCCTTTGTGATTTTCAAAAATAATTAAAGGGTATGGAAAAGAAAATATGGTACCTGAAACATTAGTATATGAAAAGATACAACGAACTGAATAACATTTCATTAGAGTTGGGAAAAAAATTTACAAAGAAAGACAACCACAACAAAAAAATGTAGTGGGTTCATTTGTCTTCCTTTTCCTTTGGAATGAGCTTCTTTAACAACGTTTTGAGCTTCTTTAGATCTCTTTGATCTTCCTTGACATTCTTTTCCAAGGCTCTTGTCTTCTCTTCTCGGGCTTTCAAAGCCTCTTCCTGGGTCTCGATAGCTTCTTTCTGCATCTTTATCAATTCATCTTGTGGAACGAATATTTTTTCAAGGGCAATTTGGAGATTTCTATCATTTATGAGATTTTGAGCCAGAGAATTTGCCTTGTAATTCAGCTCCTTCACTTGTTGACCACGGGTACTCTGCTCAATAATCAGCTCATCTGGAATATTCTTAATCATTTTGTCTTCTGTGTCAAAAGCTTGTTTAACGTCATTCTGAAAATTATCATACACATCCAAATCATCCTCAACTCTCTTAGACTACTTTTCTACCTTACTTCAGGACTTTCTATGCACATCATAGTCAATAAAGAAACTTTTTTTCTCCACTTATATCTTCACACACTTTTCCATTAGCATGGATAGTGTATCTGATTTCTGATTTTGGATTATCTGAATCATTTGACATCTAGTGTTAATGGTGGGAAATATTGGAATGACGTCCACCATCTTTTTCAAAGACTCAATAATAAGATCATGCCCATGAGATAATGATTCCAAATCAGATACATCTCTTTGAGATTGCTCTTCTTCAACTTGCACAAGCTTTCTTCTAGAGGTACCGCCAACCTCTTTCTTCCTGATAACATATTTTTTGGGAGTATCGATGAGGACTTGTTTCCCCTTATCAGATTTCGTAATTGGTTCCTCATTAGGAGATAGTTCTTGAGATTTAGAAACATGAATAATCTAATCTTCATCTGGTTTCTGTTTTTCTTGTCCTTCCTCAAGGAAATTCCACTCATAGGATTCTTCCTCATCATACAAGACTTTTCTTCTTCTTATTACTGTTTCTCATCACCATTCTTACTACCTTCTTCTCCTTCTTTTCCTAGAGTTACTAAATTTGCGGATTCAGCCTTATCTTTATAATCCTCTACTTTCTTGATCAAGACATCTAAATCATCACTTCCCTCTTCTTATTCTTCTTCATCTTCTTCTTCAACCCCTTCCTCTACTTCTTCAACAGGTTCTTTTTCAGCTTCTTCAACTAGTTCTTTACCTTTGTATTTTTTCGGAGTGGCATAGCTCTCAGCAGGGGTTTCTGGTAAAGAAGGTTTTGTAGGGAAAGATTTCAGATATGGAATCATCTCAGAAGCTAACTCTATAGCTCTCAGCAAAGATTGCACCACTTCATCTTCAGACACTTTCTTTTTCATTTTCTTCTCTTTCGTCTGGTTCTCTAACTCTTCCACAACTCTTTCTTTTAAGGCCTTAGCCTCTACAGCGTCCAATCTGAAATGTGGATCCCCTTATTTCCTCTTCTCTTTGTCTTCAATCCACTTTTCTGCCACTTCATCTATATATGTTTTCTGCTTCTTCGGCTTGGTTGAGCAGACTATGTTTCCTTAGATTTAGGATCTTCTTCATCAGCAGCCACCTCCTTAAGCTTTATATTCTTTATTTGCTTTTTGGATTGTTCCGGATTCTATGTTTCCTTCTGAGCTGATTCATCCTCTTCCACAGATAGAGGGTAAAATTCTCCAGATTCACTAGAAAAACCCATCTTCATCCTCTTCAAGGTGTCATCACTAACTAGCATAATCTTGAAATTCTGGACAATTGATTTTCATGAAACCTTGAAAGATTCTAAGCACCAAAATATCAGCTTAGGTAGTAAGGAAGGGACCATGATTATCTGAGCTCTAAAGTTTCCTTCTTTGATGTTCTTGATCGTAACCAAGAAATGCCTCATCAAATTTATCTTTCTTAGATTTACCAAGAAATCTAAGACATAGATATCACTTTTCTTTAAATTATCCTTATCACCTCTTCCTGGAAGCAGAAAACCTTGTACCTAATGCTGAATAATTCTATTGTTCAGAGTGAGATGATCAATCTTAATGGTTGAATAATCCTTATGTCCAAGACAATTTAGTGCCTTCTCCTTGTTGAATCTTCCTTGCACATCCTAAAGTTTGTGTGAGCAGAACTCAGCTTCTCCTTCGTAGGATAAACTAACCAAGATCGTGTCCTTGGTGTAAGATAGATTATAATTCTTCCCATAAGACTTGATGAAAACCATTCTCTCCCATCTTCCATCTGGAAGTAAACAGGCTCGTATAACTCAATCAGCAAATCAGTATAAATTGGATCCTATTTATCTGACTTTGCTATGCAGACATCCTCCCATCCATTCAGTCTAATATTCTTAGAAGTAAGGGAATCAAGCATATAGAAATCCAGATGCACCAAACTTTCCCTGAAGATTAACCACTTCGATATTGGCTTTGAAGTTGACATATCTTGAGATGTTGCTTCAACAAATATTCAGAATAGAGAGACCTGAAGGATTCAGAACTGCATTTCAATGATCGGAACCTGGCTTAAGAAGAGCAGCAGGGCTTTGAGATGCAAAAGATTTCAAAACCGATGTGGGACAAGTCATGGGGTCCACTTTATATAGGCGATGGATGTGACCTTTGGTATTCCAAAATCCATATAACGGTTGAAAAAATTCTCGATCTGATCTGACGGTTGAGAACATTCCCACAAGGAAAACAGACTCCGATCTTTTGAGGTTTTAAAGAAAACATTAGAACTTAAGCAAAACTAGAATCCGAATTATTTATAAAAAAACAGGAAAATACCAAAAAGCAAAATATGATTATGAAAACTTGAGTAAGGAAATCATACCTTTAGGATTGGCTAGATGGATTATTCGTAATTGGTAATATTGTTTTAGAAAACGAAAGACCATTACGAGAAGAAAAAAGTTACGAAAATTCTAGATTCCGAAAATTACAATTCTGGAAATTTTGATTCTGGAAATTATCATTCTATGAATTTTCATTTCAAAAAGTTCCATTACGAAACATCCATTCTGGAAATTATCATTCCAGAAATTTCCATTTGGAAAATTCCATTCCGAAACTTCCATTCCGGAAATTATCATTCCGGAAATTTCCATTCCGGAAATTCCATTCTGGAAAGATTGAGAGAAGAAAAAAAATGATTACAAAAATTTTATTTACAAAAAAATATTTGAAAAACAGATTACAAAAAATTTAGTTATACTAACAATAAAATCTACTCCCTCTATGAATATGTATTTATTATAGTTAGGAGAGTTTTTCAAGAAGAATCTAGTGAAGAATGATTACCTTATGGTTATCATTATAAACTTTTGTTTAATATATTAAAATCTATCAGAGGGTAATGATTTTGAGAAAATATCAGCAAGTTGATCTTGCGTTCCGATAAACTGAAGAATGATATCTCCTTTTAGTGTGTGATCAATAAGAAAGTGATTCCTAATATCTATGTGCTTTTCACGAGAGTGATGTGCATGGTTCCAACATAGGGCTATGGCACTTGTGTTATCACACAAAATTTCAGTCTTAGTAAAACTCAGGCCATAATCTGTGACTGTGTGCTACATCCACAACACTTGAGCACAACAACTTCCAGCTCCTACATATTCAGCTTTAGCAGTGGAAAGTGCTATAGAATGTTGCTTCTAGCATGACCAAGAAACTAATGAATCTCCAAACAAATGAAAAGTTCCGAATGTACTCTTTATATCCATTCTACATCCACCAAAGTCAGCATCCGAAAATCATTTTAAAACAAAATCATTCCCATTAGTATAAAATAATTCTAGATCCATGGTTCCCTTTATGTAGAGAAAAATTATTTTTACTACCTTTAAGTGAGATTCCTTAGGATTGGATTGATATCTTGCACATAAGCATACTGAGAACAATACGTCTGGTCAAGTAGCTGTTATGTAAATTAAACTTCTTATCATACCTCTAAAAGATGTTTGATCTACTGGTTTCCCAGCTTAATCAAGATATAAGGAGTTTGAGGTACCAATGGGAGTACTCATACTCTTTGTGTTGTCATAACCCTACATTTTGAGAAGATCATTAATATACTTATGATGAGATATATAGGTTCCTTCGGGTTTTTGAGAAATTTGATAACCAATGGAAAATGTTAAATCACCCATCATACTCATTGCAAACTCAGATTTTATTAGACTTGCAAAATAATCAGCTAAAGATTGGTGAGTTGAACCAAATATAATGTCTTCAACATAAATTTTTATAATCAAAACATTTGTCTTAACTTTATTTATAAAAAGGTTTGGATCTACATTTACCTTAACATAGTTATTTTGAAGAAAAAATCATGTAAGTCTATCATACCAAGCTCGTGGGGCTTGTTTAAGGCCATACAAAGCTTTGGTAAGTCTACAAAATGATCAGGATGTTTTGTATCTTCAAATCTAGGAGGTTGTTCAAAAAAAACATCCTATTGAACAAAATCGTTATGAAAAGCACATTTCACATCCATTTGAAAAAGTTTAAAATTGAATAATGCTGTAAAGGCAAGTAAAATACAAATAGATTCAAGTCTAGCTACTGAAGCATAGGTTTCTTCATAGTCTATTACCTCTTGATGGTTATAGCCTTTAGCAACTAGTCTATCTTTATTTATTACAATGTCTCCATTTTCATCACACTTGTTTCTGAAGACCCACTTTTCTCAAATAACCGAAGTTTCCTTAGGTCTTTCAACCAAGGTCCAGACATTATTCCTTTCAAGTTAAATTAGTTCATCTTGCATGGCTTTGATCCAATCATCATCACCTAAAGCTTCATCAGTGCTTTTTGGTTCTAATTGGGAATGAAATTCTATATGTTCTACATCATTTCTCAAGGAACTCCTCGTCCTTATGGGTTAATTTACATCACCAATGATGATATCATTGGGATGATTTTTAAGAAACATCTGATTTGGGTTTTGTAAATCCTGTTCATCAACATAGGGTAGAAAGTCTTATGGGGTAAATGTTTCAGAAGAATATTCTTGAACATTTTCCTTATCAGAAGGATCTTCTATAAAAGATTGATAATCAGTTTTTTAAAACACATCCGAGGATGTAGGTTGGGATGGTTTAAAAACAAATGGATCAGAATCATCAAATTTTACATGCACTGTTTCTTCAACGGTACAAGTATTTTTATTAAAAACTCTATAAGCCTTAGAAGTTGTGGAGTAGCCTAAGAAAATTCCTTCATCAGATTTTGGTGGGAATTTATGTAAATTATCTTTAGTATTCATAATGAATACTTTGCAACCAAAATCCGTGAAGTAGGAAAGTCTAGGTTTTATACCGTTCCATAACTCATAAAGAGTTTTGTTAAGAAAAGGTCTAATCAAAACTCGATTTATAGTATAACAAGCAGTACTAACAGCCTTAGCCCAGAAATTTCTAGCTATAGAATATTCACTCAATATAGTTCTAGTTATTTCTTGAAGAATCCTATTTATTATTTTAACTACACAATTTTTTTGAGGAGTTCTAGGTGATGAAAAGTTGTGAGTAATACCTTTTCTACTACAAAAGGTTTCAAAAAAAGAATTTTGAAATTCTCCTCTATGATCACTATGAATAGTTTTCAATGGAAGATCTTTCTCATTTTTAACTTGGGCTCTAAAACTTTTCAAATAAGAAAAAGCTCCAGACTTTTTTGCTAGAAAAAAGACCCTTGTAAATCTAGTGTAATCAACAACTAGAACAAACACATAGTATTTTCCTCCAATTCTTCCGGTTTGTGTTGGACCTAAAAGATCCATATGCACCAACTGTAATGCATTAGTTTTTGAGACTTCACCGATTTATTTAAAACTATATTTATGTTGCTTTCTATGTTGACAAGGATCACAAACTTTAGAAGAATTAAATCTAAGCTCTGGTAGATCCTTAACTACTTTCTTCTTTGTGAGTTTACATAAGTTTCTATGATTACATTGACCTAGTCTTCTATACCATAACCAATAATGATCTTCCATTGCACTATGGAAAGGTAAATCTTGGCTTCTAAGGTCTTCTAAGTTAAGAGTGTAAACATTCTCTTGCCTATTGGCTGAGAGAATAAGTTCTTCCTTGGAATTGTGAACTAAGCACTTATCATTCCTAAAATTCACAAGGTAACCTTCATCACATGACTGACTTATGCTAATGAGGTTGTGCTTAATACCCTTAACAAATAAAACATTTGAAATCAAAGTTTTACCAAGAAGAACAATATTACCTATACCAACAATTTCTCTCTGAGCATTATCTCCGAAAGTTACTTTTTCTCCTTTCGTCTTGAAAATTTTTTCAAAATAGCTTTTGTTACCAGTCATGTGCCGGGAACATCCATTATCCATGTACCATGTGTTGTTGTTGGTACATCCTTTATCTTCCTGAAATCAAGAAAATAATTAGACTTTTAGAATCCAAAATTGTTTGGATTCTAGATTTCCAGATAACAAAATTTTGGGCACCCACATCTTCTTTGATAAACATGCCTTGTGAAAACCTAAAGATTGGGTTTTTTTTAAAGAACAGTTCTTTGCCCAGTGACCACCACATTGGAACATTGTACAAAATGTGCCTCTTTGTGGAACAAATTAATTGTTACTAAAAGTTGTTTTAGCATGGGTATAACCAAATCCGTATTGGTTTTTTGAAGGTCGTATTTTAGAATACATTTTATCAAAATTTTCTTTAGCATGGGTGAAGTTTGATAAACACTTCTTTAAGGAAACAATTTCAGACATGAGTTTTATAACCATGTTTTTATCTTAAAAATCATTCGATTTAGAACTAGATCTAGGCTCGAAAACACTTTTCTTAGAAATTACTTTTTCTAACTCTTTATAAAGTTTGTTCTTCTCAGATCTTACTTCCTCAAGATTTCATGAAATATTTATAAAATCAGCATTTTTTCTATCATGATCTTTAGTAAGATTTGGTATTTCTTTCATAAGAATAGTATCCCTAGAGTTTTCCTTATCGTGTTTTTTATTGAGTTTGGAATTCTCAATTTCAAGATGTTCAGCAAACCTATAACCTTCTTCATAGGTAGGTAAAGTGTTCTCTTCATCAGAAGAGGATTCTTCATCTAAAGAGTTATAATATTCTCTATCATTAGAATTTAGAGAAACATTGGCCAATGATACAGCATTTCTTACCTTAGCCATAAAACAATGATTTTTTATAAGTAATCTGTCTATAAGACAAAGATTCTTCTGTCTTGATGATTCATAATCATAAGATTTGTCTGAAGAGTCACCACCACCGGCACTCTAGGTGTCATTAGATTTAGAACATTCATAGCTTTTTCTTCATAATACATCTTTCTATTCTTGTCACAATTCCTTTATTTCATTTCTTTCTTTTTGAGAAAAGGGCAATTCGGTCTAATATGTCCACCTCTCTTTCATTCATAACAAGTAACTTCTCCATCTTTCTTATCTTTCCTTTCCATTTTCTTATACATGGATTGGAAATTTCTCTAGCTAGCTATCTTTTTGATCCTTAGAGCATGATTTGCTAACTCATTTTTAGAGACATCACTCTCACTAGATTTAGATTGGATAACCACCTTCTTAGACTTGGATCTGGTTACTCTCTCAGGAGTCTTAGCTTTCATATGATTTGATGTTGTTGTAAAAGCAACTGTACCATTTCCATTCTTTTCATGATGTTGTCAGCATCTCTCTTCATTCTTGTTTCATGTTGGATAAGAGTTACAAATATATCATCTAACGATATTTGAGTGACCTTCCTATTCTCATCAATAGTTGTTCTTTTGGATTCCCACTCATTGGGCATAATATCAATTATTTTATCCACAAGAGCTTCATCATCCAAACCTTTCCCTCCCATAGACTGAAGAATACTCACAATATTCATAAATCTCTGTTGAAGTTTGAAAATTGGTTCACCATATAAAAAAAAGACATGATATTCATCTCTAAGCATAGCTCTCCTAGTCTCAATCACTTTAGAAGTGCCAAATTGTGTAACCTATAACTTCTTCCAGATACAATTAGCTGCTTCACAAGAAGAAATTTGGCTATATATATTTCTAGTCATTGAACATAGTAAAGTATTACGTACATTATAATTGAGTTCATATTCTTTCCTTTCCTAGTTAGTGAATGTTCTAAATTCATTATCAGGAATTCTATAATCACCAGTAAGCATAATGAAATTATCCACTCCAGTTTCGATAACAAAATTCTTAATTCGATCTCTCCAGTATTCATAATCATTCCCATCAAAAATTGGTGGTCTTGTTGGATTTAGATTATCAATAGAACCAACATTGATACCTGTCATTCTTAAAATACCCTTTGCCACACAAACTTGTTAGTAACAAGAGTTCTTAATGAAAGAAATTGTATGAATCTGGAAAAATAATATGACTGCGAAAAATTAACTCCGAATATTATGTGAAAAAAAACTTTAGTAGATGTAAGCAAAAGATGAATCACAAAATTATGAGTCTGAAAAATATGAATCCGAAAAATACCTTCTGAATCTAATCGTGAGATTGAAACAGATTGAACCAAACCCTTGTGGTTTGAGGTAACCTGCTCTGATACCAATTATAGGATCGAAATAGTGATGTAGATGCTCGATTTACAAGGGGGGTGGGGGTGAATTGTACACTAAAAATTTCCTTAAGCAAGGAATGATCTAAGTTTAACAAAGTTAAAATAATTAGATTCAAAACACCTCTAACTCCAATAGGATATTGGAATAAAGAATGAAATTACTAACTTCTAATTCTACACAATTTCTTGAAACAGGAAAGTGATTACGAATAACAGGTTCCGGAAATATGGATCCAGAAATTAAAACTTATTCTAAGTTTACAAAATCAGATTCTACCTTAAAGCATATAGAAACTAAATGAATCAGAGTACAAGTGTAAGGAAATATAAGAAAATTATACTTTCCTTACAATACAATATGCAGCGGAAAAACAAGTAGTAAAAATACAAGAAATAAACAATAACTCTTTTAACCCAAATAGAAGGGTATCCAACAACCTTGGAAAAAGGTCCCTTGATTGATACTTTCAAGAAAGTCTGTCTTACCCACCCTAGGGTAAGCCCTCGATATGAAGATCAGAGTCTCTGTCTCACTATCCCCGCAAACCCTCAACTTCATGGTAGTTGGAACCTCTGTCTTCCTCAGCAAGGAAGCCCTCAAACATCAAGGTAGTCGGCACCACTGTCTTACTATCCCCGGAAGTCCTCGAATGTAATCACCAACATTTAGAGTCGCACGAAGAAATCTGAATGATCGGTTCAGTACGCACAAAGCCTGAAAATATTCTCCCTCTACAAATCACTATAACAGCGTGTGGTCTCTAGATCGATCAACTTTTTCATTGCATATTGAGCTCTTTCAAATGAGCTCCTATTTATAGGAAAATTTACAGCGTTCGTCTCCCTCCTCCAACGGTCATATTTTCAATGAAATTCAGAGGGACCTGTACATTGTAACTCAACCAATGGTTAGTTTAAAATAGAATAGAAGACATCATTTAATTAAAAACCAAGTAGAAATGAAAGCATGACATCATTTTGTAATGAATTATTTGTGAGTAAAAACCATAATAATTTCAGAGAGTAAGTAAGTTAAAAGTTCGGAGTCTATCCAAAATGAAATTCGAAGTCTATGTCATGATATGTTCGGATTCTGTTTTAGGAATTCGGAGTCTGGTTTCACCAGAGATCAGATTCTGAACATGCAGAGTTCAAAATCCAACTGGTAAAATTTTGGAGTCGAACTCATGAATGTTCGGAGTCGAACATCATAAGAGTTCGGAGTCAAACTACTTAAGAGTTCGGAATCGAACTTCATAAGAGTTCAGAGTAAAACTTCATAAGAGTTCGGAGTCGAACTACTTAAGAGTTCGGAGTCGAACTTCATAAGAGTTCAGAGTCAAACTACTTAAGAGTTAAGAGTCGAACTTCTTAAGAGTTCAGAGTTGAACTTATTAAGAGTTCAGAGTCGAACTACTTAAGTGATTGGATTTGAACTCATGAATGTATGTATCCATAATTCGGAGTGGAACTTCATTATAGTTCACATCCAGAATTCAGATCCTGGAAACCGAATACTCCAATACTTGTCATTATATGATTCTGGGATTTTGGTTAAGAATCTGGTTTTTATATTTAATAAAAATATTTCTATGTATAAGAAACATTAGGTTAGGGTAAATTTCTTTATAGAAGTAAATTTTCCTTATGGAGGTAAAACATTCATTTGTTTAAGTATAAGGTGTTTGTGATTTTCAAAACAATAAAAAATGGAAAATTCATAGGGAAAACCTTATTGACTAAATAGTTGAGCTCTAAATTGGTTTTGTCCACCTATCGGTTGAAATTAACCCTGATTTTTCCAAGGATGCTATTGAGAAGGCCTCAACTGATAATACTATTGCTGATGAAATAGGGGTTTTTTTCTAATTGAAAGTGAAATAATTACAATCTTTTTGTGGTTCTTCATATTCTTCTTTGCAGTCTTGATATAGATGCATTCCACTACACATCTCTCATGATTGTGATTCCATGACTAGAGTAGGAGGGGGTTGAGTAGGTGGAATCTGAAATGCTTCTAACTCTTTAGTATGTGCTTCCACTTGTGATTCTAGCCTTGTGGTCTCATCAATTTGTTGGATTCCACACCTTTTTGGTCCATGATCACTCTTTTGTAGACTGGTGTTGTGAGAGACTTCGTCTAGAATGGCTCTTTTGGCTTCAAAAGTCTTGAACATGAGACCATTATCAGTGGCTACATCGACAACATTTTGTACTGCTAGCTGGAGTCCTTGATTGAATGTTGGGAGTGTTATCCATCTATCTAGTCCATGATGTGGAAACTTCATCATTAATTATTTAATGATATCACATGCTTCCCAAGTAGACTCTCTATCAATTTGATTGAAATTTTGAATGACTATCCGAAGATTCAAGGTCTGGATGGGTGGGATGTACTTGTCCAAAAATATGTTGGCTAGTTCATCCCAAGTCATAATTGACTCGGCAGCATGAATCTCTAGGCAGTCTTGGGCTCTGTCTCATAAGGATAATGGGAAGATGTATAGTCTTATTGCATCATACAAAAATCATTGTTTGCGAAATTTATCACATACTTACAATATGTTGAAAATATTTTCAGGTGGATCTTTTCTCTAAAGACCAATAAATTGCCCCATTTTCTGGATCAGGTGAATTAGTCCAGGTTTTATCTCAAATGTGTGGTATTTGATAGGGGTGAACAACACTAGGTTTTTTTCCATGTATTAATGGAAGTTAATAGTTTATGATCATTTTTTCTTGGTTAATTGTTGGGTGCTCTCTCGGAAATACTTGATAGTTGGGGTTTGGCGGGTTAGGTCCCGTGGGGTGGTTGACTTGCTCGAACAATGCTGACTAACAAAGAGAAGAGATATGAATTTCAATCTTAGGGTTGAATGCCAAAAGAGATTGTGCTTCAAGATTCCTTGAACGTGTCAAAAGACCTTTGTACATGCACGGGGTGAACGAAAAAAATGAAAAGACGCAAGGGGATCTCGAAACAAATGAAAGGGGGTTAGGGAAAGGTAATCCTAAATCTAGACCAGAGTTATAATCATTAAAAAACAACATTTCCTCTCAATAAATGGCACCAAAATATGATTATCCTCCCAAAAGGAGTCATTAATTCCTCATAGAGTGAGTCAAATTAGAAATTTATATGTGTCCCAATCTTTACTAACTACTTGGGCATAGTATGATAAAAGTCTAGGGTCGATCCCACGAAGAGGGTGCTATTTATGTGGGGAAAATTAATCTTATATCAAATCCTTTATGGGAGTCCTTACTACCATGAATAAGGTTTGGGAGGTTTCAAACTAATTTTGGGTTTTACTTCAAGTGATTAATGAGGGTTGAGATCATGTCTCCGTATCTAGATAAAGGTTATTATAGTTCTAATCTTGGTAAGGTCCTAAGAGCTTAGTCTGCAAAGAAAGAAGTTGTCACTAGTCATCCATGGTCCAGTCTTCTCATTCTACATAGGATGTAACTATTCCATGGTCAAGAGTCTATCTATAGTCCTTGATGAATTATGTTAAGCTTCTATTGTAGAATGTTCCCTAATCTAATGGTCATTGTCATATATTACTTCAATTATGATAGGGTCATTTTTTTGACTATCTAATGATCATGGTACAATTACAAAAATGGGGTTTGACTATTGGTGTATATCCTAATTACTAATCCATTTATGTTTTCCATGTTTAGAACTAGAGTTCAAATTAATCATATAGATACATTGAAACATGATCCCTACCGCGATGCATTTAGCTACTCATAGTGGTAATTAAATTAATTAATGGGGTGAAGGAAATCATAACTATGCTAATGGTAATGAATACATATTTGACGACCATGCAAGAAAACAATAAATAAAACCATAATTTAAAGAAACAAAATAAAAATAAAGAAATACATGAATTGAAGGTGTTGAAGAAAAGGAATCCATAGCTCTTCGATTGAAAATGTAAGATAATTACAAAGACCTAAGGTGTTTAGAGATGTAAGTAGAAATAAATATCAATGGATTATAAAAGGGATGGAGAGATAATCCAAGCATGTTCTAATGTGCTGCCGAGCCGCACCTTATTTATGTAGAAATGGTCACGACGTGTACTTAATCGTCACGCCGTGAACACTTAATCCATATTCTATCTACCAAGATATCTAGTGTGTAATGTAGATATTCCATATATTAATGATATTTGACCATGGTCACGTCATGTACAGGTGCTTCACTATGTGTACCCCATGGCCAGTATGCTTTTTTCAAGGAATCCCCATGGATTTCATGGCATCTGGTTTGACTGGTGTCATGACCTGTAAGAGGGAATCATGACGTGAACTGAAGAATTATCCAGTATTCTTGGTGGGTCACAACATAGGCTTCACGTCATGATGCAATATGTGATTTTAAAGTACACGATGTGAACTTGTCCATATGATGTGTACATGGACATTTTTGTAGCTTTTCTTCCTTTCTTCCTTCAAATATTGTGAAGCTCTGTTAACTACAAAATCATACATCTACAATGTGAATTATTCAGTATATGAATGAGAAACAATGTAAAAGTGACAAATATATATATATAACATTTAGTCTTATTAGTAGTACTCCACAAAAAATAATTGTTATAAGTCAGGCCACAAGACTGTATACTCATCATGCATCTCAGTAAAAAGACTACACCAAGACCCATAATTCCATTTAAAATGGTATATTTTTAAGAAAACAACTAAACCTTTAATTTCTAGATAAGAATGAAAACATATACCGCAAAATATATTCATTCCTCCACTATCTGGGTTCTGGATCACCATAATCCCTTAATAGAATATGGCATTTAAACTAATGGAGTGCTCTATGCTTGCACAAATTCTTAGAAAGCCCTCCTAGTTTTATTTTTTTCTCAACATTTGGGGGTTCTGTTTCTTATCCACTTTGATGAGGGATCTCACATGATGTACCCTGAATTGAGGCCTCATCACATGTTGGATTTTCATTACGATCTAGAACTAGTAACCTGGTTCTCTATTATCACGTAGGCATCTTGAAAATTTAATAAAGACTTACCATAGTTGGATAATAATCTATATAATATGACTATTTGAATCAAGATAGATATTCAAGGGATCAATTCCATATTTTTTATGTCCCATTTGATCATAGAAACCAATTTATTATTTTTTCATGTCAAAAAATATGGTAATCAATGTCCTAAGGAATGGATACATTAGACATCATACCAACACTAAATTACATTTCCTTAAAGCCACACCTCAAAAACATTGACATTGTTTCAATTTTCTGGACCAAATCATTGTAATGGGATTACTCCTTGTACCATCCCAAGGACTGAACTGCATGGATACTAATCAATCATGACACGAACCATCAGAACATGAGTTATAACTACCACAACCCCACCTCCATATCCAGGGGTGGAGACATGAAATTTATTACATATATAAAATGGGATACATTGCCTAATATACCTCCACCCACATTCTCATCCATATTAATGATGATATACCAAAGAATAATAATAATAATATTCAACAATCTAGAAAAATACCATGCATATTGAAAACCTCTTGGGTGTAAAAGAGCAAGACAATAAAAACTAAATGTAAAGGATTAAAATATGCACCCAATCAGAAATATGTACTATCATGAAATAATAGGGCTGTAAAAGTGTTGAGAGAGCCCAGATCCTACACTCCACACTCTGGTCACTGTATTCAGTCCAATACACACAGTACCCCTAATCACCTTTATAGTCACCGCCAGCCTATATGTCATTTTCATAGGACATGACATGTGTGATAAAAGACCACGTAGGTGTGAGTATATACATACTAAGTAGAACACCCCAAATATGATGGGGGTAGTATGAGACATGATATGAATAGATAGATAGTAAATAGCTCATACCAAATAAAGAGAGTAGAAAAATTCAACATCATGGATACAAATATATATATTCTGAAACTAGAGAAACTGAAATGAGAGAGGCATGGATCCCCATATCACAAACGAACCTATGAATTGAGTTAAATTAGTTCCAGAAGACTATTAACTATACTGGGAATCTAATTATTTCTTCCATATATGTTACAATGTGGTGGGTTTTTACGTCGTCACTATGCCACATAGTCGAGGGCATAAAATATACAAGGAGAGGACCCCCAACCTGGTCCATTAGGGGGTAATACTCAATATTAGGAGGACATTTTCCCTATCCAATAGGTAATAAAACTCAGTGGGTAGAGGAATATTTACATAATGAATCATGGGGGAGCCACTCAAAGTATGGGGTACCCTCTCTCTATCATATAGCGGTACTACTCAGTAGATAGAGGATCCACACCTTAATTCTATATGCGGTACCACTCAGTAGACATAGGGCCCACACCCTATTGCTCTAGAGGGGTACCACTTATCAGACAGAGGACTAATACACTTGTGATTTAGATGTTAACATCCAGTAGTCAGAGGACCCACACCCTAACCCCATAGGGGTGTACCAATTATCTTAAGGAGACTTTTCCCCCTCTGATATGGGTGTAAAACAGTATAATTATAAGACTCATTCCCTAGTCCTTCATGTAGGTACTACCATATTGATCATTTCTTATCAGTGTTATTATCAACAACCTCTAAAATAGGATTCACTACCATAAAATTTAAATCATCTCTCAAAAGCTACTGCATGGTCTATCAAGGAATTCTATATTGAGAAACACAAAGGATAGGATACTCGAATGCCAAAATCTGAGTCCAAATGAAGAAGATATGGGTGGTTTATATTTCCTTAGATGGAAGGAAGGGGTACACTATGTGTGAGGGAAAAAACATAGTGTATGGTATCACTCCATCTCCCAGTCATGTCCCTACTAGTATATATCCCACTATCAATATAGGGATACACGATGTGTCCAAAACACTCAGGGTCATTCCCTTTCTCCGAGTCCAATTTCGTGTATCCATCTCATATCAATGTACATAAGTAAACGACATGTGCAAGGTCATTCCCATGTCTTTTTAGTTCTAGGGTACAAGTCAGGTCACCAGTATAAGGTCCCATGAAGTGTGGGTGTCCAACACGGTGAGTGATACTTATCATTCTGTAAATCCCAAGATGCTCCAACCAATTCCCTACATGTTGTTTTTTCCTTGGGCTACAAGGAATGTAGTTTTATTTTTTATAGAATCTAAGATCTATTTGGTGGATCTTATATCGGTGTTTGTTTCTTCTGATCTTGACTAAGAGTCATCTAATTTTTTTTGATCCTACTCCAGCTGGTGATTATATCCCTCTAGTGGGTAGAAATCAAATCCCAAATCCACTTGATGGTTCTTAGTATACATTGCGTTCCAATGTAACATTTCGTTTCACACTATTGTCCTAATTAAAACCCATTTCTATGAATCATCCATTCACACCTCGTGATTTACACATTCATTCCCCAAAAAATCATATTTGATCATTTCACGTGGTTCCTCCATGAATCTGGGAGTCCAATCTGGCTTAGTACCACTAAAAAACATCGATCTGTGTCCCCATATCCCAATAGTGAAGAACATGATGAACAAGAGGGGTAAAATCCCCAAAACAATGTTTTAAAAAATGTAGCCCAAGTTTTTATGTCCAATGAATACAAATAGTAATATTCAAGGTGATAAAACTAAATACCAATTTAATGTCAGTACATGGGTGCATGTGATGGCTCAAAAACAATGGAAATCAAGAAGTTAAAAGATATAGAGCATAAATTTAATAAATAGGGGAATGAAAAATGACATTTTGAGTACTAAATTGTGATTCTATTGTTTACTGTAGAAGAACACACTCACTAACAATGGAGAGGGGTTGTTTCTTTCGCTATGTCTCAATGTCCTCAGATGGGAGTCTCATCATTAATGGATCTTGATTATCCAATGTAAGGAGGAAGAAGATGCTCTCAATGATCCAAGGGATTTGAAACTAACCATGTGAAAATATACATAATATTGTATTAATATATGATTTTAGAATTTGGTTAATTAGTTAAATTAAAAAAATTATTTTTTAATTTAACCAATATTATCTTACATGGCCCTTTTTTTCAGAACGCCCCATGCTGACCAATTTTAGTTCAGTCATAGAGTACGAATCATGTTATAGACTCTACTATTGCTTCAAATTTTTAGTTTGATATTCCATTTAAGAGTTATGTAATTATATTCATTAATTTTCTCATCTGCAATTCAAAATATATTTAATATATTATAAAATAAATAATGAGAACACTAAGCCTCAGAATCGCACACCATCTCAGTGTCTAGATATATATATATATATATATATATATATATCTGTGTATTCCAAAGTCATAGAAGAAATAAACATGGTCTCTAAAGTTATGTTAATGATAGTTCATTAGGATAGAGATAGAGAAATTGACTCATTGAAAACATTGATGGTGGAGTCAAAAAAAATTGATGATTGTGTTTCTAGAATATGTTCAATGGTGGTACTCTGGTACAGCTGTGGTGGTGACATGTTTAACGATAGACTATATGGGATGTAGCAGATCATTGATCATATGGTAAAGAAATTAGAGTGCTAGATTAGGCAAATAATGGGAGATCGTGGAAAGGTGGGTGTTGGTGATAAATATTTGGAAGGATATAGAGGGAATAAGATAATGTTATATTTTCATATTAAAATTATATATTTCCATTCCATATAAGAAATACTTCCCATAACAACATTTATTTTTATTCCCACTTCCATTTCAATTCCTACTCATTTTTTAAATTTTAATCCATTTCCATTTCCAACAAAATGAATTCTACCGTGAAATATGTAAACTAAGATGCCACATAATCCTTTATGAAATTTTTTTTATAATCACCCTTAAACATAGGAATGACCACACATAAATATATAAGAAGAAAAATTAACTATGAGAAAACACCATCTAAATATGATGCCTATTAACTTACCTTGATCAACTTATACAACTTTTTGTTCATAAACATATTCTTCATATATAGAAATCTATAAATAATACCATCACATGGACCTTTCTATCTCCATTATCTAATTGATTATATTTTTTTCTGTCATATATATTGAAATTTATTCCCTCAATAACCACTTGAAAAATGTATGATATAATTGAAATACATTGAAAGAACTTCTTAATAATTTCATAATACATTATTTTATAGATATATACTGATGAAAGGAACTTTTTCATAGAAAAAAATCCATATGATGACTTATCTATTCTATATGGTAATTAATCCTTTCACTAATTAAATAGTGATGAGACAACTTCCTCTCTTTTATCAGATTCAATAATTTCAGCAAACAATGTTTCAAAAATATCAAAAATATTATTCACTAATTTTTCATGGGTTAATGGAATATCATATTAATGATGTCATCCTGAATTATTAAAAAATGATTCATAGGTAACCATAAGATTATTCTCATTTCAATTAGTCTATATTATCTTATTAATCATTTCCCTTTCCATGATTATTTTATTCGCACCATTATTTCCTTGAATAAGTCTTAGTGTGAAAACCTCACACAATGATTAACCGTGAAAATGTTTAAAACTAGGTGTTTCCTTTTACCTCACTATAGAGGATTTATTTTTATTGTGATAACATTTATCTATTTTTTACACGTAAAGCAAGGAAATTTTTTTCAATTCATTTCTTAAGATACCACACAAAATAACTACTTCATGATTGGTCAAACCATTGATCATTGATTCTTCAAAATACAATTCAAAAAAACTTATCAATCAATCTGATTTATGTTATCCCATTTCAAAATAGTATATATCTCAACATAATTGGGTCCCTTATCAAAAATTTATAAATAGTTCAAGTTTGTAGATAGACTCTCTAATTGGGCTGATGAGTGCTCATGGTCCTCTCTAAACTAATATCCCATTATCATTAACTAGATTTTTAGATAACGTTGTATTGGTCCCCCTATCCATGATTCCCCTAATAATTATTGATGATACTACATAAATATTCTTGTTATAAATATAATTTTGGAAACAACTCTATACATTTTTCAACATATTTGTAGTTTATTATGATACGATTCTCTATAATGTAATTTTTTCCATATATTTCTTTTAAAAATTCTTGGTATCCTTGTAGATGACATAAAAAATTCTTTATAAATTTTGGAACTAAATTATCAATGGTATTGGAACCAAAGTTACTTCCATACTAGATTTCATTAGTTAATAATTATATCATGAAATCTAGGACAAGTGAAAGACAAAAAAAATTATATACATGATTTTAGCATGATTGGATACTTGTTATGATTGTAACATCCATCATTGATAAGAAAAAAATTGGAGGAAATATTGATATGATGTCTCTTATACAAATTTGGGTTGAAATTGGGAACATTAGATTAAACATTTGGTAATTATCAAAATGATATTAAATAATAGAATTAATCCTTAAGTGTAATGATTTTAAGATTTAGAATTATTAATGGTAGATCAAGTTTTCCAACCTAGACTAATGTTTATAGAGGATTATTTATCATATGGAAATTGAAAAAGAATATCAAAATATATAACTATATGAAACTAAATGACCATGGAGATATATTATAATATCTCATCACATAATCTTCATGTATTAATAATAAAACAACATATCATAGATCATGAAGACCAATGAATGAACAATTATTATAGAACCATTAATCTTTGGTATGCTTACTACATCCCTTGAAAAAAGTAATGTGACTTCCAAATCACCCTCATATTTAATAAATCATTAGATACGATACATAAAATCAAATAAAATCCCTGATTTAAATCATGATTTTACCATTGAATTTGTTAATCACTTTTGGGCTCGTGTAAATGCTTGGTAATTCATAATAAAGATCAACACCCATAGTAAGTGTAACCCAAGGAATAATAGAAGTATATATAAAAATTATACTTATAATGGATGATCCTTTATCCATGGTATTTGAGTTGTAAATCCCATATATTTTTTTGATATATTTTTCTATAAATAATTTTATTTTGTCGATAAATTGTGTTACATGGAATAATAAGTCCAAATGAATTATATAACATTATTAAATTATAATGTGTCTATTTTTTAACATCCATTTGATAGGATTTAATTAATAGAAATAACTAATTTTTGAAAATTATATGGTGTGCACATTATTAAAATTCAATGAATTCTAATTTAATAAATATTCAAATTAACTGTGATCTTTTTTGAAAAAAATATGCTTGCAATGTATTTTTTTAATATTTTAAAATTAATATCCATTGGTGATTTATTTTAATGAAATTTACATATTATTATATTTATATAATATTTTAATCATTAAAAAAATTTATATATGAATAGTATTAGAAGAAATCCATTTTTATGCATAAAAATGTGTCTCAGAAAACAATTTTTATCATATCTTTCTCATTAAATTTAATATTAATTTATACCATTAATACACATTGTATTATAAAATATGAATTTCATATTTAGAATATGTATATTCATATTTGGTAATTAGGACCATGTAATTTTTGGAAATTATGAATAGTAATGGAGGTAAAATTTAACTCCTCGAAAAAGGGTAAAACATGTTGATCTATATTAAAAATAAGTTATAACTCCATAATTATTATTAATAATAATTATTGGATGAATTTAAATATAAATATGACCCCAAAATTTCAAAAGATAGTATTTAATGGACACTTGTCCATGAAATTGACTTATATAATACTTAAATCATTAAAAGTTACAGAATATCACTCTTTTTTATGTCTCTTATTTCTAAAAATAAGGAAAAAGTATGATATGGATGAATATAAGAGTCTATATTATATTTAATAAAATTATTATATTTTTGAAAATTTATTTTTAATTTTTATAATTATTTAATTATGATAATTTCTTATGAAACGCCAAATTAGAATTTCTCCATTAAACTAAATAATGTAATTAATGATTATAAAAATATTAATATTAATATATTTTGAATACGTTAATGTGACCCACAAATTTTTTAGATCTATAGGTCATATCATGGGATGGTTTTAAGAATTATATCTGAATTCACACTTTTTGTAGGCATCTGTCTAGTGAAAGAATTTGTTATAATTTAATCTTTGGAGAAATTGGAATGTTCCCCAAACTTAAATTAAAAAAGTTAACCTCATCCCTAATTTCATTACACCACTTTGAGCCATACGTCTTGACCAGAATTTTCCTCTCTAACTTTTAAACACACATTGAGACTTTATAGATCTTATGCTCTTCCAAAATAAAAAAACCTAGAGAAAAATAAAGGATATTTAAATGATTCGTTTCAAAGAATATGTAATCCCTTTACCTGATCACATTTTTATATTCTTCTTTACCACATATAATAAATGTTATATATCATATAATAAGAAATTTAGTATCCTAAATATGTTTAATGTTTATATGGATATGTTATAATTATTATAAACCATGTTTCTAATCAAATGTGAAGTGAATTTATCGCTTGTGCATATGTACGACCTACCTACTCAACTTAGCGATAAAATTAATTTCTCATCAAAATTATTTATGGATTATTTTTATGATATAATTAATGTTTATATATGATATTTTTGAAACTAATATACTTATAGAAAAATATAAAAATGTAAAACTTCTTTACCATCCAATCCTTTGAAAAAACATAATGTCGTGCATGTGAACGTGTAGTTAGTGACCACCATAGAGCAATTAGATTCGTTATTTATTTATATTTTTCAGGGATGGTAAAGATGAATAATTTGACATATATATAAGATATATATTATATTATAATTATCCATGTAATTTGGATTAATATTTTCCATTTATTAGTTTTATACATTGGAAAATTAAAACAATGTTCATTCATACATACGACCTACTGTCTCCGGTAATAGTGTAATTCATTTTTTTATTTATAAGATTTATAGATGAAACTAAATATGTATATAATTAATAATTAAATATTTATACCATCATTAATATTTTGGACATAGTAGAAACCAAATAAATGTACAAGTATCAGGACTACTAGACTTAATAAATCATGATAAATAAAAGATTTATGGTTGTCATAAATGCTAGGAGAACTTGAGATAAGGGTTTAATTTAACAATATGATCAATATTAAGAGGTTTTTATGTTTAATTATATTTTGGGAAATATTTTTTTCCCATATAAATATTAAATAAATAAATGACTTAGATAAGGTTTTCACAATCCTTATAAATTTTTTAAATTTTATTTTTATCCATTTTAGGATTATTTTTCAAAAATGGTTTGCAAGGAATATTCTTATAACCTTACAATGAAATTAATTTGTGACTTTTTCAATATAAATATTTAAATATTGTTTTTTAAAATATATAACATGAATATATATTCTCACCATAAAGATTAATACTTTTCATTTAATATACCTTTTCATTTATATATGAAAATTTTCAAAGAAAATGTATTAATTTATAATTGTGTAGTTTTATTTTTAAAAAATGAATGATTTAAAAAATAGCAATTTTATTTTTATTGTGAATGGTTTTGATGACCTTTTTAATGATATATCTATTCATCAATGTCAAAAAACACTAATTGTTCTTATACTTTACTAAGGATATTGTCCAAGGATTCCATTGTTATTATTTTTCTAGATGGTTTAGAAATATGATGACACAATTTTTATCAAAAAAATTAATTTTCCATTGGTTATGCTATGAAGAGATAATGTGATTTTTAGGAAATGTTTATCTTTTCGGTGGGATATCCTATGATAAAATTTTTATGAAACAAATTTCCTTTCATGATTTTGATATGATAGATAATTTATGATCATGAGAAACTAATATATATGTTTTTCATTTTATGATAGGTGGGACCTTTATCTAAATCAAATTCATTAAGTAAATATTAATATATAATGAAAAAATAAATATAATGGGGATTGAAAGAGTTTATTAAGGGGCTTTGTCAACAATGATAGTATTGATAGTGTACCTTTACTGGTACAATGGTTTGGGGAGCGAGCCCATTCCACTATGATAACCATTTAAATAGGCATTGACCTCAAAATAATTAATATATATTTTTATGTGTATGCCAAAATTCCATGTATTGTTCTAATGTTATGCTCTCATCGATCATATGCATTGATGCCATTATGTTTTATGTCTTATTAAATACCATGTTTTTACCATGAATCAATATTTTGATCTATGATATTCATGTTAATATTTTATAATGTTATGATCAATTTATCAAACCCTTTTTATATTATTAGGATTTTTTTCTCATCGATATATAAATTTTTGATCGTTACTAATAATTTGAGATCACTCTTTTATTATGTTTTCTCTCCACAGGTTACAAAGGAATGGATTTAATATGATAGATTTATAAAGGATTTCAGTGAGGAAGAGATAAGTGGGAGATGATATATATATTTTATATACCAGTTGATTATGTTTGAATGTATCCAATGATACAAGACCTTAATAATGTTGGTGTTGATCTAATTTTTTTAATGAATATTCATCTATTTAGATGTAATATATGTTTATAGAACATTTAGGTCATTATATTTGTTAATAGAGAATGGTTTAGTCAACCTTTAGAATCAAGGATGAGAAACATTATTAATAACCCTTTTTATAAGTATAATTATAGTAAAAAAATTTAATGTTTTTGTAATGATCATGAATGACCAAGGACAAATATTATGTGTCCTGGAATATGGTGTCCTGATTTACACATACTATAAACGATTTTTCATGACTATGTGGTTTCTAAAAATTATTATTGTTTCTAAAACTGTGTATGTTCATATTATTTTATTATTGGATCCCAAAAGAATCATGTTAATGTTGAATGTGATGTACAGTACAATGATTATCCCCCTGTGTAGCTAAATGTTATGGGAGTTGGAATGAAAATATATTTTTTCATACGGCCATACAGATTTCCCATGATATGAATCATGTTGATATTAAAAATGAGAAAAGTAGGGAAGAGAATTATATTGATTCTTTCATGGGGGAACAACCCCATTATTTTAATGGGTTTATCAATCAACTAGTTGCTAAAAAATTAATCAGTACCATTGAAAGGATATTTTACATTTTTCAGTTTTTTTTAAATGAAAATTTTATTTTGGTTATTTATCATTTGGGTAGATAATTATATTAATGGTGGTATATTATAAAGAAAATAAAGTAACATGATGAAATTGACTCAATTTTGTTGGAGGAATTAAAATACTCTTTTACAACATGTTTTTCCCATGTATTATTCATCTAAAAATGGATTGAGAATTTATTTAACTAAATAAATGATGATTTTTTTGGAACCTATGATTCATATTTTTCAATTATTATGTTATACACTTATGGTATTATCATCCAACCTAAATATAAGGTCGATCTATTATTTAGTGGCTTATATCCAAGTCTCTAATGGGAGTTATCCATAAAAGGCATTAATATAAATTTGAAAACATTTGATGTGATATATTAGTAGAGATAGAGAATAGAGTAACACATAATTATCATGGTTTTAAAAAGAAAAAAATGGAATTTAACTGAAATTGAAAAAACCATGGAGAGAAGATGACGAGCTTTCATTTATGCTCAAAATGTGGAAGGAAACAAGCAGAAATTTTCTTAATGGAATTGGTAAATGTTTAAATTATGGAAAGGAAGGTAATAAGAAAATATAATTCTCATGTAATGTGAATAAGCTATATAATGATAGGAATATGGAGAAATCTCAAAATAATGAACCACCCACACTCCAGTATTTTTAATTCATAGTGTATGGTGGTTATGCTAAATAGTTCCCAAAAACTTTGGTTAATGATGATGATCAATGTCAATAACCAGTTAAGACAAAATTCAAAGGTAAATATCATTAGATTACTATTTCTAATGAGGGGTATTATTAGGGCAGCATGAAAGTTACACATTACATCTAATCTAGAACTAAAAATCTCATATTTGATTTTTGATTTACCAATGATTTTATATATATTAAAATTTTATAAGATATCACACTACCAACTCAAATACTAGATGTTGTGTTAGTAGTAAAAAAATGTAATGGTATGGTGCTCACCACCTAATTCTATTATTATTTTGTGGTTCATGTCTTTTGGAATTTATTTCTTGAAAATATTGTCATGCTCTCTCTAGTTGAATTAAATTTTATTATGAGCTTGGATGGTATTTATTTACTTAATTATGACATCAATTGTTGTGTAAGGGAATTTATGAATAAAATTATGAACTAGCCTATGATTTTATATCCTTTTGTTAACAAAAATAAACACTCTATGGAAATTATATCCACTGTATGGGTCATGATTCTTATTCAAAAGAGAAATTTATCCCATGTCGATGGGGAGAAAATCAACATAAAAAATATTCCTATTATGTATGAGTTTATTGGGGCCTTTTCAAATAATATTTATAGTTTTCCACTAAATTGTGTAGTTGAGTTTGTAGGAGAAGTCATAGCTAGTGAAACACCCACTTCCACGACTCCATGTAGAATGGAACCAGTTGTGTTAAAATAATTAATGAAATAACTCCATGAGAATCTAGAAAAAATATTCACTCAACCAAGTGAATCACAATTGTTTGAACCTTTTTTTATTAAGAATAAATATTGATCAATATGTCTCTATATTGAGTATTTAGAACATAGAAATATCACTATCAAGAAAAAGTATCCACTAATATTTATTGATGACCTGTGTGATCAACTACAAAAAATTTAACACTCTTCCATAATATAATTTAATTTTAGATATCATCAATTGATGTTCATGATAGAGGATGTACCCATGAATGTTTTCTATACCATGTATGGAAACTCTGAATTTATATCAATTCCATATGGTCTTACTAATTCCCCAAAATTCTTTATTGATTTATTGAATAATTCATTTAAAATATCCCTTCATCGTTTTGAAAAAGTATTTATAGAATATATTTTTATTAATAAAAATATTATGGAATATGATGAAGATCATTTAATATTTATTTGTATGACCCTAATGAAGGATTAAAAATATTAAAAAAATTCCACGGGTGAATATTTTCTTATGGTTATTTTATTCCTAGGACATATAATCTCAATGAGTGTATAATAGTAGAATATTCAATGAAATAATTTATTGAACATTGGACCAAACCGACCACTATGAAAAATTTCCACAAATTCCTTGGATAGACTATATATTATAAGTTAATATTTGATAATTTTTCATATTTATCAAATCCAATCACCATGTTAACATGGAATTGATACATATTCATTTGGACAGATGAATGTGATGAATATTTTATAGAAATAATAAAATTCTAATTAAAAAACATATACATAAACTTTTGTACAGTGGAGAAGGGTTTTAAATCAATAGTGGTGCATAAAATAAGAGACTGGAATGTTTCCTCAAGTAGATCAATATGGTTATATCTTATGTATCCTAGAAATTGAAGGTCCATGGGAAAAATTATACATCACATGATTTGAAGTTAACTGCTATATTATTTTCATTAATGATATGGATGAATTAATTTTATAGATAAATCTATGAGATTAATATTTATCACAAATGTTTCATATAATTTTTCACTTAAAAATGATGAACATGCACCAAAGAAAATGGTTGGATACGATTAAATATTATAACATCACAATACATTGAAACCCTTAGAATGTGAACCAGGTGGAAAATACTCTATGTCTAAAGCATCATTCAAGATTATATGTGCTGTGGATCACAAAAGATATATTATTTCTAGAATTTGAAAATATAGATCTTGAAATATTGGTAGAAGGTGAGAAATATTATATTTCTCAAATAAGTATTCAACCATCTATCCATGTGAGTATTGTAGAGGAAAAAATATAATATGTAAATAAAAAAAATATGGTTAAAATTTTTATTATGTTCAACCTTGGTTGTGATGAGATGATAATTTTAAAGATCTATTTATTTGTTCCTTTTATACATGTTTCGAATGAGATATTGTATGATGCTCAATGTTCATCATTCTCTATTCATTAGTGTAGTAAGATAATGATTTGGGATTTGAAAAATTATTGTTTGGGGGGATTTAATGATCAAATATATTGAGGAGTATATTATTTTAGGTTATTGGTGTGTCAGAATGTTAATTATGATAACCATAAGTCTAAGCGGATGTTACAAAGATTACACATAAGATAATGGAAATGGGAAAACATCACCATGAATTCGTTCATTAGAAACACAAAAAACTCATATTGGTAATAATGTTATTTCAATATTAGTCCATCTCTATAAAAATTTAGAACCATTTTTCTTCATTAGAAATGATTTCACCATAGATCAACAAGATCAAGTATACAATAAAACAGTTTTAATATTTTTTTTTACCATTATCAATTGTATTTGACCAATATCTAAGGTTTTCCATAGTGTTTTGGAGAACTCTTCAGTTGGATTTTGATACAAAGATAGGTTTCAAAACTTTATGTCATCCTTTTATAGATTTCCAGCCATTAAATAATATTATAAAATTAGAATACACATAGATATCATGATCTATGGAGTCTAATGTTGGTTGGGATCAGAACAATCTATTGATGGAATTTTATTATAATAATATATTTCACTCCATCATTCAGATGGCTCCTTATAAATCCCCATATGATAGAATGTAGTTAAATCCATATTTATGGAATTAATTTGGAGAAACAATTTAACTTCTAAATAATATATATAATTAAATTGGAGATATGGGTAGATCCATTTAATATCACATAAGATGAGCTGAGATTGTATAAAAACATTTTCTAACAATCATAAAAAATATATAGAGTTTGATGTTACTAAGAAGGTATTCTTATGAATTTCCCCCTAGAAGAGAGTGATGGAATTTCTAATGGGGTGTATCTAATCCCTTTTGATTTTAACAATTTTTAAATTCCTTATCTTATAGGGATGGTAGCTTATCAATCGATGCTTCAAAAAAATCGTTCTCAAGATTATTATGTGTTCCATGTGTCCTCCTAAAATAATATATAAAATATCCATCACAAGTAAATAACTTTGAGTTTATATATATGGATAATGATGATACATATATAGACCAACTAGTATAGATTATTTAATGCTAATAGAATGATCTATTAAAAATACCACTGACCTGGTCAAATTATTTTAGCGAACACATCAATTTTTGAAATATATGTGGGAACCTGAGTATTTGATGAGGAAGAAGTATCCTAATTTTTTTGTATTAGAGTGATGGATTTATATGGTTAAATTAATATTACGGGGGAATAATATAACACACCTATATTTTTATAAATTCTTTTTATTTACACAAGTTGATTTCACAATATCATGTGTTTCGTGCCACATCATATTTTGAAACCTGTATATAATAGTTATCTAATTGTGTCTCTTGTCAAAAGTCCATTAGGTATGATGGTTTGAAATTTAATAAAAAAATAATGAATATTCACATTCTACACAATTATAACATTCTTTATATTATCATTTAAAAAAAATTATTTTAAAATAAAAGTTATGTTTTTTCGAAAACACATTATGCTTGCAATGTATTTTTATATTTTAAAATTAAATTAATATATATTAGAGATTTTTTTAAAAAAAAATAAAAATATTATTTAATTTATCCTTTTTTTAATAATTATGCAGTTATATGTCAAGGCATAGTAAAAAAATCAAATGATTTTTATGCTTAAAAAATTTTCAAAAAATAAATTTTTGTCGAACATTGCGTATTTATTTTATAATTTTCTTCTACCATTTATTGGAAATTAATCAGATAAAATTAATTAAATATTTATATTAATTAGGTATTAATTATGAAATTATGGCCATTTTATTATTGGTCAATAGGAATATTAACCATGATAAAATTTATCACCTTGGTAAAGTGTAAATCGTGTTAATATAGATTAAAAATAACTAATAAGGGAATATGTTTTTATCGTAATTATTATTAGATGATGGAAGTTCTACACATAAACCCTTTTTCTCTAAATTTTGTTTTTTAATATATGTTTTTCTTCTATATGACTTATATAATTTTTAAATCAATGAAAGTTAGAAAATGTCACTTTTTTTCTTATCAACTCATATGTGTCAATATAGGGTATTAAGTATGTCATTAATAGATATAAGTATAAGTTGTGAGATAAGTAAGATTATTTTCATGATTTAAAATTATTTTTTCTCATTATTAATTATATATTGACTATAATATATTATAAAACATAAATGCAATATTTATCCATTTGAAAAATATATGACTTTAAAAATATTAAAAAATTATAATATGAAATTTGTTAATTTGACCCATGAATTTTAAATATCTTTAGAAAATATTATGTATGTGTGAAATAATTATTTTCTAATTCTTGCTTTTCTATAATTATTTTAAATTTAAATTTAAAATAAATAAAAAATCTAAAAAATGATAATAAGGATATTTTATCAAAACCACATTTTATTAAATTATATAAAAATATAATAACATTGAATTAAGACTAGGTGGATACGATATGGCATAAAATTTCACGCATTTCCAAATTATGGTCCAATTTTTACCTTATATTTAAAAAAGTACAACCCTTTAATATTGGAGAACATGTTATCGTAGTTAAAATTAAAATTGGATAACTATGGTTTAATGATAATCATAATGTCCAAAATAACCCAAAAACTTATCTAAATTATATTGGTTGATGGGATGACAACCATATATTAACATATAATTGATTACACTATCATTTATTAAGATATATATTGATATTGAATTTATTATATTTAAATAATTTATGAAAATACAAAAGGTCCCCTCACTTTAATTATATAAGGAATCATCTTCCTTCACATAATTACACAAAATTATGTCTTATATCTTGACATAACACTACAAATTTACATTTTTAAATTCCCAGGATACATTCTAGAGGATCTGGTCTTCCCGAAATACCAACCTAATATCCCTTTAGAAGTGATAGAAAGGAGTTGATTTAAAGAAGATGTAATGTCCTAACCGACCACATTTTTTTAACTATTAATTAACTCTTATAAATATATATTAAATATCATATATTAATATATTCAATATCATAAATATTATTATATTTAATTGTTATTATTAAAATACCATTGTACACCATCTTTCCCATCAAACGATAAGTGAAATCATCGCTCCTGTGTACGTACGACTTACATTCTCCGTGTACTGATACAATTCATTTTTCATCTATATATTTAATTGATGTTTATTATAAAGTATTTAATATTATTATGTGATATTTATGAAGAAATATTAATTATTTAATAAAAATATCATTTCTACCTCCTTAACATCTAATCTATTTGGACATGATAACATCATTCTAGTGTATGTGTGGACTACCATCTCCATGAAGTGGTGTGATATGTTTTTTATTTATATTTTATATGGAAGAAAATTTTAAATAATTTTAAAAATATATATGATATATATAAGTTAATAATTATCTTATTTAGGTGAATACATATTTCCCTTACTTTTATTAAATCATTTGATAAATGAAAACATTGTCCATATGTACGTACGACCAACTCTCTCCCAGATTAGTGTAATTAATTATTCTATTAATAAAATTTAGGGATAAATATAAATATGTATATAATGAATATTTATAATATTTATATCATAATTAATATTTTACAAATGATATAAACAAGATAAATGTACAAGGACCAAAACAACTGACCTGAAATACTCATGATGAATGAAACAATTAACTACCCAAAATGTCGACCTTAAATGGGGACTATTAATAAAAGAGGATGGTAACATGTTATAATGAAATAAAATAGTATATTATATGTATTAACATGACTATATTATATCATTATAATAAAAATATATTTCTTATACATGAGGTAAGAGTGTTTTTGAAGTAATTGGAACTCAAGGTGAGGTTTTTATTTCACAATATCATATATATTCATGTTTGTTATTTTTTAAGTCTCCACTAGGGAATATTTTTCTCCCATATCCATATTATCCAAAAAATATTTCAAATACTATTTTTTACATTAACTTATGATTTTTTAACCTCATTTTTAACCATGAATTAGATTTAAATAAATGTTTTCAAGAAAATTTTGTTTTCATTTTTAAACGAGGTACTTTGTGACTTTTTGAAAAAAAATGGAAGGAATGTTTTTTAACTTATATGAGAGGTACAGATAGTCCCTTCATCATTACTAATTCTTTATTTGAATTTTATTTTACTTTTTTATAATTGTGTTTTCAAATAATATGTTTTCTTTTATAATTGCATAGTTATTTTAATTACATTGCTATGAAGATGGAAAGTGTAATTTCCTCCAAAAGGTTTTTAATGGATATTTTATTATATTTCTGTTAATAAATGACAAAAAACTTTGATGCATATTTTACATTATTATCAAAATGGTCTAAGGATACCACACATTTTATTTATCTATACAGTTTATGTATAAGATTACACAAAGTTAATGAAACATGTATCTTTTTCTTGGGTTATTCAATAAGGAAAAGATGGAATGTTTATCAAACCAATTTATTTTCCATGGTATATTATATATTGATTTGTTTATGAAAGCAATTTATTTTCATGGATTCTAATATGATTAATGATCTATGATCTTGAGGCACACATACATATGATATTAATTTTTTGATGGGTGCGGCCTATATCTCTTGGGAAAGAATATATATCTCATGAGATAAAAAGAAATATAATTTGGTGTGAATCCTGTTTAGTATGAGACATCATACCCTACGATAGTATTGGAAGTGAACCATGACTACTATAATGGTTTGGGGAGTGAACCCATTCCACTATAAAATCCTGGGAAATTATTATTGGCTACTAAAGAAATGTTTTTCTTTTTTTATGTATTCTATAATTCCATGTCTTATACAATGGTTATTCCCTCATTGCTCATATTATTTCATTCCTTTATTATTCATTTATTATGAAATAACATGATTTATTCTATTACTATCCATTACTAGCTAAGACATTAAGGGTATGGTTAACAAATTTTAAGATCATTTTATCATACCCTTGTTCTCATATTATGTTAATGCGTCATTCATATCTCCCTTGTTTAACATTACTAAGCATTTTATATAATTGTTTTCTTATATTTACTTTCCCTATTCTATTATCAATGGTATTAGGTATGATACATCTAAGAAGTGTGGTATTTATAGATAAATAAGTGAGAGAAGATATGGAAAACTTATTAACTAGTTTTTTATGTTCCTATGCATTAAAAGATACTAAACCTAAAATATTCACTTATGGATCTAGTTGTTATGTTATGAATATACAACTATAAAGACATAATATCTATGAATGAAAAGTATGATTTCATATTGGTGGGCCCGTGGTGAATCTTATAAATGCTCTTTCATTAAATCAGTAATTAATTTTAATAACATTATTAATTATTATTTACATTATTTATAATGAAAAAATTATTAATAACTAAAAAATGCTATTAATTAGTATAAATCACATAGTTATGTATTTGAAACAAATTATATTAATTATTAATTATTATTTAATTAATTATTAATTATATTATAAAATATTAGAACATAATTTCTTAAGTTCATTATTATTATTTATTATGATTTAAATAGTTATTTATTAATTATTCCACTACAAATTAGTTAATAATTAATTTTTTTAAAATATATTTTTTATTAAAAAATTCTCAAAAAATAATCTATAAAGAATAAAATAATGGGTGCAAAAAATATAGAAGACTAATATCATCAAATTGAAGAACACATAGAGGTCACTGGAAGGGAACCGATTATTTAAACAATATAACTCACACGCTATCCTTTCCAATAGTATGCAATGCATCTGCCAGATTACTAACTTCTTATTATGTGTCTGTAATAATATTTTGATCCTAAATAAGATAAAAATAATTTATTGTGTTTTATACGACTAGATGATTAGATATAAATGTATCATAATTTAATTTAATCTAAATCATAAAATAAAGCTTTATATTTTAGACTATCCATCCATTTTAAATGGAAATGGAAAGGAAAAAAGACAAGTGTGTTTATATCTAATTAAAAAATGCTATAACACTGTATTTATCAATGAAACTAAAAATTATTAAACCATATTGATAATGAACACCCTCACCCGTTATTATATCATTCATTTATGAACCCTTAATATGATTCTTCAAACTAGTGACATGGTATCACCATTTACCCATCATCACTCATGGATTCCATAGATTAAATGTATGAATATATAGTATATAATGATTGATTAATTAATAAATGAAGGTGTAGTTATTATTTTAATGGACTTTTCTAACAGTAAAAAAATAATTCATAAATGAAGTATAAAAATAAAACTAAAATTATTTTAAGCTATCTCTGGGTCAATATCACTTCTCATTAATTGATGACATGATATACTATAATATATAAGTGTATGATTTGATGCATACAAAACCATTATTGGTGTTTTCATAGAGACTATTAAACCAAAATATATAATGTTTTTCAAATAAAGTGAAAGTAACATGATGGAACAGTAAATGATGACTGGGCTTCAATAATATGATAAATAAGATCTACTAAGAAACAAATGATCTATGATATCCAATAAAGGGTTGACACTGATATTTCACTTACAAATAACTATAATTCCCCAATATTGAATGGTCGAAAGAGTATTCATAGTTATATTATAAATTAAAAAAATTCTCTTTTATGGAATGAACTCACTCTAAGTATTTAAAAACACTAAATTCAATTTATGAGAAAACTAATAATTATGTTGTTTTTTAAATGTAATAACAGAAATAAATAACTTTACATATAGTCATCATCCATGGATAAAATTATGTTTCTAAATATCAAATTTTGAAATAACAAAAAATGCTTCAATTTAGGTTTTTTAATAGAATGGGTAACTAACTAAAATGTTTAAAATAAGACAACCCAATATATATAATGAGTAACCATACAATTATATTTTTAATAAAAAACATTTCCCCTACCAATTATATGTCTTGATAGGTATACAATATGCAGTTGACTATATGAAATCCATTTCAAACTAGGGAAAACTGGTGAGAATAACCCAACGTTGATGATATAAATTTTCTGATAGAATTTCATTAAAATGAATGAGCGGAACACCTAGTGCACGATGTCTTCTATAAAAGGATTGGAACTCTCTCTACTGATGTCCTTGACCACCATAAGAAAAACAAGCACATTATCCTTTGGCGTAGGACTAATATCCATTGTCCCAGGAGAAATGAGATGCTGAGGGATGGGACCTACTGCTGGCTGGACGAAAACTCTTCTACCTTGAAAACCAGGATTCCTGAACCACAACTCTGCTTCTTGAGAAATCATGACAACTCCCCTCCTGTGACGATCTGGTTCTAGCCAATATTCTCTTGACAACCTCTTCCCTCTCTAGCACCTCAAGATATGTTTTCAGTATACATGGGGTGAACTGGTTCTATAACTCTGGATGCAAAGCCTCCTCAAAATGCCTCTCCCTAGCCTCTATGTCTAAAAATTGGTCCGAAGCATATCTTAAAAGGTTCCTGAAAAAAATTCCAAACTATCACACATTTGATCTCCGTTGAAAAAGGGTATGAATCTTCTAGCGACTAGATACCTTCGCAGTTGAAGAAATAAACTCGACTCTAAACTGGACTTCGAACTCATCCCATGAGATTGTGGACTCCTTACAATCCTCTAGGAATAAGAACCACCATTGTCTCCCTACTCCACATAACATCATTACAACCAAGGACACAAAATATTTATTCTGAGCATGAATCAAACTAAAGAATACCTCAACCTCCTCCAACCAGTCTTCCAGGACTACATTGGAAATGAAGCCCTCATAAATCTTCAGACTCTGGCAATAAAACTCTCAGAGTGTCCTCCTCCAAGTGTCTTCATCGTCGACCTCTACCCAATGACGATCTTCTAGAAGAGCCTGCTAGACATCTTCTATGCGATCCTGATGAGGACGTCGAACTGGTGCCATACCTATAAAATAACAAATAGTTAAATATCCTAAACATGGAATATGGAAGACTCATCATTAATTAATTAATTGTTTTCTTTTATTCATTTTAGGTTAACTTATCCCAAGGTCTACCCATTAAATCATATTCACACAGAAGAATGATTCATGATCCTTTCCTAGGTCTCTATCCTGCAACTAGTATCACCTCATTTAGCAGCCCTTGAAAACATAATGATCTGTGCATCAGATTACAATGGGCCCTAAAGGCCTATTTCCCAACCGGTCTTTAGTGTTTACATCGCTTTCTAAACCTGAATGACATAGTTTCCCTACGAACCCATGCAAACATACATGTACCTAACACCAATCTTCATCCTATCCCTCAATAAGACCTCTGATACCACTCTGACACAACCCCCTCCCCACAAGGTGTACCCCTCTTGGGTCAGTAATGTGAGAAGGAAGATAGTGACCCTCGAGTCATACCTCTAGTAGGCCCCAGGTTTGCAACTAGAACTGAGGGTATAGTAAACACACAAATGGGAGGAATTACCTCCTAAAAGAAGTCATTAAAAAGAGATAGTTATGATAGACACCAACCAAATCTAGCTCATGCTTAAATATAAATGAAAACCACAAGTAAACATATGTAATGTCATGAAAAAATTAGTATAGCTGAAAGGGGAAAATTGTAAGTACCCAAAAGAAAATAAAAATAGCAGAAACCACAGGCCCAAACAACTCCTACAACCTAAGCTAATAGAAACCATCTTTCTCTCCAACCTACTTAAATTGACCTGAGAAAAATTGTATATATACATAGTGTGAGTATAACAGTATACTCAGTAGGATTCTCCTTGGAGCCTCTCATCCAAAAGTAAAGAAAGATAAGCAGCCAACAAGAAACAAAAATCATCCAAACATTCACATCCAACCCGTTTCATCATCTCTAGTGTCCTCCATGACACCCACATGTATAAAAAATGCATCTTTCCACTCTAGGCATCAACTGCTATAATAATCAATAGTCCTCCCTACCACCACATATCACAATAGCCTTCAAGACTCACCTCACAACACAAGAAGCAGGAAAAAAACATCATATAAATTGGTATCTTGCCCCTTAAACAAGAAAGAGGGTAACTCAGAACTCTTCAAAGAATTATATTTTATCAAACAAATAGATATTTAATAAATCCTAGATTAAAAAATTTATTATTCATAGTTTCCAACTTCGGGAAACCCAAACCATAAGCTATCAAAAATTTATTAAACATGCTTACAACATCAATTTGATTAAAATCAATTTTCAATAACAACAATCAAATTCATTCACTGTCCCCTTTATCTTTAGCCAAACAATTGTCAATAAATTCTATGTTTACATTATTTACCAATTTCCATCAAGAATGAGAATCTAAAAACGAAATCATAAGTATCAAACTATCTAGAAAAACAATAGGTAATAACATATGATCAATATCAATTCATTTATCCGATTCAAATATTTATTTTGGAAATTCCTTTATGATCTAATGGGATAAAATATGCTAACTCAAAAGTTGCATATAAAAGAAAAGAGAATAATAAAATCCCATACCCCCAATGGTTCTTGAATTTCATTATACGAGAACAATCTACAAAATGAATCATGGTCTCCTCCTCCAATGAAAACTACACCCACCAGGGGATGCCACATCACGACCGCACCATCCACTAGACAAGAAAACTCCATTAGAACATGGATATCACTTTCCATATCATGTATTGGAGAATCATGAGAAGAAGGATGAAAGAAAAACACAAGGAGGTAGATCATACCTTATATCGATGAAGGATTGACAGATGCTGCTTACACCAAAATAGGGGGTGCACATGTAGCAGGAAGAAACTCAATGGGATCCAATCCAAGGAGGAATGTTTGACCGTACAAATCCTATGGGATAGAATGGAAGGTCCACACATCTCACTCCCAAGAACACGGAGAAAGAATTTGGAAGGAAGTTATCTCGTCCCTTTTGAAGATTTAATAGAGCTACTGTTTAAGATACATTAGATTTTCCATTAAAGGAGGATCACATTAAACCATGTGGTTTGACCAAGTAAAATCATCCTGAGCCTTAGAAAAATTAACATAGGATTTATGACCTTTGAATCGGCATTACAGTCATTAAAATTAGGCTTTAAATTCATTTTACATCAATAGAAAGGTCAAATAAGAGAAATTGTAGGAAGCTGGAAAACACTGTTCCTGAACACAAAATCTGGGAAAGGAAATATATGCTACCATTATAACCTCACCATTCTAGAAACACTGTTCATAAACTCAAAATTTGGAAAATGAAATAGAGCTTGTTGTTGGAACATCACCATTTTGGAAAAACTATTTGTGAACTTGAAATTTTTCAAAGGAAATAGAGGCTACCGTTGAAACCTCACTGTTCTGAAAACACTATTAATTAATATAAAATTTGAAAAAGGAAATAGAGGATACCATTGGAACCTCACCATTATAGAAAAACTATTCAGGAACATGATATTTGGAAAAGGAAATATAGGTTGTAATTGGAACCTCAATATTCTGGAAACAGTTTTCCTGATCTAAAATTTTGGGAAAAGAAATAGAGGATAAAGTTGGAACCTCACCATTATGATAACATTGTTCATGAACTCAAAATTTGGAAAATGAAATAGAGTCTGTAGTTGGGACCTCACTGTTCTGGAAACACTATTCTTGAACTCAAAATTTGGAAAAGGAAATAGAGGTTGTAGTTGGAACCTCACCATTCTGGAAACACTATTCATGAACTAAATATTTGGCGAAGGAAATAGAGGCTGCAGTTGGAACCTCACCATTCTAGAAACACTATTCATGAAAACAAAATTTTCCAAAGGAAATAGAGGCTATAGATGGAACCTCACCATTCTAGAAATACTGTTCATAAACTCGTAATTTGGAAAAGGAAATACAGGCAGCAGTAGGAACCTCCCCGTTCTGGAAACACTATTTATGAACTCAAAATTTGGAAATGAAATAGAGGCTACATTTGGAACCTCACTATTCTGGAAGCACTATTCATGAACACAAAATTTGGCAATGGAAATAGAGGCTACAGTTGGAATCTCATCATTCTGGAAAGACTATTCATAAAATCAAAATTTAGAATATGAAATAGCAGTTGTAGTTAGAACCTCACCATTCTAGAAACTCTGTTCCCAGAACTAGAAATTTGGAAAAGGAAATAGAGGCTGTAGTTGGAACCTCACCATTCTAGAAACACTGTTCACATAACTAGAAATTTGGGAAAGGAAATAAATCTTGCAGTTGGATCCTCATGGTTTTATAAACACTATTCATAGAACTAGAAATTTGGAAATGTATTGGGGATGAGTAACATTGACCTCCTACAACACCTCAACCACCAGATTTCAGTAAGGGAATGGACTAGAGATCTATGGTCCATTAAAATGTTCCTCTAATAATTTCTTTAATTAATCAATTTCATGAATAATATTTAATTAAGACTAAATAGTGTTTATGAGAATAAGATATGGTTACTCAAATTATCCTAAGTTTACATGACCCTACATCCTTCAATAAACCCTTTTCTAGATTGGTAATTATATAATACTTTTATACCATCTATACCTCACTTAAATCAACAAATATATTTCCTTGAAGTTCATAAACCTTTCATGCCCATATTTTCCTTTGAAAAAATGTTTTCATCATATAGAATAGAGGACCACATAAAACCATTCCATTCTTCACCTATCATTTTAATTACATGGTGAATATTTTATAATATTGTCATAATATAACCCTATCCCATGAAGCATATAATTTTTCAACTTTTTCTCATCTTTATACATTCATTTTAAAGGAGAGATCTGAATGAAATATAAGTCTCTGATGAGATTTTTTTCTCCTCAATAATTACTCTTATTAGTTAATTTTACTTATCCATATATTACCTAACTCAATTAATATAATTTATTGAATAAAAAACATATAATAACCATTAATAATATTTATTTAACAATAATTATTCATCCCCATGAATCAATTAAGAAATACATAAGCATCGATTGTGTGTTATGTGGACTACCATCTCCATAAAGCAATGATATTTTTCTTCAACACTACCTCTTAATAATAGTATAAAGTATGGGTTTTATGAATAATTTTTTTCTCCATATCAATGATAAAATTCTTAATTGATCACCTTTTATATTTACCTTCATTAAACAAATTTTTAAATTAGATTGATCATTAATCATGCATATGTTAGGACTACCACCTCAATGAACAACACATCATATTTCTTTTAATCAACAAAAATGGATAGAACTAATGGTTTTATTAATGAACTAATATTTTTTTACATTAGTATAATTTTGAAATGAAAATTTTTATTATATCATGTGTTTTTTCATTAATTGGGAAATGTGTTATTTAATTATGAAACCATACTGACTACCACCACCATTAATATTAAATTTCATTTTCCATAACCACCAATAATTAATGGTTATAAAAATGGATATCCTGGATATATATATACATATATATTAAATTCATAATATTTTTAAATGATTCATTTCAATTTTTATATAACATTACGTACTCATTTGATTAATACGACAACTTTTTGTTTTTTATAGTTTACTTCTTACTTGATTAATTTTGCATTATTTATATAGTGAATTATTATGAAATATAATATACTATTTATGAAATTTAATAATAAGGAATAAATTAATTAATTAATTTTATGGAGTTATAATATTAATATTATAACAAGTTTAATAATATATCGTCTTTATTCATTATAAATATGTAGAAACAAGTTTTTCTCCAGCTTCATCTACATGAATCATAATTAAAAATATCATAGGTTAAAAATGTAATATTAATTAAAATTATGTTATATGTACTAAATAATCATAGGTAATATATAAATTATTTAATTTCTATCAATGTTTAATTATAAACATTAATCTTACAAATCATAGGAAATAAAATATAAGGTATTAGTAGTCAATAATAAGAACAATCTACAATAAAACACTATATTCCTAGTAAATAATTATAAGTAAAATATATAAAAGGAATGTATATATATAAGGTTATGAATTTTATGATTAATATAATTATTGTCTTTTAAAAGATGTTATATTGTGTATATTGTGGGAAATGTTTATGTTATCATGAAATCTATATTATAAGAGGTTTTTAATATTCATTTTCAATATATGTAATGATCAATGATTTTTATTTTTATGTTTTTCAAGTAAGAAATGTTTGCTTAACTAAAAAACTTTTCCCCTTACCACAAGTAATATATTATTGATTTTAATCTTCAATGTTTCCTTTTCAAAAAAATATAATTTAAAAAATATATATTTTCAAATTTTATATTATATTTTTATCTAAATATGTTACTTCTATTCATTTTTTTCATCCCCTTAACCTTTTTTGAAAAAACATTTTATTATATAATTTATGATTTTGATTTCATAAATGGTTTTTAAATTACCTTTAATTTCCACCAAATGGATATTTTCAAAAAGAATATATTTTTGATTAACAGTGATAAATTATTAAATAATTATTCCATTATTATTGTTTTAATGTTATATTTAGCTAAATTTATATTATTTAATGATCTTTTAAATTATTTATGTAAAAAGAAACTCCCCGTGGTTTTTTTCAACAGAAAGATTCTCTTAAAAACCATTATGTGTGGTCGTATCTTTATACTGAAATCATTGTGTTTTAGAGGCATCCTCTAAAAAATTTCATTATTTCAAAAATAAAATACTTTATCTTGTTATATAAAATAGGCATTTTAAAATGTTTTTAACAGAAAATGGTAATTTCTATATTAAAAGAGATATTCATATTACTTCTAAGAGTGTTACTCATTAATAAGGTATTCATCATCAAAGGTATTCTAATTATGATCATGTCCATCATACATATATGAATGGACTATCAAATTCTCATATGGATATTTTATTTGATCCATATGATTTTTTTGTCTAGACTATTCATTCACTTGTATGGGCATGATTTACCTTCCATGACTTCTTCCATGAATGTATCATGATACATTACTAATATTGAAGAGTTTTTCATATATCCCTAATAAATTGATTTATTGGGTAAATTGTTGTTTAACCCATATATCCGATTATTATACAGTATAAATACCATATGCTTAATCATCCATACTGAGTTATATTTAACTATAATGAAGCCTAAAGTCAATGGACACCAATTAATTTTCAATGGGTTACCTTATCATGATTATTTATAGAATTATGAATACATTATATAAGTGTTTAATATGGAAATAATTGTAACCAAGTTACATTATATGGGTTCATTAAGATATGATGGTTGATTTTCATATGGAACATATATATATACGTGACTTGTAATGGGTGGAACCAGAATTATATATCCCTCTAATAAAATGGGTAATTATTCAATCTCATGAGATATCATCATGTATGGGTATTGAGATTATCCAACTATGTTTTAGGAGAAGATATACTGGGAAAAATTATGTTAAGAGGACATGGATATTTGATTTATTCTTATGATGTATGGTTTCTGTAGTTTCCACATTTCATATGACTCATTTATTATTTGATATGATTATGTTTACTCTATACTCTCATGTTATCATTTCATATTCCTTGATTTCTTATGATCATTCACAATATGTTATCATGTTATGTATCATGTCTCTAATGATATGATTTACTATTAAGTTTTCCTTTACTAATCATTTGAGAGATCCCTTTATTATTTTTCACATTCCCTAGGTAAAGAATAAATGTATTAGATTTTATTAGTCTAAAATAATTTCATTTTAAGATAATTTATTGTCGATGTGAAAGTATAATTATAGATTTATGAGATTCTTTTTTTAGTGTAAAAAATATACATTCTATGAGAATAATTGTGATTGTTTAGTTAGTGAGTTTTCCTAGTTCTCTAAAACACTACAAGTATTGGTCCTTTGATTGTAAATGTGTGAGTGTTATTTTAATCATTAATTTTTATCAAATCATATGATTTAGGTTATGTGTTTTTAGTATCAAATCAGTGAGCATTGGTTTTGGGCATACTATAACAATAAATTCAAGATGAGTTGACAAGAAATTTTATAGGACCATAACAATGATTTTATATAATAATTTAATAATTATTTTTTTGAAAAAATTCAAAAATATATATTATTAATAAATTTTCATGATCAATTTTATTCCATTACCAAAAATAACAATGTGAACATGACAAAAATAAAAAAGTACTATATCATTTCCACCACATCATAGTTCATAATATCATATATACCATAAAAAAGAAATAGGGAATCAATACTAATCCAAAACATAGGTTAGACTCAATTTAGTATATGAAATATTCATTTTCCACATAATTAAACTATGTCTTATATAATGAGTTCATTTTTTAAGGATGACTGATGGTGTCCCTCCAGGGGTTCATTCCATGACATCAAAATCATTTATATGAAATCTTAATAAATAGTAAAATATTTAATAGAATAATAATTTAATATTAAGAAACATATTTGACTTCAAGAGTATGTGGGGAATGCTTTTGCATGTTCCATGAGATATGATTTGTAAACATCATTAGAAACATACCAACCACTTAAATATTTAATAAAAAAATCTATTCTAATCTATATTTACCTATCCTTCCATTTTATTAATGCACAATGTAAATATCTCTAATGAAAACACTAGTCCTAGAAGCATTTTCAATAATTGAATGATTTAAAATAATGTAATGATTCCAAGAAAATTATAATCCATTATTTTATATGAAAAAATTATACAATTATTTAGATATATAATTCTATAACATATAATATACACCATAGATAAAATAGATAAAGGCCCTAATATAATTAAAACCTTACTAAAATATTTTAGTTAACATAGAAAAATGAGAATAAAAAAATTAATTTAAATTTTTATTCGAAATATTGATATGGTTTTAGTATTCAAAAACTATGTTATATACCAAATTATCCCTCTAAAAATTCTAATTTGTATTACGTCTTGGATAATTACACATATGAATTTTAATATATTGTTTCCATACTAATTAATATAATATAATAATCCTATTTTTGAAGATCTATAATAGTAACAAAATTAATTAGTGATGACCACTCATATTTTTTAACAAATTCAATCTACATAAGGGAACTAATTTATTGTTGTTTTTTTTAAAATACATTATGAATAATGATAATAATAACCATACAAGTGATTTGATCACTTTAATAGACAATTTTAATTTATAGTTTTACATCCTATAATATTTTAAGGAAAATATATGGGGCATCAGTCCTAAAACGTTCATTAGACGATGGAGATATTGTGTAATCGACCCCATCATTACATATTGGTGAAACCTGGGGAAATGCATGAGAAGAGATTTTTTTTAATATTTTGACTTTTGATCAGAATTCCATGTTATAAAATATCCCTAAGAGGTGTTTGGTGTTATTATGTGATAACTATTGCATGCTTGGGGTGTTCCAAAGTGTAGTTTCCATTCAATAAAATATATAACAGTAGAAAAAAAAAATTTCATGTGTTGAAATAATTACATGACAATTAAATTTAAATGGCCTTAGAAGATCATTCAACATAGTAAAAAGACCACACAATAATCCCTTGGTGCATGATTGAATTTCTATTCACTGGGGTAATCACTCCACCATATGGTTCGTTTCCGAATTTTCAGTTTCATTGAATGATTTATGTTTTTCATATTTTAAACAGACCACACCAAAGTGTATATTATTTATGTTTTGTAGCCAATATATGAGAATAAATTTACCAATAGATCAAGGATCAAACTATTGTAGTGGAGGGATTTTATTTTTTGAAATATATATAAGAATTACCATCCAACATGTGTAATAATAAAAATTTTCGATGTATTATTAATTAAATTCTATGTTCGTACCAAAGATCCTTTATACAAGTGGTACATGCTTCTACTTAGCATCAAAAAAGACCCAGGATCAAATCCAGGCAGGGACAAAATTCCAGGTATTGTAAATGGACTGTAGTAGGGGAACTGTAGTAGGGAACAGTAGCAGTGGTGACGCTATAGCAGTGGAGGCACTCTAGTAGGAACTGTAGCGGCGGTGGTACTCTGGCAACTCGGGTACTGTAGCAGCACTATTCACCAAAGGGCCCTTTGATTCAAAACAAGGTCTTTCAAGCCTTGTATTTAGGCTACATGGAATTGAAACATAAATATATTTAATGGATATCCCTCTACAAAGACAAAAGGTGTTATTTTCTATAATAATAAAAATGAGGCCTTGACCCCATGGTTTTAATAAAAATTACATTCTATGTTAGTTTTTGGTCACTAGGTAACTCTGTCAAGAACCATGAATCCCATATTTGTAAAGACATGGAAATACCATGAAAATTTTTTTAATACATGGGATTTTTATGAGTTCGCAAAAATTTACGGCGCGTGATTCCGAGGACCGGTGTGCACGGAATCAATTTCTGAAGTTTTGTTCGGGGATGTTCAGTAAACGTACGAGCGGGATTTTATATCTTTTGAACTGGTTCTAGAAATTGAAATATGAGGGCACTGTTGAACTCGCAGAGCCGATATTCGCTTATGAATACTTTCACTTCGACGTATGTGGGTCAATAATAAATGTTAGTTTTCAGTTTTTTAGTTAAATTAAATAAAAATAAGGTTGTGTGAACTTATTTTTATTTGATGGTTATAACCTTCACTTGAATAATGGGAGTTTGAGGTGGGTCCCACCAGTTTTCTAAACACCTCTTCTTGTTTAATATGGGGGGGGCCACCTAAGGATTAAAACTTCCTCAACTCCCCATTAATTGAGGAGAAACCCCTTGAACTCTCCCACTTTTTTGAGACTAACGCTCTCAATTAATTAATTGAAAACATTTAATTAATTAATTTATACCATTTGAATTATATACCAACAATTTAATAGGATTTAATAATCAATTATTTTGTTGGAATATGTCTTTTTGCTAGAGCTTAGGAAGAGGAGTGAACTTAGAGAAACCATTTCTCTCCAACAAAGAACTCTACATCCTCCAATGACAGATATCTTTTTTGATATTCAAACGAAATAAGGGAGGATGTGCTATCCTTGAAGAAAGTCGATTACATCTTCCTTTACTTATTATTCTTCATTTCCATCAACAAAGAATCCAAGGTAGGAATTTGAAATTGTTTCATTTATGTTCTTCATTTTCCTTAGTGGTTTATAATTCGAAGCCGCATGATATCATCCTAATGTGGAGGGTGTGGGCCAGACAATCTGGGCCTGACCACTCCGCCTTATTTGTGGAACATGATATTAAACGTGGCATGAGTCTGTGATGAGAAACTCTAGACAACATTGATTGTGGATTGAAAGAGGAATCTCGAGGAGTGCACGACTTCTTCAAGAATGAGAAACAGGCCACCAGAATTCGTCCGGTGATGCATGGAAAGATTATCGACTGATGGAACAGACGAGCATCTTTGTGTGGCGGTGGTGGTGCAACCGTGCCTCTAGAAGAGTAGATGCACCCCTGTCCGCGATGGTTTAGTGGAAGCCGGCGCAATCCAGGCCATGAAGAATACTGGCGGCTTGAGCCACCGTGTCGACATGGAAGGCGTAGTGCAACCGGTGCTGCACGGTGGATCAAAGGAGGGTTGCGGTGGTGTAGCAGTGGCTGGATCAATCTCAACCGCAAAGAGGTCTGGCGGACTGAGCCACCAGGTCGCTAGAGGAGGTATGGCGCATCCGACACTGCACGGGAGTCAGCTCGCTGGTCGGCCAGCTGGGAGGAGTGCCAGCCACCCCGGGTCCCACATGACGTGGACCGGCGCCACCTGCTGTCTGTTATCCTCCCACCCGAATGACTATGTCATTCCAGTTATAAAGGCGTAACATAGCCTCCCCCATGAATGCGTCTAGGGAAAAACCCATGGGCCACCGGGTCGCCTACCGCGTGGGTCGCCAGCGCGGGCCGCCGGGCAGGACCCAGCGCGGGCCGCCGGGACATACCCAGAGCGGGTCGAGCCGCCCGCGTGGGCCAGACCGCCCCCACGGGATGGGCCACCCCCACAGAATGGGTTATCCTCATAGACCGGGTCATACCTACGGAAAGGGTTAGACCCGCGGACCAGGTTGATCAGACTGGGCTGGACTGGACACAGACCTGTTTTGGCATGTTTTCACCTTTTCACCCCTATCCTGGGCTACATGTGTCCAATTGACGAACCGTCTGTAGTGATGGAAATCGTGGAGTGAAAAAGTTTTTTTGGAATACCCCACTTGTGGTTTGGATGTAGTTGGGGTACAGTCAGGTTGGATTGAACCAAAATCCAATTGGGCCCTCAGAACGGAAATGCCAATAACTCTCAGACCGGGCGCTCGATTGACGTACCTTCTATCACGTTGAGTTTCTTATGGCTAGATGAATCTTTTGGAAACATAAAAATGGGACATCAAGGTAGTTTATGTATCAAATCATTCCTTGGGGAGCAGACGCTCCCGAAATCAAGTGTGATTTTTGGAAACCCTATGGTTGGCTGAGCACTGAGGACTGTTCCTGGATCATGTGTCGGTTCGACAGTTCTGACTTATATTCCTCTATCATGTGTTGGTCTAATAGAATATCTTGTCCTAGATCATGTGTCGGTCTGACAGCTCTGACTAATGTTATTGGATCATGTGTTTGTCCGACAGTTCTGACTTTAGTTCTAGGAGCGTGTGTTGGTGTGACAGAATAGTTGTTCCTAGATCATGTGTTGGTCTGACAGCTCCAACTATTGTTCCTGGATCCTGTGTGGGACTGATACTTCTAGCCCCTGGTCCTAGATTTATTGTGGGTCTGATAGCTTTGATTATTCGGTGGCTATATCAGATCATCTCTATCTCACTACATTTGTTGTATACCTATGTGAGCTAAGTCAGTAACTCTGGTGCTTCCTCGTGATTAAGATGGATTATTTGATAACTTAGGTATATGTATTGGAATATACCTAAGTGGGGTTATCTGTAGCTTTGATGATTTGTGGTTTTCCTTATTGGATTTTGTGATACCTTGAAGATCTCGGGGTCCCCACTGAGTATTGTTATACTCACTCCTACACGGGCTATGCCCACACCTCATTGTGTTGCATGCAGATGACAGATAATGCTGATTGAGGTTGAGTAGCAGGACTGGACTATACCCAGATGTGGACCTTATGATGAGTTTTTTTCTAGGAGGAGATTGGCAGACGAGGAGTGTTGAGGAGGCCATCTGTACCTACCCTCTAGGTTGGAACCCTAGAGGATGAACCTGTGGCTGCTTTACATTTAATCAGTTGTACTTTCTTTCAATTTGTACTTGTATTTCCTATTGGGATTGTATTTCCGGCCCCCTATACTTTTTTAGCACTCTTTTCTATACATTTTTTACTTAGTGTTTCCTTCCATTTTGTACTCTAATTCTATGTGTTTATAGTTTCTAATGGAAATGCCTACCCAGTTTTATAGATTTACGTATTTGGTGCTAGTTTCCAACCCCTCTCCTATGGGAGGCGGGCTTGGGGAAGTCATGGAATGGGCCTTGGGGGATAGTTCTTGACAATTTGGTATCCGAGGAGTCGTTTCTACCGCATAACTCAGGATACTGATCTTTCATTTCTGTGAATCAATAGTGATAAGTGTAATGAGTGTGGTTTTCAGTTCGGGGAGTCTAGTATTGGTGCGATAGCCGACGTATCCATACACCAGGATCCTGAGGTCTGATTTTCAACTCAGTGCATGAAACACTGATTGCATGTGTGTTTTCAAGAGTTTTCATTGTAATATGTTGAGTCAGTTCACCAAGTATAACTTATTGACCGTGGCGCACTTGTTTCTTTTCAGGACGCCTCCACGCAGACATGCAGTTAGAGTTTCAAGAGTTGTGCATACGTATTTCCCACCGAGCGATGAGGCCTCGGTGTAGGGCCCTTTTCTAGCAGAGGCACCAGTGGTACCACAACCCGTTGGGCACCGATGCCACCAACCCCAGCAGTAGAGAGTGGATGCCGCCTGAGTGTGTTGCATGAGTTCCAGTTCTAGAGGCCACCTAGGTTCAGGGGTGAGACGGTCTCGCTGGTAGCAGAGAATTGGCTGGAGGCTATAGTGAGAGTTTTCAAACTGGTAGGGACACCAGCAGACCTTATGGTGATCCTTGCTGCAGGTCTCCTTCATGCAGTAGCATGCAGATGGTGGAGCCTGATAATCTAGGTGCATGATGAGGCGACACTACTATGGGAAGACTTCGAGAGACTGTTTTGGGCGGAGTTTGACCCATCAACCCTATGTGAGGTGCAGATATAAGAGATACTACATCTACAACAGGGTAGCATGATAGTAGCACAATACTCAACGAGGATCACCGACCTCTCACGCTACTCCACTAATATGCTGTGAGACCCATTTTTTAGGGCTCGGACCTTCAATCAGGGGATCAGGTGATAGATCATGGCTTCGATGATCTCCCTCAGTATCTCGATGCAGGACGGTGGGTGTTAGAGAGAGCCCTCTAAGTGGAGAGTTTCCTTATTGAGCAGTCACCAGTAGCGAGCCCCACCACTGGGCATCACGTAGTAGAGTCTTCTGTAGCAGGCAGAAGACAAAGTTCGCCGAGGTCCAAGAGGACCATCACATCTGGTGGAATATCTCAATATACATGTTCAGTTGTGTGGGGCACATGAGATAGATCAAGTCATTCTAGGAGTGGGAAATGTTACTCTTGCAGTGGGCAGGGTCACATGGCTCGTGACTGTCTGACCCGCCATATTGACGATCAACAGATGGACGAATGACCGCCCAGGAAGAGACATAGATTTCATAGAGGTAGACTATAGAGAGCAGGTAGACGTGGTAGAAGAGCTGGTCGTGTAGCTGGTGGTGGATGACGCTTCGAGGTGTTACCGCCACCACCACGAGGAGGTCCACCCTGACCGCAGGGAGCAGGTGGACTGGGGATAGCTTAGCTCCAGGCAGTAGTGGAATATGACCATTGTGCTCCAAATATGATTTGTGGTATTATCTATGTCTAATCTACCTTAGATTTAGTTCTTATAGACACAGGTTCCAGCAACTCATTCGTAGGCACTTCCCCCATTCAGATCTCGATGATTCCGAAGGAGCCGTTGGCTCGATCCTTGTGGCTAGAGACTCCTACTGTAGAAGACTCAATGATTACACACTTTTTCCAGAAGTGTGAGCTTACTCTAGGTGGCGAGAACTTTGGCCGGGATCTCCTCGTAGTGGTGTCCAGGCCTTACGACGTCATCTTGGGTTTGGACTAGTTATCTACAGTCCATGATCAAATTGACTGTATTAGGCAAAAAGTGCATTGTGTCCGCATAGATGGGACCAGGTTTACATTCACCAGTGAGAAGGGATCCTTTGTAGCACATGACATCCTTACTCAGAGAAGGGTGCAGCCGATCACTCATCAGTTGGTTTTTCTTACCCTCAGAGAAGTTGATGTGAAAATTACGACTTATCCTATAGTGGTGGATCAGTACATGGATGTTTTCCCTGATGATGTTCCAGTACTAATTCCTCATAGAGAGGTGGACTTCTATATTGACATGTACCCCGAGACAAAATTTATATCTACTCCAGCATATTGGATGGCTCCCGCTGAGCTTCGTGAGCTGCGGGTACAACTGGAGGACTTGTAGGGGAAGGGATTCATCCATTCCAGTGTTTCTCCCTGGGCAGCCCCGATTCTATTTGCCAAGAAGGTGTATGGATGCTTGAGGCTTTGTGTCGACTACCGTCGCCTAAATCAGGTGACCGTGAAGAACAAGTACCGACTCTTGATGTTTGAAGACCTCTTTGATCAGCCGAAGGGAGCATAGTGGTTCTCAAAGATAGACCTCAGATCAGGCTATCACCAGCTCTGATTTCAAGACAAGGATTTATAGAAGACGACATTCATATGTCGATACGACCACTATGAGTTCTTGTTTATGCCTTTTGGCATAACCAATGCTCTAGCGGTGTTCATGGTACTCATGAATAAGATCTTCTATCTATACCTCTATCGCTTTTTCTTAGTCTTCATCGACGACATTCTAATCTTATCAACTTCTGAGGAGGAGCATGCCTACAATTTTCGGGTAGTACTATACACACTTTGAGAGCACCAGATTTATGGTAAACTATAGAAGTGCCAGTTTTGGATCTGAGAGGTTAAATTTTGGGGACATATCATCATGGAGGTAGGATTTTTAGTGGATCCAGTGAAGGTTTAGGTGGTACTTTCTTGGGAGCAACCCAAGATTTTGACAGAGGTACGGAGTTTCCTGGGTTGGCTGGTTGTTACAGAAGGTTTGTGCCAGAATTTTCCAGAGTTTTAGCACCGCTATCAGCCTTGACGAAGAAGTGGAAACCCTTAGTTTGTTCAGAAAGATTCTAGTAGAGCTTCCAAGAGCTAAGGTAGAGGATGAATAGTTCCCCCCATCTTGAGGCTTCCAGAGGAATGCATACGGTACGTAGTTTACTGTGACGCATTAGGGACCAGACTCGAGTGTTTCCTGATGCAGGAGGGGGCAGTGATCACATATGGTTCTCAACAGTTGAGACATCATGAGTAGAACTATGATACCCATGACATGGAGTTAGCAGTAGTGGTCTCACCTTGAAGATGTGAGAGCACTATCTTAGGGAAGAACATTTTACCGTGTACTCTGATCACAAGAGTCTCAGGTATGTCTTCTCGTAGTGGGACCTGAACCTGAGACAGTGATGATGGATTGAGTTCCACCAGGACAATGAATTCAAGATACTCTATACTCTTGGGAAGGGGAATGTTATTGCGAATTCACTCTGCATGAGATCTAGAATACAGGTTCTAGGAGAGGCGACAGAGCAACTGGCTACTTTACAGATTTCTTATGTGGACCGAGATGGAGCAGCATTCCTTCAATATCTTATAGTCACTCCTCTACTACTTCAGTGAGTCATGGGGGCACAACATGGGGATGTTGACTGTGAGACACGACGTCCTCATATATCCACAGGGCAGGCACCTGATGGATTTTTTGAAGGTGGGGAGAACATCATCTTTTTTAGAGGACATACCTTGTTACCAGTGGCACAGCAGGAGGAAGTGTTGTGGGGGTTCCACAGTTCCTATCTAGTGGTACATCCAAGAGTGGTGATGATGTACCAGGACCTTCGATGACAATAACTGTGACTAGGTATGAATAAGTAATTTGAAGAGTATGTATCACGATGCCTCACTTGTCAGCAAGTGAAGGCAGAGCACTAATTACCAACAGTCTTGGTTCAGCCTTTAGAGTTACCAGAGTGGAAGTGGGATGGGATATCCATGGACATCGTGATGGGTCTTCCACATACATCCAGGGGTCACCACTCGATTTGGGTGATCATTGACCGACTCACCAAGTCGGCCCACTTCCTACACATAAAAGAGAGGGATTCAGTAGAGAGCATGGGACATCTCTACATGTAGGGGATTGGGCTGCTACGTGGATTACCTTCTACTATTGTCTCCCATCGTGATGCACAGTTTACTTTCTGGCTATGGAATGGGTTACATGATGCTTTTGGGACATAAGTTCGTTTGAGCACCACCTTCCATCCTCCGACAGATGGTCAGACGGAGAAGACCATTTAGACCCTTGATGACATGCTCCGAGCATGTGTCTTCAACTTTGGTCGTATATGGGAGGATCACCTACCTTTGGTGGAATTTTCCTACAACAATTGCTTCCAATCCACCATTGGGATGACACCTTTTGAGGAGTTGTATAGACGACCATGAAGATTACCCTTGTGTTAGATAGACCCCAGGGAGTCATCACTGGTGGGAAAAGAGTTGGTATGAGATAACACAAAGAAGGTGCAGATCATCCAAGAGTGGATGAAGACTACACAGAGCATGCAGAAGTCATATACTGATTGGAGACGGAGACCTCTAGTGTTTGAGGATGGTGACCACGACTTTCTTCGGGTCTCACCTCGATGAGGTCTATGAATATTTGGCTGAGGCAGAAAGTTATCTCCGAGATTCATTGGACCTTTCTAGCTCCTCCATAGAGTCGAAGAGGTGGCATACCGCATGACTCTTCCACCTCATTTTCACCAGGTCCACGATGTCTTCCACGTATCTCAACTGAGGAGATACGTTCACGACCCATCAAACATCATAAACCATGGAGTGCTGGACGGCGATGATGGGGTGACTTTCACAAATGTTCCAGTAGATATTGAGGATCGATAGGAGTAGGTCCTACGTGGATAGTCGATACCTCTGGTGTGCATTTTTGGCAACACGGAAACCTCCAGGAGAGAACATGGGAGAGGGATTCTCAAATGCTTTCTTAGTACACCCATTTGTTCCATTAGTTCGAGTTGCATCTTATAGGGATGTAAAGCCTTCAGGTGGGGAGAATGTAAAGGCCCTAAAATACCATGGATTTTTCTTAATACATGGGATTTTTATGAATCCAAGAAAATTTATGTTGCATGATTCCGAGGCCCGATGTGCCCAAAATGAATTTCTAAAGTTTTTTTCGGGTACGTTCAGTAAACATATGGGCGGGGTTTCATAACTTTTTAACTGGTGCTCGGAATTGAAATCCAAGGGCACCATTTAACTCACAACACTGGTATTATCTTAAGAAGACTTTCACTTCAACGACAGTGGGATGATAATAAAAGTTATTTTTTGGTTTTTAATTGAATTAAATAAAAATAAGGTTGTGAAAACTTATATTTATTTGATGGTTAGAACCTTCACTTGGAAAATGGGAGTTGGAGGTGGGGCCCACCTGAGGTCAAAACACCTCTTCTTGTTTAATGTGGTGGGGACCACCGGAGGATTAAAACCTCCTCAAATCGCCATTATGTGGGGAGAAACCCCTAAACTCCCCACATTATGGTGACTAAACCCCTCAATTAATTAATTGAACATGTTTAATTAATTAATTTAAAACATTTGAATTATATGCCAACAATTTAATAAGATTTCATAATCTATTATTTTGTTGGCATTTGTATATTTGGTGGGGCTTGGGAAGAGGAGGGGAACTTAGAGAATCCTTTTCTCTCCAACGAAGAAATCTTCATTCTCCAATGACGGATATATTCTTTGATATTTAAACGAAATAAGGGAGGAAGTACCGTCCTTGAAGAATGCTTACGATGTCGTCCTCAACTTCTTCATCTTCATTTCCAACAACAACTAATCCAAGGTAGGGGTTCGAACTTGTTCCGTTTCTTGTTCTTAATTTTACTTAGGGGTGTATAATTCGATGCTCCATGATATCATCCTAACGCAGAGGGAGCGGGCTGAAAAAACATGGACCGACCACTCCACCTTATTTTTCTAACATGATACTAAACGTTGCATGAGACCAGGATGAGAAACTCTCGACGACATTGATTGTGGATCGAAGTCGGTGTCTCGAGCAGTGCACGAAGTCTACCAGAATGAGAAATAGGCCACCAGAATTCGTCTGGTGACTCGCAGTTGGATTTTCGGTAGATGGAACTGACGAGCATCATCGCGTGGTGGAGACAGCGCAACTAGACCATCGGAAGAGTAGCCGCGGCCCCTAGCCGCGGCGATGTAGCAGCTACCGGCGCATGGCCGGCCGCGAAAGAGATTGGCGGCTCGAGCCACCGGGTCGACTGGGAAGGCCCGACGCTATTGGCGCTGCGCGGTGGATCAAAGGAGGCCCACGACCCCTGGCTGTGGTAGTGCAGTAGCAGCCAGATCATGCCCGGCTTTGAAGAGGTCCGACGGCCCGAGCTTCCGAGTAGCCAGAGGAGGCGCGTCGCATCCAGTGCCGCGCGGGAGTCGGCTGGCTGCTCGACCAGCTGGGAGGAGCGAGACCCACCACGGGTCCCGTGTGATGTAGAAGGACGCCACCTAGAACCGGTTTTCCTCTTACTCAAACAATTAATCCTTTCAGGATACGAGGGGTAATGTGTTCTCTCCCCAAGATGTGGCTAGGGCGGACCCCACGGGCTGTCGGGCTGCCAGCTACGTGGGACGCTAGCGCGGGCCGCTGGGCCGGACCCAGCATGGGCCAGGCCTCCCATGCAAGAGAGGCCACCCCCACCGGCCAAGGATTCCCCAAAGACTGGGTCAGACCCACAAACCGGGTTGGACTCCAGTCTGGACCCGGGTTGGTCCGACTGGGCCAGACCGGACCCGGTCCCGTTTTGACATGTTTTCACCTTTTCTCTCATAACATGGGATACATGTGTCCTATTGACAAACCGTATGTAGTGACAGAATTCTTGGAGTTAGAATGTTCTTTGGGAATACCCCACTTGAGATTTGGACAGAGTTGGGGTATGGTCTGGTTGGATTCAACCTAAATTCAATCAGGCCCTCAGAACAGAAATGAAAATAACTCTTAGACAGGGCATCTGATTGACTCACCATCTATTGCATTGAGTTTATTATGGCTAGACAGATATTTTGGATACATATACTTGGAACTTTGTGGAAGTTTATGTATCTAAAGTTGTCTTGAGGAGAGGACCCTCCCGGAATCATGCATGCTTTATAAAAACCTTGTGGCTGGATGAGCACTAACGACTGTTCCTGGATCATGTTTTTGTCTGACAGTTCTAACTTCTGTTCCTGGATCATGTCTTGGTCTGACGGTTCTGACTTTTGTTCCTGGATCATGTGTTAGTCAGACAGAATAGCTTGTCCTGGATCATGTGTTGGTCCGACAAATCTAACTACTATTCCTGGATCATGTGTTGGTCCGACAGTTCTAACTTCTGTTCCTAGATCATGTGTTAGCCCGACCGAATAGCTTATTCTGGATCATGTGTTGTTCCAAAAGCTCCAACTTTTGTTTTTGGATCATGTGTGGGTCTAATAGTTCTAACTGCTAGTCCTGGATCATGTATGGATATAACATCTTAGATGATTCAGTGGTTATATCTGATCATCTCTATCTCTATACATAATTTGTATACCTGTGTAAGTTGAGTCAGTAACTCTTGTGTTTCCTCGTGATTGAGATGGATTACTTGATAACTTAGGTATATGTATGGGCATATACCTAAGTGTGGTTATCTTTTGTTTTATTTCATTGTGGTTTATCCTTGTTGGATTTGGTGAGACCTTGAGGGTCTCAAGGTCCCTACTGTGTATTGTTATACTCACCCTTTCACAAGCTATGCCCACACCTTGTTGTGTTGGCTGTAGATGACGGACAATGCTGATTGAGGATGAGTAGAAGGATTGTACGATACCCGAAGGTGGACCTTACGATGATTAATTTCATGGAGGAGACTGACAGAGGTGGAGTGTTGAGGAGTTCATATTTACCTACCCTTTAGGTAGGAACCCCGGAGGACAACCCTGTCGCTGCTTTACTTTTCTTCAGTTGTACTTGCTTTTCAGTCGTACTTGTACTTTCTTGTTGGGCTTGTATTTTTGGCCCCCTTTAATTTTTCAGCACTCTTTTATATACAGTTGTTACTTAGTGTTTTATTCCGGTTTGTAATCTGATTGTGTTTGTTTAGAGTTTATAAATGCAATGGCTTCCCAGTTTTAGGGATTTATGCCATTGGTGCTAGTCGCTAGCCCCTGGCCTATGGAAGGCGGGCTTGGGGTAGTCACGACATGGGTCAAGGTGGAAGGGTCATGAAAATATTTAAGAGGAATGTGTCATGAAACAGTATAGGGTATTCATTATAATTGATGACCAAAGGGGAATATTGAACATTAAGGAAGAGGCGTGTGTTATGAGGTCATGGTTGTTGGGTGTTAATTACACCTTGATGGGGAGGATCATCACACATAATCTCATAGGTAGTGGAGGTTGGGTTTTCAATAATATTGGGTGTGGTTTGTAATAGTATGGCTAGTGAGGACATGTTTTAATGGTGACCATGGTTGGTGCCATAGGGTCATGAACATTTTGATAATTTCATAAAGGGTAATATAGATGATTTTATAAATTTTATCAACAAAAAATTTTAATATTAAATTAGTAGTTAATATAGTCTCATTATTTAAATAAGAAATAAATTCCACTTATTCCCCCCCATTTTTTCATTCCAAAGTAGGTATTACCCTTATTTATGTAATGATTCAAATTTAATTCATCTCGATAGATAGCTAAGGGTGATTCTATCACTCAAAATCACTCATTTCAATGATTCATTTTTTATTTAGCATGATTCATCATTTTTTATAGCATATTGGATGTTTCATAGTTATTAAGATATCTATAAATTGAGAAAACTATTCTAGTTATATTAGATGAGTGGAATTATTGTAGTTTTTTTAAAAGTCCACTAATTATATTCATGATTGATCAACCATTTATTTTTTTCATTATGTAATATTTTTCACATTTTAAATCTGAAATTCACATGAAATAACAGAATTATTTTTTTAACCATATGTGATGGATAAGGACAATTCAAGACAAAATAAACCATTTAATCATTAAAACATTGATTCATCGAAAACTGATTTCATAGGCATGATTTAATGTATCCAAGAAATATATGTTCCACAGAAGAGTGTAGTGTCCTAGATGATCTTAAACAATGAAGTTCATTTATGGATTCCCATTGTAATCCAAAGTATAGATAAACATGAATAAATGTATTCTCATTAATAAGGATTAATATTATATTGATTTTGGAAGGTTATTTTTATTGACTGATCCATGAGGGATATTCATAATAGATTGTAATTTATGGATAAATATCATGTATGTGTGGTGAGTGTTCCTCCCCCACAAGATCGACTATAGATTTGATTTATAATGTTTATTGTTAAAATTAATGGTTGGTAATGTTATGATTGGCCTCATTTGGATTTAATGGTGAGTTGGATTTTATTCTTTCCTTAGTTATAGATTCACACCCATGTAAATTCGGTGCTCATGATACCATTGAATGGTTATAGTTTTGTTATGTGATGGAATGTACACATGTACATGGGATGTAATATAACCTATTGGAAAATAGTGGGTACCCAAGTCATGGGATGACTTTATTATATTTATAATATAAGGTTGATAAGGTGGTAGAGTTAGGGAAATAAGGTAAGGTTAAATGGTGTATTCTTGGGAGGATACCATAAGTAAATTATATATTTTATTTGGGAGATTTTCTAACCAATGTGTACATGTCATGTATATGGGAAATTTGAAATTATAATTTAATTATCTATTTAATTATTTAATCCCATAACTTATGGGTCAATATATTTAAAAATGATCATATAGTCAAATTATGAAATGTGAGTCACAACTTGTTTTATTTTCTAGGGATGGTTAAATAATTAAAATAGGTGTGTTATGAACCACAATAATAAAAAATGAGTATTATATAATGGAAAGTGTTTTTTGGGATATAGTTGTTTCTATCCTTTACCACTGTATAAATAAAATGTGATGGAACTATACATGTGATACATTCAAACCTGGTTTAAAGATTATAATTGACTGAACTACATGTGGGTTCCATTCATACTCAGGGTACATAGGATATATGATAGAACTGGGTGTGTGATTAGGTGACCCAATCATTAAATACATAAATATTAAATCATTGTTGATGAAAATTTAATATATATCATACAAATATGAACCCCACAACCATAGATTTTTATATCATTTGGTTATTATATGCAGAATAAAGCATGTCATTAAATATCTTAAACATATCCCACAATGTTCTTATCACATAGTACACTACTTATACATACCCTACATTAAACCATGCATGATAACGTAGAGAAATCAAATCATGAGAAATATTGAGATAATATTCTTGGTAATTGTTATTATTGGAGATATTAACAATTGTTTAATAGCATGCCTGTCTCCATAATAATATATATACACTAATATGCATGGTCAGATTTAATGACCCACTATTAAAACAACTCAAAAAAAATATGAAGGTGTGGGAGATTCATATTTGTTGAATTGGAAAATGAAAGAGATGGAGATATAAATAAGTTGATACTAAAATCAGTGTGTCAAAAAAAATATCCCCTGAACAACTGTAAAAATATTACTTGGGTACATATTAAAAGAATTAATTTATAGCTGAAAATCATAAGATACAATATATATATCCACATATTCATTACACAAAAAAGAATATAATGAATGAACGAACGTATATTTATAATGATCCATGGGATAAAAACAATGAATATGTAATGAAATCTGTTTTACTATGAACTATAATGTTGAAAAAAATGATTTAACATTTAAAATAGTATTAAGTGTTTGTGTTGACAAAATATATTGTAGGAAGAATTTATAAAATAGATATTTAATAGCTATGAATAATATTGATTCATAAAGATAAAACAATAAACTATGCCCTTCCAAAATGGATCTACAAACCAAAATGAAAGTATAAGGAAGACAATGTTCTCTGAATATTCCTGTTTGTGATCAAACTCCCATTGGAGACCATCAATCATTCATTAAATCCATCTCAAGCTCCTCAGATTCGATTCATCCTAATATGAAACCCTTAATTGATTTTGATCCCAAAACCTTCAAACCTTATCATCGCTCGTGATGTCCTTTGGACAAGATAACCCCCATTTAGCTGGATCAACTTATGCTCAATCATTGTCCTCATCACCAAGCCCATGCTCCTTGAATCCAAACCCCCCACTCAGCCTCTCTATTCTACTCTCGACTCGAGCTCCCAAGGATGAAACACTAGATCCCCCTTTTTCTCAAACTGAACGACTCACCCAACTATCTTTTTCTCTCTATTTTTACCTTTTCCATTCTTTTTTATTTTTTTATTTTGATTCTCAGATTTCATTTGTTTTTTATTTCATTGTTTTGTTTTTATAACAAAAAAATTACATTCTTATTCTTATTTTTAAAGGAAAATAATTTTTTCATATTTTCATAATTTTCATTAAATATTCATAAAGAAATTTAATTTTAATTATCCTAATTTAAATTATTTTTATTATATTCGTAAATTCATAATTTAAATTTTATAATATTCTCATAAATCAAAACAATACTCATATATATATATATATCATTATCATAATATAATTTATTTATTTTATATCTTATTTTTTAAAGATTTTAATATTTTATAATTTCAATCCTATTGATATATAATTTAATATAGATATATATAAATTAATTAAACTAAATATAATTTTATACTTTACCATATTCATAAAACGTAATAAATTAATAAATAGAAACATATATTGACGTTGAAATATTATTTATTTCAAATAAATTATATTATGTTTAATTATTATTCTCATCATTATTGTTAAATTTTATATTTATAACATGTAATTCAACATAAATATTTATAATAATTATATAATCCATTCAAATAATGTTTTTAATTTTTTTTAAAAATTATCAAATAAAACTATTTATAATAAAATATTTTTTAAAAAAATAAAATCTCATTTTTCATAGTGTTTATAATTTAAAATATTAATTTAATATAAAATAATATTTAAATTGATATGAAAACTATAAATTTCATAAAATCTTTTTGATGATATAATTTAATTTTATATAATATACTTTTACTTATTTAACATAACTATTAAATTAATTTTTTTTATTTTAAATTAATCAGGTTAATGAGATATTAATGAAAATAAAAATAATCATTTAATTTTTGGGATGTTACATTTTCCCCCCTTTAAATGACTTGTATCATCGCTATTCATTCATCAAGATTAATAAATTTTGTTATTTACCTCTCCTAAATTTTGAAAAATCTTTACTTTTAAGGGAACTTAATTATCAAGGAGTTTCAAGATAATTCAATCATGATAATTTTGTTTTCTTCAAAATACAACATATTAAATCAAAAAAATTTATAGACCATTTCCTTGATACAAAATTTTATGACCCTGAACTCGTAATTTTAGATTTTGTGAGAAAATACTATGTATTGTTTTTATAAAATTTAACTACAAAAAATATACAGTATGTCATAAATTATAGGAACTTTTATAGTCTTTGTTTTGGAGAATTAGAAAACACCTTACAATTTATTTGATTTTGAACAAAAACTAAAATAAAATAACTATTTTTCTTCATATGTGATAAATCCAAAAAACCAAGGCGTCCATTTTAGAGATGCTAACATACCTCTGAAATTATTTTTCAAACATGGTATTTTCATTAAATTTACCCATTAAGGGGTTTAAAAACTAGTGAAAACCATTTATAATGAATATATTAAAAATTATTTTAAAATAATTTATGTCGAATATAATATTGTATATATATAAAAAACCATTCAAAAATAATTATTTTGAAAATTCATTTCAAAAATACTTTATTTAAGACACTTGTAATTCTCTTTTGAAATAATTTTGAAAATAGTACTATCATTGTGGATTATCTTAATACCGGTAAGATCCAAAAAACCCATATGCCCACAAGTAATACCACTGGTGGGACAAAATCCTATGAGTTTGTGGGTTCACTCATCATTCCTTATTCTCCCACCCGATACTCTAGTTTCGGATCAATCCTTCTATAAAATATTTTGAAGATCCTCATTTCTCAATCTCAATCCATTAAAACATTTTAAATCTTAAATAAATTATTTTCATGAAATAAAATAATTTTATATCTTCTATATTTTCTAAATCATTTTTTCAAAAAAAATTAGAAGAATTACATATTTCATAAATGGATTAACATGGATAAATACTTATAAAATTAAATAAAACAAACTCTTAATTACATTCACAATTAAACAATTTATATTAAATACATTATTTAATAATCATTTCCTTTAGATACATGAAAACAAAGAAAATAATCTTAAATCATAGACATAAAAATTTAAACTAATGTATACATGAAATGTCCATATATTATACATAATAGCCATATTTTATAATATTAATGACATTAATTGGTGTGCATAAAATAATTTCTCTCGTTATTAAAAACATGGACATAAAATAATAACTTTTATATATTCTGAAGTAGCAATGGCAACTTTTTCTTATTAGAACGATAAATATTTAGATTTTTATCAAATCTAAATCCTTATTGAATCAAGAGTTTAAAAATAACCAGTAACTATCTATTATTTTTTATGTCATATTTTAAATTAATAAATTCATAAAATATTAGTTTTTATGAAATAATTTTCAATAGATGTAATTCCCCTGATATGAATGAAAACAAATCCCATACATATATTCATTAAATTTTTTTTGAAAACATTAAATATTACAATTTTTTTGTATTTATTTAAAATTCAATTATCATACCCATATATTTATGTAACACCTCGACTCCAACTACCCATAGTTGGTGCATTATTACATAATATTGGCATGATCAAAAGGGATCAAAATCCCGAAAGACCGATCAGTTTAGTAGCCTTGGATGTACTAGATACATTAATAATTCTTACATTATATTTTAAAATTAAAAAAAACATTTTAAATAGAATCGGTAAAATTATGTTTTATGAAAATTTGCAAATGCTCCTAGAAGTTGGGTAAAAGGCGATAAAAAGTTCAATAAAATTTTATATATATCTAAAATTATTATTAAATTACTCTAATTAACAACATTGAACATATATATATTATATATCTATTTATACCAAAATTAAATTAAAATAAAATAACTAATTATTTAAATAAAAAGTTGGTTTTAAACAATAACGCAGTGTTTTCACTATTAAAAAAAAATTGATTTTTTTCAGAAAAATACCAAATATTCACACTAATATAATTTTGATATTCTGAATCCAAAAATAAACTCCATTTTGAAAAATAAAATTTATAAAATTTCAAAAATTGGGTTTTAGTATTCATAACGGCTAGTTTGATCGGTCGTGGGGTGTTAAAACTCCAAGTTGCGTACAATGAAACTACTACATTATTTAAAGTGAAACGTACCATGAAAGCTTGGGGTGTTACATTATCCCCTTCATAAAATAATTTTGTCCTCGAAAATTCTCGATTATTACTTTATAAAATGATTCGGTTGTTCTTCATCATAAGTTCTACGGGTTCCCACGTTGTCTCTTCCATCTTATGGTTTCTCCATAGAACTTTTAATAGATTAGTCATCCGGTTTCTTAGCACTTGTTCTCTAGTATCAAGAATCTTGACAGGCTCTTCACAATAAGATATATCATGTTCTAGTTGAATTTTCTCATAGGTTAGTAGATGCGTTGGGTCAAGCATATATTTTCTCTATAGTGGCACGTGGAACACATCATAAACATTGGAGAGACATGGAGGCATTACCAAACGATAAGCCATAACTCCATTTCATTTTCAAATTTGGAAAGTTCAGATGCACCTGGGACTCAATTCACCATTCTTACCGAATTGTATAACACCCTTCAATGGAGATACATTCAAGAAAATATGATCTCCTACTTGAAATTACAAATCCTTCCTCCAATTATCGGCATATCTCTTTTGCCTACTTTGAGATGCTTTCATGTGGGTTTGGATAATCTTCACCATTTTCATTGTTTGCTCAACTAGTTATGGGATTACAAGTTTTCTTTCACCAACATCATCCGAAAAAGTTGGTGTGTGACATATCGTTCCATATAATGCTTCATATGGCCATCTTAATACTTGAATGGAAGCTATTGTTGTAGGAAAATTCTACCAGAGGTAAATATTTATCCCACATACCTTGAAAGTCAAGTGAGAGAGATCTAAACATGACTTCTAAGGTTTTAATAGTCCATTATTATTTTCCATTTGTTTGAGGGTGGTAGGTTGTGCACAAACGAAGTTCAGTATCCAAGTCCTTCTGAAGACTTTTATAAACTCTTGATGTAAAACGGGGATCGCGATCAGAAACAATCGATTGGGGTAAACCATGGAGTCTTACAACTTCATTAATATATTGTCTATCTAGATGTCCAATTGGTAAATCTTCTCTTATTTCAAAAAAATGTTCTGACTTGGTAAGAAGATCAACAATGACCCATATTGCATCATTCCTTCTAGGAGTCTTTGGTAGCCCCATTACAAAGTCCATCATAATATTATCTCATTTCCAATCAGGTATGGGAAGAGGATTCATGACTCTTCCAGGCTGTTACCTTCTATATTTCACTTATTGACACACCATACATCTTGACACAAAATCTGAAATCTCCCTCTTCATGTTGTCCCACAAAAAATGTTCCTTCAAATCTCTATACATCTTGGTGATCCTAGGGAGTATACAAAAATTGGAGCTATAATAATCATCCTACAATTCCATTTTAAGATCAGGTATCTCAGGAACACAAAGTCTATTTCCAATTTTCAAAATTCTATCTTCATATATGAAGTCATTCAATCTCCCATCATTTACAACATTAATCTTCTTTTGAAACTTCTCATCATTAGTTTGAGAACATTTGATGATTTCTAGTAAATATAGTTTGGCAGCCATTTGAAAAAGTTTTGATGTTTCCCCTTCCATGGTTATTCTCATATCCATCATTACTAGATCTATGAAAATAAGATCCCTATCAACTCTCATCTTCGTCAAAACTCCATGATCCTTTCTACTAAAAGCATCTACCACCTTATTTTCCTTCCCGAGGTGGACGTGTATTGTTCAATCATAATCCTCGAGTAGTTCAAGACATCATATTTGTCTCATGTTGAGTTCTTTCTGAGAGAAAATATACTTTAAAATATTGTGGTCATTATAAATATCACATTTTTCACCATAGAGATAGTGTCTACATATTTTAAGAGAAAATATTATAGGTTCTAACTCAAGATAATGAGTAGGATAGTTTTGATCATGAATTTTTAACTATCGTGATGCATAAGAAATAACTCTATCATTCTGCATAAGGACACATCCACGTCCTTTCATTGAAGCATCACTATAAATAACAAACCCATCCTTCCTTGATGGTAGAGTAAATATTGGAGAATTGAATAATCTTCTCTTTAGTTCATCAAAACATTAGTCAAACTCTTCTGTCCAAACTAATTTAAGCCCTTTACATGTGATAATGGTTAATGGGTTAGCCAACCGGGAGAAATTCTAGACAAAAATTCGATAATAACTGGTTAAACCAATAAAACAGTGTACGTCATTTGTACTCATCGGAGATGGACATTTTTGGATTGTCTTGGTATTATAAGGATCAGATGTGATTCCATCCTTAGAGACAATATGTCCAAGAAATGAAATCTCTTAAAGCCATAATTCAAACTTGCTGAACTTCCCATATAATTGATTACTTCTGAATGTTTTGAGAATAGTTCACAAGTGATTTTCATGACCTTCATAGATTTTTGAGTATACCATGATATCATCAATAAATAACACTACAATCATCAAGATATTTTTTGAAAACTATATTCATTAGATCCTTTAAGATAGAGGGTTCATTAGTCAATTCAAAATACATTTATGTAAACATGTAATGCTCGTACACGGTTTAAAATGTTGTTTTTTGGAATGTATTCCCTCTTCACACACAACTGATGATATCCAAATCTATGGTCATTCTTTGAAAAATATTGTGCTCCATGAATTTGGTCGAATAAATCATCAATGTGAGGTAGTGGATACTTGTTCATTATTGTAATACATTAATCTCCTTGTAGTCAAAGCACAACCTCATTGATATGTCATTCTTCTAAACAAAAAGAAGTGAGGCTCCCCATGGAGAAACACTAGGGAGAATAAATCCCTTATTACTCAATTCCTCTTGTTGTTTCTTTAGTTCCACTAATTCCAAAGTGGCTATTTTATAGGGGGTCTTCGATATGGGTCTTGAACTAGCAATTAAAAAATTGTAAAACTCAAAATATTATTCTGGAGGATGTCCAGGTAAATCCTCTGGAAACACATCAACATATTCTTGCACAATAGGTAAATCATATATTCGAAAATTATGTTCCTCACCTATAGTTATTTCATTCTCTTCTTCCCCAATAATTGAATTTAGTAGAGCAAATAGGGGTGGATCTAGATAAGAATCAGGTGGTGATGTTTTTTTGATATGGGCCTAGAACCAAGAATTAAATAAATGGAAATTTCAATTTCTCATTCTGGAGGATGCCGATGTAAATCTTCTTGAGACAGATCAACATATTATTGCACATTATGTATGTCCTATATTCAAAAATTATTTTCCTCACCCATAGTTTTTTCATTTTATTCATCCCTAATAATTGAATTTAGTAGAGCTGCTGGGGGTAGATCTAGATAAGAATCCAGTGGTGACGTTTCTTCTCTAAATATAAGGTACTTCTTATCATCATCGAAAATTGCAACCTCCTTCCTCTTACTATAAATTTTTGCATCACAGCCCGAGAGCCAATACATTCTGAGGATTATATCAAAACCAATCATGTTTATGATAATGAGATCAGAAGATAAAGAACATTTATTTTTCCTAATAGGAAATGATTCACAAAACATTGATGCAGTGATACTTCCCTTAGGTGTTTTGATAGAAAACACCCTTGTTAAGTCAAATTGAAAATATCAAATTTTCTTAGAAAACTGGGAAGATATGAAACAATGCGATGATCCAGAATCAAATAAAGAATTTGTTAAACTTGAGTAAAACATTAAATTACCTTCCACCATGTCTTTCAGAGCATCAACCTCAGTAGTAGTGATCACATAATCTTGGCCTTACTCCCTTGAACTTATCTGAGTTATGTTCCCTTGGAACATAGGACATTCATTTGCATAATTCCCCTTTTATCTAAAATTGTAGAATTCAACATTGGCAACCTTTTTCTCTCCAATGCAATCACGATCATGGGGGAATTTTCCACCTCACTTTTAACAGACTCCCATTCTCTTCAAGAAACTATTGGGGTGTTCTTCCCATATTTACCGCATGATGGATATTTAAATTTTCCCTACATCCCCTTATTTCCATTTCCTGAGTGATCAGTAGATCTATTCTTTTCTTGCTTTGCTTTGAAGTTACAAGAATTATAGAATTACTTTTCTATAATGATAACACATGTAATAATGAATTCGTACGATGAGAATGATTGTGAGACTAATGATCAATAGAGAAATGGTTTTAAACCCTCAAAGAATCGATCAATATTACTCCTTTGGTTACGTATATAATCTATTTCATGCCTTTCTAACTATATAATGTTAGCCTCATGCTTTGTAAAATTCTCATCCTCCTTTTGCCTCAGACTCAGAAATTATCTTTCCAAATCCGCTCAATGGTCTTGAGGAATGTATTTCTTTAGGAAAATCTCTTTTAAATCCTTGCATTCCTTGTTTTAAACTTATTCATCTTCCTTTTTGTTTTGGATTAATGACCACCATTGATCTATATCTCTCGTGAGGAGATAAACCACCATGAAAATTTTTTCTTTTTCCCTACTCCCCAAAGCATGAAATATTTTATATAGGGAACTTATCCATTTCTCAGCTACTAATTGATTTTTACTCCCCTTGAATGTCGGTGGTTGTTGCCTCATGAAGCGTTCTAATGTTGATCCTACACATTGTGGATCAGGGTGCTCTATACAGGTATGGTCATTATTCATAACATGAGTGAGTTTTCCAAATATGGTGATAACATGATCTGCACCAGTTGAATCACCAGCTCCACTGTAATTATCATGAGTAGGAGGGAAATTCGTACATGGTTTATGTGCGTTGATATGGTTTCTATTCCTTTCACTAGGTGCCATTTCTAAAAATGGTATACACTAGATTAGTTTATGAATCACAATATTTAATTCCAAACATGTAAAAAAAGTTAACAAAAATCGAACAATTTGTGGATATAATCCATAATCATAAAAAAAATGTTTTCTTTGAAGAGGTATGTAATCATAAATGCTTAATATAATTTTTTAATGAAAATGTGAATTATCCTAAGCATATCCCCCGAGAGTGTTGTAACCAAGAGTGCAGCAAGACCCATTGTCGTGTACCAAGATACCCTGAGACAAGCTCAAAACTCCTTGTCGGAGAATATACTCCTAGGTACATCTCTTCCAGAGCTGCCTCTACCTGATCGTATTGAGAAAGGGATGTATTTCATGTAAAATACACAAAATATCTACATTACCAAAATTCTAGGAAGTTATTCTATACTGATCCTCAAAGTCTATCTTCAGATAATGTGATCTAATCAAATTTTATCTAAATATAGTTTCCAAGGATTTTAATAAACATCCTATTATACCAATTGTAACATCCTGACCCCAGTTACCCAGAGTCGATGCATTATGACATAACATTTTCATGATCACAAGGGATCAAAATACTGAAATACCAATCAGTTTAGTTGCCTTAGAACTACTAGATACATTCAAAAGATTTAGATTACATTATATAATGAAAAAACAACAAAATTGCCCTTATTGACCACATTCATCCCTTATACTATCACTAAAGGTCAGTCATAATATACTTATTCACATTCTTGGAAAACTAAAACATAGAATTGGGTGAGCTCAGATGCTCAATAAGGATAACAATATAGCGGAAAATTTCAAGAATAAGCATAATCATTTAAGGAAATCTGTAAGAATAAAACACAAGCCTTTTAAACATAAACTTCAACATAATATAGAAAAGATAAACCAAATAATTCCATTTACTTATTCATATGGATGTTCTACTAGTCAAATAATCACATGTAATATTATAAGGACTCGTCCTTAAAACATTACATAATCATGAATTAAATGAATAATTCACATAGAGGATATTTTCAGGTTTAGAGTTTTAGATAATTAAGACATAACTATTACATCTCAAAGGATTACAAAGTAGACACTTCTACTATGTTTCCATAAAATAAAAACTCTTAAAAAAAAACATGTGTAGTTCCATGTTTTAGGTAGCATGTATTTCGTTGATCACATCCTTGACCCTATTCCACATTATGTACTGTGAAAAACATTTCAATAAAAACATCGGATGAGTATAAAAAGCTCAGTAAGGTATACTCAAAGAAGGAAAACTATTAATTTTTCAAAACAACAAGTAAACCTTGAATAATTTATCAAATTAATAATTTTCACCTTTATGATGTAGTAAATACTCTTTACTGAATAAAAGATCATTACCTACCATTTTGTACCCAAAAGATTACCATAAACCCCATATAAAGAACACATAACATATAAAGGTAGCTTGGGGCATAAGCAAACATAAATGGAATAACCATACGGTCAACTTCCACACATATCACTAAATGGAATATCCATACGACTGACTCCCATACCCAATTCATTGGAGGTTATAACGTAACCACCAGTCCTGGTATTCACGGCACCACCCGTCATATGGTTTATCACTTAACCACCCGTCAAATGTCCAAGTACCAATACAAAATCAGAAAACATAAAACAAATATAATGTAAAGAAATTATTTCCATATTTCAATCACAATATATCACTTAAATATATTTACATAACAAATCCATTATCAAAACCATTTTCAAAACCATTTAAAACATTTAATAAAGAGAATTTTTAATCAAAGTGTCCCATACCACTTTGAATCTTTCATAATTTTAAACCATTAATATCCATATAAATAAATCCTTTAAACCATTTTCAAAACATGGATATTAATGAGAAATATTTATAATAATAAATCATTAAAACATTTAAAATGATATTTTAGTTAAAGAGTTTCTAACAAAATGAGAGACACTTGATTACAAATAATTGAGGAATAATATTTAATCAGAACCTTATAATATCATGAGAATAAAGGTATTCATGATATAATATTCCAAAGGACAGTATATACACCATATAAGAGTGAATTGGTGCATAACAACAATGAAGTGTCAATAGAAATGTAAAATGAGATGAAATCCCTTATAAAGAATGTATCCTTAAAATAAGGATAAACCAGTCTAATAATTATGTGTGAAAAATATAAATACACAGAATATAAGTGGATATTAAGTATAAAACAATCATAGGTCATTCACACATATTCATAGGATGACATATTCAATAACTATATGTTGAACCCAAAGAAATCGAAATTGGGTAAGAAGATCCCTTGTAAATATTCAACAGCATAACGGCATCACGTTAAAATTCAGAAAATGAGTTGATGAGACAAAAAGGGTATCTCATCACTTGGAAATAAATTTTACATCAATAAGGATATATAATAACATATTTCAACATAATAAGATTTAAATTAAAAGACATAACAAAATAAGTCTTTTAAAAAGAGGAGGGTGAATGCATCCCTTACGGACATGGGTATCTTTCGAAACGTACACCCCATGAAAGAGGGACAATACAACATTGATTGAAATACTCATAAATGAAAGTATATTAAATAAAGAGTAGAATAATGGGCAGTAAAAATACCACTCAAAGGAAATGGTGACAAATGTAGCATAAATCTCACGGGAATAAAAGTGAGATGAAAAACCCCTTACGAAAACTCGGCAGCCTAACGGTGCCACTTAAAACATCCAAAAATGGATTGATGAGATCAAATAGGGTCGCTCATAATATGAACATAAAATATACAGAATGAGGAATATAAAATAAAATCCCCATACATTATAAATATGAGCTTAAATGAAATGACATAAAAGAGAGTACTTAAAAATAAAGAGAGATGTTGGATCCCATACAAAAATTCAGCAGCCTAACGGCGCCACTTAAAACATCCAAAATTGGATTTATGAGATCAAATAGGGTATATAATAATATGAACATAAAAATTACAGATTGAGGAATATAAAATAACATCCCCAAACATAATAAATATGAGCTTAAAATAAATGATATAAAAGAGAGTATGTAAAAAGAAAGAGAGAGGTAGGATCCCTTACCTCAAGTCCGACTTGTCTTGTTCGTTTCTTTATATTCCTGAATAATAAACATTGGTCAATTAAAAATTTCTTACGGACATCATTTAATATTTATTATTAAATACATATAACATATTATAATGTTATAATAATTAGTTAATTATGTGAGTTCACATCAGATGTTTTTGTCGATGTTCGGTACATGAGTCAAAAATGAACTTGATTGAAAAGAATTGTCCATGTAGTTATAAATACATCATCTCCAGAGTAGTGTAAATAATTTTAATATCATATATATTCATTATATATTCATTTTATACTACTTCATAACATTTTTAGATAAAAATAAATGAAATTTACTGTTCATGGAGATAGTAGGCCGTACGTACTCATGAACGCTACTTCCATTTTTTTGTCATATTAAAGGAATTAAAAATAATTGAGATGTATATATATATTATAATTCCTGAATTATATTAATAATTTAAATTTAATATATATAATATATATTCATTATATATATTTACTTATAAAAGTACATAACATTTGGAGATAAGAAATGAAATTCACTGTTCATAGAGACGGTAATCCGTACGTACGCACGAACGCTACTTTCATTTCTATTTCATAATTTAATGGAATGAAATAATAATTATATAAAGGTATATTATAATTCCAGTATAATATAATATATATAATATCATTAACCACATCCCTTATATTTCCCACATATGGCATTAACGAATCAAATCACTTTGAGGGGGCGGTAGTCCGCACTCCCTAAAATGAAGATATCGTGTTTACCCATAATGGAAACCATAAAAGTATTCCATAAATGAAAAATACAGAAGAATAAGGAAAACATAAACATATTATATATCATATATAAATATAGTGACATCTTAATGGCCACAATGAGAGGTGGTAGGAGAAAATAGAACAATCATCGTTTCGTGAGGCAATAATTCGCCATCCACGGAAATAGTATGTTCTTTTACCATTAGACCAAGGTGTGTGTAAGTTTAGCTCGAATCCATCTCATAAAAATGTCCTAATATATTTAAGATACTGGTTTTGTTACAAAAGAACGGAATAAAAAGAGTTTAGGGGGTTGGAAAAGCAAAATAAAACAAAAGAACATAAGAGAGGACATTACCTTTAAATCGAGTATCTCCCTTTGGATTGAACCATAAGGGTTTTATGAAGTGCTTTCTACCTAGGGTATGGATGCTAGGATGAAGAAAGGGATGTGGAGAGATAAAATGACATATTTTGGTCGATCCAAAGGCTTGATAGGTGTGGGTAAGGGGGTATAGTTGGGGGTTTTTTATAAGAGGGAGGTGGGTCACTCTTGGAAAGTTTATAAACGTTACTTTATATTAAAATGAGTTTCTGATTTTAAAGGTCCCACATTGATATATCTCGAGGATAAGGTGATAAGGGTTCGATATATACTCATCCAATAGGTTTTAGACTAGTGTAAGTCTTAGATAATACATTATATTTTCATTTTATTTGAACCATTAATTAATGAGATAATCGTTGCATCATCATGGTGTCATAAATAAATTAATTTATATAATGTCTAAAAATTATAAAAAAATACTATGTTGTATTCAATCTTTTTATATTTCCAATGAATATTTATAGTCAAAAATATGACTTGTATAACCCCATGTAAAAAGTTTTTTAGTAAAACAATACATGTTTTTGACATTTTTATTTTAACATTAAATAAAATGTTATTAATGTAATTTTCTTACCCAAGTGGCTTCGTGGGGTCCCCAAGTTGACCCATGGATTGTCTTTGTCGGCCATGGCTCATAAAATAAGGGTAGTACATGTGTCACTGTCATTTCATATTATTATAAAAATGTCTTTACCTTAAATTACACTAATTACCTTTAATTGTGATTAATAAAACTTAAAAGTTACTCTTCACCAAAAATTATTTTCATCCCATTGAACCAAATTTTCCATCTTAATTACAACCATGTATGTCGGATTTTTTGAAATTAAAATAACATAGGTGGTAAAATTTCATTTTAATGAAAAATCATTTTTTTAACTACCACTTAGTGGTTTCACTATTCATCAAAAATTGATGTTTTTCAGAAAAATACAAAAAATTCACCCTAAGATATATTTGATATTCCGAATTAAAAAACGATGTCTATTTTACAAAATTGAAAACATATAATTTTAATTAATAAATTTAATAATTAAATTCCTATTGTCAAAACAAATTGCGTGTTTTTAAGTAACAAAATATATCATAAGATTGACACTAGTTTAAGTCCAATTTCAAAGTGAAATTAATTCCGATGACCACCATTGGATTAAATATTAAAAATATATTCCAATTTCACATTAAAACAATTCAAAATATATTATAATCATATAAAAAAATTAGATTAAAAGGTGGTTTTGAATTAAAATATTGCAATTTATACTGTTCATTAAAAATGAACTTTATCGGAAAAATACCAAAAATTTATACAAAGTAAATTTTGATGTCCCAATTCAAAAAATAATTTTATTTTATCAAATATAACATATAAAATTTTAAAAAACTGGATTTAAAAGGGTTTCTCCATCAAAAGGCGGTTAATCGAACTTTTAAAGAATATTAGAATATTTACGCTTAAAATTGGATTCATTCGCATTTTAAGCATCTAACATTTATTGAATAAATGTAAAAATATTTCACAAGCATATATAATCACTTTTTATTTAGTTCTGTTCATTCCCACCAATACATCGCTTAGGATTTTACTACCATTTTCAATAATATTATTATATTATTAGTGCGCAGCGTAAGATTTCAATGAAACTCGTTGTTGTGTATTGGGTACGCCATCGAACATAGAATCCCCTTTAAAGTAATATTAATATTCTATTCACAAATATTAATAAATATGAAAAATTAATATTCTTTATTTACCCGGGGTGTTACATCCTTCCCCCCTTTTGAGAATTGCGTCCTCGCAATTTTAAAATTGGGCTGGAAACTTCATTGAAACCCCACATCGGAAAAAGAGTCAGCAAAACTATAACTTTAAAAGAAAGAAAGAGAAGTACAAATGTCACCTGAGTTAACCCATACTAGGATTCCATGTAGGAAAACATGGATATAGAAGAAAAAACAGAGGGTCATGTTCTTCTAGGGAGTGATAGAAAACATGATTAAGAGGAAATTAACCACCAGAAAATCACAAACATGTGATGGGTTAAACAGTATTTGATTCCCCAGTAGGAAAAGTTAACATAAATTATTTTGGTTTTAAGTCACTTATCATTGGGGAATTTATTTATGATATTATCTAAATAGAAAGGAAACATAATTTCTTATCATTTAGACTTTTATCTCTTACCATATTTCTTACACAAACTCATTTTTTTCCTCCAAACGACAAGTATTTAGGATGACTTGTTCACATTAAGAGTGTTATAATCAACATCTAGATAGTAACCTAATCCAAAAAAGAGAACTATATATTTCCCATGTCTTTAGACAAAAACCAAAACCAAAGATGATTGTACGAGATCAGATAATACCCAAAAAGTATAATCCTTTATAAAAAGAAAATCTATTCTTAATCTCCAAAATTTGTCCAACAAAACCCAACGTTCTACAAAGAACATTCGATAAACAATTTTCTATAAAATTCATCAAATTAAACCAAACTAATATTGAAACCCAATTATTTGATGTTTTTAATCACATAGTCTTCCATGGTAAAAAAATAACATTTCTCTCCAAATAACATCAGTTGCTCTTAAAGTATCATATTGAAAAATAATTAACCTAATCATATATCCTCCAGGATAGGTAAATATTTTCCTAGATAACCCAAAATCAACTTATTCTTGATTCATAAAATTATATAACTAAAAAGGATTTATCATACTAACTAGGGACTTCACATAGTCCAATGGTAGGTGATAAATACCAGTTGCACTATGGTTATGGGTTTGATTCCCACAGCTTTGTCCGATGCGACGGGTTGTCACATAGTCTGCGTGTTGTCCAATTTCCAAAACTATATAATTCTTAAATCATTCCCCAAAACGAGATAAAATCTTCAAAAATAAGCATAACATATTTTAACCTCATGTTTATCTCATTCCTTTCATATTCCATCATATAGAGTAACCCATAATTACTTAGAAAGTAAGGATCATATAAACCCTAATGGTTACCTTTATAATTATTACCTGAACTTACACATTGAGTTTGTTCCCTCGTACATGATACATTAGAGAACTCACCAAGGTTCAAGTCATTGATAATGACTCTTGATAGTTGGTTTAAAATAACCACAAGATTTCTCATTGAATCCCACGTTTCATCCAGTTTCTAAATCATAGAACCACCACAGTTTCCTTCAAACCCATTGTAACTTCAGTTCCTTCTAGATCCATCCATTTAATAAAACCAAAAAGGATCGTATGAGTATATCAACAAAATCATCATGTACTAAAGAGGAAGAAAAACACTAAGATATACTTATCCATGATATCTCAGACTCAATCCACCATTCAAAATAACAATGAATCTATCCAATATAATAACCATTGTGGTTATACACAACTTGTCACTTATGCTTAAACAACACTCTATCCTCTAAAGTTATCTAAACCAACCTTTGATACCAACTATAAGGACCCGACCTTAAAACATTACATAATCATGAATTAAATGAATAATTCACATAGAGGATCTTTTCAGGTTTAGAGTTTTAGAAAATTAGGACATAACTATTACATCTCAAAAGATTACAAAGTAGACACTTCTACTATGCTACAATAAAATAAAAAACACTTAAAAAGAAACATGTCTAGTTCCATGTTTTAGATAGCATGTCTTTCCCTGATCACATCCTTGACCCTATTCCTCATTATGTCCTGTGAAAAACATTTAAAAAATCATGGGATGAGCATAAAAAGCTCAGTAAGGGATAATCAAAGAATGAAAACTGTTATTTTTTCAAAACAACAAATGAACCATTAATACATTATCAAAGTAATACTTTTCACCATTATGAAGTAGTAAATACTCTTCACTGAATAAAAGATCCTTAATTTCCCTTTTGTAACCAAAAGATTACCATAAAACCCATACAAAGAACACATAATATATAAAAGTAACATGGGACATACACATACTTAAATTGAATAACCATACGGTCGACATCCACACATATCACTAAATGGAATAGCCATACGACCGACTTCCATACCTAATGCATTAGAGGGTATAACATAACGACTCGTCCTGGTATTCACGGCACCACCCGTCATATGGTTTATCACATAACCACCCGTCAAATGTCTATGTACCATTACAAAATCATAATACATAAAAAAAATATAATGTAAAGAAAACATTTCCACATTTTAGTCACAATATATCACTTAAATATATTGTTATAAAAAATCCATTATCAAAACCATTTTCAAAACCATTTAAAACATTTAATAAAGAGATTTTTTAATCAAAGTGTCCCATACCACTTTGAATCTTTCAACATTTTAAACCATTAATATCCATATAAATAAATACTTAAAACCATTTTTAAAACATGGATATTAATGAGAAATATTTATAATAATAAATCACTAAAACTTTTAAAACGATATTTTAGTTAAAGAGTTTTTATCAAAATGAGAGACACTTGAATAGAAATAATTCAGGAATAACATTAAATCATAACTTTATAATAGCATGAGAATAATTCGATTCATGATATAATATTCCAAAGGATAGTATATACACCATATAATACTGAATTGGTGTATAACAACAATGAATTCTCAATAGAAATGTAAAATGAGATGAAATCCCTTATAAAGAAGGTATCCTTAAATTAAGGATAAATCAATATAATAATTATGTGTGGAAAATATAAATACACCAAATATAAGTGGATATTATGTTTAAAACAATAAGCAGTAATTAACACATATTCATAGGATGACATATTCAATAACTACAAGTTGAACCCATAGAAATCGAAATTGGGTTAAGAATTTCCCTTTTAAAAATTCGACAGCCTAACAACATCAATTTAAAATTTAGAAAATGAGTTGATGAGACAAAAATGGTATCTCATCACTTTGAATTAAATTTTACACCAATAATGATATATAATAACATATCCCAACATAATAAGATGTAAACTAAAAGACATAACCAAATAAGTCTTTTAAAAAGAGGAGGGTGAAAGGTTCCCTTACCAACTAGGGTATCTTTCGAAACGTACACCCCATGAAAGAAGGACAATAAAACATTGATGTAAATAATCATAAACGAAATTATATTAAACAAATATTAGAATAATGAGAAGTACATATACCACTCAATGAAAATGGTGGAAATTGTAGCAGAAATCTCACAAGAATAAAAGTGAGATGAAAAACCCCTTATGAAAACTCAGCAACCTAACAGCGCCACTTAAAACATCCAAAAATGTATTTATGAGATCAAATAGGGTCTCTCATAATATGAACATAAAATTTAGAGAATGGGTAATATAAAATAACATCCCCAATCATAAGAAATATTTTCTTAAAAGAAATGACATAAAAGATAGCACTTAAAAAGAAAGAGAGAGGTATGATCCCTTACAAAAATTCAGCAGCCTAACAACGCCACATAAAACTTCCAAAAATGGATTTATGAGATAAAATTGGGACTCTAATAATATGAACATAAAAATTACTGAATTATGAATATAAACGAACATCCCAAAACATAAGAAATATGAGATAAAAAGAAATGACAAAAAAGAGAGTACTTAAAAAGCAAGAGAGAGTTAGGATCCCTTACCTCAAGTCCGACTTGTCTTGTTCGTTTCTTTATATTCTTGAATAATAAACATTGGTCAATTAATAATTTCTTAATGAACTCCTTTAATTTTTATTATTCAATTCATATCACATATTAGAATGTTATAATAATTAGTTAATTATGTGAGTTCACATCAGATGTTTTTGTCGATGTTCGGTACATGTGTCAAAAATGAACTTGTTTGAAAAGAATTGTCCATGTAGTTATAAGTACATCATCTCCAGAATTGTGTTAATGATTTTAATATCATATATATCCAGTATATATTCATTTTATACTATTAAATAACATTTTTATATAAAAATAAATGAAATGCACCGTTCATGGAGACGGTAGGTCGTACGTATCCATGAACACTACTTCCATTTCTTTGTCATATTAATGGAATTAAAAATAATTGAGATGTATATATATATATATTATAATTACAGAATGATATTAATAATTTATATGTAATATATATAATATATATCCTATATATATGTACTTATAATAGTATATAACATTTGGAGATAAGAAATGAAATTCACAGTTCATGGAGACGGAAATCCGTACGTACGCATGAACGCTACTTTCATTTCTATTTCATACTTTAATGGAATGAAATAATAGTTAAATATAGGTATATAATAATTCCAGTATAATATCATATATATAATATCATTAACCCAATCCCTTATATGTCCCACATATGGCATTAACGAATCAAATCACTTTGTGGGGGTGATAATCCTCACTTTCTAAAGTAAAGATATCGTGTTTACCCATAATGGAAACCATAAAGGTATTCCATAAATGAAAAATATATAAGAATAAGGAAAAAATAAACATATTATATATCATATATAAATATAGTGAAATCTTAATGGCCACCATGAGAGGTGGTAGGATAAGATAGAACAATCATCATTTCGTGAGGCAATAATTCGTCTTCCACGGAAACAGTATGTTCTTTAACCATTAGACCGAGGTGTGGGTAAGTGTATCTCGAATAAATATCATAAAAACATCATAGTATATTTAATATACTGGTTATTTTACAAAAAAAAGGAATAAAAAGAGTTTAGGGGGTTGGAAAAGAAAAATAAAACAATAGAACATAAGAGAGGAGATTACCTTTAAATTGATTATCTCCCTTTGGTTCGAACCAAAAGGGTTTATTGAATAGAGTTCTGACTAAGTTAAGGCTTCTAGGATGAAAAGAGGGATGTGGAGAGATAAAATGAGTAGATTTTGGTCGATCCAATGGCTTGAGAGGAGTGGTTAAGGGGTAGAGTTGGGGGCCTTTTATAAGAGGAAGGATGGGCAGTCATAGAAAGTTAAGAAATATTACATTATATTAAAATGAATTTCAGATTTTAAAGGTCCCACATTGATATATTTCGAGGATAAGGTTATACGGGTTCGAAGTATACTCATAAAATAGGATTTAGGAAAGTGTAAGTCTTATATATTACATTATATTTTCATTTTATTTAAATCATTCATTAATGAGATAATCGTTGCATCATCATGGTGTCCTAAATAAATTAATTTATATAATGACTTAAAATTATTAACAAAATAATATAATGTTGGAAATATTTTTATCTGTCCAATGAATATTTATAGTAAAAAATATGACATGTATAACCCCATGTAAAAATCATTTTAGTAAAACAATACATGTTTGTGAAATTTTTATTTTAACTTTAAATAAAAAGTTATTAATGTCATTTTTTACCCATGTAGATCTGTGGGGTCCCCAAGTTGACCCATGGATTGTCTTGGTTAGCCATGCGTCATCCAATACGGGTAGGACATGTGTCATGGTCATTTAATATTAGTATAACATTATCTTTACCTTAAATTACACTAATTACCTTTAATCGTGATTAATAAAACTAAAAGTTACTATTCAACAAAAATTATTTTCATCCCATTGAACAAAATTTTACAAATTAAAGAAAACCATATATGTCGTATTTTTGAAATTTAAATCACATAAGTGGTAAATTTTCATTTAAATGAAAAATCATTTTTTTAACTACAACTTAGTGGTTTCACTATTCATCAAAAATTGATGTTTTTCTGAAAAATACCAAAAAATCACCCTACGATATATTTGATATTACGAATTCAAAAATGATGTCTATTTTAAATATTTAAAAAGAAATTATTTACATTAATAAATTTAATAATTAATTCCCATTGACAAAACAAATAGTGTGTTTTTAGGTAACAAAATATATCAAAATATTGACACTAGTTTAAGTCCAATTTTAAAGTTAAATTAATTCCAATGACCATCATTGGATTAAATGTTAAAAATATATTCAAATTTCACATTGAAACCAATTAAAAAGATAATATAATCATATAAACAAAATATATTAAAATGATGTTTTGAATTAAAATATAGCATTTTACAATATTCATTAAAAATTTAACTTTATCGGAAAAATACCAAAAATTTATAAAAAGTAAAATTTGATGTCCCGATTTTAAAAATAATTTTTTTTCTCAAATATAACATATAAAATTGACAAAAATTATATTTAAAATGGTTTCACCATCAAAAGGCGGTTAATCGACAATTTAAAGAATATTAGAATATTTACGCTTAAAATTGGATTCATTTGCTTTTTAAGAATCTAACATTTATTAAATAAATGTAAAAATATTTGACAAGCATATATAATCACTTTTTAGTTAGTTCTATTCATTCCCGTCATTACATCGACTAGGATTTTACTACCATTTACAATAATATTATTGTATTATTAGTGTACAACGTAAGATTTCAAAGAAACTCGTTGTTACATATTGGGTACGCCATCAAAAATACAATCCCATTTTAAGTAATATTAATATTCTATTACAAATATTAATAAATATGAAAAAGTAATATTCTTTATTTACCTGGGGTGTTACAAAAATCAATAACCAATTTCATAATAATGGAATGCATAATTCAAAACTTCATGACCACGTAGTCAAGGACTTCTATCAAGTAAACAAATAAGATTTTGTTATGGCCTAGAGCCAAGACACTAGTTTGTATCATGAGACCTAATGATATATCAAAGAGCTATAGAGGGCTCCACCTGTCACTTACTAAGTCCAATGCATTCCTCATATGAACATGTTTAAACCAAACATAAACATTCATATTAAAACTAGCATAAAAAATGTCCATACATTATCTATAAACCATGAATGGTGTAAAGATAACACATACATAGTCAAACATATCAAAAAAACTTCAATACAATATGGAATATTTCTATCATAATAAATCAACTTCAAACAAGATTAAAATCCATCAAAGGATGTCGACATAGATGAAATAAAAACTTTTTGTAGAGAAATATCTCATTATATTTTGAAATCATTTAAAAGTCATATAATTATAAAATAAAACATTTATTTTAGAAATATTTTTATATGCTTTTATGGGAAACTTCGACGATGTTATTAATGCGGAAAATATCCACACTCGCCATATAAGTTTAAAAAATACATTGTTACCTTAATTTTGTCAAAAAAGTTATAAAGTACCTTGTTTGGAAAATGATGGAAAAATCCCTTTAAAACATATACAGTCCTATAAGGGTATAAATCACTTTAACAAATTGTCTAGTAAATATTCAAAATGTTTTGAATTAAATTATTAAGAAAATAGGGATGTTGATCAAAAATATTTCCCAATAGATACTTACGTATTAACAACCTCGGATAAGTAAAGAGATTGTAGAATTAACCCTTACCTTTTACTTTTCCTTAGTCGATGATAAGTGAACCTATTGTATAATATTTAAAACATTGTTATTAAATTATAAAAGAACTATGTAGATAAATATGATATCATATATGATCCTATAATATTTATTTGTTAATGATATTTTAGTAGTATCATCGTTTCGGGTGTTAACTGATTCATTTTCCTATTTATGATTGGTTATGTAAGCCATATTTTTTATGGATATGATTCATTTGATTATATGAAAAATTTTATTATGTTAATAAAAATTATTTATAATGATAAAATGAAAATTAATCTTGAATGATTACTATGGAGAATGAATCTCATCGTGTTCGTGGAGATGGTAATCTGTACATATGCACGAGCGACAATATCATTATATTTATGGTGAAATAATACGTAATTAGATGTTATATCATATATATATAATAATTATAATGATATATTTATTATTTATATTAGTTATAGTCATTATTTTACGCATCAATACAATGAAGTGTTTGAATAACAAACTACACCACGACATGGAGACGGTAAGCCATGCGTACACATGTATGGAGACATTGTCATTTATAGGATGGATAAAAATACGAATATGGTTGTACCATATTTATAATAACATCACAGTATGTATAAGGTAATGGAGTTATTATTTTGGTATGGAAACAACAAATAAAGGGGATGTGGAAGAAGAAAAGAACTTGAAGGAGGGTGGTGAGATTATTACATCTTCTTCGGGTGTTTCCTTTTGATTTGATCAAAAGGGCTCCTTAGGATGGCTTTATGATCAAATTAAGGCCTCTAGGTTAAATTGAGGATAGATGAGAAGTTATTTGGTCAGGTTTTGGCCGAGACAAATGGCTTTGGTGATGTGAAATTAAGAGAAAGGGAAGTACCCTTTTATAATAGAGTTGAGTGTCACTTTCAGAAAAGCTTGAAATACTATTTCATAATAAAATCATTTTTAGTTTCTAATGGTTAAAAAATGATTTTTTTGAGTATATGGTGGGGATGGGTCGAAAACCTATGAACCAATAGGTTTTAGGTAGTTTTAGTTCACCATATTAATTTAACTTTTATATTTAACTATTTGTTAAATATTTTGACATTTACCATGTCTCTTTATATTTTTATATTATATGTTTAATAAACATACTATAACAAGCCAAGAGAACTCAAAGTGGTTCAGTATTAATATATATAACCTTATATAAGTAATTGTTCTGAAACATAGATTTATAATAATATTATATCAATTAAGAATATTGTATTTGATTTAAAAACTCAATTTTGTCAATTTTGACACTATTTAGTATTTGATTTTTTTGAAAGCCATAAAAAATTTATCAAGTTAAATAAAATTTATTCAATCAACTCTGGAATGTCATATTAACCTAGAAAATTTGTGTAATTCATCATATGTCTCAATTTTAATTTATTTGGATATTTATAATATCAATTATTTTAATATTTCATTATTAAGGTAATTACTGCATCATCATTGTGTCATAAATAAATTAAATTATTTAATGTGTAAAAATTATAAATATAATATCATTACATAGATATTATATTTATATTTCTAATGAATATTTATAGTCGATTTATATTTTGTGTATCCCTATATTAAAAATGTTATAGTTTTTAGACATTGAATTTAACTCTTTAAAGTATTCTATAATAAAATAATAATAAATGTCCTAACCTATCCTAGTGGACCAAAGTGGAACATATTTTATTCCTAAGGTTGTTCCTGGTCGAATTATACTTATCCAATAGTATTAAGACATGTGTTAGGGTAATTATACTACCATTTTTACCCTTAATTGTCCTATTTACTTTTAACCGTGGTAAATAAAAGTCAAAAGTTACTCTTCACCAAAAATTATTTTCATCTTATTGAACAAAATTTTACATACTAAGGGCAACCGTGTATCTCTTATTTTTGAAATTCAACTTACAGAAGTGGTAAAATTATGTTTTATTCGAATTTGCAAATGCTCCTAGAATTTGGGTAAAAGATGGTAAAACGTTTAATAAAATTTTATATATATATCTAAACATATTATAAAATGACTCCAATGAATTAAATTGAATATATATTGGTATTATGTATCTATTTTGACCAAAAATAAAATAAAATAAACTAACTAATTATTTAAATAAATTGCCGGTTTTAAACAATAACGTAGGGTTTTTTACTATTCCTCAAAAATTGAATGTTTTCATAAAAATACCAAAAATTCACCATTATCTAATTTCGATATTCCAAATCCAACAATGAAATCAATTTTGAAAAATAAAATTTATAAAATTTCAAAAATTGGGTATTACTATTCGTAATGGCTGGTTTGATTGGTCGTGGTGTGTTAAAACTCCAAGATGTGTACAACATATGATACAAAGTTATTCAAAGGGAAACATACCGTGGAAGCTTAGGGTGTTACAATTTAAATGAAAATATTTACAATAAAATAAATGAAACATTTTCTCTTGCAAAAAATTATAATTCTCATATAAAATTAAAATACTTTGAATATACACTTTAAATCCTAAAAAATAATACTCCCTTAAAAAAATTTATATGTTGAATACTTATTCAAGTTACTAATGTATGAGAATACTCTCTCTATGACCCTTATCATTTAATGGTCATTCATACTCCAATAATAATAATGAAAATAACTAGAAACACATGGCTACAAAACTCCTATAACAACATGCCTCTCCGCACATGCATTTATATACACCTATAGGTGCTGATAGATTTAATGAATTATTGTTGAAATTGGTAAAAAAACAAATAGTCAAGTGCATGTATATTGAAATTTGTTGAATCAACTAAATTAGGAGAAGAACATATAAATAAGTTTATGCTAAAATCAGTGTGTTAAAAAAATAACCCCCTTTATCAATTGTAAAAAATCTAATTCGTTCTGAATTAAAAGTAATAATTGATTACTGAAAATGAAAAGATACAAAAAATATTGCTACAAATTAATTTCAAAAAAATGAACACGATTAGTGAAGGGATGTATCTGGATAAAATCAAAGGGGGAAAAATTAATAAGGAATTAAAGTGAGCTAACTCTAAACTAGAACTTTTAAAAACGATGAAACATTTAAAACCATTATTAAGTGTTGTGTAAAAAATTTCAGTTGTAGGAAGAAGTTCTAAAATAGGCACTTAGTAACCATGAACAATCTGGATTCATAAACCTATAAAAATAATCTACGCCTACTAGGAACAAATATTCAAACCAAAATAAAAAAGTATAAGAAAGATGATTATCTCCTAATCTTCCCATTCATGATCAAACTTCCTTTGGCAACTGTCGAACTTTCATCGAATCCCTCTCGGCCATCCCTTATTACATTCTTCCTAAGATTAAACCCTTAATTGAGCTTGACCCCAACTCCTTCAAACCCTTATTCACTTATGATGGCCTTCAGACTCCATAAACCCTTCACCCAGCTCAATTTTTGATTCAACTTCATCCTCAGTGCCTCTCTCAACCTCCTTGAATCCAAAACACTCACTCAGACACTCTGTTTCACTCTCGATACGAGCTCCTAAGAATGAAAACCTGGATCCCACTTTTCTCAAACCAAACAATGCACCACCCCACATATCTCTATTTCTCATTTCTTCTTTTTTTATTTATTTTTTCCTTTCTTATATTTATTTTTAGATTCTTTTGTATTTTTGTGTTATAATTTTGTTTTTTAAACAATAAAAATAGTATTCATATTTTTATTTTAAAAAAAATTATTTTATTTTCATAATTTTCATAATATATTAATAATAATTTAATAATGACAATTATCGTAATTTTAATTAAAATTATAATATTCATAAATTTATAATGAAAATTTTATAATCTTCTCGTAATTCAAAATAATTATCATGTATATATATAATTACCATAATATCATTTATATATTGTATACATTTTTTCATTTTATAATATTTTCATATTTTATTATTTCAATACTAATAAATAATAATTTTGTATATATATATATATATTAAAAATACTAAAATTAATTTCATACTTCAACATATTCATAAAACATTAAGAATTAATAATAATTAATATATGCTTACTATAAAAAATTATTTAAAATAAATTATTTTATGTTTAATTATTACTCTCATCATTATTATTAAATTTTAAAAGTATAACATGTAACTCAAAAAAATATTTATAATAATTTTATAATCCATAGAAATATATTTTCATTTGTTATACAAAAATGATCAAATAAATTTATTTATAATAAAATAATATTTTAAAAAATTATGTATATAAAAGTAGTACTTATAATTTAGAATATTATTTTAATATCAAATATTATTTCACAAGATTTCAACACTATAAATTTTAAAAAATCAACGTTGATCACATAATCTAAATTTATATTATCTAATTTTAAATAATTAACTTAACTAATAATTCAATGTTTTTATATTTTAAATTAATCAAGTTAATAAAATGTTTGTAAAATAAAAAATAAGATTATAATTTCTTAGATGTTACCCTTTCCTTTCTTATAATGTGTTCATGACCCATCAACCATTTATTCTTGTAAAGGGTCCACCCTCTATTTAATTATTTAATTAACTAAGGTTTACTCCCAAGGATACCATAAGAGATAGAGCCACCTAATAATCTGGGTTCATACCACATTCCTTCCATATTATCCCACGAGATATCATCTATTACCTAATGTATTATTTTTATATACAATTTTGATCCCCCCATCACGTAATGAAAACCATTAACATTTATACCAAAATATAATAAGGAAATTGATAATAAAGATATATAATTTTACATGGAAAAGAAACAAATTTCATTAACATTTCACCATGTCATGATAGCATAACATGTTGATAAGAATCATTTTTCATAATGATTTCATCACAAAAATATTAATCCAATGGAATAAAACTATTTTCAATGTATCATTATTAAATAATAATCATCATAATAAATAAATATAAATAATATGGATTGTATCAAGTTATTATACCCCTAGTTATGCATAAAGATCCTTAAATGATGGTGTCATATATAGAAAATAGCTTTATTGAATCATTTATCATTTCATTGAATATGGGGAAAGTAATATTTTGTACGATATTGTTAAATAATAAAAATTTATATAATATATATAATTATTTACATTGAAAATATTAATTGAGACTTGTAAATGAATCTTCAAATAAATGAATATTTATGATTGTGGGATAAGTTGTTCATGAAGAAAACATTAAAATAATTATTATACACACCCTTTTTGTAAAAATTAATAAATAACCAGTTTAAGAAATTGTCATGAATACATTAGTTAACTTACAAAAAATTAAATAATATTTTTGTTCGAATTTAAACAGTAATTTAATCATATAGGAAGGATATTCTTAAATAACAGTTCATTAATTAGAATAAAAACAAATTTGACTGAAGCAAAAATAATGTTTGTTTTTATATGAATATTTTCTAAATATTTTTAAGTATCAAAGAGATAAAATTATACTAATATGTAAAAACTATGGAAATAACTATAGGCGAATAAAAAAAATTGGTTTTAATTTATAATGATTATATAATTTCCATAAATATAAACACAGAATAAACAATCTTGAAAGGAAATGTAATTGCGAAAATAACATATAACATCAAAAAAATTTGAATAACAATCCTTCGGAAGTAACTATTAAAAAATATAAAATTAAATATGATTAAAATTATGTTATTCATGGTATCATATATCAAATAAGAATTCGATATATAGTGACCCAATCTTTTCAAATATAGACATTAAATATTTTTTTTATCATCTTTCATTAAATTACACAAACACATTCCTAAGGATCATGATGGTATAGTGTCTTTGGATTCATTGAAACATAAAAGCTGGTTCATAGTTGAACTAAATCATATCACACTCGGTTATTTATATCTATCACCAATTTTTTTGAAATCATACATAATATATTTCTTTATAACTGGGGTAAGAATACATATGAATGGGTGAGATCATATGCTTAGTATGCGTAAACAAGGGAAATATATAATAATTCCATGAGAATAAGTGTGAATGAACCTTAGCACAACATAAGAAAACCATACCATCCATATCAAAGATGAAAATATTGGACAATGGTTTAAATATTTACATTTCACAATTTTTTGCATACGCATAAGCATGGAAAATAATTTCATTAGTAGTAAAGGTGCAATACCAAGCCTATCATTTGAGAAAGGTTTCACTCCCCAAAATATCATAGTTTTCAAGGTTCACTTACATGACCACCATAGTTGAAAATTCCATTACTAAACCAGGTTCACTACCAATTCCATTCATGTCTATCAATTAAGATATAAGTCTTAACTGAATGCATTGGAGAGATATAGGTCCCGCTCATTACATAATGAAAATTCTCCATTTATGTTCCAGAATATCATAACCCTTCAACTAAAATGGGTTTCATAAATATTCTATCAAATAATAAAATATGGAAAAGATATAGGCTTCATAATCATTTTATCATTTAATCATAGCATAACTCAGGAAATGAATCACGTTTAATTAGAATCTCTTCATGGTATAAATTCTGGAACAGAAACTGGCTTCATAAAAGTCATATCATCATAAAAATAAACTATTCATAGAATTTATTAGAATGTTATCCTTGAATTATATCCCCAGTAAGTTATATTAAACATTGATAGATTTCATATTTTATGGATAATGATTTTTTAAGGATCATTTAAAAATATTTATTAAGACAAATATTGTACTAATTTTGAATATATCTTTTAAAGAATATTTTTTTCACAATACATTTCATTAAAAATAAACTTGGATTATTATAATGAATATAAGGACCTGGTTAGAACATTGCATAATCTGGTAAATTGTTTTACAATTCACATTCTTACATTCCAAAATATATTTTAAGTTTAGAGTTTTAGAGATTGAGTACGTAATTCATATATATCAACCCATAAGAATACAAAGTGGGTTATATTAAAATAGTATCCATTTATTCCATAATACAAATTTGTTTAATTAAACATGAAAGTATTTCATGAAAAATCATCACAACATTAAACATGGATTCTTATTTTCTCTTACCCATCCTTGAAATATGTGAAAAACATTTTAAAACATTGGGATGAGAAAAAAAAATTTAATTAAGGGGTACAAAAGAAATGAACTCTTAGTCCATTAGTACTTATAAACATATGAAATCAATTTCAAAAAGACATATTTCTCACCCTAAAATTATCACATACGAACTTTGTGAAAACATGAGATTTCAATAAAACATAGATGAACATAAATTAAGTATTTAGGAAACATGGTAAATTAATTAATTAAAATTATAACCCTCATAGATAACATATTATTTATAACCCTCATGAATACCTTACAACATAACCCTCATGACTACCTAATGATGTAACCCACACCTCTACCTTACAGTGTAACAATCGCACTTACATGTGGAATAACCATTACAATAAACAAACAACATAAAAAAACTTAATTCCTTGGATATAAATATATTTCCACCCATCGTCATAAAAAATTCCCAATAACCAAAAAATAATCATAAGTCTGGAATACATGCATCATAAAAACACTTATTGAGAAAAATAACTTATGTTATAAGAACAATGTGAAAATACAAAGGAAATATTTTACATATAAATAAAAATTTAAAATTATAATGAAAATATAAAAACATTAGGGCGTCATGAAGATGGGATAATCCGATCCTGTCGTAATATGTTTAAAAGGAACATGTTATTTCAATTTTTAAAAAATAAACATTAATGAGATTTTTTTAAAAGGGAAATCCATTACCTTCGGTTTGACATATTTCAAAAGTGTTAAAACCTCATTTATAATTGTTTAACGAGTTTTATTAATTTATTAAAGAAAAATATTCAAATTTAAAATATCTTATATGACATTTTTATAACATCTTTCCAACCATTTATTGATAATATTTGGTTATTGTAATTGGTTTGGGTGTGTTTATTTCACGGTTTCCATTGTTGGTTCATTATGGATTATGTTGTTGAGTGGAACCGAAAATCTAAAAGATGAAAGAAATGGTATTAATATTTTCCATAATTTTAAATGATTCCAATTTTTTTCTGATATAAGTATGATTCATTAGATAAAAAATTAATGAAAATGATTTAATTTATTTTGACAGTTTTTACGACCATCACAAACATATATCATTTTATTTTATATCATGTTTATATATTGGTACTATAACATTATATAAAATAGACTATGTATAATAAAATCTAATATTGCCATAATTATGGTTTTATAACCAGCCATGAAGTTGGTAAAATAAAATGAAAACACATCATCCACGTTGGTGGTAAATAAACAAATCAAAAACAATATTTTCATTTTTGAGTATAGGAGGAGAAGAGGAGAGGTTTGATGATAGATATTCCTTAACACAATAAATATACAGTATATGTAAGATACTGGAGTTATCATGTCACTTGGATTCGGGTAGTTTTGAAGACAACAAGAAAAGAAAATAAATTGAAAAAAAAATTAATGGAAAATAGAGGATTTTACCTTTTGAATTCTTCCCCTTCAGAACCTCCTTAGGAATGTTGGATTTGGTCTTTTTCTGAGGTACATAGATCCTAGATGTAAGGGAGAGGCTTGTAAATATTATTGTTCATAATTTTTTCAATATTCAAGGATTTAGAGGTGTGCAGAGAAGAGGTGGAGAGGGGTCATATTTAAAGTGAAAGATATGGGAATTTTTTGAATATATTATTCATTAGTTTATTATTTTGTCTTAAGACGTTGAATATTTGTAAAATTATCATAAAAAATATAAAAATAATTATCGTGAACTCAATATTATGGTCATTACATCATAAATAACTCATGGAATAGTGTATTTAACATATAATGTATATATACCATAAATTACCAAATTTTACTAATAACCAAAATATCAAACATTTTAGAAAAATACCAAAATTTTACCCAAACCATTTTTTGAAGTATTGATTAAAAAAAGACTAAATTTTATAAAATAAGTTTTCTAAAAATGATAAATTTAATTTTTAATTAAAATCACCATTTATTTGAAAAATACTTATTTTAAAATTATACCTAATAATATGACACTTTAAAAAAAATTTAATATCTCATAAAATTATAGTATAATAATTATGTGACAAAATATTAAATTAAGAATCTATTTAATGAAGATAATTTTTTTAAAAAAATCACTATATTAATTATAAAATTATAAATAAAAATATATGTGTCACAAAAATACCAATAAGTAATATATCATTTTAAAAACTTTTGTTTGCATATTCGTGGATATGAATATAAAATATTTTCAATTATAAGATATATAAATTGTATTTATACATTCATAGGTGAGGTTACAATTCTATTTTATATATTACCTAGTTTCTATAAATACCACTTATTTCACAATGCATTTATAATGAATTTTATTATTTAATTCAAGAATAAAAACAAATTATTTTATACTTATTTGGGTAGATAAAATCTCATGCCCCATTCGGGAAATTTTATTCTGAAAATTTTTATTCACTTATTAAACAAGTGAGGATATATTACCCTCATAACACATTCACATTACCATGTTTCTTCTTTAACCATGTGGTTTCTCCATAAAACCTTAACTTGGATAATTACCTTATTCTTCAATACATTCTCTCTATGATCAAGAATACAAATAGGATTTTCCTCATAAGAAAGGTTCTATTTAAACTAAACTACTTTTGGGATCAAAACAATATTTGAATCTAGAACATATTGTAATGTCCTAGAATTTACATGTAATTTTTTTAATTATATATAAGTATTTTGAGACTATGGAATATGACGGCGCATGATTCTTCTGCCCGGATAGCCTGGAATGATCCATCGAAGTTTATTTAAGCTTTAATTTGCACGCGTAAGCATTTTTCCTGAAAAAGAGGAATAAATATTAAATGGTTGCTCGGATCATAAATCTATGGGCACCGTTGCATTCAAAATGGTAGCTTTACCCCAGGTGCGACTTATGTTTAGTCGGCGCATGCCTCCTGTGATAAAAACTGAAAATGGAATAACCGTAAATAAAAGAATTAAATACTGTTATTTTATTTTTAAAATGCTTATATCTCATGAACAGTTTGTTGGATCGAAAATCTAAGACCGTTGTTGATCTCATGAGGGTATAATTTTTTTATGAATAGACTATCATTGGCCGGCGCGAACCTACAGTGGAAGTTAGATTTTTTCCGTAAATAAAATAATTATGAAATAAATATTTTATTGTTAAAATTTATAACGTATAAATAGTCACTCATATTAATAATCTGAGAGTATCATTGGGTTCATTAGGGCATGTTCCTTTTAGGAAGAGCCTAACCTCGGTTGGCACGGGTCGAGGGTGAACAGTAATAATTTAATGAACATTTTTTAAAGTACGTTCATTAAACATGCGTGCGACATTTTATAAGTTTTGAACAGGTGCTTGGATTACAAATATGAGGGCACTATTGAATCTTCAGTGCTGTGAGTTTATTAAGAGAGGCTATACATTGACCGTAGTAGGCCTAGAGAAAATGATATGTTTTGGGACCTTTTAAAAGAAATAAAATAAAATAACATAATTATTTTATTTTCAATTATAATCCTACAAAGGACATGTGATTTGTGGGGCCAACGATGTGTCAAGACAATAAATGGATTGACCTGTCAATCTTAAGAAACGACCTCATTGGGGAATTAGGAAGGTTTTTAATTAATGGGCCCCCATTAATTATCCATGTCATTACTTACCCTCCCCCATCTCATATATATATGGAGTTTGGGGAGGGGTATCGACATAGATTCAACCAAAAAATGAAGTTCTGAAAGAGTGTTGAGATGCCATTCCCTTAGAGGATACATCCGGTTACGGCGAGCGGTGACGAGCATCACCAAAACCACAAACTAAAGGACGATGTATGAGCTACAACGTTGGGAACCTGTTGTGAGAATGTAGAGCACCGACCCGCTTCCACCAATGCGCGATCTCCAATGATTTGAGTTAGGGGTTGTTATCTCAATAATTCATCCACGTTCTTGGATTTAACGATAAACATGGATCAACCCATGAATAGGTTGATCCGTGGATTCGTACATTTTCAGAGGAGGGTTTTTATTGGGTTGACCTCTGGAAATTAATCCATACTATATTATTGTTTTGTTTCTGTTACATTTAATCCTACCCATGGGAGTGGATCAACACCAAGATGAATGATGATAGAGGATTGTTCCTCGATTTTCTTTTGGATTTTGTTCCCCTTTCTTTTTCTCATGCATTCTATGCATTCTTTGTGGGGAGACAAACAATGAATTTTTGTGCATCCGTTTAGTGACGCAACTATCCCAAATTGGAGATCAGACATCGTGACGACCTTATGAAGATGTGGTGGTGATGAAGGAAAAAAAATCATCATGGTTCTAGATTTATTGTTCTTTGAGATTTCATTGTGCGGGCGAATCAGAATGCATCTTTGGGGCCGATCGGAGGCCCAAAACTGACGGAATCTGCTTCATGATAATCGGGTGACCTCAAATATTCAGTTACGTGACAATCGGATGGCCAGATCAAAAAAAGTAGGATCCTTGAGGTGTAGTGACAAATAACGTTAGTTATGGAAATTTCAGAAGAACACAACGTGTATCCCTAAAACATGTTGTGTGGTACAGGCATCGAGGACTAGGTTTTCTTGAGTCAAACATGTATCACACGACGTGTGACCACAGTTAGACGGTGTGTTGGACCTTACTCGATGTTTGGTGTGTATTCTGGGAAGTACAGGGACACGGGATGGACTACATGGCTTCGAAACATAGTGTGTAGACCCTAGGCGACATGGAAGAGGTGAATACGTAGGACTTGACGTGTATCCAGGGGATACACGGACACGAGGTGGAGTACATGGCCATGTAATCTACCACACAGCTGGTGGAGTCCAGTTACGTGGGTCACCTCGTGTGCTGGTTACATGTGTGGGTGTACATGGGTTATGTCTGTGTATGGGAACATGGTCAGTGTACACGGAGCAGACCCCATATACTTTGACAGGGTGTGTGATCCTTTCTACACTCCATGTAGTTTCATTTTACATGATAATCCTTGCGACATGGGAAGTTACACACAGGTAGTACATGGGGTCAGAAGACACGACGTGTGACACTTCTATACGCCGCGTAATTTTTAGTATATGGCTTGATATTCTTTTCCACCATATCTTGGAAAAGTTGCATTTGGGGTGGTTACCTTTTTTCTCATTCCTCAGAAGGTCATGTATTGTTTCTTCCTACAGGAGTTTGATATCTTCAGCAGGACTTTCCGAGATAGACTTATGTATCCCTCTGAGAGGTCCGAAGTGAGATCCCCTATCCATTCATGACACAAGGTATAGTTAGGTATCGACGTGACTAATTCCACAGGGCACCGATCCTCTACCTATTAGGTGAATCCAGATGAGTCACGGTATCCTCCAAGGCCCCGACAGTGATCCTCATTGCATATCGAGATCTTTCCCCACATAGGAGTGTGTTATCCCAGAATTAGTGTATATATCTCTTGGGACTTTTCCCAATAGACCGTATTTCTCATACAGATGTCATCAAAGATATCAGACTCATGGAGTGAGTTCTGCCAGATTAGTGATTCGGGGAATCTTTGAACAGAATCCCTAGTGGGGGTATGTGGTTGTGTGACTTGTCTCTAGGCTATGGGTATGGGGTTTTACTATATATGGATTATGTTCTGCTATTATATGTTCAGTAGAAATATAATGTGTAGAGATAACTTTGTCTTTATATTAGGAATTGATTTTTGTTTTTCGGAGTCCTCTTCTGAGTATTGTTATACTTAGCCCTGCATGGTCATTCCCTTCACGTGTCATGTATTGTGCAGATGAGAAAACTTTTGACCGAGTCCAGAGCAGACCCGGATAGAACAGAGCCTTCTGAATTCCCTACAGGCTGAGGTGTTCCTAGAATGATGAGCAACAATCCCAGTACTTGTTTTTATTTACAGGTTGGAAATTGTATTTTTTCAGAATCATTTTTTGTGGGATTGTATTCTGGCCCATTTTACCTTTAGTACATTACTTTCTTTCGTACGTTGTTGGTTGGGTTTAGTTATATGCATGCATTCTATTCCTTAGTGTTTCTCTTACATTTCAGAATTTGTGGGCTCAGAGATGTGTGCATGTGTACAAGTACATAGGAAATTCCTCCAATATTAGTAATATTCCTACTCAGTTCTAGTCACCAAACCCTGTCCTATTGGAGGCGGGCTCGGGGATTTGTGGTGCGGGCCCCACTGGGTCAGGTCATGGCACATACATTCTTAACATCAAAAAATAAGAAACATTTTATACTTGATTTATACTCATAGGAAAATCTACATGATTGGAAACATGTCCAACTTTGTCATGGATTTCAAATGGTTCAATGAACCGTGGACTTAACATTCATTTCTTAAAAAATGCATAACACTTTTAAATGGAGATAATTAAAGTAAAATATGATCTGCTAATTCTAAATAAATTCCTTTCAAACAGTTATCTACATAACATTTCTTCCAGATCTAATCTATCCTCGGATGTTTCTATATCATCTTCAATTTCTAATTCACTTCCTCTACCAATTTTTTCCCATCAACTTCATTTCCCCAGATGAATCCCAAAATACGAGATTCTAACCCCACTTTTCATATAATGATTCAATTGGTTCCATATCTATACTGGAATGAAAAATGTTATTATAAGAATACTCAACTAAAGAAATAAATTGATCCGAACATCCCCAGCAATCTATTGAACAAGCACATAACATGTCTTAAAATTTCTAAATTGTTTACTAGGTCTTTCCATCCAATTGAGAATTAAAGGTTGTGCTGAATTTTAATTCAGTTCCCAACAACTTCTTGAAGGCCTTTTGAAGTCATAGAAGTGAACCAAGGATCATTTTCAGAAAAAATATGTAGTTTAATTCAATGTAAACTAACAGTATCTTTGAGGTATAGTTGATAAAGTTCATCTAGAGAAATGGGGTCTCAAATATGAAGGAAATGTGATGATTAATCAACTGATCATCAATAACCCAAATCACATTGTCATCAAAATAAGTATTTGGTATTAGTATAAAAAAAATCCATGGACATTATTCCCATGTCTACTATATCATTAAAAATGGACGAATTATCTCCTATAGAGGTGTTCTCTTTAATTTATACTTTTGAAAAGTACAAAATTTCATTTTAAAATCAGTAAAATATATTTTAATTCCATCCAACAAGTAATACACTCAAAGGCCTTTGTGCATCGTAGTGATTCTAGGATGAACTAAAAACAATGAACTATGAGCTTCACATAAAAATTATTTCTTCAATATGGAATTACAGGGTGCATATAATATCTTTTAATATCTCAAGACAAAATCTTTATCAAAAATATATATAGGAAACCTACCTTCATTACCCAATTAAATCTTTTTCTATAGCTCCAAGTATTCCTTCTGTCCTTGTTTAGTTCTTTTTAATAGACACAACTAAAATGATACCTAAAATAAAATAGAGGAATTTACTACCCCAAAAACATCCATGCCAAAATTCATCACATCATAATCCAAGGTGTCGTGATCTAAATGTAACATGTTTAATGATTCATGATGTTTTTGAGTCAAGTCATTCTACACTTTGTTTTCTTTTCTAGAACCGTGATTGATTGTGCTATCACAATCATTTATTAGATCCAACCATCTTCTATACCACATTATCAATTAATTAGGATCAAATATATACTTCTAACATTTAGGGTTAGAATATATTTCACAATTGAATCCATATAAATGATGTCTATAAATTTTTAAAGTGATAACCATAGATGCCAATTAAAAACCTATGGGAAATAATAAAAATCCTAAGGTTTTAATTGTCTTGAGGAATAAGAAATTACCTGATCATTCTTCATCAGAACGCAACAAATTACCTTCAACGAGGCATCACTATCGATGAAAAACTCACTATTTTTGGAAGAACGCACAAAAAAACTAGTGAATTCACCTATCATATTTTCAATTTCTCAAAGAAAACATCACAATATTATATCAAAATAGAAATAATCATATTTTATTGTTAACTTATTGGGATAGATAATAATGAAATGTTTTTTTTAAAAATTGTCATTAATGACAAACTAATCGAAGAAAACTATGAATCTATGTAATATTTTTAGTTCTTCAGCATTCATCAACCACTTTTCTTTTGGCATGATCAACTATTATACCATCTTTATAAAATGAATGAAAAAATAAATCTATTGCAACAAAAAATTATATTTGCTAAATTTTCCATATAACTTATTTTCATTATGTGATTAAAGAATAATCCTTAGATGTTATTCATAATCCTAATAACTTTTGGAATAAACCAATATATCATCAATAAGAAAACATATCCAAATATTCATGGAAGATTCTATTCATAAGATCCAAAAATAAATTAGGGGAATTTTCAAGCCAAAGGTCATAACAATGAACTCATAATGCTCATATCTAGTTCAGAATGCTATTTTGGAAATTCATTCACTTTATCCTTTAGATGATGGTAACCAGATCTCAAGTAAATCTTGGAAAAATATTGATATCCTTAGATCTAATCAAATAAGTCATACACATGAGGTAGTGGATACTTATTCTTAATAATAATGTTTTTCATAGATCAATAATAAATACAATGTCTCATGGAATACTACTAGACTTTGTTCTATTTAAAATGGGCTATTTGCGATGGGATCCCATTACAAATAAGCTTTAGCGACGGGGTCTCATCGCAAATAGCCCGTTGTAGAAAATGGCATCGCAGGTACCATTTTTTGCGATGAACCCATCGTAAAAAATTATTATTTTTGGAATGAGGATGTTCCCCATCGCAAATTACTCTCTGATTATATGCATTATATATTAATATACTTTTTGTGATGGGTCCATCACAAATAGTATTTGCAACAGGCCCTTGGTTCCGTCGTAAATAGTATTTCAAAATATATATTTAAACTATTTGTGACGGGATCCCGTCACAATAGCTCCCGTCGAAAATAATAACCAAAAAAAGATATATATAATTAATAATGTTATAATTAATGAAAAAATAATTTTAATATTATTAAAAAAATTAAAAAATAAAACATATTAAAATTCTCCATATTCCCAAAAAAATATAAAATATTCATAAAATATTATTATTATTATTATTAGTAAAATAAAGAAACATTGAAGAATTTAAAAAAATATATATTTAATAAAATTATGATTAATGAAAAAATATTAATATTATTAAAATATCAAAAAATATTAAAATCCATAATATTCACAGAAAAATATAAAAAATTCATAAAATATTATTATTATCATTACCAAAATAAAAAACATTAAAAATATAATTGTAATAATAAATAATAAAACATTAAAAAGAAAAAAAGAATTAAATTATGCAATATTCACACCAATATAAAAGATAAAAACTTAAAATAGTTCATATTATAACAAATATTGAATTTAAATGTTCTTAACAATATACAAAATCATTGGAGGTCATCTTCTGAAGGAGGTAGAGGAGCTTTAAGAGATGGTGGAGGAAACTCCATCCCTTAACTACAAATAAAATGACACGTGTACTCCATCTGGTCATGCTGCTTCTGCTACCATTTATGAATCTCTTCATCGTGCTGGTGTTGTTGCTACTGCTGATGCATATCTTCATGAGGCTTCTGACAACTCTCTATAAACTCAGACTGAGTTCGCAACTGCTCTGGATACTGTGAGGCAGAATATGATGCCTCTTCATGAGCTCTTCTCGTGCTGGACACTGACATCACAACAGTAACATAATAAGTATCAGGAGTCACATGAGAGCTGATACAAACTACTCGTCCCTTCTCAAATCCATACTTAGTCGCCTGCATCTATGCTGCCTCATCGAAATGGAGGGAACTAGTCTGATCAATCGCCTTGTCCTAACTCCCAGCCTATGTCTGAGAGGTCACTGCCTCATATAAATTCTTTAATTCCAATTTGGAATTTAAGTTGTAAAAATATTATATGAAGTTAATTGTCAAATTGAAAAAATAATACTAACCACAATCTGATGTTGGCGATCCCCTCTAATCTCTCCAGTGGCTCAATCACTATACATCCTCTGATAAATGTCATAATCTGTAATATCTAGATGATCGATATCCTATAAAAATATAAAATAAACTTTTTATATTTAATTTTATATAAAATATTTAAAAATATATACTTACTAGATTCTCTCTATGTATACTGAATGTACGGCTACAAGCTCGATGCATCACCTCCTGTCTCCCCCCGTTCTACTGACCCACTAAAGACCATCTCTGAAATACACCACCCAACTAGTGTAAACATAATCCATCCCAAACATGAGATGAAATGTACTCTGGTCGGTGGGCTCTACATGACTCATCAAAATCTTTCACTCCTGCTTTATTAATTACCATCCTTCTAAAATTGTGCAAACCTGATGAAAATGGTCACGCATAGATTCCTCCCATGCCGCGTGGATAGATTCACGCATGCTATCATAGATGGGATACCTTAAACCTTACTAATAATTTATAATATAATGTTATTAATAAAATAAAGTTCAAAATACATATTATTTATTTATGTACCAGAGAATGTTTGAACATGTCAAGATGTGCATCAACTGGAATCTATACCCATGGGATCCATGGCTGAGAAAAATAATTGTACAAGATAGCGCTCCCCTATCCAACAGCTACATGTGCAAAATAATGGAAAAAAATTATCAAATAATTCATATATATATAAATAAATTAATGAAAATTAACTAAAATATACAGATTAACATACCTCTATGTGCGTGAATCGAAGAAAATACGTTAATATTGCTCGGGGATAGGGTGAGGAATCATCATTTGCACAAGACCATGCCCCCTCCATGTACACCCTAAACAGCTAGTAGGCTGAGGGTTAGATGATCCCAAATCCCCCTCTAGAAAGGTAGTTCAACCTCCTATAACTCACGAAATAGACTAGGGTCTATCTAAAACACAAAATTATTAGTGTTAGGGGATAGTTGAAAATAACTATTATATGTTGATATATATTAGTTATGATTATAACTGTAACGCCCCGACCCTAGTTACCGAGAGTCGGTGCATTACTACATAACATTGGCATGATCACAAGAAAGATCAAATCTCGAAAGACCGATTGGTTTAGTAGCCTTGGAAACACTAGATATATTCATAAGTTTTACATTACATCATAAAATGAAAAACTACTACAACAACATAATGTTTCCACAGTCCACACTATAATCCCCTCATAATATCCCTGCAGGTCATTCATAACTTACATCTTCACTTCCTGGGAAAAATAAAACATAGAAAAGGGGTGAGCTCAAATGCCCAGTAAGGATAACAATATAGCGGAAACATTCATCAATAAGAATAAACATTTAAGGCAATGTATAACTAAAACAAAAGCCTTTTAAACATGAACTTTCAACATGGTGTGGCATAAATAAAATGAAATAATTCCATTTACTTATTCACATGGATATTCTACTAATCGAATAATCACATGCAAAAATCAATAACCACTTTCATAATGTTGGAATGCATAATGACAGACTATCATAACCACATAGCCAAGGCCTCGTGACAAGACTACAAATAAGATTTTGTCAAGGCCTTGTGCCAAGACACTAGTTTGTCTCATGAGACCTACCGATGCATCGAGGAGCTATAGAGGGCTCCACCCGTCACATATTAAGTCCAATGCATTCCCATATGAAAAGGTTTAAACATAACATAAACATTCGTATTAAAACTAGCATACGAAATGTCAATAATTTCACCATAAACTATGAATGGTATAAAAATAGCACATCCACAGTCAAACATATCACAAAACCTTCAATACAATATAGAAGTTTTGTATCATAATAAATCAACTTCAAATAAGCATAAAATCCGTCGAAGGATGTTGACATAGATGAAATCAAAACACTTTTTAGAGAAATATCTCTTTCTGTTTTTGAAATCATTTAAGAGTCATATAAAATAAAACATTTTCTTGAAAATATTCTTATAATCTTGTAAGGGAATCTTTGACGATTTTATAACGGCGGAAAATAACCGCACCCGCCGTATAAGTTAAAAAAAACATTCTTATCTTAATTCTGTCGAAAAGGTTAAAAAGCACCTTGTTTGGAAAAAGACGGAAAGATTCCCTTATAAACCGCTTATAAAAAGTCAAACAAGGGTATAAATGACTTTAACCCATATTCTTTTAAATATTAAAAATGTTTTGAAATAAATTTTGAAGAAACATGGATGTGGATGATAACGAGATCCCAGTAGATTATTACGTATAAACAACCTCGGATAATGAAGAGATTGTGAAATAACCCTTACCTTGTACTTTTCCTTTGTTGGGGTCGGTTAACCTCCTGTATAATGGTGAAATAATTGTTATTAAATTATACAACAATCATATACATTAATATGATATCATATATGATCTTTTAACATTGCTTTATTAATAATATCTTAGTATTATCGTCGTTTTCAGGTGATAATCGATTCGTTCTTCTTAAATGTTTGGTTACGTAAGACATGTTTGTAATGGATAGATTAAATCTTATTCATAATCAGAATGATATTAACATTATTTTTAACCCTAAAATGAGAATAAGACTTGAATGGATACGATGGAGGATGGATCTCACCGCGTTCGTGGAGACGGTAGTCCGTACGTACGCACGAACGCTACTTCCATTTAATTTTTATTTTAAAAGAATTGAATACAAATGATACATAGGTATATTACTATTCCAGTATAATATAATATTTTATATATGTTACTTAAGTTCATTAACACCATCCTTTATACGTTCCATGTGTGGTATGAACGAGTCATATCATTTTAAGGGGGCGGTAGTCCGCACTTCCTCAAATGAAATTATCGTATGTATATACAACATGAAATGAATAATGGTATGAAATAAAATGGAATTACAGAAGCTTATATTTAAAATATATATCATTAATATCATATTTAATTATAGTGCCATCATAATGGCCACCATGAGAGGCGGTAAGATGTATTTGAACAATCATCGTTTCGTGAGGCGTTAGTTTGCCATCCACAGAAACATTATGTTCATCATCCATTAGATGGAGTTGTGTGTATGTGTAGTTTGAATCCTTCTTATGACAACATCCTAGTATATTGAGGATACTGGTGTTGTTACAAAATAAAGGAAATAAAAAGAGTTTGGGAGTTGAAGAAGAAAAATAAATGAAAATAATTTAAGAGAAATCGTTACCTTTAATTTAGGTAACTCACTTTGGTTGGAACCAAAGGACTTCTTGAAATTCATTCTGCCTAAGGGGAAGCTTCAAGGAGGAGGAGAGGGATGTGGGGAGCTTAGTTGGGCAGAGTTTGGACGAGCCAAGTGGCTTGAGAGGTGTGAGGAATGAGTAGAAGCGGTCTCCTTTTATAAGGGAGAGGAGGGGCTCTTTAGGAAAGAGTGAACATATTACTTTATAATATAATTATATTCGGTTTATAATGGTCCAAAAATCATTGAGGTCGAAGATACGATGACTCATATTCTAAATAACATCAACCAATAATAATTGGACAGGTTTTAGATAATATTTTAATCATTATAATCTTATTTATTTAAATGATTTATTAATGAGGTAAACATTTCATCATTATTGAGTCATTAATAATTTAACATATTTGATGTCTAAAAATTATAAATAAAATATCATCATGTAGGAAATATTTTTATCTTTCTAATGAATATTTATAATCGAAAATCCAACATGTATAACCCTATGTAAAAATTGTTCTTCTAAAAGATGTAAGCTTATGCCATTTTTATTTTTATTTTAACTTTATTAATATAATGTGTCCCTACCACATACAAGTGGCTCCAAGGGGTCCCCAAATTGACTCAAGGATGCCCATGGTCGGGTATGTGTCCACCAATAAGGTTAGGACACGTTTTAGGGTAATTTTGTATTATTATAATATTATTTTTTAACCCTTATTTACCGGATTTACCCTTTAACCATGGTAAATAAAATATTTACCGCAGTAATTATTCAAAATGTGTAAAAATAAAAGTTACCTATTTACATAATTTGGACATCCTGATTACAAATATGGAATCCATTTTCCTAAATTCAAAACACAGAAGTGGCAGAAATTAATTTAAAATTAATTCCCGCTGTCAAAACAAAAATCGTGTTTTTAAGAGATAATAACTATCAAAAGATTGACACTTGTTTATGTTCGGTTTAATTGTAAAATTATGTCCAATGATAAAAATTAAATTGAATGGTAAAAATATATTCTAAATATACTTTAAAACCACTCAAATTCATAATTTATCACTATTAATTATTTTGATTAAAAAAGTTGTTTTTAATTAAAATTTAGAAATTTTCACTATTCATCAAAATATGAAAGTTATCCGAAATGTACCAAAATTTCACCCTAGGCTAATTTTGACATTCCGAATCCAAAAATTAAGTCCATTTTGAAATATAGAATATATATGATTTCAAAAAGCAGGTATTACTATTCAAAACGGCTAGTTTAATTAGTTGTGGTGTGTGTTAGAACTCGAGGTTGCGTACAACACACGCTATCGCATTATTCGAAGGGAAACGTACCGTAGAAGCTTGGGGTGTTACATTCTCCCCTCCTTCAAATAATTGCGTCCTCGCAATTTCTAGGGTATTACTGCATAAAAAGACTCGGGTGGTTCTTCATCATAAGTTCCTCGGGTTCCCACGTTGCCTCTTCCATCTTATGATTTCTCCACAAAACATTTACCAGACGCGTCGTCCGGTTTCTCAGTACTTGTTCTCTTGTATCAAGAATCCTGACGGGCTCTTCGCAATAAGATAGATTGGGTTCCAGTTCTAATTCCTCATAGGTGAGTACATGCGTCGGATCAGGCATGTATTTCCTTAATAGAGATACGTGGAACACATCGTGAACTTTTGAGAGACTTGGCGGCATTGCCAATCGGTAAGCTACAACCCCAATTCGTTCTAGAATTTCGAAAGGTCCGATGTACCTGGGACTCAATTTACCTTTCTTACCAAAACGTATGACTCCCTTCCATGGAGATACCTTCAGGAAAACATGATCACCGACTTGAAATTCCAAATCCTTCCTTCTATTATCGGCATAGCTCTTCTGCCTACTTTGAGCTGCTTTGATGTGATTTTGGATTACCTTCACCTTTTCCACCGTTTCCTCCACCAGTTCTGGGCCTACAAGTTTTCTTTCACCAACGTCATCCCAACAGGTTGGTGTACGACATCTCTTTCCGTATAACGCTTCATATGGTGCCATCTGAATACTTGAATGGAAGCTATTTTTATAGGAAAATTCTACCAGAGGTAAATATTGATCCCACATACCTTGAAAGTCAAGTGAGCAAGATCTCAAAATGTCTTCTAAGGTTTGAATAGTCCGTTCTGATTGTCCGTCTGTCTGAGGGTGGTAAGCAGTGCTTAAATGAAGTTCTGTATCCAGGGATTTCTGAAGACTTTTCCAGAATCGTGAAGTAAAACGGGGATCACGATCAGAAACAATTGATAGGGGTACTCCATGAAGTCTCACAACTTCATTAATGTATAGTCATGCAAGACGTTCCAGGGGTAGATCTTCTCTTATAGCAAGAAAATGTGCTGACTTGGTAAGACGATCAACAATAACCCATATTGCATCGTTCCTTCTAGGAGTCTTCGGTAGCCCCATGACAAAGTCCATCGTAACATTGTCCCATTTCCACTCCGGTATGGGAAGAGGTTGCATGACTCCTCCAGGCTGTTGTCTTCCAGCTTTCACTTGTTGACAAACCATACATCTTGACACAAAATCAGCAATCTCCCTCTTCATGTTGTCCCACCAAAAATGTTCCTTCAAATCTCTATACATTTTGGTGCTCCCAGGGTGTATAGAGAAATTGGAACTATGGGCATCATCCAGCAATTCCCTTTTTAGATCAGGTATATTGGGAACACAAAGTCTCTTCCCGAATTTCAAAATTCCATCTTCATACACAAAGTCTCTCAATCTCCCATCATTCAACGCTTTAATCTTCTTTTGGAATTCGTCATCATCGGTCTGAGAACTCTTAATCCTTTCTAGTAAAGATGGTTTGGCAACCATTTGAAAAAGCATTGATGTTTCACCTTCCCTGGTTATTCCCATGTCCATCTTCACTAGATCCATAAAAATTGGATCCCTTTCAATTCTCATATTGTTCAAAACTCCATGGTCTTTTCTACTCAAAGCATCTGCCACCTTGTTTGCCTTCCCTGGGTGGTAGTGTATCGTACAATCATAATCCTTGAGTAATTCAAGCCATCTCCTTTGCCTCATGTTGAGTTCTTTTTGAGAGAAAATATACTTCAAACTCTTGTGATCAGTATAAATCTCACATTTTTCACCATAGAGGTAGTGCCTCCATATCTTCAAAGCAAAGATCACTGCTGCTAACTCGAGATCATGAGTAGGATAGTTTTGTTCATGAATTTTCAACTGTCGTGATGCATAGGCAATAACTCTATCATTCTGCATAAGGACACAGCCAAGTCCTTTCTTCGATGCATCACTATAAATAACGAACCCATCATTCCCCGATGGTAGAGTCAATATAGGAGCATTGACTAATCTTCTCTTCAGTTCTTCAAAACATTCTTCACACTCTTTTGTCCAAACAAATTTAACCCCTTTACGTGTGAGCTTCGTTAATGGGTTAGCCAATCAGGCAAAATTCTGGACGAAACGTCGATAATAACCTGCCAAACCAATAAAACTACGTACCTCAGTTATACTCATAGGTGCTGGCCATTCTTGGATTGCCTTGGTCTTAGAAGGATCAACAGAGATTCCATCTTTAGAGACAATATGTCTAAGAAAGGAAATCTCCTGAAGCCAGAAATCACACTTACTAAACTTCCCATATAATTCATGCCTCCTCAGATTCTTTAAGATAATGCGCAAGTGATTTTCATGATCTTCGTAGGTTTTGGAGTATACCAAGATATCATCAATAAATACCACCACAAATTCATCGAGATACTCCTTGAAAACTCTATTCATCAGATCCATGAATACAGAGGGTGCATTAGTCAATCCAAACGGCATTACAGTAAACTCGTAATGCCCGTACCTGTTTCAAAATGTTGTCTTCGGAATGTCTTCCTTCTTCACACACAACTGATGGTATCCAGATCGAAGGTCAATCTTTGAAAAGTATTGAGCTCCATGCAGTTGGTCAAATAAATCATCAATACGAGGTAGGGGATACTTGTTCTTTATCGTTATAGCATTGATCTCCCTGTAGTCGATACATAACCTCATAGATCCATCTTTCTTTTTAACAAAAAGAACAGGGGCTCCCCATGGAGAAACACTAGGGCCAATAAATCCCTTATTACTCAATTCCTCTAGTTGTTTCTTTAGTTCGACTAACTCTACAGTGGCCATTCTATAAGGGGTCTTCGATATAGGCCTTGATCCAGGAATCAAATCAATAGAAAACTCAACTTCTCGTTCTGGAGGATGTCTAGGTAAATCTTCTGGAAATACATCTACAAATTCTTTCACAACAGGTACATCCTCTATTTGAACATTCCTTTCCTCACCCGCAGTTATTTTATTCTCTTCCTCCCCAATAATTGAATTTAGTTGAGCTATTGAGGGTGGATCTAAATAAGAATTAGGTGGTGACGATTCTGCTCTAAAAATAAGGTGTTCCTTATCCTTATCATCAAGAATCGTAACCTCTTTCTTCTTACAATAAATCTTCACATCATAGTCCGAAAGCCAGTCCATACCGAGGATTATATCAAACTCAATCATAGGTATGATGATGAGATCAGCAGATAAAGAAAATTTATGTGCTCTAATGGGGACTGATTCACAAAACTTTGTTGCAACGATACTTCCCTTAGGAGTTTTAACTGACAACTCCCTTATTAAATCAAATTGGAAATATCTAATTTTCTTAGAAAACTGGGAAGATATGAAACAATGCGATGATCCAGAATCAAATAATGCATTTTCTAAACTTGAGGAAACCATTAAATTACCTGCCACCACGTCTTTCGGAGCTTCTACCTCAGCAGTAGTGAAAGCATAAGCCTGGCATTGATCCATTGGCCTTTTCTGAGGTAAGTTCTCCTGACGCTTAGGACATGCATTTTCATAATGCCCCATCTCCCTGCAATTGTAGCACTGAACGTTGGTAGCTTCCTTCTTCCCCATGCAATCATGAGCTTGGTGGCCTTTTTCACCACACTTGTAACAGACTCCCATTCCCTTCAAGCAAGTACCAGGATGTTTCTTCCCGCATTTACCACAAGATGGATACTCAACCTTTCCCTTCTTCCCCTTATTTCCATTCCCAGATTGATCAGCAGGCCTCTTCTTCTCTTGCTTTGCTTTAAAGTCATAAGACTTAGAGAATTCCTTTTCGGTCTTTATAGCACATGAGACAATGTCTTCGTACGATGAAAAGGATTGTGAGACTAATGCTCGACGGAGAAATGGTTTTAACCCATCAAAGAAACGATCAATCTTACTTCTTGGGTTGCGAATATAATCTCCAGCATACCTCGCTAACCTTGTAAAGTTAGCCTCATACTTTGTGACATTCTCATCCTCCTCTTGTCTCAGACTCAGAAATTGTCTTTCCATATCCGATCGATGGTCGCGAGGGAAGTATTTTTCTAAAAACAGATCTTTGAATTCCCTCCATTCCATATTTGATACTTCATCATCTTCCTTCATGTTTTGAATCAACGACCACCATTGATCAGCATCTCCAGTGAGGCGGTAAACTGCCATGATAACTTTTTCCCTTTCACTGCTCCCCAAAGCCTGAAATATTTTCTCTAGGGAATTTATCCATTGCTCAGCTACTAAGGGATTTGTACACCCATTGAACGTTGGTGGTTGTTGCCTCATGAATCGATCTAACATTGATCCTCCACGCTGCGGATCAGGGTGCTCCATACGGGTAAGGTTATTATTCATAACCTGAGTAAGTTGTCCCAGTATGGTGATTAGCTGATCGGCACCAGTTGCATCACCAGCCCCACTATAATTATCTTGAGCAGGAGGGCAATCCCTACATGGAGTGCGTGCATTGATACGGTTTCCATTTCTTCCACTAGGCGCCATTTCTAAACAATGGCATAAACTAGATCAGTTTATGAATCAAAATACATAATCCCATACTTATAAAAAACTTAACATAAATTGAACTATTTATGGATATAATCCATAATCATAAAAATGTCTTCTTTGAGGAAGTATATACTCATAAACCCTTCATAATGATTTGTAAAGATAGTGATAGTTATCCTAAGCATATCCCCCGGGAGTGTCGTAACCAAGAGTGCAGCAAGGCCCGTTGTCGTGCACCAGTTCCCGTTCGAGTCTAGCTCAAAGCGGGGTTTTCGGGTTTTACCCCTAGGTACATCTGTGCCAGAGCCGCCTCTACCTGCTCGTATCCAGACAGGGATGTATTGTTCGGAAAACTCACAAAATCTCTACAATACCAAAATTCTAGGAAGTTCTTCTATACTAATCCTCAAAGTTCATCTTAGGTCTACGTGCTCTAATCAGAGTTTATCTAAATCTAGTTTCCAAGGTTTGTACTAAACTTCCTCTGATACCAACTGTAACGCCCCGACCCTAGTTACCCAGAGTCGGTGCATTACTACATAACATTGGCATGATCACAAGAAAGATCAAATCTCGAAAGACCGATTGGTTTAGTAGCCTTGGAAACACTAGATATATTCATAAGTTTTACATTACATCATAAAATGAAAAACTACTACACCAACATAATGTTTCCACAGTCCACACTATAATCCCCTCATAATATCCCTGCAGGTCATTCATAACTTACATCTTCACTTCCTGGGAAAAATAAAACATAGAAAAGGGGTGAGCTCAAATGCCCAGTAAGGATAACAATATAGCGGAAACTTTCATCAATAAGAATAAACATTTAAGGCAATGTATAACTAAAACAAAAGCCTTTTAAAAATGAAATTTCAACATGGTATGGCATAAATAAAATGAAATAATTCCATTTACTTATTCACATGGATATTCTACTAATAGAATAATCACATGCAAAAATCAATAACCACTTTCATAATGTTGGAATGCATAATGCCAGACTATCATAACCACATAGCCAAGGCCTCGTTCCAAGACTACAAATAAGATTTTGTCAAGGCCTTGTGCCAAGACACTAGATTGTCTCATGAGACCTACCGATGCATCGAGGAGCTATAGCGGGCTCCACCCGTCACATATTAAGTCCAATGCATTCCCATATGAAAAGGTTTAAACATAACATAAACATTCGTATTAAAACTAGCATACGAAATGTCAATAATTTCACCATAAACTATGAATGGTATAAAAATAGCATATCCACAGTCAAACATATCACAAAACCTTCAACACAATATAGAAGTTTTGTATCATAATAAATCAACTTCAAATAAGCGTAAAATCCGTCGAAGGATGTTGACATAGATGAAATCAAAACACTTTTTAGAGAAATATCTCTTTCTGTTTTTGAAATCATTTAAGAGTCAAATAAAATAAAACATTTTCTTGAAAATATTCTTATAAGCTTGTAAGGGAAGCTTTGACGATTTTATAACGGCGGAAAATAACCGCACCCGCCGTATAAGTTAAAAAAAACATTCTTATCTTAATTCTGTCGAAAAGGTTAAAAAGCACCTTGTTTGGAAAACGACGGAAAGATTCCCTTATAAACCTCTTATAAAAAGTCAAACAAGGGTATAAATGACTTTAACCCATATTCTTTTAAATATTAAAAATGTTTTGAAATACATTTTGAAGAAACATGGATGTGGATGATAACGAGATCCCAGTAGATTATTACGTATAAACAACCTCGGATAATGAAGAGATTGTGAAATAACCCTTACCTTGTACTTTTCCTTTGTTGGGGTCGGTTAACCTCCTGTATAATGGTGAAATAATTGTTATTAAATTATAAAACAATCATATACATTAATATAATATCATATATGATCTTTTAACATTGCTTTATTAATAATATCTTAGTATTATCGTCGTTTTCAGGTGATAATCGATTCGTTCTTCTTAAATGTTTGGTTACGTAAGACATGTTTGTAATGGATATATTAAATCTTATTCATAATCATAATGATATTAACATTATTTTTAACCCTAAAATGAGAATAATACTTGAATGGATACAATGGAGGATGGATCTCACCGCGTTCGTGGAGACGGAAGTCCGTACGTACGCACGAACGCTACTTCCATTTAATTTTTATTTTAAAAGAATTGAATCCAAATGATACATAGGTATATTACTATTCCAGTATAATATAATATTTTATATATGTTACTTAAGTTCATTAACACCATCCTTTATACGTTCCATGTGTGGTATGAACGAGTCATATCATTTTAAGGGGGCGGTAGTCCGCACTTCCTCAAATGAAATTATCGTATGTATATACAACATGAAACGATTAATGGTATGAAATAAAATGGAATTATAGAAGCTTATATATAAAATTTATATCATTAATATCATATTTAATTACAGTGCCATCATAATGGCCACCATGAGAGGCGGTAAGATATATTTGAACAATCATCGTTTCGTGAGGCGTTAGTTTGCCATCCACAGAAACATTATGTTCATCATCAATTAGATGGAGTTGTGTGTATGTGTAGTTTGAATCCTTATTATAACAACATCCTAGTATATTTAGGATACTGGTGTTGTTACAAAAGAAAGGAAATAAAAAGTGTTTGGGAGTTGAAGAAGCAAAATAAATGAAAATAATTTAAGAGAAATCGTTACCTTTAATTTAGGTAACTCACTTTGGTTGGAACCAAAGGACTTCTTGAAATGCTTTCTGCCTAAGGGGAAGCTTCAAGGAGTAGGAGAGGGATGTGGGGAGCTTAGTTGGGCAGAGTTTGGACGAGCCAAGTGGCTTGAGAGGTGTGAGTAATGAGTAGAAGTGGTCTCCTTTTATAAGGGAGAGGAGGGGCTCTTTAGGAAAGAGTGAAAGTATTACTTTATAATATAATTATATTCGGTTTATAATAGTCCAAAAATCATTGAGGTCGAAGATAAGATGACTAATATTCTAAATAACATCAACCAATAATAATTGGACAGGTTTTAGATAATATTTTAATCATTATAATCCTATTTATTTAAATGATTTATTAATGAGGTAAACATTTCATCATTATTGTGTCATTAATAATTTACATTATTTGATGTCTAAAAATTATAAATAAAATATCATCATGTATGAAATCTTTTTATCTTTCTAATGAATATTTATAATCGAAAATACAACATGTATAACCCTATGTAAAAATTGTTCTTCTAAAAGTTGTAAGATTATGCCATTTTTATTTTTATTTTAACTTTATTAATATAATGTGTCCCTACCACATACAAGTGGCTCCAAGGGGTCCCCAAATTGACCCTTGGATGCCCATGGTCGGGTATGTGTCCACCAATAAGGTTAGGACACGTTTTAGGGTAATTTTGTATTATTATAATATTATTTTTTAACCCTTATTTACCGGATTTACCCTTTAACCATGGTAAATAAAATATTTACCGCAGTAATTATTCAAAATGTGTAAAAATAAAAGTTACCTATTTACATAATTTGGAAATCATGATTCCAAATATGGAATCCATTTTCCTAAATTCAAAACACAGAAGTGGAAGAAATTAATTTAAACTTAATTCCCGCTGTCAAAACAAAAAGCGTGTTTTTAAGAGATAATAACTATCAAAAGATTGACACTTGTTTATGTTCGATTTAATTGTAAAATTATGTCCAATGATAAACATTAAATTGAATGGTAAAAATATATTCTAAATATACTTTAAAACCACTCAAATTCATAATTTATCACTATTAATTATTTTGATTAAAAAAGTTGTTTTTAATTAAAATTTAGAAATTTTCACTATTCATCAAAATATGAAAGTTATCTGAAATGTACCAAAATTTCACCCTAGGCTAATTTTGATATTCCGAATCCAAAAATGAAGTCCATTTTGAAATATAGAATATATATGATTTCAAAAAGTAGGTATTACTATTCACAACAGCTAGTTTAATTAGTTGTGGTGTGTGCTAGAACTCGAGGTTGCGTACAACACACGCTATCGCATTATTCGAAGGGAAACATACCGTAGAAGCTTGAGGTGTTACAATAACAAACATTTAACTATATCAATGTTCACCTTAATCATCATCTTCATATATGATGATGTCAATGTCTTTATACTAATCTCCAGCATCATCATTATCTATATGAGTTTTAGTTTCATCATCTCTTGTCATTTTAAATTTATTTGTAATATCATTAACATCTTCAATCACTATCAACCCTTAATTGCGGGGTTTCATCATCGATATTCACGTCTCTTTTTGAAAAAGATGGATTTTGATTAGTCTTTTGAAAAATATCAATTCCTTCCAAATCAGCGGAACCACATTCAGTTTTGGTAAACTGATTTTCTTGGGATTTCATTTTTATTATGCTCCACCAATAACTCTGGTCTCTTGAAGTAGCACAGTACTTTGTGTAATAAAGATGAAGTTCCTATTGAGTGAGTAAAAATGGTTCATTTACTGCAATAAAACTTTTATATTTAATATCGACGATTCCATGAGTCGGATGAACACGCAATCCTCTCTCAGTATCTAACCACCAACATTTAAATATTGTTACGTAATTCTGTCGTAGATAACATAACTCAATAATTTCATCCGGAATGCCGTAAAAGTCAACATCAGTTTCTCTATGATGCGATCCTCTCAAACAAACTCTACTATTCATTTTTTTTATCCCCCATATGCACATGTATGAAATCAAAAACCATTCACCACATATTCATTATAAAATTTAAACATTTTGGATGGTTGGTTACTCAATATACACAATCAATTATCAATTTTATCAGAATGTTGAGACACCTGAAAATTTTCAAAAACAATTATCAATATAATAAATAAAAAATTAAATTGATATTAAACCCTCAATAATTTATGTTACTAGTTTTTGAACCCATTGAGAATTTTTTTACCTGCGTTCTCCAAGAGCAGCTGGTATAATTTGTGGTAGTTATTTCATGATATGATTATCATATAACCTAAAAATAAAATAATTTTACATAAATTAACATAAATTATAGAATAAGTGATAGAAGTACTCACAGTAAAAATGATATCATATCTTCACAGTTGAGCAGAACATATGTATGAGCTCTGTGATGTTCATCATCTGAAAGCCATCGTTATTGAACTCAACTGAAGTCAAGTTTTGGATGATTAAAAACTGATAATTTATTGTCCATTTTTTCATTAACATTTCCCTCATTATGTCCCATGCGGTTGTGTTTTGAGGTATATTCAGAATCAAAATAGTGAGAGAAGAAAAAAGGAATTTTCTCTTACAAATAAGCTTCAGCAATTGAGCCTTCAACTGATGTTAGGTTGCATAATTTTTTCTTCAATTTCTACATGCATCTATTGAATGGGTGCATTCATCAAAATTGTATTGGTCCTCCATATTTTTATATATGTGGAAAATGTAATATGAGATGTTCTATTGAGTTAAAGAGAGACGACAGAAATATTTTTTCCAGTTTATATATAATTACAACAATATCTTCCTTCAGTTTTTTTAGAGCATCGTAGTCTGTTGTCACTGTATAAAGGTCTTGAGAATTATACGATATGTCTGTTATTGAATCCCATATAATATAATTGAACAATCCTCTGAATCCAATCGGAATAAGTCTTTCCCTTATAACAGGACAATAATGAATTTTTAATCAAGTAATATGACAATTCTTAATACATCTACCCAAATTGGAAGCATAACCATTGTGAAGTCTCAAATCTGTAATCCACTAACAAAATAATAATTGAATTTCATTAGATAGCTTATAATATTCTTTTGGCTTCATTAACCACTGTGATCTGACATTTTCAAATAATTTTAGTTCTGGCCTCCGGCAAATTTTGGAAAGTTCTAATTGTGCTTTTACAGTATCTTTGGTCTTACCAAGTGTATCCAAAACTGTATGAAATAGACTATCAAAACATTTCTTCTCAATATGCATAAAATCTAACATTTGGCAGAGCAAAAAATCATACCAATATGGAATATCCCAAAAAAATATCTGCTTTATCCAATGATGTTTTTTTCCAAATCCATGAATTTCTTGTTGGATTACTATTGGCCCAAATGTGATGTTAGGTAATGAAAATACACCTAATTTTAACTCTGTACCAGAGATCATTTTTTGAGGTTCATCCCTTTCAATTTTGCCTTTTTTGAAATGAGATTTTTTCCTTTGAAAAGGATGATAGGTTTGAAGAAATCTATGATGACATTAAAAATAGAATGGTTTTTATCCATTGATAAGAATAAAGTCTTTGTTGTCTTTCATATAGTAATGACATGATTTCAGACCATGTGTACTCCAGCCATATAACATGCCATATGCCAGAAAGTCACTAATCATCCACCTCAATGCATCTTTTAAAATAAAATATTGTTTCACAGCAACATCATATGTACAAAAACCATTACTCTATAATTCATTTAACTTATCAATCAATGGTTTCAAATAAACATAAATTTTTTTTTCGGATGTCATGGGATTAATAAGGTCAAAAAGATTTAGGGATCATTCATAAACATCCATAGAGGGAAATTGTATGGGGTTATAAAGGCATGATAACGTGAATACTGACTACCATAATAACCAAACAGACAGAAACCATCAGTAGAAAGACACAATCAAATGTTTCGGGATTCAAAAGAAAAAGAACAATTTCGATGGTCAAAATATTTTTATGAATCACCATCAGATGGATGATTCAAGCTTTTATAGGTTGAAATATTGGTTTTGTTCCATGAAATCATTGATTTTGTGTTCTAAGACATAAATAAATGTTTCATCATGGGTGTAAGGGGAAAATATCTCAACTTTTTTACAGGAATCGATCCTGACTTCCCTAGTTGATCTTCTTCATACCTCGATTGTCCACATGTGGGAAAACTATCCAATGATTCATTTTCAACAGAATATAAGATGAAATATGTTTCACAAGCATGAATATTCAGATAACTAAGTCCCAGATTACGAACCAACCGCTTACTCTCATAGTAATTTATAGGAAAAACATTTCTTTTAGGTAAAAGTGTTTTATCCAAAGAGAATATCTGATCAAAATAGTTATTTGACATTGAATTATCTGATTTAATAGCCATAAATTTTGCAACTTCTTCTACTTTTCTTATCTTGAAATTAGGATATAATTCATCCTTAGTAGACCACAACAACTCATAAAATTGGGATGGTGCCATCTCAGGAGTTAAATCGATATCATCGTGAGTTTCAGTTTGTTGAACAGATTGACCTGCAATATCCTGTACAAAATTTTGAAACTCTGATGGATCCAGAATCAAGTTATTAGAATCTTCTCTGGAACTGCGTTCACAATGTTGATACCAAAAAACATAATCGAGTTGAAAACCAAACCACAAGATATGTCCTCCAACCTTGTCAAATGTCTCAAAAGTTCTCCGAGCACACTTTTTACAAGGAAACATAAATATGCCTTCTAAAACATGTTCTAGTTTTGATGATGAATATGATAAAAATGTTTCAATGCCCTCAATATATACAAGATTTAAACTAGATCCATTTGGATTTTTATGCTGATTTATCCAAGAGCGATCATCTAATGATGACTGATGTTGATTTCATTTTTTATATTTTTATACCAAATAGAAAATCATCACTATTTTTGAATAATTTTAAATTATAAAAACACTATGTGAAAAAAGGAGATAAATTATTATAACTACTTCTTAATATTTAAAATTAATTTTGGGTGACACAATTTCTAGTGGATTGATGGCTACTCTTTTGTCCAATTTCTCATTTACGCACAAATTTCTCTCAATGAAATGAAAATGAAGAATCAACTCAGAGGTACCCATATTCATTCTCGTTCATACGAGAATGTATAAGTGTACCTCTGAGTATATTCTTCATTGTGATTTTAGTGTGTGAAATATGCATATATACGAGCCGTAGGAAAAAAGATCCCCCTTTTCTTTTATGAATCATATTCTGTCAACTATCACCACCTGAAAACCTTATGAAAAATGTGGTACTACGAATGCATATTCAAACTCATGCATACGATATTGGATATGCATATGTAGAATCATACTTTTCACAATGTTTTGAGTCGGTTAAAGTTGAAAGAAGAAGAGTCTTCAACCAAAAGAAGTGTCTTCAGTCCACTAGAAATTGTCCCATGTTATTACAAGTTGTTACAATTTATTACCATTGAAATTATTACTAAATATTACTAATTATTACAAATTATTACTTATTATTACTAATTAATTCTAATTATTACTAATTATTCCTAATTATTACTAATTATTTCTAATTATTTCTAATTACTCCTAATTTTTCCTAATTTTTCCTAATTATTCCTAATTATTCAAAATTATTCAAAATTCTTCCTAATTATTCCTAATTATTCAGAATTATTCCTAATTATTCATATTTATTTCTGTTAGTTCCTATTTATTACAATTTATTCCAATTTACTACCACTTATTTGTATTTATTAATATTTATTCCTATTTATTCCTATTTATTACTATTTATTTCTATTTGTTCCTATATATTCCTTTTTATTTCTATTTATTTCTAATTATTAATAATTATTCATAATTATTTCTAATTATTCGTAATTATTCCTAATTATTCCTAATTATTCCTAATTATTCCTAATTATTCCTAATTATTCCTAATTATTCCAATTTATTCCTACGTATTCCTATTTATTCCTAATTATTGCTAATTTTTTCTAATTATTGTTAATTTCTTCCAATTATTTCTAGTTATTACTAATAATTTCTAATTATAGCTAATTATTGCTAATTATTACAAATTATTTCTAAAATATTAATAATTATTGCTAATTATTACTAATTATTCATAATTATTGCTAATTATTCGTAATTATTTCTATCTATTCTTAATTATTTCTATTTATTCGTAATTATTGTTATTTATTACTATTTATTATGATTTATTGCTATTTATTGCTATTTATTCCTATTTATTGCTATATATACCTATTTATTTATAATTATTACTAATTATTTCAATTAAGTGTTAATTATTTCTAATTATTACTAGTTATTTCTAATTATTCCTAATTAATCCTTATTATTACTAATTATTACTAATAATTCCTATTTGTTCCTATTTATTACTGATTATTCATATTTATTACTATTTATTCCTACTTTTTACTATTCTTTCCTATTTTAACCTATTTATTTATAATTATTCCTATTTATTTCTAATTATTTCTTTTTATTTCTAATTATTGTTATTTATTTGTAATATATGCTATTTATTTCCAATTATTACTATTTATTCCTATTTATTGCTAATTATTCCTATTTGTGGGTAATTATTCCTATTTATTGGTTATTATTCCTATTTATTGCTAAATATTCATAATTATTGCTTATTATTGCTATTTATTACTAATTATTTCTATTTTTACTATTTATTCCTAGTTATTCTTATTTATTAATATTTATTACTATTTATTAATAATTATTCCTATTTATTAAAAATTATTGCTATTTATTACTATTTATTACTATTTATTAAGAATTATTATTATTTATTACTAATTTTTGTTATTTATTACTAATTCTTGCTATTTATTACTAATTATTTCTAATTATTATTAATTATTGCTAATTATTACTAATTATGTCTAATTATTACTAATTATTGCTACTTATTCCTAATTATTTCTTTTTATTACTATTTATTGCCAACTATTGCTAATTATTATAAATTATTACTAATTATTACTAATTGTTAGTAATTATTGCGAATTATTACTAATTATTCTTATTTATTCTTATTTATTTTTAATTTTTCCTAATTATTCCTAATTATTTCTAATTATTCCTTTTTATTACTAATTATTCTTAATTATTCCTATTTATTACTAATTATTCATAATTATTCCTAATTATTCCTATTTATTACTATTTATTCCTATTTATTACTAATTATTCCTATTTATTACTAATTATTCCAATTTATTACTATTTATTACAAATTATTCCTATTTATTACTATTTATTTCTAATTATTGCTATTTATTTCTATTTATTTCTATTTATTGCTATTTATTACTATTAATTTCTAATTATTCCTATTTATTTCTATTTTTTAGTAATTATTACTAATTATTACTATTTATTACTATTTACGGCTTATTAATCCTATTTATTACTAATTATTCATATTTACTACTAATTATTACTATTTATTCCTAATTATTTCTAATTATTAGTAATTTTTCCTATTTATTATTAATTATTAAAAAGGTGTCCTAATAATTTCAATTTTTTATTACAAATAAATATTGATAACAAATCAATTTAAATCTAATTTAATTATAACTAATCAAAAAATAAATAAAATTTACTTAATAAAATGAAATAAATATTAAATTAAATTAAATATAAATAAATTTAAACTTGATCTCCTATTGATGTAGACGACATCACAACTTTTTCGTGAAAATAAACTAACTCACACAAATTTTCACTCTGAAAATAGTGTTCAGAGAGAGAGAGTGTGAGAATTGAGAGGAGGATATGAAAAAACGGATGATGGTATATATAGGTTGGATTAGTTGCGACAAAACTATTTTCGACGGGACTCGTCGCAAAAACCTTGGTCCACATTAATTACAGTCGGCGGTTAAATGATTATTTGCAACGGGACTCGTCGCAAAAGGTATATGCCGACACAGTTTTTGCGACGGGAGAAAATCCCGTTGCAAAAACCTATTTATCGCCACCGTGTATTAGCGACTAGACCCGTCGCAAATACCATCCGAGCGAGATACTATTTCCTATGAGGGAATCCCACCATTGCAAATAAACTTCTCGCAGTTTGTTGTGAAAAGTGCACCAAACTTTTTGCGATGGGACCCCAAATCCTGTCGAAAATAACCAATTATTTATGATAGGGATAAATCCCTATCGCAAATAATCTCTGGGACGAACTATTTGCAACAGGAATAATTCCCACCGCAAATAGCCGGTCGCAAAAAGATATTTTTCCCGTAGTGGAAACATATTTTTTTTAATAAACCAAAAAAATTACCCAATGGTGATGTGCTAGGACAAATGCATCCTTTATCAAGAAACTCCTTAAACTTATTTTTCAATTCATGAAGTTCGACTTCTTCTATTAAATAAGGGGGTTTTGAAATTGTCTTTGCATCCAGAACAAATTCAATAGTAAATTCAACTTACCAATCAAATATAACACCAGGAAACTCATCAAGAAGAACATCTAGGTATTCATTTACCAATGACATATCATTAATCTGGATAGTACTCTTTTTATAATAATACGTGCACGATAAATTTTATTTCTATTTGTTAATAGTTTCTTAGCTTCTATATATATCATTAATTCTATGGGTTCATTCTTGTATAAAAATAGAAACACTTTCTGAAAAAAAAATTACTTTAGCTCTGCAATCTTTCTTAGAAAGATACATAGAAATTCAATCCATGCCTATAATAACATCAAACTATACTAAGGGGAAAAATAAGGTTTTTAGTCAATTTCTTTCAGAATACAATAATTGAGAGATTCTTATAATATATTTTTTACTTCAATATTTCCCCCTATTGGTTTCACAATATGTTCTGTTGTCATTTATTTATCAGAAATTTATAATTTACTTGAAACTTTATCATAAATAAAGGAATGTGTAAACCCTATATCAAACAAGGCATTAGAAAAATATGAGTAAACAAACAATGTTCCTGATACCACTTAATTTGGCGGACCAAATTCTACTGAAATAGTCACAAACGATTTCACTGCACCTTAATACTTAAAACATTTAAACTACCCATGATTCATATCTTTCTTTGGGTATGTATTTTCATAATGTTTTATCTCATTGAATTTAAAACACTTTATAGTTTTCATATTATAATTAAACTTAATATCCTTACCTTGCAATCTATGGCCATATCTCCTAACATTCCACATCGAAAACACTTCCCAAATTTTTAAATTCAATCTTTGTGGTACTTTTTTCCACACTTCTCACAAACTAGAATTTATATTTTCTTACCTTCCGGATTCATTGATTGATTCTTACCCAATGCCTTCCATCTACACCATTACTTTTACTCATTTTCAAATTACATGTTATCATCTAAAAACACAATTTCTACCCTCTCATCACATAAAAAAAGTTTCTAACACCGTTTTAATTCTTGGGATTCCATTGTCCATCAATAGCATGGCTTTATTCCTGAGTAAAAATTATTGATTTTATTATGAAGATACCAAATATGATTTGGAGTGTACAGTTCCAATCAAGTGAAATTATCTTTACACACATCCACTAAATATTAAAATTTTTTATTCAATTATAGTAATTCTATTTCCGTCCTAATTTGATCCACTACAGGAAAATATTATTCAAGGAAGAAATTCTTAAATTCATCCAATTTCAAGGCATTAATATCCTCTCAATCTCCGATATTCTTGACCATTTACCACTACTAGTTGACTTCACCCTCCAAATGATAAATATAAATACTTAAATTTTGATTAATCTAAACACACCATGACATCAAATATCTTTTCAAAGGATTTAATCCACTCATAATCCACCACGACGTCAGAATATACACTGAAGGAAGGAAGGTGTTGCCTCATAAAATGATCTACTATCATCATGTTAATTTTTCACTGCACTATTTCTATCTTACATGGATTCCACAATAATTTATATACTGATTCCACTGATCTCTTAATATTACAAACTACTTGGTTCCAATTCCCACCATTCCAGGTTGCAATTTAGGAAGGATATCATCCTCCAGGTGTCTTATTACTTTAGATTCAATATTTCTTTTGATGAAAACAATTTTGAATAGAAATATATAAGGAGAAGAATCATGGTAATATTAAAATTCTATATCATATCAAATTAATCATAAAATAAAAAATATTTATAGTGTCAAATTAATATAATATTAGACCCTTATGTTATCAAAATCGTGCTCTAATATAACATATAAAAACCCAGCATTAATCATTACATAATCTAGAAAATTATTTTAGAATTATATTTCTTGCATTCTCAATGATATTTTTGGTTTAGTTTTTTAGATAATTGAGGCACAATTCATACATATCAACCCATTAGAATACAAATTAGGTACTGATAAAACAATATCTATTTCCTCTATAATACAAATTTTTTTAATAAAACAAGAAATATTTTAATCAAAAATATTCAAAACATTAATCATGGATTCTTCTTTTCTCTTACCTAATATAAAACATATGAAATATATTATAAAACTTGTGCTGATCACAAAAATATCATTAAGGTACATTAATTAATGTATGTGTTAGTCAATGATAACATATAAACATATGAAATCATTTTCACAATGGAATACTTATCACCCTCAAAGAATAACATACTTTATTAAAATTTGATATTTCCATAAAACAAAGAAAACATAAATAACCATTTAATGTAACCTGGTGCATTTTTATATAATGTTTTAACCCTCATGGAAACCATATTATTTTTAACCCTCACTGATACCTTAAAAGTAAACCCTCATTGCTACTCTATGTTTTAACCTTCACATCTACCTAATGGTGTAACCATCACATTTATAATTGGAACAACCAATATGGTCAACTTCCAATATAACCATACCCAGTGTATTCTAGGGAGATATAGTTCCCAGCCTTCATTATAAACAATTTCGAATAACTAGAATAATATCTTAAAACATTAATACTTGCATTATTAAAACATTTCATGATAAAACATTGTTATTTTAAAAGAATATTGGGAAAATAAAAAGGAAATTGTTCTATATGTAAATAAACATGTAATTTTTTAAAAAAACATAAAAAAACTAAGGCATCATACAAATGAGATAATACCCCCATTCTATATAAGTTATGAATAAACATTTTTTTAATTTTTGATACAGGGATATTAAAATATATTTTCTAAAAGGAAATTCAATTATCATTGGTTTGAATTTATTCCAACATATTCAATCCTCCTCTAGAATGATTTAATGTGTGTTATTAATTTATTAATGAACTATAGTCACATTTATAATACCACATATTATTTTTTAAAACATCTTTCCACCAATTTATTGATAATATTTCGTAATTTTTATTATTTCAGGTGCGTTTATTTCATTTTTTCCATGGTTAATTCATTATGGGTTATCTTATTGAATGAGAGAAAGATTCAAAAAGTTGAAAGAAATCATAGTAATAGGTTTTCATTTTTTTAAATGATACCATATATCATTTTGTTTTCTTAAGTTATGGGTATTCATTATATAAAACATTCATGAAAATTATTTAATTTATTTTCGCTGTTTTTAGGACCATCATGAACTTATTTCATTTTATTTAATATCATATTTATATATTTCTTCCAAAAATATTATATTAACTATAATATGTATATTAAAATCATTTTTAAGCATAATAATGGTTTAATGACCATCCTTATTGGTAGTAAAATAAAATGAAAACACATCTTCCATTATGATTGTAAATTCATACACCCGAGACAACATTTTCATTTTTTAGAATAAGAGGAGAAGAGGAGAGGTTTGATGCTAGATATTACATTAACATAATAAAATTACAGTAAATATAAGATAATGGATTAATTATTTAACATGGATGTGGGGAGGTGAGGATATAATAATAAAAGAAAATAAATGGAAAATAAATTTTAAATAAAATAGAACAGGATTTCCCACTTGAATTATTATTCTTAAAAACCTCCTTAGAAATGTCGGATTTGTTATTTTGTTGAGAAATATTCTCCTGGATGTAGAATATAGTCTTGGAAATATTATTGGGTATGATTTTGACAATATTCGATTTTTTGAAGGTGTTAGGAGATGAGGTCATGAGAAGTTGTATTTGTAGTGGAGGAGAGAGGGGTATATTTTGATAATTTTATTCATTAGATAATTAATTTTTCTCAATACTATGAATAGTTTGATAATTATCACTATGTATATTAAAATAATAAAGGATAATTTTATAGTATTAATATTAAATCAGTAATAACTCAAGGAATAATCTTTCTAACTTATAATGTATATGTTTTGTAATTTACTGAATCATACTATTCACTTAAAAAACATGTATTTTAAAAAAATCCCAAAAATTCATCCAAACAAATTTTCAACATTTAGAATTAAAAAAAAATAACTTCATTTTATGAGAATAATTTTCTAAATATGATAAAATTAATCTTTATTTAAAATCATCATTTCTTCTAAAAATATCGATTTTAAAATTACAACTGCATTTATAACCCATTGAAAAACTAAATAAGGTATCATAAAATTATCTTATAATAATAAGATAAAATAATATTAATTTATAAATTTATTTCATAAATTATAAATTTTATTTTATATAATTATATTAATTATAAAATTGTAAATAAAAATTTATGTGTCAGAAAAATACCAACACTTAATATATCATTTTCAAAACATTTATTTACTTATTCCATGTTATAAACATATTTTTTTCAATTATAAGATATATAAATTTAATTAGTACTATCATAGGTTTGGATACTATTCTATTTGTATCGATTACTTAATTTATGTAAATACCACTTATTTCATTATACATTTAGGATGAATTTACTTATTAAATTACAAGATAAAAAAAATTATTTTTTAAGTACCTAGGTTGTTACATTCTCCCCCAAACCATAGGGAAATTATTCAGTAGAAATTATTATTCACTTATTAAATATGGGAGGATAAATTTCTTTCATAGAATATTCTGATTCCCATGTTTCTTCTTCAACCATTTGGTTTATGTACAAAACCTTAAGCTAGTGTATTACCTTATTCTGTAATACTTTCTCTCTATGATCAATAATCTAAATAGGATTATTCATTATAATAAATGTTATCTTCTAGTATAAATACTTATAGGATCAAAACATGAGATATATCTGGCACATACTTTCATAGCATCAAAATATGTAAATCATTTTGTCCTTGAGATAAACTCTAAAGGAAAGCTACTCGATAGGAAACTTGTCCAAATTTATATAGGATTTAAAATGGTATAATTAACCATGGACACATATTTCCATTCATACAATAATTAATTACACTTTTCCATGGATATATGTTAAGGAAAAAAATATCTTCCACCTCTGAAAAATGGCCTTTCCTCATGTTATCTGCATAACTTTCTTTCATTCTCTGAGCTATCCAGATATATTGTTGGACCATTTTCACTTTCATAGCAACTTACTCAACTAATTATAGTCCCATAAACTTCCTATCCCAGAATTCATCCAAATATGATGGATCCTGACATCACTTTCTATATAATACCTCAAAATGTTCCATCTGTATACTGTAATGAAAACTTTTTTATAAGAAAACTCATGTAAAGAAATATGTTCGTCACAAAATCCTTGGTAATCTATTGAAAAATCATGTAACATGTATTCTGGCCTCTGAATTATTCTATCGGTCTATCCATAATATTAAGGTTGAAAGGATTGCCTAAATTTTAATTTCATTATCAATTAATTCTCATGGACTTTCCAAAAATTATAAGTGAAAATTGGATCACGGTCAAATACAATGGATAGAAGAAATCTATATTACCAAACAATCTCTTTGACGTACAGTAAATAAAGCATATTTAGATAATGGGTATCTCGAATAGGAATGAAATGTGTAGATTTGGTCATTTGAACAATAATTACCCAAATCAATTTGTTTCCTAGATAATAATATTTTTGTCTAACCAAAATATTCATGGATATTTTTTCACATTTCCACACTGTAACTTAAAAAGGATAAAGAATCCCCTTTGTTAGATATCGCTATTATTTAAATTAATTAAAATCCAAACATTTAATTATAAAATAAATTATATCTATTTTTATCTCATTCACCCAGTTACACTCTCAATGGTCCCTATCCATCTTAGTGCTACTAGGATGAACTAAAAACGGAGAAATATCATCTTCACTTAAAAATTATTTATTTGAGTAGTAATTACAAGGAACATGTATTATCTTTCCAAATATAAAGACACAATATTTATCAACAATAAATTTTAGAAACTTACATTCCTTAACAAATTATACCTTTTTCTTTAAATCACGATCATCCTTATGTTCTAGATTAATTATTTTTGAGAGAGAAGACTACACATACACCTAAAACAAAATTGAGTAATATACTTCACAAAAAAATTCAGATAAAAAATTCATTAAATCATAAACCAAGGGGTAATGTTCTAAATGTAATCGGGTTAATGATGCATGATGTTTTCAACTCAAGGAATCTACCACTTTTCTTTATTTTCCATGATAGTTATTGATCATGTAATCATAATCCTTTATTAGTTATATTCCTCTTATCTACCTCAAGTTAAATTCTTTATGGGTAAATATATAATTCATACTTTTATGATTAGTATATATTTCACATTTGGATTAATATAAATGACGTCTCCAAATTTTTAAAGTGAATGCCACATTTCTAAATTCTAAATCATGTGTGGGATAATTTTAACCATGAATTTTTAGTTGTCTTGAAGCATAATAAATTACCTGATCATTCCAAATTAGAAAACAATTATATCTCATCAATAAAGCATTGATGTTGATGAAAAAATATCTATTTCTAAAAGGCAGATCAAAAACTAGAGAAATCACCGATATTAATTTTAGTTTCTTAAATCAAACATCAAAGTTTTCTATCAAAATAAATTTATCCTCTTTTCATGCTAACTTATTTATCAGGCAATATAACCACAAATATTTTTTAAAAAAATTGTTGTTAATAAACTAATAATCAAAGAAAACTATAAATATCTATAATATTTTTAGGTCTTTCCCATTCATCATCCATATTTTTTTGTGGGATCAACTATTATGTCCTCACTATATACAATATTCCCAAGAAAAGAAATCTATTTCAACCAAAAATCACATTTTATAAGTTCTCCAAATAACATAATTTATTTAAGTGTTTACCAAACAATCGATAAATGTTTTTCATGAACCATAAAACTTTTTAAATAAACCAAAATATAATCAATAAAAACAAAAATGAACATATCCTAATACTCATAGAAAATTGTATTCATAAGATCCATAAATATGTTAGGGGAATTTGGAAAGGCAAAGTGAATAAAAAACTCATAATGCTTATACCTAGTTTAGAAGGTTGTTTTCAGAATTTCATTTCCTTTCACCTTAAGCTGATGGTACCCGAATCTCAAGTCAATCTTGAGAAAATACTAATCACCCTGGATCTGATCAAACAAGTCATTGATATGAGGTAGTAGATACACATTCTTAAAAATAATGTTATTAAAATCACAATAATCAATGAAAAGTTGCATGTAACCATCATTATTTTATTAAAAAATTAGGATCACCCTATGGTGAAGTGCTAGGAGGAACGAATCCTTTAACAAGAAACTCCTAAAAATTCTTGTTCACACACCCAAATAAAATATTTTTATTTCAGAAATAACTTTTAAGGAAATGTGGGAAATAAGTCAAGATCCAATTCAATTGCAAATTCAAATTCACAATCTTTTATAACACTAGAAAAATAATTATGAAAAATATCTAAGTATTCATTTACCATTTGTAACATCATTAATCTAAATAGTTCCCTTGTTTTCAACAATATGCCCATAATAAATTTCATTTCCATCTTTTTACAATTTTTAAGCTTATTGATATGTTATCAATGGAATGGTTTCATTATTTTATTCAGAATAATACTGCTTATAAAAAAAATTATATCTACAATCAATCTTATCATGATAATAGAAATCAATTCAATACTCAAGATAACTCCAAACTATAATAAAGGGAAACATCATGGTTTTCTGAAAATATCATTCCACAGAAAACAATAGTAAGATTTTTATATTTCATTTTTTATTAATATTTCCCCCTAGTGTTTTAACTCTATGGTTTAGTTTCATTTTTATGGGAAATTTCCAATTTAACATTAAAATTCAAAAAAGTAAAGAATGTGTAGGACCTATATCAAACAAGGCATTAAAAAAATATGAGTAAACAAACAATGTACCTAATAACATCCATTGGATGGCCCAAAATCTACTGACATTGGCATAATGGATTTCACTGCACCTTTCTACTTATAATATTTCTATTATATATAATTCATATATTTCTTTGCATATTTATTTTTATTAAACCCATTCTATCTATGTTTAAAGAACGTTTTTGTTATCTTATCAGAATAAAATGTAAGATAATATTCATTACAATATCTAAAAAACATCTAAAATTACAACATAAAAAACGCTTCTCAGATTTGATAAGGAATTATATTTTTACCACATAGTAGAAAAACTAAAAATAGGATTTTCTTACCTTCATATTTCAATGATTGATTCTTACCCAGTGTCTGCCATCTAGAAGTTTTTTTTCTTATTTTTAAAGAAAACATTATCATTATAAAACTAAATTTCTACACTCACATCACATCAAATAAGTTTCTCATATCTTTTAAATTCATTTTAATCCAATTATATTCATTATCTTGGATTCAATCCTAAGTAAAAATGATTTATTTTACTGTCAAGATCCTGAATAAAATCTACAATATATATTTCCAATAAAGTGAATTTTTCTTTATCCACCACCACTAAATATTATCCATTTTATTTAAACTATAGTAATTTATTTTCCATATTATATCAAACCACCATATGATATTTTTTTTCCAGGATCAAATTCTTATATTCATCCCATTACAAGGAATAAATCTTCTCATTATCCATGATATTATTGACTATTAACAACCACTAGTCGGCTTCACCTTTAAACTAATAAATATAAATACTATCCTTTTGATTATATCAACACCCCCAGTAAATCAAATACATTTTCATTGGATTTTGTCCACCCTTCATCCACCATTGTGTCGTAAGATCCATTGAAATAAAGAGGGTGTTTCCTTATAAAATGGTCCACTATCATCTTGTTACTTTATGGTAGATATAGTTATTCTTTTACATTGATCTCATTATGATTTATAAAATAAATCAATTAATCCATTACTATAAAAAACTTCTTGGTTATAATCTCCACCATTCCAAATTGTGGATTTGAAATGATATTTTTCTCTTGGTGCCTTCATACATTAGCTTACCTGTTTCTTCTATAAAAAAACATTCTAAGCAAACATATCATAGATTATGAAACATTTTAATATTTAAATTCTATATAATTTCAAATTAACAATAATGTAAAAAAATGTGGTATTATATTAACATCATTATAACCCATAATATTATCTTAATTATGCTATATTAGAAACTATAAAGGCCCGACATTAAACATTGCATAATCTAGTAAATTATATTAGAATTCAATTTCATAAATTACAAAATATAATTTTTTAGAGTTTTAGATAATAATTACACAATTTATACATATCAACACACAAGAATCAAAAGTGGGTACTACTATAATAGTATCAATTTATTCCATAATGATTTTTTTAATATAACATTTAAACTTTTCATGAAAAATATTCCCAACATTCATCTTGAATTCTTATTTTTTTTAATCATCCTTAAACCTTCAGAAAAACATTTTAAAACTTATTATGATAAAAAAATCTCAGTAAAAAAGATAAATTAATTTAACTGTTAGTCCGTGAATAAATATAAACTTATGAAATCATTTTCACAAATAAATACTAATCATCCTTAAATTTCACATACTTCTATTATGAAAACTAGATATTTCCATAAAATATAGAAAACATAAAGAAACTATTTATGTGACGTGTAGAATTACTTACTTACTATTATATCCCTCATAGATATCATATGCTTTGTCATCATTAGGGTAACCATAAAATGTTACCCTCATGTCAACCATATGATGTTTCCCTCATGACAACATTATGGTGTAACCAACAAAGTTAAATTTAGAATAAACATTATGATTGACTTCCCACATAAAAATACCCAATGAATTAGAGAGATATATAGGTCCAATAAATTATAATAAACAATTCCTATGAATCAGATCTTAATCATAAAATATGAATACTTGGATCATAAAACCATTTCTTTAGGAAAATCACTTATTTTATAAAAATAATGCATAAATAAAAAGGAAATAATTGTATCTATAAAGACATATAACACTGTAAATAATTAATAACTCTTTGGATTCAAGAAATTGGTATAATTTTCTCATTCCATATAATTTAATAAGAAACTTTTTTTGAATGTTTTAAAAACAAACTTTAAAGAGGATTTTTTAAAGGAAATTCCATTACCATAGGAATGAATTCTTTTAACATTATCAAACATTCTAAAGAATGGTTTAAATATTTTTATTAATTTATTATAGAACTGTATTAATATTTTTGATACCATATATGCTAGTTTTATAACATCATTCCACCCATTTGCTGATAATATTTTGTTATTTTTATTGTTCTGTGTGTGTTTATTTCATGGTTTCCATGGTTGGTTCATTTTGGGTTTTCTTTTCTAATTGAAGAAAAATACAGAAGTAGAAATAAATTGTATTAATATTTTTACATAATTTTAAATTATACAATTTATTATTTATTTCTTATATGACGATGATTCAATAGATAAATAATTAATTAAAATGATTGTAATTGTTCTGTTGGTTTTTAAAACCATCACAAACTTATATAATTGTGTTTAATATCTTGTTTATATATTGGTTCCATAACATTATATAACCAAAAATATGTTTAATAAAATCATATTTAATTATAATAATGGTATTATGACCATCCTTGAAGGTAATACAAGAAAATTAAATGATATCATCCACAATGATGGTAAATCGACACATCACATACATTATTTTCATTTTTTTAGAATATGAGGAGTAGAGGAGAGGATTTATGATAGATATTCCATTAACATAATAAAATTCCAATATTTAATATAGACTTGAGTTATCATGTCACTTGAGGAGAAAAACAAAAAATAAAATAAATTAAAAAAATTAAAAGAGAAAAAGGGAATTTTACCTCTTGAATTCTTATCCTAGATAACCACCTTTGGTATTTTGGATTTGGTATTTTTTGATACCGTAGGATCATGTACATGTGGGGGAGTATTGGGAAGAGTATTGGGTAGAATTTAGATAACTTACAAGGTTTTGATGGTGCGAAGAGAAGATGTGTTTGGGGGTAGTATTTATAAGATACATAAATTTTGTTTTTTTACTTTCATAGGTGTGCTTACTATTCTATTTGTATATATTACATAATTTCCTTAAATACCACTAATTTTATTATAAAATTACAATGAATTTAATTATATAATTCTATAATGAAAACAAATTATTTTATAAGTACATGGGTTGTTACAATGGAAGCTTCAAATAATTTATTGGTCATGATGGTGGATAATTATGTTAATATTGTACATTTTAAATTGAATATTCCTCTCATTTTTTTGGTAAAATCCAAACATGAATTTTTTATAGAAAAAATATGAAGATTTCATTCAAAACCATTGTTTATAATATAAGAATTTTCAAGAATTTCATTAATTACTAATTTATATAATTTTAAATAACTTATTTAGAAATGAATTTTAGAAAAATGGTTTTTAAATAAAAATGTGTTTTGACTGAAGAGATAAATAAATATGATTTTATATAAAAAAAAACCTTTTTACTCTTAAGTACATAATGAGAAAAAAAATTAAGGGAAACTAACTTCTCATGATGTAAAAATAGGATAATAAAATTAATTAGTTTCTTGATATAAAGATCATAATATTTTATCATCTATACCATAATCATAAACAATCCTAATAAACGATGACATTTTAACATAAAATCATTACCAAATTGGTATCATTCAATTGTATGAACCATTAAGGAATAAAATTAAATCAACCTTAATATAATATCATAATTAATAAATTCTAGATTTTAAATTTCAATGTGTTTTTATAAATAGCTCATAAAAAAGATAAGTGCATAAAATAACATATTTCTCCAGGAAGAAAAATTGAGACCGAAATCCATTGCATTAAGTCTCGACTTGCATCGCACATCTTAAAAATTCTAGTATAATAAATATGAGCCTATTATAAATCTATTAAAAACTAATAATTACATATATGATACTATATATAATTTTTATATCCTTTTATTACCCATTTATTAACAATTCCATGTTAATGTCTTATTTTAGGTAATAAACACTATATTTTTCATGTATATTTTTATTTTTCATATTTGATCCTATTACATTGATATTTGTTAAATTACCTCCCAAATTTTAATCATGATATAGAGATTTTATATACTCATTATATATGTTTTTAGTGTGATATATAATAGTTTTTGGGATATAAAATGAAATATAACATTCATAGAGGCGGTAGGTCATACGTATGCATGAACATTGTTATCATATTCATTTCGGATTGAAATAAAGTAAGATAAATAAAAAATTTACACTAAGGAAAAATTTTATTTTCATATTTATCACATATTTTCATTAAAAAATCCTTATTGCCTTCTAATAAATGTTTTAATGATTCGCATCACATTGGGAGGTTGTAGACTGTTGTACACACAAGTGACATTATTGTAATCTCACAAACTGGAATGTAAGATGGTATATGTAATATTATAAATACATAATTATAATAATATCATAAATATCATATAAAAACATTTATTCCATCATTATATCCATCCTTGAGAGGTGGTTATGGAAAATGAATAACATTGGATTGTGAGGCAGTTGTCCGTTATACACAAAAATGATGATTTCATGAAACATTAAATTATAAAATAGATGATTTTAGTACATTAACCTAACATAAAAATATATCAACATATTTGAGATATTAAGGATAATATATAGAAATATTTTAATAGTGATTTAACTAGTTATAGAAATAAATAAAATCAATCACTTGGTTAGTGGTGTTACCTCTTCTTCGAAAAAACTTTTTTTACTTTGCACCAAAATGATTCAGTAGTCTGATTTATGAATAATGTAAAGAATATTGGATATTATTGGGGAATTAATAATTTTATATTGGTAGGAATTGGACCAAAAAATGATTTGGGATGTGTGAAGGGTAGGGAAGAGGGAGAGGCCTTTTATAAGTGAGGTAAGTGGCATAATTATAATTATTGAAAAAAAAATTGTACCCACATTTTTCTTCTTCAAAAAAGATCCAAAATAAATAATTCTAGAGACTATAAGAGATAACGTCAAAATATGTCCATAAAAATTTCTTTTTACATGTTTTTGGTTAACTTCAACAATAATTTTTTTTAATCCCTTGGGAAAACCGATTTTTACCTTAAGTTTGTTGAGTAATTTTTAATATTTTTTCAATTCAGTTTGGTTAAAAAATAATTTTACATCAATATTTAAAATAAATTTTCCATATTAAAAATATGGAATTAATTTTTACAAATTATATTCACATAATTGTAAAAATTTAATTTAAAAAAAATTTAGATTTGGGATGAGAAAGTGGGTTTCTGAAGAAAAAATATTCAAATGTTTAAAAGTTATTATATAAAAATTTAATTCGAGAATTATTATAATGATATAAATTTGATTAATTGTTATATGATTGATTTAATTTAACTTTTAAACCCATTTTGAAATAAAAAATTTCCTTATAAATTCTTTAACCAAAAAAGTTATTTTTAAATAAAAAAACATTTTTTCAGTAATCACTAGAAAATTAATATTTCTATAATAAATCACACTCAGATAATATATACATAATTATTTAAAATCATATTTTTTATTTTTTATTTTCTAAAACAGTCAAAAATAAATTTTATTGTTGTTCTCAATAACAAATAATATAATTCTTTTTAAAAAATAGCATTTCCTAAAAAAAAGTCATTTTCCAGGAAATAAGTACTTTTTAATCAATATGTCTTCTCTTCATAAATAAATTATAAATAATATTTTAAAAGTAGTAGTTATTATTCTTATGGACATGATTAACTCATATATTATAGCTATAATTTTTAAATAATTATAATAATAACAATAATAAATCATGGATTCTTAAATCTCAGTGTTGTATGTAATGAAAGCAAAAAATCGGTGTTTTGTGTTAGGTACGCTATCAAGAAATTTTAATTTGTAAAAAAATAATAATAAAATTGTGTTACATTCTACCTCCTTCTATATAATTTTGACTTTGGAAATTCGTTACTCTGATACAAATAAATTAGTATACTTCTGCATCATTGTTTTTTCATGATCCCACATAACTTCATCAAATAATGGTTTATCAATAAAATCTTTACCCAGGGAGTGGTCATGATTTTCATCACAATATAACTAGAATCTAGAATCTACATAGGTTTTTCATAATAGAAATTATCCTTCCCCATTGGTATGGCCTCAATTTTCAGTACATGTAAAGGATCTGGTAGCTAGTTTCTTAGGAGAGATACACCGAACACATCCTGAACATGAGAGTGGTTTTGTGGGAAAACTAACTAATAATCTACGAAAATTATATGATCAAAAAAAATAAAGGGTTACAATATACCTATGGAATAGTTTTCTATTTTATCCAAATTACATGACATTTATCCATGGATATATTCATAGAAATTAATTTTCACCAACATTAAATTTTAGATCACACTAATAATTGTTAGAATAAATTTTTGGCTGACTCTTACTTCCTTTATGAGTTTTTGTATGGTTGTAACCTTCTCTAACATTAATTTAGTTACAATTAGTCCCAATATCATTATTCTTCCAATATTATCCTACACATTAAATACCTAAAATTATTTCCAAATAGGTATTCATAGGGATCCATCTGAATGCCTGAGTGAATGATATTTTTGTATGAAAAATAAAATTAAGGAATGTGTTGATTTCAAATATCTTTCTATAGATGATACAGAGTTTTGGAAATCATCAATGTATCAAGATCTTATTAGTGTATTAACTATAAAATTGATTAGAACCTCAAGTCCTTTTTATATACAATTGAATGTGGATTTATATCGAATCATACTACTTCCATAATGTATATTCTAAAAGGTTGATAAGTAGATTATTATTCTATGATAGGGATGAAATGTACTTACATTGTAATAAGACTATCTACAACCATTAGAGTATTATTCCACTTAGATTTTTTTTGATTCCAATGATAAAATTCATGTTGATGTTTTCCCATTCCCATTATAGTATAGGAAATGGATATAACATCCCCATGTACTTTTATCTCTCAAAATTAATTTTCTGATATACCTAGAACCAATATAAAAACACTTTTGTGTATCTCTTCAATCCATTCTAATAGAAATACTATTTCAAATATCTATATATCATTTTACACCCTAGATGAATATAGAATGAATAACTGTGATCTCCTATAATAATCCATTTATTAAATATAGTAGGAACATAAAACATACATGGATATTGAATCTCCCAATTCTATCATGATCAATGTTAAACTCATTAATATTTCTAACCTTATTTTCATATCTATATCTTCCATCAGTTTCAATTTACTCATTAAATGTATAGATGGTTAAAAATTCAATTGGGAAAGATAATATTTCACCCCTTACTTCTGTATTTATAGTTCATTACTTTGAAAATATTTGAATATTGGATATTTTGTGCTCCATATCATGGATAAGCTAACATCATCCTTTCAACTAAAGGCATCACCCACCTTATTCTCTTTCTATGGGTGGTAATGTATTGAGTATTCATAATATTTTATCTTCTATAACCATATTCTTTGGCACATATTTTACTCCTCATGTGTGAATATATAACATAAAATTTTTATCATGATCTATATCACACTTTTCATTATAAAAAAAATACCTCCATATATTTAATGTTAAAATTAACATAGCTAAATATAAATCATGAGTTGCAAAATTTTTCTAATGAACCTTAAATTATCACGAGGAATAATTTATACCTATGATTATTATAGTGAACAAACCATCCAAGTCCCTTTATAAATTTGTCACAATAGATTACAATCCCTTATCCACTATAGGGTAATGTAAGTATAAGTGTGATGACTAATATTCTCTTTAGTTCATTGAATGTTTCCACACACTCATCTATATAGAGTAGCATGGATCCCTTATTTGGTTACATAGTGAGTTTATTAGACAGTTATAGAAAATTCTATGATTAACATTAATAATATCCAACTAATCCAAGAAACCAACAGGTCTTGGTCATTATCATTGGTCTGGTCCAACCCTCAATAACCTCTCTCTTTAGAGATCTAATGATATACCCACTCTTTAGATTATATACCACTATGATTAATAATTTTCCATCCAAATTTCTTATTTTTTAAAATTTTATATAATTTCTCCTTCCATAGGTTGTTCAGTACATTTCACATGTGATCATAAATCTATTTATTTCACATTGAATAATTAATAATATAACATAAAAATACTATTACAAATTGATAATAGAAATACCTAAAGAATATATTCATTAAATCTAAGAAAATATTAGGGGAATTATTAAGACTGATTGGGGTCATAATATATTTATAGTGTCTATTCTTTGTATTTAATGTTGTCTCAGGTATTTCCACCTTGTACCTTAAGTGATGATATACAGAATGAAGGTCAATATTGAAAAATTATTTTCAGTCCTCGCAGTTGATCAAATGGTTCGTCAATATAGGGTAGAGGACACTTTTTCTTATCCATAGTATTTTAAAGATCTCGATAATAAATTTAGAGTTTCATCTATATTTTCTAAAAAATTAATACGTGCACTCAAAGGTAAAAAAAAGTTTAATGAATCACTTTTTAAGGTTATCTTGGAGTTTTATTTTCAATTCCTATAACTGAAACATGGAAATGTTATTGGGAGTATTTGAAATTGTTATGGCATAATTTATGAGTTATTTTGAGATCTAAACTCCACATTTTGGTGGAATTATCATCTTAAAAGGAATCCAAAAACTCTTACACAATCATTGATGTTGATTTTATTCCAAATCATATTAAATAAGCTTCCCTCAAGATTAAAAATCAAGTCCTATATCACCCCCGGTTTGATGTATCTAACCTTTTTTATGCTTTTTATGTGTTTAAAGTGCATGGGATGAGTTGAGAAGAGGATGGTAGAGTTTGGAATGGTTTTGGATGAGTTTGGATACTTTTCTATGGGTTCACGATTCGATCATGGCTAATGGAAACAGTGTGGATGCTCCAAGAAACCGTGCAGGGGGAGAGAGTAGGCTACGAACATCCTGCGCACGGTTTCCAAACCGTGTGAGAAAAACATACAGACCCTTGATTTCGAGGCAGTTGCGTGCACACGGTTAGCGCACAATTTTCCAAACTGTGTGGGCTAACCGTGTGGCAACTTAAAAATAGGGTGTTAAAATGCGAGCTCACTCGGGCTTGCCTCATTCAACTCCAAAATTTCTCCAACTCGGGCCTCACTCGGTGTTTTCGGATATCAGTGGTTGGAGTGACTCTCCCACTCGTTTTGGAATAAAATCGAAGGGTTGTCGAGGTGGTTGGAAGGTGATTTCTCTCAGGTAAGTCTTCTCTCATGGTTCCTTTTGGTTTTCTCTAGATCCTTTCTTCTCCCTTCTTTGGTTTTCTTGATCTACAGTTTTTGTTTATAGACCTAGGGTTGTGGTTTCCTTGGATGATGATTTTAAGGCTCGTGAATTCGAGGTAAAGGGATATAGAGAGGTTTTGGTGGTGCATTTTCCGGATTTGAGGTGCGGGTGATTGTGGGTCAATTTCTTGGGAACCCTTACGGTAGGTGGATTCTCTCTCGACTCTACTTGGTTATAACTAGTGGTTATTTTTTTATAATTAATTTGATGTTCGGAAAAATTAATTGTGATTTGTTGTGTGAAATTGGTTAAAAATCCCTTGGGTGATGTGGATTTTAAAATGGAGATTTTAAAATGGGATGCTATGGTTGATTTTTGAAAATGATTGATGGAAATAGTGTTCAATGAATAGGTTGTTTGATTGAAATGTGGTTTGGCATGGAAAATGATTTTCAATAAAGGGTGTTCAATAAAGAGGTAGTTTTATTGAAATGTGGTTTGGCGTGGAAAATGATTTTAAATAAGGGGTGATTTATTGAAGTGGATTGATATTCAATGGAATTGGTTGATTTCATGTTGGGGTGACCTTGGTGGGTTATATTCTTGGTTTGGCATGATTAGAATGTTGTGTGGAAATAGTGAGAAGTACCACTATAAAAAGGGGATGGATAATGGAAGGAAGGGCAACCATCAAAGTATAAGTGGACAGGAAGAGCCACTTGGTGTGAATGGATGAACTGGTTGGATGGAAGCTCCACCGTTTGGTTGGTTTGGTTACTTTTTGTGCATTGCTTTTCAAGATGGGAATTTTTGTGCTAGTGTGTGAATGATGAAATGGATTGTGGCATGTTTGGTTGTATTTTCTATTGGTTTCTTGTTATGGATGTGATGGATTGTTAAGGGCATGGTTGGCTTATGGAAAATGGTTGTACTTGTCATTATTTTATAGAAACTATTTTATATAAATGTGCTAACGGTTTTATCCTAGTGGCGTGTGTAGGGAAATCATTTGGGGAAATCCTACTATGTCTTATTACTCACTCCCTACTTTGGAACGTTGGTGTCTTTGCAGATGTTGTGTACCGTTACGTGGAAAATGGTAAGGCATCACCCTCCTTTAGTGGTGAATTGTGATGTCTTGGTGGAGCTTGGGGCTTGGTGTGGAACTGTGGGGGTGATATGGCTCATAGATTTGGTTGTTGGTTTTTGCTTGTACTCTAATGTGGTAGACATGTTTGTTTGTATTTTTTTGGGATGTATTGTGGAAAAACTTTGTTTTCTTTTGGGAATTCATGCTTGAATGTTTTATTAACATACATCATATAGTGGTGGTTAATGGATGTTTGGTTGGTTTTGTCTTAAGGGAAAATTGTTCCCCAATTTCATCTTGAAGCCCTCAACATTTATTGTCAGCATTCGGCATCTTCGGAACGAGGTTAAGGACAATTATCCCTCACCACATCGTCAATAAAATGAGGTTGGGGTGGGGTGTAACAAGTGGTATCTGTTTGTTCGGTCCTTAGCTTTCAAGTTAGAGTAGTTTTTCGGTCTCTTTGGCGCTTTGGTTTTGGAGTTGATATTCGTTGTCGTATATTCCTTGAGTTGGGATGGTATAAAGGTGTAGGAATGTCGAAACATGGAATGTATAGCATAAAAGAGATAGCTAACCCTCGTATGATGAAATTCAAGTTACCAGGGAGTTAGGTACATTAGTGTTTCAGAGACACTTATAGGAATTGGAAATCTCATTATCATGGGTGTAGCCAATGAGATGTTCATGTCATATAAAGTAGAAAAGATTTCCTCTAAGATGCATATTTAATTTGGTATAATGATTTATGATGTGATATGAATGTGTGGATTTTGAAAAATATGAATTGGGTTTCAAAACAGAAGGATTTGAAACATGGAAACTGATTGTATTTTGAAAATGGTTTAGTTTTCAAAAATGAAAAAACATGGTAAATGTTGAAAGGTGGAAATCCGTGTTTTCAAAGTATTGTTTAATGTGATTTGAAATGGGAATTACTGATGTCAACAGAACTGAGACGCATGGTTGTTTGTTTTTTGTTGATAGAAATGGAAACGGGTAGGCATCATTGAGACCACCTAGAAGTGGCTAATGTGAATGTGGTTTCACCTGAGCCCCAGGTGAACCAACATCTAGTGAAAAGTATAGTGAAATATTTACAAGCTGTGGAAAGTGTAAATAAAATGGATTAACCAAAGCACGTGGATCTTCCGGTTCTGTTTCAAAATCATAATCCACCCATATTCAGGGGTGATTCAGAGCCGGAGAAGGAAGAAGCTTTGTTGTACATAATGAACAAGATCATGGAGTTCTTGGTAACATTTCTAGAGTTGAAAGTGAATTTGGCCACATATATGTTAGTAGATCTTTCCCTTCAGTGGTGGGAGTTGGTAGTCCAAGCTGGGACGGACCAGGGTATGATGTGGGAATGCTTTGAGGAATTGTTTAATAAACAATTCAACCCACATACGTTCAGAATTTAGCACACGACTGATTTCTTCAGTTTTAAGCAATATTTTATGTCGGTGAAGGAGTATGCAGCTATGTTTATGAACTTAGTCTGGTTTTCACCTGAGGTGGAAGGTAGAACATCTTTGAAGGCAAGGATATTTGAAGCAGGGTTATAGAAAGAAATCTGTTCAATGAAAGTAGTGTTGTGTATGGATGATTACATAGGGATGGTGAATAGAGCCTCGGTGGATGAGCGGGATTTGTTGGGCGCTCCGGGCGGAGGAAGCATGGTGGTATCCAAGGGGAATACTAGGAACTCTAATGCTGGGTTCAAGCAGAGGAGGGACACTTATTCTCAAGGCACGTTTATGACACATAATCCGATGGAAAGATCGTCGAATATTCCTCTAAAGCCCCAGAGAAAACCAAGATGTTTTCAGTGTTGTTCTACAAGCCACATCATGCGGCATTGTATGACACAACCTTGCACATTTCATAATTTTAAGTAGATGGGGCATCTACAACATTATTTTCTGAATGCTCCACAGTCGTCTGCGTGTGACACCCCTCCGGGATCGCAGATGTCGTATGCTCTGACGGGACGGGGACAGTAGCATACCCCTCATCAGCAAAGTAAATTGGGTCATAGTGGTTCTCGAAATAACATGATGCCTCAGCAGGGTAGTAAAGTGTAGAGTGTGGCAAGAAAAAATGTGTTTGGAGATGAGTAAGTTGTGGTGGATGATCAGTCGGGACCATCCACAGTGTGAGGTACTATTCTTTTCTACCTTGATGGAGGTGCTATTTGATACAGGTGCTTCACACTCTTTTATTGCTGCGCGTGTGGTTGAGTTTCTAGGTTTAAGGGTATAACTGATTCTCTTAGTTTGAAAACTTCAAACTCCTCTGGGTCGAATAGAGTGTTGAGCCATCTTGGGTAGAGCATGTTGTATCGTTGTGGGCGAAGTTGAGCTAGTGTGGAATTTCTCAATGCTTGAGATGAATTGGTATGATGTAATCCTGGTAATGGAATGGCTGGTGGCGTTTAAGGCCCACATTTATTGTGATTCTCAAAAAATGGATTTTACGACACACAATGGTGTAAGAAATATCTTTAGAGGAGAGCGGCATGAAAGGCAGGGTGCAATAGGTTTGTTGGCACCAGCAGTGGTTACGTTATCATATCAGTTGGTGGTATTGTCATTTTAATCGGTATAGGTGGTTGTTCAGAGTGTTCTTCCGATAGTGGTGGACCAGTTGATGGATATTTTTCCTGAAGAATTATTTGGGTTACCTCCCATAAGATAAGTGGAGTTTACGATTGATCTTCTTCCAGGGACCAGTCATATCTCACTCTCGTCTTATTGGACAACACCAGATAAATTGTAGGAATTGAAAATTCAATTATAAGAGTTAGAAAACAAAGGGTTTATCTAGCCTAGCACGTCTCTGTGGGAAGCTCTGTTGTTGTTTGTGAAAAAGGCGGATGGATGTTTGAGACTCTGTGCTGATTATCGTAGACTTAACCAAGTTACGATAAAGAACAGATATCCACTTCCAGAACTTGATTATTTGTTAGACCAGTTGAGGGGATCCCAGTGGTTCTCCAAGATCAACATGAGGTAGGGATATCATCAATTGCGGGTAAGGAAGAAAGATATTCCTAAAATAGATTTTAGAATTAGATATGTCCATTACGAATATATGGTTATGCCCTTTGGTCTAACGAATGCGCCAGCGGTGTTCATGGCATTGATGAATCGAATATTTTAGGGATATCTAGATTCATTTGTGGTGGGGTTTGAAGATGATATTCTGGTGTATTCAAAGACAAGGGTGGAGCATGAGAAGCACTTGGCGATAGTGTTAGGGATCTTGAGGGATCATCGGTTGTATTCCTAATTGTCAAAGTGTGACTTTTTGATAAAAGAAGTCCATTTTATTGTCCATGTGACTTCTGAAAGGGGTGTTTCAGTTGATCAAGAAAATATAAAGGCTATTATCCTGTGGAAACCACCAAAGAATGTGTTTGAGATACAGAGTTTTCTTGGTCTAGCTGGGTATTATTAGCGTTTTGTTTGTAATTTTTCATGTTTGGATTCACCAATGACAGCTTTGAAAAGGAATAATATTCTATTAAAGTGGAATGAACAGTGTCAGTAGTGTTTCAAAGAGCTAAATGGTCATCTTACATCATCACCAATCTTGTTTTTTCTTGAACTAGGAAAAGGTTCTGTGGTGTATTGCGACACATCATGATTAGGGTAGGGGTGTGTTCTTATGCAAGGGAATCATGTGCTTGCATATGGATCATAATAGTTGATAGTGCGTTAGAATAACTACCCAACTCATGATTTGGAATTGGTAGCAATGTTCCACGCCCAAAAATTGTGGCGTCAATATCACTTTAGTGAGAAATTCACGGTATATACAGATCATAAGAGCTTGAAACCGATTTTCTCACAATGGGATTTAAATTTGAGGAAAAAGAGATGGATGGAATATCTCTAGATGTTTTATTTTGACTTAATGTAAAAACCAGGTAATGGAAATTCGGTGGCAGATGAATTAAGTAAAAAATCATATTCTCAGGTGGTAAAACAATAATCGGACTAGTGGCAGTTGATATTGGTTATTGCTGACATGTGGTTGGATTATGAGGACCAGGGAAATAGAGGGGTCGTCATTCTATTTTTTATTCATCAATCGGTTGTCCAGGTTATAGTGGAACATATATCTGATTCTGAGTGTGTGACCATGAGGTCGTGACTCAATGGTGGGGAGACCATTGAGGGATGAAAACTAAATGGAGATTCAGTTTTGTGTTTTCAGAATCAGATGGTTATACCAGTTGATTTTCAAGAGGATACTCTTACGGCGTATCATCATTCCAAGTGGGCTGTTCATCCTAGAATTCAAAAAATGTATAAAGAGTTGAAAGAGCAGTTTTGGTGGGCTGGTATGAAAAGGAGAGTGGCTGAGTCTGATTTGAGATGCTTGACATGTCAGTAGGTCAAGGCAGAGTATTAGAGGACAACTGGAATGTTGTAGTCTTTACCAATACCTATTTGGAAGTGGGAGCAAATATTCGATGGATTTTGTCACAGGTCTCCCAAGAACGTTCAGAAAACACGATTCCATTTGGATGATAGTGGATCATCTAACGAAGTCACCCCATTTCATCCCAATTTTTGAATCTCATACATTGGAGGATCTGTCCAAAATAGATATTCAGGAGGTGGTAAAAAGGCATGGTGTTCCAGTTTCGATCATATCCGATAGAGATCCGACGACTAAATCTCATATCTAGAAATCCTTACAGCAAGGCCTTGGAGTTAATTTTATCATGAGTATGGCATATCACCATCAGATGTATGGTCAATCCGAGAGGACAATACAAACTCTAGAGGATATGTTGCGGGCTTGTGTCATGGATTTTGGTGGCTTGTGGGATGATCACTTATCGTTGGTTGAGTTTTCATAAAATAACCGTTATTAGAGATCCATACATATGGCTTCGTTAGAAGCATTTTATGGTTGGTCGTGTCGTTCTACACAATGTTGGGTGGATATATGTGAGTCCTTGATGGTTGGACTGAGCCTTGTCTAGGAGACTATAGAGAAGATCAAGTTTATCAGAAATAAAATGGAGACTTCTCAAAGTCATCAGAAATCATATGTGGATCATCATCGACAGTTGTTGTTGTTCGAGGTGAGTGATCTTGTTTTATTGCGGACATCTCCTAAGTTGGGACATCGTCGGTTTGGGAAGCAGGGAATGTGTTCTCTGAGGTGTATGGAGCCTTTTGAGATTCATGAGCGGGTTGGTGAGTTGGGTTGTCATTTGGATTTTCCACATAGGATCAGTGCAATGCACAATGTGTTTCATGTGTCGTAGTTGAAAAATTATCAGCCGGATCATGACCATGTGATTCGATGGGATCATGTTGAGCTAGAGTTGGATGCATTGTTGGTGCACATGCCAGTGCGGGTTGTGGATAGGTAAGAGAATGTATTCCATGGTAAAAGCATCGTTTTAGTTCTTGTATTATGGAAACATGGTCAGATTAAAGAGGAGACTTGAGAGCGGGAGAAAGAGATGGTTGAGTAGTGGCCTGAGCTCTTTCGTCAAAGGGCAGGTTCACTACTTTCTAGGGACAGAAAGTCCAATGGTGGGGAGAATTTAGCACCCCCAATTTGAGGTATGTAACCTTTTTTCATTCTTTTTATGCGTTTAAAGTGCATGGGATGAGTTGGGAAGAGGTTGGGAGAGTTTGTAATGATATTGGGTGAGTTTGGAGGCTTTTATATGGGTCTACGGTTTGAGAATGGCTATGGGAAACCATGCGGATGCTCTAGAAAACCATATAGGGGGAGACAGTAGGCTTCGCATGACCTGCGCACGGTTTTCCAAACCGTGTGAGGAAACTGTGTGTACCCTTACTCTCAAGGCAGTAGCGTGCCCACAGTTAGCGCACGTGTTACCAAACCGTGTGGGCTAACCATGCAGCCACTTAAAAATAGGGTTTTAGAACCCGGGATCACTTGGTTTTTTCTCATTCCTCTCCAAAAATTCTCCCACTCGAGCCTCACTTTGGATTTTCAGATCTCAAGGGTTGGAGGGACTCTCCCACTCGTTTTGGATAAAAATCGAAGGGTTTTCAAGGTGGTTTGAAGGTTATTTTTCCTGGGTAAGTCTTCTCTCATTGTTACTTTTGTTTTTCTCTAGATCTTTTATTCTATCTTCTTTTATTTTCTAGATCTACACTTTTTGTGTGTAGATCGAGGGTTTTTTTTCCTTGGATGATTATATTAAGGGTTGTGAATGCAATGAAAATGGATCTTGAGGGGTTTCGGTGGTGCGTTCGCCGGATTTGAGGTGCGGGTGCTTGTGGGTCGATTTCTCTAGAACCCAAAAGGTTGGTGGTTTCTCTATCAACTCTACTTGATTAGAACTAGTTGTTCTTTTTTTACAATTAATTTTTTGTGCTGACAAATTAATTGTGTTTTGTTGTGAGAAATTGTTTGAAAATCCCTTGGGTGATGTTTTTTGGATTTTTGGTCAAAAGGGGGTTCTATGGTAAAATGCTATTGTTGTAGATTTTAACATAGAGATTTTAAAATGGGATGCTATGGTTGATTTTTGAAAATGATTTATGGAAATGGTGTTCAATTAAGAAGATGTTTTATTGAAATGTGGCTTGGCATGGAAAATGATTTTCAATAATGGGGTGATTTATTGATGTGGATTTATATGCAATGGAATTGCTTGATTTCATGTTGTGGTGACCTTGGTGGGTTATATTCTTTGTTTGGATTGATTGTAATGTTGTGTGTAAGTGGTGAGATGTACTGCTATCAAAAGGGGATGGATAGTGGACGGATATTCTACCATCAAAGAATAAGTTGATTGGAAGATCCACTAGGTGTGAATGGATGAACGGTTTGGACGGAAGCTCCACCATTTGGATTTTTTGGTTGGTTTTTGTCAATTTATTTGCAAGTTGGAAATTGTTGTGCTAGTGTGTGAATGATGAACTGGCTTGTGGCATGTTTGGTTGGCTTTCCCTCGGTTGCTTGGTTTGGGTGTGATGGCTTGGTAAGGGCATGGCTGGCTTATGGAAAATGGTTGTACTTTTGATTATTTTATATAAACTATTTTATATAAATGTGCTAACTGTTTTATCCTAGTGCTGTCTGTAGGGATGTCATTTGGAGAAATCTTACTGAGTTTTAGTACTCACCCCTTGCTTTGGCATGTTTCTGTCTTTGCAGATGTTGTGTACCATGACGTGAGAAAAGGTAAGGCATCACCTTCCTTTATTGGTGCATTGGGATATCTTGGTAGAGCTTGGAGCTTGGAGCTTGGTGTGGAGCAGTGGGTGTGTCATGGATCATATAGTTAGTTGTTAGTTTCCTCTTGTACTCTGATGTGGTAGAATTGTCTGGTTGTATCGCTTTTGTGTTGTATTATAGTACAACGTGGTTGTCTTTTGGGAATGCATGAATGAATATTTTATTGACATACATCATGTAGTGGTGGTTAATAAATGTTTGGTTAGTTTTTTCTTAAGGAAAAATCATTCCCCAATTTGATCTTAAAGCCCTTGGCATTTATTTCCAGCCTTTGGCGTCTTGGGAATGTCACTTAAGGACAAGTAGCCCTCACCACCTCCTCAAGACAATAAGTTAGGGGTGGGGTGTTACAAGTCCCATGGAATGTATGTGACTTCTATCTGAAGTAAATTTTTTTCTCTCTACTAATAGGTGATCATAGGTTGTTTTATATTATCAAACGTTTCATCTATTTCTTTAAAATCAATGTTGGATTTATATATATAAAGGCAATGAATTCATAAGATAACATCAAATTAAATAATTTGAGGAATGAAAAATTCAAAGGAAGGACATTCTGAAAATCATCAACCAGAGAAGAATCATAGACATCATATGATATTATCATACAATTATACGTTTTTCATAAAAAATCTATATATAATTACTTTTGAGGGATATTAGATAGTTGTGTCAGTATACTACTTTGATTTTTCATTCCAAATACTGTAATTTTTTACTTCATAGGAGGATGATCATTGCATTTTCTATCACACTCAATATTAACATGGTTCCTTTGGGTTCCAACAATTGAATAAAAAAAATAATATTATAGGAAACAATAATCATAGTGGGGAACCACGTAAACATCAAAAATCACTTATATGATGTATAAATAAAAAAACAATATTTTTAATTTATGAAAACAATTATTTTTCCTAGGTTATCATAGTCATTTTTATTTAAATTATTCATAATGGTTTAAAATGAGTTTCTAGATTATTAAATCATATCACTTGGGAGTGTCAAACTAAGGGTTCAGAAAGGCCTACTGAAATGATCTAGGCAATTATTGAGTCCATCTAAAATATTCCTTTGCATATTTATTACAATAGGTGACACTTTTATAGATCCACATACACTTCTAGTATCATTACACAGATGTAATTTCTTGGAATAATCACTCGCTATCCATTACCAAAATTCAATGACAGATTCCTTTATGTTGACTCATCCATAGACATATATTTAGATATTTAATTCAATATTTCTTAAACTCTTTTTCCATGGTCAACTAAACATATCCTCTAATACAAACTATATAAAATGAATCATTTTAAAAATTGATATTACATAATTTTTTTGATGAAGATTTATTACAATATAAAAACACATGAATGCAAATAGAAAAGGTATTGTCTTTGGAAACATTGATATATAATCAAATTTTTCATAGTTGAACTACATCATCTCCCATAAATTTCTTCATATCTATCACCCTTCTTAGAAATATCATACAAAATACAAGTCTTCAAAACCTGGGAAAGGAAGCATAATAAATGGTGAGCTCAAATGCTTAGTATGGAGAATCAAGAGAGATATATATGAAAAAAAATGAGAAAAAGGGTATTAGAACATGAGAATATCAAATAAAAATTTCCCATTATATCCAAGAACAATATGTTTTGTCATGGAATAATGATTGTATGTTTATAATAAAAGATTCCTAATGATATAAACGATCACTAACCATGACATCAAAAAATTGGCATAAGTCATATAATTGTGGTATACACATTATAATAGAGAATAATTTCAATAGTAGAGAAGGATCACCACTAATGATATCATATTGGAATGGGTCACTCCCCAAAACATCATAGTACTCAATGTTCTCTCCCATGACCATCAAATAGTAAAATTTTCCCTACTGAATCATGTTCAATCCACCTCCTAATCTAGTATATCTCATGAGATATAAATCTTTAGCTATTGAATTGTAGGAAGATATAGGTACCAACCCTAACATTATGTAAATAATACATATGTATTCCACATGATTATAAAACATTCATAACATCTAAAACCCTGAAATAAAATGGTTTTCATAAACATTTTAACATATCATAACATGTGGAAAAGAAATATTTTTCATAATCATTTTATCATTTCATTATAATATAACTTGTTAAAAGCATACTTCATAAGAATTTTCTTATTTTATATACCATAGAAGTGAAATAGGTTTCATAAACATAATTCCATCATAAACATAGACCATTTATAAAAATAATAAAAATGTTTTCCTTGGATCATATACCTATTATAGAAAAGGTAACATACATATATGACTTGTAAGATGAAAAATTATTTTGAATGATCATTTAATTTAAATCGGGAAGAAAATATAAATTAAATTTTGAAAATAAAATTTAAAATAATAAATAAATTTTTAAAAACATATCATTCAAAATAAATATAGAATATTATAAATGATTCACCAGTGGAATGATTGGCCATGATGGTGGAGAATTATTATCATGTCGTACATGTTTAAACGATGATTGCTTTCATATTTTTTAAAAGATAAATAGAAACTGTTTAGAAAAGGAAAAGAATATTCATTTGAAAACATTTTTTCAAACAAAAACATGAAAATTAATTTATTTAGTAAAAAATTAAGATAAAATTAAAAAATTTATTTTTTTTAAAAAATATTTGAAGAAAAACAGGTATTTAACAAAAGAGGTAAATGAAGATAATTTTTTCATACAAACATTGTTTTAAAATATTGAGAAAATAAGAGATTAAAATTAATGGAAAAATTATTCTATTTAAATAACCCTAGGAGAATAAAATTCATGAGTTCCATGAGAGATGGATCATAATAATTTATCATCAGAAACATAATTATAAACAATAACAATAAATGATGTCATTATGACATATATTTATTACCATATTAGAAACATTGAATTGTAAGCCCCATGAATAAAAATTATTTTACGTGACATATAATATAATTAAAATAAAACAATTCATTATATTACATGTAAAAATAGCACTATATAATCCATATAAAGGAAAAGAGGTGAATAATGGAATATTTAATTGTAAAAATTAAAATTGAGGCAAAAATATCAAACCATAAGACTAAAAAATTGTTATACATGTTAAAAACTATTTTATAAAAAATATAATTTCTTATAAATATTGTAAAGAATAATAATTATATATTTCCTAAAATATTTTTTCTTTATGACCTTTTATTAACTGTTTGTTTACAATTCTATGTTAAATTCACATTTTGTGGATCAACCCCTTTGTTTTTCTTATATGGTTAGATTTATAATTTTTTGAACTCTTACATTGATCATGATAAAATAATCCTGAAAATTATAATCATTATTTATATTTCATATATTTTTAGTAAATATTTTTTTCTGTAATCCATAAGTATAGGTAATAAAAAATGATATACATCACTCATGGAGAGGGTACGTCATATATAACCATGAACTCTATTTACATTTTCTAGATGTATTGAATGAAATAAATGAAAACAATATATTAACATTATAGAATCATTTTCAGTCATATATATCACATATTATCATTAGAATCATCATTATTACCCTCTATGTGAAGCGTGAACAAATCACATTACTTTATGAGGCAGTAGTCCACCGTACACATAAGAGACGTTTTAGTGTTTTGAAAGAATGAAATGTATAATCTTATGTGTGATAAAATAATTAAAAAACTATAATAATATAATAAATATCATTCATAAACATTTAATACATAATTTTATCCATATATGATAATTAGTTATCGAAAATGAATAACATCAGTTCACTAGGAGGTGGTCCACTATACAAAGGAATAATGATTCTATAACCCATTTACGGTAAGATGAAATGGTTCTAGGTCATAAAAGTTAGATAAAAAATATTATCATATGTAATATATGGAGTTTATACATTTTAGTGGTCTAATAATTGTTTAAGTAGGTGGAGTAATAAATAATACAAAATGCTCAGTTAGGGGTGTTACCTATTCTTTGAAAAAAATGTTTTTGTTTGAACCAACATTCTTATTAGATTTCATTTTTTACCCAAATTTCACTTCTATAATGAGAATATATAATTTAGTATTCAATTTTTATGTTATTAGAATAACCAATGGGTTTTTTTGGTAATGAGGAGATGAGAGGTGGTGCCATTTTATTAGTAAGGTGAGTGGCACACTTGTAAATTTTGAAATGGAAAAGCCTTACACTCATTTTTATCATTCATAAAGAATAAAAAATAAATATTCTCAATAATAAAAAATATAATTCCTAAATATTGGAATGAAATGATTTCTTGGATATGTTTGGTGTCATTTTCAGCACTTACCATTTTAGTTAAACTCTCAATAAACCCATTTTTACCTTAAACATGAAAAATAACTTTGACTATTTTTATTAATAAGTATTGTAAATAATTAAGTTTTAATTATTAGATAAAAAAATTATTATAAATAAAAATATAGAATCCATTTTTCAAAATTCTATTCAGGGAACCAGAAAATATTAATTTAAAATTAAAAATGCAGTCACGACTAGAAAGTGGTTTCCCAAAAATAAAATTCAAAATATTAAAAAATATTTATGTCATAATTCATTATGAAAAACATTAAATTTGAATAAATTTGATTAATTTTTATATAATATATTTAATTTTACTTTTAATCCAATTTTAAAAAAAATAAACCTTATATTTTTTTTAAATAAAATATGGTTTCCAAAATAACCATATTTTTCAGTATTCCCTAAAAATTAAATCCTTTCAAAAAAATTTCAAAATATTGTCCCAAATGTAATTTTTGAATTCAGATTTATAAAATTAAGGGTATTTTATGAAATTAAGTTTTTAAAGGTTTCAAAATTTTATTTTCTTAATCTTCACAAAAATAAATAAAATATCTTTTTTTGAGAAAATTGTATTGTCAAAATATAAATGAATTTGTCAAAAAATTCATTAACCTTCTTATAACAATATATATATATATATATAAATACATTATAAATAATAACTAAAATTTATTTACTATAATTCATATTTCTAATTTTAATGTATTGGTTTTAATTTTCATGTTTAAATAATAATATTAAAAGTGTATTGAGGTATGTTAAATCTAATTGTTTCTTGTAACAAAATATATAATTAGTGTTTCATATAACATGATATATTAAAGAAATATATTTTTTTATAAAAATATATAATTCATAAAATAATTAGGTTGTTTCAATATACCTCATATTAAAAAAGTATCTGTGTAACATGATACATGTCTCAATGAAATAATATTGAGACCAAGAACCCCTTCCCCATGTCTCATCATTATTTTTAAACATTAAAACCTCATTAATAATAAATATATATATTCTACATATATTCTACAACAATATTCAATCATAATGTTATATTTATCATTCCTTTATAGTTTATAACTATCCTTTTATCAAAATGTCATCATCAATGTAAACATTTGGTTGAAAATTTTTCTACTTTCCATGCATGTTTATGTTCAGTAGATCCTATAATTAAAGAAGTATCTTTATTTACATGTTAATAGAATTTAAATAATTTCCTAAATTTCATATTTATTCATTATATTTTTTTCACCATTTATCTATAGTGGTTATGAAAAAACACCGACACACCTTCATGGATAGAGCAGTTTGTACACACACACACGAATGATGTTTCTAAATCTTGATAGATGGAACAAAACAAAGGTAAGTACTAATTAAAATTAAAAAATAAATCTGTAACAAAATTTTCATATATATTAATTAAATATATCCTTATGAACATCCTTTAAAATATAGAATGGAAAACGAATAATGTCACCTCATGGAGGTTGTGATACATACTCAAACACTAATAACATGGTCATTTTCTAAAAAAATGTATCGAGATATAAAATTTATAGAAAACTAAAAATAAAACACATCATTATAGTGTATATATAGATTTCATCCTATTAACATGGATATGGAGTAGTTGTAGGAGGTTTAATAAGAATTAATAATGAAAATGATCAGTATGGACATATAACTCTAAATCGGGTATAATCCTTTTAAGAGAACCATAAGATTCATAGAAGGGTATTTGGGGATGTATAGAGCCTCATGGTCATGGATAAATATATTGGATAAAAAATATTAACATCGTGGGAAATATATAGGGATCATTTTGTATTGAGACGATATGAGAAGGGGATCCTATTTTAACGGAGAGGGAGTGAAACTATTGTAAATACATAAAAATATAAAAATAATAGTCATATTAAAGTCCATGTTTTAATGTCCTGACCTTGGTGCCACTAACTCGTGCCACAAACTTATTAGTCGCATGACATCATGCATGCATCCCCATATGGTAGAGGCTACTAACTAGTTGTGAGGGTTTGATATGTCAATCATGGGGAGACTATACCCTCTTTTATGAGAGTAAACACTAGTGAAAATAATTAAAAATATGATGAAAATGTATATAACCATATACAATACCAATAAATGATGATAAAAAATACCTGAAATACAATATACAACTAAAATAGAAAACATGTCAGTATAAAGTATATTTCAAGTGTTTGAAATGAAACTGAAAATAAATACACTGACGAATCCCAAGCGGGTCATGAACAACGTCATGTTCCCTCATCCAAGCTCTATCCCAAAATAATCCATTTAACATAGGGCCTTTACCCTTAACATATCCTTCATCAATAAAGTATATTCGGGTAATGATCAGGAACGTCATGTAGGGTGTGAGTGCAACTCATTAGGCCACCACCAATGGTGTTTAAAACAAATCCAGTCAATTATCGTTTATGTAGTTGTATAAGGATATATGTACAATTCATAACTAAAAATTCTATCATATTATTTAATATTATCTATCTAAACACCTGAACCCTCGGGTTACCAAGGTTTCTCGAACCTCAATAACTACTTCAACTCATGATGGAGTCTGAACTAACCCCACAGGATATTATATATCATAAGTCCATATTAAAATTCATTATCAAAGGTTATTTCATATACAATACATAAAATATCTAAATCAATCCTTCATGAGTAATGTATACATATGTCTCTAACCTCAAAGGTCTAATGAGATTGAGAATAAATGATGAATTATTTTTTTCTTCGAAAAGGGGGAAGCTCCCACAGTCTTTCCCTTGGAAAAACACCAAGAGATCTCACGATCAATTGGAAAACGAAATGGATTCTCTTTAGATATTCCTATAAACAATCTCATATATTCCTTCTCAACAAGCTCAGATGTTACTTTTGAACAGTCTCACATGGTCTTTCTCAACAGTTTCTCGCCCACACACATTTTATCCCATGTGTTACTCCATGCCAACATAATCAAAAATCATTCCATCAATTAATTTATCAATTAATTAATCACTTCAATCCCCATTTATTAATTATACATCAATTAATCAACCCACTTATATTAATTAACCTAATGATTTACTAATCACATCAATTTCCATTAAATAACCCAAAGATTAATTAATCACACCAATTTCCATTAATTAACCCAATGATTAATTAATCACCTTAATCCCATTAAATGATTCAGAAATTAATTTCCACATCTCATCTGTTAATAAATACAAATATTAATTAACTGTACACATACCAATAAATAATTAAATAATTAATTATTAAACAATAATCTCAATATCAAACAAATAATTCCCGAATTAATTATTACCAATACATAATTAATTATTCCAAAATTTATCCCAAAAAATAAATATCCCCAATTCAACAATTCGATCTTTTGTGAATAAATTCACCAATTAATTATCTTAATAACATAATTCAATTATTCAATAAAATATATAATTTCCCCTTTATTCAATTTACCACATTAATTAATTATATTAAGGAATTTTAATTTCAAAACAACTCTAGAAATTCGAAAACATTCACTTATGAAAACAAGATCACAACTCTGGTATTTTAATTATAGATCACTTACGTCCATTCTTTGATGAATGGTTTCACAATAGAAATCCAAAACATTGAGCAACATAATGACATACATTTAGATGTGAATATCACAAATCTAAATCAAGATAAAAAATAAAGAAATATTTTATTTAAAATCTAAATACATAATAATTGATCCTGATTCACCTAATCTAGATCTAGATATAAGAAAATAGAAAATTACATCACATTAACATTACAATAAAATGAATGGGGATAAATAGAAAATAAATAGGATTGGATCAACTTACTGTGAGAGGAGAATAACATCAATCCAGCCTTTGAATTAGTATAAAAGGAGGTTAGGATCCCTATGAATCTGTCTGGGATGCACCAAAATCATGATGAATTGTAATAATTCGAGTGGGGGTTGATTTTGGGTTAATTAGGGGGTTCTAGTAATTTTATAATGGAAAATCAGGTTAATTAAAACTGTGTGAATGATTTTTTGGGAATAGGGGCACGATATTCCCTAACATTGTGCCTATTATTTTTAGGGTGCATTGTTTATCCTTTAGGGAGTATGGTTTGAAAAACTATGTACCTACTATACAATTCCCCCCCATCTAGGGTTATACGGTTTGTTGGGCTATGGAACATGGTTTTCCCTAACTGTGCGCCAAATATGAAAAGGATTCTTCTTTCATTTTACAAACAATTACACAAAACACATCAAATTAATAAAAAATTACTCAAATAAGGACAAACGAGAAACTGAAAACAAGCCCGAGTCAACTGCAGAAAAATTTAGAATCTTTTAATCTCCCCACCTTATAACAGCCCATCCTCAATATACACTCCCAAGCATCTCTATGATTCTGATCCCAAAATATCATGCCACTATGCCCATATATCTTCCTCCCTTTCCCATGTTTACTCTTGATCACACCCATTTTTTCACAATATACTAACTATCAGAATAGTTTTTCCCAGAAATATTTCTCACTGTGATCCGACACAGGGATTGGATGCTCCTCAAAGGATTCATATATCTCAAGCTAAAAATCATACACATATATCACCTAAGAAGGATCAAGATGATACTATCGTGATTCTGATATTTTTAAAACATCATGAATTACATTGTATTTCTATGGTATATTCAATCAGAAGGCCACTCACACGATTCTCTACAAAATCTCAAACAGTCAAACAAACCTGGGAACCAATTTTCCATGTCTCCATATCCTATGGTGAACTAACCTTGGATACGACAGAGTTATATGATCACCCACTATACAATCAATGGGTCATCAGCATTTATCTGCATGTGAATTTTGTCAACTCTAAGCTGGAGCTATACACTTTTGAATTATCTACACCTGTTTCAACATCTCCTGCACAAGACTCAGTCATACCAATTTTGATTCACGTACCTCCAAACAACTTAGCAGTGATTTCATGACCTACCATAAACAACCTCATATAGTTCCATCTGTATAGTATCCTAATAACTATTGTCATGGGAAACCTCCAATAGATCCATGTCCTTCTCCCATGACCCACCGAAGTCAATAACACATTCATTCATCATATACTCTACCACCTATATAGTTTAATTTGAATATCCATCTATGTATGGGTGGAAGGTTGTACTCTATAACACCTATGTCTCAAGTTCCTTCTCCATTACCCTCTAGAAGTTTGAAGTGAAATTTCAGTCATAATATGAATTTATAGTCTAAGGCACCCTGTGTAGACAAACTATCTCTCGTACATTCAAATCTTCAAGATTCCCTAATGATTATCTTTCTCGTATAGGCATGAAATGAACTACTTTTTTCTATTGATCCACAAAAACCTAGATATAATCATTCTTTATATGGTTCTTGATAATACCCGACACAAAATCGGTTGTCTCTTCAGCCTAATTAATTTCAATAATGGGAAAAAGTTGTAGTAAACCTCCAAGTCATTCATGCTCGACCTTCAACTACTGATAGGTGCAACAAAATGTCACTGTAATACCCCGAGATCTTAGGAAAAATATTCTTTTTAATTTCTTTGATGTCTTGTGTTGTACACTACACAATAATGAGCATTCACTACATGCATCACTGACTTGACTTGCATTACATGCAATCGCAACCTTCTACGATAGCGTGTGTTATACACAATACCGAGTTTCACTAAACAAATATACATTATATAAAATATCCATTAAGAATAGTAATACCAACTTTTTGAAATTTTATGAAATTTATCATTCTAAATGGACTTCATTTTTAGATTCGGAATATCAAAATTATACTAGGGTGAATTTTTGGTATTTTTCGAAAAAAATTCAATTTTTGGTGAATAGTGAAAACACTATGTTACTATTTAAAAACTGACTTTTTATTTAAATAAGTTTTTATTTTATTTAAATTTATTTTAGGGAAAAATTTATACATTATACCTATATATGTTCAATGTGATTAATTGGAGTCATTTTATAATAATTTTAGATATAAAAAAAATGTATTGAACTTTTCACCGTCTTTTACCAACCTCCTAGGAGAATTTGAAAATTTACATACAACATAATTTTACCACTTCTATGAGTGGAATTTCAAAAATACAAGAGACGTGGTTAATATCAGTGAGTATAATGTGGTTCAATAAGATAGAAATAATTTTTGTTGAATAGTAACTTTTTACTTTTATTTACCATGGTAAAAAGTAAATAGGGTAATTAAGGGTAAAAGTGATATTATTATTACCATAAACATGTTCTAATTATATTGGATAAGTATAATTAGAATAAATACAAACTTAGGAATATAATATTTTCATTTAGGACCACTTGGATTAGATTAGGACATTTGTTATTATTTTATTTAAAAAATAGTTAAAATAGTTAACATCAACGTTTAATAACAAAAACATTTTTAATAAAGGGTTATAAATAAGATAAGTTAGACTATAATTTTTCAGTATAAAGCTAAATATATTTCCTACCTAATGGTATTTTATTTATAATTTTTAAACATTAAATAATTTAATTTATTTATGACACAATGGTGATGCAGTAATTACCAAAATAATGAAATATTAAAATAATTGATATTATAAAAACCCAAATAAATGTTATTTGATACATTTTATGAATTCCACTAATTTTATAGGTTAATATAAAATATTATTGTTTATTTAAATAACTTTTTTCGAACTAATCATGCTGATATGAGTTTCACAAAAATCAAATAACAAATAGTGTCAAAATTGACATAAAATAGATTTTAAAACGAATATTATATTATTAATTATTATATTATTTATAAAAATCTAAGGTTATGAAAAATGAATTATATAAGCTTATATATATTAATAATTAACCACTTGGGGTTCTTTTGGCTTGTTATAGTAAGTTTATTAACCATATAGTGTAAGAAAACAAGAAGAAACTGTAAAAGATAAATTATTTAACTTAGAGTTAAATCTAAAAGATAAGGTTAAAATAGTAACCTAAACTTGTCTAGAAACTATTGGTTGAAATTATTGCAACCCACCCCCACTTTATCTTAGAAATAAATCAATTTGGAACCATTATAAACCGAATATGACTTTATTATAAAATAATATTTTATGTTTTTCCATAGGTGCCCCTATCCTCCCTTATAAAAAGGGCACCCCTTCCTTCTTCTCTTCACACCATTTTGAATATTGAATCTCTGCCAAACCCTGCCCATTTATCTTCTCCACTTCCCTATAAACTTTCTTGAGGTTATGGTATTCTCAAAATACCAACTATACTTATTTAAGAGGAAGCTCAAAGGAGGTGTGTCGACGAAGTGGTAATCTCTTCTTCTGATTCTCTCAAGTTTCTTTTTTCTTCTACTTCTTCTTATTTAGTTGTATCATTATAAATTAATAATATCATTATTAATTATATACTGATATGTTATTATAAATATGAAAAAAACCTATTTCACCTTCGATCCATCCTATAGAAAATGAAATCACTGCCATTGCGTACGTACGAAATACCATCTCCACCCCGTGGTGTAGTCTGTTTTTGACAACCACCTTACATGGATGGGTATAATGGTGTAAATAAATAACTATATATAATTATTGTAAAGTGATTTTGATTCTGAAATATTATACATACACTTCAATACAATTCCACGATCATGGGAATGATATCATCACCCGTGTGTACATATGGACTACCGTCTCCACGACTCGATGAGATTCATTCACTATGTTAACCATTCATGAATAATTATAAAGTATATATAATGAATAATAATTAAATATATGACATAATAATGATAATATAATTATTTATATATATATTTATGTCATCTACTTAATTCCATTCAATTCAATAAGGAAACGAAAACAGGGTTCATGCGTACATATGGCCTACCGTCTCCATGAACAGTGTAGTTCATTCCAATTATCGATCTATCATATATATATATATATGTATATTCTGAAAATATATATTATATATAAGTCATTTTATACATTCAATAATTAAGTAAATCAGGATATAAGTAATAATACCAAGAACAACAAGTCAAAACACATACAATAAATGAAACGATTTTACTCAAATCACTGCTTTTACATCGAATTTACAAAAGAATGGGTAATATAAAGTCATAAGTAAACAATATTTGATAACAAAACAATTAATATGATTCTATAATATGTCAATGACATTATTTCAATCATTATATAGGAGTTTCATATACATAAGAAGCATATCGGTAATAAGGTAAGGGAAAATTTTGCAATCTCATTTTTATCCGAGATTTCTTATTCGTAAGTATTTACGGGGGTTATATTGTTCATCCATGTCCATAAAAATGTTTTCATAAAGTGTTTAATATTCTTCCATGTATTTTTAAATCCATTTTTTCCCATTTTTACTTTTACTTTTTGTTATGGAAGGAATATTGCTTTTGTTTACCATATGTAGTACTTTTTAACTTTTCCGTTAAAAGTACGAGGAGAATGTTTTCTTTAACTTATACAGCACGAACAGATTTTTACTGTTTTATAACACCTTATTTTCATGAAGATTAATCTACAATATTTCATGACTATTTTCAAAAAAATCATTTTCATTTAAAATTTCATGGAATTTTGAGAAAAGAAAATGATTTTGAAGAAGAAAAGATATTTTCCCCAAGAATTCATTTCATGTGTTTTATCAAATACATTTTCCATCAAAGATGACATTATTTCATATATGTATGTTTCAAGTATAATTTATCTATGATTTACATGGTTTTACATTTCTTATGATGAAATGATATCTATTTTTTTATATGGATTATGTTATGATGTGATGTTGTTTATGAAACCCATTTTTTCTTTGGGTTATGATGAATGATTTATGTTTATTTTGTGGCACAAGTAAGAATTATTTCATTATAAGATGGGTGGTACCTATATCTACCTCCAATGCATTAGGTAAAGGTTTGTATCTCATGAAATTGACATGGCTGGAATAGTAAGTTAATCCGGTATAGTGATACAGGACTGGAACGAGGAGTGAACTCGATTCAGAAAGGGACTTTGTCCACTAATAAGGTCTTAAAAGCAATGCCTTGGCTACTATGGAAATAATATAAAGTGATAAATGGTTTTCCACAATTACATATTTTATTCCCATTCTACTTTATCATGATTGATGGTCCATTATGATCTATGCCTTACATACTGCCTTGTTTTATGTCATTGCTCAAGATTTGGATGTTTAAACATTATGTTCATGTTTTTTTAAGTTCAAATGTATATGATTTGCTCTATTTTATCCATGCATACCCTTACTGATCATTTTAGATCAACCTTTATATGTTTTCTTTTTCACAAGATTTAACGAAAAGTTTAGGTAAGAAAACAGAAGGGGAAGATCTTTATGGTATATGATGAAGATCTTTCACCACGATTAGAAGATTATATTCTGAGTATCCAAAGACACTAAACTATTACAGTCCTTGTGTGTCTATTTGTGTTATGTATTAAGTATTCCGAAAAATTAATGTAATTCCCATATACGTCATGATTTGGGTCTCTACAGTTGGTATCGGAGGAAATGATTATTTAACCTTTGGAAACTTGGATGCGAAAACCTTAGTGAAATCCCTAGAGATAATTCTAAGGTATGTCTAGGGATGTCTCTAAGGTTAATTATAAGTATAGGTTATAGTCCTATAATGATGGTAAAATTCTTATAATTAACCCTAAGATGTTATATATTGAAGGTACTCCCCCTTTATTATGTTTTTTCCCTGGCATTATTTTTGTCTCTCACACTATCCTTTTTGGGTTTTAGACAATGGCCGGAACCCGAAGGAATCGTGTTGATCAATGTAATAGACAATACAGTGATTGTCCTCATGAACAAACCAATGTTATAGGATATGGAGTGAAAAATATTATTGCTATACTTACACAAGCTATGAATCATTCAGGACTTCCAAATGAGCAGAGAAGGGAACAATATTCTCTTGAGTCCTTCATGAGGAAACGTCCACCTTATTTCAGTGGGTCTTCTGATCCACTTGTTACTGAACAATGGATCAGTACCATTGAAAAGATATTTTCTATACATCGCTGTTCGGAACATGAAAAAGTCATTCTGGCTATTTACCATTTAGAAGCTGAAGCAGATCAATGGTGGACTCGAATTAAGAATATAAGGCCCCTATATAAAATTGAATCCATGGAATGGGATGAGTTCAAGAACTTATTTTTCAATAAGTACTTCCCCCATATTCTTCGAACAAAGATGGAAAAGGATTTCCTTGAGCATAAGAAAAAGGATGATAATCATGTTGGTGTATACAATGAGAATTTTTCAAGGCTTGAAAGGCATGCATCTGGCTTTATCATCCAACCAGAAATTAATGTGGATCGATTCTTTAGTGGCTTAAAAACAAGTCTTCTAAGGGAATTATCTATAAGATTCTTCAGTAGCTATGAAGAAATTGTGCATTGTGATATCAAGGTAGAACTGGAAGTTGGTGCTATATATTAATCTCATGCTTTTGATAAGAACCGAAAGATGGAGTTTAAGGAAAAATCTCAGAACAATGGTGAAAAGATGGTGAATGTTTCTTTATGCTCATTGTGTGGAAAGAAGCATGGTGGAGATTGTCTAAAAGGTACTATAAAATGTTTCAAGTGTGGAAAATAAGGACCCAAAGACAGTAATTGTAAAGGAAAAGGTTTAGTTAACACCATGGACAAGAATAATGGTATTCCTAAGATATCAACAATTGTTAAATGTTATAAATGAACAATGTACGGGAATTATGAAAACCAATACCCTAAGGGAAATTCTCACGAAGAGATTCCGCATGGTCATATGGGTAGTATTTATGTTGATGATGATGATGATACTATATATGATATGTGAGATGAAAGAATTGTTCAAGATCGGTCAATGGTTTAAAAAGGTAGTGGAATGATTACATGTTTATCAAGAGTAATGTTGTATAAGTAATCTCATGGTACTATGGAATAAAGAGACATCTAAGGATTGTTGCACTATTTTTTTCCTTATGTTTTTGAAATTATATGTTGAATGGTACTGGTAACCATGAATGGTTATTCAGATATTTTTGGAAAGCACCTAATATGTGCCTAAAGAAGGGATAAAGAGATAATGAAATTTTTGTTAGTATTAATGAGGTCATGAATAATATAAGGAAAAAGTGATATCATGGATTTAGTATATAAAATTTTTTGGATTTTGGTATATGGAAAGAGTTACCTTGTGACATAATTCATGTTTTCACTATGGTTCAAGAGAATACGTGATTAAGGTATTCACATGTTTGGAATGTGACCAAAAAGATATATCGTATGATATATGGGGGATAAATGATGGTATTCACATGCTTAGTAGATGACATTTCTAGTAATTTTTTTCTTTATACTATGATCTTGGACAGATTTATTTTGGATAATCCTTAATATTGGAATAAATTAAGTTAAACATCAGATAGTATTTTTTTTGATATTATTGCAAGAATGTTATTATAATGTAGTTTTAGAAAAAAGGACAACCTGTAGGACGGGAGACAACCCATCGTGTCAGAAACGGATGTGGGAATCAAACCCACAACTAAAGTGTGACAAGCCTTTATCGCATACCACTATCCTACACGAAGTCCCTGGTTTGTAGAAACTAGTTTTATTTTATTATTTGCTATGATAGATTAAGTATAATTCAATTTTAGCAACCATATATGATTAATCTCAGCATAGATGGACTTATGTATATTTAATTAATTATGATAATCGTTTTGTGATGGAAATAGATGGAATGACCTAACATTCTATCGCATGATCTCCTAACACTTCGTTAATGAAAAATTCAACTTCATTTCTATAAGAGATGAAGTGTAAATTGTTCATGGCACGAAAAATGGTTAGATTGTACCAAAATCATGTAAGTATTTCATTTAATTCAACAATTCTTCAACATTAGGGAAAAGATCTTGAGAACTAAAAACGTTGTCCTAGTACCCTCATACCCAATGAATTAGATGGTACCTTAAATCCTCAAAAATTTATGGCTTTTTGATTGTTGGATTTTTCATACCCATGTTCTCTACTACTCTCCATCAGAACATGATGGTTAGATTTCTCTTTCATATCCATATTTTCACCTATGTTCTCTTATGTGGAAACACATGGATTAGTTAATTTCGGTAAACATTATGTTTCATAATTTAGTTTTTAAAGTTCAGTTTTGGTATTCCTTTTTACTATGTGGGATTCTATTAAAGAAACATTCAAATAGAAAACCATTTATAACCCCGACGAATTTCGAGGGCGAAATTCATTTTAAGGGAGGTAGAATGTAACACCCCGAGATTTTATGAATTTTTTTTATTTCATTGATGTCATGTGTTGTACGCTACACTAAAAGGAGATTGAACTACACACATCCCTGACTTGGTTTGCATTACACGCAATTTCGACCTTCCACGATAGTGTGTGTTGTACGCAATACCGAGTTTCACTAAACAACGATATGTTATATAAACTAGCCATTATGAATAGTAATACCCACTTTTTGAAATTTGATAAATTTTATCATTCGAAATGGACTTCAATTTTGGATTCAGAATATCAAAATTAACCTAAGGTGAATTTTTGGTATTTTTCTGAAAACATCCAATTTTTAATGAATAGTGAAAACACTGGGTTACTATTTAAAAGCTGACTTTTTTTTAAATAATTATTTATTTTAATTCAATTTATATTAGGTCAAATTTGATACATAATACCTATATAATTTCAATGTAAATAATTTGAGTCATTTTATAATAATTTTATATATATAAAAAGTTTATTGAACTTTTCAGCGACTTTTACCCACCTCCTAGGAGAATTTGAAAATTTACATAAAACATAATTTTACCACTTTTGTGAGTGGAATTTTGAAAATCTGAGAGACACAATTAATATCATTGAGTAAAATTTGGTTCAATAAAATTAAAATAATTTTTGGTGAATAGTAACTTTTTACTTTTATTTACCACGGTAAAAAGTAAATAGCGTAATTAAGGGTAAAAATGATATTATTATTACCCTAACACATGTTCTAATTCAATTGGATATGTATAATTAGACCAAAAACAACCTTAGTAGTATAATATTATTATTTAGGTCCACTTGGATTAGATTATGACATTTATTATTATTTTATTTAAAAAGGAGTTAAAATAGTTAAAATCAATGTTTAATAACTAAAATTTTTTTAATATAGTGTTATACATAAGATGAATTAGACTATAGATATTAATTAGAAATAAAAAATAATTTCCTACTTAATGGTATTTTATTTATAATTTTTAGACATTAAATAATTTAATTTATTTATTACACAGTAGTGATGCAGTAATTACATAAATAATGAAATATTAAAATAATTAATTTTACAAATACCCAAATAAATGCAATTTGAGACTTTTTATGAATTAAAATAATTTTCTAGGTTAATATGACATGTTTTTATTAATTTAATTAACTTTTTTTGAACTAATGATGCTGATATGATGTTCAGAAAAATCAATTACCAAATAGTGTCAAAATTGACATAAAGTAGTTTTTAAAAAAAATATTATATTATTAATTATTATAAAATTCCTAAAAATCTATGGTTTGGCCAAACAACTTCGATATGATTATATATATTAATAACGAACCACTTGGGGTTTGTTTGACTTGTTATAGTATGTTTATTAACCATATAGTTAAGAAAACATGAAGACACGGTAAAAGTTAAATTATTTAACTTAGAGTAAAATCTAAAATATGAGGATAAAATAGTAACCAAAGCTTGTCTAAAACCTATTGGTTGAAATTATTGGGACCCCCCCCCCCACTTTATCTTGTAAATAAATCTATTTGGAACCATTATAAACCTAATATGACTTTATTATAAAATAATATTTTACGTTTTTCCAAAGGTGCCCCTCTCCTCCCTTATAAAAAGGGAACCCCTTCCCTCTTCACTTCACACCCTTTTGACTCTTGAAGCTCAGCCAACCCCTGACCATTTCTCATCTCCACTTCCCTAGAAACATTCTGGAGGTTCTGGTCTTCTCAAAATATCAACTCTACTTCCTTAAGAGGAAGCTTAAAGGAGGTCTGTCGAAGAAGAGGTAATCTCTTCTTCCGATTCTCTCAAGTTTCTTTCTTATTATACTTATTCTTCATTACTTGTATCATTATAACATAAAAACATCAGTATTAAATATATAATAATATGATATTATAAATATAAAACAACCCTATTTCACCTTCTATCCATCCTACATATAATGAAATCACGGCGCATGCGTACGTACAGAATACCGTCTCCACGCCGTGGTGTAATCTATTTTCGACCATAACCTTACTTGGATGGGTATAATTATGTAAATAAATAACTATATACGAATATTTTAAATTGATATTGAATATAAAATATTATACATACACTCCAATACAATTTCACGATCATGGGAATGATATCATCGCTCGTGCGTACGTACGGACTACCGTCTCCACGACGCGATGGGATTCATTCTCTATGTTAACCATTCATGATTGATTATAAAGTATATATAATGAATAATACTAAAATATATGACATAATAATGATAATTTAATTATATATATGTATGTATGTCATCTACATAATTCCAATAAATTCAATAAGGAAACGAAAACAACATTCATTGGTACGTAAGTCCTACCGGCTCCATGAACGGTGTATTTCATTCCATTTATCGATCTATCATATATATATATATGTATATGATGAATATATATATTCTATATAAATCATATTTTAAATTCGAAAATTAAGTAAATCTGGATATAATTAATAATATCAAGAACAACAAGTCGAAACACGTACAATGATGAAACGTTTTTACCCAAATCACTGCTTTTACATCGAATTTACAATAGAACGGGTAATATAAAGTAATAATTAAGCCATATATGATATCATAAAAATGAATATGATTCTGTAAAAAGTCAATGAGATTATTTAAATCATTATACAGAAGGTTCGGATATATTCGATGCATATCAGACATAATGTAAGGGATAATTTTTCCATCTCATTTTTATCTGAGATTTCTTATTCGTAAGTATTTACTGGGGTTATATTTTTCATCCATGTCCATAAAAATGTTTTCATAAAGTGTTTAATATTCTTCCATCTATGTTTAAAGTCATTTTTACCCATATTGACTTTTACTTTGTCTTATGGAAGGAATATTCCTTTTGTTTACCATATGTAGTACTTTTTAACTTTTCCGTTAAAAGTACAAGGAGAATGTTTTCTTTAACTTATATGGAATGAACGGATTTTTACGGTTTTTTAAAGCCTTATTTCCATGAATCATTATATACAATATTTCATGAATATTTTCAACAAAATCCTTTGCTTTTAAAATTTCATAGCAATTTGAGAAAAGATAATGATTTTGAAGAAGAAAGGATATTTTCCCCAAGAATTAATTTCAAGTGTTTTATCAAAACCATCTTCCATCTAAGATGACATTATTTCATATGTGTACGTTTCAAGTATAATGTCTCTATGATTTAAATGGTTTTAATTTTCTTATTATGAAATGATAACAATTTTTTATATGGATTATGTTATGATGGGATGATGTTTATGAAACCCATTTTATTCTTTGGGTTATGATGAATGATTTATGTTTATTTTGTGGCACAAGTAAGAATGATTTCATTATGAGAAGGGTGGGACCTATATCTCCCTCCAATTAATTGGGAAAAGTTTTATATCTCCTGAGATAGATATGGCTATAATGGTAAGTTAATCTAGTTCAGTGATAGAGGACTTGAACGAGGAGTGAACTCAATTTAGAAAGGGACTTTGTCCACTAATATGGTCTTGGCAGCAATGACTTGGATACTATGGGAATCATATCCTGTGCTTAATGGTTTTCCACAATTACATGTTTTATTCCCATGCTATTTTATCATGATTAATGATCCATTATGATCTATGCCTTACGTATTTCCATGTTTAATGTCATTTCTCAAGATTTTAATGATTAAACATTATGTTCATGTTTTTTTAAGTTCAAATTTATATGATTTGTTCTATTTTCTCCATAATTACCCTTACTGAGCATTTGAGCTCACCCTTAATATGTTTTATTTTTCCCAGGATTTAATGAAAGGTTTTGGTAAGAAAACAAAAGGGGAATATCATTATGAGAGATGTTGATGATCTGTCACCACGATTAGAAGATTATATTACAAGTTCCCAAAGACACTAAACTATTATGGTCCTTGTGTGTCTGTTTTTTTATATATTAATTATTCCGCAAAAGTAATGTAATGTCCATGTACATCATGCTTTGGGTCTCTACAGTCACAAATCCAACTATCTCTTTTTTCATGTCTAGACACTAAAACTATCATCATATTTCATGATACAATTTGGTCCCACCATGATTTACCACCCACTTTGAGGCATGAAACTCCCGCATGAGAACCTCTTGTATGCTTGTAGACACAACTACCCAATTCGTGATGCAGATGATCTCATCCAAATATATGTTCCAATATGAAGGTAACTCACCACCATCAAGGACTTACCTCATTGTCAAACATTTTGGATCCTCATACATCCTATCTCTAATCTAGATATAAAGTATAGATTCTACTAAAATTCATACCAGATCTATATCCTTCTGACTATCTTGAAAAACCACATGCATTTCATCCGTCAAAGTCATCATATTCTACACGATACAAGATTTCCAAAATGCCTGACTCTGGGTTCTTCTTCACAAAGAATCATCCACAATGTTTCCCTTACTGGGTGTATATGCTAGATCAAAATAAAATGACTCTATATACTCAACCAATATCTACTTTAGAGATTGAAATATCACTACGAGAAGATATACCATAAGCTTTTATGATATGAAAGCACTATAAACTTCTTACCTGAAAGGTAGTTCCACCGACACATCGGGGCATAAACCGATCATTCTAGAATGAGTTTGTTTGTAGGGAACATCCATTAATGGGGTCTGAACATATGAGAACCGTATGCTGTGACCCAATCTCCCTATATAAAAATAGATCAGAGTCTGATCCCAGTAGTGTCACAAAACACCATTTACTCCTAACTAGGCTTGGGTAAAATCATGATCGATGCTGATGTTCCTCGCTCCCTCTATTCTTGGAAGGACTTCTCAAGATCATCTAAACAATAAAACTTTGTCCCCATTTTCATCAATATAAAATGTGGTGATTCGAAATGGGAAAAATCCTATATAAATCTCCGATAATTTCCAGTTAACCCCAAAAACCTACGGATATAAAAGAAATTCCTTTGATTCCCTCAAGAAACCACTTTTTGAACCTTCTCTATGTTCATTGACACACCTTCTTCCAAGATGATGTGTCCCAAGAATTGTTCTAGATTGATAAAGAATTTACAAATAGATATATTAGCGTATATTCGATGCTCTCTTAGTGTACTTAGGATGATTTCAAGATGTTGGAAATGATTACCATCAGTCATATAGTACACAATTATATCATCTAGAAACACTACAAAAACTGATCTACATACAGATGGAATATTCTATTAATCAAATACATAAACTCTATTGGCTAATTCATCAACCAAAACTGTATTATGAAAAACATATTTAGGTCATACCTACTTTTTAAAGTATCCCTCTTAATATTATAATTCTAAACTCACATTTGATGATACCCCAATATCAAGTCGATCTTCAAGAACACACACACAACCATAAATTTTTCAAATAAACTATTGATGCATGGAAGGGGATAGTAGTTCATTATAGTAATCTTGTTCATTTTATGGTAATACACACATAACAAAAAACTCCCACCTACCTTCTTTAAAAAAACACATATGATCTCCTATGCGATGTACTCGGATTGATAAATCCCTTATCCTCTAACTCCTCTAGTTGAGTATTAAGATATTAAAGCTCTATCAATGCCATTTTGTTTGATGGAATTGATACTAGATCATCCACCAATATGATATCAATGGTGAATTCTACATCTCTCTCAAGTTTTTGTCCTGATACTTCTTTTGGAAACACATCATAAAACAGTTCCACTACTAGTGGAAAGATATCATGCTTTACTTCCTAATCACCTAGTAATAATCTAGAAACCCAGGCTCTGATCTCTTCAAGTTGTTGGGTAATTATCCATGCTTGGAATTCTTGGATATCCCACTCTCTACGATGAATATAGTTTTCAAATTTTGGAGACATATAGGTCACTCTCCTATGGTAAAAATAATTTTTGGCTTGACATGAAACTATCCAATCCAAAACCATAATTAGGTTTATGCATAACATGTCAAGGATATAGATATCCCATAGAAAAACGTACTCTCTTATCTCTAGAGAACACCCCTTTCACAAGTAGATCTCTCTAGACTTCACCCACAACAGTGTATCTATAATCATTAACTTGCTCCCAGAATCCACCACTAGGATCAACTGTAAATATATTTTCTAGATATAATGGAATGAGAGGAACTAGTATCAAATAACACACCAGATAATGTATAATCTATATGAATGGTACCTCTCAATATTGATGGAACATTCCCATTATCCACAATTTTAGGCTACAAAACATGTAATTATCCTTCCCCTCTTCCTTTTAATGTCATCTGACTCTCCTGAGTTGAACCACTCTGCTGATATGGCTGATTATTTCCAGAATCACAATTTTCACTGCCTCTACCACCTCAACTAGTAGAACTCTAACTGTCAAACTGATATGGTGCATAAGATCCCCTTTATGCACCCTTATTCTACCTAGATCCTCTCTCACTAACCATTTTTCATGGGTACTTGGTGAACCTATTTAGAATTCCCTGCATTCTATATTCTCTTAAGTCTACTAGTGGTTAGGTACAATATTTCTAGAACTTTCCTAACCAAACACACTGGTGGAAAATCTCTAGATAATGGTCATGGTAACTATATCTTCTCTATAGACACTCTATTTTCCAATGTTTTTGGATGAAATTATCATAATTATTCTTCCTAGTCTCAAATTATGTACCTCATGATCATCTAGAAAAAAACATATGTCTTTAACTGGAAGCCTCATTAAGATTCCCCTTAGCAATGAGAGCTTGATTCACCTCGTTGGAAAAATTATTTATCCTGAAAATATTCACCAAGGACTTAATTTTTCACTTAATCCCATCATGAATCCTTTTGTCCTCGTTAGACTAATATCATTCAAATGTTGGAGAAAAATGTTGTAAATCTATAAATCATCCAGAATAGTCGATTATAGACATACACCCTTGAGTCCACCACATGGACTATGTTACTCTCTCTTTCATTAGCATCTCTAGGTAGAAGTGATTCCTGGACCCTTCCAGTAATTCCTTCTATAACACATCATCAACATGTATGGACAGATCCTAGATATCCCCCTAATATTTTTTTGGTCTTCAGGGCATATAAACAACTAACATCACCCCATTCTCAATAGGAATCTTCAAGCAACCAGGTATAGTCTAGATAGACTCAATCCAAAACATTTCTCCTTCATATCAACCTATCATATACATTTCAGAGGGTGCAATGATTAGAACTCCATCATCAATTTATACATTTTTTCTATAACCCGAACTAGGTCTCATCCCATGAATTAAATGATGTGAAATAGTTTCTCTCATAACTGCACCCCTGTTTCCTCACATGGCACTATTGGTGCCTCAGGTTTCGCTATTGGTAGAGAATTACCATCCATATCCTCTTTTCATCCCCTTAATAAGAATCATCATTGAGGCCTACCACTATAATTTCAAACTCACATATTAGGACTTCTATCATAAATTTATCACATTAATGTAAGAGGGAAGTCATAAAAAGTCACAACATGTCTTTTTCCAAAATCTCACCACATGATCAATATCGAGAGTTTAACACTACCCTTAACCATGCCACACTTAGGCTTAGATTATCAAATGGTATTATCATTATCATTTTCATGTTTCTCATTTAGAAACCCATTTATTCAAATTTTTCATCATTTTACTATTCTCATTATCTTATATGGTACAACATTCAATTCAATTTCACAAGAAAGGGAAAAAAATTCATGTTTGACAACATTAACAAAACATTTTTTCTCGTGTGTGCCTAAAATGATGCAGGTTAACAAATAATCCTTAGTGCCTATAATGATGCATGAAAACTCAACTCTTGTGCCTTTTAAGCCATGAATCAATCCTCAATAATTTTCAGAAACAATAATCACACAACAAAACAAGTTTGTCAACTAGACTCAAATAATATTGAATTGTAATATAAAATATCAATAACAATAATCCCACCCTTGGTACATAGGTTTCCCCTCTTACATGTGTTTGAAAATCCCATAAATGAGCTCATTATCATGTCATGATTCTTCCAAGTCTTCTTTCTACCTTTACAAATCATTAATACAAAGGAAAAAAGAAAATAAAATTAGACCTTTGATACCACTTGGTTTTATCCCAGTCCGGGTTCCACTCACTAGTGCCTCGAGCCAGTTAGTCACATGACATCAAGCAAGCCTCTCTGTACTACAAATAATTATAACTACCAGCAAGGGTCTGATAAGTCGATCATAGGGATATTAGTCCCTATTTTATAAAAAAACACCAACATAAATGATAAAAAATAGCTAAAAAATATATATAACCATAAGAAATTCCAAAATCTCAAGATAAACAATAGAGGAAATAAAATATCCAAATAAATAATAAAACATGTCATGATAAATTATGTGTCTAGTCACTGAATTGAAACTATAAATAAAGATATGGATGACTCCCAAGAGGGTCTTGAACCACATCCATTTATCTCATCCAACCTCTATCCCTAAATCATACATCTATCACATTTTTTTTCCATTAACCAATCCTATAATAATAAAGTATATTTGGGTACCGATCAGGAATTCTGAGTAGGGTGTGAGTAAAGATCAATATGCCACCCCAAATGGTGTTTAAAAAATAAATGTTGATAATAGTGTATGAAATTTTATATAAATATAAGTAAAATGGTTAAATAAATTTTGTATCGCATTATTAAATATTGTCTATCTAACTACATGAACCATCGGATTCCTAAGGGCACCTGAACCTCAATACCTACTTTGCCTCATGCCAGAGTCAAAACTATCCCCAAGGGATATAATATATATGATATTCATATTACTATTCATTATCAAAAGTTATGTCTGTTACAATACATAAAACATGTAAATCAATCTGGCATGAGTAATGTTCACCCGGGGCTCTAACCTGAAGGTTCTAATGTGAGTAAGACTAATAAAAGTTTATTTTCATGGTAGGTAAATGGGAGAAGCTCTCACAGTCCTTCACTTTGAAAAACTCTTAGAGCTATCATGGTTCGTTGAAAAAAATGGAAACTATCATGAGATTCCTATAAATAGAATCACATAGTTCTTTTAAATAGGCTTACATGGTCCTTCTCAAAAGGCTCACAGGGTCCCTCTCAATAGGCTCATGTGGTCCTTCTCAACAATTTCTCACTCACACCTTAGTTATCTAATGTGTTACTCTAAACTAATATAATCAAAAGTAATCCCTTTAATTAATTTTTCAATTAATTAATCACATCAATTTACTTTGATTAATTCTATAAATAATTAATCAACCCAATTCTATTAATTAACCCAAGGATTAACTAGTCAAATCCATTTCTATTAATTAACCCAATGATTAAATTATCACATAAACTTCCATTAATTATCCCAATTATTAATTAATCACCATAATACCATTAATTGATTCTATAATTAATTCTCACGTATAATCAGTTAAATAATTCAAATACTAATTAACTATATAATGATCAATAATTAACTCAATAATTATTTACTCACCAACAATCTCAACATCCAATAATTTATTCACCAATTAATTATGTCCAATACACAATTCATTATTCCAACATTTTTCCCAATAATTAAATATCCCCAATTAAAAAATTAAATATTTTGATAATTAATTCACTAATTAATTATTTCAATCCCATAATTAAATAATTCAATCAAACCCATAAATTTTCCATTATTTATTTTTCTGCATTAATTAATTTAATTTTGATATTTCAATTTCCAAAAAAAACTAGAAACCATACAACTTCCACATATTAAAACAAGATCATGATTATAATAATTTAATTATATACCACCTACCTAAATTCATTTATGAACGATCACCCAATATAAATCCCAAAAATTAAGCAGCATAATGTCCCAAATCTAGATCCAAATATAAAAACCCTAAATCAAGATAACAAAATCAAGATATCTTTATTTCTGAATCCAAATCCACAATCCTAGATCAATATTAAAAAAATATATTTATATTTTGAAAAATGTTAGATTATATTCCATCATAAGAATGAGATAAGTAGGGAGGATGAACTAAAAAGCAACAGGATTGGATCAACTTATCATGGGAGGATAAAATCTTCAATCTGGTCTTACAATCATCATTAACGGAGGACAATATCCATAATAATTATTTTCAGATGCTCCAAAATTGTGATAAATCATAATGATTTGAGAGGGGGTTAATTTTTGGTTAATAATGGTGTTTATGTAATTTTATAATTAAAAATCAGGTTAATTAAAACAGAGTAAACTATATGCTAGGAAGAGGTACATGATTTTTCATAATCATGTGACTTATACATGAACCTATTATTTTTTCATGCATTGTTATACCTTTTAGAGAACACAATGTTACAAACTATGTTCCAACCATTCAATTCCCCACCATTCATATTTTCACGGTTTCTTGGGCTAGGGAACTCAATTTTCTCTAACCATGCACCAACCGTGTACAACCCTTTTTTCATTATTTTTCTCAAAATACCATCCATACACAACACAAGTTACAACATAAAAAAATAAGGATAATAGAGTACCTGAATAAAATCTAGGTTCAACTCTAGAGAAGATCAGTATCTTTCAAATGATTATCGAAATCTTATATAGAAGGAGGAAGAGCATGAAACAACCCTTTATAAGGTGATGAGGGTACCTCTCCCATCAAGAGGCCATTTCATTAGGGAAAAATAATTTATACATAGTGCATAAATAAAAACCAATTAGGCTTGGCCCAAAGTATACAATATCGTGATCCTGGGCTAGAATGTGCCATCACTATTGGTTTTAGAGCTACTGTTTATTGAATGTTCTAGTGAGGATGATGGGCCCTTCAAGGGGGTGGATTATGGAAATACTAAATCGAAGGGTGAGGATCAAGAATCTCCCATTTATAAGGCAAGTTGGATACCTCTCCCATCATGAGTTATTTTCTTATGGGATGCCGGACGGCCATATCCTAGGGAAAGAAAACCTGTACATGCAAGGAGAAAAGCATACAATATCACGATCATGGGTTGGACTAGGTCATGACACATGTGAAAACTAAGACAATAAAATAATAATAAAATATATGGTTCGGTTGACACAGAATTATACTATAATATTTAAAAATATTGTAGGTATTCTAAACCTTATATGTTTATTTTAACCCATAGTTAACCCATTTACCATTTACCGTACTAATAAAATTTTCCATCATGCACTACTCAAAATGACATCAAATGAAATTCATATCATTTAAATGTGTTTATATGATGATTATAATATGGAAACCATTTTATTGGACATAACTTATATAATAATTCGGAATTAATTTTAAAATCAATTCTGAAAAAACGACTATAACCACTTTAAAAAATCATTTATATCCATAATGTTTAATTTATACTTATTCTCTTCCTATTAATAACTGACAATTGAATTTTAAATGATATGATTTTTTATGTTATCTAAATATTTATTTAATGTCCTTCTTCAGTACGTATTATCTTAATTGTTTGGAATAGAAAAAATTACCTCCATAAATACATCATTTCAAAAAAAGATATAATTTTTACATTTGTATTATTTTATTTTCAATTCTATGAAATTGATATCATGTTTTTAAATTTTCTCAAAGTGTAATAATTAATTTATTCCATTATATAGTTAATATTAGTCATTCATTCCTATCCAATGAATAGGAAATATCTATCACATCAATTAATAATATTTCAATGGTATATCACCAACTACATACTCTAGATCTAATCGTCGATTTTTAGTATTACATTTATTTCTTCTTCGAGATTCAATGATGTGTTAACGAATAGATCTATACTTCCTATCCACTTACACAGAAATAATATTTCATAATGGATTTCATTATCCAACATCGTCACATTAAATTTGGGTTTTCACTTCCAACTATGGAGGGATTCAAATAGAGCCCTCTGAATACCTAATGTAAGGACATTTTCATAAGAAAACTCAAATTCAAAATATTTTTAATCCCAAACTCCATTGAAATAGATAGAACATAATATCAATATATAATATAGATTTTCTAATGGACCTCTTAAATGTAAAATCATTCTTTGGATGACTCGTTGTAGTAATGTTGCACTTTATACTCAATTCTCTCTAAATACATCTCTAGAACATCGAGTTAATCATCATATCCCCATTAGATTAAAAAAAATGTGGTACTCCATATTAAATTACCACATTATTAATATATTTTAGGGTAATATGATCAATAGGTAAATATTCTATGATTTCAATTAAATGTGATGACATAGTAAGGTGATCAATAAAAACCCAAAATCAATTATGGACATTAGATGTTTTTTGGTCTCCAATGATGAAATACAAAGTAGTGTTTTCCAAATCATAGTCTAATATAGGTAATTGTTGTAACATACCATTAGAAAAAATTATCTTATCCATAACATGTTGACATACTCAACATTTTATATATTCTTTGGAACTTCCCATTAAGATGTTGTCCAATAATAAATAATATTTTAGATCACTATACGTATTTATAATTATATGATCAATAAATATTGATGAAGAATGAGATTCACCCAATTTATTTTATCTTTTAATATATTATTAATTTTCCTAAAACATTAATAATGAACCTTATCATTCAATAACAACCATGGTTAAGATAATAAAATACCTCACATTATTTTATAGTAATATATCTTACTTCAGTTCCACTTATGTACTTATACAGATGGATTATTGATTATTATGTTGAGATAGATATAATGTATCACGTTTAATCATGATTTAAATATACAAATTATTAAAATAAATAATTATTATATATCATTATATCCACATCATGTAAAAACTATCATGGTACTACTAACATAGAACACCATCCACTATCTTATTCTTCCAACAATGGTAATGTATTGAAAAGTAATAATCATTAATTAATTGTAACCATCTCATTTAGTTCATACTAATCTCATTATATTTTTGAATATGTTATTTGTCATTTATTTACTATTATATATTTAATTCCTTTCAACATAGAGACAATTCCATATATTTTCAAATAAAAATTAATAACGTAGAAAAAAAATATTTTTATAGATTCATTCTCTCATGAATTTTCAACTTATATGTGGAAAAAGTTATCAACATATCATTTTGGATGATTATTCATCCTAAAATAATATTGGATGCATCACCCTAGATCATAATCCCTTCTCCACTACATGGCAGTGTCGGTAGATGGGTGAAAACCCACCTTATCATCGATTCCATTAAATTTTCCTCACATTCATATTTACATTGAAACTTGTATCCCATCAATGTAAGAAGGGTTATTTGACTATATTGATAAGAGAAATATATCAAAATACATCTGTATTATTCATAAAACCATTAAAAATACAGGTCATGATCATTGTGGTTAGTCTAGGTTATTACTCAATAACTTTTTTCTTTGAAGGATCCATCAATATACCAACACATGATAATATATGAATTAGGTATGTGTATTTTTTTATTGATAATACATGTTTTCATAATTTTAATTATATATTTAACTTCCTAAAGGTCTTGAAAAGAGTTATTAAATGGTCATTACTTATTCCTTAATTGAGTAATAAATAATAATTTCATATATAAAGAATACTAAAATGTTATTTTGTTAGTCTCTAAAGACTCTGTTATTTAGATCCATGATGAGAATGTTGGAATTTTTTTGTACATGGGAAATCACTAAAAATTTATTTCGACCATAACCTATATATTGGATTATCATGGGTATACCATTATTCATGACCCTTAATTATTTTTATTCCAAACAACAGTTAGACTTTGAATAGTGTTTATCCCCTATATAGTAGATCAAAAAATTCATCAATACAGGGATGATGATAATTGTTCTTGATATTTCTCATGTTATATTTATTATAATCAATGAAGATATGTGTGAAACATTATTCTTAAAAAATTTAAGAGTTTCACCCCATGGTATTGTTCTAGGCTGTATAAATCTGTTACAATGATTTTGCCAAAGTTTCTTCTTAAATTACAACAACTCATTTGGGGTCATTATATATGGAATCGCTGAAATAGGTTTAGCATAAGGTAAGTGTACTATTTTAACATCATAATTATTATTCAAAGGAATTCTAGGAAATTTATTTGTGAATACATAATTATAATCATAAAACAAAATATGGATATCATCAATTTGGAGTTTCTCCATTACCATTTATTTATAAATATCCCTCACGAATACGTAATAAGACATGTAAAATAGATGTATTCTCAATTGGATGTTCTTATTCATTAACGTACTAAATGATGATCATAAATTGATTTAGAATACCAAATGACACTTAACATTGTCTAAAATTGAAATAGGATGTGTATAAAGACAATCAATCCTGTAAAAAACATCAAATTTAACTAGTCAGATAAAATACGGTTCTTTTTTTCATAGATATAATTGTTTATTGTGGCCAATTACTATTGATGATATAGAAAACAAGGAGTTTCATTAATATATATGAAATAATTTTTTTATAAACATTCATTACATTATACAAACACACACCTGAGTATTGTAAATGTTTAGTGCATTTAAATTCAGAGAAACATAAACAACTAGTGTATATGAAAACTACATTATCTCCTACTAAGTTCTTCATAACTATATTCACTATCAAATATTTCATAAAAAGTACATTTTTTCATACCCTAGGGAAATGAAACATATGAAAGGGTGATCTAAGATTCTTATTAAGTGTAAATAATGGATATATTTAATTATAACATTAAAATAAGTTTATGTGAACATTATCATAACATTTGAAAACAATTCCTTTCATATAAATGATCATAATATTGAGACATATCATAAATATTAGAAGTTAATAAAAAATTAATAATAAAGAAACCAATGAACATGATGAATGAGTCCATAATACTAGAATATTATATAGAATTTTCACATACACATAAAAATAGAAAATCATTTCCATAATAGTAAAGGCTAAATACTAAGACCGTCTTAGTGTAATGGGTTCAACACATGGACCATCATGGTAGCCAGTGTTTACTTCCAAGACCATCATAACATAAAGTGTAAATATCCAAACCTGCACTTCTAGATTTTTTTATAAAAACATGATGTGTATTTTTATATTAAAAAGTTATTGAAAAATACATATTATATTACATATTATATGATATTATCTAGTATATGTTTTTGAAAATTAAGAAAATACCTTACATAATATCAATGTTAGTAAAAAAATTATAAAATAAATAATTATTTTATTGTGCAGTAACTCCTTAAAAAATCCATCCATTTTAGAATTTATGACACACATATGGAAAAAAATTAAAACATGAGGTAACAATAAAAATATCAGTAATAAACATTAATAAATAAAGCTATTAGTAAAGAAAATAAACATGAAAACTAATTAAAAACCATTCCTTAAAAAACATACTCACTCATCTAAAAGAGAATCCTTTTTCCTTAATGAAAATATCTTTATCTTTACTTTTTGAAATCAATGTATTTACATGGAAACTCATAAAAATATTATAAAATTCATGTAGGATCATTAGGACATCATCACCATAGAACCCTTAACAATTGGAAAAACCATAGGCACAAATTCCAATATAATTATCCAGAGGAAAAATTAATTACCCAATGCACTGGAGAGATATAATGGGGATAACCCTTAAAATATTCTATATCCGGATCACCCATTTCCCATGATCTAAAATGGGGATCATCCCTTTATATAATCTGTATCAGGCTCATCTATGAGCTATAATGGGGCTCGAACCTTTGTATAAGCTATAACGATCTCAAGTGAGGCTATATGGGAACACCATTCTAAAATAATGTCCAGATACCAAATTGTGAATAAAAACCTTGAAAACTGCTTTAAACCCATTTATAAAACTCATAAATATCAAAATAAAACTTTCTTATAAAAATAACTTTTTTTTCTAAAAACTATACTTATAGTAATGAAACATTTTTTTTGAAATGAAATGTGAAAAAATATAAGGGAAACAACAATGTATTAAAGAATCAAGAAACAATAAAATTCAAATCATGTTGTATATTGAAAAAAATATTCCTTTTTACAATTATAAAAATAGTTTAAAGAGGAACTTCATAATATTATTTTTAAAATAATGACTTTTTTATAAAACATTTAAAATATTTCTTTTTGAAAAAACATGAGTGAAATTAACAAATTATTTATTAAAAAAATTCATGTACACATAAATAAATTAATAAAAATAATTTTCAAAACATGTAAATGAAAGATAAAAATTTAGAAAATAAATATTTAAAACATTTAAATCAAGGTTTTTTATTTAAGGAGTTTCTTACATTATGTATGAATGTGTTCTTCAATTTCCCTTAATGTCATGGGAAACCAAATTACATTTATTAATTACATAATTTTAATGTTCTCAAGAATATATTTTATTTATTAATATTTTATTAATGTCATTTATGGCTATTTTGATGAGTTCAGAAGATCAAAATCATCCTTATAGGGGCGTTCGTTTCATGGTTTTGTGGATGGTTAACTTGTTTATATTTGTGAATGTTCATGTCAAATGGGAATAGTATTGTCCAAATGAAATTATGTGGTATTTATTTACTTCAAAAATTTTAAATGGACCCATATATCATTTTTTTTTCTAACATGAGAATGATTTATTTTATCAAAAATTAATAATAAATAACTAGTTTATTTTTGTTGTTTTTTTTCATTCATGAAAATGTTTGGTTTTAAATAAAATTTTGTCTATATATTAGTTCCATAACCTGAAATAAGTTATAATATATTTATTTAAATATTATTTTACCAAATTATCAGTTCTAAAAGCATATATGACTATGGTAATAGATAATTAATACACATTATTCATCGAGATAGTTAATCTCCATAATTTGGAAAATAGTTTAGTTTCTTCAAAAAAGTAAAGATTAGAAAAGGGATGGATAGAAAATATTCCATAATAAATATAAAATTTATTATATACATGATACTTATATTATTATGTATTGGTAGATTAATGAAATAAGGATAAGATAGAATATTAAAATAAATTAAGAGAGGTTGTTTTTGAAATTTACCTCTTGAATATCACCTATATGAATGATCCATTAAGAAAAATGGAATTGGAATTTTGGTGGTGCCAAAAACTCCATAATTTTTATAGGTAATTGGATTTGAATATTTTTCCTCGGATCGTTGATCCAGAAGGCTCGTGGTGGTTAAGTGGAGTGAGGAATGGGGTTCCCTTTTATAATTGATGTGAGATGAACTTTTGGAATTTCTCAAAATATTAAAAAATAATAAGACTATTCTAGAACCAAATAATTCAAAAAGTACCATAATTTAATAAGGGATGGTATTTTAGACCATATATTATCCCCTATGGCCGTATTTAATATTTTTATGATTTTATAAAAATTTAATAATATATTATATTCTTTTAATATAAGTATTGTCAAATTTGTTACTATTAAAAAATATGAATTAAAAAACATCCAAAATGGAGTCTAATTAAAAAAAATTTAATATCATTTGAATTTCATTATTTCCTATATTATTTTTGTCTTACCTTGAATATCTCAAATTATATTTATTTTGAGATTTTTTATATCATTTCATTATTTTTTCAATAATTTAATAATTAATGCATCATCATTGGATAAGCCTTTAAGTTAACAATTTCATCCATAAAAATTTAAAAAATACCATGTTGAAGATAAATATTTTATATTTAGATATTCTATTTTGGTTCTATCATATATTTTCATGTACATATATTAATAATGTTATATTTATTAGAAGCATTGGTGTGACAAGTATGACAATTCTTAAAATAAAATACTATAAGGGGCGTAGTGTCATCCAAGTGGCTCCAAATGGTTATAAATTTAATCCATATATGATTTTGGTATAAAATATTACATATAATAATCTTGGAACTAGTTTTATATTAATTTTATAACCCATATTATATTTTTTTACCCTTAACTTCCTAATTTACAATTAACCCTTGTTAATAAAAATTACCGAGTTTACTATTTATATTGTCCCAAAATAAAAGGGGACAATTTAATAAATTTTAAAATTAGGGTTCCAAATATAGAATCCATTTTCAACAATTCAATACATATAAGTTTCATTTTAAAATATAAATTCCAACTAGAGAAAGGTAGTGTAAAATGATATTTTTTTGGAAAAAAATCCTCTTTTAAATATAAATTATTTCTATACTAAATTTCTGTATAAAATCCATTAAAAACCATAATTGGATTCATATAAATAAAAAATAACTGATTAAAATTTTATCCAAATCCAAATCATATTTAAACCTGGTGAATAAATTAATGTTTTTAATAAAAATCAGTATTTTTAGAATTTATTAAAAAATTAAATTTTTCATAAATTTATGAAAAAATCACCTTAAAATTTTTTGATACAGTGATTTGAAAAATTAATTTCATTTTATCCAAAGAATTTCTTAAATCTTCTAAAAATTATTTATATTATTTTTAAATAAAGATTAATAAAATTTCTTTTTTTGAATAATTTCTTTTTGATTAATAAAATGGATTTACTAAAAATATAATAGAATGACTTTACTAAAAAAATTAATTATTTAAAAATAATCCATTAATTCACAATCAATTAGTATGACCATTATATTCTTCATAACATCATTAATATTGTTCATGTCCACAAATTTAATGGTCAGGTTATAATGGTCATATTTAAATAATATGATTCTGTTGTTCATTTAATCTTGGTGTTACTCATCTTATACACTATAAAATATAGTATTTTCATTTAAAATATCATAGTGTTAGTTTCTACCCCACTTTATTAAATTTATCCCATGAAATTAATTCATCATAGTTAATATGATTCTAAATTTTCATCATTACAATGATAGAACTTATAAGGGAACTTAATTAACTAGAAGTTCAAAATTCAATTATATCACTTAGATTTTTTTTCATTTGATAGTGCCAATGTCCAATGTTTTCAAGACCATTAATTTGATACCAAATGTAAGGATCCGGACCCATACTTCTAGTTTTAGTACTAGAACATGCAATGCATTTTTCTTCACATAAAATATAACTGAAAAACATATAGTACATCATATAATTGAGAATATTTTATTGTCTAGGTTTTATAGAAATAGAAAAATAAAAAATATAATATCAGAGTCAGAAACATTATAAAATAACATAATTTGTTCATATGCACAAAATCCTTAAATGAAACCATCAATTTTATAACTTCAAAGGTACCTGTGAAAATCATTTTAAAACATAGGATAATAACAAAACCTCCCCAAGGGACATAAAAGAAGAACATTGTTAGTCTAGTGAAAAACGTGAAAACACCTTAAGACCATTTCTTAAAAAAACATACCCAATCAATTAAAATATAATCGTTTTTCTTTAAATAAAATATCATTATATTACATTTATGAAATGATATTATTTCCATCCGAACTCATTAACATGCATAAAAATTTCATGTAGGTTTCATGGGACATCATCATCATATTACCCTTTTAGAACCCTTACAAATTGGAATAACCATATGGTATAAATTTAATATAATCCACCAAAGAACAAAATAATTATCCAATACATTAGATAGTTATAATGGGGCTCACCATTTTTAGTAAATATTAGGTCCACCTATTTTTCTTGTGCTAAAATTGGTCTCAACCCCTCATATAAGGTATATCGAACTCATTTTGAGCTATAATGGGGACCAACCCTTCTTGTAAGCTATAACAGTTTCATCTATTGATATCTAGGTGAAACCATATTAAATAGTTTCAATATACTAAATCATGAATAAAAACATTGATTACACTTCTAAACCCATTCATAAAATTCATTAAGATATCAAAATACATTTTTATTGTGAAAATCACTTTTAAAATCAAAAAATCATGCACATAGTAATGAAACCATTTTCATTGAAATGAAATGTTTAAAATTATATAGAAATAAAAGCATTAAAACTTCATGAAACAATGAAATTCTATTTGTTTCATATGTGAAAATAATAATTCTTTTTTGACTTCGTAAAAAGAGTTGAAATATGAACTTTAAAAGAGAGTTTCTAAAATATAGTCCATTATATAAAACTTTAAAAATATTTTTTTTGAATTTTTTTAAAGATATGAGAAAAATAAAAATTTTAAAACACTCATGTGTATATAAATACATTTATAAAAATAATTTTAAAAACATGTCCATAATAGATAACAATGAAGATGATAAATCTTTAAAACAATGAAAACGAGGTTTTTAGTTAAAGAGTCCCTTACCTTATGTCTGAATGTATTTTGTACCTGTATCGAATGTACTAGATTATAAAATTGGATTTATTAATCACTTATTACAGAACCACTTAGACATATATTTTTTATTTTATAATTTTATTCAGTTCATTTATAGCCATTTTGATGAGTTATAAAGATCAAACTTGACATTCTAAGAGCATTAGTTTCAAGCTTTCAATATTGGTTAACATTGGTATATTTATGGATGTTCATATCAAATGGTAATTATACTCCAGAAATTAAATTATTTTGTATTTATGAACATACATAATTTCAACCTTCCCATATATCATTTTTTATTCTGATATGATGAAGATTCATTTGATAAAACACTAATGCTAAATGTTAGGTTTATTTGGGTGGTTATTCTGTACATCATGAACTAGTTTTGTTGTAATTAATATTTCTCCTTCATATTATTTCCAGAACATATACTAAGTTATAATATATTTATTACAATATGATTTAACATAATAATATTAATATTACCATCCATGAAGTCGGTAATAGAAAACAAAAAATCACTATCCCCAACTATGGTTAATCATCATAATTTGGATAGTGGATTTCGTTCATTAATTAAGAAAAGATGAGAAAAGTGCATGACAAGAAATATTCCATTAAAAATATAAAATTATTTTATAAACATGATACTGATTTTATAAGTATTTTATGGATTAATGTGGTTAAGAGAATGTATAAGAACATATAAAACTAAGAAATATGGTTTATGAATGTTACCTCTTTAATATCACCTCCTAAGATGATCTCTTAAGGAACTTGGAATTTTATTTTTGGTGACACCAAAACCACTAAAAATTAAATAGTGAATTGGATAATAGAATTTGGCATAGGATGGGAGATCTACAAGGCACGATTGAGTGAATTAAAATGAAATTGAGGGTTCCTTTTTACAATTGAGGTGAAGGGAACTTTAGAAATATCAGAAAATATTAAGATATAAAAATATTATTCTAGAGCCAAATAATTTCAAATAGACCATAAATTTATAGAGGATGGTATTTTCGACCATATATTATCCCAAAATTCCTTATTCAATATTTTATAATTATATAATAATTTAATAAAATATTATATTCATGAAATATCATTATTGTCGAATTTGATAGTATTCATTACTATGACATCAAAAACATAAAAAAAGAGTAAAATTCAAAAAAACTATTTCTTTATATGATAGAAATTTCATATGATTTTATATAATTTTTGGATCCCATTTAATATATCCAATTATATATATTTTAATTTTTTTAATGTCATTTATTTCACTTTTCCATTAATTTAATATTTATTCCTTCATCATTAAGAAACCATTTAATATAATTATTTATTACCTAAAAATTAAAAATAAATTACCGTCATGAATATAAGGATTTTATTTTTCATAAGTTTATATATGTCCATTCATTACTTCTAGATGACCATATATTAAAATTTTATACTTACTAAAAACTTGTGTGTTCCATGTTTGAATTTTTATAAAATAAAATACTAAAAGTGACTTAATGTCAACCATGTGGACCCAAAGGGTCATATATTAAATAAAAGTATTATTTTGGTCAAAATATAATCATTTAAAAAAATTAGGGACAAGTGTTAAGATAATTTTATAATATTTATACAATTATTTATACCCTTAATAATTACTATATCGTCGTTTTGAAAGCCTTTAATGTAATAATTTATTACCTAAAAGTTAAAAATAAATTACCATCACAAATACAAATATTTTATTTTTAATAATTCTATTTATGGTAGATCATAGATTCTAGGTGACCATATATTAGAAATTTTATACTTATTAAAAACATTTGTGTTCCTTGCAAGACTTTTCCTAAAATAAAATACTATAAGGGACGTGATGTAAACCATGTGGACCCATAGAGTCATATATTAAATAAAAGGATTATTTTTGTCAAAATATACTAATTAAAAAAATAGGACTGGTGTTACGCTAATTTTATAATAATTATACTATTATTTTTAACCTTAACAAATTTATGATAAATTGTTGGTGGGGCTGTCGTCTCCAGCTCCAGCAGGTTTGGGTGACCTTCTCCTTCTTCCAAAGCCTCCACTGATAGATCTTCTCCCTACTCCCTCTAGTTTATAGATCTCCAGGTTTCTCTCCCTGGTTGAAATGAAGATTTTTTTTTTGTATTCTCCTAGTTTTTATATGGCTTCTTAGGTTGTCCCTCATAAGAAAGTGCTTTATAAAGGGGTGGTGAGGGAGATACACTCTTCTCAGTACAACCTATAGAGGTTTTTGCTTGTCTCCTTACTTCATGAAGGGATGTAGGTGAGATCTACTACTGTAAAATAATCTATCAAGTTTTCACATTTAAATTAATTGAATTTCCCTGTGAATAAAAATAACCTTTTTCCAAAGATGGTTATTTAATCTGGGAGTTTCTTCAGCCCGGTAACATATTCTATGTTTAATTAACCATGTAAGATTCTCCATTTTACCAAGAAGGAAGTCCACACTCCCTCTATTTTAATCTTGTCATTGATTATCTGGAATGTGCAAGGACTGGGGACTCCTATAAAGTCTACTTTAATTCCATCTGAGTCCCAGAAGAATTATGATTCAATGGTGGTCATCCTGGAACCTAAATGGGAGCCATCCAATATTAAATTCTTTTCTAGAAAATGGGTTTGGATTGATCTTTTCATGCTTCTCTAGTGAGCATACATATAAAGGTGTTTTGTAAAGGAAATTTGCATGTGTATTTTATTAACATTATTTCTCCATGTATCTCAGTGAAAGACATTTTTAATGTAATGGAAAATATTTTTTCTTTTGTATATGACAAAAATGATCTACAAAAAATTTAGGTCCTCTAGGAGTTCTTAGAGACTTTTGATCTAATAAGAATATCTTGGTCCACTAGTAGGAATTTTAATAAAATCATGGATCTATTAGAGAATTTTGTTGGATTTGGTATTATTACTAATGGAATGAGAGACATTACCTATTTTATTTCTTATAAGGGACTCTGGATTTCAGTTTTAGTGGGTAAAAATACACTTGGTTCTATAACTGCAAGGGATCTAGTCGTATATTAAGTCGTCTCAACAGATATATGTCTAACCTGCAAGGTCTTGATTTCTTCTCATGGGCCATTATTACGCCCCTAACACATTTATTTTTATATCGTGCTCCAATTATGGTTGATATAACGAATAGAGACACTAGTAACCAACCCTTATGGTATTATTTCAACTAGTATTGGTTGGATGGATTCATGAAAATGATGAAGTGTTTTTTGGTGAAAGTGGAGGGAGAGAGGGATTGGTCCAGCCTTTCAAAATGACATAGATGCTTAAAGAAGGATATTAAAATTTAGTTTTTGAAAAATCCATTAGTAAAAAATAATGTGGAATCAATTTAAGAGGATATTGATGGATTGGAGCCGGAAATATAAAATAGATGGAATGAGAGGAGATTATTTATCCTCGGGGATTAGTTCTTTTTTTGTGTGTGGAGAAGTTGGTGGAGATAGAGAAGTATCTCAAATAATGATCTAGATCTAAATGGTTGAAATATGGAGACATCAACAATTCACACTCACATTAATTTTTAAAGTAAAGGAATAACATGAGGTTTAATATCAAGGTGAATGATGGGTCTTACACAGAGGATGTTAATGAAGAAGGTAGTTTGGCCTTAGAAAATTTTAAAAATGTGTGGGAGGGTGAGGATTCTAATTGATGGTCTAGGTTAGGGTTGAATGAGGTTGAGAAGGACTTCTTGAGTAGTGTTCTTAGGCTGTTGGGAGGCTCATATGATGACATTTTGATAGTGGTACCTCATTTGGAATAAATTCGAGAGGTTTTCTGTTACGTGGATCAAGAAAGTACATGGATCCCAGATGGTTTTATAGGAACATTTTATGTGGATATGAGGGATTTTGTATGGTATTATGTGATTGAATATGTTCATTAACTTTTTAAGGGTGTATCCCTTAACATAAGTGATTACCCCTCTTGGGTGGTCCTCAAACCAATGTTCAAGGAACCATCTGTCCTTAATAAATTTTGGCTACTTTTTTATGTAATGTCTTCTATAAGATCCTTCAAAGTCTTATTACTAGATGTTTTAATTGAGTTATTCCCCATATTATCATTCAAGAGAAACATGGCATTTTTAAAGGCCAGAACATCCATGGGTAAATAGGAATTGCTAAGGAGATGGGGGAATATCTCAATAAAAGGTCTATAGGATCCAATGTGGTTATTCATATGGATATGTACAAATCTAAATATAAACTCAAATAGATTTTCACTTTTCTAGTGATGTGGAGGCTTGGGTTCAATTATTGGTTTTGTGATCTTGGTTTTAAGTTCAATTCTTATATGTTGATTTATATCTCTCTTATATGAAAGGGATTCAACTTCTTCAAAAGTGTGCAGGGAGGGAGGTAAAGAGATCCATTATCTCCCAATATCTTCATATTCTCCTTGGGTTCCCTTTCTAAGAACCTTAATAGATGTATGGATGAGTAATGCATACTTCATTTCAAGCTGCTCGGGGAGGTTTCCATTTCCCATGTTATGTTTGACGATGATTTAATTATCTTCCCTAATTCCAGTTGTAGATCTCTTTATTTACACTTATTGTTTATGTCTATATATGGTGACTTGAGTGGGAAGTGTGTTAACATAAGGAGTAGAATCCACATTATCTCCAATAAATTTTTAGGTAAAAGAAGTAGGTATATACAAGACATTATAGGTATCAAAAGGAAACATCTACCAATGATGTATATTGGGATGCCTATATCTAATGGTCATGTCATGAAATCCATGTTTGATGATATTATCAATAGAATTATGGGAAAGGTATTTTAATAGAAGAAAAAAGTTCTTGTCTTTTGGAGGGTGGGTCACTTTGATCAACAGTGTTTTAAAATCGATTTCAGTGCATAATATTTCAAATATTAACCCTCCTAAAGGGAGTATCGAGAAGATAGAGAATATCATGAATATCATTCTGTGGGATGCCAATTTTATGGGTCAGTTCCATTAAGCCTCCTTTAACAACATTGTGAAACAGGTGGAGGAATAGGGTATTGGTTTATAGGATATGGTTGAGTCTATGTAGGTTAGGCAAGCTCGACCTGTATGGGATTTTATTGAAGGGAATTCCCTTTGGGCCAAGTTATTTAGGGAGAAATGTGGTAAAATATAGAAGTATAGGGGAAGGTGTAGAATGAGGCCCTATAATCTAGCTAGGTGTTCGTCTGGCCACCTAGATATTTTTAATGAGGTGGCATGTTGGTTTGTGGGGAGAGGTGATCTTAGTTTATGGAAGGATAACTGGGCAAGGGTTAAACTCTTCTTGTTGGGATGTCTTATTCATAATATAACCATTAAAGAGAAAAATTGTTATCCTCTAATGTTGGAGGCCATTCTTAATAGTGATCATATGGATATTTTTCAAATCATTATGATGAATGGAGGTGATGATAAATGTTGCTTCCTAGATTTGAGTTCGTTTCATTTCAGTGGACATGATTTTAGGTAGTTGATTCATTCAGAGTTTATGCATGATGATTGGACTCACGAAATATTGTGCAAGGAGATTCCCACAAAAATGAACTTCCTTACCTGGTGGGTGAGGAACCAATCCATTTCTATTGATGATAATGTTCAAGGGTAGGGAATCTCCTGGGTGTCCAGATGATTTTGTTGTGATTTTCCTTTGAGGGATTTAGTTCACTACAATTTTTATCATAGTGATTGGGAAACTCACCTCTGGTCATCCATGAACACAAATGCACTTGTCGGTCATGAATATATCTCCATGAAAAATTCCATCATTTATTGGTTTCATGGTTATGTAGATAAAGATATGGTGGAGAAGATTCACTATATTACTTTTATTTCTATTTGATGGATGATCTGGGAGGCCAGGAGTAGTGAGAGAATGGGTATAAATCTGTCAATATCCTTCATGTAGGTCATATTGACGGCCTTGGTAAATGACATGTGGGCATTGATCAAGGGAGGTTTGAAGTCGGAGATTCTATTTAGATTAATTAATCAACTTGTTATTGCAACCAGTTCAAATGGTCAGTGGGTTATCCGGTTACCCCCATTAACGGGAACCAAACTCAATATTGACATCTCGTTCATGGTTAGAATGATTAGAGGGGGTGGTTTTCTCTGTGACACCATCAGTTCTATTATACATTCCTTTAGTTCTTTAGATGGTCTAGGGAACCCTTTGTGTGTTTGACTTGCATGATTTAAATTTGGTTATCATGATGTGAAATGATTTTGGGATGCAGATTACTGAAATTGAGTCCATCTCTAAGGGGTTGGTCTTTACTATGAAAGGAAAGTGTTCCCGTCCATGGTAAATGATTTATCCCTTTAGATAGTATTATTTAGAGTTTAGGTCAAGGAAAAACATTCATCATACATAGAGGGAATCTAAATTTATAGAGGATAACCTATCTTGGGTTAGATGTTCTAAGAATTCCATCATTATCTTCAATATTTTGGGTTCTCATCCTCTTGAATGTCAGAAATCTGTCCAAGGGTATTCCCTTGGACATCACCATTTCAGACCTCCCATAGACATTTTTATGTATTTCTTGATGGGATTTTCCTGTCACTTGTATAAAAAATAGTATTCAATCAGTAATTTATACAAATTATCCTTAATTACATCAAGAAATAAGATCTTATTGAACCTAAGGGTTATAAATATAATATAACTTATATCCACAAAATAAAAGTGTATTCTTTATCAAATAACCTTTTATTAAAGAACATTTTTTCTATAAGGGTAACATGTACCACAATCCAAAAATAATCATCTCCCATGATATCATTAATCACTATAAAATCTCACCATATAAAACCTAAAATGGGGGTTTTGTCTCTTTGATCTTTTGAGAATCCTTAAACCAATAAAATCCATTATTTTGTCCACAACAATTAAGTTAACATAACATTAAAACATCACACTCTTCTATGTTTACAAAATATTTCCTCTAATACCAACTGTATGGACCTGACCATAAACATTACATAATGATGATTTTTAATTCATGATATCAATCTCTAAAATTTGACGATCATTAATATTTAGAGTTTTATAGAATTATTCCATCACCCTTAGATAAATAAGTATTTCATCCTTTTTTCATCACTTCCACTCATTATTCCTTTTTCCCGAAATAATTTTTTTGAGGATTTACATATTATATATTGATAAAATATTTTCAAAAAAATTTATTTTGACCATATACTTTCCACTAGAAAACTTTTATTTCTATTAAAAAATAATAAAACATTATATGTGCACAAAATTCATAGTAGGAGATATAAAAATATATAATGAAATTCATTAGTACAGGAATACTTATAAAAGTTCACCATTTTAAATAAAAGATTTTAAAAACAAGAAATTCAATACATAAGTAAAAAATTTCTCTTCAAAATGAATTTCATAAAAATTTTAGGATAAATATTAATCTAAAATTAAAATTCAAAAATATTATTTTTAATCATGGAAAAATGATTACATTTTCACAAAGTTATACTTTTTAGAATTATGAAATATAAAACACAATCCTTCAATCATAATATCATTATAATACTTTGTCAAATAATGATATTTTTATAGAAATATAACATAATAAATAAATAATGTATATAAATTTGGACTTCAATTTCTATGTCACTCTCAAAAATTGATTAACCAATATGTTCAAATTCCCTTATCATCTAGAAACCCCCATGAATTTTCAAGCTATAATAGACCAACCGACCCATAGTTTATAATAAAATAACCAATCCTTCTTTAACGACATAACCACCCATCCGTGGAATATAAATGAACTACATATCATTATAAACCATTCCAATTAAGCATAAGATAATTATCAAAGATGTAATTATTATCATTACACTCATTAAAAATATTTTTTCCATCCAAAAATAAAAATTTTGAGATAGTGAAATTTCAATTCCATTAAAATGACTTATTGGAAATTACTATAACATTAGGAAGGATTTTTTTCATTGAATAAAATATTAAATATATTAAAGGATTCCATATATTAAATAATGGTTAAAACAATGGGGAAACCCCATTTACATCGTATAAATTAAAATATGATATTATTTTAAACATTTATTTGGAAAGGTTGTGCCATGGTCAAAAGATCAAGGATCATTTTCTGAAGAAAATAAAATTAAAAAGGTCTAAGAGCGGAATTTTTATAACATTTTTTTTAAAAAAAATATGGAGGAAGATGATCTAACAAGGTGATATCGTTGTTGACTACTTTCTTGAAAATCCCATTCAACACTGATTTTGAATGTTGGAAAGGATGGGTAATGATATGGTTGGATCCTGATAGAAAATGAAAGCACACCATCCATCTAACTATGATTTCCATGAGAGTTGTTTTATATCATTTCAATAAACTTGAAAATGGTGGTAGAGTGACATTATACCAAAGGTATGTCCTAACATTATTCTTTTCAAATGAGACTACATTTATGATTCTTAGCATTATGGATTCGTAGGAATACGATACGCATCATGTTTCATGGTAACATCAAATAATCTTTCCATTATGGTCCTATATATATCTTCATAACTTGAAGGACCCAATTTTTTTAAGAACCATCAATAGTAACTTGTATCCATGTAGTAGGTGGGTCTTTCTAGAAGGCATAAAAAGTTCCCCTATGAGGTCTTTAATTTTCCACAACTCCTAGCTGATAGAGTAATCATAACTTTTGGATGGATTTTTGGTAGAAACAATGTTTTAAAACATTAGTGACCTTTATAGTAGTGTTTATTTTCACCATCATTGCATGATTATGAAAATTTATATTGCTAATAATAAAATGGTTTCTATCATGCAATATAATATGTATCAGTTTTGATGTTGTAGCAATGTACGAGTTCTAGTGTTGTGGAAATAATATAGAATCTATCCAATTTTGTAGTTGATATAGAATGAAATTAGCCTATAGGGGTATGATTTCAAACATATCATAAATATACATCCATAAGGAAATAGATGTAGTGAATGATTAGAAAATTTGTTTGGCATCCCCTCTATGATACTTACACATACGGATATTAGATAATAGTTAGATAAAAAATTATTATAGATTGACATGAGTTGAAATCGTATTTTGAGAAATCATATAGGAAAAATTAAATCAATAAATCCTGGTCCAAGGGTTTTCAATTATTTGAAAGGAAGTTATCCATTATTTATAGCACTAAAATTACGACTATATCAAATCCTATAATCAAGGAAATCATTATATGTAGGTTCCCATGCTAAAAAATCATAAATGGTAAAAATATAATTATTTACCAGGATGTTGATATTATTAAGAATAAACGGTCTTTTTGAATTAAAAAATTCATTAATAGTATTATGATTATGAATAGATAAATGTTGTGAATATACAATGGAAATAAGACAATAACCCATCCAATTGTCAAGCCCCAAAATGGGAGAATACCCGCTATTATTGATCCATCTGGAATAAATGTATTAAAATGAATATTTGATGGTTGGACAAATAAAGGAGTCCATATAGTAAAGAGTAGATTTCATTACCTATTATAGAATTATAGATCTAATAAATTTTAGATTCAGAGAATTATTATTTAGAACATTACAGGTAGACCTTTCCTATAAAGAATCATTAAATAACATGATATTATTGAATCCCTATCCACCATTTGCAAGAGTCTTATATCATTTATAACGAAGAATTTTAATTGTTGAGAATGGTGTTGCATTTTTTTTAATAAGAAGTCAATAGGGATTTAATTTCCAATATGTGTATACAAAGGTGATGTTGGATGTTTTGACAATTATTGATGTGGTGAGGTAATAAATTCAGTGAAGATCCCACATTAATCATGGATTAATATTGATGAAATAATCATGATGATTTTTTAACTAGACTTAAGATCCAAGACATGTATCAAGGAGAAACATGTTTATTCCATCATAAAGAAGACCATTAAATACTCGATTGAATGCGGTGAAAGAAGATCGATCCAATGGATTCCAATTGGATAATGGTTGTGAGAAATTTAGATGATTGTTGAGCTGATCTCTAGAGTTCCAAGACATGTGTTTAAAGAGAACAGATCACTCATTACAACTTTTAAGATCATTCATTTTGTTTTAATTCATGAGGAATGAAGAAATGATCCATATATTATCAATGATTGTATCAATGGAACATAATGAAGATGTTTTATATTCATGATCTTAAAAAAAGGAATAAATGAGAGTGGTTGATGAATCAGAGAAGAGGGAGAGGCCTTGAAACAATTTAAGGTTTCCATACATCATACTTAATGTTAGAATTTATGTTTATCATTTTTTATGGTTCATTGTCAAAAAAATGGCCATCCAAGGATGCCATATGAGGTGCTCACCTCAAGAAAATGCGGGACCTAAGGGTCAATTGCGCTTGAGGGATGACCTCAGTGCCATCCCCACTTGAGGCTGGTCTGCAGACTGTGTACAAACCCACAGGTACGCACGGTGGTGAACACGTTTGTGGCGCATGCATAGTGGGCAGTAGGTGTGCACCTGAGGAGTAGGGTGGGTGCTAAGAGCATGTTCGCAGGGTGAACATAGTGCGAGGCAACTCCAAAGGGGGGAGAGGATAATTCTATGCATCAGATATGGAGGCTTCTTTTAGAAATAAGCTGCATACCGTGTCTCTGTTTCGATGTTGGATGAGTTTAAAAAATGAAGAGTTAATCCTGACTGTCAATCTGAACAGGCATGAGATATTGGTCACATGAAGCATCCCGCGTCTCGGGATCTAATTGCCACTTCAAATCTATCTGTTCCACATGGTGTTTAAAATATGGTTGTCTGGTCCTCTACAGTGGTTATCTCCAACCTCTCGACATCTTGTGAAGCACCCTTTCCACCTGTGAACCAATGATTAAGATGAACACAATTCTCATCACTTCGGCCACCAAATAACATCTGGTCAATCCTATAGAGATCATTTCGATGTCATGATAACATGAATGTAATTAAATTTTCATGCATGAAAATATAATGAAGAATATCGTGTGGGAAAATAAACCAAAGGTGCAAGGCCACGTCATGTCACTCAAGCTCTCAACAAAAAGACTTTCATGCATTACTCTTCACATGCACGTGAGGATGTCACTGAAAAATATGAGAGCCCATGTTGAACAGATTCAAACAAAGATATAGAAATCTTATCTATAGTTTGAAAATATTCAAGGCCGAATATCTCGGCTATTGAAAGCATTGAATCTTGTGGCATCTCATGCTTATTTTCACAGTGATCCTCACCTATAAATACAGAGCCCTTGATTGAGGGTCAAATGTTGAAAACATTTAGACAAGCTATCATTTCCAAGAAATAGATCACTACACAATGTGTTTCCATGCATCCTATCTATGAGAAAGAGTTCTATGATTTTCTTACACTAAGGAGAACCTTGAACAATATTGGTTCACAAAAGTGGAGACATGCACCCTTTGTGTCATGATACCCATAAGTACATGATAGGTTCTTTGAACCCTCACCGCATCTTCATGGATGTAATACCGTGGGTAACCAACTATTATTGATCACCATTTTTGTACTCTTTTAAAGACAAAACCAAAGAACCTACATAGTTCTGTGAAGGAGACACACGTGCTCTCCTTGTGTGAAGAGGAACCCATGACCCCTCTTGGTTTCACGATGCAAGGACAGAGATATAATAAATGGATATTATATATATAAATTTCCATTATATAAGAAGAATTTCCCATACACATTTCCCATCTATCAGGGTTTTTTCACTAAAAGAATAAGGATAATGCATGCATGATGCACATGCATTCATATGCATGATTTGAGATACCCAAACAAGACAAAGAGTGGATCACACCCATTCAGGATTGAACAAGACTTAATCTTTTATACACACGTGAAATATAAAATAAAATGAAATAAATAAGATATTGTGTGTGTACATGTGATGAATAAAGAAGTGAGAAGAAAGAGTAGGAGAAAATGGAGAAGAGTGAAAGCATTAATGCATGCCCCTGAACACATAAAGAAACTTAAAGAAATAATTTTTGTGTGTGAATATTTAGTAAATAAAATGAGAGAGACAATGCATGTTAATGAAACACACTCGTTGAATCTAAAATATTTAGGATACTTTGTGTCTGGGATTACAAGAAAGATAATATGCGTGCATGCAATCCTGTATAATCAAATTCATGTGTGTCAATTCAAATGATGGTAAGTGAGATGATCTTCTGTGTTTGAATAATCACATAAGTGTATGTGATTCATTCCATGAAAACAAGTATAAGTCCTAGTTCATTCAGTTATTTCACAAAAGAAGATGAAATTGAGATATACAAATAAAATATTTATTGGATCTCATGAAATTAATGCATGAAGTATATGAGTTTTGAGACTGAATCCATATAGAGTTTAAGAATATCTTTTATCAGAGTTTACTGTTCTTCAGAATCCAGGAAGGCAGACTAAGATGATATTGTGAAGAATCGTTCTTACATACTTAAAGAGGTTCTGTGCATCACTTGAACACATATAAGTGAGGATGGGTCTTCATTAGAAGAAGAAATAAATGCCTGAGTATTTTTGAATTAAAGATTGATCATCATAACTGATCAGAAATATTAATCAAGGCCAACAGAACTTATCAAAGGCTATTAAATATTCTAGAAGAGATACACAGGAATGTGTGATTCAACAAGCCCATGTGGGAATATCAAAATGTCCATCCATAGTGAATCAAGATGCATCTCTAATCAAATCTAGGAGGAAGAAGTCTTCACATGTGACTCTGATGAAGGCCAATGGGACTCTAGTAACATTGTGGGAAGTAGTACAAAGAACCTCTTGTGGGGCATAATAGAGATACAATGGGACTATATATTGACCATTGTAATTACTAACCAAACTATACGGGAGAATCTATGTTGGGATGAATAACATACACAACAAGGAGTGGGTCTTTGAACCAAACCATGTAAATCCTTGTGTTCAGTGAAATTATATTTAAAACATCACTCGATGTAAGTCTGGGAGAAACAAGAAGAGTGCATATTGATTTTAACCATCCATAGATAAATAATTGAAAAGAATCAGTTTTTAAAAATATTCAAAGGGATCGCTGATTCACCCCATCCCCCTCTTAGTGATTCACACTGATATGTCACTTCTATAATTAAAATACTTTCAAGAGTGCTTCCAATCTATGTTCCCTTTTTAATGAATAATATAAAAAATTTATAATATAAAGGGGCCATTTATAAACCATCATGGAATATAAACATTTAGAAACAATGGTTTATTTAACAAGGATTATTCTTCTATAAATATAATGGGACATCCTTTTCCAAGAATAAATTGGATTCGTTATTTGATGTAAAACTCTAGAATAATAACTAAATTTTTTCCATCCCCAAAATAGAGGGAAACCATCATAGGTGAAGGTAAAATACCCCAATTTGATGTCATATTCATTCATGAAATGAAATTTTCAAGAAAATAAAAACCTTTTCCAAAATAAAATAAAATAATTATTTCAATATATATCCTTACCCGAAATGACTTTATAACAAGGGAGATATTCCTTAATATTTTCAATATTTATTTTTCACACTTATAAGAATAGGAAAATTTCAACTTCATAATATAGATGAAAATGTATAGAAATATTTCATTTATAAATAATGAGATTAATTTTACCTTGATCCAAAAAATTTGTGAGGATTATGATCAAATAGTCCCCAACAATATAGAAAATAATCCTAGATAGTGGATCACCCTATCTAAACCATTTTGAGAATTAAAAAAATCAGTAACAGAACAACTGATGAGAACAAAGATATGAGTAGAGTTAAAAGTTTTAATCATGTTGAAAAAGGTATAATTGAAACCAAAAATTTCAAGAACATTGTATATGATGCTCCAATTTTTAGTATCAAAAAACATTCTGAAATCATGTTTAATAGAAATTATACATCCCCTATTTTCTTCCTTTAGTAGATTGATCCACCTAAAAGCTGATAATAGACAATATTGAAAGGTTCTACCATTCACATAACCAAACATAATCCAAGAGAAAAATTTGTTTATAATTTTGGAATTTCTATTAGAAAGAAGCATCATGATAATCTTATATATGGTGATGATAAGGTCTATAAGTCCAAAAATGTGTATCTCAAAGGAATTATCAACTATGAGAATCTAAAAAAGGAATTTTGAATTAACTCCATGTGGAATAAATCCATTGGAGAAGAAATATTTTACCATTTTACACAAGTTAAGATGGATTAAATCCCATTAATGTGGAAAAAAATGTGTTGGTAAAATCATCAGGCCCCATAGCACTATCCGAATTCAAAAGAAAGACTAAATCATTTATTTCAAAATCAAGAGGGACAAAATTAATTAAATTATTGTCTTCATTTATAACAATTTAAGTAAAGAGAACAAGAATTAAATCATAATTTAGATAATACCCAATAAAGATATTGGTAAAATAAGGAACAATATGATTAGAAAAGATTTACTCATGGAAAATAAATAATCTCAATCCCTAATAAAGTTAATAGGTCTACAAGATTTCTACGATCATTAGAGATAACAATAAAATTTTCCATTTTTATCTCCATCCTTGATCCAATTTAAATTGAAAATATTCTTTTCAGGTCCGTCCATTGTAGAGAGAAGAGAGTTTAACATGGTATTAATCTTTATTTCCTACTCAAAATCATAAATGGAATTAGAATTGGTAGTAGCATATTACATCTGATTAAGATTGTATTTAATATAGGAAATCTAATTATCAATTTTATTATAGGTATCACTACTCTAACCCATGGTTTTCTCATCATGATTATCAGCTTCACGTTACAAGGAGAATAATATTTTCAACAATTAACTGAATTCCAATCCTTCTGAACAACATTGAAACAATCAAGGCGAGATGCCATGAAATTATTAAATATTAATGGGAGGAGAGATATATAACATAGAATAGAAATATTGTCCAAAACTAGATTTTTATCATAATTTATTCTTCTAAGGGTGGTCTTGGATATTATATGCCATTTTTTAAGAGAATTACAATTAGAGAAGGATAGGTAAATTCTACTAGAAAATTTTCTAATCTAATGTCTTCTATACCAATCATATTTATCACTATATAAATTAATATCAATCATATTAATAAAAATAATGAATTATTTAATCTAATTTTAAGATATAATATAATTATATGGTCTCATATGTTCGCTATGATATATAATAGAATTTATGTCACAAATAATAATACAACGATTAGGTGATCTACAACTTAAATGATCCAAATTCTTCCAAAATATTATTATGTATTTTTAAATAATGTTATCATATATGAAGGATGAAAACATAATGAAATTATGAAAAACCACCTCACAATTAAAAATATGTTCTTCAATGTTGAAATCATTATCAATGTTCATAGATAAATGAGAAAACACTGAAAGAGAGTCTGTAAGATAATAATTGATATTATAACCAAAAAATAAATAGCCTATTTTTTCTAAACTTGATGAAGTAGGGGAATATTTTTTTGTAGGATATGAATTAGAAATGTTTGAGGACTATTCATATTAATAAACATTTTTTTATAAATTATGTGTTGTAGGGTTTTCCACTCCATGAAAATTCCAAAAAAATTATATTCATTTGCACATGTTTATTGGGGTTGGAAACCCCTTTATGTTTACATCACATTTTCTTCATCATTCTAATTTTTCTTGTTGGTCTATGAATTTTTCACTATAAATAGAAGTTGAATCATTATTTTTTAGTATAGTAATTGATGTAAAATCACTATCGCTATATCTGTATTCCTTTGGAGTTAAGAACGTCTTGTGATCATCACACGTATCATCCAAAATCTTATATTTTCTAGGACTAATATTGAAATATGAATTGGTTTTTTTCACTATATCAACCCCTTTAGATTGATACATCATGAAAAAAATCAGGACTTACATGTTTAGCATATTTTTACTCATCTCTGCCTTCTTAACTAGTGATCTCTATGATCTCATTCTCAAGGAGTGTAATGAGGCCAGATATTCCTTCAATTTCTAATATATCATGGATCTTCAAATCAATATCACTAATGATAAATTTATATTTATAATTCACTCTGTACTTGGATTATTCATACCTTAAAATATGAAATTATTCACTTTTCCTTAATTACATGCCTTTCCTAAAGGAATAGATTTTAGAGTGTCATTTGTAAAAAATGGGAGGTCTCTATAGTAATCGGATATCCTTGGGACATTGAGTTGATATGATATGAATTGTACTTACAAGGGGTAAAATGAAAAATATATTCAATGAGGGGATTTTCCTTGTTATTATTTGAGAGTTCATGGATGTCTTTAGGTTGGGTGTAGTTAACCACTATCCAAATATATTAAGAAAATTTAATTTCTATTAAATCATATTTTGTTTCATACTCTTCTTCTTCATGATATCAGCCTAAGGAATGATAGGTTCATATCTTCAGGTAGGAATGATATCCTATATTTTCACCCATTCACTAACATCATTAATATTATAAGGTTCACCTTTGTCGAAGATAGTGGCCTTTCATTTTTTATTTCTCTTGATATATTTCCAATCACTCCGAGGGGGTCATTTTACATGCTTTTTAATCACTTTTTAGTTGTAAATTTAGTGCATATTTTTTCTAAAAATATCACTGAAAGTAGGATTTTAATTATACTCTACCATGATATCTTACTTGTAATCACTAGTAGCGAAGTTGATGACATATAAAAGTTTTTAATCTTAATTTTAATTAAAGATAATTATAGAATATAGGCTTAGATCCTTATTAAATATGTGTTTATCAGTATAAATGTCGTCATCTAGGTTCATCTCATGCAGGACAAACCGAAGACTGTGATTCTTATCTGAGCCCCCGACAGACCGACTGTGCTCCTAATCAACCATCATCGATTGCATTGGAACCATATCAGTGAGTTCGTTCTTATTCTAGATTATCTTATCTTGATTTATTCTATTTCATGAGATATCCTTAGTTGATCGTTTTTTATGTTTTTGTATATCTACCATATTCTAGGTCGATTCAGGGGACGAAGATCCAGAGTGACCTTCTTACAACATCGAGGTAGGTGGTTTGTGCATTTCTATAGATTTTCATTGAGTTATATATGAAAAGGTTCCCAATATGCTAGTTTTGGGTATTGCGTGTTTAGGGAGTTTAACCCTAATAATTCCCGTTATGGATTCTGTTCTTGAGTAGAGGTATTTGTTAGTGAATAGGGTTATTTACCTTGTTATGGATGTGTCTTCCCATGTTTGATTCGATATTGAACGTTTGGTCTAGGATTTCCTGATAGGATGATTTTTTTCCATTCCTTGAGTTGTTAGGATAGAGTTACATTATCTAACATACTTTGATATGCTTTGTAGTTGTTTATCCAAGTAGTTTCTGAGGTTTATTTTGGCAGTTTAATTTCATTTGTTCACGAGTGACTTACATAGGGATGTGGGAACCTGGTGTAGTTAGGCCATAGGGGGAATGGATTTTGAGGGCTTCCCTAGAGTGTTTGTTTTACAATTTATGTTGTGGGACGATAGGGGGTGTACTTGTGTGCTCTCTTAGAGTGTATGTAGTTCCACATTGCGAGACAACATGAGGGAATCAGACATTGACTGCAGCCTCGGAGTGTCTATTGTTACCATTATGAGACCATAGGGGGAATTGAGGGTGGGTTATTCCTCATAGAGTATTTGTTAAAGCAGAACCAAAGGGGTTAGACTGTGAAAAAATCCTAGAGGTTTTCTTGTGTTTGATTGGATATTTATTTTGAGAAATTAAAATGAATGTATTGGAAATTGTACGATTATTTACTTTTGTGTACTTCCTTCTTTATTACTACATTTTGCATAATTCCATATATATATATATTCACTGTCTATTAGGAAAATATATTGGGGTGTTTGTCTACTGGGATTTTCCTTACACCCTTTTTGGGTCATGATTTTGGGCCCAAACAGATTATATTGCAGCAGGTATAGATATGGGAAAGCACCCATCTACTTTAGGTACTTGACTGATGTGGATCTAGGGAGCATAAGACTAATCTAATCATGAAATGCTATTGGAGTTGTATAATTTTTTTCCTTTTTACCTTGGTTTTGTACTATATTCCATCTTTGTGACTTGTTTGGTTACTTTCCTAGATAAATGTACCATGAATCATTTATATATGAGCTTCAGTTGTTTATTTCTTTTAGTCTTACACTGTTTACATGTTGCATGTTATTACTACTTCGACTATTGTTATCTATTTATTTCCCATGTATTACTCTACCAATGAGGGAATAGTTTCCCCACTGTCATACCAAAGAAACTCATTGCCAGTCAGTAGCCTCTGGTATTTGGGGAAATGCGCTTGAGGCCATGTGAACAACCGGGTACAGGGAACCTCTAGGTGGCACCCAGAAATGGGACGTTACAAAGTGTTATCAGAGTAATTTTTTTCTTCTTGACATACTATTTGGAGCCTATAAACAATGATCTAAAGTAATAGGTAGTTAGTAAAAAGTTGTTCCTAGGAGTAGCTAACTCGTGTACAGGGACAAGCTAATTTACCTCGATTATTTCAATTTTATGGTTTTACAATTATTACAGTTGGTTTGATTTCACCGTTGGGTGATTCACATGTTTTGTGTCGTTACCTTTAATATTATTGAGGATATATTTCTATTGAAACCTGATGATATGAGGGTGTGCCATCTCATGCATCATAATTTTTTTATCTATATATCACATGACATGCATTCTTGTCATGCCATTTAGGATGCATTATCGATTTCATGTTTTTATGATAGATGTTGTGCTAGATATGCTTTCTATTATGATAGATGCTTTGATAGAATACCTTCTATTGGATAGGGTATTTGATTGTGTTAGGTTTATTTTGAATGCATTCCAAACATTGGTCCCTAAGGTGTTATGGGCCATCAGGGATTAGAATTTGGTGGATCATTGCATTGTTATAGTGTATATGACATGGAGATGATGCCAATATTTTATTCTTGGGTAGTATAGGCCTCCCAAGGACTGGAATTTGGCACTTTAATGATAGTTTCAGGATTTTGTGGGATTATGTAGTTGTTTATGAGGCTTACTATATAGAAAAACCCAGAATACAAGGTGTGTATTGTGGAATACATTCCATGTATCCTTCTGTTCGGGACAAAAAAAATTAAGTACACACCGTGTACTTTAGGTACATGTCATGTAGTCTCTAACCGTGCTACTTCAAGTGTGGTAAGATACAATGAGTTGGAAAATCCTTGGAGGAAAACACCTTGTATCGGACGTAAATTCGGTGTTGTAAGGACCATGTGTCCACCCGTGTGACTAACGACACAGAGAGATGAAACTTAGGTGATTCATGTTGTGTCCATCTTGAACACATCGTGTAGTGTAACCCCTGTATCCAGATGTGTGGATAACAAAACAAGCCAGTGAAATCCTTCTATTACATGCCGTGTCTAGCACAAAAACACTATGTAGATCCCTACATGTCTACGAACATGTTTCTAATGACACAGACCGTTGAAACTTAAGTTTTACACACAGTGTTCAGGGTGAACATTTCATGTAGTCTTGTTCTAGGAGAACCGTGTGGGTTAGTCGTGTAAAAGATCTTTGGAAGAGGAAAATTATTCAATTACACACTATGTCTTGGGAGAACATGTCTTTTGTATTGGGTGTTACACGACCAACATTGGAAGGAGTACATGCCCATGTAAAGGCTTAATGGAACATGTTGTGTAGGGTTTATACACGTCGTGTATCCACTTTTTAGAAATATTGAATTTTTTCTTCTTCGGTTCATTTTCTGCAGTTATAAGTTTTCAATAATAGATATAATTAAACTAAGGTGTGTGCTTGACCTTGTAGTTACAAGACACCGAGACATCCTCCGGTCATACACCATATTCAGGGTGGTGATCAGACCCGAGACAAGGTAGATTATGGAATTCCAGCAGATCCTCCGGTCCTTACCATCATATCACCATCCATTATCCCGGATATAGGTGATGAGGAACAGTTTTGAAAGGAATTCATGAGTTTTATGCAGACCTATAGGGGATTACCACATCCTACCCCATCTATTGCAGAGTTGATGTGGGTTTTTATACAACAGAATCAACCCACTTTCTCAAGGGATAGTGGACCCGAGGCTACAGAGTCATGGATAGAAGCCATGCTATCGATCTCTGAGCATATCGAGACACCTCCACAGAGGAGGATGAAGTATGTTACCTGTAAGCATTGGTATTCTACAATGAGCTGGTGGGATGTGATCTCATAGGTGGGATGCTAACATGTTATGGCTTGGGATGAGTTCCAGCGCGCCTTCTACGATTACTTATACCCGGAGAATTTGAGGGCCGATTGAGCCTAATAATTCATGATTCTAGAGTAGGTTACTCTATCATTTATAGATTATTCTTCATACATCACAATGATACAGTGCTTCAAACCCATCACATGGGGTGATGAGTTATTCTTGGAGAGGAATTTTGAGGATTTTCTCAGGCATGACATCCAATCTGAGGGGAACAACTTCAGGTTGACTTCCATCACTTATATAGTCAACCAGGCACTGATCAGAGTATGTAATCTAAGGAATTCTATGGATGCGAATCATGGTGGCTCGACATCCTTAGTTACTACCCCTCCAACTGACAATAGGAAGTGTCGTGTGGAGTCTACGTGTTGAGATCCGAGGAGGTCAGATACTTCTTCTGGTAGCCAGGTAGTGTGCTAACTGTGTTAAAAGGGAGGTCATATTTGGCCACATTTCCAAAGTGACCCAATGGAGTGCTGATATTAAGTCAAGATGGTTCATCTTCAGCACTTCTGTTAGTTTTTCTCACCAGTTTCTAGGGATATGGGTTCTTATATGACTCCGCATGAAGGAGGAGGACCACCAGTTTCTCATCACTCTGGGAACTAGAGTTCGTCTGGAAATTCATATCGAGGTGGAGGTTATGGTCATGGTATCTAGCCACTAGGATTTAAGTGAAAATAAGGTGTATTAGCTCAGGGTTTTCAGGCAGGGTCTCAGCCCCGTGGTACAGGTCAGACTAGTACAGTGGAGCAGACCCTACAGGATCAGGATCCCGGACTCTCTATAGTTTAGGTTATTGTTCTAGTTTCCTCGGTTTTAGATTCTACACTTTTTGATATGGTATATTCCCATAGTTTTATATCATTTTCTATTCTGGAGAGACTTGGGATATATTTATTTACCACTGCTTATGTCTTGACATTGGACACTCCATTGGGGACATAAACAGCTAGTGTACGTTAGTGCAAGGAGTTCCCTCTTGAGGTGGGTGGGTGTCACTACTTGTGGGACCTCTATATCTAAGAGATTACAATCTATTATGTCATTCGTGGAATGTACTAGTTAGTTCCCCTCTAGGCTATTGTGGATTGTTATATTTTTATGGTGAGTTTCACATCACTAAAGGGGTGTTTGATCCTACACAAGGGTGAATGTGATGTCCATACGAGTAGAGTGGGACCCGATCATCATCAGTTGGGAGGAGAAACACACCATATTTATAGTGTATATCTATTTTACTAACAGACTTCATAGAGAGACATTACTCTAGTGGTGGATTGTTTCATTCATGTCTTTCCAGATCACTTTTTAGGCTTACCTTCAGAGCAAGAGGTAGACTTTTCTATTGATCTTGTGTCAAGGGTGGCAACAGTATCCATTCATCCTTATAGGATGGCTACACTAGAGTTACAAGATCTCAAGAATTAGTTAGAGGAGTTACAGCTGAATGGTTTCATCTGACCATGTACTTCTCCTTGGGGTTTTTGTGTCATGTTTGCGAAAAAGGTGGATGGTTCCCTCAATCTTTGTGTGGATTATTGGAAGATGATCTAGTTAATGGTCAAGAACCGGTATACCTTACCAAGGACTTATGATCTCTTAGATCATCTTTGAGGAGCCCAGGTGTTGTAGAAGATTGACATGAGATCTGTTTATCATCAGTTTCACGTTAGACCATATGATATACCTATTATGGCCCTTTAGTGTAGGTATGATCTATACGAGTATGTGGTTATATCTTTCAGACTCACGAACGTGCTTGAAGTTTTTATGGAACTGATGAACCGAGTGTTCCATGAATACTTGGATCCTTTCGTTGTAGTCTTCATGGAATATATCTTGGTGTACTATAACACTCAACATGACCGTGCCACACATCTTCAGATTGTTTTGAGTACACTAAGAGAGCATCAGTTATGTGTTGATATCTCAAAATGCCACATTTGGATGGACCTGATTCACTTCTTGGGTCATGTTATCTCCGAGACAATAGAATCAGTGAAACCCAAGAAAGTGAGAGAAATAGTTTCCTGGGAGTATCCAAAGAATGTCTTTGAGGTATGGAGGTTCCTTGTGCTGGCTGGGTACTACAGACATTTCATGCAGGACTTTTCACACTTTCCAGTGCCATTGACTAGCCTGACTAAGAAGGGTGCAGAGTACATGTGTTCAGATTCTTGTGAGTCTGCCTTTCAAGATTTTAAGGAGAGGTTTAATTCACCAACAATACATTTTTTTGTAGAGCTGTGAAAGAGTTACACAGTTTACTATTATGCATCATGTATCGAGATGGGAGTAGTGCTTATGAAGGGGGGGAAGGAGTTGTTGTGTATGGGTCTTGGTAGTTGTGGCCACGTGAGAAGAATTACCTGATGCATTATATCAAGTTGGCTACATGTGTTCATGCATTTCATTTTTTGAGAAATTATCTTTTAAGATATAATTTTTTAGTTTTCAATGACCACAAATGTCTCAAGAACATATTTACTCAGTGTGATCTGAATTTGAGAAAGATAAGGTGAGTTGAGTACCTTCAGTCCTTTGATTTCGACCATTCATACACACCTGGGAAAGGAAATGTAGTGGATATTTCGTTGATAATGAGAATGAAGATACATGAGGTTCAGGAGGCCGACAATGAGTGACAGATTATAGCTCTATTCTATAGGATGCATTCGGTGGTGCACGATAGACACGGTCTGACGTTTCTTTCATCTGTATCTATTAACTTTACTCATCTTAATTTATAAAGAATGAGGCAGCTATCAGATTCTGAGGACCTATTACTACTAGAGACTATGTCATTATAAGAACCTATTCCTGGATAGATCATAGGGGAGGATGAGATATTGTATTTTCTTGGGATCATGTTGGTGTTAGCAGACATACACGAGGAGTTGATGTGGGATTTTCCCTCCTTAGTTTAGTATGTTTGTCCTACTGTTACCAAGATGTTTCAAGATCTACACTTTCAGTATTAGAGGAAATGTATGATGAGATATGTCCCTAGTTAAGTGATGAGATGTTCCACCTATCAGTAGGTGAATGCAGAGCATCAGCGACCAGCAAGGATTTTGTAGCAGTTACCCATTATTGAGTGGAAGTGGAATGACATCGTGATGGACATTGTTACTGGGTTACTGAGTTTGACTTGAGGGAATGATATAGTTTGGGTTGTCATTTACAAACTCACAAAGGTTTCACACTTCTTGCCAATCAAGGAAACTTTTAGTGTGGATGATCCGGGAAGGTTGTACATATGAGAGATTGTATGTTTACATGGGGTTCTAAACTCCATCGTTTTTTATAGAGATACTCATTTTACGTCTCGGCAATGACAAGGATAGAAGAGTGACTCAGATACACAAGTACTTCTGAGTACAACTTACCATCCCCAGACATATGGCCAGTCCGAGCAAACTAATCTCGTGCTAGAGGATATGCTTCAAACATGCATCCTAGATTTTTGAAGTTATTGGGAGAAGAACATACCCTTGGTGAAGTTTTCTTATAATAATAGTTTTCATGACACTATTATGATGAAACATTATGAGGCTTTGTATGGTAGGACATGCCGATCACCCCTATGTTGTCTAGGGGCCAGAGAGGTAGCTATACAGGGACCTCATATTTTCTATGAGAAGATAGTGCAGGACGAGTTGATTTTCAAGAGGATAGATACTGCACAATCATGACATAATTCTTTTGCTGGTCAACGAATATGACCTCAAGATTTCGAGGTTGGGGATTAGGTTTTTCATTACGTCACACTGATTTTGGGACATAAGAGGATAGGAGACAGCGTAAGCTTTCACCAAGATATGTCGGTTAGTTTGAGGTTTTAGAGAGAGTCGGGCTATTGGATTATCGGTTGCAGTTACCTCATAGGTACCGATCTATAGACAATGACTTCCACGTTTCTCAAGTACGATGCTATTTCGGAGAACCGTCTCATATTTTTTTCACCAAAGGAGGTTGAGTTAGAGGTTGATGTGTCATTCGAGAAGCATCTTATCTGGATTTTTTATCATAGTGTCAAGGTTATATGTGGTTGATATGTTCATATGATGTGGGTGATGTGGCAGGACGAGCGAGTATAGGATGAGACTTGATAGATGGTGGTCGATGTATGAATATAGTGGTCAGAGCTATTCGAGGATAATTTTTCTACGCCGCCTTGCTAAGGAAATTCGGGGATGAATTTTTTAAGGGGGGAAGCTTTTTAGAATCTGAATAATCATTTTAGGTATGGATCTTGATTTTATGGTGTTTTTGTGAAAAAATGGAGAGTATAGAAGTTTAAGGAGTACATGACATGTACATATCAGTACACGTTGTATACCCAGTTTCTGCGGGTAGTCATGTACTCGCCATGTAATGACCAAGTACATGGCTGTGTGGGGTGACCTAGAGACCGCATAAAGCATGCCCCAGTAAAGGTATATCCATTCCATGTATATTAAATAAGAGACATTGTATTTTTATTTTTATTTTTTATATCAGACCTGGATCACATCTAATCGACAGAAAGGTATTCTTCTAGGTTCGTCTCATCCAAGAGCGACTGAAGACCAAGATTCTTCTCCAAGCCCCAGATCGACCATTTGTGATCCAAATTAACTGTCATCGATTACGTTGGAACCACATCAATGTGTTATTACTTGCTCTAGAGACTCTCCTCATGATTTATCCTCCTTCATGATATATCTCTGGTTGAATGTTTTTTACATTTTTTCAGATCTACGACATTCTAGATCGATTTGCGGGCCGATATTCAAGAGTTACCTTCATACAATTCCAATGTAGGTGGTTTGTGCCTTTATATATATTTTATTTGAGTTATATGTGTGAATGTTCCCAATAAACTTGTCCGAGGTGTTTGGTGTTTAGGATGTTAAACCCTGTTAATGCCTACTATGCCTTTTGTGCTTGGGTAGAGGTGTTTGTTTGTGAATAGGGTTATCTACCTTGTTATAGATCTGTTTTATCATGTTTTATTTGATATTTACCATTTGGTCTTTCTTTACCTATTATGAAACTTTTTTTTCATGCCTGGTGTTGTTAGGATAGAGTTATATTATTTGAAATGTTGTAATACGCTTTGTAGCTATTTCTCCAAGTCGCTATTGAGGATTACTTGGGCGGTTCAATATCATTTGTGCATGATTGACTTACACTGGGCTTTGGGAACTTGGTGTAGTTAGACAATAGGGGAAGGGACGCTGAGGGCTTCCCCAAAGTGTCTGTTTTACTCTTTACATTATGAGAACATAGGGGGATGGACTTGTGTGCTTTCTCTATGTTTCTGTAGTTCCACGTTGCAAGACCATATGGGGAATTTTACATTGAGTGCTTCCTTAGAGGGTATATAGTTACCATTATGAGATCATAGGTGGAATTGATAGTGAGTGCTTACTTAGAGAGTCTTTATCAAAGCTGAACCACACTGGTAAGACTTTGAGAACATCCTAGAGGGTAACATGTGTTTTATTTTTTGTTTATTATGATAAATGAAAATTAATTTATTTGAAACTATAAGATTTTTTAGTTTTTATTACTTCCTTTTTTATTGCTTCATTTTCCATATTCCCTGCAATATATATTCACTAACTGTTAGGAACATATATTTGGGTTGTTACCTACTGGGATTTGTCTCACACCCGTTTTGGGTTATGATTTTTTTCCCAAATAGATTATATTGCTGCATGTATAGATAAGGTAAAGCACCCTTATACTTTATGTTATTGACTTATGTGGAGCTGGGGAGCATGGGACAAAGCTGAGGCTTGTAATTGTATTGGAAGGTTTTTACTTATTTTTCCGTTGTACCTTAGTTTAGTACTATATTCCATCATTATGGATTTTTTTCCAACTTTCCTATATATATGTTTCATACATCATTTATATATGAGATCTAGTTGTTTATTACTTTCAGTCTTCCGCTGTTTACTTATTTCATGTTATTATTACTGCTACTATTACTATCTATTTATTCCACTGCATTACTCTACCAATGATGGTATAGTTTCCCCACTATCACACCCAAGGCCCTCACTACATGTCAACAACCACTGGAATTTAGAGAAATTCACTTGAGACCATGTGACCAACCGGGTACCGGGCACCACTGGGTGGAACCCGAAATAGGGATGTTACATTTGGTTTCAAAGAAACTAAATTTAAACCATAAATCATGCCCCAGATTCGATCCATAGAGTTCCTCTAGGTGGAGAGGATAATGAACATGTCCTATTCTGATAAACACAAATACCAGGATTCAATTCCATGTTTCCAAACATCCAAGATAAATTCAAATAATCTTAGGAGACCTGAATAATATGATAATATCCTCATCCAATTTTAATAAAATTCTAATTGTTGTTTACATAATATTGAGAGACTCAAGACTTGAATTTTTTAATAGACCATGGTTTATCATACTTTATATATGTGATGTTCCCCAATATATAAAACATAAAAATTTGAGTCCTTTGATGAATGGACTCATGGTTAGTGGTGACTAAAAAAACTATATCCACTAATTTTAGGAAAAAATTAATATTGTAAGTTGTTCCTATATATGCATATTATCCTTTTAGAACCTATATGAAAGGTATTCATTTAGATTTTGATATGGCATCACTCTTTTAATCAATATTATGATATTTATTCTTAGCCTTTATAAGGAATTTGAAGTCGTAAAAGTATTCATTTTAGGAAATTGATATAAACTAGAAAAGAGACATAATATATCATTTAAATTTTTTTTTCATATATATAAATTCCAAAAATAATATTATGAATATTGGCATGGAAGATATAGATTTTGAAAATTGTCCTTCAAAATTTTAAAATGGTGTTTTTAATCTACTATTTCCATTACCTCGATTTTATATCATCACACGCATTATTTATCTTCCCAAAGAGAGAAAATATGTTAATTATTTAATTCTTAAGATCCTTTTACATTTTTATTATTCACTTTATTTATTTATTATAATTTTATATTCAAATACAAAATAATTTATGTTCATGTTATACATTTTCAGGATAATTGACTCATATGTCCAAAATGACATTTGTTGGTTGACTATGGTCAAATACGTTAAAATTAAATGATCTACATAATACTAATCATGATATAACTATCATATTTCTAAATAAATAATAAATTAAAAACCAACCACAAATGATAATTATGAAAAACTAACTATATTACAGTCATGGGTATTTTAGGTCGTATATATTCATGAGAAACGTTTCCATTTTCCAACAATAATGATCGAAAAAAGGAATGTGATATTTTAACTCTTAAAAATTATCATTATATAATATATATCATATTATGATTTTATATAAATTTATATATATCAACTATAAGATGTGGTGGTGAAAAATAATTGTAATGCTTTGTGGAGGTTGTAGTTAACACATATTCCTGAGAAACATTATAATTTTTAATGAATGGAAATGTATGTTGGTAGATAGTATATTATAATTCCTAAATTCTAAACATTTAATTGATATCATATATTTTAATAAATTCGATAATTGTATTCTACTCTTAGAGGCAGTGATATAAAATGATTTATATCAGCTCGTAAGTTGGTAGTCTCTCTTATTTGTGATTGATGGATTCATTTCCCATTTGATGGAAGAACAAGACTGATATAGGATATAAAATTAATATAAAAACATATGAGTATATAGTATATAATTATGTTATTTTATGATCAAGGTTGAATTAGATTTGAAGGAGGGTTTGGGATAAATAAATTTAAAATACTCAGTAAATAATAATACCATATCTTCATAAAATCTCATATGTCTTATACCAAATGCTTTCCAAGATGGTTTTATGATAAATACAAGGTCACTAAGATGTTGAGATGGATTAAATTAATTTATTTTCATATATTTGGTCTCAAAAAAGTATTTTAAGGTGTGTTGAAAATAGTATTTTGCATGACCTTTTACAAGATTGTGGAGGGGAATTGTTAGAATGACTTAATTTATTAAATTAAAATAAATTAAATTTAATGAATTAATGGGTCCAAAATGAGATATTTATAATATAGTATTTTTATGTTTACAAATACATACAACTAGTTAAATGTTGACCTGTTTTGATTTTTTTACCCTTACATTTTTGTTTTAACTGAGGTAAATCCCTTTTGACAATTATAATGATAAAAAGGTATTTTAGTCATTAAGGGCCATGATATTTAAGATGTAAGGTAATTTTTAAATAAATGGATGATTTTGGATATTTTAAACCATATCCATAACACTTGTCGGAATTTATTATTTTTAGGAATTTTAAAAAATTTAATAGATTTTTATTTATTATAATTTATCATTAATTTCATTTTTATATAAATTTGTTTCATTTGAATTTTTAAAAAACATCATAAAAAATAAATTTTAATATAATACTTTCACAAAGTCCATGTATTTTATATTTTTTAAAAAATTTAAAATTTAAAAATTCATTCTTATTATATATCTTTTGATATTTTTAAATTCATTTATTTACCTTTCCATTAATTGAATAAATATTGTATCGACGATGCATATGAATATAAGGTAGTTATTTCATCTATAAAATTGAAGACTAAATCTCAATGATAATAACAAAATGTATCATTTAATAAAACATTTTTAATATAAGATATTTTATTTTTCATCCCATTTCACAAAATATTATTGATATTAAAAGCAATAAAAAAATTTTTACATCATTTTTTACTGAAATAATATAATGGATAAAATAAAATATAGATAGAACCATGTTTCCATATTTCCAAAAACATGGAAGGAAATGGCAGTCTCTGATCATCCATTAGGATAAAGTTATGTGTTTGGAACATTTTTGTGTCGTCATATTATTTTGAATAGTAATAGCCCGATAAACCCATCTACTATACACACATATGATCGTTTTTTTCTCATTTTATGGTGAACAAAGTGGATAATTATTATTCCATAAACGTAATAGAATATTATTATATAACACATAAATCTTTTATTATATTTTAATTTTTGAGGCATAGTGGATGGTGGGAAAATAATAAGTAAAAAATAAATATCTTGGTTATGATGATTACAATTTCTTAGAAAGAAATCCTTAGGATCTCATATTAAGAACCCTAGGGTTTGTATTTTTGGAAGAATAAAACATCTAAAACATGGATATAATTTTTAGGGAGATATTTTGGTAGGGGTTTTTTGAGATAAATTGCTTTATAGATGTTAATAAGTAAGTGGAAGGTTCCCTTTTATAATTATGAAGTCAATTTTTTGTAAATACCAAACCATATTCAATAATGGGAAGTAACTCTCAACCCAAGTCACTATAAAGATGAGAAATATGGGTGTGGAGGAAATTTAAGCTCAAGAAAAACCACCATCACTGAAAATAAACATTCAATAATCTTTCAGATACTTTAAACTCCACGGTTACTCATTTTTACCATTTATGTTTTAACAATGGTAACTAGTTTTTTAAGCAAGGAAATTTATCCTCAAAGCCTAAAATAAAATTAGAATTATAAGTAAATTTTACACATTAATTTTACATATTAAATAAAATTTTAAAAATAAAAACTCTTTCTGTGTGTAAAATTAATTTTTAACATAAGGTCATGTAATGTGAAAACCCATTTTAATCATAACCATAGTAACTATTATTTACAACATTTTCTATTAATTAGGACAAAAAAATAATTTGAACTTATTACCTAATAATAATTATTTTGATTTGAATTATAGAATCCATTAAATCATATTCAATTCACAATATTGGTAGGATTTAATTTAAAAAATCAACCCGCAAAACATTTCAAAAACATTTTTTCAAGAAATTAAATTTTCAAGCATAAGATTATCTTACACTAACAACATGATTATTAATAATCATTATATGAATTTAATTATATATATATTTATATATATCATAGAAATTCAATTTAAATCATTCCTCATTATGGATGATATTAATTAATTAAAACTATGAAAAAATATGCACTTAAAAAAATTTCAGATCAATGCATTTTTAAGACTAAAAATAAACTTATAGAAAAATATAGAATAAAGATGATTAAATTAAACATAATTAGATTAAATATAAATAAAAAATAAATATCTTACTTTATAATAAAATTGAAATTATAATGGGACATTTAATTTACTTAATTTATTGAAAAGAAATAACAGTTTTACAAAAAGAGTATTTTTCTATTATTCACTAAAAATAAATATTTTCATAATAATATAAAACAAAATGGTACTAAATTAATTTTGACCTATTTATTTAAAAAATGATGTTCATTTTGAAAATTATACTTCATAAAATTATAATAAATTCAATATAATATTTTCTCACAAAGTCCAATAAATTGTTTTCATAGTGATTTATTTTTGAAGCATATAAATAATTTTCTAAAAATTGAATCCTTATTTTAAAATATATTTTCATCATCCAAAATATTTATTCCTAAATTCAAAAAATAATTTATTACTATTAATATCACCAATTTAAACATTTAGGCCATAATGGTAAAATTCAAATAGTATATTAGGTTTTTTTTTAGGATAAGTGTTCTGTTTCATATATGTTATCAAAAATAATGTTCTATCTTTGGAAAAAATAGGGTGTTTTAATCTGCCTAATTTTAATAAATTTTTCCCTCATAATTTAGAATTACACTCATAAATCAAGGATTTTACATCTAAAATTGAAATCTAACATTATACAATGTTTTAATAAAACATTCTTTTGATATGAGAGGAAGGGAAGCAAGAGGGTCATCTAGAATTACACATAACTATTTTTACAAAAATGAAAACATTATTGGGAGTAAAAATATAGACATGGATGTAAATAATAATTCTCAAATAATAATGTAGAGTGATAGATATAATTTTTCTCAAAAATGTGAATGATCATGAGAACATCAACCACCACATAACCATAAAACTGTGATGGGTGAAAAGACTATCAATTCATTCGAAATGATTATCATGGGATAAAATTTTTGTTTCAACAATATTTTTCGACACTTATAGAATTAATATTCAATATATAATAAGAAAATAATAAAATATTATTACATGATATATTTATATTTTATTAGATCAATTTCTTTTCTTGGTTGTTCTTTGATTAATTTAGACATCATTTATTACTCCAAAAAATGAATGGAGAAAATAATTTTTTTATTCCTGAAGAACTATAATTATCTTTCAAAGGACCATAACAACTGAAAACTAATGAAAAGTATTTACATATAAAATTATATATTTACTAAAATGAAATTGGTTAATATATGATATTAATATAAAACATTAATCTCTAAAATATATACAGTAACAAACAAAGACCAAATTAATAAATTTTATATTTATTTATCAATAAGATTTTTTAAATAAAGAAATGATATATTAACAAGGAAATTATGTAGTTTAGTGTATTTATTTAGCAATTTTCATCCTTTAGTTTTAGGTTCAAGCCTCATGGTCTTGTCAGATACAATGAGTTTTCACCCAGCATGTGGGTAGTTCTTTTATTGTAGAATTATTAATAAAATTCCTATAACATTACCAACTTGTAATTACCCATTATTACATAAACATCAATAATAGGATAAACCTTAAATCTTACCAAAACTTTTAAACTTATTTCAACATAATTTATAGGGTTTCTTCATTAAATAATTTTTTCACTAAAAAATATATTAAACCATTGAGTTTTATTATAATAAATGCCTCCCAAAATATCATTACTCTTTAACAAACATGTCAAATAAGAACTCAAAATGGGTGTTCGTGATTTTTAACTTATAGTCAAAAATAAGCCCATAAACCCATGATTTTATCCAAAACTCTTATGTTAATATTACATGGAGAGATATATTCCTCCAAAATTAACACAATCGTTAGTTATTTCATGATTATTATAACCAAAATACCATTGTTATAAATACTTCTACAACATAGTTCTTGAATACCAATATATAAAAAATTTAACTCTTTTACTCCAATATTTGATATAATGTAAGTCCTTCCATGGTTTTTGAATTAACCTTTAAAATAATGAATCAACTCAGACAATTTCAAAGTTCCAAAAAATTAAGGAGACAAACTATAAATGGATATCGTGGATAAAACTCATTTATCTATATTTAAATAATTACTTATCCATGAAAAATAATTTCTCTATGACCATCCTTTCCACACATAAACCATTTTTTCATTTCCTTTGTGATAAAATCCGAGTAGACTCCTTCAATATGTCTCAAATGAAATATGTTGAGCCTTATTTTCCCTATGGTCTCCAAAACTCAAGATATTAGAGGAATCTATAATTATATAATTTGGAGAGTTTTACAGTTTGTTAAGGTATTGGTTTTCAATCATATATCATGAAGACTGATTAGGAATAATGAAAATATCTTTCACCTCACTCATCATTCAACTTGACTGCTCACAATCTCCATATCTTCTATCACATTCAACATTAAAATCATTAGTTATATTCTGAACCATTTTCTAAAATTTCGAATCACAAAATAAGAAATAATATATATAATTATGAAAAATCATATATAGGATGTTTAAATCATGATAAAATATTTTAAATTTAGGAAACCATAGGTTTAATATTGGTCATTTAAAATAAATATCTATATAAACCATTCATGATTACTCATAATGAAATTTTTATTTAAAAAATAATAATACCTAGGTGTTCAAAACTAGGGGTGTAGCATGGATCATTGCCATGAATCAGGGGAAAATCAAGTCAAAGCCAAATTTTCCTTATTCTGAGTTTTTACCCCATGGTACAATTATTCTAGATCTACATCCAATTATATTATCTTGAGAGGTTTTTATGTCTATGGAACCCACATAATCATTACCTTATAAAAACATTATGATGTTATCCAGTTGTTTCAGTGATTTCCTTCCACCTATTGTCTTCTTTGGTGTTAGTTGTTTTATGGCTGTCATGTTTGTTTTTTTCAGGTTTAGGGACTTTCCTAATTTAAATGTATAAAAAATTTAACTTTTTATTTATTTATGGTATTTCCAAAGGGGTTTTTAAAATATTAGTTAATTTATTTTATTTAAATGTTTTGGGTCTCTACAAAGTTTTCAATTTTGAAGTTTATTATTTAATTTAAAATATGCATCCCTTTATACATGATTAAAATTGTTATTTTTATTTAATTGGTGTTATTTTTTACTCTGATAAAATAAAATAATGTAATAGTTTTTATGAATTTTTTGTAATTAAAATACATGGTATGATTTTATTATTATAGTTTCAAACTGGCATGAGAAGGATATATCATTAAACAGTATTCATGGGGTTTAGGGAGGATACCAACTGGGATTGTTTCTCATAGATATACCTATTTTAGGTTTTGTTTAAATTTTAGATTATATAATGGTTAGTATTAGTTTTTGGGTTTCAGTATGGGTGATGTTCCAAGAAATGGATCATATTTCTCAACACATGTAGGTGGGTGTTTTTAATATATATTTTATTTTGTTTTTATAATTATCTCATGTATGATTCCATGTTAGTGTTTTATTTATACTCATTTCATTATTAAATTGATCATGTATTTATATTGAGTTCTTATATTATACTAGCTCAATTTTTTATGATTCATGAGTAAGGTTATATGTTATTCCTTGTTTTATTTTTTCACATAATAATATTTATTATGGGGAATGTCTGATCACTTTACTTTTGGAGTTTCATGTTGGAATTTTTTTGTAGAACAACCGTATTATTCTTGTTTTAATAAGTAAAATCATTCCCACTTTAAAATATTTGATTTCTTGGAACTAGTTTTCCACATGGGGGGATAATGAATTCCCTTGGGCCATGTAAAGGGCATGTTTGGGTGCCCGTATTAGAGTTACCATATGTATGTCTATGAAATAAAGAAAACTTTTCAATCTTTATGTTGAAATCCCCATTCCTAGTAACTTCAAGAGATTCATCATACACCAAATTCACATTACTAAATTTCTTTGATATATTATACACCATAAATCCTTGTTATTTTATTGAGTGAATGAACCAAAAAAATCACACATTATTATATATAAATTTTACAATTAAAAACAAATTGTTATTTACCCCACCTGAATTAATTAAACTTGAACTTAAAAAAGTAATAATTATAAAATTTATCAAGCAATCTATGCATTCATTTACAATATGTTATCTCTTCCAAAGATTCAAACATATATGGATGGGAATAGATGATTTACCTAAAATTCTTCCTCCTAGATTATCTTATGATTTTCTATAACTTATTTAATGAGGTGGTTGTCTTATTCCTTCTATATTTAGAGTGTTTATAAAAGGTGATTATACTTTTATTAATCTGAGTTATTCATTCATTATGATATTCATAAAATCATCATACACCAAGTTGGTTTTCTAGTAAGTGTTTATTTATAACATTACCATCGCATTCCATGATTCTTGTTATAAATATTCCATAAAATAGCCAAACCATAATCTAAAAATATCATATTGACTGATTTGAAATACCCTCAAATCATGTTGAATTCAGTCACATGGTCATCTAGAAATATAGATTTTGATAATCTCATACCAAATATCGTCCACATCACGAACACTTTCTTCAATAATATTATATATTCCTATATGTCTATCAGGTTCTTAACCGAGTAAATAAGAGTATTTATTTATTAGATATAAAAGAATCTATTTTGAATTAATTAAATCGTGTTCAAATATAGTTCCTTTCAATCCCACTATTCCCATTCATATTTCTCCACATTCTCTCCTTTAACTCTCATTAATGTAACTTCTAGGTCCTTTTTCATGTAATCCCCTATCGTAATCCTATAAAAGAAAAATGTTATCACATAAAACTAGTCTATCTGGATATTATTCTCTTGTGATGTCATACCTTATGATAAAAATAAACATTCCCAAAATCAAAAAATATATGATAAGAGAAATATTTTATATGTTATCTAGGTGTGTGTTTTTTATCTTGGAACCACACGATCTAATATCTCTTATCGTGAATGTGAAATTTTGATCTATAAAAAATTAAAAAAGTAGTGAACTAAGTTTTGGTTACCACAATACAAAAAAGATCCCCTTGAATAAATATATTATAAATTAGGTAGACTAGTAACCCAAAATCTCCACAATAACTCGAACTATAATAGGCTCAATAAAAACATCTTTATAGAAAACAGTCATGTGAAAAAAATCAAAACAAATGAAACTTTTGATTTTTAAATGGTTTTTAATTGAGTCTTACATACATGGGAGAAAACATTGTCCATTTTCATTATAATAAGAATATACAAAAATTATAATCACTTATGATCACTAATTACAGGAATTATCACAATCACATCATCATGTGTATACAAGTGGTTCCACCTTTATATATTAGTTTCCAATTAGATCTAAGGGTAACATCGACTTTTTATCTTCTTGGCAATCCCACCATTGAATCGTGGTAATTGTAATTCACCTTTAGAAAATACACCCTACCACTATGTTTTGAAGGATAATAAAAGTTTCTCTTATATATAATTGAATTAATCTTAAGCTTCAACCATTTTCCATAACATTCATAGAAATAATTTCCCATATGTTGATCAGGGAACCCTCATCATGTACTAAAAATTATATTCACGGAGTTAAGAACATATACCACATGCACAAAATCTTCATAATATTCTAAATTTTGAATATCCCACTTCCATTGAATATTTCTATTATCCTCGAAAGAACCCCATGGTTATGATGACATTTAAAGTATCTTATTTGATTTATTAAAATATAAAATGAATAAAATTATCCATCCTTAATATCCTACCCATATATTTTTTCATTTCATTTTATACATTTAGTTAAGTGATTGGGAGAAGGAATATAACTAGATAATCTAGGGAAGATGTGCTCTGATTTTGAGAATGTGTTTGAGGAACCTTAAATTAATTTTGGGTCAACTAATTAAATGATTAAGTTTTAATTGATATAATTATTTACTTATTTTTCTACAATAAATGAAATATATACATGAAAAAAAATCTTTTCCTATAAAAAAATAATAAAATTAAAATATAAAAAATAGATAAATGAGGATGGTTTTCACTACTATTCATAGAACATTTGTGACACAAAAATTAGAAAAAGTGGAGAATGGGTTGGGAGTTTTTCATTGTAAAGAGATCAATTTAGTTTCCACACTTTATAAAATTGGATGAACTGTAACAAGAATGATGATTTTTGGATCAAAACATCACTTCTTCCTATAATTTTTCACATCAAAATACAACTATACATGAATTCCAAATTTGAAAATGTATTTCTCATATGAGAATAATGTATATATATTATAGTGGATTAAAAATGATCGTGGAATTTTTAAGGTGGATCACTTGAACTCTAGAAATGAGCATAAATTTATTCTATATGTTACGTGAGTTATGAGGGTAACATTACATGTGAGTTAGTTAGTTAGTGGCTTTGATAGTGTTATAAAGCCTAAAACACAGGTTAAATAAAGTCTTCTAGTGAACATAACACCAATATGAGGCATGATAATTTCAATAATGGTTAAATTAATTTTATTTTCATAATTCTATGTATTGTATCATGGAATGGTAAATTTTTGTGATTTAATATATTAAATTATCCATGATTGAAATAATATCAATTATAGTGGTGATATATTTATAATTTTATAAAGTTTTTAGTTTATTTTCCTTTAAAATATATTCCCATAAATTCCCATTAATTTAAGAAAAATAATGAATTTTAGATACTTGGGATGAATCCTAAATTTATTTTTAAATAAATTTTAATCATAATTTTTATATGTTTATAAATTTCATATATTCTATAAAATCCCATAAAATTAGTTTTTTCATAATTTAGAATTAAATGTGAATCATCTAAATTTAGTGCTATAAATAAATATATTGATTTTTTAATTTATGTTCCATAATGAAATTGACATTATCTTTGATGAAGTTTCATGTCAAAGAATTAGATACGTCTAATTAAAACCCTCATTCAAAGTCTATGTGTGATTAAGTATAGGAAAAGTGTTATTAAAATTAATCTATTTTGGTGAGTAGGAATAAATAAAGGTGATTAATGAGATTAATTTTATGGAGCTTAATAGTGTATGAATCAATCATTTTTCAAGTTGTATACAAAGAAAACCTATCCCTAAGAACATATGGATGATTAATTACTAGTCAAGTATAAATTATCACAATGAATACTTTTCTTTTATGATCAATTATGTGAAGTGGTATTCTTGTGTGGATGAAAATATATTATTCACTTTAGATTAAATGATGCACCACATCAAAATCATCATACACCCCACACATCAAAATGAATCCACACTGCTATATATGATTAAACCCAAGGTCATTTCATAAAAAAATAACCACATAAGATTATCCCACTTAAAATTAACTAATACATTATGAAACTAATGTTTGAAAAAAATTACTATGACAAAATAAAGTATCGCTCGCGTCAGGTGATCCAACACTACTCAATTCTTATGTAAGGTGAATGGAAAAGAGATATTGGTCAACATATCCCAACATATGTCTTAGGCCCCTATGTTTTATTTAAATAAAATTGAATATTCCTCATGTTATTAAACCAAATAAATAATAAAATATTATTATTTTTATAAAATTAAAATATTTATTATTTTATTTTCCCCAAATTGGGTAAAATTCCATCAAGGAATCCAAAAAAACATTTATGCAATAACCATTAAATATATATATCCTAAGAATATAGATGGAGAAATTAATAGATAGGGAATATTATGGAGTAAACATATATGGATAAATTATATCCCTCAATCATACATATATATGAGATCAAGGGATGGGAGATCTAAACACTGAAACTCATTGGGTAAAGAAAGTGGAAAACCATGTCTATAAATATATTTCAAATTTCCCTATTAATGATTTAAAACATATCCCTCTATCCTTAAATTGAATTAATATAGGTTTTCTATTGATTTTGTTTTGGTTTTAATATTTTAATTTTTTACTTTTCTTTTCTCTCACCCATAATTTCATTTCATTTTCTCAATCACTAAAATGTGTTTGTGATAAATTTTTTCATAGTTATAAAGAGTGAACTCTTCATGGGTGGTACAATGGGGAATCACAAATATGTTTCTAAATTTCATTCATTAATTCAAAATATGATATCCTAATTATGATAGTTATTAGAGGTATAATATTGATTATGTGGTCTTTAATCTATGTTCCCTCACCATTGTCACATGTTATCACTTTTGGAACTTTACATCATCCAACAATTGATTCAATCACCATACCAACATAGGTGAGATAATTTATAATTTTAATGGTGTATGATCAATATTTGGTGTGTTTAGTGGATTATATTTCTTGATTTATTAGTATGTTTTCCCAATATCTGAATAAAAGAAATGAGTTATCATTATTTTTAATGATCCAAGAGTAAACTAGTATTCTAATACATGGGAAAAAATATGGGGTAGTGCATAAATTCTATTAATTATACTTATTGAGATAGGTGAGTTAAAATGAGAGATAATAATGATATAACACATTTGAATTAACATAAGGACCATCCATAGTTATTTCTAAATTCATGAGTGTTATTTCCTTTTTTTTCATTTTACAAAAATTAATAACAAAAAATACCCATATCATTTAATTTTTTTAACATAAATATTAAAATTTTATAAAATTTAAAAATTTCATCAAACAATTATTTTTTATCTCAACTCTCCATAATATTACGTTTTTCGTCTTCGCTTATTATATTCAAATTTTTATTACTTGTGAGGTTTGTGATAAAGTCTAATTATCTATAATATAAGGAAAAATATTAACAAAAAAATCAATGAAATCTTGAATTCACGCCTCTTGAGTTTTTCAAACATCGTGAATTGTTCTTCATCTGATCTAATGATTATTTTGTCAACTATTTAAATGGAAACTATATTATTTTAATCATTCTTATTATTGATGTATAAATTTTGATCAACTCATCCTTTTTCAAATAAATACTTTATGAATTATTGATCAACCTAGAATACCACATGTTAGTGATTACTTCAACATGTATAATTACTTCTTTAATTGGATTAATAGTATGTCGTCTTCATCAATAAGAAATCCTTATTGTTATTTATGTACACGTATTTATACAAGAATTTACATTTGGAATATATTTTGAATACCTTGATTATTATTTTCATCATAATTTCATGGAATATTTGAATTTAATCTAACTAGGATGTGAGATAATATTTCGAATAAACATTTATCCCATTAATTTTTTAATATCCCTTTCACCTTATTAATTCTTTATTGTGAAATACCATTCAATAATCATTTAATTTGATGTGGAATACCCAATTGATTTTATAACATTTTTTTCTTATGGATTTTTATTAATTTTCCATGTTTGATTATTTTTAATTTGGTCAATACAGTAATTAGTTAACTTCATCCAATTTTCATCTTTACTATCCCCAAATTTTTTTTTCTCAAATTGAAGTAGATTTTTTATTATAGATATTATGAATCTATTTTTGAAATAGATTATTTTGTCAAAAAATATGTGTATTCAATAATTTCATCCATTGTTCTTGATATCCTAACATATATTGAAATTTAATCATTTCATTCATAATTGTTGTATCATTTTGAATAAAATTAAACCCCATATTATTTCCCTAGGATTATCACATTAGCATATCTTTTTTATATTTACTGACTGTTATGATGATAGATTTTCTCCATGGTTTAAGAATTATATTCAAGTTCCACAATGGTGATGTCTTGACATTATGAAACATTCCATAGCCTTTTGTTAATTATTTTTAATTTATTTATATTGGATGAGTAACCAAAAATATAACGTCATTAACATAATATTTCAACATCTAGAATTTCTCTTTTTTGAGAAAATTTACCTGCTATTGAAAATTAAAATATATTTCACTATTGGGTTCTTTTTGTACCACATTTCATAAAGTGACTCATTATCATTGAAAATAGAACAAGACCTATTATAAATTTAAAATATTTTAAAAAATAATTCTATATAATATATATTTAGTGGGTTTTTTTAATAATAATCAACTAGGATATATTATTAAGGATATGTTTCCTCCTCTCTACAATAATATTTTTTCGATGAGTTCTCACCACTGAAATATATCACCATATGCCATGACTCTCTTGATATTATTCCACATCGTGACATCATTGATATGTTTCACAGACTGAAATAACCAACATATATACTCAAAAAAATATTGATCATTTATTCAAAATATAGATATATAATTATTATGTTATTTTTTCATTACAAATGTGACATCGATGTTTTTTACCCTCTCAAAATATTGATCTGTGGATAATGGATTTGTAGCAATATAAAATTAATTTTAAACATTGAATGTATTTGGTAAACATTTATATGTGTGATTTATAGAAAACCCCTTAATGAACCATTTTTAGTTTTTTTATCCCATGTTTTAATTAATATTATAAAATTCATTCTTCAAAATTTGGACATACTTTATGCCCCTTCACACTATATCTAGATAAATTTCCAAAACATAAAAAGTTTCTTTTAATGGACATAATCGTTTCATGTAGTTGAGAAAGTTATATTTTATAATAAAAATACACACTGATACCATCCTTCTATGAACGTATCAAATCATTGATTAATATTTATAATAAAACATCAATTTCATTTTCATGTTGTTTTGGTCTAAAAATTATTAAACTCAACATGATATATTTTCTCTTCATAAAAAATTTAGGAGATAATTATTATGTTCTTAATAAAATATTCGATGAAATATGTTTACTAATAAGGTTTTGATATGGTCCCATTCTATTTTTGCATAATTCGAGCTTGTGATTTCTAACTTCATTTATGTATATAGGAAACCGGTGATCAATTTTTTTTCAATGTGGAAATCAGCTAATTGAAATAATTTTCTATCAAATATCTACACATAAATATCCCATATTAACGTTTTTCAACATTTTAATTTATAAATAAATATTTCAAATGTGATATTTTTGGATGATGAAAAATTTACAAAGAAAGAGTCTTTATTACTTCTAAATCATACTATGATTTTTTTCATGATAAATTAGGATGGCGTGAATTTAGGACACTCTAATGTACCTATGTATTCCATCTTATATAAAAAAGATTCATTCAATTTGGCATGCATATTATTATACCCCAAACCAATTGGGATTAATTTTTTCTTCGTATTATAATGGGAATCTGGTAGATTATCATATTTAGGAACTTTTCCATTTAATACCTATAGAAACCTTATACAACTCATTTCACTCCTCCCATTTTTTTCTATCAAATTATCAAATCTTAACATACTTGATAAAACAATTAATTTTGTACAACCTAGATATAATGGTTTTTTAGGGTCACCATATATACACTAAGTTGTTATTCTTTCCAAATTTCCTCTACTTCAATATAACAAATAATTCCTTCAATTTCATCTGACTTATCTTCTTGAAAATCATCTTCCTCAAATGGTAATTAATTATTCAAATTTTCACCATTACAAATACAAGGAATCTAGTTTGAATTAAAAATTAGGATAATTAAATCATCTTTGATTTCCATAAATTCTAACTTTTTCATACTTAAACATTCTAATAATATAAAACAAATATTTCATTTTTTCTAACATTTCATTTTGAAAATGCTAAAAAATCTTCCAAACCTTCCTCATATTCATCACATGTTTAAATTTTATTAATATAGTTTAAAATAATTATTATATATAAAAATATGAAGAGTTGAAAATAATTAATAATATTTTGAAATTTAATTTAAATTTACATTTATAAATAAAAATAATAAACATAATATATTACATAGAAAAAATGAATACAACATATTTCATAAAACAATTATCACATTGAAAATATTTATTTATCATCATTTTATAAAACATTTAAAAAAATAATGTTATAGGAACATTAGTATTGATTGTAAAATGTTGAAAAAAAATAAGGCACAATTATTCCTTGTTTTTATTATGTAATTTCATAAATATATAATAATTTTTTTCAAATTGAATAATGAAACATCATAATATATATACAAAAATATTAGAGAGTGAGAAGAAAATTAGATTACATAACCTGATAATGAATATCAAAATATACCTATACTTAGAGAAAAATTGACACGCAAGGTTAACTATAAAAAAATACTCATTAGGCTCACCAAAAATAGATTCCATGAAAATAAAATTTAAATGATAATCAGTTCATTATAATTTTATATTACTAAAGTAATTAAAATATTTTCAAAAGTGTCCTATAAAATAAGAAATACAATTATTAAAATGATTTAATTTATAAATTTATTGATATTCATGAAATTTTAAATAGAAACAAATAACTTATTAAAATTAATATAATGTTTAGGAAACGTTAATACATATTCAGTTTAAGGGGGTTTAATAAATAATTTATTAAAATAAAATTTTATCTCTATTAGAAATACAATCAATCAATCAATCTAGAATTATTCTCATGATAAAATGGATGATAGAAAAAAATTACCATAATTTGATCGAGTAATCTGTATAACAATCTAAATATATATTATCAATACTTCATATTTAAATTCCATAATCCACTATACCTTTAAAAAATAATTTACAATATAGTACAAAAAACATTCCTTAGAGACCCTTACATCCATAAATTATCATTATTTATAATAAAAATTCATTACTTAATATTTTAACCAAACCATAATCACAGAACATGAATTTATAGATTTAAAAATACCTTATATGCACCAATCATAAGAACTAGAAATATAAATCAGGATGATATGTCAAATAAAAGTGCTAAAAGAGATCATTCAAGTAAAAAAATGTCAAAATAATTTTAAATAAATTAATCATGATTTATATTAATAGTAAATCATATCAATATATACAAATTGAAAAAATATATCACAGATAATATTTAAAAGAGGATGGGGATGAATGAGAAGAAGATGGAGATGGTGATGGTAGTGGAGGGGATGAGGGTTTGGATGAAGAGGAAGAATTAGATAAAAGATCCATACCTAGAGGTTGAGATAATAAAAAAAGTGTGTAAGGAGATTTAAATGTTTGAGCGATACATAATATCGTTATTTTTAAAAATATTTTTCATAAATTATGAAACACCTATGTCATAAGTATTTTTTTATTTCTGTTAAAAAATTAAGCGATCTAAAAATATATATCTTTAACATCAGTTTCATAATAATTTATGTGAAAGATAAACAAATACTATTTTTTTCCAGTTAATAATTAAGCGACATAAAAAAATAAATATACCTGTTTTCAAATACTGATGTTATAACCTCTACGTAAAAATATATTTTTCATAAGTGTAATTTCTAAATTTTCATCTCAAGCATCATCTCTTATAAAATCTAATAACTATAATAAACGTGAACATTTTAGATTTGTGAGATATCACTATTATTCATTCCATCCTCCAATAATGAATGATCAATAAAACATAAAATCTTTTGATATCCATTAATTTAAGTGATATTTTTCCACACCCACAAACATGCACTAACCCAAGTTACTTTTTGGACTTCTTATCATTTATCATGTATTTCTATGTGTATTTAAATTTTGACTATCATCACATGTGTGAGTAAGACAAAGTTATATTTTTGGGATATCACAATATCCTTCATTCATTAGAAAGTCTTTTAAGGCCTTTTAGATCAAGTGGATAAGTATTTTGGGCAAAAAGTTTCTTTCTTCTTCCTTGATCATAAAATACATGTATTTTTTCTATAGGTGAGGTATAAATTTCCATTTTATTAATTTCCTTGTTTTATAATCATACCATATATTTATTTGATATTGAAATCCTTATCTTTGACATTTAATAGATGATTTGAGTCACATAATTAGATAATATTTAAAAAATTATTACCAAAGCATTTCAATACTAGTAAATTCATGCACCTCAAATATTTTACTCTAATTTTGTATTCTCATAGACAATAACCTTCAAAAATTAATCAATTAAAAAATGAACGAGACCAACATTTTGAGATATGATTATTTTGAAAAGATATTTTTTCTTATCTAATTATATGTACACCATTTATTAACATTCTATAATTTATCTTGATATATTGATCCCATATAAATCAATGCTATATTATTATTCATAGCATTTAATTTCTTGATCCATGTTTATTTATTCACCTCATTTTGTGGTGAATATGATTGTTCCACCTAAAACACTATTTGATACATTTCACTTGGTAGAAAATCAAATTGATTGTGTGCTTTCACTCGGTGTGATTATTATTTCAGCTACTGATATTTCCCTTTGGGAATCTCTATTAGCATATTTTCGTAAACATATGATGGGAAATTAACAGCCTTTTTGTCAAAATACATTTCATGAAAATAAATATCCCATTAAAAATTATTGATTATAGTAATTAATTATCATTTATATATATATATATTGTTACACAATACAACTTTTTCCAATGGAACATATGTATTGAGTATGCCTCATATTTTTGTAACAATAACACCGAATTGGTGGTTTATTATTATTGAACTATAAAACTATAATTCTGGAATAATGGGAATTATTTATTTAACCAAAGAAATATTCTTTTAGAAATTAGGTTTATGTTTCCATGAATTTTTTACCAAGGCTCTTCTTTTATTTTTGAAATAATATACTTTTTGACAATTGTATGATTTTTCTATTGGACTATCATGTTCCTCTATAACACATTCAACAACTCATAAACTCCAACTTCTCGATAGCATACTCATATTTAAAATTATATCTTTATCTTTGTTATTTAATTATATATATATATTGATCTTATTGAGATCCTTAAAATTTTTGGGATGAGCTTTCATAGAATTGGTCAAACTTTCGATAATCAGGGCCTTCTCTTATATTTTGAGCCCGTGTTCGACAACCTTTTCTGATTTAATTAGATTTTAATATTTTATTTGTCCAATTTTTCCCTTAATTCAGATTTCTATTGTTCTTAATGTTACTTATAAATTATTTAATTATTAAAAACACCATCTCCAGTCTTTCTTTTATCCTTCCGAACAGCAATTTCTTCATAAAAAAATACAATTTTGACCATAATATATACTCTTCTTTAAACTATAGTATTATAAACATAAGTTTGCTTTTTTTTGGTTTATCTACGATATACATAAATACTACAACATTATGGAATTTTCAGTCCGTAATTTCATATACATCTATTTCCTCAGAGTTAACATCCTCTTATGGAAGTTTTTTTATTTTTAATAAATTTCTATTATGAATTACTTTTTTCCTTCATAAAATTTATATGATTTATTTTTCAATGGTTCATCTTAATATTCATCTTGTAACTTTTTATGAAATTTTCAATGTATTTATAAACTTTTACACATAAAAACAAGTGAGTTAAAGCTTTACATACAAATTTCCTTTTCCCATTTTTAGATTTTATAAAAGTGTAAACATCACCAAATAGGATTCCTTTTCTTCAATATGATCCTCTATTATTTGTTTCTTAATTTAATTGAGTGAAACTTCAAAATATTTATCTTTTTATCAGGATTAATTTTCAGTGCTATTCATATTTTATACAACAAGAGTGTTTTGAAGACTATCTAGCATCACCTCAGTTGGGTCTTTATCCTTGAGTAATGTGAAATTAAAATTGAAACACTGTGGAAATAATCATAGGATCCACATTATTATCATAATTTAATCATGTATTTATCTAAGTCCAAGAGTGTAAAACATTATCATATTCTTCCAATTTAAGAAATCATCAATAGGTTCAGTTGATTTAATAATAAATTCCTGATACCTATTTTGTGGGACCTGTAACTCTTCTTTATACACCATGGAATCACCGTAATAGATGTTGAAAATATTTACACCCATGGTGTAGGAGGATATATATGACATGAACATTATGTAAATTATATATTAAGAATATTCTCATAATGTGTTTACTACTTTATAATTAGCATCAATCTCCCTTCCGTCTTTCTTTGATAATTATCTACTTTCCATACTAGTCGATATCCCATGTATGGTATCCATGTAGTCATCTAAAACTAGTGATTATAATTAATGTTTCATTTGAATCATCCATAGTTAAATAAATATAGTTAAATATAGGAATTTCTTATGGTTAAAGATTATTTTGATGGATTTCAAGATAGATATTTGACCAAGAACATTATGTTGAACCACTAATGTTTTTATTATAATCACAATCCCTCATGGTATTTTATAATCATTGTTTTTTAGTGTTTTGGTTATCGAGTTTAAAAATATTTCTAAGGAAAAAATGGACCTATCAAAGTAATTAAATTAATTGCTGAGGGAAGCCTTGAAGATAATACTAGTCTATACCCACTAACTACCAAGTATTGATCCATCGACCAGCTGTTAAAGGATATAATAGAACATTAAATTTCTTCAATCTCACTCATTATCGTTGGAGCTCACCAGCTAGCTAGTGTAGTATTTAGAAACCTCGGGAGATACTATGAGTTTCCCAGATATCAAATGACATCATACTGTTTATCTGGTGTCTTATATTCAAATCTATCAAAAATCATTAATAGTTCTTCCTAAAACAATGTACTAACTCTTTAAATATTATTCTAAACCCAAGGGGACATTTTTTTCATATTAAATAAATAAATATATGTTTTTACCAGCCTTTATTATCATCAATTAGCTTTTATAGAAACTAATTTCTGCTCAAAATTTTTTGATTGATCTATGAATTTATTTTTCAAGATTTCTCAAAGAAATTTCTAATTCTTCAAAGTAAAACCTAGCTTCAATGAATTCAATATAACTTATTTTTTAATTTATTTTTAGTACATTTTTTCTCCCTTACTATAATTTTTATAGGATATTCTTCTACCTTGTTTCTCTCACTCTATGTACCTTTCATTATCTTTTAAAACCTACAAATATATTTTAGGTTTTTCTGATGGTTTTTTAAAAATGAACCTCTTCCAGATTCATATCCTTCATTATGTAATCCAAAACATTAAATTTAGGTTTCTTAGTTCTTAGTTTATATTATAAACAAGGGTATTATTTTGGTTATTGGATTCTGTTAAAACTATGGGTTTCAATATCAACCACTTTTGGTTCTGCTTTTTTATTGAAAACAATGGATTTTTTTCCTATCCACTTATGGTTATTTTTTTAATAAAATTTAGAGAGAAATATAACCCTCTCTAAAATTATTGGTATTATGATAAATAGGATATTATTATTGATCTTTTTTCAAACTCATTTATCAAAATTTACATTTTTAATTACAAGAATTTATTCTCTACTATTCTTAATGTTTTAATTTCTACTACAATAACATTACATTGATTGATTTATTCTTAAATAATATTTTTTCAATATAATAACTTTTATTTTGTAATATATTTTTAAATTTTATTTAATGTCAATTCACCCCTATATATATTATATCTTTTTAATACATTTGGTATCAAAGGGGTTCTATTTATTTTTCTCAAAATATCATTGTCTTCAAATTTAATTTTTTTTCCAAATTGTAAATTATTTCCAAGATAAATATTTTTAAATGGAATCTCTTTAAAATAACATGGACCTCCCAATGTAAAATTTATAAGTCATGAACATTATTTTGATGGATTTAATTTTAGTTATTTGAATATGCATTTATTAACCATTCTAAGATCTATTTTTTTACTTTATGAAAAACTGGTATTTATTAATATATTCCTCCTAGTGAAAAAAAAGAAAAATGGACACCTGATGATATTTTTGATTTTGAATTATATAGTAAAGTAATAAATTCCTTAAATTGTGAATTAGAGGAAAATTAATTAAATCCTTTATATACAAAAAAATTTCATGAAATCTCGGAACTCTTTGAAGTTATCGATGATGGAATGAATATTGTTGGTGATACCATGCTTGATATGTATATGACTTATTTTAAAAGTATTGGTATACATAAAAATGAATATATTACTGAAATTATTGTAATATTTAACAACATGTGTAATTTAAGAATGTATCATACTGATATTATTGCCATAGAAACTTTAGTCAATAATGTTTTTGGGTTTTTCCAATAAATATGGCACCTAAATTGATAAAAACCCAGGAAGAAAAATATTTCAAAAGAATATTGATCAAGGTGATAATTAGATCTCTCAGGACTTATAAAATAAAATTGAGTAGAAAATACTAGATTAAATCAAAATAGTTCTTGGAAAAACAATAAATTTATATAATTATGACTCCTATAATGGTTTTTAATTAGATCATCTAGACATCATGATGAAAAATTTATTCCAATCAAATAAAAAATAACAACATGTCCAAAGGGATGATGATATAGTTTAACAAGAAGTGTTGTTATTCAAATAAAAAAATAAGGGACACATAATGGTGGAATTCCACACGGTAAAGAAGAAGAACATGGAGAAAATGAAAAAAAATAAAGCCTTAAAGGGTTCAACCTAGACTGAATGTGATAATTCAACCTCCTTAAGTGAATCTTGTGATGAAAATTCCTGGTGTATCACAACCGATGTTGAGGTAATGTTTATGAAGAGAAAATCCTATAAATCAACATAGTACACTGATAGTGGATTCTATCGAAACATGTGTGGTTTCCTATGTAATTTTAATAAACTTCAAAAACACAATGGAGGATAAGTAACCTTTAGTGAAAATTCATTAAATAAAATCTTTGGTATCAGTTTTATAGTTTTTTTCAATTATATTCCTAACATCTGTTTTAAACATTGGTTTTTTCTTAAAAAAATCTAATAATTATATAATTGTATTATAATATTTTTGAAATAAATTTTAAATATTATTGTTTCAATTTTTTTGATTTAAAATTAAAACATTTATTTACTTCTTTTCAATTTCAAAATGTTTATAAGAGGGACTTTAAATATATGAATTTTGAAAATGTTAAATGATTTATAATTAAAGATAGTTATTCATTTATTTGGAATATTAACCATGTATATTTTATTACACACAATCTATCTAATCTTAATAATCATTAACCGATAACAGATTTACCAAAATTTTATTTCAAATGTCATGTTGTTTTTAAACCTCGCTAACGTTGAAAGTAAAAAAAATTATATTAATCCAAAACCAAAAGTATAAACCTCAAAATATCTTGATCGTGTTCACATTGGGCGTTTTATAATAACTCAAGTTGATATTATCATTGGAAAATAATATTCCATTGTGAGTTTATTTGATTATACACGATTCACTTGGGTATTTCAATAGGTTAACAATAATGAGGCCTATAAATTATTTATATGATTTTCCAAGAATGTCAAAAATTAAAAAGGGAACAAAATAAATTCCACTTGAAATGTTCATTAGGTAGTTAAATACCCAGATATTTTTAAATAAGAACTTTTTTTCAAAAGAATATGAAACATGGTACACCAATCTTAAAAAACTGATGAAATATTTTTCTTAAAATAGTATCTCTTCGATAGCTTGTAGAACATGCAACCTTGAGCCTAACTTAACCATAATATAATATAAAATTATAACATATCCCTCAAATTTTAGTATAGGAATATGAATAACTAAATTATGAAAATTATGTTTTTCTATTGATTAAAAATTAAAAAATAACAATTTAAAAGAAAATGAAATGTTTTCTCAAAAATAATATATTTCAAAAAAACAGTTTATTTGTGTTTTACGCGGATGAGTTAAAGATAATTTTACCCACTTTAATAAAATTTATTTTTAAAATTTAACATAATTTATCAAATAATAATTTAAAAATTATTTTTTGGTGAATTTTGTGTATTTTTAGTAATAAAATGCATCTTTCGATGAACAATGAAAAATACTTATTTTTATTGAAAACATCCATTTTTATTAAATAATTTAAAAGATTTAATTATATTTTAAATTGGTTTTAAAGTAAAAATAGTTCAATTATACTAAAATTTAACTGATTTTGGTTAGTTCAACCAATTTAACATTGAATTTTGATTTTTAAACAATATATTCTTATGAGGATTTTCTCGTCGGAACACCTCTTTTTCACCGCATCTGTGAGTATAATTTTAAATTGGATTTGTCACTTATATATATTGAATTTTAAAAAACAGATTTCATATTTGGAATCATTATAATTCATATTACTGAATACAATTATCATAATTTTTAAACATTATAAATAGAAAAAACGGTAAAAAATAATTATCACAATTAAGGTAAAAACATATTTACTGGGGGTTAAACTAAAAATATGTGGGGTAAAATGACTTACCAACTTGTAAGAAATAAATTTCATAGCCATATTTAGATATTAATACCTATAAGAGTCCATTTTTTGGATTTTATACATGATATAAATGTTAGTGTAATTGAATTTTTTCAAAAAAAATCCATGTGTGTCCTCTCCCCCACTTATAAAGGCCACCCCATCTCCTACCCTCTTCACACTTCCAAATAAATTTGTTTCATACAATTAATTCCTAAATAAATTCTTTAATACCATACCAATATATTATATCCCATTTTTAATCATAAATCTATCCTATGAAGTATTTTGTTAAAACATAAAGATGTTTTCCTAATAAGAGGTAATGTTCTTCAAGAGGTTCTATTATATGGTTTCTTCATCCACCTCTATAATGTATTATTAAAACATGATATTATAATAATTTTATTATATTTTATATAATTATATATTATTACGTTAAATTAATGACCTATATCCATCTCCTCTTCCATTAAATTAGAAATGAAACTATCGATCATGTTTATGGCGGACTGCTGGCCCACAAACTAATGTAATTGTTTTTTCATTACCATCATTCAGAGATGGATATAATTTATGATTTAACACATATATATTATATATATTAAATTATTTTACTTAATTAATTTTAATATCACATATAACTTCTTATGTTATATTCTGTTTAAAATATGATAATGTCACTAGTGTGTTCGGTGAACTATTACCTCACGAAGCGATGTGATTCATTTTTCACATACGCATTATGTGGAAGGTAATAAGGATAAATTTAGTAAATATATGTGATTTATATTAAATTATATTTGTTTTTAAAACTAATATATCTCAAAATTCTTTACCCTTATACCCATTAAGTAAATGAAAATGGCACTCGTGCAAATGGACGACCTAACATCTCCATGAAGTGATGTGATCCATTATCTATGTTCAGATTTTAATAATTATTATAAAAGAGTATATAAGGGAAAAAAAATATATTTATAAAATTAATATAATTATTGATATAATTTAAATTTATAGTATGTGTAACTAATGGAACTTTCATGAAAAAATACCCAAGATAAATCAAGGAAATTAACAGCCCAAACAATGAAAATAATGAAATATTTATAAAAAATGGCTAGTAAAATATTATAAGGGGGTCATATGTGATATTATAAATATTAATATAGTTATGGTTATGGTATAAATTAATAAAATTTCTAAAACCATTATATATTTTTTTTAAATCATGTTCATCTAAAAGGAATCATGAGGTAAGGGACTTCATCTAAACTCCCCTTCATTGAGGCATATTGAAATATTATGCACCTAATTTATTTTATATGGTGTATATACTAACCCATTTAAATGTAATATTATAATTCATTAATAATTCATGGTATCTTAAGATTCAATTTAAATAATTTTATCCAATTGGATTTGACTTAAAAGTTACAAAGTGTTAATGAATTTCATAACTCAATTTTCATTCGTTGGGTTATATTACATATTATTTGTGTTTAAAATTATAAGATTCTGTGTGAAATGAATTTTTATTATCTTATTTTGTATTTGTAGTTCTTTTATTCAGATTTAAATTTTATACACATAATTTACAGTGGTTTTAATTTTTTAGGATTTATTTCAAAATCTCATTTTAAGCTGAATTGTTTATGATTGAATTTACATTAAAGGAAATTATTTAATCATTGGATAGAAAAGACTTTTCATTTTATTCTCTACTAGTTTTCCATGATTTTTTCATGTTATGGTATAATTTTTTTAACTCATTGGTACTTAAAATTCTTGAGAAAATGTTTTAAATAAAATCTAACTTCATATCTCTATTCGACCGAAAATATTTTTTTCTATCAAAACCATGTTTTCTAAATTAAATTTAAAAAATAAATAAATATTTTTCAAATGATTTTTAAGAGAAAATTTTACCCATGTTTTAGTTTAAAAAAGTTAAAGTAATCTTCATGACTTTTCCCACACAAGGCTTATTTTGCTATTATTGATACTATAAAAATAATCTATCTTTTAACATGTACAACATGTACATTATTTTTCATTTCAATGACCATTAAATGTTTTTAATATTAAATTATATGTTTAAATGGTTATTTTTTAATCAAATTACTTTAAAAATAGGTTTTGAAATTTTTTTTTTTAAAATATTTTCAATGTTAAAAATATATTTTCCTCAATAATGTTTTTAAAGATATTTTTATGGTATTTATATTGATCAATGATAACACCACTTTAGTTTACTTATACTATACTAGTGAAATGATTTTTCGATAATGTAATTATTAATTATATGGACTTTTTTGTCCAATTTGACCAATAATGTACTTACATTCACTTTCTGGATTTATTTTAGTAGTCAGAAACATTCCCTTGAGATATTCCCTTTCTTCTAGTCATTGAAAATTAAATTTCTCTTAAATAACCATATTATTTATCAATTATATGTTTAATTAATAATCCATATATCATTTATACATATGGAATTCTTCATTTTAACTTTCTTTTTTATGAATAGAAATATTTATATACATATATTCTTTTCCCAATATAGATATCTGATGATAAGGAACATTGTTCCTAAATTAAATCGATTATTTGATATGTGAGGAATTACTTGGACATTTAGTGGTGGGTGGGACTCATAATTATATATCACCTTTATATATTTGTAGTCTTAGGATTTGAATTAGTAATCTAGCATTAAACATGTTTCTACCTGTGTTTTTAAACTGGCATTTGTAATGTCTTGACGACAAAGTTATCATGATTCATGAGATCCTGATGTCCAATAATTAAAAATTTTATTCATTAAAAAATTTGTTGTTATTATCCATTATATTTTCACCATGATATTACATGTGGATTTATTTCATTCATATTCATTTATTAAATGGAATTCTTTTAGTTTTTTACATTTCCATATTGATTACTGATTAGCTATTCATGATAGTTATGTTATTTAAATAGCATGCGTTTCTAGACATTTTCATTATAATATTTATTATTCCTTATCTATTCGTGATATCTGAGTTATTTAAATGGAATCTTTGTTCAGTTATATAACATTCAATATTTAATACTCCTGATCAAATAATGATAGTCAAGTCATTGATTTAATGGAATTTTTGTTCTGATATTTACCTGTCTATATTGATTATTATTCAATTACTTATGATAGACTCATATATATATAAAAATTATTTATAATTTAAGATCACATTTATTTTTTCCCTTTTTAATTAATCTATGATGTGTGCTTTGAATTATATAAAAATACATTCTAAATAGAATCATGATATTCTCAAAAAATGTTGTATTTTGTATATTCAAATGTAATATATTAATCATGTATGTAAATATTTTACCAAGTCTTATAAACTAATTTTCCAATTGGAATTTGATTCCAAGTATCATATGAAAATATAGAAAATGATCCCTTAGATCATGGTTACTATATTCATTCTCATTACATGTAGAGTTTGATAATAAATATTTTGATGAAATTTGCACTTCAAAAGGTTATAATTATAATATTTACACTCTTAGAACACCTCAACAAAATGAGGTTGTTGAAATGTATGATCAAAATCTTCAAGAAATCACAAGAACCATATAGGCTGATTTCAAACTCCATAAATACTTATTATTATGAACACACTAATCACATTTATATTCAACATCAACATTTGGGAGACTAATTTAATAAAGAATATATCATGGTAGAATAAATTAACATGGAATTTCAATAAGTTAATATCATTACAAAACCTCTTTATTTATATTTTTTTAATTTTATATAGTGGGATCGGGAAATGTTATTCTTTTAATTATTTTTCATACTTCTTCTTTTCCTTATTTTATATTTTCCAATCATTATTTTTTAAAAAATTTAATTTATTTTTATATTTTGAAAATATCTTTATAAAAAAAAATCAAAATAATGTATTTATGGTCTATTTGATTATTTTTATCTCTTATATACCTAATCATTTTTATTGATAAATAATTTTTCTAATAGTAAATAGGGATAAAAGTTTAAATTATTATCAAAGGAGACATTTTTTTTGAAAGATAATGTTTTATTTTTAAGGGGAGAGGAGTAAAAAAGTATCAAAAAGGATGAAGATATCAAAGATAAGGATAATGTTTAAAGGGGGGACTTCTAATTTCCCAAAAAATGGTATTTTAAATTATTTTATACTTGACCTATTCTTCTTTAGCTATTTATTATCTTGTATATTTAATTTTAATCTCAAATGATTCTTTATGATCATTAAAAAGGAAGATATTGTTGAACATAAAATTTGATATATATGATCACAAAAAATTATGATTTTTCTAGTTTTTTATTTATTATTTTTGGTTATAGTATATATATTTCTTCTTAAGGAACAAATGGACCTATAGAGGGAATCAAATGAAGTGAAAAAGGGATTCCTAAAAAACCATTCTATTATATACCCACTAGATACCTGGTATATAGGCATATGACAAAAAACAAAGAAAAAAATAGAACCTAATTTTTTTAAATCTCAATATCTAGCTAGTATAGCTCATCAACTATTCAGTGGGTATGTATAATCCTAAAGAGGTTTTTCATGTTCACCGACTATCTAATGGAATCATACTGAAAATCATGTGGATTTGATCTAGATCTAACAAAGAGTGTTAATTATTGTTTTTCAATCATTTAATTATCTCTTCAAAGCCTAAATATGACCCAAGGGACCCTGGGATTATATAAAGGATATAAATAGGCATATTTTAGGCTTGTATTAACATAAATAAACATGTATGATACTTAATTAACCCTGAAATATTGTTAATCAATCCAAGACATTATTTTCCAAGATTTCTACATGTAACTTACAGATCTCAAAAGTAAAAGTGGGCTTCAATTGCTTCAGTCCAATTTCTTTTTACCTCTCTTCTTTATCCTTTTTGTTTCTCCCTTATTTTATTTCTTAATTTTTATTCTTCTATTTTCACTCATTCTCTAAATATTTTATTTTCTTCAAAATCCTATAGACATATTACAATATTTTTTACATCATTTGTAAAATCAAACCACATATTTGTTTATTTTATTCTTTAGGTTATCACCACCATAAAATTGAGGGTTCTTGGTTTCCAGTAAAAACAAGTCTCTTATTTTTGTTATTGGTTCCCCTTTAATCCAAGTGATTATTTTTATCCAGATTTTGTTTTTTGTATCTATTAAAATAAATGGATTTATTCCATTCCCCTTTTGTTTCTCGGTTTATGTTAAAAAAAATAAGGAATAATATAACCCTTTTAAGACATCTTGATGATAAAATGTATAGGGGCTCATTCATGATTTATTTCTGAACTCTTTATCAAATTGTGAATTTTTAATATTCACATTTCATTTTTTCTATGGTCAAGACATTAATTTATGTTATAATATCTTTACATTGATTATTTTATTCTTAAATTGTATGAATTCATGGTAATAGATTTCATTTTATATAATTGTTTTAAAAAAATTAAATGAAATTCCCCTTACATTTTATCTTCAACATACACAATTTTCTCTGATAAAACTTATTAGTACCAAACATGGTATATTATCTTATAGGGGGTAAATTTGGGTATGTTTAATAATTTAAATGACCCAAGATAATGATCTTATTCGACTATCATTTTTTACTCCTCTCCCACTGACAAAAAATATAAAGTGATAAATAAATTAAAGAATGATACATAAAATTTTTGCTTCATTCACCCAAATTGTTTTAATCTAAGGAACATAAAATGGTGAAGTTTTTTTGTACTAAATACACTAAGTTAATTTCTAGTTTCTTTAAAATTTATAGTATCTATATTAACCCCTAATGTTTTCAACCCTAAAAAATTAGATAGGTCAGTACCCTTACTCAATACCAAGGCATGTTGATCCTACTTAATCCATCTTATAAAACTTTGATCATCCAATAAGATAGACTCATGTATTTTCTACATTAATTTATTATTTATTTCTATCTTGGGTCTGGAATTACTTCTTTCTTAAATAATGACCCTTATTTTATTTTTATATAGAGATATATCTCACCATCCTTTATATAATATATTGGTTTTCCCATTAATTAAAATCTAATATTCCTCAATTATCATAAGTAATTTTTCCCAAAACACGCCATTAATTATGAGCCAAATTTCCATAATTTTAATCATAAATAATCTTGATAAGATTGTAATATCTAATTTTGGATATTCTTCATTGCATGACACCCAATGTCCACGAGACAATAATGTGATCGACGCAAGAAATCCTATATTTTAATTTCTAATATGTTTGAATTATCCCTAAAATCCTAAAATGATACTTACATAATTTAATTGTGGGATGGTTTTATACCTAATAATGAAATCACTCATTTATACACAATACATAATCTTACACAAAACTAAATCTTGTGTAGTTGCTTCACTTATGAAATAGTTGTTCTTTCATCCATAAGAATTTAAATAGACAGGAACCACGATGTGATGTGAGACATATGGTTATATAATTTTTTTATTCTGTAGATATTACTTCTATATGTCCTTAAAAACACAAAGATATGACTAATATATCCTCATTGAAGGTATATCCATTTTATTTTTCAACAAACATAACCCAAATAAAGTTCATAGAAATTTTTTTCTAACAGTTTCTATCTATGAGTATGTGTATTAGTCTCTCAAACTATGGTTATTATAAATATAAATCATTAAATACACTAATTTATTTCATGATTAAAACTGTGAAATTTTTTGTTTATATAAAGGTAAATTTAATTTAATGTTTCATTAATTACAATACATTTTTTGAATTTTCAAGGTTTGGTTTATCACTTCTACGTATATGAAGAAGATATCTCTAACCCATTGACTATTATGGTATCAGATTAACTAAATCCAATTCCATGATTAATAAAGTAAACTTAATTTAATATAGTCAATTAAATATATATAAATAATTTATGTTTGATGATATGATGTATGAAAAATACATTATGAGATACAATGACACATAGAGATTATATCTTTATAGGTCATGATGTGGTTCTAGATAGCCCTTTTGTCCAATCGGTAGGACTAGATACTATCAAGGTAAGGTCTTTAGGGGTCTCACACAAATCATATCTATAAGTTACAGTAATTTTAATTGATTATGGTATAGAATAGGGGGCCTCACATTTATATGTCCTGGGAATCTGAGTATGAAGAATCATAATTAAATGACTAATAAAATTTAATTATTTTATTTTCATGTTTAGAATAATAAGAATTACATTTAAATCATAAGGTATCCATGAATATTTTAAGTATAATTAGGTAAATATGATATAATAGTTATTTGAAGATATATTATTTATTTAGGATTAGTAAAATAATTATTGGAGGTGAGGAGAAAAGTTAATAAATCATATTTCATCACATGGAATTTAAGAATTTCAAAAGTTTGAGAGAAAATTTTTATGAAATTTATGAGATTTTAATTAAGTTATCAATGCCATGATCTGTAAAAAATATGGTTTAATTTTTCTTAGGGACCTATGTAATTTTTTTAAACATAAACCACACTATTTAAAACAATTTTAGATCCATGAATTGAAATTGGAATTTTTTTCAATAATTTGATACCTCCCATATCTTATTTAATTTTTAGATATGTAAATAGGTGATAAGAACATGATAATATTTATCCTTCATTCTTAGATCAAGTCATTTTTCTTCTAGTGATTATACAGGAATTGAAGAACACTATATTCATATGTATTGTCACGCAAATTTTTTATATTGATGAAATAGGAGATTCAGTGTACATGTGAAATATATTGGGGGATTTTTCAATGGATGCTTCGAGATATGATGATTTTATGATGAATGTATCATTTTAGGATTATTGTAGACCACTAATGTAAGAACACTCCTCCACTAGGAACACCTTCTGGTCCTGTAGTGATGATTAGAGTGACCCCAAAATACAACCTCTAATAAGCCACATGTAGGAGAATAGAGTTGAGGGTATAATTCATAAAAATTAGAGGTAATATCTCTATAAATACTACAAAAATATAAATAAACCAATAATAAGAAATATAATATTAAAAGAAAAATAATATCCAATAATGCATGGAATGTCATGCAAAAATGATTATCTAAAAATGTTATATATAAAAGAAACTCTTATTGTAGAAATTCGAAACACAACTCTAATCAATGAAATTGAAATGTTCAACTCAATCATATAATCCCACCAGAAACATGAGAAATGTACATATATATATATATATAATATAGTAGGATCTTCTTCAAGAACTCTTGTGTGAATGTGGAAGAGGAATATTAATGTCTTGGTGAATAAATAATATAAACAACATGAACCTATATCATCTAAAATGTCACCAAATCTCACAAAGTCTCACACACAAAATACCAAATCCAATTTTAATAAAATAAAATCATAATAATATATCATGAAGGCACCCCAATACTAATTCCCTTATTTTTTCCTAACACCTAATTAAAAAACGCCATGTGCTTTAATAACTCTTATATCCATATATCCATGTAACCACATACAATATCCACATCATCATCATCATATATCCACCACTTTATACCATAACATAGGTATTAAAATATATATCTATCTAAATATAATATCACATTCTCATAATTAAATAGTATTGTGAAGATGAAGAGAAACAACCTTTATCCATCCTCTTACCAAGAAAGACGCATGTCATATAACCCATCATCATAACATTACATTCTATCACCTCATGTCACATCATTTTCACTATGAATTATGGTGATCATATCCCATGCACCATAACTTCATTCCATCATAAATGATACTACACAATGAATATAGATCAATGAAGAGGGAGTAGTTATCAATTTTTTCCCTAATTAACATGAAGAGAAAAATAGAAGAAACCCAAAACAATTGGGTGTTGATAAGGTAAATAGACATTGTTGGGGTCCATAAGAAAACAGAAATAAAAATATAAAATATATTCTAGCTACCAATAGTCCAAAACAAAAGGTCCTTACCAATACAATACTACTGAGTGCTGGAATGGTGGATCCCAATCCATCGGATTATGTTTTTACAAGTTCATGAGGCTTTTACTTTTCACCAATCCAAAAAAATGAATCGAAACACCAAAAATGTTAATATAATATTTTTTAAATAGAAATAATTTTTATATAAAAGCTAATAGATAATACCAATAGATGATATAACTATATAAACCTACCACCACTTTAATTATATCCTAGTTGAACGACTACATGGATCTGAAAATATTGAAACACGGGTTACTATAAAATATTACTTATTAATGAGATTTTTTCAAAATAGGGTTTCTATAATTTCATTGTGTTCCATGTCATTTCAATCATTGATAAATTGAAATGATGTTTCCTCTATAAATATGCAGATTATTTTTCTAAACCACATAAATCCATGAGTTTATATTATTTTTCTACATATTTGTTACTCTCCCTTTTTATCTTCATCTATAATCAACTATTGTTGGTGATATAGATGTTTCTCTAACCACGAGTATAAGATATTGAGTTTAATGTATTGAGAATAGATTAATTGAATTAATTTTTTGAAGTATATTAATTTCTGTTGATTATTTTTATGGGTCTAAGATTAGTTACTAGATGAGGATGACCAATTATTATCTTTAACAGAAAAATATGAACTTTGCACTTCTAGGTGATAAACCTATAGTGGTTAAAAGGACCAAGTGGGAGTTACTGTATAGATATGTTTTAGGAGATATTTTCTTTATATAGTATTAAAACATGGAATTCAACATCATAAGGGACAAAACTATGGTTCAGTTCACGACGATGTCAAAAATATGTATGAGAATCCATCTCAATCATACAAAGTGCACCTGATGAAATGGTTATTTTATCTAAAGATGATTGAAGGTAATGTTTTTACTAGTCAAATCCATGAATTTGACAACATCAAAAGTCATTAGAAATTGTGGGAATTATGTTAGATGGTGAGAAATTTGTAGTAGTTTTACTATCCTTGTATCCATATATTTTGGAAGAAACTATAAAATTCATGATAAGTTATTCAGAAAATATAATTTTGACGTTGAACGATGTGAAAGATAATATATATTATAAGTGTATTCATAGAATTGAGTTAGTAAAATTATTTGGTTTTCCTCTACATGTGGAAGGAATATGAAGATACATGAAATTATATAATCACATGGGCTGGTCAAAGTCAAGAATAAAGAGGTGAGACAATGTCAAGGGGCATGATCTATGCATCTAGATATGTCAGAATAATGGGCACATCAAGAATGATGGAAAAAATTAAAGTCACCTAAAACCAATATAGTAAACATAGAAGATGGATGACTTGATTATTTTTTACTTCTGATTGTAGACAGGCCTATATATTATTATATTTTGGGCTCATATGAATCCTTTCATTCCACCATAGAAATTTATTCCTATATAATTATTCTTACAGAAATTCATAAAGTTTAATTGGGAATATTATGAACACTTAAAATGTATTAGAAATGGTAATTCTATGATCAATACCAATATTTTTTGCTTTTAAATTTTTCAGAATGTTTTATATTTTAATAGATTTATAAGGAACCATATTTCTATTAGGAATCATGATGATAAAGGATTATTCACCACATTCACAAGTTGTACCTAGAGAATTACCACAGGAGTTATGGTCATAGTTTATGTAGGAAAGAATAGGACCCTATACAAGATGATAAAAATATTCATGGATAAGCTATAAATAATAATTTCTATTTGGGATTAAAAATTTTTAGAAAAAGTTTAGGCTACATCTTTTATAAGGGTATGAATTTGCTCGAAAAAAATGAATGATAGTAGAGATGAATTTTGGGAAAGTTAGTTATGTACACAATTTTTACTTGTAAAGAAAAATAATATATCTATAACACCCCTAGCATGAGGCACATCCCTATTTTATGTAGCTCATTTCATGTTTGGATGAGTTATTTTGAATTATTGGTTATTTTTGTGGTGAAATAAGAGTGGATTTTAGAATATGGCTAGAGGTGTCAATTCATAATGTAAATGATGAATTCCTGACATGAATGGGTTTTTGGAAGATTTCATTAATTCTATTTTATATGTGAATGATTTTAGGTTCTTTTAAGTGAAAAGATGTTAATATTTGTGTTTTTTCGATGTCAATGACTTATAGAATGAACCCATTTTCCCCATTTTAGATTCAGTTGGTTTTAGCTAGTAATTTTAATTCCATCGCCCTTTGATTATTATTAGGATTGTCTCTTTTTTCCTCAAACCCTGGCCTCTTTCTAGCTAATTTTGTTGATCTCACTCCCTTAACAGACTAACCTCATAAATTATTCAATAATCAAACCAAAGTAATCAAAGTTAATGATTATGTTTACATTTTTCCCATGAAATATCTTCATTTGGTTTGAAGAGTTACCATAAAAAGAAGATTTCAGGCCTTGATCTATGGGTTAAGGCGTGTTTTGATGAATTTTCATTATGTATTATTGATGTAATGGTAAGGCTATCATGGATATATGATTCATAGAATAATTCTTCATGTTGAAAATTTTCGACATAGGTGAAATTTATCCCTTTCTAATTTTATGAGAAATATTAATACTGCTTTTCAAAGAGATCTATTTTGTGTTTTATAATTTAAAAACCTTGATTTTTCTCCATAATTTATTTTATTTTGAAATAATATGGATTGGGATTCACCTGCAACCAGTTTCATAATTTTTAAAATGAAAATTTATTTTCAAAAAACTATTTTAGTTCTGAGGAAGTGGAATATAAATACGTGTGTGAGTTAATGATAAACATGGAAAGAGACTCATTGGGTTATACTGGGTCATAGTGTCAATATATACTCAAATAATGTTTTTACAAGCCATGTCTTGGTATTGGAGAGATAGAAACTCCCCAGGATTATTGACTACTCAGTGGGCCAGATTTGATTGGATGTGAATTGGGTGTGTGCACTACTAAAAATTCATCTTTTATCAGTGCTAAAAACACCCTTTTATCATCTCTATAAAAGCAATGTTAATGCCGGAAAAGATAAAGGGGGGTCCCCTTTATCAGCGCTCTAAAAAGCGCTGATAAAGACACCTTTTATCAGTGCTAAAAAAGCGCTCATAAAAGGGTCCTTTATCAGTGCTTCCTTTATCACCTCTTTCGTTTTAGCACTGATAAAGGACCCCTTTTATCATTGATTTTAAAAATGCGCTGAAAAAAGGTAATATAAAAAAATTTAAAAATAATTAAAATAATTAAAACAAATTAAAACAAATAAAAAAAATTAAAAAAATCCTGCCAATCGGGGGGGCTTTTATAGTGCTTGAGCCCCCCCTTTTACAGCACTTTTCACCCCCCCCTACAGCGCACCCACACACCCCATCCACCCTTTATCAGCGCTACCTACCATATTCCCTCATGCGCGCATGCCCTTGCCTTCACCAGGTTTTGAACTCCAGACCTCCCCCATGTGCACCTAAGCCCATACCACTCCTCTATTTTAATTTTTTTTACATTTCATGATATCTATATATATATATATATGTATCTATATTTATTCATATTGTAATATATGTTAATATTAATATATATATATAGTTATATTAATATATATATATATTTATATATATATTGTAATATTTATTCACATAGTAATGTATATTTATATATATATATATATATTTATTTATTTATATTAATATATATATATATATATTAATATTAATATATATATAGTTATATTAATATATATATTTATAGTGATATTAATATATTTATTTATAGTGATATTAATATATATATTTATAGTAATATTAATATATATATATGTGTCGTTATATTAATATATATATATATAGATAGATAAATATATATGAATATAAATAATCATATATTTTTATTTTAAATAAAATGTTTATTAGTCATTTTTTAGATAAAGCTAATATATTTTATATGTAAATATATTTTATTATTTATATTTATAATTAAAATATTATGTGTGAATATAAAAAAAATATGTATATATTGTTATATATTTGATTATAAATAGCAGTGGATTATAAAAAATGATAAAATTTCAAAGATATAATATCAATATTAATGTAATACCTTGGAATAAATTCACTCCCTGCTGAAAAAAGCCAATAATACCCCCTTAAATGAGGCTGAAAATCCACAAAATGTTAAAAAATCGGGGTACCCTGACTAAAAACTTAGTTTTGGAGGCCTTCTAGGCCTTTTTTAGCCTCGAAAAAACCTTGATAGAGATTCACATGGATTTCATCGACATAGAGCTCATCGTTGGTTTCGATTTGATATGTGGTAGAGTTCAAATGGACACCCTGATCAAAATTTATGGCCGTTTGAAGTTCGAGTTGCATTTTCAACATATTTTGGATCTTTATTTATTTATTTATTATTTTTTTAGTCTTCAAATTGTTATTAAATGACTATTACTCCCTAATAATTTTCAAAATTTTAATTAAAAATATTGTTTTTTATAAGCCATTTTCACTAAATATATTATATATTAAGTGTAACTATATATTTATACTTATCTAATATATATTTAAAATTATATTTAAAAATATATATATTATAATTATATCAATATAACTATATCTATATATTTAAATACTATTATTTTTTAATGAATTTTCATTTGGAAAGTAGACCCTTTATAAGCGCTTTTAAATAAGCACTAATAAAGACCCCCATTTATCAGCGCTAACGAAAAAGCGCTGATAAATGGCGGTACCTTTAACAGCGCTAAAAAGCGTTGTTAAAGGGGTATGTTTATTAGCACATTTTTTAGTGCCGATAAAGTTACCCTTTATCAAATCTTTTCGATAGCGCTGATAAAAGTGTGGTGATGGGAAAAACTATTTTTGTGGTAGTGGCGGGTTTCTTGGGTATGTATTAAGGATTTGGTTTACAAATCACATCTTATATATATGTATATTTTCCACAATTATTTTTTATTTCTTACTCTTATTTAATATTAAATTCTAACTAACATGTCTTTTTCATAGTTGGGTGAGTGTTAATTATTGGGGACAATCTACTGAATCTATGTACTCACCCCATGTATACTCTTCATAGTGTATATATAATTTTTTTTTACTATGATAAAGGTAATATTCAAGTCTCTGTCTTTACTAGTGGAGAACAAAGATGCTGCAGTTAGGTTATTTTGGAGTTGAATCTTAGAAATGCCTTGTAGTGGAGTCCTTCATGGTTCTACATCGATTATTTGTTCTTTTTGGTGCATGTGAGACTTTTAGTGTTGTATTTTTTTGGTGCAATTATTTACTACTTTTACTATTATTATGACTTTGGTTTAATTATAACAATTGTATTCTATTGTTTTTCATTATGAATAATGTTTATCTTCTTATTTTGATTTCTTCTATCTTGTGTGGTATATATATAAGGGAAAATATCTCCCCTGTGATTTTGTCAAACCCTTGGAATTTAATTTTAGTCTTGGGATTCCCTGGGATGTTACTTAAGGATAGTGTCACAAAGATACTTCCCAAGTTTATGGGTCATTCTAGGGTGTTATTGTATCAATCAGAAAATGAGTGAAAATACTTAATTTTAAAAAATAAGATGTTGTTCTCACAAATATGTGTGGCCTTACACAAATACATTCCCATATAGGGATACTATATTATGTGAAATTTATCTATGAATACAAAAGGATGGTATGGTTTTACTCTCATAGAATAAAATTAGATGTATTTAAAATGATTCATAAGTGTACGACATTGTGGGAAAATATGTTGGGATAAAATATTAAATACATGAGGTCTAAAAAAATAGAAGAGTATGATAGTGTAGATTTCAAGGATTTCAATGTTAATAATTAAATTTTGTGATAAAATATTCATCTAGGTACTCTAAAATAGGAAAAAATTTCTGAAATAATTAATTTGATATTAAATTAATGTCCCATGAGTATGAGTTTACATTAGAGATTACCCAAGGCCTTTTAGATAGTGGTAGTGAATATATCAGATTATCTCATAAAAAAGACTGTCTTTGTACAAATGGGAGAGTATCTACCTAAGGATATATTGTTAGGAAAGTAGGTAATATTTTATCATTTATGAGAAAATATTTTCTTATTATATGTTCATATACATTCTGATGAAAAGGATAAATTATATGAACAATAAAAAACATGCACTTTTATTATATATCCGACTAAGGGGTTTATATATCACTTCTGGGATAATGACAACACAATGATCTTCAGAATATATAATGTGATATTTTTTAATGGTGTCATATAAATGAACAATTGTGTAGTTAAATTAGTGTTAAGAATAAATAATTAGGGACTTGGGAGAAAGTGGATCTTGAAAGTGTACCTGTGCATGTGACAACTAAACTAATGGAGTCTACTCCTCATGTGTAGTGGTGGAGATAAATATGACTTAGAAGATATGTGAAGATGGATTCATCATAATTACAATATTTTTTATTAACTCACACTGTAGATCCAGAATTATTTCAATAGAAAATGTTGTTAAAGGAGTTTATCATGTAGGATTTGGCTATGAAGGAGAAAAATTCATCATTTCATGATAATATTATTTGGTTGTGGAATCCTTTTTCATAATGAAAGAATGAATTATATAAGAAATGGTTATATTGGGTCAAGGAATAACCTGATGGAATTAATGGGTACAATGAAAGGTTAGTGGGTAAATGATTTAAAAATATGGAAGGTGTGGATTTTATATAAATTTTATCACTTGTAGTGAGTCTTACCCCTATACGGGTAGTTCTTATTATTTTTTTCCTCGGGGTATTAATATATTGAGAATGATGATACAAATAATACTTTCATTCATGGCGTGTTGGAGGAAGAAATTAATATGGAGTTTAGTGATGGATTTATTGACACAAAAAAATGAATACCTAGTGTGAAAACATAAGAAATGTTTATTTATGTTAAATTAGGCACCCAGGTGGTGGATAAATAAGTCTGGTAAATTCATGAATTAATATCCATAAAAAGGGTTGTCATGAGTCAATATTGTTATTTAATGTATTTTGGTGATGGATATATTATAACACTTCTATATATGAATGACATACTCATTTTATGATCATATATATAAAAGATATATGAGTAGAAAAGGAAGTTGGATGGGGAGTTTGAGATGAAATATCTTTGAAATCAAATAATATTTTATGGATGAAGATAAATAGAAACCATGCAATTGGTACCTTACTATTATGATTGGATTCCTATATTGGTAAGGTGTTGAGAATATTTATTATTGTGGAAGAAAATATAGTTCATATTATTCTTTTAATCCATTTTAAACATCCAAAGAAAAAATAACTAAACATAATAAATGAAGTTGTACAAGGAAAAATTTCCTTTTGAAACTATAATTGAAATCTTAATATATTCTATGGTTTATACTCAATATGATATTTCTAAGGTAGTTAGATTTTTGATAATGTATATAGATAACCCCATAAAGAATCATTGGAATGATATGAAGTCAATAATTTTGTATTTAAAGTATGAAATTATGTATCTTTATGCTTTCAAAAAGGAAATTCATTATAGGGGTATATGTATGCTGACGTCGGAGGTGATGACGATAGATAAAGGAGTACCAATGTTTCTTTGTTTACATGTGGAGGAACATTAGTTATAGCATCCCGTATTTTTATAACATAACTTTCATTTCATTACACAGAATAGAGGATCGTTAAGGTTTAGTGTCTTGGAAACAAGGAACATAATACAAGAAAAAAAAACATAAAACATTCTTCTTAAACACTTGAAAGTCTTCTCCTTTAGTTAATACTAGGTTCATTACTGCATCTCATAACCTGGGGACATACATCAAAAGAAAGGGTGAGCAAAAGTCCCAGTAAGGGAAACAAGAGAAACATTTTACATGTGAACTTGAGATACTTCAATAAGGACATGAAAAGAACTTTAAGGCATGAGAAAGAAATCATGAGATACATCATAATAAAAATAACATTTTTAATAACATGAATATGTGGCTGCATCATTCAATATTGACAATTGTTTTGTTTCACCAAGGTTCATCCCCAAGGTGTCGTTAAAAATTACCAAGGTTATTCACCAAGGTGTCGTTAAAATGGTCATCTCTAGAGATTAAGTCTCTACCCAATGCATTGGAGAGATATTAGGGTGCACCATTAAATTTTCCATTATTATCATGTGATCCACATATATCATCATCAAACATTTCATAAATAACCCATATAGCATAAAATAAATGGACTTCATTTCATAATCATAACGTTTTAAAAACTTTTTTAAAGACATGATCTTTACGTTACTTTAAACCCACAGAAAGGGAAAGCGGGTCTCATGTATGTAAATCCCAGAATTTAAAATAGAATGTTTTGATATATATGTGAATACCCTTGTAGAAATATGAGCTTTGAGTAATCATATTATAACATAAAATAATTTTGAGAAAAGAGAGAGGCATTTTGAGACGAAAATTAAGATTTCTCTTAGGAAAATTTTGCAGCCTAACGGCGTCACTTAAACTTCAATAAAAAAAGATTTGACAAGATCAAATAGGGTCTCTCATACTATGATCATAAGAGATCAGTATGATAGATATATAAATCATACCCCAACATAATAAAAAAGAACTTGAAAGACTTGACATGAAAATAGAACCTGAAGAATGAGAAGGGTGAAAGAATCCCTTAATAATTTGGCAGCCTAACGGCGTCACTTAAACATTCATAAAATGAAATGATGAGAGTAAGAGGGGATCTCTAATCATGTAATAATGAAAGGGAAGAAAGTGGAACATAAAATAACATCCTCTCACATAATAACATGGAGCATAAAAGGAATGACATAAAAGATATTACATGAAAAGAAAGAGAGAGGTCAGATCCCTTACCTTAACACGTGACTCTTGAAACTCAATGTTTTGGACCTTGAGGGCTTGGGGGCACCATGGAAAGACTCCTTGGGAGGTAAGGAGACCAGAAATTCATTGGGTAAGAGTTGGGGGTGAAAACTAAAGGAGGAAAGGGTGGGTATTTATAGGGAAAGTGAGGGGACAAGGCATTAATGGCCAAGGGACACCTCATTAGTGGTTTTGGCAAAACCACAGGCTTGAACAAGGTATTGGCTACATGGGACACATCATACCTTATCTTAATATTCATAATTCGACCATATTGAATATATACTTAATACATCATTTAATGATGCCATTAAACACCCGTAACTTAAAAACTATACTTTCACTATTCATCGAAAATTCAACTTTCTCAGAATAATCCCAAAATTTCACCTTAACCAAATATCAATGCTCTGATTTCAAAAATGAAATCCATTTTATAAAAATAATTTTCTAAATATTTTTAATTTAATTTTTAAATAAAAACACTATTCATCGAAGATTCATTTTTTTCAGAAAAATCCCCAAAAATTACCTTAACATAATATTGATGCTCTGAGTTCAAAAATAAAGCCCTTTTTATAAAAAAAAATTTCTAATTATTTTTAATTAAATTTTTAATTAAAAAACACTATTCACCCGAACACACTAATACTTGACTAATAATTTATGAAATCGTTATTTACGAATTTCATTGAATCACATTACTTAATCTAGGTGTCTAAATTATATTAAAACTTTCATTGAGTGTAATTACTGATCCATTTGGTCTCATTACTAATCCTAAGCGTAAAATCACTATTCATAATTTACTATTCATCAAAAATTATGTTGATCTTATTAGACTCCAAATTCCATACTGAACACTTTTGTAGAAGACCATTTTTGAAAATCATTACAAATCATTAGTTATTTAGGGTTTACATAAATGTTTTAAAATATCCCTTTTTCAAAAAAATCATCAATAAAATATATCCTAAAATTATCCGGACAAAAGTGATTCCACAAACATCACTAAAGGAAGATATCTCAATTTATTCACCCGAAAGGATTACACATGGAAGCTAGGGTCTCATCACATAGCCCCTTATAACACCGGCATAAGACCTAAGTGTAAGGTGTGCTATGGTGAGAGAATCTGACAGAGGCTCAGATAACATTGCCCTAGTAGTAATCTCTACTAACTTGAACTTCTCCTGTAGGCGTTTCTGTTCAAGCTTGACACGCTGGAGTTCGGCTTGGGCTTGGTCCAAGGAGATGCCCACTGATGCTACCTCCTTCCCAAGATCTGATAAGTTGGCTTCATAAGGGTCGAGTCTACTGGATGAAGCCATCGACTCCTCTTTCTGCATTAACCATTAACGTCTTATTAAATCATTAAGAGTAAGTTAATATACTACTCAAAAAGATTGGGTCGTTACATTCTTCCCCCCTTAAGAAATTTCGTCCCCAAAATTTATACTTGAGGCCTAGTCGAAAAGGCTAGGGTACTTTTTCTTCATTGTTTCCTCAGGCTCCCAAGTCGCTTCTTCATATTTATGATTCCTCCACAACACTTTCACAAGGTGAGTAGTCTTGTTTCGTAGGACCTTGTCTCTACTGTCCAAGATCTCCACTGGACGCTCCTCATAAGAGAGGTCATGTTCCAGTTGTACCACCTCTGGGTTCAGTACATGTGAAGGGTCGGGTATGTACATCCTCAAGAGAGATACATGGAAGAAATCATGAACATGAGCTAGGTTCGGGGGAAGTGCTAGACGATAGGCCACTGCTCCTATGCGATCAAGGATTTAATGGGGGCCAATGTACCTAGGGCTGAGCTTCCCTTTCATCCCAAACCGCATGACTCTCTTCCAGGGAGAAATTAAAAGGAAGACTTTGTCACCAACACCAAACTCCAAGTCCCTTTGATGATTGTCAGCATAGCTCTTCTGCCGACTCTGAGCAGCCTTTATGTGTTGTTGGATGGAATGAACCTGTTCTGTCATCTCTTGCACAAGATCAGGCCCAAGAAGCTTTCTCTCACCAGTTTCATCCAAACAAGTGGGAGTTCTACATCGCTTTCCATACAGAGCTTCATAGGGTGCCATCTGAATACTCGAATGGAAGCTGTTGTTATAGGAAAACTCCACTAATGGGAGGTGTTGATCCCATCCACCTTTAAATTCCATTGAGCATAATCTCAGCAAGTCTTCGAGTGTCTTAATATTCCGTTCAGATTGGCCATCAGTTTGAGGATGATAGGTCGTACTAAAATTCAATTCACTATTCCGAGAATGTTGATGACTTCTCCAGAATTTTGATGTGAATCTTGGGTCACGATCAGACACGATGGATAGTGGTACCCCATGCAGCCATACCACTTCCTTCATGTATATCTTGGAAAGCTAATCCAGAGATAAATCTTCCTGAATAGAGATAAAATGGGCTGTCTTGGTGAGACGGTCCACAATAACCCATATCGCATTGTTTCCTTTGGATGTTTTTGGGAGGCCAGTTACAAAGTTCATTGTGATATTATCCCACTTCCATACTGGTATGGGTAGCGATTTTAATACCCCCTTAGGAAGTTTTCGTTCTGCCTTTACTTGCTGACACACCAGGAACCTTGTAGTGTAATCATCAATCTCCTTCTTCATGTTATCCCACCAATAATGATCACGAATGTCTCTATACATCTTAGTGCTTCCCAGATGTATAGAGACTGTAGAGATATGAGCTTCATCCATCAGTTCTTTCTTTATCTCTGGAATATATGGAACACATAGTCTTGTACGAAATTTCAATACACCTTCTTGATCAGTACTGAAATCAGGGAACTTCCCATCTTTTACAGCCTCCAACTTCTCCTGCAGCAAAGGATCTTCTTTTTGAGCCTTGGTGATCTTCTCTAGTAATGAAGGTTGAGAAATCATTTGGGATAGGGTTGATGATGTCCCTTTCCTTATAATTCCCATGTTCAGTTTTACTAGATCTTTAATCAAGGGATCTCCTAGGATCCTCATTGTTTCCAAAACATCAAGATCTTTCCTGCTTAACGCATCCGCAACTTTGTTTGCTCTTCCAGGGTGATAATGAATTGAAAAATCATAGTATTTAATAAGCTCCAACCATCTCCTTTGTCTCATGTTCAATTCTTTTTGTGTGAAAATATACTTTATACTTTGGTGTTCAGTGTATATATCACATTTCTCCCCATAAAGATAGTGCCTCCATATCTTTAAAGCAAAAACAACTATCGCCAGCTCTAGATCATGCGTAGGATAATTCTGCTCATGAATCTTCAACTGTCAAGATGCATAAGAAATTACCTTGTCATTTTGGATGAGAACGCACCCATTCCCTTTCAGAGATGCATCAGTAAAAATAACGAATCCTTCTCCGATATAGTGTAGTGTTAACACAGGTGCAGTAACCAATCTCTTCTTCAGCTCATGGAAACTTTCCTCGCATTCCTTTGTCCAGATGAACATAACCCCTTTTCGAGTCAACCTGGTTAGTGGATTAGAAAGCCGTGAAAAGTTTTTCAAAAACCTCCTATAATATCCCTCTAAACCAAGGAAACTACGAATCTTAGCTACTGTTGTGGGTTGAGGCCACTCTTCCACAACCATTGTCTTTGCAGAGTCAACCCTGATTCCTTCATTGGTTTCGATGTGCCCCAAGATGGCCACTTGTTGTAACCAAAACTCACACATGCTGAGCTTCCCAAAGAGCCTCACCTTCTGCAGAGTTTTCAATATAACCCTTATATGATCTTCATGCTCCTCACGACTTTTTGAATATATCAAAATATCATCAATAAAAACTACCACAAAGTTATCAAGGTAGTCATTAAAGACCCTATTCATCAAATCCATGAAAATAGAAGGAGCATTAGTCAACCCGAAGGGCATAATAGTAAACTCATAATGCCCATATATTGATCGGAAGGCAGTCTTTGGAATATCTTCCTTCTTCACCCTCAGTTGATGATAACCAGATCGAAGGTCAATCTTAGAGAAGAATTGTGCCCCGTGAAGTTGGTCAAATAAATCATCAATTCGTGGAAGAGGATATCTGTTCTTCATTGTGATCTCTTTCAGTTCTCTATAATCAATGAATAGCCACATTGATCCATCCTTTTCTTCACAAAGAGAACTGGTGCTCCCCACGGAGACACACTCGGTCAGATAAACCCCTTCTCCAACAAGTCTTGGAGTTGTTTCTTTAACTCTTCTAGCACCACATTTTCCATTCTTTATGGAGTCTTTGGTATCAGTTGAGACCCAGGTACGAGTTCAATGGAGAACTCTACCTCTATTTCTGGGGGAGGTCCAGGTAACTCCTCAGGAAATACATCCATGTATTCCTGAACAACCGGAACATCTTCTATTTGTATGCTCCATTTTCTTTCTTCATAATCACAGATTAACTCCATAAAGAAATCTATAGGAGGTGCTTCTAGATAAGGATTAGTTCCGGATATCTCTCCTCGAAAGATAACTGTAGGTCATTCATTCAAGACTACTGAGATTTCCTTACTTCTGCAGTTGATCATAGCATTATACATTGAGAGCCAGTCCATCCCTAGTATAATGTCGAATTCCATCATGAGAATGACTACTAGATTTGCGATAATATTGTGTTGACCAAAGTAAACACTAGAGTCTCTAAATACTGTTTATGCAAGGATAATCCCACTTGGAGTCTTGACTGACAACTCTACCTCTAGCAGTTCGGGGATTGATTCTATATTCCTTGCAAACTTGGAGGAAATAAAGGAATGCGTAGAACCAGAATCAAATAAAGTACTTGCTAGTTTTGAGAGGACAACAAGAGTACCTGCTACCACATCGTTCAGAACATCAACTTCAGTTGTTGTTATAGCGAAAGCATGACCTTTCTCCCTTGGCCTCTGCTGAGGTTGATGGTGATTCCCCTCTACCGCCCTCGAATTTGGACATTGGTTAGAAAAGTGCCCAAGCTATCCACACTTGAAGCATGTAACTTCGGGTAGGGGAAGAACCATATTTCCTCTGTCGTTAGTGTTGGGAAGTTGAGGCTTCACCTCACTATGACAATTCCGAGCAATATGGCCTCCTCTTCCACACTTGTACCACTTTCCACTTCCATTCAAGCAGTTCCCCAGATGATTCTTCCCACATTTATTGCATGTGGTAAGTTGCATTTGATTTCCACCTCTTCCCTGATCAAAAGACTTCCCTCAACTGGGCTCCAACTACCTCTTCTTTTCATTTGGTTTATGAGACCACTGTGTCTCACCAAACTCCATCTCGACTTTCATATCACTTCGAACTATTTCTTCATAGCTATCATAGTCCCTATTGGCTAGATTCTTCCGCAGATGAGGTCGTAGTCTGCCAAAGAATCTATCAGCCTTCCCATTAGGGTCCATGACAAAGCTTGAGGTATAACGGGAAAGCCTTGTGAAGTTCATCTCATAGCTTCCGACAGATTCTTTCTCCTTCTACTTCAGCTCGAGAAACTCTTTCTCCATTCTCGTTCTCATGGAACGAGGGAAATACTTGTTAAAGAAAATTCCCCGAAATTGTTCCCACTCCAAAGCTTCTATCTCTCCTCGTGGCTTCGTGTTTTTTGATCAGTGACCACCACTGATCAGCTTCTCCCTCTAGGCGGTAAACAGCAAGGGTGACTTTTTCTTTTTCCGGACAATGAAGTACAGAAAAGAACTTTTCAATGGAGCTTATCCATTGTTCCGAAACCAATGGGTCAGTAGATCCACTAAATGTTGGCGGTCGTTGACGCATAAAGGACTCAACAGAGTGTTGTTCCCTTCGTGGTGAGGTCGGCCTCTCAGCTTGATTCAATTTATTACTCATAACTTGAGTTAGTTGGTTCATCATTCGAATGAATGTTTCCATTCCGGCTTCCATCGGAGGGCCATCATCACATGGTGCATTGCGGTCACCATCGGCACAGTTTCTCCTATTACTCACCATTTTCTAAAAGAATAAAACCTTTGTAAGAAACTTATTTCATTTATGAATCTTTTAACTAAGACTTCATGCTTAGACAATTACACTTTTCTATAATTCCTTCATAATGATTCATAAAAACCTTGTGATTAACCAAACATATCCCCCGGGAGTGTCGAAACCAAGAGTGCAGCAAGGCCCGTTATCGTGCACCAGTTCCCGTTCGAGTTTAGCTCAAAGCGGTGTTTTCGGGTTTTACCCCTATGTACATCTGTACAGAGCCGCCTAAACCTGCTCGTATCCAGACAGGGATGTATTTGTTTGATAAACCACTTTCTCAATACTTACGAAAATACCAGGAAGTTTTCCTATATTTAAACTTTTCTATAGGGTTCTTCCTAATGTTTTTATATCCTAATTACCAAAAATAACTAAACCATCCTTTGATACCAACTATAGCATCCCATCTTTTTATAACATAACTTTCATTTCATTACACGGAACTGAGAATCGTTAAGGTTTATTGTCTTGGAAACAAGGAACATAATACATGAAAAAAATCATAAAACATTCTTCTTAAACACTTGAAAGGATTCTCTTTTAGTTCATCCTAGGTTCATTACTGCATCTCATAACCAGGGGACATACATCAAAAGAAAGGGTGAGCAGAAGACCCAGTAAGGGAAACAAGAGAAACATTTTACATGTGAACTTGAGATACTTCAATAAGGACATGAAAAGAACTTTAAGGCATGAGAAAGAAATAATGAGATACATCATAATAAAAATAACATTTTTCATAACTTGAAGATGTGGCTGCAGCATTTAATATTGACAATTGTTTCTTTTCACCAAGGTTCATCCCCAAGGTGTCGTTAAAAATTACCAAGGTTATTCACCAAGGTGTCGTTAAAATGGTCTTCTCTAGAGATTAAGTCTCTTCCCAATGCATTGGAGCGCTATCAGGGTGCACCCTTAAATTTTCCTTTATTATCATGTGTTCCACATATATAATCATCAAAAATTTCATAAATAACCCATATAGCATAAAATAAATGGGTTTCATTTCATAATCATAACGTTTTAAAAACTTCTTTAAAGACACGATCTTTACGTTACTTTAAACCCACGGAAAGGGAAAGCGGGTCTCATGTATGTAAATCCCAGAATTTAAAATTGAACGTTTTGATATATATGTGAACACCCTTGTTGGAATAAGATATTTGAGTATTCACTTTATAACATAAAATAATTTTGAGAAAAGAGAGAGGCATTTTGAGACGAAAAATAAGAATTCACTTAGGAAAATTTGGTAGCCTAACGACATCACATAAACTTCAATAAAAAAATGATTTGACAAGATAAAATAGGGTCTCTCATCATATGATAATAAGAGATCAGTATGATAGATATAGAGATCATACCCCAACATAATAAAAAGGAAATTTAAAGACTTGACATTAAAATAGAATTTGAAGAATGAGAAGGGTGAAAGAATCCCTTAAAAATTCGGCAGCCTAATGGCGTCACTTAAACTTTCATAAAACGAAATGATGAGAGTGAGAGGGTATCTCTCATCATATAAACATGAAAGGGAAGTAAGAGGAATATAAATTAAAATCCTCTCACATAATAAATTGGAGCATAAAAGGAATGACATAAAAGAGATTACATGAAAAGAAAGAGAGAGGTCGGATCCCTTACCTTAACACGTGACTCTTGAAACTCAATGTTTTGGAACTTGAGGGCTTGGGGGAACCTTGGGAGGACTCCTTGGGAGGTAAAGAGACCAGAACTTCATTGGGGAAGAGTTGGGAGTGAAAACTAAAGGAGGGAAGGGTGGGTATTTATAGGGAAAGTGAGGGGACAAGGCATTAATGGCCAAGGGACACCTCATTAGTGGTTTTGGCAAAACAATGGGATTTCCCCTGGTATTTTCCCATGGTATTGGCCACTTGGGACACCTCATACCTTATCTTACTATTCATAATTCTACCATATTGAATATATACTTAATACATCATTTAATTATGACATTAAACACCCGTAACTTAAAAACTATACTTTCACTATTCATCGAAAATTCAACTTTTTCAGAATAATCCGAAAATTTCACATTAACCAAATATCAATGCTCTGATTTCAAAAATGAAATCAATTTTATAAAAATATTTTTCTAAAAAATTTTAATTTAATTTTTAAATAAAAACACTATTTATCGAAAATTCATTTTTTTCAGAAAAATCCCCAAATATTACCTTAACATAATATTGATGCTCTGAGTTCAAAAATAAATCCCTTTTTATAAAAATAATTTTCTAATTATTTTTAATTAAATTTTTAATTAAAAAACACTATTCACCCGAAAAAACTAATACTTGATTAATAATTTATGAAACCGTTATTTACCCATTTTATTTAATCACATTACTTAATCTAGGTGTCTACATTATATTAAAACTTTCTTTGAGTGAAATTACTAATCCATTTGGTCACATTACTAATCCTAAGCGTAAAATCACTATTCATAATTTACTATTCATCAAAAATTAAGTTGATCTTATTAGACTCCAAATTCCTTACCGAACACTTTTGTAGAAGACCATTTTTTGAAAATCATTACACATCATTAATTATTTAGGGTTTACATAAATGTTTTAAAATATCCCTTTTTCAAAAAAATCATCAATAAAATATATCCTAAAATTATCCGGACAAAAGAGATTCCACAAACATCACTAAAGGAAGATATCTAAATTTATTCACCCGAAAGGATTGCACAAGGAAGCTAGGGTCTCGTCACATAGCCCCTTATAACATCAGCATAAGACCTAAGTTTACGGTGTGATATGGTGAGAGAATCTGAGGGAGGCTCAGATAACATTGCCCAAGTAGTAATCTCTACTAACTTGAACTTCTCCCATAGGCATTTCTGTTCAACCTTGGAACGCTGGAGTTCGGCTTGGGCTTGGTCCAAGGCGAAGCCCACAGATGCTACCTCCTTCCCAAGCTCTGATAAGTGGGTTTCATACGGGTCGAGTCTACTGGATGAAGCCATCGACTCCTCTTTCTACATTATACATTAACATCTTATTAAATCATTAAGAGTAAGTTAATATACTACTCAAAAAGATTGGGTCGTTACATTAGTAACCCAGATACATCAATTACATAAGGGGTTGTAACTATCTACTAAATGGTAAAAATATATTGAAATAATAAAAACCATATAGAACATGGTTTTATTTTTGAATAAATTCTTAGAGGATCTGATAGAAATAAAGATGAAAATGTGTTGCACTGTGATAGTGAGAGTGATTTAAACCATGTAAAGAACCTAGTTTTTCATTCCTAAATGAAGACCATTCTTGTAAAATTATATCATTATTATATGATTAATATAATAAGGATTATTGAAAATGAAAAAATATGTCCAACGAAGAATACAATAGAAATATTGATGAAGCTAGTTGTGATTGAGAGGTTGAGTGACTATTGTTACTTTATTTTTCTTCATTGATGAATGATGTTTGAGAGGCATGATATGGAAGAACACTATCATATCATAGAAGGAAATTATATTTTTATTTCATGAATCGTCATCTTAAATTTAAATCTTTAATGTAAAAGATACCATTGGAGAGTGAAGAAGAATAGAAGCTCATATTATGTATGTTCTCTATATCTAGAGACATAAAAGAATGATAGATTGTTGTATCAGGCCCCATGTGGGAGATAATTGGAATTGTGAAGCATGATCAATCTTATTAAGCTTGGTCAAATTCTAATAGCCCATACTATACACCAATCTAAAACTCATGAAGTTATACCTTTATGGTGTGGTTGATGTGAGTTCTAGGGGTAGCGCCCCCCATGTCATCGGTTAAGGGGTTGAAGGAAGGAATACTGAACCACTATAGTAAATTTTCTTAGTTACACTAATAGTGCTACTATGGTAAGGTGGTAATTAACATGGTACTATACAAGAGCCAGTTGGTGACACTAATAGGGGGACTATTCCTCCATGAAATTACTTCCACTATTACTATTAATTTTTTTTTACCAATGGTGTAGATTGGAAACTATAAAAGCACATGTTATAGTAGAACTGTGTTTATTTATGATATAATTTTTATCTTGGGATTCAATTATCTAATTTTGTTCCCTATAATTTTTCTCCCATAAATTTTGAAACCATTCTTCCACTCATTTGTGGTAGAAATTTTCCAAAACCTCAAAAATACTTATGTTCTGGATCTTTTTATTCATCTTTATTTTTCATTAATTTACTCTAATTCTTTAATTAAAATTCATTGTATCTCTGGGTTTTTTTGTAACACTATTCCCATGACCATCACTAGACATCCACTGCCACTTCTAACATATGTTTACAAATTTATAAAAAAACCCATCCCCACCACTTTACATCATGGAGCCACGTCAACATTCAAAATTTCCTATCTGAAAATATCATTATCATATTTTAGACAAGCTAGTTTACCAACCTAATTACATTCATTATTCCATTCATTTATCCTTAATTAAATTTCAAACCATTAATTAGTTATCACTTATGTTTATTTGAACCATTCCCATTCATTTAAAATAATTTATTATTTATTTTTAGCTACCACTCATTATATTCAATCACATACCTATTTCCATATTCATTATTACCAATCACCTTTCATAAAAATATTAATATATATAAATCCACACAAAACACAACTATAAACTACATAAAACACCCCATAACACATTCCATCATCCACCTAAACTTCCCTAAAACCATTCCCTCTACAAATGATTAATTATGAATCAATTCCCAAACCTCGTAAAAACCCATGAAAATCAAGACAAACCATACACCACAAGCCTATAACAAGGTCATACCAATCATAGAAATATATAATAGCATTGTATTAGAAAAAAATAAGTAATTTTATAAACCAAACACTTTTAGAATTTTCATTTTTAAATCGGACTTAGTTTTGAATAATCACATCATGCATAATAAGCAATAACTCAATTATAGATTTCACACAACCATTACATTTACATGTTTCTGTTATAAGCATTTTTTGAAATGGGACTCTAAAAATTTAATCATATTCATAATAAAAATATTACATCAGTAATAAAAAATCCATAGAAGAATCATCAAACATGACATGAATTGTAAATAGTATCATTTAATCATATAGAAACATGTTAATAATTGAATCCATTTTAATTTACATTAGCACATTTACTAACTTCATTAGTTCAATCCTTACCATACACCCATTGAATAAAATCAATGTAATTCCATAATTTCACAAAAATAGAAAGGATAGGTATCAAATCCACTATATTGATTGATGTTTCAAAGAAAACCACATAATAAATGAATAAATAAGGTTCTACCAAAACAAAAATATATAGAAACCACCATAGGTTCAAACCAAAATGTAGCATCAAAAACCCACATGTGAATAATGATGAAAAATATAAAAGAAACTTCACTAATATAGAATATGGGTAAAAGTAGATCACATGTAAGTAGATAAAGAGGATGATAGAAGCACCTTAGATAATGGTAGATAAATACACATGAATAAAGAGGTTTAAAATATAGTTCCCTAAGGCATTTACACATATTATAACATGATTTTAGGCATAATTAATCATCAAATACATACTAAGGATCATAAATTATAGTGCCATTGGAAGATTAGGTAAATCATTAGAAAACATGAAACCAAAATAAAGTCCAATATCTTTGGAAGAAATTATTTCAAATGAGTTAGAATGATTAAAATTATAACATAAAACACATGGAAAATGAATAATATTATGGAATAATATCACATATAACATTGAATCATATGAAAATGGTAACATAAAAATGTGGAAGAAACAGACAACATGTTATAAGAATCAGTCATTGAAAACTAACAAGACTACATCTCATGATGTACAAAGACACATAAAGTAATTAAGTTTACTCCATATCCCAACATGAAATCTAATGAGATTAAACATTACCCAATTTATTGGAGCACTATCTGGGTTCACCCATAATAACAATTTCATGCAAGTTCTTCCACATTATTAATCAAATATAATGAATAAAAATAAGGGTTACCCATGAAATTTAATGGGTATCATAACCATGTCATAATGCATAACCGAAGGGAGAATCATAATGGTTCCCATTGAAATAATATATTTAAATAATATATGGATATTAATAAAGTAAAAAAGGAATATATCATGATAAATTATTTCCATCTTAAGTGAAAAAATTTAAAAATGTGTTTAAGCAACTTTAGAAATGAGACACTTTTGGGTGGTTTATGAGAAAATATAAGAGGCTTTAAAGAGGACATATGAATAATTTTTTTTTCATAAAACAATAAATTACTAATAATGTTTTTATTTATAAAATGATTAATTTTAGGGAAAATAGGTGTCTTAAATTTTTTAATGGAATGTACATAAAAATGGGTAAGAAATTGGGTTGATCCCTTTAATTGAGATTTCTCATTGAGAGAAATTGAGAAGGGAACATTATAAAAACAAGTATTTCCTATCAAATAAGGAGAGATTCATCTGGATAAATATGTTTGGAACATATAAAAATATTTAAAAATAATTATATATTAATAAATAAGAATTACATTAGATTAATAATATAGAAAGTGTGACCCAATGGTAAATTTGGAGGATCGGAAAGATTCCCTTACCTAATATTTGAAAGAATTATTCACATGAGTTTTATGTATTATATAATCATTTTATATCCATAAATTAATTGATTCATAAGAAATTAAACATGTATATTATTTATTATAACTTTATTAAGTTCATTTATGGTGATTTTTATGATTTATAATGTTTAATTTTATTGTTTTGGGAGCACTTGTTTCGTGATCTAATGATCAGTTCCCTTGATTTTCATAATGGGAGTTCTGAAAAATGGAATTAAAACTCAATAAGTGGAATTATATGAAATTAATGAACTTCCATAATTTTAAATAGTCATATATATCATTTTTTAGATATGATAATAGAATTTATGAAAAAGTGTTAATGATGATTATTAGTTTATTTTGGTGATTTTTCGATCATCACAAATTAGTTTTGTTTTATTATTTAATATTATGTATATATATTACTTATAAAACATAAAAAAGGTTGTTATAAAATAACTAAAATAAGGTTTAACCATAATAATGGTTTTACAGCCATCCATGAAGGCAGTAATTTAAAATGAAAAATTGTTTCCCATGAAGGTGGTTAATCGACACATTATGAATGATGATTTCATTTATAAGATAAAAAGTGAAGAGAAGATATTTGATAATGGGTATTCCTCTAACATAATAAAATTATAGTATATGTATCATACATGAGATTTCATGTAAATTTGGATATTAGAAGAAATCCTGAGGTAGAAGAAATAAATAATTAAAAAGAGAATGGTGGGGGATTTTACCTCTTGAATAACGTCTACATGAGAACCAAATTAAGGAAAATGGGATTGGTATTCTAGTGATACCAGAAAGAACATAGTGTGGGGAATAGGATTTTTAGGTAAATTGGGAAGAATATTAGTAGTATCCATAGCTTATAAGGTATGAGAAGAATATTTGTTCAGGGTTTCTTTTTGTAGGAGGAGGAGAGCGGTATTTTTTATTATTTTATTCATGTTTCTATTATTTTGGCATAACATTGTAACAAGTGTTGATTATTTTGACTATGTACATAAAATAGTGAATTTTATTTCAATCTAATGGGTTCTTACACAATTCATGACTCAAAGATTCATGTATTTGGATTAAAATGTTAAATACTATAAATTTTTGTATTTCACTATTCACCAAAAATTCAACTCTTTTAGAAAATTCCCATAAAAATCACCACAAAATTTTTTCAACATGTAGTTTTCAATAATGGAATAAATTTTATAAAATTAGTTTTTTTAAATATGAGAAATTTAATTTTTAATTAATGTTATCATTTATTGGAAAAATACAAGTTTTAAAATTATAAACAATTTTATAACACATTCGAAACATTAATTAAGATCTCATGAAATTATTGTATAATTATAATAAAATAAAATATAAATTTATGTTTATATTTAATGAAAATTAAATTTCTTTTAAATCATTATATTAACTATAAAATTGTAAATAAATATTTCTGTTTTAAAAAAATTATGACACTTAATTTATCTTTATCAAAACATTTATTTAATTATTCCTTAATATAAATATACCATGTTTTCATTTATAAGAAAAATAAATTTTATTTATAATTTGATCGGGGGTTACTAATCTAACGACACCATTTCTACTCTTAATGGTCACATTACTATTCCCTTGGTCTTGTTAATATTTCATTAGTATATGTTCCTAAATTTCTAAAAATACCACTTTTTCAATATTAATTTATGAGAATAAAGTCATTAATGGTTTCTCAATGTGATATATGAGCTTTATACTATATGAAATAATTATTATAAGGTAATTTTCATTGATAAGATTTTGGGTCATTAAATTCTTCCCCCCTTATAAAATTATTCCCCCAAATTTTTTTTACATACAAAGGTTAAAACATATTAGCATACAAATGCTTCATCACATCATCTACTCCCTAGGTTTCCTCTTCATATTTATGGTTCCACTGTAGTACATTTAATAGGTGATCATTCTTTTTTTGTAGAACAATATCTCTATGGTCCAAGATCTTTAGTGGTTGTTCCTCGTAAGAGAGATAATATTCCAATTATACCATCTTTGAACTGATTACATTTTAGGGATCTGGTATATACTTTTTCAAGAGGGATCCATGGAATACATAATTTACATGATATATGGTTGGTGGATATTCTAGTCAAAACACCAGAGCTCAAATATGATCAATAATACTAAAGAGGATGATGTACTTGGGATTAATATTTTCATTCTTCCCAAATCTCACAATCCACTTTAATGGAGATATGTGGAGGAATACCATGTTTCCAACCTTAAACTCTAGGTCCCTTTAATAATTTTCTACATATCTCTTCTCTCTAATTTGGGCTACCTTGATGTGATGCTAAATGGTTTTTATATTTCCTACCATTTCATCAACCATTTCAGGTCCTAGAATCATAATATCACTAATTACATCCCAACATGTTGATGTTCTGTATCTTTTCCTTTGAATGGATTCATATGGAAGCATTTAGATGCTTGAGTGGAAACTGTTGTTGTAAGATAACTTGGTCAAAGGTACCTATTGGTCTCATCCTCCTTTGAAGTCCATATAACAGGCACTCACCATGTCTTATATTATCTGAATACTCTATTCATATTGTCCATTAGATTTAGGATGATAACTCATACGTAAGTTCATCTCAGTGTTAATATCTAGTTTGAGACTTTTATAGAAGATGGAGATGAATCTCAAATCTTGATCAGATATAATATATTGCGGTAATCAATGTGACCTTAACACTTCTTTGATGTATATTCATTCAGGTTTATCCAATTATAAGTCCTATCAAATTATGATAAATTGTTCAACCATTGTTATATGATCTACAAAAACCCATATAGCATTATTTCATCTAGATGTCTCAAATGTCTGGTGACAATATATATGATTTTGTTTTCCAATTTCTTTGTTGGTATGGGTAATTGTTACATCATACCATCATACTTTTATCTTTCATCCTTCACTTGAAAACATACCAGCCACTTTTATATATATTCTATGATCACTTTCATCATATTGTCCCATCAATAGTTCTCTTGAATATCTCAATATGTCTTTATGCTCCCTCAGGGGATATAAAATGTTGATCTATTTTAATCATTTATAATATCATTATTTATATCTTGATTGGGTGGTACATATAGTTGTGACCCAAGAAATACTTATCAAATTTAAGCTCTGAGGATTTCACCTTTCTTATACCTTCCCCCTTAGTATGAATTTACTCATCATTTCTTTGATTAGCCTTTATTTTCTCCATAAGGGATGGTAGAAAAATTATATGGGAAAGGATTGATGATGTTTGTTTCTTAATGATCTCCATGTCTATCCTTTTCAAATATAAGAAGATTAGATCCTAATTAATTTTCATCATTGATAATGTTGCAGGATCCTTCCTACTTAGAACATCTACCATTTTATATATTTTACCAAGATATTAGTGGATTGAGAAGTCATAATATTTGATGGTATAAAACCATATTCACTGGTTCATATTAATCTCATTATTTGTGAATATATATTTGAGACGCTTATGATCAATATATATCTCACATTTCTCTCTATAGGGAAAATGTCTCCTGAATTTCAATGTGTCGATAATACCTTCCAATTTCAGATCAGTCATGGCATTTTTTTCTCATGATAATTTATCTTACTTGATGTGTATGATATCAGTTTATAATTTTTAATTAGTAAACTTCCTACGAACTTATTTGAAGCATTGATGTTTATCAAAAAAGGTTCCCCACTTATTAGAAGTTTGAGTACTATTTTAGTGATAAGAAACCTTTTAAACTATTTGAATCATTATTCACATTCATTTTTCCAGAAAAACATTACACCCTTATGAGTTATCATGGTTAGTGGGTTTAACAATCATGATAATTTCTTCCAAAATCATCGGTAATACATAGCAAAACCAAGAAAAATATGGTTCTATATGACAGATACTATCTTGGGTAACTCTTTGATTGCCTTTTTTTAGAAGATTCTACATATATTACTTTTTTGGTGATAAAATTCCCCAAGAACAATACATACTACATCCAGAACTCACATTTATCGTACTTTTCATGTATTTTATCCCTTTACAGAGTCATTAGCACAATATTCAAATTCTCTTCACGTTACTCCTTTCTCTTGGAGTATATATCATAATATAATCAATAAATACTGCAAAAATTTTTTCTATATAATCTCTAAATAATCAACATATCAAGTTTATTAAAATTGAAGGATCATTAATTATTCTAAATGGAATCTCTATGAACTCCTAGTATTCATATCCTGTTCAAAAGGAAGTCTTGATAAAATCTTCCTTGTTCTCATTTAATTGGTCATATCCCAACTGAATGTTCACAATAGAAAATTACATGGCCCCACACAACTGATCCCAAAAGTAATCTATCCATGTATGTGGACACATATTCTTTATTGTGATTTTTTTAGCTCATTAAACTCAGTTCTGAGACCCATGGATCTATCATTCTTGTTGATGAAGAGGACCGATTCACCCCATGGTAAGGAACTCGAGTGTATAAAATCCATGTTCAGATTCTCTTGTACCTTATTTTAAGTTCTTCCAACTCAATGGTTTCCATTCTATACTGAGTCGGGGATATAGGAAGTGTTCCAAGAATATGTTCAAATTAGAACTCAACATCTATGTTTGGGGGAAGACTAAGAAATTATTCTATGAACACATTAGTGTAGTCCCTCATAATAGGGATGTATTATATCATGATTCACTCCTCTTCTCTATCATTCTATCTAAATATTCTTTATCATGAAGAAAATAATACCCAAACATGAGATAAAGATTCTAAAGGATACATATCCTCATCTTTATAATAATATAGAATTATAGGATGCCTTAGGATTTAAAGAGTGATATCTCTTTCCCAATAGATGATGTTGTCTTTATATAAAGATATCCAATCCATTCCAAATATAGAATCAAACCCTACTAAAGTATGTATAAAAATATATTCTAAGAGGTTCATTCCACAAAAATTAACTGGGGAGGAGTTACATTCTTTGGGTGAAATAATTTCCCCATTTTATATTCTCATAGATAACTCAACCTCCATATTTTGATGTAGTGTTTGTATTATTCTACTAAACATGAAATATATGAAATAATTGTTAGAACCACAATCAAATAGTATCTTTTCTATTCATGAATGAATAACCATCATACCTATCACCACATCATTTTTGGGGTCCACCTCAGTATTAGTGATATAATATTGCCTTACATGTTTTCTTAGAGGTTGTTGTCGATGATTCCCTCTGAAAACCCTTAGCTTGGGGAATTTACTCACATAACGCACATAATACGTGTAGTGGAAGAACTGTAATAGAGACGCTTTATAGATTTGAACCTTCATTTCTTCATCCATGTTGTGGGGAACATTCATATCACTTCGGGAATAATTAGTATGTTTCCCCTCTCTTCTAAATTTTAAGAATCTCATGGTTCCCCTTAGTTAATTTCTAGGAAGCTTATTCCCACACTTTTGACATCTGGGATGTTGGTTTTTCTTCCCATTATGGGAGTTATCTATTGATCCCCCTTATTGAACTCTATTTTACACTTTTTTCTTTGGAACCATGAGACCATTGAGTGTTTCCAATCCTCACCTCAACTATAAAGTCATAATAGAGGATCTCCTCATAGTTTTTAGAGTATTAAATCACCAATTATTTTCATATTCTCATCTTTCATTCACTAAATAATTGATCCACATTGATTTATGTTTTCATGAAAACTCCAAAAGAGTTTCAAGAAAGCCTTTTAAAAAATTTTCATGTATGACCTGACAGACTCATCTTCCTTTTTCTTTAGTCTGAGGAACATTGTTTCATCTTATGATGGAGTTTTCAGAGAAAATATTTATAAAAAAATATTTTATTGAATACTTCCCAATCTATTGAATTAATTTCATCAATGTGAATTTTGTTTTTGATCATTTTCCACCATTGATCAGCTTCCCCATAAAAAATGGACTTCCAACGTGACTTATTCTTCATCTGAGCACTGAAATATAGTGAAAATCTTTTCAATGGAGTTAATCCATTTTTCATTGATGAGGTGATCAGAAGATCCACTAAAGATATGAGGTCATTTTCATATAAATTATTCTACTACATCATTATCTTTATTAAGAGAATGATGTTGTTCCACATGATTGATGTTGTTATTCATAACTTGAGCCAGTTGAGTAAGTAATGTCAATTATTTTTGAGATCTTTTTCCCATAGGTTTTAGGATTTCATTATGGAAAACATCGCATTGACTATCACACTAATTTTTGGACTGGTTTATTTTATTTTAAAAATTAAATAAGAAAAAAAATTAGTTCAGATTTAATACTTAACTAATATGCATAATAAAAGGAAAATTTTAAAATTGAAGGATAAACATGTGAAATAAAAGTATATCCAATCTTGTGCTTCCCTTAATTTAAAATATTTTATCCATGATGATAAAATTTTCCATACTCTTATTTCAAATGTTTTATAATCCTAAATCATATAAATAACTATATCATGCTCTAATACCAATAATAGATAACCTATAATCTTAAACTAGTTAGTACTTGATTTTAATAATAATTATTCATCAAATACAAACCAAGGATTGTTAAGTCAAGTGTCTTTGTAATATTAGGTAAAAAATAAAACATGAAACCAAAATAAATAAATCTACTATTTAAAATCCATAATGATATTTTGACTTAATTTGACCTCTTATGTCAACAAAGGATTACCTGGGGATTACACGATCAAAGGGATGAGCTAAAAAACCCATTATGGGAATAAACATGGGAATAAAGCAAAACACATGAGCCAGATGGTATCACATGATAACATAAAATTCATGGTACATGAATAATCTTATGGATGAATTGTACAGATAAAATTTTATAATATGATCATGGAAACATAGGAATGTGTTCGAAACATAAATAATGACATTGAAATGAGTTAAGGCAAACTACCAAGACTATATCACATAGTGGACAAAGTTCCAAAAAGTAATTAGGTTTACTCTCAATCCCAACATGGCATCTCATGAGACTAAAAATTCTCAAATTCGTTGGATAAATTTATGGGAATATCCATCATAACATGTTAATAAATATGTGTGCCCCGTAAAGAATAAACATAAGTAATAAACACAATTGTTACCCCTGGAAAAAACAGACATTATAACCATGTCCTAAAGCATAACCAAAGGGAGTATCATAATAGTGTCCATGAAATAATGTAGTTAAATAATACATGGAAATTAATAATGTAAAATAGTCATATTACAAGAAAACTTATGTCCAAATGAATTTAAAAGATGAAAAATAGTGTTTAAGTAACATTAGAAATGATCCATTATTCTGTGGTTTAAGAGAAAATATAAGAGTCTTTAAAGTGGACATACACATAATTATTTAAATAAATCAATAAATCTCTAAGATAGTTTTTTTAATAAAATAAGTGATTTTAGGAAAATATTTTTGGATTAAAAATGTTTAGTGAGTGCACTTGAAAATGGGTAATAAATTGGGAATCTCTCTTCAATTGATCTTTCTTATTAGGAAGAAATAAAAATCAAACCTTTTAAAAACATGTATTTCCAATAAAATATGTATGAATTGATTGAAATACTGATTTTTGGAACATATAAAAAGAATCTATAAAAAATTAAATAAAAATGATAAGAAATAAATTGTGGTAAATAGAGAAATTTTTTGAAGTGATGGTTAATTTAGAGGATTTGAGAGATTCCCTTTACTTATAATCTGAAGTATTCTACACATGAAATTAATATCATGGGTAATTATATTAGATCAATTAATTCATTCATTCATATATTATTAAACTTTTATTTTATTTATTATAATTTTATTAAGTTCATTTATGGTTATTTTGATGAGTTATATTGTTTAATTTCATTTTTATGGGTGCATATGTTTGATAATATTATGATCGATTCCCTTGAGTTATAATTATGGGAGTTCTTGTGAAATGGAAAAAACTCTAGAATTGGAATTATAGGATATTTTTGAAACTCCATAAATTTAAATGGTCCCATATATCTTTATTTCATATATGATAATGATTCATTATATTAAATGATAATGATGAACGTAAGTTTATTTTGGTGAAATTTTTATCACAACGTGGTAGTTTTCTATTATTATTTAATATTATAAATAAAAATTCGTTTAAGTAAAAAAATGTTTTAAAATATATTATAAAATATTTTTTACCATTATAACAGTTTTATGACCAGCTATTAATGTAGTAAATGAAAATGAAAAATCATCATCCACAGAGGTGGTGAATCTAAACATCCCGAGTGTTGTTTTCATTTTTAAGGTAAAAGGCTAAAAGAAGAGATTTGATTATGGATATACAATTAAAATAATAAAATTACATAATACTTATGATATTGTACTTATCATGTCACTTTTTATAGTGGAGGATCATATGAGGTATAAGAAAAAAAAATAAAAGGGAAGGGTGGACGATTTTACATCTTGAAAAACATCTCCTTGAGAACCTCATTATGGAACATAAAACTGGTATTTAGGTGAGACCATAAATACCATAACATGGTATACATTATTGGGAGATTAATTGGGAGAAATATTATCAATCTCAAAAGGTTATAAGGAGTGAGTAAAAGAGGTGTTGAGGATGGTATTTATAGGGGATGAGAGGAGTGTTTTTATTATTATTTTTTCTTTTTTTTATTATTTTGAGTCAAAACTATCAATAGTTTTGATTCTTATGACCAATTAATATAATTAGTACATTTGACATCAAAGTAATTGGTTTGTTACAGTATCCATGACCCAAAAATTTATGTATTTGGATTAAAATGTTAAATACCATAAATTATTGTCTTTCGCTATTCACCAAAAGTTTGAATATTTTATAAAAATACTAAAAAATTGTCCCAACCATTTTTTGAGAAGTAGATTAAAAAAATGGAATGCATTTTGTGAAAATAATTTTATAATTATTAAAAATTTATTTTTAAAATAAAAACATCATTTAGATGAAAATTTATGATTATTGACACTTTGAGAAATTAATTACAGTCTCACAAAATTATCCGATAACTATAATACAAAAAAATATTAATTTATGAATCTATTTTCTAAAAATAAATTTTCTTTTAAAAAATTTATTTATTATAAAATTGAAATAAAAAATTTGCTGTTCACAAAAATTCGAAAAACTAATTTATCATTTCAAAAATAGTTTTTTATTTATTACATGACATCAATATATAATTTTTTCATTTATAAGATAAATAAGTTTTATTAATACTTTCAAAGGGGTGGTTTCTTTTCTAAATTCCAAATTACTATTCGTGATGGTCACGTTACTATTCCAACTGTCGAGTTACTATTCCCTTGGTATAAGTTCCTTAATTTCTACAAATAAAAATGATTTCATTATTTATTTATGAGAATAAATTTTTTATTGTTTAATCTACATGATTTATTTGATTTATACTATATGAAATAGTTATAAAAAGATAATATCCATTGATAAAATTTTGGTTCCTCAAAAAAAGCCTCCAGAGAAATATACGGAAGGACCCAATGAAGGAATTGGGTCATATAGGTTTTAAGAAAATGTAATAAAAAATTATTCAAAGAAAAACATGGCCCATGTTAATAGAGAAATCCTAATATGACTTCACCATAGTGTGGTGATATCCAAAATAGACATAATAGCCCTTTCCAAAATGTGATCTGAAGTCTCAACCATTTAAAATTACCACATCCACTCAAAAATCATGGTTATATAAATTATTTAAAAATTTATGACAACCAATAACATTACATGCCACACCTTTTTAAAATAAATATTTATTCCTCACACCATGACAAAAACCATGGTATATGAAACCTTTTTTAAAACCATAGACAATAGCTACAAATCAACCAATAAATTACACCCAAGTTTCACTAGTCTCCTAAATGTTTCATAGAATTCACAAAATGGATACCTTTTCTTGACCATGAATTAGAGGATGTTTTTTTTGATCCCTAGGAAACCACCACAACTCCATGTAAAGTACCACCCTAGAATAGAGTAACATTACTCACTATTTCCACCATACCTAAGAAAACATATCCACTTAGAAGAAACATCATAACCTTGGAATTTCACTATCATTGATAGTGATATCGCAAGGTATAATCCAAACAATATCACTGATTTCACTCACCATACATAATGGTATCCCCCAACCCTATATAACATAACATCTTTCGAAATGGGTTTTACACCTATTTTTGTTTTATATAGGTATTACACTAAAATATCCTACATATGAAATCTAAAAATAAGAATTTAACACACTTGGTTCACCATGAATCATAATGGACAAATCCTCAAGGATGAAGCCCTGAAATATCCTGTATTGTGGCCTCAACCATGAGAATTTTAATCGCGTGAGACTGAGACATCACCAATTTTTCATTTTAATCTCCCGAAAACATCCCATAAACACCTCAGAATACCATTGAAATACTAAATAATTGTCTAGGAAGTGACATTACATTACATTATATACCGATTAAATGACTCTCATAATTGAGACTCACAACTAACTAATGGGAAATATTAACGAACAACCTAAACACTCTATAGGAGATAACTCTAGATTAGTGAAAACTCCATTGAAAAAATCATTGTAAATAAATAATCTAAATTAATAAATCAATAAATATCATCTCAAAATAGTATTTTAAACAAATTTGGATATTGATCATGCATATATTACACATATTTCCATGTACATCACTCCAAACCATCATGCCTCCACAAAATACAGACAAAGGGAATAACACCCCCACACATCAGATTCTCCTTATGATCCTGACTCTCGCATGATTTCTCTATGAATTTCATTTCATATTCTATATAAAATTTTATATAATAAAATAAATAGTATTATTTATAGAGATATTGGGGATATTAGGAATCATATAAAAAAATTTTTATCCAATCCACTATATGGGAAGTTCCAATAGATGCTTTACCTCATATATTCTTCCCAACACCACAAAAGTACATATAAACTAGAGATATAAATTAATCCCTTGATCAAACCACTACCTACCATGATGACGAAAAACCCTCAAGAACACATGATCTCTAACCCCAAACTCTAAAGGCCTCCCCTTTCAATTAATATAATAAATATGACAATGTTTGGACACCTTTTCTGACTCTTGAATTATCTATACTGTATCATTTATTCATAAAACGACATATAGTCCAAGGATTGCAGACACCCCATACTCAGTTTAGCATAATAGAGATCTTAATGGTCAGACAAATAACCCCATGAATAAAACCATCCAATAAATTAGTGATATGTATTATTATAGTAAGAAATAAAATAAAGTTGGGTTATTCATCCATGATACACTAAAATCTATACCACTAGAGTAAGATATATCCTTAAGTGTTTGAATGATCCAAAACATATTACCACACAACTGGGATGGAAGGAAGTTATTAAGAATACCTAATAGAAACCATTATTTTGAATAACTCTCCAATATATAAAGGTAAAATGAGTATCCAAATTAGAGATTCTGGTCATCGGTACCCCAATGACAGTTCACACTCTCATCCATATATCACCTCTCCAGTAAATAAAGTGAATTGTATTCATAGATCACCAAGAAATGAAAAAAAATCATCAACCATTCCATAATCATCAAAATATGATTTGATCCTCATCAATCTCATGGAAATCCAATGAAATTTACTTTAACATAATATTAGGGACATCCAATGGTTGTAATAAACCTCCAAGAACATGAATATTTTTCATTCACCTCATGGGAGACCAAACTCCATTACATAAACATTACTACAAAACACTTCATCCCCAAACACTATAACTGAATTTTTAATGCATGATATATCTTTGATATATCGGGATGCACTAATGTGGGTAAGTATTAAAAACCATTAATAAACTCCTTGTTCATCATCAATTGTATAAAACATACCACTCAAAACAAAATATAATGTTTATCATCATCAAAAAATACCATAAAAGCATAACCATGAAAGATGTTATCATGCATCACCTCTACCTCTAAATTTCCCCACTGAGACTCCTCCTCCTGCTGCAATAAATATAGTTTCAATATCATTTTGTATAGTAAAACTCTACCATTAGTCTCCTCTTCAACTAGATACATCAACAAAATCTCATTTTCCACTCTCTAAGCATCTTCATATTCTATAGTATAATTTCTTTATGACTTCTAACTTAGTGCATCAATAATTATATTCATAATTACTTTGGTTTAAATGACCTAAAATTCCTATTCCTCAAAAAACTCCATCCAAATACATTGAAAAATATTCAAATTCTATTGAGATAAGATATACCTCATGAGACTCATATATTAAGAAAGAATATATTAATTTAATCTCATGTTAATTCATATACAAACTCACAGAATAAGGAAACTTTTAACCTAGTAATTTTTTTTCTACTAATGAAACCTCATCTTATAGTGTAGGTTCAATGATAAAATCTATGAAAATGTTGGTTGATAAAAAACATATAAATTCACCAAAACAACAAGGGTGAAAAATAAAAAGATCAATAAAAATAACTCTAAAAATTATTCTCTAATGACTAAAAGTAAAATAAGAAAATATAAGGGTACTAAATCTTGTCATACTCATACTATGATCAAAATAACGAGATTAATTGGATACTATTAGTTCTTGTGGAAGTTTAAAAATATGGCTATTATGTGTCATAACAACAATAATATATATAAATACTATATAATTCTTACATTAATGGGGTTTAGACATGGATATATAAATACAATATCAAAAAAAATAAAGTTCCACATAATAGAATGAATCTATACACTAGAAATAGAATCAAATTACTTAAATATTTCTATGAGTACTACTACATATGTGGACACCTAGAAGAAGAGTGATGGTATGAACCATCCATGTGTAACCTCTAAACTAATATGAATATAGTACCAAATCTTTGATAGAATAAGGTTATAAATAAATAAGAAAAATATCTCATTATAGGTGGTGATCAATAGATGAATATAACTAAATAACCCACTTATAAGAAGATTTAAAATATGTTTTCCATTAATTTCATGTCAACCAAGAAACAATTCTCCAATTATGTCAATATAGATCAATACTTTTACCACATTAAAGAGGAAATGGAAATTATATCAAATAAAGAATATAATTAATTTAGGGGTTAAAAAAAGATGGGTTTGATAAAATGCAATCTTAAATAAGATACTGATATGTTACAAAATAATGTTAAATCCCCAAAAAAATAAAAATAAGTGTGGAAGATCTAATATAGAGTGTTTTAAGAATGAATTCCTACTTATTTTTTATGATCAATATAAAGATGCTAGAGGTATGAAAAAAAATTAAGATAAAGCACTTGATAGATTAAAGGAAAAAAGGAGAATCTATTCTTCCACAAGAATAATAATTTGAATTTAATGATAGGTTTTCACTAAACTAAAAATAAATTACTTCATAAAAAATGTGTGGAAGGTTCTAGAAAACTATAAATAATGTTGAAAAAATCAAGAATCTTATATCTTCTCAATAGGAGAAGCTAAAGAGAGAAAAATAAGGACTATAAGAGTATATTTCACTATTTTAATATTTCATCATAAATAATCCGCAAAAAATAAATATGAATGAAAATATATATTCTAGGTTCGATAAGAATTTATATAATGAGAACTGAAATTGAGAATCAAGAAAGAATAGTTCCAGACATGTTAGTGTAACATGTAAAAGAGTCTCTAGGTTGAGACTATTCATCCCCATTACAGTTATTAGGAATCAAAAAAGTTTTTATCCTTATTACCAATTATTTTATGTGTTTTTAACTATAGTGAATTATATTGAAGGAGATGTTCCATGTTTTCACATCTGGATAACATAAATTTACTAATTTTAATAGAGTGTTTTGACTACTAAGAAATTGGACATAGATAAGTGCATCCATTGAGGGGGAGAAAATTTGAGAAATGTGGATTCGAAAACATTTTTAATATGAATCTAAAATTTTCTAAACATCCTAGTAATGATGGAGTTTGATGTATTTGAATCAAACTATCATCACCATTTGTTAATTATGTAAAAAATATTGATTAAGGGGGTGCTTTTTGGATGAAATATTTCGGAAAAGGGGAAGTTATTCTTATGGTTCTAAACCTTCTGATGTGTTCATTAATGTGTGTAAAATTTATGTATTTCATCATTTAATATGACCAAAAAAAATTTGATAATTTATGAGAATGGTATCACATGTGAGTATTTTTGGACAACTTATACAACCTTTTTTTTATCTCTCGTGATTTATACATCAGGTTAGATCACATAGATTTAAATTTTATTAATAAAGGATCTTTACAAATAGAATAATTTTATATAATTCTTATATCATAGGTGTTCAAAAAATAATCATTTAACATAGGAGAATATTTTTTGAGAAGAAAAATGTTATGTTAAGACCCCCACTTCTCCTTTGTATTTGATTGTTCATAAGGGGGATAACGTTTGATCAAACATATTAAAATTAATATTTTGAAGATATTTTGGAAAAAATATAAAGGGGGAGATTTTTTACCTAGTATTGAATTTTTCTTCAATAAGTCAATATGTAACCGGTAATCAAGTGTTTATGAATGGAGAATTGTCAATGAGTCAGCATCTGAGTAAAGATCAGGTTGTGATTCTTAAAGGATTTATATGGATTCTTTTAAAATCATTGTATGTCATTATTGATCAAATATACTTATAAATGTAATGATTTTTATTTTTTAATTTAAATAATTCAAAGGAAAGTGTTAATTATAAATGAAGATAACACATTGTCTACTACAGTATGATGTTAAGAATGAAGATGAATTGAAGGCCAGGAAAATTTCATATCATTACATGGGAATAAATCTAAGTGGATTTAATGGAATTATAATAACATCTATAAATTTTTAAGATGACTTGGAATCGATAAATTGAAGATGATTATTTGAGTAGTTTTATTTGTTTACGAAAATGCAAAAAATTATTTTTCATGAGAAAAATAAAAAGTTATTGATAACTGGAAAAAAAATTGAGAGATAACTTTTCATGAGGAATATTCAATGTAATTAAATATTAATGAAGTTGTAGACTTCATAACTGAATACAAAATTAAATGAAAGAGGAGGTTGGAATTTTAATTTTAATTTTGGAATGTCATTTGGCTAACTAATTTTTGGAGTAATAAAGACATGGATGGCCATATCCAACAAAGGTCCCACCTCAAACACCATATATGAGAACCAATGAGTCAACAATGTGGGAGGCACATATACATGGCTATCCATGGTGGTATGAGGGTTCATAGAACCCAAAAAATGTGCATAAGAACTAGTGGTGGTGAGAATAGTGCCCAAAAAGTGTGCACGGTAGCATGCAAGGGAGAACACATGTGCGGCCCACCCCATATATAGTGTGTGATAGTGTATCCAGGTTCCAACCCCTATGTTGGATGGTTGTCTCAGTGGGAATATAATGTGATATAATGGATTTCTTGGAAATTCATGAGTCTTATGTGGGATTGTAATGAATTTTATTATTCATGAATCATTAAAATGTTACGCATGAAAGGAGGATCATATAATCCATTATATCAGAGTCGTCTGATCTATGTTGTGATCTTCTTTAACCTCACTAGTGGGTTTGAGATGTCCAGTTTAACACCATAAGTATGAAATCTTGTTATCATGAAGGCATGTGTCACTTTACAGTGGTGTGGATTATTTTATGGTTTAATACACCTCATCACAAGGAGTTAAATTGCATGTTCAGGTCATATTATACCTTTGGATGAAGGTGTAATATGTGAATTGAGTTTTCTTAAATCTACGACATATGATGGATTTTAAATTCAATTAAGTATCGTACTTCATTATAATATGATAAATCTAATGTCATGGGATCAATCTTTTGAGATTATTTTAATAATTTCACACTAATGAATGTAAAAAAAAGTTGTACAAGGTTGTTCAAGTATTCATATTGATATATGATTTAGATTATTTAAAAAAAGGATCATGTCAAAATAAAATGTATTTAAAAAATTTCCGGAAACGATAATCATATTGCGTGAAGTAATAGATTCCATTTTTCTATGTCTCATGATTCCAAAGAAAGATAAGAAAACCTTCTTTTATAAATTTAAGAAATTCCAAGATCTTCAGTGTATTTAATAACATGATTGACATGGAATATTTTATGGGGTTTTAAATATATCTTTGACTCAGCATAATACTCAAGGGATAAGTTGTGGATCCAAAGTGATATATATTGATCATCTGATGCCGAGAGGGTTATTACCGCTCATGAGTTTTTAGAGATTTTTCCCTCATGGAAAAGCAAAGTATTGCTGCTCTTCAATTTTTGAAAATTGAATAATTATTTATAATCCTCCTAGGTTCGGTGAAGAGAAAAATACCCACCATGATACTTACATGGATTAGAGAAGAATATGAGATCCAGAAAATATTTTCAGGCTTTTGTAGAGAAATTTAATTTCAACAATACTACTTTCCTTTTCATAAAGAAGATGTTATACAAAAATATTTCAATTTGTGAAAATAAAAAACATTGTGAAATCATTTTCATTTAGTAATAACAAGAACTTGAGTTTATAACAACTCATTATTTTCATGAATTCTTCTGGTTTTTCATGATGTTGTTGCACAAATAAGGATTATGAAAAAATAATGGAGGTTATTTCATGAAGGAATATGTGAATGCATGACCTAAAAAATGAATAATGATTTCATAAAATAACTAAATTGGTAGAATTGATAAAACAATTAAAATAAGTAATAAATAAATGTTCTAGGGTTTCACTTGACATCCGCCATGCATTACACATTCATTCATGGATTTTAATTTATTTAATCGGGTTGAGAACTGAAAGAAATATTACAATGATTTTGTGAAAATATATCCTACATAAAATGTTATTGAAAGAATTTTTCGTCACTTTCACACATATGATTGAGGCTGATAACTTCATTGATAAAAGTATTATCTTCCCAATCATTTAATAATTGAAAGGGAAGGCAGTGTGGAGTAATCTATATTTAAAAAGTTATGATTAATCTAATAGGGATATGATATAAAAGAATAGATAATTTTGAAATATCATTAACATTAAATTATATTTTGAAGATATATTTATTGATGAAGAAAATATTTATCAATTTTCTGTGGTGAGATCCTTGATTTGACTGAGAGTGATTTTCTATAAAGATATTAGAATGTATCTTTGATGAATTGGTTGTTCTAGTGTAAACAACACCATTAAAAAACTGGTGTTACCGGTATAAATAATGTGATTTTTATTTTATTGTAAGGGTTTATTAACTATATAAAATTATATGATGTTTTTTTAATCACTATAATCATATTTATAATAATATATATGAAATAACAACAAATGTATCACGACAAGGAGTAGGATTTATCATTGAGGTTGAACTTGAAAAATATTTTTAACACTCTTTATTTTAGTATTTTCATTAAATTTTTATGTAATTATTAAGGGATCAAATCATATTTATTCCTCCTAACCAATGGAAATGTTTTTTGTGTAAGAGGGGATAATTTAAAATAAATTATAAACTCATAAAAATTGGGTATATTGGTCCCCCTAAGTGTCCCTTAATGATCCATATGTTCTCTACTATAAACATTACAATATAATAACCACTTTATATCCCTTATACTGAAATTTTATTATGTTAATGGCATAAACATATTCATCTTCTTTTCGATAAAATGGGAAATGAATCCATCATTTGTGTGTATGTGTGGAATACCACTACATGAACTGATGTAATTTTATTCCCATCACTGACTATTATGGGTGGTTATTATTGTGGATTTAATGTGTACTTATGATATCTGTGAAATAGTTATTATTATGGAAATATAATATATCAACTATCTTCCTATCATTCCAATCATTAAAAATGGAATCATCGCATTTTGTACATATAGACTAACATCTCTATATAGTAATGTACTTTATTTTTCAAAAATCACCTCTCATAGATGATCATGGGGATAGATTTAATTATGGTATTTTATATTTATAACATGGTAATTATTTTTTAATGATAATAAAACCTATCTTATTTCCCACTAGATTTATTGGAAAACTGAAACACTGCTCATGTGTACGTGTAGACTACAATCTCCCTATTTTAACGCAATTAATTTTAAACAACCTCCTAACATACTAGGTTCAAAATTTATAATGAAATTTAAAAATTAATATTTGTTAAGGATTATAATTTAATATATGATGGAACAATGACCACTTTATACATGACAAACATACGGAATTGTTTTTTTCAATTATCCAGCGAATATCCTCCAGACACCTGATGTGAACTTACCTTGTTATGTAATTAAATATTTCATTGAAATAAATAACCTAACTAGATAAATGATAAGTTATTATACCTTGATAAGTTTATTAATAATGTACATAATTAATATAAGTTCATTATACTAGAGTTTAAGAATTCATGTGACAAGTCATACTTGAGGGAGAATATTTTTCTTTAAAACACTATTTAAAAAGTTTTAATGTATTTCGTCTATTTTTCCTCCATATAAAAATTCTTTAAAATGTTTCTAGTTTGTTATTAATATAATAAAATGTTTGTTCAATGTAATTTTAACCCATGTTTTAATTTCTTTATAATGTCTTTAAAATATGACTTTCAAATGTTTTCCAAATGTTTTATTTTTAAAATTGTCACAAAATTGTGAAATTAACCTTTTTTAATATATAAAATGTCAGAGTAATTTCATGTTTTCAAAAAATATATTATTTAAAAATTATCATATTAATTAATTTTTGTTTTTTTTTCAAAATAAAATTCAATTTTTCATTCTTCTATGATTTTTTTAAAATACTTTTCAAAGAAAAATCATATTTTCTTTAATTTAACATGAAATCCAAAAGCGATTATGAAAATCTTTTAAAATGAAAACTTTTATGATATTTCATGATATAAATGAAATATTATTTGTATTTTCTATTTATTAAAGTCCTTATAAATTTTTCATGATGATTTATGATCTTGATATAGCTCCACAATGAATTAGGTAATGATTATATTCTTTGAATAATTATGTTGGAATTAACAAAGTAATTTATTCCAATATTAAGGTTTCTTGTAAGGGTTATATGAATATTTTATGTTATCTATTTTCTGGAGTTATTAATCATTAAATTTTTTGTTTAAAGTGTTATTTTTAAACCAATAATAATTCTTAATGAGTTCATGGAGGATTCATGATTATTTAGACCTAGTTTAGGTCCCGATGTTCTGGGTTTTGGAGAAATAGACCAAGGCACACGATTTCCGCATGGTTTTTAATATCCATGAGGCACAACTATTTTTCCTAATTGGGTCGGTTCATTTTTATTTTAATAATGTTGTAGGAGTTTCATGGTCATGAAAACCCAGTAATAAATTTTATAGGAAAATCTTAATATTTTTGCACGGTTGGTCTAACTGTGTGCTTATCCCAAGTGAGAGGATGGCATTGGATAGCTGACATGCAGTTCATCTAACCACGAACCTTGTTCATGTGAGGTGGAACCTCTTAGATAGTGGATACATTATGGTTGGAGTATGTTTTGGCCAATCATGCTACAAATCTAGTCACTCTGTTAAAAACCCTTGAAATTATATTTTTCCCTTATTTCTCACCTAAAGATATCCTCCTACTTAATCCTCCATTAATTCACACACTATAACCAATCCATGGATCTATTTTCTTCCTCCTATAGTCTTTGAGATATATTTTTTATTTGTTCTAGGAATCGAACATCGTTGATCACATTTGATCACCCTCAATTAGTCTACCAATTCCCTTGCTTGTTTTTTATGTTTCCCTCACCATATTCACTGATATTTACATGTAGGAGTATTTAACCTATTTTTAGTGTGTTTATATATTTTCTCTGATTTCCCTCATTCCAGACAGAATCATAGGATGATACTGTATGAGGAGCCATCAACTAGTATAAGGTTGGTGTTTTAGTACATTTCTTTGAAATTATAATTTTTTATATCATGGTTTATTATATTTCACATCATAAATTCTATGTGTCAACTCTAAATGAGAAATTCCTTTAATTAAATATCTATACAATGATGAGATACTCTCACATACCCCTGATATTGTCAATGGTTATGACCAAAACTCAAACCACCCCTTCAGGTGTGTTTATATATATTCTATAAAACTTTTACCATGAATATATCACTAAACCACCAATGTAGGTTAGTTTATCTTGTAAAATATGAATTAAATTAGTAAAAAAATTAATTTTAATGTTAAATTAAATTAATATAATTTAAAATTAAATTCCTTGTCACATGAAACTTCTTAAAATGTGGAGTAATCCCATGACTAAATGGGATTATATGAAACGTGAAATGGAATAAATGTATCGCATGGACCATGATAATTATTAGTGTGCTTGGATATTATTATGACCATTACATACAATTATAGAATATCCTACCATGAGAATGTTTTGGATTACCCACCTAGGATTTCCGATACTACCAAAAGGATTTAACCTGATTAATGGATTCATTTTCCAAGACATGACACCCCTCTTACACATGAGACTTTTCTTACATTGATGAATTCCAAAATATTGTAATATAGATTCATATATTACTTTCTAAAAAAATTAGAGTGCCTTGGATTGTCTCCGTGGATTCGGTTTTATTTTTTTAGGAGACATACTACCTCATTATGTCTCTTTGGGATCTAATCAAGTCTAACCCAAGGATACCTAGGACATGTTCTTAAGTCATGGTAGCATTATTAATATAGGAGTGAAATTTAGATTGTACAACCCAAGATTTCACTCACCCCCTTTTTACCAATGTCACAACTGATAGCTATGAGTTGTTCTGACCTTCTGAGATAATGAATTTTTACACTTATGATATTATGCATAGACTCGATTGTCATATTCCTTAGGTCCAAGTCAATACTTATATATATATATATATCTATGTGTGTGTGTGTTATTATTGTTTATAACTATTTTGTATTAGGATGAGGAAGGTAGAGTCTTATAGGTATACCCTAGGAACCCAATTCAGATGGGTCTGTGTTTCTCTTATAGTTTTCTCTTATCACTGTACATGCACATTGTTTAATTTTTTATTCAGTAACTTCTATAAATTATATTTCATTGGTGGTGGAATACTGAGTTTTACTCAAACCATATTTAGTTCATTGATTCGTAGTCATGAATACTTAATAGATATATGTAGAGACCAAGGTATGTTCCCAGTAATGGACTCTTCAGTTCTGTTATTGTATTGGGTTGGCATTAGATGACTGAACCAAGTGCTCAAGATGCTCTTGGAGGTAAAATTTTTATCTTTTTGTATATTTTTTAAAGTATGTATTATTATATGCCTACATCCCTATTCCCTTTACTCCCTTTTTTTGTAGCATCAGAATATCATCATTTTTTATGTGTCACTGGATATTATTTATGTCTGTTTAAAGTTAACTAGATGATTTACTTCCACTATTTTATATTTATCATTGTTTTATTTGTTGTTTATATATTATTTTACCATTCTGTTATAACACTATTATAAAGAGGGTATTGTCTCCTGAAGAAAACATAATAGACCCTCACTACTATTCCACACTATCTGGTGTACGGGGAGGCATTCTAAGGCCATGTGGCCATTGGGAAAGGTCACTTATGAGTGGACCCGGATCGGGATGTCACAAAGTGTTATTAGAGGTTTCTTTTCTTTGAATTATTGTTTTGTGATTGTAGAAAGAATACTAAAAATTGTTTTAATTTATTAATGAGATTTTTATTGGGATTAGTTAACCTACTCGCATTGAATATCCAAGTTTATATGGAAGAGACTTGATATTCTGATTTTTTTTTATTACAGGTGTACTAATTTCACAATTTGGTGATTCACATATCTTATAATGTTATGTTTTATAGATTTTTCACAATTAATCCAAAATCATAAGGGTGAATTATCTCTTGCATCATCACACTCACTTAGGAACCCACATTTAATGAATATGTCATGCCGTATTTTTTTTATTGTACATATCTATTTTATTTTCTGTGGTTGTTATCTGTGAACTTATTTTTATATATAATTATTATTTTAATATTTTTTCTAAGGAAGGGTATTTTATATAAAGTGTATTCATCCACCTAAATTGTGTTTTCTCATGTATCTGGATTGTATCCCCTTAATTATCCAATCTCAACCTAATTGAAGCTAAGTAACTTAGGTAACATGAGCTGAAACTTTTGTTGTGATTACATCGATAACAATTGAAATTTATAGCATTTATTCCTCTATTAATTGGGAATGATGATCCATCTAATAGAGTCCTCATATAATGATTAGTTACATCCTAATACCAAATGAAATGTTTTTTTATAGATACATGAGGTTCCAATTGTAACTTATAAAGCATGTGTGTTTATAAATAGGGAATAGTTACTTATATAACTGAACCATGATATGCGTATGTGAATTAACATACCAAACTAAACATATAAATTTAAAATAAATGGATTCCATTAAATGGGTATTGAAATTTCAACAAAAAGTTTGTTTTCCACTATAAAATTAAATTAACATTCCATATAATGAAACTGAAGTTCCATATCAGGATCCAAGTATCAAGAAGAGGGGGAGGGGTGAATATGTGATATCTTTTTCTCTTTATGTTTCCTTCTTTTTGTAACAACCTTCACCTCATGTTAAATATTTCCTTCCTTGATGAACTCACCCAACCATAGGAACACCGTATTTACAAGATTTTCTAATCAATAAGAGTAGCTACGTCCTTGGTATGGTACGGAAACAATCCAATACCGCACAATCTAGTAGAAAACAATCCATTAAGGTGGAATAAAATGAGTAGGACATGCCCTTACACTCAAGTAACACTTGGAAAACAATCCAAAATCATGTGTGCACCCTCTTAGTAAAAACAGGGAAAACCAATGTTTCAGTGTCAGCTTTCACTGTTTGATCTTTCAAAATAATTCATCTCTTTCCTACAGAGAAGCTCGTAAGAACTACCTTGCACACAACATACTGCTTGTACTTAACACAAATATTTTACGCACACTTTTAGGTGTCTTGAGAGGAAATTTTATTCTTTACATGCAAGATTTCACTTTTGTCATGAAATACCACTTGCACGAAACATCAAACTTGCGCACAACATTGACTTGTTATGTGAAACTCTCTTTCTTTCATGAACCTAACTTTACTTAAAGTTCTTCTACACTTCAGATCATTGGATTTATCTAAGTCTTGAGATTATTAATAGAAAGGGTCTCACCTCTTATTTATAGGAAACACCGATCCCCACACATAAAAACCCTTAGGCATCATGAAAGACCCATGACGCATCATGAAAAACCCATTTTGATGGAACATTGGGAACATAAGCCTCTTTCGTGCAAACGTCATCTATCGCGAACTTCTGTAATATTTTGGGAAATATATGCTTTTTCCATTTTTTGTTGTTCTAACATCGAATCATGACTTTCACGCAACATACTAAGACATATTCAAACCTACAGGAAACATTATTTGACAAAAGAAAATTTCCCATCTAGCTTCATTGTCATCTGGCATATTCAAAAAATAACTAATTTCATAACAAAACATATCTACCATGATTTACAGTCATTGATTGAACACCTTTAGCATCATTATATTTTTAATGGAATGTACTAAAACTTCCCTATATTTCACTAACTTCATTCCTTCCAATCAAAACTGAATATGACTGGTAGTACCTTTACTCCCCCTTAACATTATAAGGCTTGAATCACATGTTCTCAAAAGTTATGATATTTGGGATATTCAAATCAGCAAAGCATCGATGGTTTATCAAAACCTCTACAAAGTGAATTGATTTATCTTATTTGAAAACAAAATACAATAATCTGTAATGGAAAATTCTTCTTACTTCCTTCTCCACCTAACTTAGTTCCAACAATCTCCACCTTTGGATTCTTTTGACTTCCAAGAAGCATAAATCACTAAACTTTATACCCTCAAGCAATGGATTACTTACCAACAATTATAATCCCATGTGAGCTAACTCTTTGTAGGAAACAAGAATTAATGACATCCAAACCCAAGCTTTCCAAAAGATGTGACTATGAAATTTTATGATCATATCTCCTCATCCATCATCAGAACATCTTTAATGCTTCTAATTTAGAATTCTTCACTTCATAAAAATTCCTAGAACACAAAAACAATGTTTCATACAACCACACTGACAAACTGTTAGAATAGTTCACACACATACTTGTTGGATTCACATATTTCCGACAACCTCCCCTTTATGTATGATTCCATAAGGATATAGTAGTGAAACAATTCTCCCTCATGACGACACTAGATAAAGGTAATATGATAGTGGGGATATTCACGCATACCACAACCATGATTATAAGTAGGTTGGACACCCATGTTCAACCTCAATATAGAAAATGGTTCCTTAGGTAATATTTTTGTAAATATATCAACAAATTTTACCAATGTAGGAAAGTACTCCAACTTCAATTCATTATTCTCCACCTATTATTTGATGAAGTGTTACTTTATATTGAGGTGTTTTGAATGAGAATTTTTTACTGGGTTTCTTGTAAGATTGATTTCACCATGATTATCACATCCCAGGAGTATGGGTAGATTCACTTCAACAAGTAGATCATCTAACTGTGTCTTAATCCACATTAGTTGGGTAGAATCTTGAGTGGAAACAACATACTCAGATTTAACAGTGATAAGAGTCACTGAATTTTTTTTCATTTTATTCCAACTAACACAACTTTTCCCTACAAAGAAATCTCCACCATATGTGGATCTTCTATCATCATCATTTCCTACCCAATCATCATCTAAATACCCAAACAAATCAAAATTGTATACACCATCATACCTAATTCCAAAAATTTTTGTGCCTTTGATATATCTTAGAATCCTATTTCAAGAAATTAAATTTTATTCCTTAGGACCACTATGAAACCTTGTACATATGGTAACATCGTAGGCAATGTCAGGTCTTCAGGTAGTCAAATATAATAAAATACCAATCATCTTTCAAAAATCTTTTTGATCAACCCCTTCTCTATCTTTATACAACATGGTTCCCACTAAAATTGGATTGTGAATTGGTTTTGAATTTTCCATTCCAAAATTATTCATAAGTTCCTTAGCATACATCGATTGAGAAAGAAAAATGCGGTTCTTCTTCAGAATGATTTGTAACCCTTGAAATTATTTAATTTATCCTATCATAGACATCTCAAACAACTTCTTCATCTATTTAGAAAATACTTCACAATACCTTACATAATTTCTAATAAAGATAATTTCATCAACATAAATAATTATAATGATATAATACTCCTAACATTCCTTGATTTAAAGATTGTTGTCAACTCTTACTTTCTTGAAACTCATCTTCCAAAACCATGTATTCAGTTTGGATTATTGTTCCCTTGGATATTCTTTTAGCCCATACATGGTTTTCTTCAGCTTACACACATAACATTCATCTTTCCCAATAAAAAATCCATGAGTTTGTTCAATTTAATCTTCTTCATCAATATTTCTATTAAGAAATGATGAGTTCATGTCCATTTGAAAAATTTTGTAACCTCATTATACAACAATAGCAAGAAATATTCTGATTGTTTCTAATCTATCAATTGGAGAAAATTCTCATCAAAATAAACAACTTCAATTTGATAATAATATTTTCACACTAATATTTCCTTTTTCCTTATCACTTACCCTTATTCATTCAACTTGTTCCAGAAAACCCATTTTGTACCAATAACATTGTTTTCATCCGACTTGGGTATAAGTTCCCAAGTATCATTATTTTCTATATAATCAAGCTCTTTATTCATACCTTAAATCCATTATGGATGATCAAAAGCTTCATTAACATCATTTGGCTCTAATTTTGAAAACAAATAAGAATGTGTAACAACATTTGTTGTTCTTCTTGTTTCAACCCTCTGACATTGATTATTGATAATGTTCTAATCCACCACTTGCTTCCTCAACCTAGGATGAGTTGTTCAAATTTCATCCTCATCACCTGAAATTGCTAAGTCTGATTATTCTTATGGAGTAGGATTACCACTATTGGTATCATTATTAGAATTATTAAAAAAAACATTCCTTATTCTTCTCAACTTCTATATCAGCAAAAGTCTACATTTCTTTCTCAACATTTTCAACAACATTCACATAATAAGAATCAATGATTCATTATATTTCATTGTGAAACCATTTGTATCCTTCCTTTTGGAGAATATCCAAGAAAAATTCCATCATATCCTCTTTTTTCAAACATTCCAAGGTTTCCACTCTTTTCCTTTATGATGAATGTACAACCAAAAACAATTAATTGTTTCAAACTCATATATTTTTTCATAAAACATTTCATATAGAGTCATAAATGAATGTGGTCTATAGAATCATTGGTTCAAAATATACACTGTAGTACTCATGGCTTGCCTCCAATAATAATGAGGGAGACCATGTTCAAGTAACAAAGTTCACCCCATTTAAACCGGACTTCTATCCTTCCTTTCTGCTACCCCATTTTGTTGAGGTGTGTATGAGGACCTAAACTCTTGCCTAATTCCAAGATTCTCAAGGTAACATTCAAAATCATAATTCTTATACTCTTCACCATTATCATTTTTTAACTTCTTCACTAAATACTCACATTCTTTCTCCCTTTCCACCTGAATGTCTTAAACATTTTCTGAGCATCTGACTTATGTCTCATGTACATAACATAAGTAATGTGAGTAAAGTATTCAATGAAAGTAATGAAGTACTTATCCCTAATTATTGATTACTTTCTCATTGGTCAACATATATCATAATTTATAAGTTTGAAGGTTTTTTTGAATGAATTTTAACCCTCTTATGTATAGAGTTTTTAATATTCCTTTTTTCACAAATAGTGCAAAACTAATCTATTCTTCTTGATAAATTAGGAATATCTCGGACACTATCAGTCATTGATAACATAAACAATATTCTCAGATATATATGTTCAAGCCTTTTATTCCATATCTAATTTTCATCCACCATGCCCATGTAACAAGATTTTTGTACTCCACCAACATGGAACAAGTTACCTTTTTTACGTTGCCCAATTATAACTACCTTTCCATCATTTTCACTATTCACAAAAAACCCCATCTTTTATGAAGATAACTTTGTTTCCTGCATCACATAGTTTTAAACACTTGGAAAACAATGTTTCATCCCATAAACTTTTAATATTTTCCATGTTTTCATTTTTTCTTTCCCGATGATGGCTGATCCAACACCTTTGATCCTTAGAGATTCATCATTTCTAAATGTAATATTTCTTTATTTGAAATCATTCACATTATTGAGCAAATTTAAGTCACCAATCATATGAGAAGAACACCAACTATCATGTATGCATGGAATTTCTCCTTTTCTATATTTTAATGAAGATTTAACAAAAAGATCTTTATGTTCTTAGTTTTCATTATTCACCTCTAGCTTCTGATATTGTTAAGAACCTTTTGTTGTGGTGGATACAAAACAAGACATCCATTCGAAATATGTCCATGTTATTCACAAGTTTCACAAATAGTATCCAATTGTTGGAACTTATTTTCAACTTTCGCACCATACTTCTTATATTTCTTCTAAAATTCCTTCTCGTACCTCCCTTTTTGAGAGGATTAACTCCCTTTCAAACCATGTCTTCCATAACTTATGGAATAATAGTAATGTTGTTGATTCAACCAACACATGTTTGCAGTGTGTCTGAATCCACCACAGTTCCAGAAGTAACCACAGAATGAATATTTCCATCTGAATCTCTTATACTGATAGTAGTTGTGAACATGCTTCTCAACAACCTTCTTAATGAAACTCTACTAAACATTAGCCTTCCTGCTTTCAATCATAACATTATTCTTTAGCTCATATTTATGTTCAGACTTATCATGACTAGAATTATTAGAAACCTTTTTTGGCTCAATATTTTTATGTACTTTTTATTTTTAGTCATTGCTTACTTTGGCCACATACATAGCCCTTCTAGATTTGTTCTTATCAGAACCAGTTCCATTTTTCCTCTCATCCTCTGAAGGTAATTTTTATGGAACCTTATTTTGTTCACTATTACTAGATGTCTCACCAAATTCTGAGACATATTTTATTAAACTATTATTTACTTATTTTTCTTTATAAATTTCCTGTTGGAATTGTTCCAACCCTTCTTCTGTTTCCTTCTGTTTTAAATCAAGATGATCATTATAATTCTTTTTATTATCAAGAGGACACTTTAGATCATAAATCTCTTTTTCCATATTTATTTACTCATCAAGAAAACCTTATTGAATGTTTTATGTGGAATTTTCAGTTATGAACTTCTTGTTTTCCTTCTCAAGACTTCTAATATTCCTCTAACTTTATTTCAACTCTTCTTTAGATGATATTCATGATGAGTTTCTTCTTCTTCATAAGTTTTTCTCCCATAATCCTTATTATTTAATGCTGCAATAAAGGAATTCTCTCTAGATTTATCAGAAAATGATTTCTTAGACTCAACTTCAATATTTATTCTTATTCATATTTAGATAAAAAAAAATTTCCTTTTGATTTGATGAACTTTTTATCCTTCCCCTTTGAAAAATATTTATCTGTTTCAGCTTGTTTATTCCACGACCTTCTTTCCCTTATGTCATCATCATCACTGTCTTCTTCTTTATTCCTTTGTGGATAGTTAGCTGCAAAGTGACCAATAGCTCCATAGTCAAAAAAAATTCAAGGTAAGTTACCCCTTGTATTTCCCTGCATTTATTTTCACATTTTGAAAAAACAAGGACAAAATTTGATCAAAATTTTTATATACCTCGTCTTCCAAATCGGATTCACCAACATCATCTGCAATAAGAGTCTTCTTTAACTTTTAACTCTTTTCAGCCTTTAATGACAGTTCTCTATCAGATTTTTTTTCTCTAAATAGTTTTCTCCCTTCTGATTTCATAAGTAATGAGAGTTCTATGAAAATAATCCAATGAAAATGTTTGAGGGTATCTTTATTATAATAAAGACACTTTAGCATCATACTTTTCAGGAAGAATTATAAAGATCTTTTCAACAACTGTAAAATCATATAACTTTTCACCAAGACATCTGATTGTGATAACAATGTCATTAACCCTACTAAAATAGTACCCAATAGATTCAGATTCTCCCTTTTTCAGGTATTCATACTTCAGCCTCCAGATCTGTAGTTTTTCCTTCTTCACTATTGTATTTCCTTCATATATGTTCTTCATCTTATCTCATATGCCTTTAGATATAGTGACACCTTTCACTCTTGAAAAATCACACATAGAAAGTGATGAGAGTAATTAATTTTTATCTCTTCCATCATTCCCATGATTCTTCTGATCGATGGGTGCAAGAAGAATCTTGTCATCAATAGGAGGAAATCCATCAGTTTTAGTTTCAAGAACATCATAACCAATATAATTAAGAGAAGGCATCATTCTATCCTTATAGATATTATAATTATTTCAATAAAATATCGAAATCCCCTTTTTTCATGCAATTCATATTCTCCATCACAACTTCTTTTCCAAACATATATAAATAACAAACGAGGGTAACATGGCTCTGATTCCAATTGAAGTTCCGAATCATGATCTAAGTATCACTGCTAGGGGAGTGGGTGAATCTGTGATATCTTTTTCTATTTATGATTCAATCTTTTTTAAATAAACTTTGTCGCATGTTGAATAGTGTATTCCTTACTGAACACGCACAACCACATAAACACAATATTTACAAGTTTTACTACTCTAAAAGAGTAGCTAAGTCCTTGGTATGGTATGGAAACAATCTAGTGCCTCAATATAATTATTGTAATTAATTACCTTTCATAGTTTGATCTTTCAAAACAATTCTTCTCTTTCCTACCTGGAAGCTGGTATGAATGTCCTTTCACACATCATATTGCTTGTGCTTAACTCAATTTTTATGTGCACCCTTTTAGGTGTCTTTCTCACAATGTTTATGCCTTGAATTTAAGATTTTACTTTTCTCATGAAACACCTCTTGCGTGAAACTTCAATCATTCACAAAACTTTTCCTTCTTATGCGCAACTCTATTTATTTTGTGCATGTTCCTTTACATGAAATTATTATGCTCTTCACAGCTCAGGATTTCTCTAAGTGCCGATATTATTAAATGAGAGTGGGTCACCGCATATTTATGGGCACCACTGACCCCCCCACGGAAAAACCCTGACACGTCATGCATGATCCCGACCTGTCACGCAAAACCCCACTCGACATTGCATTGGGTGTGTAGGCCTCTTTCGTTCTGACCTCATATTTCACATACTTTTTGAACATTTCACCCACTTTATGCCTTTTCCATTTTTAGTTGTTTTCCATCGAATCAAGACGTTCACAAAACATACCAAGAAATATTCAATCTTTCGTACAACAATTTTGACAAAATAACATTTCTCTGTCTCCCTATATTTTGCCCCAAAAGTTTGGAAAACATTGGGAAATGACATCACCATAAAATCTACATCGATAAGAACACCAATGCTACTTCATTTTCATCTATATTTTTAAAAACACAAATTCTTTCATCCCAAAACATATCTACCATGATTTGTATACTGTGATCAAACACCTTTATAATCGTCATATTTTCAATGGAAAGTACTAAAAATTCCTTGCCCTTCACTAAGATCTTTCCTTCCAATCAAAACTGAATATGACACCCAACATATTTACTCCCCCTTTCCTTCATAAGGAATACATCACAAGTTCTCCAAACATATGATATTTGGGAAATACAAATCAGAAAATTGTCGTCTAGTTTTCTAGACCACTACAAAGAGAATTGATTTATCTTCTTTGACAATAAGATAAAATACTCTGTAACAGAAAACACTTCTTACATCGTTCTCCATCCAACATTGTCCCAATATGAATATCTATTTTTAAATGTGAAACCTAAACCTTAACATGACGTTCTTAGTGGGTAGTGGGAGTATATCTAGTGTATCTGAGTGCCCCTTTTTGATTTTTAAATATCTTTTTGTGGAATCTTTGTGGCCTTATATATATATTCATCCAAAATATCTTGGTGTTGGATACCGACAGGGTGGAAAGAACCATTCTCTGGAAATGGTGGATCCTCAACAACTAGTTTTACCTCTTGTATTAAAATTTCTGGTACATCCTATTAGTCTTGGTATTGGAATTGATTCTCATTTATGAGAGGGATTACTATAGTTACTGCATTACAAGTTGGTATGTCCACACCATACACTGATTATATCATAATTGACTCAATATTTATACCAGAAGTACCCTTCTACCATTTCAGGGGAAGACATTCCCCTGGCTGTTTAATCAAGGAAAGATGGTGTGTTTTCTATCTTTGAGAATCTCCAGATAACTCCAGTTGGAAGATTTAACCTCTCATGATATATTATTATAGGTTTATCCAAGAATTATTGAGATGTATTTACCTAGGAAGATTAGAATTGGTTTATGGTTTGGATGTATTTCCAATCTAGCTTCTACAACTTCTTCATTCTAGAAAAAATGTGATCCAACTGATCTAGTGTGTATATGAACCTGGAGCAGGACACATTATCTATTATGCACTACCTTCATGACATGACTCACTATAGTCCAGCCTGTGACTTCCTAAGCCATAGTGTAGGTGATATAAACTAGTTTTTGGCTTGTATATCCCACAAATAATAGGATTTATCCTAACGTTCCTTTACACATACACACATATATATCCCCAAACAATACAGAAATGTAAAACAAAATAAAACCAAATCATGAATACATCTATAATCCCAAAACCAAAGTACGCTTGTAATGTAATGAAAATAAAAAAGGGGGACAAATACAAGAATGTCCAAAATTATAATGAGTCTAACCTTCTCCAAAGGTAGGGAATAAGATCAAAAGAAATATCCCAGAAAACACCTCAATCTGAAAAGATCAAGCTATGCTCCACTAGCTCTACACCCTCCAAGGACACCATCTAAAGGGTCATCGTCAATAAAACACAGGACATGTACAGGCTAATCCAATACAGGGGTGAGTATAAAAATACTTAGTAGGACACCCCAAGAACACTAATCATGAAGCCCCATGTATATTCATCTAAATCCAAGATATAAAAATTAATATATAAAAGAAAACACCTAGATAGACTCATGAAGGATACTGCACCACCAGACAGTCATAACCAACTGCCAGCCATAGGATTTTTCTCAAATAAAGTCTTATTCTAAGAGAATCAACTCCACGAGCAATGCTATCACTGAAGACTCTCATCGATGATGTCTAGATTATTGGGGCCCAACTAAGATATCTCATTGGTCTAATAATACTGTGATACTTAGTTAGGGGTTTATCCTAAGGACCACTGTGGGACACTATGAACTTTTTCTAGATCAACACGCTATATATGGGATCGTGTAACAATAATTCCAAGAACCCTACTGATATGGCATTCTAGGTGTAGGATAAATGACCTTCTCTAGGATGTCATTTTGAATCTAAAATGGCCCACCTGTGGTATAAAAATCAAAGGGGTTCTCACTCCAGTCCCATAAAGGGATTGCACCAATACTATCTGAGACTTATCCTCTAGAGGTGATTGCAATCCAATAATGTGGATGTAATGTCATGTTGTAACATCAAGGGAATTGACCAAGGAAACACATTTAAATAAGAATGGACCAATATAAATTAATTAAGTCTTACAAACATCCTTGAATGTGGTACGTGGTGTGTAATTTTCTTGCACAACATGTCCATCTATCCCCAGTTCTGCTCCAATTGTAATGCCTCACACAGAATGTGAACCTCAAAATACATGGAAGGTGACTAAAGCACCCATCATGTAGAGGTCTCCTAGAACCTTCATGTGACATCCAGCCATGTATGTGTATCAACATGTGTCCATGTTCAAGTACATGGCATATCCAACCCCGTGTACTCTTTAACATGCCTATGTACTCTCCAAGGTACATGTCACTATGTCATAAAGGGATCACATGGTGTGTGACCACATAAATGGTGTGTGATATTTTTCTCACCTCAAAACCCAAGAACTAGACAGGGGGACTCACATTGTGTGCCTCACTCAATTACACAACATTTGACATGGTATTTTCTAGAACCCTTAGTTCTCCCACAACACTATCCATTGCATCTCTAGAGAATCCAATCTTTTCATAACTTTTAGATGTGTGGTCGTCCATCCCTTTTTTTCATTTCTAGATGGAATTTGGGTCCCCAGCCTTCTTGGGAAACCGTATTCTCAATCTTTCCATATTCGCAATGTGAGTCATTCAAGAAAAATAAAGAACTCCTAATTCGGTATTGTTTTTTTCTCAATTCATCCACCATCATCGTTAATTCAAAAAACAAAAACTCCATCAATATTTATACCTACTCAATCAATCTGTTTCACTGAATAACAATCGTGTAATGATTGGATGTATAGTATAGGTTGAATAATTTTCCAACAAAAACAAAAATGATGATCTAATGAAGAAATGTTGGAGAAATCTCCAATCCATGTAAAGTGAGGAACAAACTCCATCATTTTTTAATTTATCCTCTATTTTTTATTATATAAGAAAAATAGCAATGGGGAATAAACGAATTAAAAAATAACAATTCTATCATATTAAATCTACTGATAATGAACATATCAATTCTGTTCATGGAATTTATATTTTTTCATCCTAAATTAACAATTGGGATGGAAAAAACATAATCAAACATCCTACCTAGAGTTTGGATCAATTTTTGGTGAAGAGCGATGGTGTGTTGTCATCATTGATGAGATCCATGAACTCCATTTATGTAATGATCCATGATCTGGTCTCAATCTTACCTTTTTCACCAAGAATATCTCCTTAAATGATATCACGTTCTACATGGTTTTGAGCCCAACCCTGACACAAAATATATAAAACTGTATACTTATTTGATAATTTGGTCATTATGTCAAAAATAAATACAAAAAATTAATTTATTAATTAATTTTACTAATTTAATCCTATGAATAATTTTTCACCAACGCTAAGTGCTGTGAAAGGTTAAATCTCGCCTATGAAAGAATCCAAGTTATGAACTCAATGGTGCCCTCTGATTTATGATACAGGCCCTATTTCATATGTTATTCAACTATTTAAGAAAAATTGTGTGTGTGTCTATTATTTAATTTATTTCAAACCATTATATTCATCACACCTGTACTTGTAATCACATGTATTCTTAGTGAATGGTCTCAAAAACAATGTATATAATATCCAAAAATAATACATGAAAAACAAAAGTCATTTTATTTTCCCCGCGTTGGGGATTTTCATCCCAAAAAGTGGAAACACTACTCAAAAACGATGAGGGTACTATGCTAGCATCTGTGTCTCCTTCTCCAATGTGATCTTATAAGGATTATAAACCTATCACTAGGCATGAACTAGGGGAATAAATCTCTCATAAAGGATCCTATACTTTTAAACCTGAATCTCCACCAGGTACTCAAAAAAGGTAAATCCATCCTTGATGTCCATCTCACCCCAGTCGATAACATATAATGGGTCATGCACATACATCCTCAACTGTGATACATGTAAGATGTTGTGAACCTAGGCCAAATATGTTAGTAGAGAAAATTGGTATGCCAACTAACCAACTCTACATAGTATCTAGAAGAGACCAATGAATTTTATAGTCAACTTTCCACCCCAGACAAATATATGTAGTCCACATCAATGTGAGACCCTTAGGAACACGTGGTCCCCCTCCATGAACTAAAATGTTCCCCATCATTAGTCTGCATAATACATATAATATATTTGTGCAGTCCTCATCCACTCCCAGATTATCTTTGATTTCTTTGTAGTATCACTCACCAAATATACGCCTATGAGTGCTGACTCACCAGGATGAGTCCGCCAAGACATGAATGGTCCGCTCTATCAGACCTCTAGTCTGGGGGTGAAATGCTATATTGATGAGTAACTGTGTCCCGATGGAATCATAAAATTATCTCCATAACCGATATGTGATGATAAAATCATAGTCTGAGACGCTCATTGAGGGAACTCAATGGATTTGTACTATATCTAGAACATAGTGGCTTCTTAAGATATCCACTTGACTTTACTCTTGAATAGAAAGGAATTTGGATGAATTGGTGAGACTTTATATGATAAACTAGGTGAAAACATGTCCCCTAGACGTACACGGTAACCTCATCATGATTTATTTTGATATCTAATCACACTTCTACCCTAGAACCTCAAAAGTTTGGTTTAAACCCATAGGAACTTGCTGCTCATCCTTCACTTGTGGAAAATTAAAGCATTGAGAGATAGACTATATAACTCCCTTATTCAATACTAGACACCAAAACTATCATTGAAGGTCTTGGAAAATATGTTCCACATTAAGATGTACCACTAAAAGGATATCATTAAATCCTGTTATTACCTCCTCTCATAACATAAAAGGCACCATCATCCTTCCTTTCAAATGAATATTATACTCTCAACAATTTGAATGACCATCATGGTGAGATCCAATGGATATTTGAGTGTGCAAGGCCACATATTCAATATCTCCATGAATAGATTTTATAAAACACTGTAAAAATGGTGGGGTGATATCCAAAAATTGTGATATAATGCACCATCCCTACCTACTATGTAATACTACAATGAGGACAACTACTCTAACACCACAAACAATAACAAAGATTGTGATCTTTTATATTGATCATTGTACACCACATTCCCCTTTCTATGAGTGTTGAAAATTTGTATGTTATGGTCCAAGAGTAACTCAATACATCTCCTTTGTCTCATGATAATATCCTTCTAAGAGAAGATATACTAGAAACTCTTGTGGTCAGAGTAAATGATAAACTGCCCACCCACCAAGTAGTGTCACCACATCTTCATTGTAAATAATACCACTACTAACTCAATATCGTGGGTCATGTAGATCTTATCCTATGGTATCTACTAACATGAACCATAGGTAATCACCATTTTCAACTACTTCAGAACACAACCAAGTTAGGTCCTCGAGGTATCACATTATGCTACGTACTCAACCCACTCCTCTTAAAATATCAAGATTGGAGATCTTGTCAAAAACATTCTGAACTCCTAAAATCCCTGTTGTCATCTTTCTATCCACGTGAAGCGCTTCCCCTTCTATTTAAAAGTTTTCAAGGGTGATACCACTAAGAATAATTTCGCTACAAACCTCTGATAGTACCCTTCTAACCAAAGGAATGTACGCACCTTGATACCATTTTTTGGATGGATCACAAGTAAGAACTACCTCAACCTTTAGCAATTCCACTACTACTCTTTCCTATGAGATGACATGTTTAAGAAATCTAACCTCCTAAATCCAAAACTGACACTTTGAGAGCTTCCCATAATTTTTTTTCTCTCATGGGGTTTCTAGGACCATCCTCAAGTGTCTCGCATGTTCTTTCTCAAAAACCAAGTACACTTGGATTTTATTGATTAAAACCACCATGAAACAGTATAAGAAGGGATTAAATATCCAATTCATGACTCCCATGAACATATATGGGTTTTTTTTCACACTAAAAAGAATCCCCAAGTACACATAGTGATCATTGAAACATTTGAATGTTGTATTTGTTATATCTTCATCTTATACTGATAGTTGGGGATATCTTGATCTATGGTCAATCATCGAGAACCATTGCACCCATCTCAATAAACCAAATAGGATAGAGATTTTCAATAGTTTATAATTATTACTCATTTTCACCTAATTCGAGCACCAGTAGTCCACACATAACCTTAAGATCACGTAAACCTTCTTAGAAAACAACACTAGGTCTGCCTAGGTGGAAATGTTGGGTCTCATAAATCCCTTATTATAAAATCCCTCTAACTACAACCTCAGCTCAGGAAGCTATGTGGGAGCCATCCAATATGATAGTTATAATATTGAGTACATCTTGGGATTCAAGTCAATGAATGGTTCTAGATATCAGTAGGGAGGTAGACCTTTTACATCATTAAGAAAGATATCATCATTATCTACCACCACCATAAGAAAAAAATTGATCAAAGAATACACTCCTCCAAGATTCATTATAGCCAAATTTTGAGTAATCAAATACACTATCCTATGATTGATCTCATCATTCTCTTCCATGATTTCTTTTTTACCCACAAAATAAAACATAGTCCCATCACTATGGGAACACCACATACTCTTCATAAACCATTAAATCTAGGGATGAACTATGGAATGTCATTACATACCTAATATGGCATCATAAATTCTCATTGTTGAAACATATAGATCCTATAGAAAACATTCATTTCTAAGCATCGTATCGTACATTCAACAGCGCTATGTAATCGTTGAATCACTACCTATCGGAATCCACAACAACAAGGGTGAATCCAATGGCTCAACCTAAATATATATGTCTTGAACTAGAGAAGTGTAATAGAAGTAATGACTTTTGTATGTGAATTTCAATACTACATTTTAATTAGAAATGACACAGATCATACATTATGTCATCCCTAGATATGCGGGGTCATAGGTCTACATAGCCGGTAGTTTTCATTATCCCTAATCACAATATCTCTGAGCGTGGCACAGACCACCTTGAGGTGGTGGTGGTTGGTAAATCCTCTACCCACCGTATGTTTCACTATAGACCCACATGTCACATCTACCACTTTGTTCAACACCCTTATCCTTACCCTTCCTCTATCTTGGTAGTCCCCCGATCCTCTCCTGATCAGCTGCACAATAGTTTAGACAGTCTCGATCCATTTGTCTCTGACCATCATAAGACAAACACTGCCTCCCCCTTAACTAATTTGATCTATCATTAGAGAGTTTCATTGTATACCCTGTGTCCTGGGATCACCTATGGAATCATCTAACACACTTGGATCCCCATGACCATCATTAACTACATTTTTCTGACGTGTCATCTCCTAGTTTCTTAGTATCATCACCCACTACCGGTTCCTTCTCTTCCAAGAATCCCTCTACCACCAAGGCCTGCTCGATTATAGAATCATAGGTGGGAATATAGGGTGATTCCACTAAATCCCTGATGTCCTAGCTTAATCCCTACTAAAATGTTTTTGATAAGAATAAAAGAAAATGAACTATATCCATGGAGTATTCTAAGAGATCATTAGACCTCATTGAGTACTCCACCATAGTCAAATTTCCCTATTGTATATGTAGATGATCCTATATTCAAGTTGATCACAATGTGGATAAAGAGAACTCCTCTCTAAAGAGATTCTAAAAATATAACCAGGAGATATTTGGCTCATCATGTGACAGGGTCACTAAGATCCACCATCACATAGTTGATCCTTGAGGAAAACTCATCATGAGGACCTCCATCTGATCTGCAGGATTCATCAAAAGGTGGAAAATGCGAGTGATTACCTCTATCTAGTCATCAGCCACTGGGGGACTAGCTCACCCCAAAATTTGGTTGGCCGCTACCTATGAAACTCATGTAACATTCTCAACCTTCAAGAATCTGCATTTGGCTACATCAGTGCTAGCTTCTACTCAACTGGTGGTGGTGTATTAGGTATACCACATGTATGTGCAATCTTCGGTAAAGGCCCCAGTACTAATGCATCATTATTTGGTAGTTAATCCTTAAAATCATGGGGTGGGATCCTGGCTAGTTTTCTATGAAAATTAATCTTAAAACAAAACATGATGCACCATAATCAAAATAGTATATCTAGGGAGTTGACTCACGAATGAAATTGAAAACAAAACTCTCTCCTATATGATGAATGAAACAGTGTTTTCTATGTAACCAAGGACTACATGTAATGGGTTGAAATAAAAATTAGTATATCCCTAGTGTATGGATACGTCAGACACTGCACTAACATTGGAATCCCTGTATTGAAATCCAGATGTGAAACACTAAACACTATTTCCTCAAATCATTCTCACAAACACTATTCCAAATTTAGAACCTCCTTTGACACCATTCTATTATTCCTTGACCCTCCAGGGTTCAATATGTGACTCCCCAATCCCACCTTTAATAGTCCATGAGATGGAGACCAATTATGAGTAAGTATATCCCACAAATGGGAGGCATTCGACTAAATTAAATGTACAATAGCACACATCTCTAAGCGCACACAATGCTAAAATGTTAAACGAATTGAAACCAAAGCATGAATATATCTAAAATACCAAATCCATAGCCTCAAATTAAAGTACTAAAAGTGGAAAAGGGTCCAAATACATGCCCAACAAAAACTGTTTTTAATCAAACCTCCTCCAATGTAGAGTATTGAGATCAAAAGTAATCTCCTAGAAAACAACTCATTCCGACAACCTCAAGTTGTGCACCTCCATCTCTTTATCCTCCAAGGAAACCATCTAATGGGTCATCATCTGCATAATACACAACACGTAAGAGAATATCCCATACTAGATTAGTATAGCAATACCTAGTAGGACAACATGTAAACAGCAATCACAAAGCACAAAGTATATTCAGCTAAATACACGATATAACAATAAATGTATAAAAACACCTAGATATATTGAAGACTCATGCGACACAACCATGTGGTCACAAACAACTTTTATCCATAGGGTTATGCTGGAGGAAATGCTCGTTCAAGAAGAATCCATTCCAAAATAAATGATATCACCGAAGCCTATCATTGAAGAGGTCAAGATAATTGATCCCCACCTAAGAATTCTCACTTGTCTTAGAATACCCTGATACTCAGATATGAGGTCACATTAACTATTATTGGGAGGCACCACAAATCAAAACTAGACTATACATCTATTTAGTGTATCATATTCTAATGATAACATGAACCATACTAATATAGTATACTAGATAGAGGATCAATTCCCTATTCAAGGAAGTCACACTAATTCCAAAAACCCCACCTAAGGCATAAAAATAATAGATAATCTCACTCCAGTCACTTGGTGGGATGCCATGAACTCTATTTGAGACTTATCCTCTAAAGGGATCACAATCCTATGAAGCGGATGTAATCCCACATTATAACCATGTGATAATGGACCAAGGGAACACACTAAACCAATGATAGTCTAGAAAAAAGGAATGAAGGGCTACAAACACCATGGAAGGGGGTACATGGTTTGTCCAGCTATCTGTAGGTTTGTTCATTTGGTAAATCCACACAGAACATGTAAAAATCATCAAAAATTGCATGTGAGTGAAGAAAACAATGTGCAGAGGTTATCTAGCACCTTCGTCTACCTTCATGTCTTGTCTATGTATCAACCCATGTTTGCGTCGGAGTACACAGCGCATCCAAGACCGAGTACTACTATCCATGACCATGTACCATCTATGGTACACATAGAGATTTCATGGAGTGGCTACATGACATATGACCATTTCACATGATGTGTGATATTTTCTCATCACATAACCTTAGATCTAGAAATGGGTTCCCACACAGTATGCCTCACCAGGTCACACACCATACACCCTAGGATTTTCCAGAACCCCTAATCCATCCTCCTTATTCTATGAAATATCATCAGATCCACCAATATCACTGAAAAATATAGATTAGGGGTTGATCATCCCATTATATTGTTGTTTTCCAGGATTTGGGTCCTCGATCTTCTTAGAAAACCATCTTCTCTATCTGTCAATAACACCATTGTGTGTTTCTCAGAAAAAATGAGTAAGTCCAGATTTAGTCTCATTTTTCTCGATTCATCCACAATCATCATTAATTCCCAAAATGAAACCCCTATCATAATCTATAACAATGGAATAAATTTGTTTCAATGAATAATGGCTACGCAGTGACCGAATACTGGGTATAGGTTAAACCGTTGGAAAAGGAAAACACCAATGATGAATGAATGAAGAAACGTGCGATAAATCAATAATCCATGGAAAGTGAGAAACAAACCTAATCCTTTATTTGTTTAGCCTCAACTGATTTTATAGAAGAGGAAAAATAATGAGGAAAAAATATCTCAATAAAATAACAATTCCATCAAATTAAATATATCGTTGATGTGCGTATCAATTCTATCTGGGAAATTATTCTACTTTTATCTAGGACTAAGAAACGGGGTAGAAAAAACATAATCAAACATTATACCTAGAGTTTGGATTGATAGTTGATAAATAATGATAGTGCGCTATCATCTTTGAAGAGTTCCAAAAACTCTACTAGCACAATGATCCATGATTCAGTCTCAATCCGATGACATTCACCAAGAAGCTCTCCTTCAATAGTCTTAAGGTATTCAGGGTTTAGAATCCAACCGTAAGACAAAATATATGACCATATACTTATAGTTTAATTTTTTCACTACATCAAAAATAAATAAAACAAACTAATTTATTTATTTCTTTTATTCATTTACTCCTACGATGGATTTTTCACAAATTCCCCAAGTCGAAAAAGGTTATGTCATACCTATGGTTAATCTCACTTTTTAAACTGAATGGTGCCACTGGATTTAGGATTTGAGCCATTGTTCTTGATTTATTAGACTATTTCAAGATAACTATGTGTGTTTAATATTTAATATATTTCAAATATTTCAAATATTTAGTTTTTGTACACCAGACCTCAAAATCACATGTTGTGTCAGCACCATGTCTTATAAATAATTCATATAATATAATGAAATAACACACGGAAAATCTAATCCATTAAAACTACTAAAACCAATTCATTGTACTCCAAAATTTCATTATTTCTCTTGTTGGTTATGGGTTTTCTAGATAAAGGTGACTTAGGGATGGAATTAAGTATTTTATTAAATCATTGGTAAATTTATTCCATTTAACTACAATTTTGGAAATATCTAACTAGGAACCAATCTCTGAGTAAAACTTATGGGAAGATTAAGTTTTCGGACAAAGTGGTTTAGTACCCAGGTAGGGGAGAAGTTTGAACATAATTAGGAATCATCACCTTAAGGTTTCTAATCAAGTCAGTTTTAGTAAAAGTAAGTCCATGGGTAACCATGTGGTATTCCATTAGTGTAGGAGGCCAAGACACATGAATCCCCAGTGCAATAGAGACATAGTATGTGTCGAGATTTCTATTGAATGGGTTGTATTTAGAATCTTGGATAAACGCTCCCTAAGTGAACAATAAGAGAGGATATGAAATGAATCTCAACTTAGTAGATAGATTCATATATCATCACCATTTTAAAATATATCATACCACCATCCACACTTGCCAAGGAGGAGATCGTGGTCGAGGAATCCAGATATAGGATATTAAGCTTTAGCAATGAAGAATTTCCCTGGGCATTCAGGTTGAAGAATAGGTCCATGGACTAGTCTAGATATATATAGTACATCTAACACCTAAGGAGCAGAGTGTTGGTCCATCAATGGTTTGTGTTATGATTTTAGTAGCTTTGGCAGTAGTTTCTTTTTTATTTGAAACTGGTTCTTGAAATCCATTAGTATCTTCTATTTTAGGAAGTATCCATGATTTTAAAATTGAATACTTTTTTGGGTGTGATGACTATAGATACTATATTGGGTGTATAATTTGAGAGTTTATTCCAATTGCAAGGAGTGTCTTCTCGAGATAGGTGGATATAAGTTCTTTTTGAATCTTTTCATCTATTGGATTTATCGATTTGAAATAATTCTTGGGATGGATTATTTAGTTCTATTTTGTTAAAAAATTGAATTTTTTTATCATTGGTTGTCCTTCAAAATTCTTGTGGGTATTAGTTACATTCATATGATATAATTAAATTTTCATAAAACTTGATCTGGACATAAGAATTGTGGTATGAGTGTAGTGTCTCCCTAGATTTATAGTATTTTTTCAGATGATTATGGTGTATGTTAGAATGTTATTCCTTTAATGGTAGATCATTTTAGGGATGTCTTACCTGATGACGTTCTGGTACTGCCTCTTCAGAAAGAGGTAGATTTTACTATCAGGCTTTTTACAGGATCAGCACTGACATCTATTCCTCCATAAAAGATGTCTCTTACTGAGCTTCAAGAACTCAGAAAATAGTTAGAGGACCCATAAGACAAATGTTTTTTTTATTCAGTACTTCTCTTCATGGTTATCCCATGTATTTTTCATAAAATTAGGACGGGATCCTCTAGATTTTAGTTAAATACTAGTGGATGAATTAGCATACCATAAGGAAGTAGTATCTACTACCTCTTATAGATAACCTTTTTGATCAGCTATGAGGAGCAAAAAGTTTCTAAAATATTAATTTGAGGTTGTCCTATCATCAGGTAAGTGTTCGAACATAATATATACTATCTATAGATTTTAAAAGTAGATTTGTTCTATATTAGTATTTAGAAATATAGTTTGGTCTCACGAACATGCCTGTAGCCTTTATAGCCTTGTTGAATCAGGTATTCCACTTGTTCTTGGACTCCTTTGTGGTTTTTTTATGGATGAAATCATTGTGTACTCTCTGACTCAACAAGATCATTCCATACACTAGGACATCATATTGAGTACACTGAGATTGAATAGGATTAGGTTCACTTATTGGGTCACATTAAATCGAAATGAGGGGTATCTGTGGATTCAATAAAGGTGAGATATTTTTTTCAAGGGGCCATCCTAAGAACTTATTTAATATATTTATTTTATTAGGGTCAAATGGTTACTCAAAAAATATTATTCATGACATTACATGACTTTCAGTTCCACTTACAAACTTCACCAAGAAAGTTGTCATGTTACTATGGTCTGAGGCTTGTGAGAAAACATTTTTGGAATTAAAAAGAAGGCCAACCTAAAGGACAATCATCATTTTAGCTAATCCTATAAAATGATCTACTGTATATTTTGATTCATTAGGCATCAGGTTGAGAGATATTTTTATGCAAGTGGAATGATTCATAGTGTACATGTCTCATCTATTGAGCCCTCATAGTCTTGATTACTTTTCATATAACCTCAATATATTTTTAATAGTTTATTCCTTGCACTGTTGAAGGGATTACTTATTAAGGGATGGTTCATTGTGTAAACCAGCCACAAGAGCCTCAAATAAATATTCACTTATTGTTCTTTGAACCTAATATGGTGAATATGGATGGATGTTATTCAATATTTTGATTTTGAGCAAATTTATATTCCTTAAAGAGGAAATGTAATGGTTGGTGCACTGAGCTAGAAGTCTCAGACACAATGGGTTCATGAAGAATGTAGTGAATGGTAATTGATGGCCTCTTTTCGGATATGCATATTGAGATTCAAGAGTTTCATAGGTATAATATTCTTATAGATTTAGTAGTGGCCTCATCACTTATGGAATAGGTAAAGATGTGGTAGCTTTATGATCATAAAGGATTAATCATAAGGGAAATTGTTTTAGGTGGGGACTAACCACCTTATTGGGACATTTATTATGATGATATCTTAAAACATTATGGATGTTTTAGTGTTCCTATACATGTGAGATAAAAATTTATGTTAGAATATCATACATATAAATGGTAAGTGCTTCATAGACTTACTACGATACACCATTAATTATAATTATAGTACTAGTGACCGGGGATGAGAAGAAAGATAGTAGAGTTTGATACTCAGCACTCCACCATCAGCAGGTGAATATGAAGCATCAATGACCTACTGGTTTATTATATCCATTACCTATCCTAGAGTGAAAATGTGATGATATCACTGTGGTCTTCATGATAGGTTTTCCTTAATCACTTATAGGTAGTGACACAATATGGGTTCTTGTGGATAAGCTGATGAAGGTCACCAATTTCATACTTATTCAGAATAAATCATCAGTGTATGGGCTAGAGAGTATATACATCTATGAGATTATATTTAATCATGGTTCTTCATGTAACATCATATTATACATATATTCTTGATTTATTTCTCGGTTCTGGTAGCGGTTATAAAATTATTCGGGTTCAGAGGTACTTTTGAGTAAAACATACCACCCTCAAATAGAAGGTTAGTCTGGTCATATTATATAAGTGTTAGAGGAAACTCTTTGGGGATGTGTCCTAGAATTTAGAGGTTCTTAGAAGAAACATTTATATCTTATTGATTACCTTTATATCACTGTTTCTAAGAGACACTATAAATAGATCCTTATGAGCCCCTATATGGTATATCATATTGATCACCTTCATGATGGTAAGAGGTAGGGGAAGTAGTAGTACTAGGACAATGTCCTGTTTAGGATAAATCAGAGCTGGTATAACTAATTAGGAATTGTATGGTTATAGCTTAGTCTAGGAAGAACTCTTATATATATCATCACGATTGACCTCTAGAGTTTGAGGTGGGATATTGGGTGTTCTTTCATGTTTCTCATAGATTGGTTCATTGATGGATTAAGAGACAAGGAATTTTATTTATTAGGGTTATTAGACCCTTTAAAATTTTTGAGGGAGTTAGGTTGGTAACCTATAATATAGAGTTAACCTAGAGGTATCATTCCATGAACAAGGTCTTCCTCGTTTCTTGGTTTCTTCATTTTCATTATGAACCATATCATTCTTTTGATCTCGTAGATGTTGAGATGGAGGATAATTATTCTTTTGAGGAGTATCTAGTTCATATTGTTTATTGTAACATGAAGGATATTCATGGATGTTCAGTTCTTCTATAACGGTTATTATGGTATCAGGACCATGAATAAGATGGGACCTAATAGATTGGGGCTGATAGACATGCTTAGTGGATGGAGTTATTCTCATATGATGATTATCCACCCTTAAGGAAACTCAAGGAAGAGTGTTATTAAAGAAGGGATGTTATAATATCTTCAATTTTGATGAGGTATGAATCATTTATGATTTATTTTAAACATCTCTTTTTTACTCTAATAAAAATTCCAAATGAGGTCATGAAGGCTTTTGGATCATTCAAGCCTGGTTCCAAGAAATGAGTCGTAATTTTTTATGAATCAAAATGAGGTATATGGTAGGTTCATGGTTAGTACTAACTATGCAGAATAATCATGTGTCCTAGTGGGGGTGGTTCATAGTCAGTTAAATTATGTGAGAGGAATCACATTACAATGATAATATAAAATAAATTACAAAGGAGAATTCCATAGTTTATACATAGTTTTTCTAAATATGAACCTAATATATATGAGGGGTGCCTTAGAATATTAGGCACACTTTCCTAGAACACTATTTTTTTAATCTTTCAACTATTCCATGTGAGGTTTGGCCTCCCAAATAGTGAAGACTATACGGTTAGTGCACATTTTTTAAAACCATTGGGCCAAACCATGAACCCTATTAAAAATTGTGTAAATTACATTTTCCCTTATTGAACCCCTAAATCTATCCCCTCCTTCTCCCCTCATAATTCACATGTAGCAGTCCCTCTATGGTTCTTGTTTCTTCCTCCTCTAGGATTTGAGAGATCTCTTCAATCTGAGCTCGGAATCAAATGTTGTTGGTCATGTTGGATCAACCTCAATTAGTCTATCAATTCTATTTCTCATTTTTTCTACTAGTTATCTCACTATATTCATCATTATTTCCATTAAATCTCATTTACACTATTTTCAAGGAATTTTTTTAGTGTCTATAATTTCTCTCATTCCATCTAGAATTAGAGGTTGGTGATAGATGAGGAGTTTTCTACTGATATAAGGTAGGTGGTTTAGTACTTTTCACTAAAATTATACTTTATTATATCATGAATCATTGTTCACACACCACACTTTTATTGAATCACCTCTAAATTTGAAATTCCATTAATTAAATGTCTTGAACTTGATGAGATACTCTATAAACCCCTGTTATTGTCAGAGGTTCTGACCTTGACTCGAACCACCAATTTGTTATTTTTGTATATGTGCCTGGACAATTTTACCATGCTTGTATGACCAAACCACCTCTTAATATGGTTTTAAATTTTCAATTTTGAATTAAATAAGAAAACTAAATTAATTAAAATTATAAATGAAATAAATATAACATGAATGTAAATGAAAGGTCACACGACCCTTATTAAATGTGTAGTAAGCCCACAACCAAATATGATTAAAAGAAATGTGAAGCGAAATAAATGAATGACATAGCCCTTGATACCTTATTAGTATTCTTGGATCTTATTATGACCATTATATACTATTATAGGATATCTGTGGGAAATTTTTGGATTACCCACATCGGTTTTCGCTAACTACCTAGAGGACACCACACGGTTCATGGATGTGCTTTCCAAGAGTGGACACCCCACATGGACTCAATCCTTATCTTACATTGAAGACTAACTATGATTGGTTTTATGGATTCGTCTATTAATTTCTTTATAAATGATAATGCCAAATATTATATCCTTAGATTTGGTTGTATAAATTAAAGACACATACTGCCTCATATTATCTACATGGGCTCCTATAAAGTCTAGCTCTATGCCACCTCGGACATATTTCTACGGCATAAAATCATTAATATAATAGGAGTGTAATAATGATGGTATGCCCTTGTATTTCACTCCTCCTTTTATTTCCAAAATCCCCAATGATATTTATGAGTTCATATAACCTTCTAAGGTCATGTATTTTTACACATATGATATTATGCATGTAAACCTTTCTCATATGCCTTTAGAACTAGTCAGTACTTATTATATATATATATGATACTTTTGAAAAGATATTTTGGATTAGGATGAATTATGAAGAGTCAGAAGGGTATCCCACAAGAACCCAAGCTAGTTTGGTTTATGTTTTTTTATAGTTCTCTTTTATCATTGTATATACACAATGTATCATTTTATATTCAGTGGTTGGATTATATTATAAACTACTAGTGGTGTCCTAAAAAGTTTTACCAACACATTATTCAGGACATCTATTGGTTCCTAGATAGACTTCATGGATACATGTTCTGACAAAGGGAAGCGACATGCTATAGACACTTGAGTCCTATTTTACGGTGGGGATTGGTAGGAGATGATAAAACCAGGTTATCCAAATGGTCAAAGATATTATATTTTGGACATTTTATATATTATTGTATAGAATGAATTATTGTATGTCTACTTCCTTATTCCCTTTAGTACCTTTTTTATATGGAATCATGATATCAAAATTTTGTATCTGGATATGGATATTATTTATGTTTCTTTATAATTATTAAGATGGATTACCTATAGTATTTTCCATTTATCATTGTCGTTTCTATTATTTAGCTATTATTTCACCACTATGTGTTCCACTATTATAAAGATTGAATAGTCTTCCCACAATACCATCATAGAACCACACTATTAGTTAGCAGCCTATGGAATATGAAGAGGTTCACTAGAGGCCCTGTTGTTACTGGGTTGGGTCAAATAAGAATGGACTAGGCTCGGGATGTCATTAATATGATGTCCTAAGAAACTTATAAGTTTTTATATAAATACTAATTAGTTTTGAAGGAAATATTTTGATTTCATAAGTTAATATGATGATATTTTGTGTAAATGAATGATTAATCCATTTAAGGGTAACAAATTTATGTTTTTAAGGAAAAACATTCATGGGTTATGTTGTTTTCTAATATGCCATTATGATTATAATTTTTCTTTAATGTCTTATTATAAAAATTTTTATGAAATTGTTTGGGTAGTAAAGTTGATTTCATGTGTATTTAAAAAACTATTTCCTGATCAATGTTTATTATTTTAATGTAAAACTCTATTATATTTTCTCATATTTTTTAAATGGACTAACAAGTTTCATTAATTTTAATTTTTTTCATGTAATTTACATATCGTTTGGTTCTCATCCCACATTTTCAAATGTTTTTTATAGTGTTTACGGTTGTGTATTAAAGGTGATAAAGTCATAACATTGAAAAATAAAATCTCGGTATAGTGGAAAAATGATCACTAAAAGGCATGGGTATTGTTATATCATAGTTTGTCCTAATTTTTTTATAACTATAAACCTAAATTGTATATGGAAATATAAGTAATATAATAGAATTGTTTAATTTTATATGTTTAGAATTACTAAAGGTAAGTCATGTTTGTTGATATCTAATATAGAAATGTAAATATTATGTTTTTGGGACCAGATCAGGGTGTAGAGGTTTTGGGCAATTATACTATGTAGAAAACAGATGTTATTGACATCATAAAATTTCACATTGTGAATTAAAGGGTTTGAATACTTATTAAATGAGTTGAATGTTAAGAATATAATTCAACAGTCTCATAATTATTGAAAATAGGTTTCTTTTTAGATATTACACTATAAAAAAGTGTAGTGGGATGTTTTTATTAGGTGGTCCTATATAGATGTGTAAGGGATTACATAGAGATTTAATGAGTTCAACAAATCATGAAAAGTGTAGTAAGCATTATAATTCTCTATGAATATATTATATGTGATATGGTTAGAAAATTTCTTATGTGTGGTTTTGTTAAATATTCTTAAATGATTTTAGGAATATAAAATGTATCATGTTTTAATAAAAGGAAATATTCATTAAATACTTATTTTAGATTGGATATATATATATATATATATATATATTATTTTGAAATAATAATTTACAATAAAAGTGTGACTTTGAGTTGTCCCCAACTAATGTTCATCATTAATTATTATAGGTTATAATTAAATTTCATGGTTATCATGAATATGACTCTTGTGTTGAGATATAGAATGTTCTCATGAGGTAAAAATGGTTTTTTTATATTGGATGACCTATTATGAATGTACTATATATAGTTCCATACACAATTTCATTAGTATACTAGGGATACATGATAAATACTGAATCCCCATAACTAATAATGGAGATATACCAAGAAATAGAGCCTTTATACTTTTGTACCTACTTATGAAATCCATGATGATTAGCTAATTATGGGGGGTTTGGTATGTTGATGATAATTTCATCAATTCAAGATTAACCAAGATTGGATTTTTTCACTCATATAAAAATATGATATATGGTTTCTTAAATGAGATGGATTGAGAATGTGTATAGTCACCCCTTGGTAATACATTTTATGTGATTATCTATTGATTAAAGTGTCATGTCATGTGAACATTGAAAAAGGTGAATGACATGTGATGTATCCATTGACCTGGTCATTCTATACTCATAGAATCAGGAATATATGAGCCAATTATAAGTGATTGACTTAATTTTCATTCCAGGGTCTCTCTATTCCTTGAAAAAGGATCATACGAAAATTCATATTTATAAATGATGTACATGGTGGACATAGGTATAGAGATATATGTGTTTAATAGATATCATTCTAGATCCCTATGTATCTTGCGTGTCTTTGATTATTTGTTAGGGGATAATTTTTCTTTACTTTTTTTTATTTGAAAATTTGGAATTATTTTTAAGGGAAAATTGTCCTATGGGGTCACATAGTATGGTCATGTGAGTGAGGTTCAAGATTATGAAACTTTTAGATCTACCTTAAAAATGTTTTAAAGGATATACAATATATTTTATGGATAGATTTTAACAATTAGTTACATATGATGTAACATTTTTGGAAAATGCTTGATATATTCTCCTGAAGGACATTTAGAATATATATATAATAAGTTTAGGATATACTTTCACAAATTGTTACATAAGATGTAAAAGAAGGTGAATGTGAACTAATTATATTAGGCTTTTAGTGATCGTATTATATTGATGGTTATTTAAACTAAAATATCGACCATAATGTGGTGGTTCATACCAGTCCATTGTCTATCCTCATGCACACCATGATATAGTGTAAGACACAATGTCATTGTGGTTTTATATGATATTATAATATTTTATTATAATGTCTAATTTTACCACCATTTCCATATTAACTATCATACTTAATTATTCATTATATGATGATGATTTTTAGGATTTTGAACATATTTCGTCATTTTTTAATTGTAAACAATAAATTTGATGATTGATATGACCATTTCAAGTGTTTAACCATTGTGTAACATTATTAAAATTTTAGTACAATGTAGGCCAGCCATTTTGGGTTATTTGAGGCCCATATAAATTTTCTCAATCCTATTATGTTGTGTAATATTCCATTGTATCAAAATTTAATGTATAAAGACTTAAATAGAGACAATCATCAAGATCTGATTCTCTATATTATTTAGAGATAATTTTCTAATAGGTATAGAATATAGGGAGACCCTACCGATGAATCGAGTGATTCCCATGATCCATCGATACCTCCATAGGAAATTTTATTTGGATAATTCTTAGTGATCTCAGTCAAATTAATGTTCGAAGCATGGATAGGCTGAATTGAGATGTTTGAAGGTACACGATTATTATTTCTATTTTTTTATATTCATTCCTTATTTATAGATAGATTTTGGGTTTAATTGGTTTTTTTATTTTATCTTATATATCATTTTGGATGTTATACAACCCAAAAAAATGTATAGATAACGTAGTTATATTAAATTATATAAAGAACATTGATATTTCAAAATTGGTTTTCAATATAATATCATATAACATAATTAGGCCCTATGATATAGGGATTATATAAAACATATAAGGTACTTTTTCCCCTAAATATTTTATATAAAGATGTCACTTCTAATGATATAGATTTATTATTTCGTATGATCGGGGTTCGTTGTATAACATAAAAAATTTTACGGATATCACCTATTATAACTATAATATCATTTTAGAAATAATATACATGTGTTATGAAATGGAAAAAACATATTGGAATGAAATGATAAATTTATTATCATTCTCTATGAAATGACTATTTCAGAATAATGATTGATGTTTCAACAATAATAAATACATTTCTTGGCTTATGACCATGAGGGATCTTATAGGATTGTTTAGGATAATAATTGTCTCCTTCAGTGCAAAATGTAAAATTAAAATTTTTTATTATGATACCTGGATATCGATCCCGATAATGATTATTTTCAGTATACATTCTCTTATGATGTAATTATGTCATACTACTTGAGATTAGTCATTTAAAACTTTTTAAAATCATTGAATTAAAATTTATATTCCAATATCAATCTGAGAAGACACGTGAAGTAATAGGATGATTTTCTTAGATATAAGGATGCTGAGTAAAGGAATTTTTATTCTGTAGATTAAATGAGTGGTACTTGAGGTCGACATGTTATTTGAATAGTATTTGTACAAACCTCGTATAACTATATTAGTAAATTTATAAAAAACACATAAAAGTGGACTATAAATTAAGAAAGACAAGTTATTAGGTAATCATCCAGGTTGAATGAAGGAAAGGGTGATATTGGATCCTAGGATGATCAATTGGACATGTAGAGGAATTATTGATAACTGTGTACACCTGGATAAATCACTAAAAGAAATGAGTAATTAGGGATAATTTATTGAATAAATAAAAGGATATAAATATACCAATTCTTTGGAGATCATCTAGTATGTTTCTATTGTTTTTTAATATTATCTATTTAGAATAGAGTTTTCTCACCTTGATTGTTGTGATCTTTATTCATTGAGAGACAAGAACCCATTTTTGATAGTTGATATTGTGAGAATGAAAAAATACATTCTTGATTCCCCACACATAATTTTAATTGATCACTCATTCCTTTTTCAAGGTTAATAATATTTTGATTAATGAACTAATACTTGATGGTTTTTTGTATTAATCTTTTTTTACTATTTTTAATTATTCAGTTGATTTCATTTCCAATTCGATCCACCTATTTTATCACAAATATGATGAAATATGGTAAATCAATTTGTGAGGATCTTAATATTGGTGGAACATAGGGGGAATATGTCTTTAGTTTTTATTTCTTGAAATACACTTCTCCCAATTAGATGTTGTTTGTTTAGTAAGATTGAATGGTATTGTTGAATTAACTAGTGATTTCTAGGTTATTTACCCACTTCATATTGAAAAATAATTCCATATATTTATAACCATATTATGATTTGAAATAACACTTCAACATAACATAAGGAGTTTTTATGGGATTATAGACCCACTCACTAAATAAGAGTTATGGAAATGACTAATATTTTAAATATCAATATAGTAATGTCCTAAGTAAGCATACCCTAGATTGATCGACAATATTTCTCTCCTATATTTTAATCATATTCTCTTTTATTACTAGCTATTTAAACAAATAAAATTATAAACAAATCTTATGTATTATTTCCTATATGAAATAATTGGGGTTCAAACCCCATTGGGTGCATGTAATATAGTAATATTGTAGCGGTGGTAGGACACTATAGAAATGGAGGGCACAATAGTGGTGAGAATACACAATAGTGATTCCAGTACATGGTAGTACTGGAGGGTATTGTGTGGTACTCTAGCTGGCAGGTACAGTGGTATTAATATTCACAGAAAAGGCTTTGGGGCAAAAATTTAGGCCTACGAGCTATGAAATGGGCTACATGACCACTAGGCCTTCGGGCTATGTAATTGATCGGCCTCTACCCTGTTAGAAGAGGTCCTTTCTTTGATTTAATAATAAATGAGGCTTTAGCACCAACATTTAAAAAAATCTTGTATATTATTTCCACACATCACACAAAGTAATAAATAATAAAAGTGTCACCAATAAATAAACATGAGTGCGGTTTCCTCCTTGAGATATAGGTTGAGGTTGTAATATAATATATTTTCCATAGATATAAATATTATTTTTTCAATCCTAATATGGAGTGGCATAAATAATTTAGAACCATTAATAAGGAGGACATATTTTTAATTCTTTTTTATTTATTTTTATTTTTAATTTTTAATTTTTTCCCTTTTGTAATGAATTACAAGAATAAGAAATGATATAATATTATTTCTCAATCAAAATATAGAGAAATTGTTTTTGGCCAAAGCACCCCATTTGAGAATCATTAAACAGTTCAAAATTTATTGTTTAAATATTTCTTCTCATAATTCGATTAAAAAATTAATTATAAATCATATTTGGAAGTCATAGAATAAAATATTGAAAATATTTATCACACATTGAGAGAAATGTTTTCCAAAATATGTCAATCCAAAAGAAAACACTTTCTTACCATGCCATATAAGTTTATTTCAAACATTAAGATGCCTTAATATGAATTTATTAAAAGTTTAATAGATTTTTGAGTAATAAATTCAACATGTACCTAATTTTTTTTAAAATTTTCTATAAAACTTCGAAATTGAATGGAGTAGTTGAGGAAAATGTGAAGTTGGGAGCCCTTCCATTCCTTACGGAAGGAGCTATAAGTGAGTGGTTAACTAATTAATGTAACAACCCCATGGGTTTTACTAAAAAATTATTTTTAATTTTTATAAATATTCATGAAAATATTTATTATGATAATAATAGAAATAATTTTATTGTTTTATGGAACAAGAAAATAAGATATTATTTGAAAAAATAAATAGATTTTTTGCAAAAAAAAATTTACATATATTATATAATAATATTTAAAAGATAAATTTTTAAATATTTGGAATTAAATTCGATAAATGAAATTTATTTTTTATTATATAATTTTAAAATTATATTAGGGTGAATTTTTGGGTTTTTTTAGAAAGTTTATTTTTGGGTGAATAGTTAAAAAATACAATTCTTATAAATATCGTATATTTTATGACATCATCAAGATATAAATGTGACCTAAAAATTTACGAAACTTATTTAAAATATAGTAAATGATAATATACTCAATGTATCAAGAAATTTTCTTTCACTTACTAATAATTAATTCTTATTTCAAGAAAAATATGAAAACATTTTAATCACGCTGACACAGTTCTTGCATGACATTGGAAAATTTAAACAAGGGGTCTTTTTTATAGTATATAAGATGGGATAATGATATGGTTAGGTTAATGGAAAAATATGATTACTAAAAAATTATATGGATACATATTTATGAATTTAATATATATATATATATATATATATATATAATTAACCAAATTCCTACCCAACGATTTCATATGGTAAGAAAAGTCAAGATTATTATCTCAAAAATATTATCTTGATATAAATGATAATAAATAATTTTATAAAAGGTTCTAAATGATTATATTGATTAATAAAAAAATATATTGATGTAATTAATTTATTTTTAATATTATACAGCATAATTATTGTCCAAAACTCTTATGCTCAATCGATGTAGTGCTTCTGAAAGTAGAAGAAAAAAAATAAATGATTTTAAAAAAATTCAAAAGATGTGATTAGGATTAATTATTGTATTGAATGAATTTTATGGATAAAAATGATAAGTAATAAATTGTTTAAATGTTTAAATCTGAATTCCCTAGTGATATATATTTTTTAAAATTCAAATTATGAGAATAATTATGAAAAAATAATTTAAAGGCAATTTAAATTTAAACATTAATTTTTAAATTGATAAAAAGTCATTAAATATTATTTTAACTGAACTTGGTCAGGGAATAGTCAGTCATATCTTATATTTTCGATTATTTAGCCACTTTATCTTCTTAAAATTACATTCTTGACCCTTAAGGGATGAATATTTTCCAAAAATGTAATTAGATTTTTCATATAAAAGGGGACTCATAGTAACCATTATAAAATGCCCTACATGTTTATTTTCCTCTTTATATTATATCCAAACACCTTTATAAACTTCACTTTACATATCATGGTGCTCTATCCATTCCAAAATCTCATTATCCACTGGCTATCAACTCAATCCAAAGGAGGTGGTTTGGGGATTAAGGTATGATTTTTCCAGCCGCTTTCACCATTCATTATTATGATTATTTAATTTAAAACTTTTTTAAAAATTATATTATTTTTTAAATAATTATATTTTCATGGTATTAACATATTTTAAATCCATTAATGATTATATTTTGTCTACTACCTCCCACCAAACTCTATTTCATGAGTCAAAACTACTTCAAAATAGGTTTTTTTCCAAGAATGATGTTTTATGGTTCAATTCCCCTCTTAAAATTTTCAATAACATATGTAATGTTTAAAAGTAACTCCAAAATCATATCTTGGACATAATATAATGTTTTTATAAAACTAAAATACTTATTGTGTTTTCAATTCTTATTAACGCTTTCAGAAAACATCACCCACTATGGTGGTTTTACGCTACCAAAGAGACTGAAAATTAATTTTTTTTAAAAAACACTTTTGTGGGAAAAGTGTGAAACCTCAAAAGTTAGAAGAAAAATTTTCCCTAAATAAATAGGCATGTCCCAAAATCATTAAATATGAGACTAATATTATTGTAATAAATCACCCTATATAACCCCCATTTAAGTGTATTTACCTTTGTATCTAGATCATCCCTGATAAGATCTTCAAAATGATTGGACATATTTTCCCAATTATGTATATTTTACACAAAGTTGATCTTTCTTTCATTGAACCCCAAGGGTAAAATTAGGTCTTTTATGTTAATTCACTCCCTTTTGTCCCCATTAATATTAACTTGAATCAATCTCTCTTAAATTCAATTCACTTCCTCTTATGTACAACTAATCTGAAAATCTCTTTCTAGTAATTCTTCTTTATACTAGAGAATAAAATCAAAAAAAGTATTTTTCTACAACCACCATTCCTGCCTATATCATCACATTAGACCTTAATTTCTATTGTAGAACTTCCATCATATCACCAACCTATAGTTATTTTTTAAGACCGCAATAATATTACATTTTATTTTCAACATAAATCATAATGATCATCTTATAAAACCGGTCTAGTATTGTGCATTTTCATTGAGGATACAATTTGTCCTCTCCCTTTTCATCTAACCACATTTTTATAAGTTTAGGCAAGTAATAATAGACTATTTAAACTTTATAATTCTTACCCACTAATAATAATAAAAATCCTTGACTCTCGGGTTCCCTTATGCCACTTATTCCTCCATAGGCTATGAAAACCTATACCATTCATTCCCTCCACACTATCCACTAAGAGTTGACTGATGCTTTCATCACTATATTCTTCCTCATAGAGTCCTTTAACTCCAGTATCATCCCCCTCTCGAGGAGGGTCTTAGATTAATAAATCTACCCAATTTGAATATTCTGATTCCACCATACGCCATTTCCCTTTATCATGAATTGAATCCAAAATTTCAAGAACTTCAAAATGATTGCCCAGATTTAAAGTCGAGGCTATAATTTTAGGACACGGCCTATTTGGGGAATTCACCCGGCCCTCATATGAAGTCATGATTTTCTACATTGGGTTTCATTGAGGCATGATAATAGAAGAACCGTTCCCACGTACTGCCTTCATCAATACCTTCTATTTAAAATTAACTCCCACACACATGGACTATGAATAAGATAAGGGATTTAGGAAGAAATTTTTTAGGTGTAAAGAATCCAATTCATGAATCCCCTCAAAACCCACTAGACCTAAAACAAATAAATAATTTGAACCTAGTCCTTCGAGCATGCATCAATATTTGGAATAAGAACTATGTCAATATGATCAGTTTTGTTTCACATGTAAACATCAATTATCATGTTGTGATGCTTGATCCCATGCTAGCATATTTAAACCATGTACCCCAGTCTCTTTAATGAAGATCAATAATAATCCCATGACTCGAAGACAACTAGTTACTTGTAGAGAAATTCTTCCCCAACCACAATCCAAATATATTCTACTGGAATATTAAAACATTGAATTCAACAAAAATTCCTGGAGAGATGTTATGGGGAAAAAATCTTGCTCTACTTTCTAGACATAAATAGTGACAAACCATATTCCCTAACATTAGAATAATAAAAGGATTTTAAAATCGAATTGTATGTTTCATAAAACTAACTTACAGTATTATGGTCAGAATATCCCATTTCATATGGTGTTCATAAGACCACCTTGATATCTAAAAGTGGGCACTATTATAGTTTCGAGGAGCTCTAGATCAAACCAAGATCAAATCATTATCCCAAATAAAAAGAATCGTAATATGTCTGTAGTTGAGGAGTCATATGGTTTCTCATTCCTATAATCCTTTGAAAATGAAGACAAACTAGTCAAATGATTCAACTGATGGGATATGTTGTTTGAATCGATCCACCATTGTCAGATTTATAAATGATAACACATATGTGTGATATGAAAACTAGAGTGAGAGTTACAGAAAATCATTGAACGCGACTATAAAATTAGGGATATGTGAAATATCAAGGAATGAAGGAATGAAAACACAGTTATAAATGGAGATAAAGGAATTGGGTTGAGTGACGACAAAAGATAACACAATCCCCTCCCCCTCCTATGGGGGAGGGATTGACATAGCAACCATTTTCACTTACCAAAGTGAATGCTGATTTTTTTGTAAACTTATGTATTACATGTATATTCTTAAAAATTAAATTTATAATATAATAAAAAAATTATATTCAATTAATTTAATTTCAATAGTTCTGTAACTATAATGTATGCATTATAATAATTAAATTAAAGGTAAATAGTCATTTGTTAACCGTATGAAAAATATTTCTAAGAAGATTAACAGAATGGTGAATATTTCCTGAATTATTAAATTATTTCAATTATAGAATGATTTTGATGTTTCCCTTGAATAAATATTTTTTTAATAATTAATCATACCTTGGTTTTGAGGATATTCCAATAGGTGTTGAGATAGATTCGAGAGATAATAAATATTTTATCATGTTAAATGGAAAAGGGGTTTTCAGGTACATCTTGGAAATCTAGATTGGACATATTTAAGACAAAACAAAAAATTTACATATGATGATTTATAAATTGTTTTTCATGTTATGAAAAGTGGTGATGATGAAATTTTTGTGTACACAAGTTAATAGATTTTGTAATCGTATAGTTAATGGGGGAGTAATCAATGGTTGTCATATTTAATTAGCGATCTATTAAAGAAAGTTGATAACCAAAAAAAGGATTATTGAGAATTAAATTATGAAGTAAATACTTATAAATTTTACTAGATAATGTTATTAAGAGATTTGAGGGGGCCTCAAAATTAATTGAAGAGGTTCTGTATGTATTTATGGGAGTCCAAAATTTTAGTGGTATTAATATGGCTACATTTGGGAGTATATATAAGGATAAGTTTTCCTCTACATAAGAATCATTTTGGAATTTGTAAGCATTATATCAGTCTATGTATAGATTATTGAAATTCTCTTAATCATCATCGATATAGTCATTAGTTTATGGAAGAGTTATTAAGCTCTGTGTAAGAATCATTTCTACTCAACAATGGAAATTTGGCTAACTCTTGGAACTTGTGTAAGAATCCTTCATGGTGAAATAAGGATAAAACTAATAATTTTAAGCATCATCTAATCTCTTTAAACATGAATTTCGTATATATAAATATAATCATGTCATAAGGGTCATTTATACTTATGTTAATATTTCATAATGACCATTACCAAGAAATATTTTCATAATTAAAAAATAAAACATCTGTGATAATTTAAAAAATAGTTTTATAAAGTATCATAAATTAAATCAGACAATGATTAAACTGGTATTTATGGGTTCAATTATATTAATCATATTAAAATTATTTGAAAACAAGATGTTATTTATGGATGATTGGTAGGGGAAGATGCTGGTGTTGAGCTATGTTTTACGCCACAATAAGAGGAGTCATTTCATAGCACTACATGGTTTAACACATATATGGATTAATATAAAAAGAATTTAAATTTATATATTTTATAGGTGGAAGTTTTTTTGATATTAAATATTTCATTAGGGAATAGAGTTATTCAATATTATGGTATTTAAATGAGGATGTTGACTGATATTCAAATAATTTCAAATGAGATAAATAAAATAGGAATATCATTGACTAATTTAAATTAAATGATATTATTACTTCCATGATTTATGGAGTTTCCAAAATTGTGTTTTGGAAACTAATATTCACAATAATATTCTCTTAGTATTTATGATATATTAAAATAAGAGAAATATTCTTTAGAATAATAAGTAATTATATATAGATACTGAGAACTTGAAACCTTTAAGTATTAAATATAAGAGAAGATAAGTCCAAAATAGTGATATTATTCATAAGATAAGAATATGGGTATGACCAAGTCTCTAAAGTGCCAAGTAAAACTAGATAATGTGGATATCTATAAAGATCGTCAAGATAGACGATCATGTTTTTAATAAAACATGGACATATAAACATGAAGGGGTATGCAAGAAGACTAGTTGATCCCATCTATTCATATATAAAGATCACTATCAAGTGGCATAGAACAATCATATAGAATAAAGAGAGATTTATATTATGGGATTATAATAATAATAATAGGTTTTTTTCATCTAGTGGGACTATAGAATCTAGAACATAGTGGGATTGTATGTTGATAAGATAGGGATTTTAAATGGGTTTAACCACTTTCATTTTTGATGGACGAATATCTGGTTGGGGTGTCTAACCATCCAAGACAAGGAGTATGCTCACATTGAGACCAAAACTTATAAATAATATGTTTTTTTAATTTTTTATATATTGTTACATCTGAGGTAAGGATGATAAAATATATTGAGTTTCTAAAGACTTTAATAAGTCAAATATGATGAATTAACAAGTCTAATTCATAAAAAGAGACCAACAATTCACCCCACCCACCCACCCATATGGTCCATCCAAACCTGAGTTCTACAATTGGTATCAAATAAAATCTAGGTTACCTCTATAATGAACCACTTTTGATGTACATGGACCTTAAATTTATTTTGTGGAATACTTAATACTTGACACAAATATATACCCAAAGACCATATTATATTATTGTCTTTGGAATCTTTAAACATAATCTTCTAACTTAGTGAAATATCTTCAACATCTCCCATTAATATCCCCCACTTCTGTTTTCCAACCTAAAACCTTGCATTATATCATCTGGAAAAGAAAACATAAAAATGGTGAGCTCAAATAATTATTGAGGGTAAACATTAAGAACATAAAAAACCATAAACATAAGAATATAAAAACATGATCATAATGTTTAAATATTAAAATCATGATTCGTGAAATAAATTGTGGCAGTTCGTAATGAAAATATCATAAAGGAACATTAACCCTGGTAAAATAGCATTGGAATAAAACATGGAATTTTGGAAAAAAAATTAAGCACATAATATAGTTTTCATAGTAGACAATTCATTTCTTCCAAGACTATCATATTGGATGAAGTCCATTATTGAATCGGGTTTACTTACTCTTCCAGCCATGTATTACTAAATCGGATTTACATATCGTTCTAGATCTGTATAAATGAACTGGATATACTTTTATTTCCAATATTATCTATCTCATGAGATATAAATCTTTACCCAATTAATTGGAGGGATATCTAGTTTCCACCCATCTCATAATGAAATCATTCTTACGTGTTCTATAAAAACATAAATCATTCGTCATAACATAACCGATGAATAAAATGGGTTTCTTAAACATCATTCCATCATAACATAATACATATAAGATAAATGGACATCATAAAAATAATTACATCATAAACACAATCATATCAATGTAATAATAGGGATAGAAACATAACCCTGTGTCATATTAGATGAAAAATAATTTTGATAAAGCACTTGAGATTATTTCCTGATTGAAATATCCTTTATTCTTCAAAAAAAAAATTTCTTCCTCAAAATTTCGTGCAATTTCAAAAAAGAATAATTAAAATTAAAATAGACATAAAATTTTCTATAGTACTCTTCATGGAAATAAGTTGTAAAAATTTGTCAATACCTTATAAGTAATGAAAAATTTGCCCTGTACTTTTTTAGAAAAGTCTAAAAGTACCTCATATGTTAAGCGAAAGAAATATTTCTTCTAAACCTTGTATTAAAAGTCAAAAATGAGTAAAATTAATTAAAACCTACATAGAATAATAATAACCATTTTATTAAAACATTTTTAGAAATCATGGACATGGATTTTAACTATACACCCAATAAATACTTATGTATAAACAATCTCAAATTAAAATAAGATTGCAAAATTATCCCTTACCTTAGGTCTGATATGATTTGTATGTATCCAAAACTCATGTATAATAATTTAAATAACCTTTATAATTTATTAAAAAATCATAATCATTTTTATGATAAAATTTATGATCATATTTTCGTCCATTTATTAGAAACATTTTATTGTTACTCGTTATTCAGGTATTAACCACTTTTTATTCTTATGCATGTTTTGTCCGATAAGTTCTTATTCCTCTTTTTAGGTAATAGTTATATAATATAAAGAATGGTATTAGTATAATATATATCATATTTATTCATTAAATTCATTTATATAATCATGTTTTATTGAATAATATGTAGAACAAATCACATCACACCGTGCAGACATTTAACCATATGTATGCATGTGCGATGGTAACGTTCCCATAATTGTTGAATGGTACTGAATTGGATGGTGTATAGTATATAAGAATATATATAATTTTATACTAATCATATATATATATATATTAATTACATCATTATACCCATCCATGTATGGTGGTGGTGAAAACAGGATTACACCACGGTGTGAAGATGGTATGTTGTACGTACACACGTGTGCTAAATGATATTACCTCTTCTTCGACATGCCTCATATAAATATCCTCTTAGAGAACTAGAGTTAGTATTTGAATAAGAAAATAACATATATAATTCTTTTAGGGAATTTTAGAATAGAAATGGGTACGGTATGGACAATCTTTAAGGATTATTTATTTGTTGAGAAATGAGTGAGGAAGTGCCTTTTATAATTGAGGTGAGGGGAACTTTTGAAAACCTCAAAAATATTAATTTAAAATAAAAAATTCCCACTAAAAACCATAAAAAATGTCCCAATTTTTAATATGAGATGATTTAGGTTTCTAATCTAATCCAAAAGTAATTTTCCAGAAGCTTTGGTGTCCATTAAAACCTTATCTTTTCAATTTCACACTTAGTTATTCTCTTTCATTTTAACTAGGGTAACACATATTTCAATATTAAAAGGGTAAAATATTTATTTATTTGATGTCAATTATATCATAAATAAGTAATTTAGAATATTTTGACCATATTATAATTATTATATATTTTTAGAAACGTTTTATGATTTTTAAATAACTTAATAAAACACTATTTTTATAAACAATCAATAGTGTAAATTGTGACACTACTCAATTTATTGATTTTTAAAAATATAAAAATAACAAGTTAACTTGGAAAACCCAATTTAATTGTATTAATATAAGATTGAGTTTATATATAAAATTAATTGGAAAATTTAATTATCCAAAAATATATTAATTTTAATATTTTTAAAAACATTTATTTGATATCTCAATTATTAAAATAATCACTACATCAATATTGTGTAATTATTTAATATACATATTTGAATATAAATTTTTTTCAATAAAATACTATGATGAAATTTTTTTTTACTAAATTTAATAATAATATATTTAGTATAATTTATATTTTGTAAAGGAAAATATTAAAAATGTTATACTTATTAAATTATGAATTTGGCAGCTTTAACAACACTTTAAATAAAATAAAATAAATGTCATAATCTCTTCTATAAAGCTCAAAATGGCCACTTTCTAGTCACTTCGAGGCTTATGGTCGAGATATACTTGAAAAATATAATTTTTTCATGTTTTTAGTCCTTTTATGGTTATTAGTATTTTAATAGAAAAATTATGTATTTATCATTCTTTTAATTAATTTTTACATTATAAAAGTATAAGACTTTAAGGTAATTATTAATTTCTTAAAAATTAAAAATAAATTACCATGATTTAGGTACTTATTTTATCTTTACATTTAATATTTATTTTCAAAAATATAACCTAGTTATCCCTATATTAAAATTATTATTCTTATAAGAAACGTGAATGTCACTTTGTCACTCTCATTGTTTTTATTAATATCTATGTCATTTTCATTGTCAAGTGGGCCTTAAATGACTAAATTTATAACCTAAGATTTCAAGGGTATAATTTTATCCATAAAAAAGGATTTGGGTAGGTTATTGGATCATTTTATTCTCCTTATCATATTATTTGTTACACTAATTTACCTGATTTACCTTTAACCATTTTAAATAAAAATTATCATACTTACTATTCATAAAATCCAAAAAAAATAAATGTATACTATTAACATAAATTAGACCCACTGATTCAGAATATGGAATCCATTTTTCATAATTAAAAACAGAAAATCCTAATATATTATAAAAACAATTTAAAGTATAATCTAACTATACAATAAATTAGATGGAAACGTAGTTTTAAATTAAAATTTAGTATTTTTTATTATAAGTTAAAATATGACTTTTATCAGAAAAATACCAAAAATAAAAAAAAAATTGTAAATTATTATGTTCCCCCTCTAAATAATAAGATTATTTTGTCAAATAGAATATATAAAATTATTAAAAATTAGATTTTAAATGGGTGTGCCATCAAAAGGCAGCAAAAATGCATTTTTTTGATAAATTATTCTTTAATATAAAAAATTGAATTTGTTCTTATATCATGTATAGAAAATGCATAAGATGAATTTTAATGGTAGATAAAATTAAAAATGTTGTTAATACTATTCATATATTTTAGTTTATATCCGATTAAATAATTATATTTTAATAATATATCCTTGTTTAGTGAAACTCGGTATTGTGTACAATGAAAGCTATTGAGAAAGATCGCTCTTGCATGTAAAAAAATCTAATAATAATGTTTCATATAATGAAAGATAATATGGTTCTATGTATAGAAAAAAAATATATTGGTGTAGAAAACAACAAAAGACATCAAAATTTTTGAAAAGAATCTATCGCATAAAATCTAGGTGTGTTACATTCTACCCCCGTAAAAATGAATTTCACCCTAAAAATTATTTAGGGTTATAAAAGGATTACTACTTGAAATTGTATTTCATTAAAACCCACATCGTAAAAAGGAATACTAAAACTTCATTTTAAAAAGAAATGTTAGAAACATAACGGTTATCCAAAGTAGCTCATCATTGGGTTTCTACCTAGGAGAACATATATGGAATGTGAAAACATAGATTTGTAAGAGAAATATAACCATAAAGTTCCGAAGGATAGTAATAGAGAATAAGATTTGTAGAAAGTAAATTTTAGAAACCCATAAATATTTGCTGATTTATGGGACCATCTGATTCATCAGATAAACTGGAATTGGGATAACATTTTTGGTTCCATGATTCTTTTCCAAAAGAGGATAAATTTTTCATAAGAAGAAATACTTAATTGATTTCAGAAAAATATCACCATTGATCATTCCCTATGAAATTTCCACTTTATCTCTTATTTAAAAAAATGAAGCTGATTTTTTCATTATTGATGTGTTAGAATATCATGTGATATAATGATAGGTCATTCCATCTGTCTCAACAAAAAGGCTAGAACATGTTATTAAATATGAATAATTCCACCTATTTTGAGACAATACATTAATCTAAAAAACATCAACCGAAATAAAAATTATACAATACATAAATAGATAACATTAAAATCCCTCCAAAAAAATATAAACCTTTAGAAAGAGGTGAACTAAGTCTAAATAAGATTTTTCTCCCATATCTCATTTGGCAGCTCATGGTTCTCACATTCAAAACATTTGAATACCATAATCATGTATTCCCTTTAAACATAGTAATAACTTCAATTACCATAAAATATTAGTAAAAACGTTCATTCTGTCAAAATTAACTCTTTCCACACACCAAAAATACCCAAAATTCTTCATACTCAAACCATGATATTAGTTTTTTCTTATATCAGTCATTATCTAATTAATACTATCAAACATATCATCATCTTCTTATCCCTTCATTATGATCATATCATGTGATTTCCAAAACAAATTCAATCACTTTTCATGGTTACCGGTACCATATAATTATGTAAAACCCCAAGGGACCAATACATAGATATTCTAATGTTCCATAATACTATAAATGAGATTTCACAACACTATTTTGGAATCAAATTACATAAACACTTAATTATTCCACCATTTTGTTTTCATACTCAACATCACCATTAGGGATCACATGTGACATACCTTTTTCATTTTACTTAATAGTTTTCTAAGGTCGATAATAATTAACCCTTGGATAAAGGAATTTGTTAGCATAATTCCCCATTTCCTTGCACCTGTAGTATTTAAGTGTGGGTGGTGCATTCTTTGTAGTCATTTATCTATTCACATCATTAGGAAAAAATTTCCCATTACATCGGAACTGAAATACTCAATAAACTACTTTTCCACACATAAATAATTTTATAGTCCCTTTAAGACAATCTAAATCAGTATTATTTTCACACTTTGAGCATATGGAAACAATCATCTTCTTTTCACCATTGTTTTTAGATGGTCACTTGAACTCCATAATTCATTTCTTTTCAAAACCATGAGATAGATATGCAACACCAACTTTCAGTTCTACCTTTATATCTAAATGAACAATCTCTTCATAGCTACTAAATTCCCTTATAGCTAATTCCCTTCGAATATTTGTTTTTAATCCCCTGAAGAATCAATCAACTTTACATTTAGGTTGGATGATAAAGCTAGAAGAATACCTTGAAAGACTTGAAAAATTCACCCCATATTTACCAAAATATTCATCATCCTTTTTCTTAAGCTGGAGGAACTCCTTTATTATCATATTTCAAAGTATATGAGGGAAGTAATAATTGAAAAATTAGTTCTTGAAATCACCCCATTCCATGGATTCAATTTCATCTTGCTACCTTTTATTCTTTATTAGAGTCCACTACTGGTCCCCTTCACCTTCTAAACGATAAAAAGACAAAATTCTATTTTATGTTCCAACCAGAAAATGATTTAAAATATCTTTTCAATGGTACTCATCCATTTTTCAAAAACAATTAGATCGAAAGACCCAATAAAATAAGATGGATGTTGCCTCATTAAGGACTCAAAAAAATGTAGTTTACATCTCTACTCATTTGAAAGTCCAGAATAATTCAAACAATATGTAAGTATAGAAATAAGATTTTGCATTCCATCTCCCATAACATTTAGTTCATCATGAGGAAAATCATTTCATTGGCCAATGCATTGACCATTTACACATTTACTTCAGGTTTATCCATTGTCTAAAACCCAAAAAGAAATGTGTGATAGGAAAAAATAATACTAAGAAAATAATATAATCAAGGGAGAGTACTTTCAATCTCTTAAATCTTATTTTTAATCCTAATTTATTAATGATTCTTACCATAATTATGGGAATGTAACCTATATTTATACTTACCCTTAGGGACATCCCTATACATAACTTAAAAATATATCTAGGGATCTCACTAAAGTTTTCGTATCCTGGTTTCTTAATGTTAACTAAACCATCACTCTGATACCAACTAAAATTGCCCAAGATTAATGTACATGGACATTAAATTTATTTTTTATAATACTTAATAAATGACACAAACAGATTCTGAAAGACCATATTAGTTTATTGTCTTTAAAAACTTGGAACATTATCTTCTAACTTGGTGAATGATCCTCAACATATCCCATAAAGATATTCCCAATTTTTTCCTACCTAAAACCTTTATTTATAACCTAGGTAAAATAAATCATAAAAAGGGTGATCTAAAATTCTCAGTAAGGGTAAACATTGATAACATAAAACAAATCATAAACATAAGAATGTAAAACATGAAAATATAGTTTAAATATCAAAATCATGAGTCATGAAATTAATTTTGCCAGTTCATAAGGATTAAATTATAAAGTAACATAAACCATTATAAAATATCATTAGAATAAAACATAGAGTTATGGAAAACAATGAAGCACAAAATATGATTTCCATAGTAGCCAATGAATTGCTGCCAAAACCACCATAGTGAATGAAGTCCATTACGGAACACCCTTTATTTTCCATTCCAGCTTTGAATTACTGAACCAGATATAATTTTCATTATATTCATGTCTATCTCATTAGTTATAAATCATTACCCATTTAATTGGAGGGAGATATATGTCACGCACATCTCATAATGAAATCATTCTTACATGTGCCAGAAAAACAGAAATCATTCCTCACAACATAACCTATGAAATAAAATGGGTTTCTTAAACATTATTCCCTCATAAAATAATACATATATTATTAATGGATTTTATAAACATATTTCCATCAAAAACAAAATAATGTAAAATAAATAGTTGGGATATAAACAAAACCCTATGTCATCTTATTTTGAAACTAATTTTGATAAAATACTTGAGATTAATTCCAAACTAAAATATTCTTTCTTCTTTAAAAACTTTTTCATTCCTCAAAATTTTGTGCAATTTTAAAAGAAAATAATTTAATTGAAAATAAAATTGGAATATTGTATTGGAATATTCATGGAAATAAAGCATAAAATTTTTTAATGTCGTATAAGTTAAAAAAACATTCTCTATGAACTTTTGTCTGAAAATTGCAAAAGTACTACGTATAGTAAAAGAAAAAATATTCTTACCAAACCATGTAGTAAAAGTGAAAATGGGAAATAATGATACTAAAAAAATATACAAAGAATTATTGTTTTATGAAAACATTTTTATAAATCATATATATGGATGATAAATATACACCAAAGAAAATACTTAGGTATAAAAAATCTCAGACAAAAATGAGATTACAAAATTATCCCTTACCTTAGGTCTGATATGATTAATATATATCCAAACCTATTATATAATGATTTAAATTAGGTTACTGACTTATTATAGAATAATAATAATTTTTATGATAAAATTTAGGATAATTTTTTATTAGTTTTTTAGTAATATTTCATTTTTACTCATTATTCAGGTATGAGCGTTATGTTTTTATGCATGTTTTGTTGGATAAGTTCATATTGACCAATTTAGGTTATAGTTATATCATTTAAATAATGGTACTAGTATAATATATATCATGTTATTCATTCAATTCCTTTATATAATCATGAATTATTGAAGATTATGTAGAATGATTCACATCACATTATGGAGACGGTAAGTCGTATGTCTACACGAGCGACGAGATCGTTCCCATAATTGTTGAATAGTAATAAAGCATATGGGGTATTGTATCTCAATATAAATGAAATTTTATATTAATCATATGTATATTTATTAATTCCATAATTATACCCATCCATTTAAGGTGGTGGTGAAAATTAGATTACAGCACAGCGTGCAGACGATAAGTCACACGTACGCACGTGTGGTGATTTTATTTTTAATATGATGGGGGTGAAGGTGGACTTTGGTTTTCTCATAATCATTGTAAACACTCATAAAATAATTACTACTAGATATATTAATTTATAATGAAACAAATCATGAGGTTGAACTATAAGAAGAAATAAGTTTGAAAGAATCAGTAAATGATATTACCTCTTCTTTGACTTGCCTCCTGTAAATCTCCTCTTAGGGCACTAGAATTGGTCTTTAAAAAATTTGAATAACTCTATAATTTTTCTTGGTAAATTTAGAGGAGAAATTTTCAGGGGATGGACGAACATTAAGATTTCATTATTTTTGGATAAATGAGAGTGGTGGTTCCCTTTTATAATTAATGTGAGGGGAACTTTTGGAAACATCATATATATTAATTTATAATAAACTTACACCGCACTCAATACCCTCAATAACTACCGAATTTTGAATATTATATGATATTGGGTTGTAATATCACTAATAAATAAATTTTAGACAACTTTATTTTTATATTAAAACATTTTCATTTCAATTTAACACATAGTTATACTATTTCATTTTAACTAGGGTAAAAAATATTTCAATATTAAAAGGGTAAAATATTTACATATTTGATGTCAATTAGATAATAAATAAAACATTTAAAACATTTTTGACCATATAATAATTATTCTATATTTCTAGAAAGGTTTTATGATTTTTAAATAATTTAATAAAACACTATTTTGATAAACCATCAATAGTGTCAATTTTGACACTATTCATTTTATTTATTTTTTAAAATATAGAGATAAAACATTAACAATGAAAAAACTATTTTATTATATTAATATTAGATCAAGGTTATCTATAAAATTGATTTTACATATTAATTATACCTAAATTTATTTATTTTATTATTTTAAATATCATTTATTTGATATCTCCATTATTAAAGTAATCACTACATCAATATGGTGTTTTTATTTAATATACTTATTTATAGAGTAGAAATTTCAAATAAAATACTGTGATGAAGATATATTTACTAGATATAATAGTAAAAGATTTTTTCAAATATATCTTATGCAAAATAAAACATGAAAAATGTTATACTTATAAAAGAATGAATGTGACAACATTAACATCATTTAAAAAAAATAAATGCCATAATCTCTTTTATAAAGCACCAAATGGTCACCTTTCTTGAACTTGGATGATTATGGTAGATATATACTCAAAAAATATGATTTTTTCTCATGTTTACGCCTTTTATGGTTGTTAGTATTATTATAAAAATTTTTTTATCGATTTCTAATCAATTAATTAATTTTTACATCATCAAAGTATAAGGCTTTTAGAAAACAATTAATTTTCTAAAATTCAAAAATAAATTACCATTTTGTAGGTTATTATTTTATCTATACATGTATTATTTATGTTTTAAGATATCACCTAGGTATCCCTATATTAACATTATTATACTTATAAGAAAATTGTGTTTTATATTTTGTCACTTTCAGTGGTTTTATAAATATCTATGTCATTTTCATTGTCATGTGTCCCTTAAATGACTAAGTTTCAAACATAAGATGTCATGGGTAGAATTTTATTCATCCAAAAGTTTTTTTTATGTTTGAGGACCATTTTATTTTCCTTATCATATTATTTGTTAAACTAACTTACCCAATTTTCCTTTTATAGTGTTTAATAAAATTTATCGTAGATACTATTCATAAAATCCAGAAAAAATAAAAGGAACCTATTAAAATATTTTAGACCCACTGATTATAATTATAGAATACATTTTTAATAATAAAAAACATATAAATGTTAGAAACTAATTTAAAATTAATTTTCATTATTGAAAACAAAAAAGTGGGTTTTTAAAATGTAAAAAACTTATCTTAATATTGTCAAGTGTTGATGTCCAATTTAAATGTAAAATTACATTCAATAAAAAAAATTGTATTAAATGATAAAAAAATAATCCAATTAAAATTTAAAACCTATTAAAAATGTAATCTGACTATATATATAAATTAGATGAAAATGATGTTTTGAATTAAAATACAGTATTTTTAACTATTCATTAAAATATGAATTTTATCATAAAATGCCAAAAATTAACAAAAATATGTACCTCTTCCAAATAAAAAGTTTATTTTTTAAAATATAATATAAAAAATTGTTTAAAATTATATTTAAAATGGATGCGCCAACAAGAGGAGGTAAAAATCCATTTTTTGAAAAATAATTCTTTTATCAGAAAAATTGAATTTGGTCATATATAATGTCTAAAAAATTGATATTATGAATGTTAATGTTATATAAAATTCATAATGTGATTATTAATTTTCAAAATGGCTAGTTTATATCCCATTAAATAATAATAATTTAATAATATATAATTGTTTTGTGAATCTTGGTATTGTTTACAATGCAAGCTATCGAGGAAGGTTACTCTTGTGTGTAACACAAGACAAGAATAGTGTTGTGTATACTGAAAGATAATAGAGTGCTATTTATAGTGAAATATAATATTGTTGTAGCATAAAACATAAGATATCAAATAAATTAAAAGGAATCGTTCTCATAAAATCTCGGGGTGTTTCATTCTACCCTCCTAGAAATTAATTTCGCCCTCAAAATTTGTTGGGGTTATAAATGGTTTAGTACTTGAATGTTTCATTCATTAAAACTCACATCATAAAAATTAATAATAAAACTTCTTTTTAAAATTTATAGTTAAAAACATAATGGTTACTCAATGCAACTCATCACTAGGATTACACATTGGAGAACATAGGTGGGAAGTGAAGACATAGATATAGAAGAGCAATATATCCATCAAGTTCTAATGGATAGTGTTAGAGAATAAGGTTTGGAGAAATTTAACTACCAAAAATCCATAAATATGTGATGATATAAGGGACCATCTAATTAATCAGATAACAAAGAAATAGGTTAAAATTTTTGGTTTCAAGATCCTTTTCATAAAGTTGAAGAATTTTGCATGAGAAGAAATAAAAACATGATTTTAGTACAATCTCATTGTTTTTTGTTCCCTGAAAAGTTTCCACTCCATATATTATCTAAATAAATGAAGTTGAATTTTTCATTTTTGAAGTGTCAGCAGATCATGCGATAGAATGATGGGTCACTCCATCTGTCTCAACAAAAAGGTTAGAACAGGTTATCAAATATACATAAGTATACCTATAGTGAGATAATACATTATTCTAACAAACATCAACTATAATATAACTTATACTATCCCTAAATATATAAAATTCCAATCCTTCAAAAAATAAAAAATATAAAACTTTATAAATAGGTCAACTAAGTCAACATAACATTTGTCGCCCATATCTCATTTGGAAGATAATGGTTGTAACATTCCAAACATGTGAATACCTTAATTATGTATTCTCTTGAAACGTAGTAATAACATGAATTACCATAGAACCTTGTTTAAAAATGTTCATTCTGTCAAAATTAAATCTTTCCACACACCAAAAATACCAAAAATTATACTTAATCAAACCATGATATCATGTTGTCCTTATATCAGTCATGAGCTCATTAATACTATCAAACATCTCACTGTATCACTATCCCTTCATTATGTGCATATCATTTTATTTCCAAAATTATTTCAATCAATTTTTTTGGTTACCGGTACAATATAATTACAGAAAACCACAATGGACCAATACATATATATTCCAATATTCTATAATACTATAAATGAGATTCCATAATACTATTTTTGAATCCTATTACATAAACTCTTAATTATTCCACCACTTCATTTTCATACACTGTATAGCCAATAGTGATCGCAGGTGACTTCCCTTTTTTCCCTTAAGTGGTTGCTGACGTCAATCATCAATAACCCTAGGATTAGGGCATTTGTTAGCATAATTTTACACTTCAATTCACTAGTATAATTGATGTGTGGGTGGGGCATTCTCTGTAGTCTTTTCTCTATTCACATCATTAGCAACCTTTTTTATATTACTTTGGCACTCAACTGCTCAATGAAATAATTTTTCACACTTAATAAATATTCTATCCCATTTAATACAATCTTCACCATGTTTCTTTCCAATCTATGAGCATAAGGAAAAATTATTATTCTTTTCACCATTTTTTGAGATTTTCCCTTGAACTTCATATTTTGTTTCTTTTCAAAACCATGAGACGGATATGTAACACCAACATCCAACTCAAAATTGATAGAACAACCCAAAATCTATTCATTGATAATAAATTATCATATATATAATTCCCTTCAAAGGCTTCATTTTAAGGTACTGAAGAATATATCAACTTTACATTCAATATGGATGATGAATCTAGAATCATACCATGCAAGTCTTTTAAAATTAACCTTCTATGTACCAACAGATTCATTATCATTTTTATTAAGCTCAAGTAACTTATTTTCTATCTTTTTTAGAAGAATATGAGGGATGTGCTTATTGAAAAATAATTTCATGAACTCATCCCATTCCATGGATTCAACAGAATGTTGGCTCATGAAGGATTCAACATAATGTTGTTCCCTTCTCTGCTTATTCAGAAGTCCATAATGATTCACATCTTGTGTAAGTTTAGCAATAAGATTTTTCATTCCATATCCACTAACATTTGGTTTATCAGGAAGAAAATAATTTCATTTCTTAGTGCATTTATCATTAACACAGTCCCTTCGGGTTCCATTCATTGTCTAAAACCCAAAAAGAATGGTGTGAGAGAAAAAAATGATACAAGCAAACAACATAATAAAGGGTGAGTACATTCAATCTCAAAAATCTTTGGCTTAATCCTATGTTATTCATGATTATTACCATAATTATAGGACTATAACCTATAGTTAGACATACCCTTAGGGACATCTCTAGACATACCTTAGAAATATCTCTAGTGATCTCACTAGAGTTTTCACATCCTAGTTTCCAAAGGATAACTAAACCTTCGCTCTAATACCAACTATAAAAACCCACGCTTGATATACATTGACATTAAATTTGTTTTGAGGAATAATTAATACATAATAAAAATATATTCCCAAAGACTGTATTAGTTTAGTGTATATGGAAACTTGGAACATAATCTTTTAACTTGGTCCAATATCTTCAACATCTCCCATAAATATCTTCCCCATTCATTCCTACCTAAACCCTTTCTTTATATCCTAAGGAAAATAAAACATAAAAAGGGTGAGCTCAAATTCTTAGTAATTTTAAACATTGAGAACATAAATGAAACCATAAAAAAATAGTGTAAAAACATGAAAATAAAGTTTAACTATCAAAATCATGAGTCATGAAATAAATCGTAGCCATTTTAACGAATAGATCATAAAGGAACATTAACAATTATAAAATAGAATTAACATAAAACATGTCATTATGTAAAAAAATTATTCATAAAATATGATTACCAAAGTGGCTAAGGCATTGTTTCCAAAACCATTATAGTGGATGAAGTCCATTACTGAACCAGGTTTACATGCCATTCTAGCCATGTATTACTGTACCGAATTTACATTTCATTCCTGTCATGTATATCACATGAGTTATAAATCATTAACCAATGAAGTTGATATAGATATAGGTCCCACCCATCTCATAATGAAATCATTCTTACATGTTTTACTAAAACATAAAACATTCATCATAAGATAACCCATGAAATAAAATTGGTTTCTTAAACATCATTATGTCATGAAATAATCCATATAAGATAAATGGATTTTATAAAAATAATTCCATCATAAACATAATCAAATAAAAGTAATAATATGTATAAATATATAATCTTATGTCATCTTAGGTGGAAAATACTTTTGATAAAACACTTGAGATTAATTCCTGAGAAAAATAACTTTTCTTCTTCAAAAATATTTTCCTTCATCAAATTCCATTTAATTTTAAAATAAAATAATTTAATAAAAAATAAAATTTTAATTTTTCATAAAAATATTCATGTAAATAAGGCATAAAAATCTGTCCATGCCGTGTATGTTAAAAAACATTATCCTCGTACTTTTGTCGGAAAAGTCAAAAAGTACCTCATATGGTAAAAGAAAGAAAGATTCCTCCCAAACCATGTATTAAAAGTAAAAAATGTGTAAAAATGACTTTAAACATACATATAATAACATTAATCATATTATGAAATTAGTTTTTGAAATCATGCACATGGATGATAAATATACCCTGAGTAAACACTTACGTTTAACAAATCCTAGACAAAAATGAGATTAGAAAATTATCCCTTTCCATAGGTCTGATATAATTTGTATGTATCTAAAACTCCTATATAATGATTTAAGTAATGTTATTGATTTATTCCAAAATCATAATAACTTTTATGATAACATTTATAATCATATTTTCATCCATTTATTCGTAACATTTCATTGCTGCTCGTTATTTGGGTATTAACGACTTTATGTTCTTTTTCTGTTTTGTTAGTTAAGTTGTTATTAATCTTTTTAGATAATATATATATAATTTAAATCATGGTATTAGTATAATATATATCATATTTAGTCTTTCAATTCATTTATATAATCATTATTTATTGAGGATTATGTAGAATGAATCACAATGCACCCTAGTGATAGTAAGTCGCACGTACGCACGAGCGACGATATCATTCCCATAATTGTTAGATGGTATTGAAGTGGATGGTATATATTATCTTATAATAGATATAAATTTATATTAATCATATATATATTTATTAATTCTATCATTATACACATCCATGTAAGGAGGTGGTGAAAAACAAATTAGACCATGACATGGACACGGTTAGTCGTACATACACAGGCGTGGTGATTTCATTTTTCATTGGATCAGTATAAGGTGGAATTTGGTTTTTTCATAATAATAATAACCTATCAGAATATAATTAATACTAGAGATATAATAAATAATGAAACAACCAATGAGGTGGAAGTAGAATAAGAATGAAATTTGATAGAATTAGTAAATGATATTACCCCTCCTTCAATGTGCCTCCTCTAAAAATCCTCTTGAAGCACTAGAGTAGGTCTTTGAAGAAGACCATGACCTATAAAATGTTTCTATAGAATTTAATAAGAGAAATTGGTAGTTTATGGATGAACATGAATTCTTAATTAGTTGTGTAGAAATGAGATAGGAGGTGCCCTTTTATAATTGAGTTGAAGGCCACTTTTGGAAACCTCAAAAATATTAAATTACAATATAAAAAACCCCACTAAAAACCAAAAAATATCCCAATTTTAAATATGATATGTGATGGGGGTGTAATCTCATCAAACAATAAATTTTATACAAGTTTATATGTCCACTCAAATCTTATCTTTTAAATTTAACACTTAGTTATTCTATTTCATTTTAACTAGGTTAACAAATATTTAAATATTTAAATTGTATAATATTAACTTATTTTATGTCAATTATATCATAAATAAAAAATTTAGAACATTTTTTCCATATAATAATTATTTTATATTTTTCAAAATGTTTTTTTATTTTTAAATAATTTAACAAATCACTATTTTGATAAACAATCAATAGTGTCCATTTTGACACAATTCAATTTATTGATTTTTACAAATATAAAGATAACAAGTTAAATTAAAAAAAAACTATTTTATGTTATTACCATTAGATCATTTTTATCTATAAAACTCATTGTAAAAATTAATTCTCCCAAAAATATATTTATTTTAATATTTTTAATAACATTTATTTGATATCTCCATTATTAAAATAATCACTACATCAATATTGTGTAATTATTTAATAAACTTATTTTTAGAGAAAATTTTGAAATAAAATAGTATGATGAACATAAATTTACTATATTTCATAATAATATCTATAGTATAATTAATCATGTTGAAAATCGATCATTAAAAATGTTATACTTATTATAGTATTAATGTGACAACATTAACATCACTTTAAATAAAAAAAAATAAATGTCACCATCTATTCTATAAAGCTAAAAATGGTCACCTGATCAGAACATAGATTCTAATGGTTGAGATATACTCGACCAATGTAATTTGGTTATTTGTTTAGTCCTTTTATGGTTATTATTATTTTAATAAAAATTATTTTATGGATTTCCCATCAACTAATTAATTTTTACATCTTAAAAGTATAAGACTTTAAGGTAATTTTTAAATTCTTAAAAATTAAAAATAAATTACCATTTTTAAGGTATTTATTTTTAATTTTCAAGGAATATTTTTGTTTGATGATATCACCTAGTTATCTCTATATTAAAATTATTTTACTTATATGAAATGTGAGTTTGGCATTTTATCACTTTCATTGGTTTTATTAATATCTATGTAATTTTCATTGTCAAGTGGCCCTTAAATGACTAAGATTAAATACTAATATTTCAAGAGTAAAATTTTATTCATAAAAAAAAATTTTAGGTTTTAGGATCATTTTATTCTCCTTAGCTTATTATTTTTTACACTAATTTACTCGATTTACCTTTAACCGAGATAAATAAAAACTACCATAGTTACTATTCATAATATCCAAAAGAAATAAAAGTAACCTATTGAAATAATTCAGACCCACTAGTTCTAAATATGGAATCCATTTATCATAATTCAAAACACATTATTGGATGAAATTAATTTAAAATTAATTTTCATTGTCAAAAACCACAAAGCGGGTTTTTAAAAAGTAAAAAACTTATCAAAAGATTATCATGTGTTTAAATACAATTTTAATGTGAAATTAAATCCAATTACCAATATTGTATTAAATGATAAAAACATAATCCAATTAAACTTTTAAACAAATTAAAATTTTAATCTAACTATATAAATAAATGAAATGAAATGGCAGTTTTGAGTTAAAATGCAGAATTTTTCACTATTCATTAAAATATAAATTTTATCATAAAAATACCAAAACTTCATCAAAAGAATATTATTATGTTCCGATTCAAAATATGAAGTTTATTTTATAGATATAATATATAAATGTGTTAAAAACTAGATTTAAAATGGGTGTGCCATCAAAAGGTGGCAAAATGCATTTTTTGAACAATACTTATTTTATCGAAAAATATTGAATTTATTCTTATATATTTTCAAGAAAATATATAATATGAATTTTAATGATATATAAAATTCAAAATGTGGTTAATAATATTTATAAAGGTTAGTATAGATCTCAATAAATAATAATATTTCAATAATATATTGTTGTTTCTTCAAACTCAGAAAGGCGTACAATACATGTTATCATGGAAGGTCTCTCATACATGTAACATAAGAAAACAATAGTGATATGTATACTTCAAGATAATATGGTGTTGTGTATAGAGAAATCTAATATTCGTGTAGCCTAAAACACAAGACATCAAAGAAATTAAAAATAATCTATCTCATAAAATCACTGGGTGTTACACCCACTTATGATGCAATAATTTTTTGAGTATAGATAATATTAATTATATAAATAGTAGGGGTGTTTCTAATTTTCATGGAAAAAACTAACACAACTGGAAGAATATGATATTTTCGTACCTCTTATCACTTCTCCTTGAGGTAAGAGATTCTACCATAATTAATTTTACACCCATTATTGTGGGATAACCAATGTATTTTACAGATATGATAAATTTTTAATTGGATATAAAAGAATAAAATTCAATTTATATGTCTTTATAATAAAAATAATACATAAAGGATATATGTATTCAAAATACCAAATATATTTTTGGAAAAATGAAGAGAAGTTATGAAGTAAATATTAATGTCAAGGAATCAAAGATAGAATTCTTGAAGAGAAGATTTTAATACTTATAGAAGGTTAATAGTGATAAAATTGAAGAATGCATTACAAGAGTCAATGAGATTGTGTGTAAAATATAAAGGTTTTCAAAAAAGTTGGATGATTCCACCATTTTCAAAAATATACAGTGAAAATTATCATATCGATTTCATCCCAATATTTTAAGCATAGAAGATAAGTAACATTTAACATTATTTGTGCTCTAAAACATCTACAAAGATTATGAAATGATAAAGGATCTAGATTTCAAGAAGAAAGAAAATGATGATATGTATTTTGATGCTATAATAAATGGAAAAGTAAAATAATAAGAAGATATAAACTTAAGTGATTCGGATTCTAAATTGGATGATGTGGAATTTAATAAAATTAGTGTTTTTCTTTCAAAGAAGTTCATGAAGTGAATGTAAAAAAGTAAAGATAACAAAACAACCAAGGTTCTAAAAAAAAATGAAATTAGTAATTTTTCCAAAGACTATAAGAATAGGAAGGCTAAATAATATGAATAAGTTAAGGAAGATAAAAATTCATATAATTAAAAAAAGTTTATGAGTATTATGATTTACTAATAAAAGAAATGAATCTCAATGAGAAAAAATAAAAAAAGGTGAATCCTCTGTAATTCAATCTAATGATGAAGTTCATTTTTTTGTTATGTTGAATGAAGATTTAACAGATCATGTAATTATGATATAGAAGAAAAAAACAGAAGGAATATAGGTTCGAATATTAGTTAAAATATTTTATTGAGTATATTACCTAAATCATGAAAATTAATTGTTATTTATTAAAAGAGAGAAATAATTTTTGGGAATAAGAGGAGTAATTGGTTAAAAAGTAAGTACCCTATGTTGAATATATCATGGAGAACAAGCTAATAGAGGGTGATAAATTAAATAATCTAGTATATCTTGAAGAAAAAACAATTTTGGAAAGAATAAGAATCAGATGAAGCACTATAAAATTTTTCTAAGAACATAAAAATACTTAAATGAGATCGTAGAAGAATTATCAAGATAAATTGATTTTAAATTTGAGTTTTCTCTTGTTGGTGACATTGTCCAAATATCCAAGTTGAAACATCTCCTAATAAGGTACCGAGTAAATATGTTATTTTGATATTCTTTTTAATAAAATCAATTTTGAATCTATTTGGACTAAGGCGAAAAATTATAGATCCTATTATATATTGAAAGAGGAAAATAATATGTTAAAGAGATTACTTTCCCCAAAGAAAATATATGATCATTTTGGTGAAGGATACAACCAGTAGCCTTCTATAAATTTCATAATCAAGGTTTAATATTAATGTTCAAATATTTCTACAAGTATTTAGAATGTATGAATAAAAATCATACTCTATCCGGAACAATATATTATTTCTAGAGAAGAGGCATATACCAAGGGGGAGTTATACTGAGTAAATGAGGATACATTATAAAATAAGACAACATGTGACTAGATATTCAACAAATCTATTAACCTAGACACATTTTGATATTTAATAGATATTTTTATAGGTTTTATAATGGAGTTCATAGTGATGAGTTATATATGACTAGACAACTATGAATTGTTCTCTATACTGATATAGGAAGGGAAATTTCAAAGAATAAATAATTTATTTCAGATTCTGTTGAAACTTCTAGAAATAATTTTAAAAACACGAAATCAAATGATCATGTAAAGAAGGAATTTCTAACAATTTTGAAAAATATGTTGGAAATTGAATTTTTTTCGAAAATTCAGAAAACAATAATAGTTACAAAGGAAAAAAATTGAATTAAAATGAATATAAACAAGATAATGATAATTTATACATAAGTGATAATATAAAATTTCAATGAAAATAGTGATAATGGTGTAGAAAATTGGTTCATAGAATAAAAGAATATATTATAATTTTACCATCCCAAGAATAATTATTAGGGATGAAAATTTAAACATTGGGGGAAATTATCAATCTTGTTGTTACTATTGAGAAATCAAAGAGAATCCTCTTAATTCACTACTTTTTTTCTTTTTTATGCTAAAAAACATGGAATTAATTGTGAAGAATGATTTTTATCACAATTGTATAAAAATATTATTTTTAATGGACTTTTTTAATTTTTATGTTTTGGAGTAATTTTGTGTATCCCCTTTATGAAGACGAAATGTGAAGATAAATTTGTCATGTTATCACTTATGTAGTAAATCTAGAATTTCTAGATAAATTTAAAAAACCAGAGAATGAGGTTTTTTATCACAATAAAACCATTAGTTTTTATTTTATCAAACATTTTTATAATGGGGAAATGACTCTTAATGAAAATATGAGAAAAATGAGAAGTATATTTTTCTTACACATAGCCTTTTTGTTTGTTTTGTTGAGTTGAATGAAACAATAATTTATTTTCCTAAATCTATTTCAAACATACCCAAAATGATAAATTGATAATTTTATCACAATTATAATTTTTGATAGATAACATTGATAACCATATTTAATCCAATCTTATTTTCTATATCAGGTTCACCCATGTAGACATAAAGTTGAATGATTAAAATAAATTTGCAATAAAAATAATATAGTTCCATCCATAACTAAAAAATAGTTCAAACTAATTTTATAATGAAAAAAATGTGTTTAAAAGAATAAATATTAGATGATAATACCCCCTTCAAACACCCTTTTGTTTCCTGTCAATAAGGGAGAATGAGAAGCACACATATTGAGATAAGAGGTATATCGTAGAATTAACAAATAATAAAATGGGGGAGATTTAATTTACCATTTAATGAATTTTATTTATTGTAAAAATTAAAAAATACATTAGTGTGTAATAGATTTCAATATGTGGTGAGGGTATTTTGAGAAATAATCAATCTGTGGTAACATTAAATGGAAAATAAGTTTTCGGGTTGTAGCTCGTAAATATATCTTTGGCATATTCCAGAAAAAATATGAAATTTACATGTGATTATTGAATAATTGTTCTTCATATTAGAGATTATTATTGATGATAAATGTTATTTCCATAATTTTTTATAAAATTTTAAAGTTACTAACTAATGGGGGAGTTGACATTGAATGTCGGGCTTTATAAGTCAGATTTAAAGAAACTAGTGAAACCATCCAAGGATTCATGAACCTTAATCCATACATTAAATTTATATAAAATTTCATGGATAAATATTTTTAAATTATTTTATGATTTCTAATAATTATTTTAAGAGGTTTCGTAAGTATTTTAGGACTTTTGTAATTTCAAATCTAATAATCTTCCTAAGTGTGGGAGTCTGTGTGTTAAAGATTCTACCTCAGCATAAGTATCATTTAAATTTAGTAATCATGATTTCAAGATACTTATAGATTATTTACATATTCTTAAGCATTATCTATATATTCATCATTATAGATAAGTTTGATTGAACACTGTGTAAGAACCATTTTTGCCTTATGATGGAAAATTGGCTGAGTCTTGGAATGTGTGTAATAATCATTCATAATTATATAAGGACAAAAATGAGATTAGTAAGAATAATTTGATCTTTATAAACGTGAACATAATATATATAAAGATGATTAAATTTTAATGGTTGTTTATCCTTATGGTAATGGATTATAACAATCATCACATGGTGAATGTTTTAAAATTATTGACATATTGGGTGATAATTTAAGAATTCATATTTTGAAGAAAAAAAATAAGATAATGATTGAACCAATATTAGTGCATTAAAATATCATAATCACTTTAATATAATTGTGATTCAATAATATATTGACGTAATACTTGATGAAAATGATGATGGGGTTGAGATGAGTTATACACTATACGAAAAAGAGCCTTTACACAATATTGTATGGTTTTATGAACACTTGAATAAAACTCCAAAGAATTTAATGTTGTGGATTTTTTGGGAGGAATATGTTTTGATATTAAATATAACATTATTAAAAGAAATTTTCAAGTATTATGTAATTTAAATGTATATGTTGAATGAGATTAAAATAAGTTATAATGAGATAAATAAATTTGGAATATCATAGGTCTATATAATAAAAATTTGGCTGTTATAGACAAGATGTTTGGAGTTTCCAAAATTCAATTTCGGAAACTAATATTCATGAAATTATTCTATGAATGTTTAATATATATTAAAATAAAATAATGGTCATAGAGAATAATGTGATATATTTTATAGATATTGAGATCATTATACTTCAATGCATCTAAGAAAAGTAATGAAGTTTCTAGTGAAGGGGTGTTTTCATGGGAGGAGAAGACAAGCATGCTTGTGTATTTGATGTGATGAGGGGAACTAGGTCATGTAAAAACCATTAAAGCCAAGAAATTTAGGTAATCGTTTTATGAATAATACCTAGATGTATATACTTGTGGATTTATATGAGCAGACCAATTGACCTAGTCTTTTCATAGAGAAATATTATTATAAAGTGGAATATAAGAAACCTCCAGTATGAAGATATTTTTCTTCATTTGGATCATACATATAAGAGAAGATATGTTTATTTTAATGTGACTCTATAATGTTTAACATAGTGGAATTATATGCTAATATGATTAAGGTTATCCTTGGATGTAACCAATTGGATTTATAATGGAAGTCTCCGTGGTTGGGGGTTTAATTTACCCTGGAAAGGAGTACAATCACATTGAGATTGAACATTGTAAGTCATGTATTTTTTTATTTATTTATATTTTTTAAAATATGAAGTAGGTCTTATAAATTATATTTAGTATATCTACATATTAATCTGTCTGATATGATAAATTGTTTATTATAAGTCATAAAAATATACAACTAATTAACCCCCCCCCCCACATTAGTGGTCTAACCAAACCTGGGATTTGTATATATAGAAACAATACCTTGACACTTATCCAGCTCAAGGATCCCATAGAAAATGATCTTTATCCATTACCATTACACTGCATCATTTTAGATGTTAAGAACTAAAGAATAAAAAATAACTAATTTAAAAATACCAATATGGGGAATTAATGAAATATGATAGTAAAATAAATAAAATATAATATAATAACTAAATTAGTATAGAATAGGTTCTGAATAAAGTAAATAATTAATATAATTTTATTATCGAGGAGGTTATATGATGTATGAAGCATGTGGAGTCTTGAGATAAGTGGTTTTTTTACTCATTTTCTTTTAATTGAGTTTTAATCATTTTTTATAATGTCCACATGATTTCATTTTCCATCAATTTACTATATTTTTATCTCTGAATATTCCTACCCTTGTCTTAATGATTTCATAAACTAATTTATATTCTCATTATTTTATAAATTATTTCCTTTTAATATAAATTTTATCTAATATTTAATAGTTTTTTCTTTTAATCCATTAATTTAAATATTTTTATGAATTTATTCTATATCTCTAATGTTCTATTTGAATCTAATTTCTCATATTCAAATTTATCTTTATAAATATTATATGTTTTACTTTAATTTTCTTCTTATTAAAGAATTAGTAAATTGTTTTTACAATCAAAATATTTCTATGGGTTAATAAAATAGTTTTCTCTTATAGATTAAAAATAATGTTTTTATGAGTTTTATTGATGAAATAATGAAAGGAAAGATCCTATGTGATTTATTTATATTACGGTTCCTGTACAATATAAATGAATTTGGTTGGGTCTATGAAATCTCCCCCCCAATCATTGGGCAATGATATATTCTCTAGAGAAATGATTTTGGAGTTTAATTGTTACAATTTATTTCGTTACATGTGAATACAAGTGAACATCAGTGATGAATATTATATTACAAGATTAACCCATGGTTTTTTATTCATTATATGTTTTTAATGAAAATATTTTTCTTTCCTGAGATAAAAAAATTATTTCCTGATTTATGGAATGTTTATAATCTTTTAAAGGTGAAAATATTATTTTCAATGAAATAATTTTTCAGGATTTCTCATATTTTCCCATGATGCATTCAAGATTGTTCAATTGATTTTACGATTTCTTAGGAATTTGATTTATTCTTTTAGAAAAGTAGTTAATTTTATGATTTTCCTTATAAGATAAAATTTATTAATTCAAAATATAATATTTTTGATATATTTTCATTTTTTAACGTCTTAATGGGTTTAATTTTTTTATACCACTTACAGTGATTTATTCCCCATCACAAATTTTCAATTTATTTTATAGGGTTTCTGGATGAGTGTTAATTATTAAAAATTTATGTCATAGTTATAAAAATCTATCATGAATAGATAAAGTGTTCTATTTTATAAAAAAATTGGGGCAAAATATACAGTGAGAGTAATTATGTGTCTTGAAATATAATGGGTTTCCTAATACTCAAAAACTATAATCCTAAAAGGTTATGGGAATATAAGTTTTATAATAATTTTTATGGATTTGGTAATTATATAGTGAATGTGTTTTGGGTGTTTTAGATGTTATTGGAGTTGGGTTTCGAAACCTTTAGGGATAACGATGTTGGTAAGGAATCAAATGAAATACAATTTTGGGATTATTAAGAAATTCTTATTGGAATAATAAATTAATTTTGGGTTATACTAGAAGGAGAATTTTTATTGTTATTCTAAGGGTTTCCAGGATTCTCCATCTAATATATGTCTAATTCCTGATGGTTTTATACAGAGTTAATAGGGTTTAATGAAGTATAAAGTAAATAAGAGCACAATACCCTTTTAAACCAACAACCAGAAGTAGTTAAATTTAGAGGTGATCAGTTTATAGATATGTTAACTCAATTAACAATGAACATAAATGGTGGCACCAATTTAATGGAGTTCCCAAATTCACCACAAATGAATATGTTATTATTGTGTACATTCATGAAAAAAACACCCCCATCATTTTGCGGAACCTCAAAATCAGTGACAGGTGAAATATGGATAATTTTTTTAGAGAAGATATATGAATTTTAATTTATTTAAAGCATTATAAGGTAACTATTGCATTTTCTCTTCTTCAAGGTGAAGTTAAATAATGGTTATTATTAAATAATAAAACCAAGGCGAATATTGATATTAATACCATGGAGTGTAGGTTATTTAAAGATCTTTTTATTGAAAAATATTTTCCTTAATTTATTTAACATAGAATGGAAACGAAATTTTAGGTGTTGAAGAAAATAAAATAGGACTTTGTTGTTGATAATGAAGTAAATTTTATGATATGGGAAAGGAACAAACCAATTTTATTCTAAACCTTGAAAATAAAAATAATAGATTTTATTTATTTTTAAAAATATTTTTATGAAGGGCAATGGTTACTCCTGAATTTTTGAGTTATGAGGAAATTGTTCAATGTTCTGAAAGGTTTGAGAGGAATTTTATTGACTCTAATGTATTTTATAACAAGAATGATAAGAAATGGTCATGGTGGAAAATAATGGGGAAACATTTGACAAGAAAATATGGAGGAAAATGTTTCTCACATCCTATATGTAGTAAACAACATTTTGGAGAATTTCTTATAAGATTATTAAAATGTTACCAGTATAGAAAATTTGGATATATTTCATTTGATTTAAAATAAATGAGAATATTATCATACTAGTAATACCCGTTAGGTAGTGAACTATTTTAATTGAAATGAGATGGGTCATTATGAAAACATTTTTATAACGATTTGTATGAATGTTTTAAATCATCAGGATCATGAGAATTAGAGTATGTAAAAGTCATTTTATAAAACCACAATAAATATTCATCCACCAAATAAAGTTGTTACAAACACCATATTTATTAAATCAAATTATTATAATGTCTTATTCTCTTTTGTTTCTATAAAATATTTTATTTTTTAAAAAAATTATAAATATAGAAATATCTATTCATGAAATAGAGATTTAATTTTTCGCAAAAAAATAAAGGTTGATTTTTTAAATCAACGAGTATTTATAGGAATATTCCTATAATCATATGTGGCATTATTTTTTCTAAAAACATTTTTTTATTACAAATACTAGAGTTTTTCATATTTGGTATGGATTGGGTTTCAGTTTATCAAAACAAGATAAATTATATAAAAAAATATATATATATTTAATTTTTAGAATAAATTTCAATTTTTATATAACAATGACTCAATACAATGATAAAATATCTATAAACTAAAAAATTTATAAAATATAGTGGGGAATTTTAACTTTATCATATCATTTAAAATAATAAAATTTTACAAAATAATGATTTTCTAGTGGTAAATGAATATTTGGCTATAGAGAACTGAATAATATTACTATTACGAATATGCATAATTTACCTCATATTGATGAATTTTTTAATCAACTCTAGGGAGATTGATACATTCCAAATATTGACCTTGGGTTTGGAATTCATCATTTGATGGTTATGGAAGAATATATTCCTAGGAACGTTTTATGAATAAGGAATATCCATTATGATTTTTTGGTTATTCTCTTTAGGTTTATTAATGCACCTACTATATTTATGGATATGATGAATAGTGTATTCATAGAATATTTATAAAAATATTTGATCGTATTTATTTATGATATTCCGGATTATTCAAAAAAGTTATGTGGATTATGTTAAAAATGTAAGGATATTTTTAGACTCATAGTAAAGATAAGTTATAAGAAAAATTCGAAAAAGTGAATTTTGTTTATAATGAATTTAATTCCTCTTACATATTATAAATAATTATGGAATAGTACTGGATCCAAGTAAAATATAGTAGTATAGGAATATCCAAGACCATCCAATATAAAATATATTCATATTTTTATTTCATTAGTAGATTATTAATGATGATATATTGAAAAAAATTGGTTAGTTGTCCCACTAACAAATTCTACTCAAAACAATGTTAAATTCATTTAGAAAAAGGAATGTGTAGAATGTTCTGAAAAATTAAAAGGTGATTTATTAATTCTCAATTATTATCCTTTCCATCAATAAAAGGGGAAATTTATATTTATAGTTATACTTAATAAAATGTTCTTGGTTTTTTTATATGAAATGGTTAGGTAATTTCTTATACATCATGATAGGTGAAACCCAAGGATCAATGTTATCAAATGCATTTCATTAATCTAAAAGTAGTAATTTTTTATTAAAAATTTTATATTCATCATTTATATGGAGATAAATGATATATATTTGTGGATAATAAAATTTAAAAGAACATTTTCACTCAAAAATAATTGAATATAAGAAAAAATAGGTGGTCATAATTTATAAAGTATTATGATTTCACAATTGGTTATCATATAGGTAAAGTAAATGATTTTGTATATTCATTGATTTGAATATACAATACATCATTACCTATTTTATGTTTGTATAATGATACATTAATTAATGATTCAGTGAAGATTATATTGGAAATTTTATATTCAGAAACCACTAATATATTGTCTCAAGTGGAATTAAAAACATCCTTTTTGGAAAGAATAAAAAATTCATCAAAACTGTAACACCTTGAGATTTTGTTAAAAAAAATTGAATTATTTTAATCTTTTTTATATTTTTCATTTTACGTAACAATGAATATAATTTTTTAATATAAAAGTACTAAGTTATTGTTACATTATATGTATCCCCAAGTTAATCTTTCACATCACGCAACACTGAAAATAATTTTTGATAAATGAGACACTATTTTTTGCTCGAATTGAAAAAAATACCGAGACCCTTCAATATCATACATTATATGAAAGGCTGAGTTTTTACCAAACTATAATATATTATTAATATGATTATTAAAATATCTTTATATCTACCACCAATATGTTGAACTAGATATTATGAATAAGATTAATTAAATTATGAAAATATGATTTACACACATGTATAAAATTAATACTATTCCTATCAATTAATAAAATAGAATGAAATAAATATTTGAAAAAAAAGAGATAACTTTTCTAGGAATACTATTTTTCTTAGTATAAACACAATTATATCTCATTTATTTATAAAACACACCTTTTGATTGATGTTTTCAATGAAATTTATATATTATATATTCAATCAATTTTTTTATATTCATTCAATATATTTGATAGGTATAAGATGTTATTAAATATAATTTAATGAATAAAAAAGATGTATTTTTTGAAAAGGTAATTTTACATCCATTAAATAGAGAACACACATAAAATTTAATTTTTAACAAATTTATAATTGTTATTTAAAAATATACACTTTAATTTTGAAATTTGAATATCAACATTTACTTCGGGCGAATTCTTGTTATTTTTCAGAAAGATTTTATTTTCTGATAAATAGTGAAAAAACACTAAATTTTAATTCAAAACAAATTTAAACACTAAATTATTTACATAGTTATTTTTTTAAGTCTTTTTTAATGTATAATTATAAAAAATATACATCCAAAATCTAATTTAGTTCATTGGAACAAATTTCACAATGAAATTTGATATGAGAATATTTCAAACTTTTAGACCTTTTTTGTAAAGACCTGGAAATTTCAAGGGAAATTTTTTTTCTAAATTTTCTATGAAATTTTACAAGAACGCTGTTTCTGATGGCACCTGATTCCGAGGCCCGGTGTTTCGGGAATCATTTTCTGAAGTTGGGCTTGGGTACGTTCATTGAATGGACTAGCGAGTTTTTCTAACTTTTGAACCGGTGCCCGGAATCGAATTCTGAGGGCACCGATGGAATATCAGCATCGCTAATTGCTTAGAAACACCTCTTCCGGAGTTGCGTTTTCCCAGTTGTGGTTTTCAATTTTTGGGTTTTAAGTTATGAAATAAAATAAATTTGTGCGACAATGTTATTTTTATTTCACTTAAAGCCGCTTGAAAACCACTTTAAGCTGCTTAAGCTTAGTTGAAACGGATTGGGTGCAACCCAAAATATCCTATCCACTTGATAGGATATTTCTGTGGTGGGACCCACATGAGCCCCACTATTTCTTTCTGCTAAGTAACGCACCCGCGAAAACCCCTATTAAATAAAAGTCAACTGGGGCGTTTTCTTAAAAAATTAAACGCTCCTATTAAATGGGCGATTAATTCGTTGAAATTAATTCTATGAATTAATTTCGTTCGTTTCTTAACACATTTTCGTTTTGTTGGCATGTTAATAAAATAAGGCCAACACACCTTCCTTTTGAAATGTTGTGTTAAACCTTTGAAGAAACTCTAAGTATCTTCCTCCTTCTTCGCAAATAACGCGAAGAACGCCGGCCTCCGACGAAGAAAGCCGAACCCGTGGAGATCAGCGATGCGACGCCGTGTACCGCGACACCGACGATTCTCCCCCTGCGAAGCTTCTTCCACGACGATCCAACCCCGCGACAACCTTCGATCAACAACGATAAGATCGTCGATGTGACGCCCTTCCGCGACGACGCGACGCCCCTCCGCGACACGACGCTCCGCTTGTTCCGCGACGGTCAATTCCGCGAAGAACGCACGTCCGACGAGGTAGGGTTTTTAATTGAGAATAATAATACCCTTTTTCCTTGGATGTTTCCTTTGGAAAATATAGAACACGGATCAACTCAATACAAAGTTGATCCGTGGGATGTTTGGTTGTGGGATGAGTATTCTTGATTGCGGGTTGGGGAATTTTGGTATGATTCAATTTTATTTGGGAATGAATTTACTCCGTGGATGTTTCCGTTCAAAAACAAAGAACCCAGTTTCATAAGAACAATTTTAATTTATTAAAATTGTTATGTGTTATGATTTCAATGTGTTGATTATTTCTCCCGACTGTTATCATCTAACGCGGAGGGGGGCGGGCCAAACAAACACGGCCCGACAGCCCTCCGCAGTTCTTCCTTGTTGTGCGGATTTGGCGGGCGACGACGAAAGTGCCGCAGAGGAGATTTAATGATCCCGTAGTGATTAACGGAACCCGAGAGGAACAACGGAGCAGTCGGAAAGAAAATCGGACCACCAGAGAAACTATGGAGGCCCGCGGAAGACACCAACGGCGCCCCGGCGCACCGCCGGGCACGGCCGCCGCGGCGGCGGCGGCGCCAGTGGACCTGTGGCCGCGCGGGTCTGGCGCACACAGGACACGGCCTTGACGCGTCCGTTGATCAGGGCGGCCCCACGCGGGGGCCGCGGTGCTGTCACGCCAGGGCGCGGCACAGCCCGTCTCGGCTCAGGTCCGAATCGGATCGGGTCGACCCGGGCCCAGACAACCCCGTTTCAGGACCTTTTTGGTCTTTTGCCCGTAACATGAGCTAGAAGCCTCCGATCGACGCGCCGTCAGCGGCAACACGATCCGTGGATTGAGACGGTCATTTCGGTATATTACACTCAGGGTTTCGGAATACTTTGGGTTCGGCCGGGTTGGTTCATCCACGAAACCAATCGGGCCCTCGGAGCGGAAATGCTCATATCTTGAGCTCCGGACGTTCGATTGACGTGCCATCGACTTTGATGGATTTCTCTAAGGGAGACGGATCTTTTGTCTTACTCCGCTCGAGGTTTGGATGCAATTGGAGTACGGTCGGGTTGGTTTTGACTTAAAAACCAACCGGGCCCCCGGGACGAAAAAGCCAATAACTTCCAGACCGGGCGTCCGATTGACGCGCCGTCTGTTGCATTGCGTTCCTGTTGACGATACAGAATTTTTGGAATCCTCCACCCGAGTTTTGGATGCAGTTGGGTTATAGCCGGGTTGGATTGTACCCGAAATCCAACCGGTCCCCTGGAACGGAAAAAGATGATATCTTTCAGACCGGACGTCCGTTTGACGAACCGTTAGCGGCGTTGGTGATCTTGTTGAAAAATGGTACCTATGAGTATACCCTATGAGAGTTCGGGGTACAGTTGAGATACGGCCGGGTTGGTTCCCTTACAAAACCAACCGGGCCCCTGGGATGAAAAGGCTAATAACTCACAGACCGGGCGTCCGATTGATGCACCGTTTATTGTGTTGAGACCCCTGTGACGAGGAGGTCCTTTGAGATACTTCTTAGTGGGACTTGTGATGTTTTGGATTATGGACCAGTAGCTCGTGGAGCGGACCCTCCCAGGGACAAGCGTGCGGAGTACGGAGACCGTGTAGCTGGCTGAGACCTGATGACTACTTGTCTGATTCGACTCGGAGTGACTTGCATAGCCCAGTGGGGAGTACTACATTGTGAGGTGGTAGACCCACGGCGGAGGATCACTACTATGTGAGGTGACAGACATGTGGTACTCGACAGCAGGAGTACCTCTGTAGGCTATGAGTGGGAGCACTACTATGTGAGGTGGCAGATCCATGGCGGGAAGCACTACTGTGTGAGGTGGAAGGCCCGCGGTACTCGACGGGAGGAGTACCTCAGCAGTCTTAGGTTATTGAGCAATACCTCGGAGTCGTGACAGGACCACTGTACACTCTAGAGACGGGTTCTTCGGCAGTTACGGTTTCGATAATGAAAATCCGGGTTTGAGCTGAGTCTATGACCTTTGTGTTTTCTCATGATTGAGATGGGTTACTTGATAACTTGGGTATATGTATGGGCATATAATTGGGTGGTGTTTATCCGTTGGTTTCATAATCATTGTGTTTTCTAATGATTGAGATGGGTTACTTGGTAACTTAGATATATTTATGGGCAAATACCTAAGTAGATGTTATCTATTGAGATCTTCTTTGTGGTTATCCTTGTTGGTTTTAGTGAGACCTTGAGGGTCTCGGGGTCCCTACTGAGTATTGTTATACTCACCCCTACACGGGCTATGCCCGCACCTCGTTGTGTTGGTTGCAGACGACGAGCAGTGCTGACGGAGGCTGAGTGTTCGAGGACTAGACGGTACCCGGAGGTGGACGACACGATGAGTCAGTACCCGAAGGTGGACTACACAACAAGTCAGCATCTGGAGGTTGACTTCACGGTGAGACGACACTCAGAGGATATTGACGGGCGAGAGCATTGTGGAGGATATCTATACCTACCCTTCAGGTAGGATCCGTGGTGGACGATCCAGGAGCTGCGCCCTCTGTACCTACCCTTCAGGTAGGATCCGAGGAGGACCACACAGGAGCTGCTTCCGTTCTTTCAGCTGTTGTATTTTTCTGTTGTACTTGATCAGTTGTAGTTGTACTTTCAATTGGGTTTGTATTCTAGCCCATTTACTTTTCAGCATTTTCTTTTGTACTTAGTGTTTTTCTTTCGCTTGTACTCTGTGGTGTTTTGTTTACTTTTATAAATGCAATTTCCTCCCAGTTATCGGGATTTATGCCTTTGGTGCTAGTCGCCAGCCCCTGGCCTATGGAAGGCGGGCTTGGGGTAGTCATGGCACGGGCCCGAGGACGAGTCATGAAAAATTTGTATCAAAGGAGTTCGGTTCTACCGCAGAAATTATAACTCTGATATTTTCTTTCTATGAAGTAATAGTGTTAAGAGTACCGAGTGTCGTTTTCAGTTCAGGGAGTCCAGTGTTGGTGCGGGCGGCCGACGTATCCAAGCACCAGGACCCTGACAACTGGTTTCCGACTTTGGGCAAGAAAACACCGATTGCGTGTGTGTTTCCAGAAGTTTTTAAATGTCAGCTCAAACCAGGTCAGCTCACCAGGAATAATCTTTTGACCGTGTCACGTTGTTTCTTTTAGGATGCCTCCCCGTGGACGACCAGCAAGATCCCCAAGAGTGGTACGTACTGACATATTGTCGAGCGACGAGGCCTCAGTATAGGGCCCTATCCCAGTTGAGGCACCAGTGGAGGCACCAGCGGTACTACTACCCGTTTGGCCACCGATTCCACCAGCCCCAGCAGTAGAGGATGCAAATCTCTTGAGCGCACTGCATGAGTTCCAACGCTAGAGGCCACCCTGGTTCCAGGGAGGGACGGACCCGCAGGCGGCTGAGGATTGGCTGGAGGCTATGGTGAGAGTCTTAAGTCTAGTGGGGACACCAACAGATTTCATGGTGATCCTTGATACCAGCCTTCTTCAGGCAGCAGCAGGCAGATGGTGGATCCTGATGCTTCAGATGCATGACGAGGTGACACTTCTATGGACAGACTTCGAGAGCCTGTTCCAGGCACAGTTTGTACCAGCCACCCTTTGATCGGTGCGTATACAGGAGCTACTTTAGCTGCGGCAGGGCAGCATGTCAGTGGCGCAGTACTCAGTGAGATTCACAGACCTCACGCGCTACACTACAGACATGGTACGGGACCCATTCTTCAGGGGCCGATCCTTCAAGCAGGGGATCAGGCGGGAGATCAGAGCTTCGGTTGTATCGCACAATATTCTGATGCAGACAGGGGTGTTGGAGAGAGCCCTCATAGTGGAGAGTTTCCTGGCTGATCAGTCTCCAGTAGAAGGACCCACCACTAGCCGACATGTTCCAGAGTCTTTTGCAGCAGGCAGTAGACAGATGACGCAGAGGTCCATGAGGACCAGACCTACAGGTGGTTGACCGCGTGACTCAGGGTCGGTAGTGCGAGGCACCAAGGGAAGTGATAGAGCCAGACCATCCATGAAGTGTTACTCCTCTAGTAGGATTGGTCACATGGCACATGACTGTCTGACCCGCCTTATAGATGACCAGAAGTTAAATGAAAAACCTCCCAGGCAGAGGAAGAGGTTCGATCAAGTCAGACCACTAAGAGTAGGAGACCATGGCAGAGGAGCTGGCCTTGCAGCTGGAGGTGGACGACGCATCAGGGGGTTTCCACCACCACCATCAGGAGGTCCACCCCGACCACAGGGAACTGGTGGACATGGGAGAGCTCATCTTCAGGCAGCTGAGGCCTACGATCATGGAGCTCCGGAAGCGGATGAACGGAAGCGGGACTAGCTCCAGACCTGGAGACTTTTGTATATGCTGCTTCTATCTTTGTTGATGTTTGTTTTATATGTCTCGTGTCTTTGTATTATGAGCTGAAGTAATAAAAAGACTCTTATCAATATGACGTTTGCTTCCATGTCCTTTTGTTGGGTTGATAATGAGAGGTCCCAATTAAAACTATTGACTTGACCCTCACTTTCGAGTTTTCTACTGGAGGAGACCCAGTGACCTCGCATTGATACCGACGGTGTGACTCGACCCTTAGAGGTGAGAGTGACAGTTGGATCTCTTAGTAGTTACGTCGAGGCCTTACGACGTCATGGATTGCATGAATGCATCCTTCATGTCAGGAATGACTGTATTAGGCAATGGGCGTGGTTCATCCAGGGGGGATGAGACTGGGTTTCTCTTTTGGGCAAAGGAGAAATTTTAGCAGCTCTTCTGGATCGTAGGCAAAGAAGATGCAGATCATCCAGGAGCAGATGAAGACTGCACAGTGCAGTAAGAAACAGGAAACCACTACCAGTCTTAGAGACTTGGGCGTGTTAAATGTTTCAAGAAGAGGAAGAATTAAAGAGAGATGAGTCTGCAAAGAGGAAAACGTGGAGGCAGAGCTAGGAAAGCAGAATGAGGTGGTGTACATCTTAGCATGCTACAACCACCTGCCTTAGTTGTCCCCGCCAAGCTCAGGGAGCTGGAGGGCGGAGGAAGAGTGTGGCTGCATGCGGTCAAGGAGTGTGACCCACTGGCTCTAAAAAATGATTCAAGGGACAGTCTGAGTCCACTACTTGTTGTTGTAGTAACAGAAGTCAATATGAATCATTCATCGCTTTCAGAAATCTTATCCCAGACCTCGTGTTCTCGGTAAGCCGTAGACTTGACCCTCACGTCTGGAGATACCTTGGGAGAAGACTCAATAATCACACTTACGCTGACGGTGTGGTCATACCCTTGAGGCGAGAGTTTCGTTTGGAATCTCTTAGTGGCAGCGTCGAGGCCTTACGACGTTGGTTTGAGTGTAGACTGGGCAATCACAGTTCATACACAAATTGACGGTATTAGGCAAAAGGCTGTGGTTTAACTGCGACGTCGGAATGGGTTTTCCTTGGTCGGCGAAAAGGAAACCCCAGGAAGCTTAGGATAACTCATGCACAGGAGGGTGCAACCGATCTCTCTTGATTCGGTCAACCTTACCCTCGTGGAAGCAGTCGTTTCGATTTTCAGTTCTAACAGGAATTTGAGACCTCTAGAGTTTGAGGATGACGATCACGCCCTTATGTGTGTCTCACCTCGACGTGGATTACAGATATTTGGAGAGGTGGCTTAATTCTTGTCTCTACCACCTCAGTTTCACCGGGTGCACGACCCGACGCATATCATCAACCATGAGGAGCTGGATGATGGAGATGGGGTATCTTTCATGGAGGTTCTAGTAGGGATCGAGGATCGACAAGAACGGATCCTATGAGGACGATCGATTCCTTGGGTGCACATTCTTTGGCAGTAAGGGAACCTCCAATTGATAACAATGGAGTGGAAGGCTTAGATGCATGCTCTGTACCGCTTTTGTGACCCTAGTTTATGTTAAAGCTTTACGGGGGACATAAAGCCCTGTGGTGGGAGTAATGTAAAGACCTGGAAATTTCAAGGGAAATTTTTTTTCTAAATTTTCTTTGGATATTTACAAGAACGCATTTTTTGACGGCATCTGATTCTGAGGCCCGATGTGCCCAGAATCAATTTCCGAAATTTGGCTCGGGTGCGTTCAGTGAGCGGATGAGCGGGTTTTTCTAAATTTTGAACCGGTGCCTGGAATCGAATTCTGAGGGCACCGATGGAATCGCAGCACTGCTACTTTCTTAGAAAACGCCTCTTCCGGAGTGGCGTTTTCTCGGTTGTGGTTTTTAATTTTTGGGTTTTATGTTATGAAATAAAATAAAGTTGTGCGACAATTTTATTTTTATTTCACTTTAAGCCGCTTGAAGACCACTTTAAGCTGCTTAAGCTCAGTTGAAACAGATAGGGTGCAACCCAAAATATCCTATCCACTTGATAGGATATTTATGGGGTGGGGCCCACACGAGCCCCACCGTTTATTTCCACTAAGTAACGCACCCGCGAAAACCCCTATCAAATAAAAGTCAACTGGGGCGTTTTCTTAAAAAATTAAACGCTCCTATTAAATGGGCGGTTTATTCGTTGAAATTAATTTTATTAATAAATTTCGTTCGTTTCTTAACACGTTTTCATTTTGTTGGCATGTTAATAAAATAAGGCCAACACACCTTCCTTTTGAAATGTTGTGTTAAACCTTTGAATAATCTCTATGTATCTTCCTCCTTCTTCACGAAGAACGCGAAGAACACGAAGAACGCCGGCCTCCGACGAAGAACGCCGAACCCGTGGAGATCAGCGACGCAACGTCGTATACCGCGACGCCGACGATTCTCCCTCTGCGACGCTTCTTCTGCGACGATCCAACCCCGCAACAACCTTCGATCAACAATGACAAGATCGTCAACGCGACGCCCTTCCGCGACGACGCGACGCCCTTCCGCGACGCGACACTCCACTTGTTCCGTGACGGTCAATTCTATGAAGAACGCACGTCCTACGAGGTAGGGTTTTTAATTGAGAATAATAATACCCTTTTTCCTCGGATGTTTCCTTTTAAAAATAAATAACGCAGATCAACTCAATACTAAGTTGATCTGCGGGAAGTTTGGTTGTGGGATGAGTATTCTTGATTGCGGGTTAGGGAATTTTGGTATGTTTCAATTTTATTTGGGAATGAATTTACTCTGTGGATGGTTCCATTCAAAAACAAAGAACCCGGTTTCATAAGAACAATTTTAATTTATTAAAATTGTTATGTGTTATGATTTCTATGTGTTGATTATTTTTCCCGACTGTTATCATCTAACGCGGAGGGGGGGCAGGCCAAACAAACACGGCCCGGCAACCCTCCGTAGTTCTTCCTTGTTGTGCAGATTTGGCGGGCGATGAAGAAACGTGCCGCAGAGGTGATTTAATGATCCCACAGAGAAGAAGGGAACCCAGGAGGAACAGCGGCACAGTCGGAAAGGAAATCGGACCACCGGAGCAACTCCGGTGGCCCGCGGAAGCCACCGACGGCGCCCCGGCGCGCCGCCGGGCACGGCCGCGGTGGCGGCGGCTGCACCACTGGACCCGCGGCCGCACGGGTCCGGCGCACACAGGACGCGGCCTTGCCGCGTCCGTTGATCAGGGCGGCCCCCCGCGGGGGCCGCGGTGCGGTCACCTGGGGGCAGCGCCCAGCGTTTCATGGCCACTCGGCCGGGCTGGGCCACGCCCTGACCGGGTCGACTCGGTTTGGTTCGACCTGGTTTGGCCGACCCAGGGGGTCGGGTCGGGTCGACTCGGGCCCAGACCCCCCGTTTCAGGACCTTTTTTGTCTTTTGCCCGTAACTTGAGCTACGTGCCTCCGATCGACGCTCTGTTAGTGGAAACACGATCCTTAGATCGAGACGGTCATTTTGGTATATTACAGTCAAGGTTTGGGAATACTTTGGGTTCGGCCGGGTTGGTTCATCCACAAAACCAACCGGGCCCTCAGAGCGGAAACACTCATATCTTGAGCTCTGGACGTCCGATTGACGTGATATCGACTTTGATGGATTCCTCTAAGGGAGAAGGTTCTTTTGGCATACTCCGCTCGAGGTTTGGATGCAATTGGAGTATGGTCGGGTTGGTTTTGACTTAAAAACCATCCGGGCCCCCGGGACGAAAAAGCCAATAACTTCCAGACCGGGCGTCCGATTGACGCGCCGTCTGTTGCGTTGCATTCCTGTTGACGATATGAAACTTTTGGCATCCTACGCTTGAGTTTTGGATGCAGTTGGGTTATATCTAAGTTGGATTGTACCCGAAATCCAACCGGGCCCCTGGAACGGAAAAAGATGATATCTTTCAGACCGGACGTCTGTTTGGCGAACCGTCAGCGGCGTTGGTGATCTCGTTTAGAAACGGTCCCTATGAGTATAACCTATGAGATTTCGGGGTACAGTTGAGATACGGCCGGGTTGGATGGCTTATGAAACCAACCGGGCCCCTGGGACGAAAAAGATAATAACTCACAGACCGGCTGTCCGATTGACGCGCGGTCTGTTGTGTTGAGACCCCTGTGACGAGGAGTTCATTTGAGATACTTCTTCTTGGGACTTGTGGTGTTTTGGAGTATGGACCAGTAGCTCATGGAGCGGACCCTCCCAAAGACGAGCGTGCGGGGTACGGAGACCGTGTAGCCGGCTGAGACCTGATGACTTCTTGTCCGATTCGACTCGGAGTGACTTGCATAGCCCAGTGGGGAGCACTACTTTGTGAGGTGGCAGACCCACGGCGGAGGAGCACTACTATGTGAGGTGGAAGACCTGCGGTACTCGACAGGAGGAGTACCTCTATTGGCTATGAGGGGGAGCACTACTGTGTGAGGTGGCAGACCCATGGCGGGAAGCACTACTGTGTGAGGTGGCAGGCCCGCAGTACTCAACGGGAGGAGTACCTCAGCAGTCATAGGTTAGTGATCAGTACCTCGGAGTCGTGACAGGACCACTGTACACTCTAGAGATGGGTTCTTTGGCAGTTACAGTTTCGATAATGAAAATCCTAGTTTGATCTGAGTCTATGAGCTTTGTGTTTCCTCATGATTGAGATGGGTTACTTGATAACTTGGGTATATGTATGGGCATATACCTGGGTGGTGGTTATCTGTTGATTTCATAATCCCTGTGTTTTCTCATGATTGAGATGGATTACTTGATGACATAGGTATATGTATGGGCATATACCTAAGTAGAGGTTATCTGTTGAGATATTCTTTGTGGTTATCCTTGTTGGTTTTAGTGAGACCTTGAGGGTCTCGGGGTCCCTACTGAGTATCGTTATACTCACCCCTGCACGGGCTATACCCAGACCTCGTTGTGTTGGTTGTAGACGACGAGAAGTGATGACGGAGGCCGAGTGTTCGAGGACTAGACGGTACCTAGAGGTGGATAACATGATGATTCAGTACCTAGAGGTGGACTACACGACGAGTCAGCATCTCGAGGTGTACTTCACGATGAGACGACACTCGGAGGATGTTGACGGGCGAGAGCGTTGTGGGGGCTATCTGTACCTACCCTTCAGGTAGGTTCCGTGGTGGACGATCCAGGAGCTGCACCATCTGTACCTACCCTTCAGGTAGGATCTGAGGAGGACGACCTAGTAGCCGCTTCCGTTCTTCCAGCTGTTGTCTTTTTCTGTTGTACTTGTTCAGTTGTAGTTGTACTTTTATTTGGGTTTGTATTTTAGCCCATTTACTTTTCAACGTTTTCTTTTGATCTTAGTGTTTTTCTTCCGCTTGTACTCTGTGGTGTTTTGTTTACTTTTATAAAGGCAATGCCTTCCCAGTTATCTATATTTATGCCTTTGGTGCTAGTCGCCAGCCCCTGGCCTATGGAAAGTGGGCTTGGGGTAGTCACGGCACGGGCCCTAGGACGGGTCGTGACATTTTTGGTTTAAAATCTCTCATGTCATCCCTTATGTGGGATTAATTTTGAAATATGTATTGCCACTTATGTGATTTTAATTTGGATAAATGGATTCCATATTTTTAATTAGAATCATTTTTAATATCTAGCTTAGTTTTTTACCAAAAATATTAGTGAAACGGATAAAAATAAATTAAAATGATTAAGAAAAAACAGATTAACAAAGGACTATGCCTTAACTTAAGGATTAAAATGACATATCAATTTGTAATAAAATCCTTTTTATGTTCCTATTTCAACCATATCATCCATTATATATCCTTTTTAAAATAATTGGATCCAATTTACAAGTAAAAAATGGGTTGAATTCCCTTTTAAAAAATTTACAAGAATACCACTCCTCCACTATAAGATGGCACTCACCCATCCCACTTATTCACACATCTAACGCCATTTTAATCTCCAAAAATATACTTAAATAATCTCTCAACATCTCTCCATTAATTATATAATCATACCATTGGTAATAATTCCATCGATGGAAGCCCTTTGGTGCAAACCAATATTAGTTACCCAAAGAAAAAGTTACATCCTTCCACAAGCTCCTTTGTTTTATTTTCATTTTATACCCCATAAACTCTTATAAATACATTATTAAATAATAAAATCATTATAATTAATATATTGATATTTATTAATTATAATTTTTCAACCTACACTTACACACACTTCCATCTAATGGGTGACGAACTTACCATTTGTCTGTACAACGGACTATCACCTCGTGAAACGATGTTGTTTGTTTTTTCCTTTACCACCTCACAGGGAAGGTAATTTTATGGGAACATTATTTATATATAATATTTATTATATTTATGATTTCTTTATTCATCTATAATAATTATATTAAACATACCTTAATTATTTCCATTAATTGTAAATATGAAAACATTGCCTGCGGACGTGTGGACCACTACCTCCTCAAAGTGATTAATTATTTCACACTATGAATGGAATGTATTAAAGATTTCGTTATTGAAATTATTTGGTATATATAAAATAATAATTCTACTACAATTATATCATATATATTCTTATATGTATTTTTCTTTCCTCCTTTCATTATGACAATAAAACGGATACAACATGCATGCATACATATAGCCTACTATCTCCATGAATGGTGTATTCTGTATTTGATAAATATATACTGAATATATATGATATTTATATCATTTTTTTAATTATATAAATAATTAAATATTGATCTAATTAAGTGTATTGAGAATAAAAATCCAAATCGTATAACTAAAAGAAATCGGATATTACCCAAAACGTAACATTAACCTAGAGTTATTAATAAATGGGACATATAAAGTCATAATAAAATAATATATGGTATTATATATAATAATATGGTTTTTTGGAAGATTTATAATAAACTTATATTTATATTACATTTGGTTTCAACATGTACAAATAAATTCAAGACTTAAGGAATCAGTTTTTTTTCTTCTAAATTTTATTTCGGTGAGACTTATAACTTATTCACCAATCATTTAATTTTGGTGGTGTATATAATTCCCATGAATATATTATATTATTATTGTAAATAAATGTTTGGGTATTTAAATATCCATTTCATTATCTTTATTTCACGGGTTTATGTTTCAAAAGTTACATAATTGGTAAAATAATTTATGTTATAATTTATCTTCTTTGAGATACATGTCATGTTATGCATGTATTTTTTTTATGGGGTGTATATAATTCACTTTGGTATGTTATATCATGAAAAAAATTTCTTCATTATATTTAAATATTAATTTAATATTTTTATTTCTAGATTATTTTGATTCAATTTTACCAAAGTGGTAACAGTTTATTGTTATAATCTCATCATTTATCAGGATTGTTTACGATTATGATTCTATTGATGAAATATTGAAATTAATCTCTCAATAAACCTCATGATTTTTATTATTATATATTTACTAATGTTAAATTGATGTATTGGTATTATTTTTCCACTCTTTGTTACTTATGATAATTAATTTTTTTTAAGAAAATATTATTTTATCTCTCTCTTGAGTAAAAAAATTGTCTTATTTAAATACCATGATTTCTAAAAAGGTTTTGAATAATATTTTATGTTTAAAAAAATTAAAAAAATTCAATATTATCTTATATTTTTTTGAATAAAAACATTTTCAATCATTATTTATAAATTTTCAAAGTATTAAAAAATAGGTTTTTAAAATATATTTAATCTTCCTTTATAAGCTTTCAAATATATTTTATAAGAATAAAGTTTTCAAAATACTTGATATTTTAGAAATGATTTTTTTCAAAAAGGAAAATATATTTTACTAAAGAATTTTTTCATAAGAAATTGTAAGACATTAATTATAATAATAATATTTTTAAATGGTTTTATTAAAATTATTTTCAAATAAAGAATATTTTATTTAAATAAATACTATATGTGGTTTTTTCAAAATCTTTCTCCATCTAATATTAAATACTATCTCAAAGTTTCGGATTTTATAAGGATATAATCCTAGAATTCCATTCGTATAATTTCGTAAAAGGAATATCTTTTTATGGAATGATTTTTATGACACCTTTTTCTATTCCACTTATTATCTACTTTTAAACCCGCTTATTTTCACAGGTTATGCTTTGATGAAATGATTATTAGACCTATCTCTTTTCCATAGGTAATGATATGATGAAACATTTATTATACCCATTTCATTTCATGGGATATGATATAATTATTTTTTATAAAAATGTTCCACATTTATTATGTGACGGGTGGGACCTTTATCTAACTCCTATGTATTGGGAAATGATGGTTGAATCATGAGTATAAATGATACGTGTGAACCTAATTACATGTTCACAGAGAAATGCATGGACCTGGTTTCATGTCCATAAGCTTGTGTGTAAAAATGATTACATATTAAAAATGTTATGAGTGAAGCTTATTGTGTGTCCACTAAGTTATACGTGATCCTGATCACATGTTTTCAACGTTATGCATGAAACAGATTACATGTTCACACTATTATGGATTGACCTAGTTTCATGTCCAAAAGTTTATATATGAACCAAATTAAATGTTCTAAATGTTATGCATTAAACTAATTACATGTTAATAATGATCTGCGCGGACCAGTTTCCAAGTCTATATGTTTATGTGACGGTCTGATTTCAGGTCTTTAACTTAATGAGTGTACCTGTTTCTACTTATACATGTTCAGAATGTTATAATTTGATGTGTATTCCAAAATTCCATGTATTATTCCAATGCTATGAATTTATAGATTATTCTCTTGATTATATTATGATTAATTTATTTTAAAATGATAATATTTATGCCATGATTCATGGTTATGATATTTTATGTATATTGTATGATCTTCTAATTATATGATCATGTTTTCATACCATTATGTTCATGTTATTTTGACATATCTCCCTTGTTAACCCTTACAAAGCATCTAAGATTACCCCTTTCTTATGTTCTGTTTCCCTATGATATAAAGAAATTTCTTTATTTAGGATTACAAAAGGGGAAGATATTTACTTGAGACATTGATGATCTATCACCATATTAGAATATTGTGTTTCAAGATTCCGAAGACACTAAACTATTACTTTCCTTGACATTTATTTTTATAATTTTTTTAATATTCATCTAAAATGATGTCAAATCCATTTATGTTACTCATGGGTCACTATTTATATAATGTCATGGATTTCAGGAGAAAATAAAATTTATAAAGGAAGTAAATTTACATTAATTTAATATTTATAGGAAAGGTGTCATTATATTTGGAAATATGTTATGTTTACTAGATGTCTCTCAATTAAAAAATGTAATATTGATTAAATCCCATATCAGTCTATATTCTTTTCATCTAGGTATCAAATATATATATATATATATTCAAGATTTTTTTTGGTCGGAGGGAAAGAAGAGAGGAATTTTAGATTTAATCCAAAATTTTTTTATTTTCAACAGCTTAAAGCTAAATAGAAACAATTTAAATAAATAAATCAATTGTTGTAAATTTTAGAATGGAAATGGAAATATATACCATGGATTTATAATATAGCTAATATTTTCATAATTTTTATATATTTTTTAATTATTTAAATTCAATTAATTTTTTAATCTGAGATTATTTACAATAAGTTTGGATTTAATGGTTGGTTTATGATAAAATGTGAAAAGTGATAAATTTTGTAAATTTAATATATTTTAATCACAGGGGTATTTTTGGAATAATTTTTAAATATTAATCTAATTTAAGTAAATCTATTTTTTATTATTCATTAATTTAATTTATTAAAAAAAATTCAAGATCGAGAGCTTATTCAAAAAACAAGAGCCCCAAAAAATTATTGAATTTAGAAAACCTTTCGGGCAAGAAATGTGGACCCCACCTTTGTTATCTAATCACAAATCTATCTACATAACTCCAATTGATGTTATTACACCTATATATGAAGTTTTACTCAAAGACGTCTTCTACCAATAAATTTCATGGAGTTATTAAACCATTAATGTGGTAATTGAACGCTATTTATTGAAGGATGCATCCTAGATTTCTCATCCCAAAAAAGTCATAATCAATATAAATTACATAAATTTCTCTAGTAGAATCCAATTAATTGTAAATTTATAGGTAACATAGGAACATAAATTTCTATAATCATATATGAAGTGACCTTAGGGTGATTTGAACAAATATTGTGAACCAGGAGACAGATTCTGGAGGGGATGATGTTGTACCCTTTTCTTTTCTAGTTTTATTTTATTTATTCCTTTTACATTACTTTTATTTTCAATGTAATTTTAATTTACATTATTTTATATAACATACAATTCACGCATGGTTTTTTGTGTTTTGTTCCCCAAACCCCCCATTTTATCATTTCATCTCTTTCTTTCTCATTCCACACTATTCTTCTCCATTGCGATTTTTAATACCCATGATCACGAGTAACTGAGCTAAGGAATTTCTCAAGGAATTAATCTAGAATTAAAACCTGATACCATGTTTTTTATACTCTGATTTCATTCAAAGGGTAATTTATTGTTGGTGTAATCCTTATTGTGGTTTTCTAATGTTTAACTTCTTGATCTCTAAGCATTCTACCTTGATTGAGGAGGTGGATGGAGGGTGTGATTTATGATCCCTAAATTCACATTTCATTAATAACTAGGGTAGGTTTAGTTGTTCACACATATTATGAAGTTAATTCACTAAGTATATTTGAAATTGGTAAATGAATGTGCTCCCTAAAAATTATCTTGGGAGAGCTTCATTTATTCACTAATATCATTTTGTTTAGTATCATATTTTAATTTAGAATTGAATGTTAGTTTCATCTCATTTTTTCATTACATTTATTTTCATAAATTCCATTTCTTTCATAAAACATAAAATAGAAAAATTGTTCTTAGGTGAATTATATTTAGTATGTAAACAAACTGAGAAAGATTCTCAAGTGAGACGACCCTTGTCATCCTTAATGATGCTCTAGGAAAACATAAAAATTCAATTTTTTTATGCCCTACTATAGGTGTGTGTAAAAAACTGGCATTATTTCCAGGTATCAAATCAGTAAATTACTTATCTTTTTCTATTTTCATCTTGTAGATATATTTTCATTTTTCTTTAAAAAAATACCAAAAAAACTCATGATATATATGAACTACATTTTTCTGCATAGGAAGATCACTCACAGGTGAAATATCAAGAACCAAAAGTTGATTATACTTATCTAAATGACCTGGGGGAAAGGAAAAAAAATTCATTAGAAGACTTAGGTAGAAAATAGGAATGATAATTCAATTATGTTCGTGAATTAAAGAAGCAACCTGACCATGAGCCAGAGAAAGAACTTGAGGTAGTGGTGGAATAAATTTCACCACTCATCATAGAAATTGAAGAACTATAGGAGGTAAATGTAGAGGTACCTGAATATTCAATCATCATCACTCAACCATTTCTAGGAGAGAGATATGAAAAGGAACTCCCTGTTGAGATACATATGGGAGATCAACAGGAACTGGATGAATTCTAGAATGCATGTGAGGAACAAAGTTATCTTCCCAAACCATACAAATAAGAAGATTCAACACCCTTAAAGGAAGACATCACCCAATTGGTGTAATTTGAAGTAAATAGGGTGGAGTCTGACTACCTACCTCCTACCATTGATGATCAACTCCAAGAGGCACATTTCATCGAATAAGATATTCAAGATGAACCACCTCATGAATATATTAAAATCATAGACTCAAACTCATTTAATATTATTGAGACTAATTTAATATTACTCCTAATTATTTTGAATTTTTAGAATTGGTTAATGCTTATTATACACTAGAGGATTAAGAGGAAAAAGAAATTGCAATTGTTGAGGAACACATGTAGATCCTTGAAGACATTGAATATTTACTGGAAAGAGTACATGAACAGACCCTAGTTTTTTTCTTATACTATAAGAGACACTAGATTTCTACATTAAAAGGAATATTTTTAAATAAATAATTCAGGTTTAAATTTTGAATCTCCATTTTTTTATTCATTTCATAAAGAACATCTAGATCAATCACTAGATTTTGAAAAATACATTTCACAAGTAGAAACACAAGGCGAAATAGGTTCTAGAGATCATTCTACCCCCTCCATGCTTGATGTACAACATTGTGAAAGGGGATATCTAGTGTATTCTATATGTGGAATTATTTTTAATAGGAACAAAGAAGTGGGTTATGAGAAAATACACATGTGGGGATTCATTTTAACGAATCCCCAACCACTATCTGAATTTGGATAATAAATGTTACTTCCCTCTAGAGGCTGTAAGAATTCAGGTCCCACTTGGGGGAATATACCAATAATTATCCATTACTTTTTTTCTTGTACTTTAATTATAAATCTTTGTAATTTAGATTTAAAATTTTGTATTAGAAATTAGTGCAGCAAACAGCCCACTCCCTCTTATATTTTTTAGCTTAAATGAAATGATCTTTATTCTTAATCGGGTAGTTTTCTTTTGTTGGTTCATGATGGAAAAATAATGCATAAATATATATGGATGAAAGAGTATTAAAATTCATTTCAAATGGATTTCACTTTTAATTTATATCTTTTAAACTTCTTACATATTTTGATTTTATCTTTCAACATGAATTGTGTACCCTCATTAGAATTCATGCTTTACTTGACTTATCTAAGAGACATGTGTTTTTTAGAAATAATATGATGCAAAGTTTTAGGTTTCAATTTCAAAGATATTTAATGATTATAAGGAAGAATTTAATATTTAATGATAATCATGCATATAAAAATGATGACACGTTATTTGATGGAATTGATTGATTCATGTTAATGAAATTACCTAACCATTTTTTAAGGCATTGAATTTTAGAAATTCATGTGAATTTATTTGTTATTATTAATCATGCCTTGAGTGAATATTTAATGGCATATTCTCATTCATGAGATAATTTATAGATCATGTACTTAATATTAATTCTTGAACATATTTTTTGAGTGATGTTGGGACTTGTCAACTACTAGGACTTTTATTGAAACATGTCAGTGCTACTGACTGGAAAAAACACATTTAAAATTATTAAGAAATATTTTGAAAATTCCTTATCCTTAAATATCACCTTTACATAAATCCTTATTTATCTCATAGAGATCATGAATGATATTTATAGTAATGAGAAGTGTTTAAAGACATTGTTATCCATTCCTACCCTAATATTTGTATATTCAAGATATTTTAACGTTATAGTTTAGGGATAAAGGGATTCATAGTAAATGGAATGATTTACATTATAATAATGATGTCTGGGGGTGATAATTGTTGTAATTCTAAAAATTTTCTCAATAATTAATTGTACTATATTTTTTTACCTCTCAAAAAATTGAAAAAAAATCAAAGAACCAAATAAATGATAAAAATAGTCTGTGATTTGGAAAAAATATATAAATCCCCTTTACCGGACCTTTCATTTATAACAGAAATGTTTAGGTGGTGTACATAAGGATAATTATATATTATATCTTTTTAAAAATAAAAAATGAAAACGTTCATTTAAAGATAAAACAAAAATATAAGTAAAAAATATTCAAGAGGGTGAACAAATCATTTATTATTCGTAAACTGATCATGATATTTTCTTTGAATTTTAAGGGAAGTGGGAGTTTCTACTTTTAAGGGGATAATTTCATTACACTTGTACTTTTTATATCATGTTTTTTACTTAAGAGGTAACCCTTTTCCAGGAGTCTAAATTTGTATATCATTAAATGCAATAAACCTTAAGCCTTATAGTCATTTGAACCTTTATTGAAAATTCTGCATGATTTTGTCAGCCATTTGTCGTTACAAAGTGGATAAGGTATTTCATTTATAATATTATGGATATGGAACATATTCTCATGATATTATCATAACTCTAATTAAATTTTATCATGGTATATTGGAAAATAGATTCCTAGGTGATGTAAATCATGTTGTGGCATGTTTAATAATTGTAAATTTAGAAGATTCGATGAATGAAAGGATATGTTCCACCATTTTTAAAAGGGGAAAATTAAAATAATTTAATTGATTTTTTCTTTGAAAAATTATAAATTAAATTGATATTGTATGTTTATATTTGAATTTTTTATTTGATATTGAAATTTTTTTGATTTTATTACTTTGAAATTTTAATATTAGAAACATTGGTGTCCTATGAATTCCATGTTTATATTTTTTGATTTGGGAAAAGAATGGTTTAGGTTTGGTTCAATTGATAGAGCTAATAATTTTCTAATTTTTATATGAACTTCAGTTATTTAAATCCATCTAATTTATCAAAATCGTCTTATTTACAAAAATTATTAATTTATGTTGTTTTTTAGATAAAAAGTGAAAAATGCTTAATTGTGGTAATTTAACATAATTTAGTCAGAAGGGAATTTTTAATAATTTCTAATAATAATAATTTAATTTAAGTAAGTATTTATTTTTAGGATTTATTGATTTATTTTATTTATGTTTTTCTTCAGTACAAAGTGAGGATTTGAACATCTAGATGTCTATAAAAAATCGTTGAATTTAGATACCCTTCCGGGAGGAGAGTGTGCACCGAACCTCCTTACCTGAAGCATAAATCGGTATACACACCTAAAATTGATGTTATTACACCTAGATATGAAATAGGACTAAAATTATCATTCTATAAATAAATTATATAGAGTTATTCAACAATTAATGTTTCAATTAAATGATATAAATTTAAAGAAGCTTCTGGCATTTCTCATCCAAAGAAAGTCAAAGTAAATATAAATTCCATAACATTATCTTGGAGTGTCCAATTGAAGTAATGTTTGGTTTTCACAAAGGAAATTTCATTTCCAGAATCCCATAATTAGGTTCCATGGTTTGATTCGAATATATAGTGTGACAAATAGGAGCCCAATTTCAGGAGATAGATTCTAGAGGGGAAGCTGTTGCACCCTTTTCTTTTCTTCTTTTCTTTTTATGTATATTATTTTTTACTTTAGTTTTATTTTCAATGTAATTTTAATTTATTTTTTTCTATAAAAAATATAATTCATGTATGGTATTTATTTTTGGGTCTTCTTCCACACCCCCACCTTTTTCTTGTTTTCTTTTCATATATTTCTTTCTCATTCCACCATGTTCTTATCTATTTTGATCTTAAAACACATGATCATCAGTAACTGATGTGAAGAATATACTGGGGGAGTAATATGGTTTTTTAAATAAAGGAAATTTTTTATACTTTTAGTTAATTGTAAGTATAATTTAATCTAGGTGTAATCTATACAGACCTGGATTTTCCATGTAACTTTTTTAATTATATGGAATTATTACGAGTTTGTGAAAATTGACAGCCCATGATTATGAGGAATGGAATGCTTGGAATTAATTTCCGAGCTTTATTGTATGGTATGTTTAGTAAACACGGTAGCGGTATTTTATATGTTTTGAAATGGCACTCAGATTATAAATTTAAAGGCACAGTTGAATCTGTAGCGCCTGGATTCTCTTAAGAGAGGCTTCACTTTGACAACAGTAGGCCGAGTGAAAATTTTATTTTTTTGGGCTTTTGAATGATTAATAAAATAACATGTTATGTTATTTTATTTCTTTTTTTTTCGACTACAGATAAGCACCAATGGTGGGACTGAGGACATTTCAATCCATTAATTGTCTTGACTCCTCCTTGTTTTAATCCTACCATTAGAATTTTGGTGGTTAATTAATTAAATGAAACTCATAAATTCCTTAGAATGTTAACCATATCTTCCCCCTTCTATTTATATGGAGCTTAGGGAGGGGAATTGGAATTCCTTCCCCAAGAGATGAAGCTCTAGATAAGTACAATGATGTAATCCACTTGGAGGACGAGACTTGTTTTAGCGAGCGGTGACGAGCGCCACTAAATCACAAACCAATGACAACTACGAAAGAGGTTCTGTCGATCGTCGTCACCGGACGTCTAATCCAGGTAGGGTTATTTTTGTAAATTTCATTTTATGAGATAAATTGTTGACCGCTTTATACAATCATAATGTGGAGGGAGCGGGCTAAACAAACCAGGGTCAGACCCTCCGCTTCAATGGTATTTTTCTCGTTATTCTGGAACAGTTTTCCAAACAGTGTGGAAGGATAAAACCGAAGGACACGAAATAGCGATGGTAAACCAAGTTCCTCATTGGCACTGATGACATCAAAAACAGACCATCTTAGAGTGTCTAGTGGCCCGTAAAAGAAACCATGGGTGCACCATGTCAGCAGCGGCCAATGCTAGCCAGAGGAGACCTGCAGTGACCAGTAGCGGGCAGTGGAAAGTGGTGTGCCATCGCACACTGCGGCAGCCAAGGGCGACCAGCCAAATCTGACTGCGCAGGGAAAAGACCGCACCCACAGGTGCCGCCTGCAACAGCAGGCATGACCAACGGGCCCCGTTAGGAGGAGGGTGGCGCGGCCCCCCACCACACCGCATTGGGGGAAGCCGATCGTGCAAATGGCTGAGCGTTGAAACCGGTGGATCAGAGCCCCACTGGATGGACAAAATGGACCCACTACTGCAAGGCCAATGGGAGAAAACAGTCTGCCTTTTGGCAGACTGGGCCAGACCCGCCGCCCAGTAGGACAGCATGGGTGGGTCGTGCACTACCCGATGGGTTGGGCCAGCCGCGGCCCTGGCCCGAAAAACAATGGGTCGACACAAACGGGCCGGACCTAGTGAACCAGGACGACCCTTAACAGTCCAAACCTATTCGGGGTCAGGTAGACCCTGGGCCCCGTTGCCTCTATCCAGTCTGACCGAGTCAGACCGGGCCCAGACCCAACTGGCCCCTGAATAATAAATACCCATTACTGAAGAACCATGTTTATATTTGACACAACATTAGTGGCATATGGACCCCTTTTGGGAAGCGGTCTCTTTGGAATATTAAAATGGGTCGGACCGAGCCGGGTAGGACCGAGTTGCGTTCACCTACAATTCACGGAAAGGGGCGTAACTGATAGACCAAACATGCAATCGATGTGTAGTTTTTGGCATAAGGACCCTTGTGAAAAGGTGGTCCTTTGTAGAGACTCTAAATGAGTTTTGAAAGATATTGATCTATGACATGGGATGGATCATACTTGAATCCAACCATGCTTTTTTTAATATAGTTTCTTTATCTCACAGACCGGGTGTCTGATCGACACACCATCTATCATGTTGGCACCCCTATAAACGGGCGGTCCCTTGGGTATGCTTTTGGTGGGATATCATACCGATTTGATTATGACCAGTGTCTTAAGAATCGGTTCTCCTATAGACAAGTGTCCTATGAGTTGGAATCATGTGACAAGCTGTCTTAGAAATAGCGACCCTGTGTGGATCAGCATCATAGAGACCCTCTATAGATCAACATCATAGCTACCCGACAAGGACCAATTTTAGTGCCGCCCATCGAGGATCAGTAACTAGTAACCCTGTGTAGATCAACATCGACCGAACCTATATTGATCAGCATCGAGCGACCCTTTTTTGGACCAGCATTCTAGTGACCATGTGTGGATCAGCATTCTAGTGACCCTGTGTGGATCAGCAGTATGCCACCCGATGAGGACCAGCATAAAATCGGCTCTTCATGGATCAGTGGAATATGCCCCTGTGTGGATCAACAATGGAACAACTGTTTCGTGGTTCAGTTGTGGAAACTTTCTAACAGAATAAAATGATATAGCTTATGACCGATCATCTTTATTCCTAATCTCTATGATGTATACCTAGTGTGAGCTGACTATTACTTCATGCTTGGTGATTAAGGTCTTGCTTTGTGGTATTTCATTTTTGTAACTCTGGGAGACCTTCAGGTGTCTTGGGGTCCCTAGTGAGTATTGTTACACCCAACACTACATGGGATTCAGCTACACCATGTTGTGTTATGTGCAGACAATGGACAACTTTTACTGAGGTTTTGGAGCCAGGCCTAGATGGTACTCAGAGGTGGACCTTTAGACGTGATGTGCCGCAGTGATGACTGACCGTGAGTTGTACCTGCCATTTAGGTTGGAACCCTGGAAGATGATTCCAAGAGCTGTTTTTTTGTAGCTTTACATTTCAGTTGGTCCTATATTCCACCCCCTTTACTTACAATACTTACACTTTTTTACTTTCAGTACACATCTTTCTACTTCTGCAGTTTTACTACATGGGTTGTGCTAATTGCATTATTAGAATGTGTTTTTGCAGGTTTAAAGGCAATTTCATCCCGTTTTTTAGGGATATGCCTTCCAGTACTAGTCCCCAACCCCTGGCCTATGGAAGGTGGGCTTGGGCTAGTCACTAGACAGGCCTCGGGGGATGGGTCATGGCATAATCCTCATTGTGGTTGTCTAAAGTTTATCTTCTTTATCTACAAACATTTTCCCTCGATTGAGTAGGTGGGAAGAGGTTGTGCTTGGAGATCGCTAAGTACAATTTTCATTCATAACTAGGTTATATTGATGAGTTCAAAAATATGATGTTTTTTTCACCATGCATATTTAAAGCTACTCAATGAATGTGGTCCCTAAAAATTCTCTTAAGAGAACTTCATTTCTTCTCTAATTCCACTCTTTTTATCACTGCACGGTAATTTTGAATGACTTTTAGTTTCATATTATTTTGGAATTTAATTTAATTTAATTTATTTATTTTATTTTATAAAACATAAAACAACAAAAATAATTAGTTCTTAGGAGAATTATATTAAGTAGGTGAACAAACTGAGAAATCTTCTTAAGTGAGAGGACCCTGGTAAGCCTCTATGTTGCACTAGGAAAACCTAGCAATTTCCTTTCTTCACACCCTACAATAATCATAAGTCAATTTATTTATATTTTTACCAAATACATCTTAAGTAAAAAAATTGATATCACTTATTGTTGACCATTTAACTAAATCGATTAATTTTATTCATATTCAATATAACATATATTTCGATCAACATTCTAAACATTATCCTAAAGAGATAGTAAGATTATATTGGGTTACTTTTTTTATTATATATTATTATAATAAATGGGTTACATATAATTTTGGAAGGAAATTCAGAAGTCATTTTGAACTAAATTACGTTTTAGTACATATTTTCACCCTTACATAATGGAAAATCAGAGTGAAAAATTAAAATTTTAGAGAATATGCTTCAATGTTTTTCATTGGATTATCAATGAGGTTATGATCAACACCTTTATTTGGTTAAATTTTCATGTTATAATATTTTTCATTAATGTATATAGATTTCACCTTTTGAATCACTATGTGGAAAGTAGTTTTGAATTAAATATTACAGGAATGAATCTATTTAAAATATAGAGATGTGTCCTAATAAGGTGACTAAGACAGATGAAAAGGTAAAATTAATTCTATTTATTTGAAAGAATATAAATGAAGGTAAAAGATTTATGTATATAATTGATTGTAAGATCTTACATTTGAGGTGTGAGATCATTTTTGTCTTAAATTATATCCTTGGAAATGTGTAATGTGTTTCTATAAGAAAGGGAATTTAATCCACTAAATTAATGGTCCATATAAAATCCTAAAAAAAGGGGGTTCTATTCGATGGTTGAGTAATCTTACATCAAAGTTTATATTAGATACATAATGTGTTTCATACTTATTTTTTAACGAAATATATATATTTTAAGTCTCATATATTGATCTTTGAAGTAGTATGGTTGGAGGAGAATATTTCTTATGATGAAAAAAATTGATTATCAATCATAGAGAAAAGTTGTTTAATAAAGTAACTACTCTTGTAAAAGTTCAATGAAATAATCATATGATTGATGATGAAACATGGGAACTTGAAGAATGTTTGAAGGAAAGGTATCCCGACCTATTTTTTAATGACAAAAAATTAATAGGATGTAATTTATTTAAGGGGAGGGAATCTGAAAACCAGTGTATTTTATTAACTATATTAATTTATTTAATTATTTATATTCATGATAATATTTTTTTTATAATATTTGAAATAATTTTATTATGATGCGGGAAAAGTATATGATTTTTCATTTTAAAAAATATATAATTTTTTTCCTACTTAATTGTTTTTCATGTATTATATTGTATTATTTAAAAGATGAATTTATAAATTATGGAAATTTTATACGATAGAATGGATAGAAAGTATAGTTTTTAGAACCACTGTGTGTTTTATGAAATCACCATTATATAAACATTACATAAAAATTTATGAAACATTAAGGACGTCTCTTTCATGATAATATACAATAAAAAAATAAAATTATTATTCAATTACTAAAAATTAATATATATGTAAAGATAAATATAAAATCATTTATTGATGTTGATGACATGATTGTGTATCATTGAAAATGTAAAATATGGAGTCTCCATGATCATATATATGAGGGAATAAAGAAATTATTGACTTAAAGGATAAATATTATGGATAAATATTTATTAATTTTAAATTTATAAATAAGATAGTTATCTAAATTCTTACTTAGCACTTATACATGGTAAGAAAGGTAAACATTCTTATCTAAAAATTTTATTATGATATAAATGAGAATAAATGATCATATGAATGATATTTAATGCATTTATGGATGTTATTAATTTATTACTAATAATAAATAAAAATATAATTATTCGAAAAACTTACTATTGACGTGGTGCTTTTGCAAGCAGGAGAAAAGTGAGAGTATGTGATTTAAAAAATATTTAAAATTATTATATTAGGATTTATAAAGGCCTTTTAAAATTTTTTGGAATAAAAATTATGGTAAATATATTTTTATGATGATGAAATATAAATTACAGGGTTTTCTATATATTTTTAAAATCAAATTATTTGAATATCACTAAAAATGTATTTAAAGGGAATTTTAATTTGAAAAATAATTTATAAATTGATAAAAGTATCATTAAATATTATATTGAGTCAATTGGTTTGGTAAATGGTCGTTCATAGAATATTTTAACCATTTTGAACCATTTTTCATTTTAAAATTTCATTCTTAATCCTTAAAGACAAAATATCTGCGAAAACTCAATTAAATTTTTTCTATAAAAACCTTCCAAAAACAAATATCATGTCCATTTTTATCTACACATTATATTAAAATAGCTCAATAAACTTATCTTTACACAATCATAAGTGTCTTACCTTACCAAAATCTATTTCTCTCTTGGATTTGGACTCAATCCAAAGCAGGTGGTTCAATAAGCAAGGTAGGTGTTTCCGAACCTCTTTCTTATTTATAATTTATGATAATTTTTTTAAAAAAATCATATAAAACATTACATATTTTAATTTGATGATTATATTTATATGGTATTTGAATATATATATTCCAAAAAATATGATATATCACTCATAACCTCTGATTGTACTCTATTTTTAATCCGTTTCTATGTCAAAATAACTGTTTTTCAAAAATGATGGGTTTTGTTACAATTCTCATCATACTATTTTAAATAACATGATTAATATTTAAAATTAAACATAAAATAGTATATTTCTTATGTTTTTATAAAATCCAAATGTTTATTGGGTTTTAAATTCTTTTAAAATCCTTCAAAAAATATCTCTCTACATGGTGGTTTTAAACTACCAAAGTGAATGGTGATGTATTCCGAAACTTATGTCTTCCATGGATATAATGAAAAATTAATTTTTTGATTTAATATAACATTAATATTAAATTAATTTTATAAATATTATTCTGAAATTTTATTGAACACATTATAATAATGAAATTAAATTTAGACAATTATAGTCTTTTTTAACCATTAAAAACATGATATTCAAGGTATATTCCCTTAATGGAGACTATACTACATCAATTGAAAAACCTTAATTTTTTAATGATTTTTAACCTAGATATTGACACTTCTATTGTAAAACTGTGATATTTTTATGAGATTTATTTTTTTAGTAATTTCATTCATGTCTTATGTTATATGAAACACCAGATTGTCTTGAGTCATGCAAGACATTGAGTTTCTATGGAATATATTTTTATTATTGAAATTACTTAAACAATAAAATTATAACCTAGCCATTAAAATGATGGGTATAAATGATATTAACTGACATATGAAAATATTATTTACACTTGTAGACATATTTATTAAAAAAACATTTAATGTTTTAATTGGGAATTTTTATGAAAATATGTTTTTCATGGCAGTTTACCAGTTTTATTTTTAATTAAATTTTGCAACTTATAAGTTTTGAATTTGGAAAAATGTAATCCAAATTTGAATTCAGAAGACCAAAATTGAATGAATATTTTCTTTTTCATTTTTTCCAATAACAATAGAAATGATTGGAAATTTTGTTACCATTGTAAAGGGTAAATTTGGAAATTTAGGTTAAATATAACATTGTGAAGATTGTAAAATGACATAAACAAATGAATAAAATTTATTTTATGAAGACACTTTAATACTTAACACATAAAGATCTAAATGAGGTTTTTCAATGGACACTTTTCCTTGGAAGTGACTTATATAATATTTTATTCAAAGAAAGACACAAAATGTCTTTTTCTTTGCCTTAAATATATCTTACGTGTCCATATAGGGACAAGATTAGGTTATTAATGAATATAAAGTATTATATTAAGATTTAAACATTTATTTTTATGATTTTAATTTATTTTTTATTTTTATATGTGAAATAATTATCTTTAACACTTATCCAACACTAAGGCAGTGCTTGTGAATACACCTAAAAAATAAAAAAATTGATTTTAATTAAAATAACAAGAACCATTAAAAGACCAAAATACTTGAATAAATCAGATTTGTTTATTATATGTCGATCTTAGTCATAAAATATCCATATTAATGACCATTTTGAGTAACATATAAAATATTATGACATTTATAATATTTTAAGAATAAATAATTTGTCACATTCATGATTTAATAAATATGACATTTTTAATATAAGTTTTTATTGAATATTTATCTGAATATAAATACTTTTTTAAAAATTAAATTATTTTTATTAATCTGATTAATTTATTTTTAATATTTAGTGATTCAATAATTACCTCAAACAATTACAAAATTATGACACATTCATTATTCAAAAAATGGAAAAATAAAATAAATAATGTTAAAAATATTAAAATTAATATATTTTGAATCAATTATGGTTATCCAAAAATTTTATAGATGAATAGGACATATTATTCATGTATTAATTTTTTTTCAAAGTTATATTTCTCTTTAGATTTTCATAAAGTAAATGAAATGAATACTGTCCAAATTGATACTAATAATATTTTATGAATATAATATTTTATTAAATTATTTAAAAAAGATTAAAATTAAAAAAAATATAAATTTATTATGGTAAGTTATAAAATTTTATAAATTGACTATTTATGGAAAATTTACTGAATATAAATAAAAATTAAAAAGTTTTAATATTAAAGAATTTATTATCGTAATTAAAAGTAAAAAAGGGTAAATTAAATGTTCTTTAAAATGTTGAGGTTTAAAATAATACTAAAACTAGTGAAAAATTTATTTTTTAATGATATTAAAACCTTATATAATATTATCATCTAATAAATTTTATTTCTTCTGGTATTTGGATTGATATTGAATTTATTAAAAATTAATAAATTTAAAATTCTAAAAGTGCCACTAACATCAATTAATAAAGGGAAGATCCTTCATCACATCTATAGATTAAATTGAACTTTATATCTCAATTAACCTCTAAAACCACTTCCCTTTTAAAATTATAGAGTTTATTTTATTCTCAAAATACCAACTCCAGATTTCTTTAAAGGTGATTTAAAGGATCAGTTTTGAAGAAGAGGTAATTGCTCTAATTGATCACTCTCCTTTTCGAATATTATATACCTCCTATAAATCAATTATATATGTCATAAAATAATAACTTTATAATCATAAATATTAATAAATGTTATAATTATTATGAACACACCACTATACGTCCCCTTTCCATTCGAATAAGAAATGAATGTATCACTTGTACGTGTGTGCGACTTACTGTATCCACGTAACGATACAGTTAATTTTCCATATCCATAATTTATGATTATGAATTATGATTTTTTTAATGTTTTTATAATATAATTATTAAAACATTATACTTCTATAATGATAATACCATATCTACCCTTTTACTGCCTAATCTTTTGTAAAATGATAACGTCGCTCATGCATACGTATAGTTTAACATATCTACAATGGGATGTGATTTTTTTTTCACATAGTTGGTAATAAGTATGATTGCTATGTATAAATATGATATATATATATATATAACATAAATATTATTTTTTAATGATAATATATCATATACTTTTCTTTCTTTTAATATGATAAGAAAATGAAAACATTAGTCATGTATATATATGGTCTACGGTATCCAGGAAAAGTGTATTTCATTTCTATATTTATAGATTATTAAAAATACATATGCACTTATTATATATGATATTTATATCAATATTATAATTCACTATATTATGAAATCATGATATAATTAAAAGTACAAAAAATAAAAAAAATAAAAACACGTGTGAAAAAAGTGGTCATTACCTGAAACGTAACATTAACATGAAAATTGTTGATAACCGGGTAATATAGTATCATAAGTAAATATAGGTGGTATGATATAATTTAATTAGGTTCTGTGATATATTTATAATAAGATTATATTTATTATAAAAGTGTTTTTCATGTGTATGAAGAGTTTCAAAAGATAAGGTTAGCGATTTGTTTTCTCATTTTTCTTTTTGTGGATCACATGTCTTATACACTACTTGCTTATTCAGCATGGTGTATATATTACCCATGAATTTATTTTAAGATTTTATCCAAAATATTATACAAATTTTATATCCATATAATTTTCTTTATTTCATGGGGCATATGATTCTACTAATTGTAAAGTGATGGGTATTTATCTCACAATCTATAGAATATTTGGGATTTTTTCTTTTTAAGTCTACCTTTGAGAATATTCGTCTCCCACATCCATGTTCTATAAAAACTTTTTTTATTATTATCCTATTTATTTTTAAATTCATTTCAACAATTTTTACTTTTTATGACACAGTATGAAATTAATAGTTTTCTTATTTTCATAATGAGGTACTTTGTGACTTTTCAAGTAAAAATACCAAAGGAATGTTTTCATAACTTATATGGAATGAATGGATTTTTTTTATTTCAGGAAACCTTAATACCATTAATCATAAAATTCAACCGTACTAGTTAATCCTTGGTCACTAAATTTGGTATTATAGTAAAGGCATAGTCAACCTTTGGAAACTTGTATGAGAAAAAAATTTTGAGATCCCTATAGATAATTCAAACAATATATCTAGGGATTTAATTAATTATATGTATAATTATAGGTTACAATCCTATAGTTTTTTAATAATCATGAATAATCTTGGATTAAAACTAAGGTTTCGTGGATAGAAATATTATATGTAATTTCAATTGACTATGTGGTTCTACCCCTATGAGAAGTATTGCTCACACATTAATTTTTAGTTTTAGTCAATTATTAGAACCCGAATGAACTATATTAATGATAAATACGATAAGAAAATAAATTATTTTTCTCCTGGGGAACTAAATGTATTGGGGGTAGGAATGAGAAATCTTCATTATATACTCAGACCACATTCTCAAGATATGAGTCATGCTGGAGATCCAAATGAGCAAAGAAGGAAACTACATTTTATTGAGTCCTTCATGAGGTAGTGTCTACATTATATCAGTGGATCTTGTGATCCACTAGTGGAATAAGAAATGGATCAGTACCACTAAAAAAATATTTTTAGATCTCCAATTTTTATAATAAGGGAAAACCATTTTGGATGTCGATTGTTTTTTAGGTGATGTGGATTGGTCGTGGGATCTCATTAAGAAGACGAGGATACATTATGAAATACAATATATGGAATGGGATGATTTCAATAATGTATTTTTTAATATGTAATTTCCTTTTGTTATTCAAATGAATATGGATAATGGGTTTCTTGAACTTAAAAAAAGGATGATGAATCTGTTGGTCCTACAAAAATAAAATACAAGACTTATAAGGTATTATTTTGGAATTATCCTTAAACTAGAGAGTAATGGTGACCAATTCTTTAATAAATTAAAACCAAGTCTCTAAATGGAATCATATATAGGGAATTCAGTAGATATGAGGAATCGTTCTATGTGATCGTAATGTTTATTTGGATATTAGAGTTACCCACCAATCTTATGTGATTGATAAGTAGATAAAAATTAAATTCAAAGGAAAATCTAAAAATCATATTGAAATGAAGATGATATTACCTTCATTCTCAAAGTGTGGAATGAAATATAGATTAAAGTTTCTTAATGCCACTAGTAAATATTTTATGTTTGGGAAATATGGTCATCAAGAAATTGACTCCTGAATTGGTGGAAAAAAGAAAAATAATCATGAAAATAGAGAAAAGGTTGCACATAATTCACCTATCACACATTAATTTTACAGGTTTAAGGAAAATAGCATTATAAATTTCATTTTCATAATCCAATAGTTATTGATGATGATAAACCTCATTAACCTCTTAAGGAAAATGAAAAATGAAAATCAAATGAAATCGCTATTAGCGATGCTAAGTAAAAAATGAAGTGGTGGAATTATTAACTATTTTGGAAATTGAATTAATGAGTAGTGTTGTTAGGAGAACTTTTATAAAAATGTGGAATATTGAAACATCTATTTATTGGTCCACTTTAGTTTTACCATAAGGATTTATTAGCTATGTTCAATGGTAATGGTATTAATGAAATGTGATTGAGTTGCTAAGGTGAAATTTTTAAAAACATGGGATTAATGGAAGGAAAACCCATAATATGTGCATGATGATGGTATAATGAAATATAGATGTTTGATTGTGATAAAATAAATATTATAGTACTGATGACCTTGGCGATAATTTTATGACAAGGCGGTTTATGATATCTTGGATTGAGTTTATATATTTTTTGTATTTATGGTTTGAGGAAAGAGTTAATTTTTGAATGCATGAATTTTTTCACTATGGTATTATGGTAATTCAGTTTATTAACTTATTTCAATAGAATACATGATAAAATTCATCACTTGTTTGGTGTTGGAAATTAAGAGCTATGTCAATTTTTTGGGGGGATTAATAATAAGTTTACTTTGGAGATATAATAACCTTCTTTAGAATGTTTTTTATTTTATTTCTTTTAGAGGATCATAAAGGTAACCATTTATGAAATTTTTTATGTGTAAAACTAGATGAGGTTTTAGAGAAAAAATTATTATGTCTCCATATAAGGATTTATGCATATTGGAAAATTTGTGATGATATGTTATCTAATGATATATGGAATGACCTATCATTACATTTATGGGTCTCATGATCTATTAATGATTCATGAATGATAATTTATCCTTAATTTCATGTAATAATATATGAAGTGTAAATTGATCAAGGCTTAGTGAAATGATGATATTACTCATACAAAATCAAATATGTATTTTTCCTCATAAATATTATTTAACTCTAGGGAAATGATCTTGAAACCAAAAAGGTTATCCTAATACCTTATCTTATGATGAATCAAATAGTCCCTTTGAACATTATAGATTTATGGATTTCTAACTATTAACTTCTTCCAAACCATGTTATCCATCACTCTTGATTAGAACATGATACTTAGATTTCTCTTCCATGTCTATGTTATTTCTTTCCAATTATTTTCTCTAATGTGGAAAACTAGTTATTATTTACTTTAAGTAACTGTTAAGTTTTATACTTTCACTTCTTACATGGAAGTTTTAGTATTCAATTTTACGATGTGGATTTCTAGGAAATAAACTTTTAATAAATAATCATTTTATAATCGAAAGGAATTTCAAGAGAATATTCATTTTAAGGGGGTAGAATAAAACACCCCAATATTTGTATTATATATATATTTTTAATAATTTTTTTGATTTTATTTGTTTCGTGAAAAATTGGGTTACCTTGTGTAACCATCTACATTAAGTTACTATAAAATATCTTTCCATTATTTTAAATATTTAAATAGTCCAATTATAAAATTGTCTTCATAATGACACGTATGAACAAAATTAACTAAATTATAAAACAATTGTCTACACATGTTGTAACATCTTAGGAAAATAAAGAATAAAAAATTTTCATATTTATTAATATTTAATAATTAAATATTGATTTTACTTTAAAGGGGTTTCTATGTTCGATAGCGTACCCGATACGCATCAAAGAGTTTCCTTGAAATCTTACATTGCACACTAGTAATAAAATAATATTATTTTAAATGGTAGTTAACACGTAGCCATTTTATTGGCATGAATGAAAAAAAATAACTAAAATATTATTATATATGTTTTTAAATGTTTTTACATTTATCCAATAAAGCATAAAGGCTTAAAAAATGAAAATAATTCTATTTTATTCATATATACTCTAATTTTCACTAAAGGTCCACTTATCGCCTTTTGATGGGGAACTGTCATTAAATATAGTTTTGGTCACTCTTATACTTTTTATTGGACCAAATAAAACTCTTCTTTAGAATCGAGACATCAAAATTTACTTTGTGTAAATTTTTGGTATTTTTCCGATAAAGTTCATTTTTTAATAAATAGTGAACAATGTTGTATTTTAATTCAAAACCTCTTCATAGTCTAATTTTTTTATATGATTATATTATCTTTTTAATTGGTTTTACAGTGAAATTATTATATATTTTTACCATAAAATCCAATAGTGGTCATTGTAATTGATTTCATCTTGAAATTGGACTTAAACTAGTGTCAATCTTTTGATACTTATTGTTTCATAAAAACACACTATTTGTTCTGACTGCGGGAATTAATTATTAAATTAATTAATGTAACTTATATGTTTTGAATTTTGTGAAATAGACATCATTTTTGAATTCGTAATATCAAATATATCTTAGGGTGAATTTTTGGTATTTTTCTGAAAAACATCAATTTTTGATGAATAGTGAAACCACTAAGTGGTACTTAAAAAAACTGATTTTTCGTTTAAATGAAATTTTACCACCTCTATGTTATGAATTTAAAAAATACGACATACATGGTTGTCATTAAGAAGTAAAATGTGGTTCAATAGGATTAAAATAATTTTTTGGTGAATAGTAACTTTTAAGTTTTAATCGCGATTAGAGGTAATTAGTGTAGTTTAAGGTAAAAATAATGTTTTAATAATATTAAATGGCCTAGAAACATGTCCTTCCCTTATTGGATGTATCATGGCCGACCAAGAAAATCAATGGGTCGACTTGGGGACCCCATGGATCCACTTTGGTAGGAAAATGACATCAATAACTTTTTATTTAAAGATAACATAAAAATGTCAGAAACATGAGTTGTTTTACTAAAACAATTTTTAAATTGGGTTATACAAGTCATATTTTTGACCATAAATATTAATTATAAATCTAAAAATATTTTCTACCTCATGGTATTTTTTTATAATCTTTAGACATTAAATAAATTAAATTATTTATGACACCATGTTGATGCATCGATTACCTCATTATTTAACGATTTAAATGAAATGGAAAGATAATGTAAAATCTAAGCCCTACACATGTCAAAACCCTAATGGATGGGTGAATTTAGAACTCTTATAACCTTATCCTCTAAATATAAAATTTTGGGATCTTTTAAATCCAAAAAGAATTTTATAATAAAGTAACTGTTTATAACTTTATAGGAGTGCCCCTCCTCTCCTCTTATAAAAGGCCCCCACCACTACCACCTTACACACACCTCTCAAGAATTTGGCTCAGCCAAAACCTGCCCATTTTGTCTCCCCACATCCCTCTCTTACTCCTCGAATCCTCACTTTGGGAAGAAGTCTTTCCGAGGAAGTTTTTGAGCACAAATAAAAAAGGGTTACCCGTTTTAAAGGTAGTGTTTTCTCTTGTGTTCTTATGATTTATTTTGCATCTCCGACCCCCGAAACTCTTTTTATTCATTTCTTTTGTAACAACACCAGTATCCTCAATACACTAGGATGTTTTTATGATAAGGTTTCGAGCTACACTTAAACACACCTACATCTAATGGTTAAAGAACATATTGTTTCTGTGGATGGAGAATTTCGGCCTCACGAAACAATGATTGTTCAACACTCATATAACACCTTCAAAGGTGGCCATCAAGATGACACTATATTTATATATGATATATAATATTTTTATGTTTTAATTAAGCTTCTGTATTTTTCATTTTTGAAATACCTTTATGGTTTCCATTATTGGTAAACGCGATATCTTCATTTTAGGAAGTGCGGACTACCGCCCCCTCAATGTGATTTGATTCGTTAATACCATATGTGGTATGTATAAAGGATAAATTTAATGATATTATATATTATATTATTCTGGAATTATTATATACCTTTATATCATTATGATTTCACTCCATTAAGTAAGAAAGAGAAATGAAAGTATCGTTCATGTATACGTATGACTTACCGTCTCCATGAACGGTGAATTTCATTTCATACCTCTAAATGTTATGTAATATTATAAATGCATGTGAATAATGTATATATATGATATATATTATATCTACATCATGAATATTATTCTGTATATAATGGATAGTTTACCCCATGAACAACCTGTAATTATAAAGAGTTTATTTTAGACTCAAGTACCAATGATCGACAAAACGACCATTATTAACATAAATAATTAAATAGTGTTCATAACACAGTAATAAGTAATATAAAAGGAATAATAAACTTTAAAAAGGTTCTTAATCAAGTAGAAATTAACTCAAGTTTATTATTCAGGAGGTTAATGAACAATCGAGTCAAGTCAGACCCGAGGTAAGGGACATCGTCTCAATCTCCTTTCATTGAGGCATATTTTGTTTTATACAGAACTCTCTTTTATATGGTGTATAAACCCATTTGACTTTTATGTTTATTCAAAAGGAATATTTTTATATGAATAATTTACTAAATGGCAAAAGGGAATTTTTTTTGTCGTACGTATGCGGTGACAACGACTTCTCTTCCGCCATGACCATTATATGAGATTCGGCTTCCTCTACAAGCCATACCTTTTTTTAAAAATTAAAAATAAATAAAATGTTTTACTTTTATTTTATTTTGGTATTGAAAATGGTTTCCTTAATGTTTTTATATCAATTTGTTGTATTGATATCTTGTGATTGAAATGTGAAAATGTTTTTCTTCCTTTATGCATGTTTTATGTGATATGATTATGTTATGGTTCTTGGGAATTATTATGAAGACGGGTGGTTCCATGAGAAACTAAGGGCGGGTTAGCCCGATATAGCTCTCCAATGTATTGGGTAACGTGATGGAGTTAAACGTTAATGTTTCTACGAAGAGATTTAGGGAATATACTGTGATGGTTATTCCAAACATAACCAAGAGGGTTACTCCCTATGAAAGAATGTTATGAATGCCTCAAGTTACCTTTATGTCTTATGATTTCTATAATTTATTCATGATTTTATGAGGTATGTTAAATTGCTTATGTTTTATGAGTAAAGTATGATTTTTTTGATTGTTATGTATACATGTACTCATGTTTCCTTTCCATATTTTTATATCCCTTACTGAGCTTTTTATGCTCATCACAAGTTTTTGAAATGCTTTTCACAGGTCAATGGAAAGGTACATGATGTGATGATACTGTCAAAGAAGTGTCAAGAAATAATCCATGTTTTATTTTAAATATGTTTCCATTGATGGGAAAAAATAGTGCTGTCTTTTATGTAACCACTTTGTTTATATGTGGAATGTAATGCATGTTTTATGATCTAATTCTCTAAAACTCTAAACTTGAAAAGATCCTCAATGTGAATTATTCATTTAATTCAATATTAAGTAAGGTTTAAGGCTGGGGCCTTTTAGTCGGTATCAGAGGTCGGTTTAGACAACTTTAGGTGTTAGCAAATTGTTAAATTATAAATTAATTTATGGTATGATTGAAATGATATAGCATTCAAAGAGTACCATGTTTCTTCGCCTAAGATATTTCTGTGTTCAGAATGGTTTTATGTAGAGGAAACAAGGAAGATATGATGGGATGACATCAGGAGGAAGACAACCTTCCAAATCAGCAACCTAATATGGTCGAAATTGGAACTGAACAGTTTGTTTCAGTAATGGCGCAGAAGACTCACGCGATAAATGGTGGCGGTATCCATGCACGATAACTGCCAGATCAACCGCAGAGGAACATGTCAGTGGTGGAACATTTCATGAGGCAACATCGCCCATCATTCAGAGGATCATCTAACCATCTTCTAGCTGAATGGTGGATTAAAGCACTGGAGATGATTTTCGATGTCATGGGGTGTTCAGACAATCAAAAGGTTAGTCATGCTATTTACCGTTTGGAGGCTGAGGTAGATCAGTGGTGGTCAATGGTTAAAAATACCAGGGATGCTGATGAGATTGATGCTCTCGAATGGGATGAATTCAAAGGTATGTTTCTTTAGAAGTATTTTCCTAAGGGTGTTCAAATTAGGATGTAAAAAAAATTCTTGGATTTGAGGCAAGAGGAAAACTCAGTGGCTGCCTATGAAGAGAGGTTCACTAGATTGGCAAGGTATGCTCCAAATTTTATATGAGACCTTGATAGTAAAATCATTCGTTTTTACTCAGGATTAAAGCCAAAATATTGAAGGGCTTTAGCTTCTTGCAACTTCAAGAGTTATGAAAAGTTTGTTCGATGTGCTGAGATGGTGGAAATGGAGTTTTCCGATGATCAAGTGTTCTATAACAACCAACAGAAGAAGAGACTGAGGTGGTAGGAGAAAGGAAAGAATTTTTCAAAAAGGTCTGACGGTAAGAAAACTAAGTTTCTAGTTTGTGATAAATGTCGTAAAAGGCATGCTGGGGAATTTCTTCTGAATTCTGGAAAGTGCTACTGATGTATTAAGATGGGACATAAGGCTCATGATTGTACTGAAAAAGATCAAGGTGATGGTAAGTCCAAATTTTATTTTTAGTTAGTAAAATGTTTTAAGTGCAATGAGATGGGTCACTATGAAAACGAGTGTCTGACAAAGAGCTCGAGTGATGGGAAGCAGTTAGACTACAAGAAAAACGGGGTGGTGAAATCCATTGTAACTACTTCAGCAGATGTTGGACAATAAAATGAAGTGGTATCAGGTACATTGTTTGTTTTTTAGATTATTCCATTGTGTTGTTTGATTCGGGGTCTACACATTCTTTCATCTCTGAAAACTTTTCTAGTAAAATGGGAATACCATCTCAAGAAATGACTCCTGAACTTGTGGTAAAAACACCTGGGGGAAATGTTGAGGCAAAAAGAATTTATAAGAATCTTCATATCCTTATCCGTGGAAAGAACCTACTTGAAAGCCTTATTGTTTAAACTCTAGTAGAGTTTGATGTTATCCTAGGTATGGATTGGCTCTCTATTTACCATGCTAAGATTGATTGTTGTGCTAAAGAAGTTTCTTTTCAGAAAGGATTTCTGTTTGTGTACAAGAATGAACACTTACTGTTGATAACATATCAAGAGGCTGAGAAACTTGTAAAAGATGGAAATGAATGTTACCTTGTACATATTGTTGAAAACAAAGGAACTGTTTAGATTAATGATGTACCAGTGGTAAATGAGTATCCAAATGTTTTTACAGATGAGTTTCCTGGAATAATACCAGATCGGGAAGTTGAGTTTACTATTGACTTAGTTCCTGATTCTAAGCCAATTTAAAAACCCCCTTATCGAATGGCTCAAATTGAACTTTTATAGTTGAAGGATCAATTGCAAGATTTATTAGAGAAAGTTTTCATCCGACCTAGCACATCACCATGGGGTGCTACTGTTTTATTTGTTAAAAGGAATATGGTTCAATGAGACTTTTCATTGATTATAGAGCCTTGAATAATATCACTGTTAAGAAAAAGTATCCTTTGACTCATATCTATGATTTGTTTGATTAGCTCCAATGAGCTCAGTATTTTTCGAAGATTGACCTGAGGTTGGGGTACCATTAGTTGAATGTAAAAGAAGCAGACATACCAAAGACTATGTTCTGTACTAGATATGGCCATTATGAATTTGTAGTAATGCCTTTTGGGCTAACCAATGCACCTGCTGTATTCGTGGACCTTATGAATAGAATATTCTATGAGTTCTTGGATAAGTTTTTGGTTGTTTTCATTGATTATATTTTGGTGTTTTGTAAAAGTAAATAGGATCATAAAAGACATTTAAGGGTTATTTTTTAAACCTTAAAAAATGAAATTGTATGGGATGTTTAGAAAGTGTGAGTTTTTGTTGCAACAAATTTCATTCCTTGGTCATATTGTTTCTAAATATGGGATGACTATTAATCCTGCAAAAAAAAGGTTTTTGAAAAATGGCCAAGACCCACAAATGTAACTGAGATTCATAGCTTCCTTGGTTTGGTAGGCTATTACCGAAGGTTTTTTAGAAATGTTTCATGGTTATATATTCTAATGACTAAGCTAACTTGGAAGGGTGTTAAGTTTACCTGGACAAAAGAATGTGATGACTGTTTTCATGAACTAAAAAGAAGATTGGTGAATGCTCCAATTTTGGCACTTCCTTCCAGGAATGGTGAGTTTGTTATATACAGTGATCCTTCGTTGAAGGGAATTGGTTGTGTCCTTATGCAGAATGATCAGGTAATTGCTTATGCTTCACGACAGTTGAAAACTCATGAGGTAAATTACCCTACACATGATTTGGAATTAGCTGTTGTTGTATTCGCTTTAAAAATTTGGAGGCATCATTGTTATGGTGTAAAGTGTGAAATATATACCTATCAAAAATGTTTAAAGTATATATTCACTCATAAATAATTGAACATGAGATAGCGGAGATGGCTAGAATTAATCATGGATTATGATTGTACAATTCATTACCATCTCGGAAAAGAAAATGTAAGGGAACGGACCCTCCTGGCCCATTACTTTTCCAATGTGAGGTTCCACCAAAACAGTGGCACCGTGAAGGTGACACCATGAGGGTGGAACCGTGACGGTGGCACCGTGACGGTGGCACCGTGACAGTGGCACCGTGAGGGTGACACCGTGTCCCCTCGCTGAGCCTTTCGTTCATCTTCTAGTACCTGACTTTTCCACTCCTGTAACGTAAGTTTCGATGTAAATTAATTCTTTTACTCATTTTAAAACCATTTAAAGCCCATAATTAATTCCAAAAAATCCCGAGGGACCTCCGTATGTAACTACCCAGCCGCGTGGTCAGCACACAACCCCCTCGGCTTACGCGGTTACACGTTCTCACCTCAACCGTCCGGGACTCTTATAAAATAAGGGTTAGTTGTGGTTTATCCTTTCCTTGATCTTGGATTATCACAAACTACTTGTGGTGCATCAGGTACATCGTTATCCGTAATGTTCCGCACCTGGCCTAAGCATCGATCATCTATCAACAAGTAGGGAATTTCTCCTTCACCTCTCTCTTTTGTGTATCATGCGGGGTGGCCGTGCTTTTGTTTCTGTAGAACTGGTTGGACCAAACTTAATGAAGATAATAAACGCAGATCTAAAGAATGAAGGGGAAGGGGTTGTAATTTTCGTTTCTGCATTATATTGTGATTATCTTTCTGAGTTGTGCTGGCTTACGCCTTCTGAAAATTCATGGCTGTTGGTGGTCTTTCCATGTGCAGTAATGAAACCATCATATGTTTTAAATGGGTTGTTTGTAAATGTGAACTCCTGCTGTGAAATTGGTTAATCACATATATACGGCTGAATAAATTCAAAGCACTATGATCAACCCTTCTGTGATTACTCCCGGTTAGAACACACAGAATTTGAATCATGGAGTGTGTTAAGTTGTTTAAATCTGAAAATCTCTGACTTGTGTTGGTGGTGGTAGTTGGTTGTTTTCCTTTCGGGCCGATTGCTGGAGATATGGGAGGGGATGGGATCCCCTGTTCTTTTATACCCTCGATGGTTGTGTGAAATTTGGGGATGAAATCTCCTTTTGGTATGGATTCAGTGGTTGTGAGTTTTAAGACCGGGTGGATACTTGTGTATATCATGAATTGGGGTGGAATCTTCTGTTGTTGTGAACCGAGTATGGGTGTTATGGTTGTTGCTTGATTTTTTACCTTCCTGGACTTATGCATACGCCTACTAGTTTCCTAGTAGTGCTTAAACATAAACATTATTACTGAAAGTGAAATAAGAAAGGGGAAAATGGGTTGTTAGCATGAGTCGTGACTCGGACTTGAGTGTTGTTGTGATCTGTAGGCTCTTTGAAGAAAAACCTAGCTTGGGTGAGTGCTTGTTACCTATATATATATACTTGTAGCTTTGTGTTTATTATTCGCGCCCCACCCAAGTTGAGCACTTAGTGCCGAACACCCCCATTTCATGGGGGAGAGTGTTTTTCCCAACACTATTTTTAGTGGTTGGTTATTAGCTCCTTTTCTTCTCCCTTTCCTGGATATCCCAAGTATCTTTGGGCAGACAATGATTGCTTGATGTCCATTATTAGCCCAAGAACCTTCGGGTGGGGTAGTGTGGTGGTTGGCCAGGTGTGTGTGGCAGGTGGTTTCCCAAGTTTCTTTGGGATGAGGCCCAGGTGTCTTCGGGCGTGGTGGTGGTTGCTCTGGCCTAGGTGATTGCAGTCATGGTTATATGTGACAGTTGAGGCCCAGGTGTGTGCGGGTGGGATTTTAGTAGTGGGACTGCATGTGGTTGTGGCCCAGGTGTGTACAGGCAGGAGTGGTAGTGGGACTGCGGTGAGAATGGCGGGATTGTTCTGATGCGTAGGATGTCTCAATATCCAGTGGGAAAGTGGCATGGGGTACCCAAACATCGATGTGCTCTTAATATATATATTACTTGACTTGCGTTATTTGGGGAGTGTGCCTTGGTGAGGCCTGGTGTGGATAGTTTTCCTTGTTAGGTGTTTGGTTTACTCTTTTTCTCATGGGACTTTAGTACATTCCCCCACTTGTGCACGAGAGTCTTTGGTTTGCCCTACTGAGTGTACATGTATGCTCACCCTATGTATATAAAACTGCTTTCAGGTTTCCAGGAGGACTTTGGTGATCGAGCAGGACCGTACTAGCTCAGACCTTTGGGGCAGTTGCATTTGATGTTTTTCTTCTTTTGTACTTACCTTTGTTGTCGCCCTTGGTACTTTGTGGCTTTACATTTAGAACATGCATGTGGGAATGGTTTATTTATTTTGGTTTTACTTTTCTTTTACCTTGGTGTTGTTGAGTTTCATCATCTCATCTCTCGATCTTATAAAACAAAAAGGGGTAATGTCTTCCATTTGTGAGAAATCTCTATACCCTTGGTGCTAGTTGCCACTCCGGGACCAATTGAAGGCGGGTCTCAGGGGTCATTATCTCTCCTTCAACTTAAAGAAGGAAGGGCCTGGAAATCTGTTGACCCTTCCCTCCTTTTGGTGAAGGTGGGTCATGACAGAATGGTATCAAAGGGAGGTGGTTGTGAGATAGAATGTAGTCTGGAGTTAGGCACAGTGAGGATTTCATGGGATGGTAAGGCAACAATGTTGGGTGACCTTGGTGCATGAATTAGGCCAGGGAAGACCGGCTAGGACACGGGATTTTAGGGCCCCCCGTGATCCGATGCAAGGACTCTGGACCTACCGAACGACCAAGTGAGGCCACACTGATTGTAGGGTAGAGACCCTAGGAAAGGTACATGCATCATAATGACTTGTGTTCTTGTGTTTTTAGGATGTCTTGGGGATTAAGAATGAATTTAAAATTTTAAGAAGTTTTAAGAACAATATTTTGCACTACTTGGGCTTAGGCATTCCTTGTTTACCTTGCAGCTATGGCACCTGGAAGGCGACCACGTGTGGTACATGCGATCGAGGCCCCAGAGACTACTTTGGCCGATCGGCCGAGAGCTGATCCAGAGGAAGAGGACGACCAGTGGAAGAAGACTCTTCGAGCCTTCCAGCGACAGGCCCTCGAGAAGTATGAGGGCAGCACATCTGATATGAAGATGGAAGGCAGCTAGAGGAGCTAGTTATAGACTTTGGCCTGATTCGGGCCCCGACCAAGTACTGGGTTCCTCTGGCCGTTAGCCAGATGTGGGGAGTGGCACGTCAGTGGTGGATGATTTACCTGGGGGAGAAGAGAGAGTCTGAGGTGGCTTGGGCGGATTTCAATAGGGAGTTCCGGTCGGAATTCCTCTCCTCGACGATGAAGGAAGAAAAGAGGCAGGAACTACTCTCCCTCCAGCAGGGGAGTATGTCTGTAAGGGAGCTAGGGATCACGTTCAAGGACCTCCTACGTTTTGGTCCGGACCTCTTTCCCGACGAGGAGTCTCGGGCAAGACGTTTAGAGGAGGCGCTCTGACCCTCCCTCCAGTATGTTGTTACCCCCTTTACCATGCCGACGTACTTGGAGGTCCAGAAGAAGGCCGAAGTGGTGGAGAGGATGCATTCTCTAGGAGGAGTGTCGTGAGAGGGGATCTATCTGGGACCATCAAAGGGGAAGGCCGTCAGCACCAGGCCTCCAGCCTCAGGACCCTCCAGGTTCCGACCAGCAGGGAGTAGACCACAGCAGTTTCAGTTTCGATCCCCCGGCCCTTGCCCTTTTCCTTCGGGCTCAGGACCGCGGTGCTTCATCTATGGGAGCCCTGGACATCTACGGAGTCAGTGCCCGGACCGGGTGCAGTACGGTGGTGGTGGAAAACCCCACCACCCGCCCCAGCAGCAGCTTCCATCCAGACCTTTCCCGCAATAGCAGCAGGGACAGCGAGCTCCCGCTCCTCTGAGGGCAGACGTAGGAGGAGGAGGCCGACCTCAGGGCTCTCCACATGGTCCTCGACCAGGGCATGGTCGGGGAGGTGGCCGACAGCTGAGAGGCAGGGGGAGCTAGGCATGGACAGTTACACGCCGTAGAGGCATCAGTTCCAGCAGGGATGGAGGTTCTTCAAGGTACGATCAGTCTGTTTAGCACTCTTGCTCATTCTTTGTTCGATACCGGAGCTTCGCACTCCTTTGTTTCACCCATTCTAGCCCGTGCATTGGGTCTAGATGTGGAGAGACATTCAGTTCCCCTGGTGTTGAGCACACCAGTCGGAGGTCAGACCGACTTGTTGTTTGTTTGTCGGGGATGTAGACTGATGATAGGGCCACATCAGTCGGTTAGCGATCTTCTCCTGCTACAGATTCAGCCATACGATGTCATCCTAGGCATCTATTGGCTATTTTATGAGTGTTCCATCATCGACTATTTCCGAAGAAGGGTGCTGTTCTCAGACTTGGACGGCCGGCGTGTTACCTTCACTAGTGAGCGGAGCAGTCCGAAGGGAAACAGGAGAGAGGAACCTCTACTCTCCTTGTTGACCGAGCTGACAGTGGACTCAGTAGATGCTGAAATGGTTGAAGTACCAGAGATCGTCTGAGAGTTTATGGACATCTTTTCTGAGGAGGTGACGACTCTACCCCCTCGGCGTGATATCGAGTTCGGGATAGACCTGCAGCCCAGCGCTCGTCGAATCTCGATGGCTCCTTACCGGATGGCACCTTCGGAGCTACGGGTGTTGCGGATCCAGATTGATGATCTGATGAAGAGAGGTTACATCCGACCGAGTGCATCACCATGGGGTGCTCCGGTTTTGTTTGTAAAGAAGGAAGATGGTGGTCTTAGGTTGTGCATAGACTACAGGAGGCTGAATCAGGTGATGATCAAGAATCGCTACCCTCTTCCGAGGATAGACGATCTTTTTGAACAGCTGAAAGGGGAAGGATGGTTCTCGAATATTGACCTATGGCCTGGGTATCACCAGCTGAGGGTGAAAGAGAGCCACATCCCGAAGATGGTGTTCAGGTACAGGTATTGACACTTCAAGTTCCTAGTCATGCCCTTCGGTGTTACGAACGCCACGGCTGTGTTCATGGGGCTTATGAACTCCATCTTCTGGGAGTACATTGATCGATTCGGGGTTGTTTTTATCGATGACATCCTTTTCTACTCAAGATCAGAGGAGGGCCATGAAGAGCACCTGAGGATAGTTTTGGAGGTCCCCCGACAGCGCCAGCTCTATTGGAAGTTGTCAAAATGCAAGTTATGGACACGAGAAGTGCACTTCCTCTGGCACGTGGTGTCCGATCAGGGGGTATCAGTGGACCCATCAAAAGTTGAGGCAGTTTTTTCTTGGGAAGCACCCAAGAATGTGGCGGAAGTCCGAAGTTTCCTCGGGCTGGCGGGTTACTAGAGGAGATTCGTACCCAACATCTCCCGAGTTGCGGCCCCTTTGATGGCTCTGACCAAGAAGGACCAGGCTTTCGTATGGAGTGAGCAGTGCCAGTCATCCTTCAGCTATTTTAAGGAGAAGTTGGTTAGTGCCCCAGTGCTAAGATTACTAGAAGAAAGAGTGACCTATGAGGTGTTCTGTGATTCTTCCGGATAGGGCCTGGGATGCGTGTTGATGCAGCGACAAGGGGTGATCTCTTATGGGTCTAGGAAGCTGCGTTCCCATGTGCGTAATTACGCCACCCACGACTTGGAGCTTGCAGCGGTCGTTTTTGCACTAAATTTATGGTGGCACTACATCATCGGGGAATGCTTTGTGGTCTTCACAGATCACAAAAGCCTGAGGTATATCTTCTCCCAGCGGGAATTAATCTTGAAACAGCGGAGATGGGTGGAATTACACTAGGATTACAACTTCGAGATCTCTTATACTGAAGGAAAGGGCAATGTGGTGGCTGATGCCTTGAGCAGGAGGACACAGAAGGATGCGGTCCGAGAGTCGGTGGATGCCTGGAAGGCAATGGAAGAGTTGGCTGCCTTACACCTGGATGCGAGGATGGATAGCGGCAGAGGCTGCCAATATCAGATGATAGTGCAGTCATCTCTATTTCGAAAGGTGGAGGAGTCTCAGTGGGGAGACCCAGAGTGCAAAGTGATGCGTGACCGGGTTGACTAGGGCAATGCTCCAGAAGGATGGACAGAGGATGGTCAGAACCGGATGCTTTTCCAGAAAAGGTTTTTTGTTCCAGGGGTGATGCGCGGCAAGGTTCTTAGTGAGTTCCACAACTCACCTCTGGAGGTACACCTTGGAGTTTCCAAGATGTACCAGGGGATGAAGAGGCAGTTCTGATGGTCTGGAGTTAAGCGAGCGGTGGCAGAGTTTGTGGCCAAGTGCTTAGTGTGTCAGCAAGTGAAGGCTGAACACCGAGTTCCGGGAAGCCTACTACAGCCCCTAGATGTCCCCGAGTGGAAGTGGGATGACATCTCGATGGATTTAATCATTGGACTACCCAAGGTACAAGGGGGATATGACTCCATCTGGGTGGTAGTGGACAGGTTGACGAAATCGGCTCACTTTCTGGCAATCAGGGAGTCGAGTACAATGGATTCTTTGGCATGAAAGTACGTGGATGAGGTGGTGCAGTTGCATGGAGTTCTGAGGTCTATAGTCTCGGATAGGGATGCACGGTATACCTAGTGAGTCTGTAGAGGATTGCAGCATGTGTTTGGCACCCAGTTACGCCGTAGTACTGCTTTCCATCCCCAAAAAGATGGACAAATAGAGCGCACCATCCAGTCCATAGAGGATATGCTACGAGCATGTGTTCTGGACTCCGGAGGATCATGGGTGCGACACTTTCCCCTGGTAGAGTTCAACTACAATAATTGCTATCACTCTACCATCGGTATGGCCCCGTTTGAAGCCTTGTACGGGAGGCCATGCTGTTCACCTGTATATTGGGCCGAAGTAGGAGAATCAGACATCCTTGGCCCGGAGGTGGTGCAGAACACGACAGAGAAGGTTCAGCTCATACGGGAAAGGATGAACGTGGCCCAGGACCGACATAAGTCGTATGCTGATACCAGGAGGAGGCCCTTGGAGTTTGAGGTTGGGGACCACGTGTTCCGGAAGGTCTCCCCTCGGCGTGGGCGGCGGAGGTTCGGCAAGGGGAGTAAGCTTTCCCCCTGGTTCATCGGACTCTTTGATGTGTTACGACTGGTTGGCGAGGTGTCTTATCAGCTAGCGTTTCCACCGCCGCTACTGAGGATACATGGTGTCTTCCATGTGTCCCAGCTCCATCGGTATCTGCATGACGATTCACACGTCCTTGATTGGGGTGAACTGGACATCGTGGATGACGTGACCTTTGTGGAGAGACCAGTAATAATCGAGGATCACAAGGAGAAGGTGCTTCATGGGTGAACCATCCCCTTGGTTCGTGTGTTGTGGAGGCATGGTGGGATTGAGGAGAGTACGTGGGATAGGGAAGCACAGATTCATACCCAGTACCCAGAGTTGTTTTGAGTTTTGCTCCTCGTTGTACCTGTTGTGGTAGAATGTTTTGTCTTTTGGCTATGAAATGTACTAGTTTTTCTTCCTCTAGATGCGTGTCAAAAGCCCTGGCTATGGGGAGGAGAGAACCCGACCCCTAATCAAGAGGCATTAAGGTGGATGGGATTGAACCCGTGTGGGCGAGTCAGTGCTGCAGTAAGCGGATAATGTCTTGACAGGGGGGAGGAGACTCCCCAACCCACATGCCTGGGCAGTTTGACATGGTATGTTGCTTGGCTCTTGATAGGTAAGTGTTTTTGGTTAGAATGGGTTCACTTCTAAGAGGTATCATTCGAGGTGGTTGTTCGGACCCTCTCTTTCCTTCTTGGTTTGTTTTGATTCTCGAGGACGAGAATCGTTTAAGAGGTATCTAATGTAATGGCTCAAACCCTCCTGGCCCATTACTTTGCCAATGTGAGGTTCCACCAAAACAGTGGCACCGTGAAGGTGACACCGTGACGGTGGAACCGTGATGGTGGCACCGTGATGGTGGCACCATGAGGGTGACACTGTGTCCCCTCGACGAGCCTTTCGTTCTCCTTTCAGTACCTGACTTTTCCCCTCCCGCAACGTAAGTTTCAACGAAAATTAATTCTTTTACTCCTTTTAAAACCATTTAAAGCCCATAATTAATTCTTAAAAAATCCCGAGGGACCTCCATATGTAACTGCCCAGCCGGGTGGTCAACCCACAACCCCCGCGCCTTACGCGGTTATGCGTTCTCACCTCAACCGTCCGTGGCTCTTATAAACTAAGGGTTACTCGTGGTTTCTCCTTTACTCGATCGCGTATTTTCACAAACTGCTTGTGGTGCATCGGGCGCATCGTTATCCATAAAGTTCTGTGCCCGGCCTAAGCATCGATCATCTGTCAACAAGTAGGGAATTTCGCCTTCGCCTCTCTCTTTTGTGTATCATGCGGGGTGGGCGTGCTTTTTTTCTGTAGAACTGGTTGGACCGAACTTAATGAAGATAATTAACGAAGATCATAAGAATGAAGGGGAAGGGGTTGTAATTTTTGTTTCTACGTTATATTGTGATTATCTTTCTGAGTTGTGATGGCTTACGCCTTCTGAAAATTCATGGTCGTTGGTGATCTTTCCCTGTGCAGTAATGAAACCATCATATGTTTTAAATGGCTTGTTTGTAAATGTGAAATCCTGTTGTGAAATTGGTTAATCACGTATATCCGGCTGAATAAATTGAAAGCACTATGATCAACCCTTTTGTGATAACTCCCGGTTAGAACACAAAGAATTTGAATCATGTAGTGTGTTAATTCTTTTAAATCTAAAAATCCCTGACTTGTATTGGTGGTGGTAGTTGATTGTTTTCCTTTCAGTCTGATTGCTGGAGATGTGGGAGGGGATGGGATCCCCTGTTCTTTTATACCCTCAGTGGTTGTGTGAAATTTGGGGATGAGATCTCCTGTTGGTATGGATTCGGTGGTTGTGAGTTTTAAGACCGGGTGGATACTTGTTTATATCATGAATTGGGGTGGAATCCTCTGTTGTTGAGAACTGGGTATGGGCGTTATGGATGTTTCTTGATTTTTTACCTTCCTAGACTTATGACTATGCCTACTAGTTTCCCAGTACTGCTTAAAAAAACATTATTACTGAATGTGAAATAAGAAAGGGGACAAATGGGTTGTTAGCGTGATTCGTGACTCGGACTTGAGTGCTATTGTGATCTGTAGGCTGTTTGAAGAAAAACCTAGCTTGGGTGAGTGCTTGTTACATATATATATATATACTGGTAGCTTTGTGTTTCTTATTCGTGCCCCACCCAAGTTGACCACTTAGTGCCGAACACCCCCATTTCATGGGGGAGGGTGTTTTTCCCAACACTATTCTTAGTGGCTGGTTATTAGCTCCTTTTATGCTCCCTTTCCCGGATAGCCCAAGTATCTTCGGGCAGGCTGTGATGGCATGAGGTCCATTATTAGCCCAAGAACCTTCAGGCGGGGTAGTGTGGTGGTTGGCCAGGTGTGTGCGGAAGGTGGTTTCCAAAGTGTCTTCGGGATGAGGCCCATGTGTCTTTAGGCATGGTGGTGGTTGCTCTGGCCAAGGTGTTTGCAGGAATGGTTACATGTGATAGTTGAGGCCCAGGTGTGTGCGGGCGGGATTTTGGCAGTGGGACTGCGTATGGTTGTGGCCCAGGTGTGTGCGGGCGGGTGTGGCAGTGGGACTACGGTGAGAATGGCGGGATTTGTCCGATGCGTAGGATTTCTCAATAACTAGTGGGAAAGTGGTGCGGGGTACCCAAACATCGATGTTCTCTTAATATATATATTACTTTACCAGCGTTATTTGGGGAGAGTGCCTTGGTGAGGAAAGGGGTGGATAGTTCTCCTTGTTAGGTGTTTGGTATACTCTTTTTCTAATGGGTCTTTAGTACGTTCCCCCACTTGTGCACGAGAGTCTTTGGTTTTCCCTAATAAGTGTACTTGTATGCTCACCCTACGTATGTAAAACTGCTTTCAGGTTTCCTAGAGGAATTTGGGGATCGAGTAAGACCGTAGTAGCTTGGACCTTTGGGGCAGTTGCAGTTGTTGTTTTTCTTATTTGGTACTTACCTTTGTAGTCGCCCTTTGTACTTTGTGGCTTTAATTTTAGAACATGCATGTGGGAATGGTTTATTTATTTTGGTTTTACTTTTCTTTTACCTTGGTGTTGTTGAGTTTCATCATCTCATCTCTCGATATTATAAAACAAAAAGGGTTAATGCCTTCCATTTGTGAGAAATTTCTATACCCTTCGTGCTAGTCACCACTCCGGGACCTATTGAAGGCGAGTCTCGGGGGTCATTATCTCTCCTTCACCTTAAAGAAGGAAGGGCCTGGCAATCTGCTGACCCTTCCCTCCTTTTGGTGAAGGCGAGTCATGACAGCAAATAAAGTGGCTGATGCTTTGAGTCAAAAAGTAATTCTTCATTAACAATGTTGCGTCTGGAACGTGATACTTTGGTTAAGGATTTGATGAACTTTGGCATAGAAGTTATTGGTGAAGGATGTCCTTCTGTTTTGTTTCAGGTATTAGTGAAATATTATCTATCAAATAGAATTAAGCAAGCACAGAAGCAAGACAGTGAGTTGCAGAAAAAGATAGAGCTGGTTCAGAAGGGTAAGTTTCCTGAATTCAACATTGATAATGATTGTGTTTTGAGACTTGGGTAGAGATTGTGTGTGCCTTGTGATTCACAGTTGAAGAGAGGGTTGTTATGTGAAGCTCATAATTCTCCGTTTTTAGTTTGTCCAGGCAGTACTAAGATGTATAGAGATCATTGGGAGTATTACTGGTGGGACGTATTGAAAAGGGATATTACTGATTTTACTGTGATGTGTTTGACTTTTCAACAGGTTAAAGCAGAGTGGAAGTTACCGAAAGGGATGCTTCAGCCTTTACCAGTACCAGAATGGAAATGGGAGAATATATCCATGGTCTTCGTTTTGGGATTGCTGAAGACACCTCGAGGTAATAATGAAATCTGGGTTATTGTTGATCGCTTGACTAAATCTGCTCAATTCCTTGCTATACGAGATACTTTTTCCCTAGATCAACTTTCACGTTTGTATCTTAAAGAGATAGTCAAGTTACATGGAGTTCCTCTATCTATTGTATCTGATCATGATCCCATGTTTACTTTTAACTTTTGGAAGGGCCTTCAGAAGTTGTTGGGTGCTGAATTAAATTTTATTACAGCTTTTCATCTTCAATCAGATGGGCAGTCAGAATGAACAATTCAGACTTTGGAGGATATGTTACGTGCTTGTTTGATGGATTATTAAGTAATTTGAGACTAGCATCTTTCTTTGGTTGAGTTTTCTTACAATAAAAATTTTCATTCTGGTATACAGATGGCTCTGTTTTAGGCATTATATGGGAAGCAGTGTCAAACTCCAGCTTTCTGGGATGAAGTGGGTGAAAGGAAGTTGATGGGACCAGAATTGGTAGAAGAGTTGGCAGAAAAATTTCAGCTGATTCAGAAACACATGAGAAAAGCACAGAGTGGGCAGAAGAGTTATGAGGATAACCGGAGGAAGTATCTATCTTTCGAGGTAGGTGATCATTTTTTTCTTAATGTTTCACAGTGGAAAAGTGTGATACGATTAGGTAAGAAATGAAAGCTGAGTCCAAGGTTCATCAAACCATATGAAATTCTGGAGAATGTTGGATGAGTTTATTATCGAGTGGATTTACATCCGATTTTATCTCAGGTACACAATGTTTTTCATGTTTCTATGTTGAGAAAGTATATGCCAGATCCATCTCATGTTTTGAGCCCAGAGGTGGTTCAGTTGGAAGAGAATCTCTCTTATGAAGAAAAACCAGTCCATATTCTTGACCGAAGAGAGAAAGTGTAGTGAAATAAGGTAATTCACCAGGTAAAGGTTTTGTGGAAAACCCATGTGGTTGAAGAGGCAACGTGGGAATCATAAAATGCTATGAGGGAGAAAGACCCCCACTTATTTTGATAAGTGAATAAAATTGTGAGGACACAATTCCCAAAATAGGGGAAGGATGTAACATCCCAGGTAAATAATGAATAAAACAGTTTCATATTTATTAATATTTACGAATTAAATATTGATATTACTTTAAAATAGTTTCTATGTTCGATAGCGTACCCAATACACAATAAAGAGTTTCTTTGAAATCTTACGTTGCACACTAGTAATAAAATATTGTTATTTTAAATGGTAGTAAACACGTAGTCATTGTATTGGTGGGAATGAATAGAAATAACTAAAATATGATTATATATGTTTGTTAAATGTTTTTAAATTTATCAAATAAATGATAAAGGCTTAAAAATGAAAAGAATTCAATTTTAGGCATATATACTCCAATTTTCACTAAAGGTCCACTTATCGCCTTTTGATGGAGAACCATCATTAAATATAGTTTTGGTCACTCTTATAATTTCTATTGGACCAAATAAAAATCTTCTTTAGAATTAGGAAATCAAAATTTACTTTGTTTAAATTTTTGGTATTTTTCCGATAAAGATCATTTTTTAATGAATAGTGAAAAATGTTGTATTTTAATTCAAAACCTCTTTTTAGTATAATTTAGTTATATGATTATATTATCTTTTGAATTGTTTTTAATGTAAAATTTGAATATATTTTTATTATTTAATCCAATAGTGGTCGTTGGAATTAATTTCATCTTGAAATTGGACTTAAACAAGTGTCAATCTTTTGATACTTATTGTTTCATAAAAACACACTATTTGTTCTGACAGCGAGAATTAATTATTAAATTAATTAATGTAACTTATATGTTTTGAAATTTGTGAAATAGACATCATTTTTGAATTATGAATATCAAATATATCTTAGGGTGAATTTTTGGTATTTTTCTGAAAAACTTCAATTTTTGATGAATAGTGAAACCACTAAGTGGTACTTTAAAAACTGATGTTTCGTTTAAACAAAATTTTACCACCTCTGTGTTTTTAATTTCAAAAATCAGACATACATGGTTTTCATTAAGAAGTAAAATGTGGTTCAATGGGATTAAAATAATTTTTTGATGAATAGTAACTTTTAAGTTTTAATCGCGATTAGAGGTAATTAGTGTAGTTTAAGGTAAAAATAATGTTTTAATAATATGAAATGACCTAGACACATGTCCTAACCTTATTGGATGTGTCATGGCCGACGAAGAAAATCCATGGGTCGACTTGGGGACCCCATGGAGCCACTTTGGTAGAAAATTGACATTAATAACTTTTTATTTAAAGTTAAAAAAAAATGTCACAAACATGAGTTGTTTTACTAAAAAAAACTTAAATGAGGTTATACAAGTCATATTTTTGACTATAAATATTCATTAGAAATATAAAAATATTTCATACATCATGATAGTTTTTTTATAATTTTTATACATTAAATAAATTAAATTATTTATGCCACCATGATGATGCAGCGATTACCTCATTATTTAACGATTTAAATAAAATGAAAAGATAATGTAAAATATAAGACCTAAACATGTTAAAAACCTATTGTATGGGTGGATTTAGAACTCTTATCACCTTATCCTCAAAATATATAATTTTGAGAGCTTTTAAATCCGAAAATCATTTTATAATTAAGTAACCTTTTATAACTTTCCAAGAGCGCCCCTCCTCTCCTCTTATAAAAGGCACCCACCTCTACCACCTTACCCACACCTCTCAAGCCTTTGGCTCCGACAACCCTTCCCATTTTGTCTCCCCACATCCCTATATTACTCTTAGAAGCCTCACATTGGCAAAAGTCTTTCCAAAGAAGCCTTTGAGATCAAATCAAAAAGAGTTACCCGTTTTAAAGGTAGTGTTTTCTCTTATGTTCTTATGTTTTACTTTGATTCTCCAACCCCCTAAACAATTTTTATTCATTTATTTTGTAACAACACCAGTATCCTCAATATACTAGGATGTTTTAATAAGATGTTTTCAACCTACACTTACACACACCTACATCTAATAGTTAAAGATCATACTATTTCTATAGATGGTGAATTTCTGCCTCACGAAACGATGATTGTTCAAAACTCATATAACACCTTAAAAGGTGGACATAAAGAAGTCACTATATTTATATATGATATATAATATGTTTATGTTTTTTTAATCTTCTTTATTTTTCATTTTTGGCATACCTTTATGGTTTCCATTATGGGTAAACGCGATATCTTCATGTTAGGATGTGCGGACTACCACCCCCTCAAAGTGATTTGATTCGTTAATACCATATGTGGTACGTATAAAGGATAAATATAAAGATATTATATATGATATTATACTGGAATCATGATATACCTTTATATCATTATGATTTCACTCCATTAAGTAAGAAATAGAAATGAAAGTAGCGTTCATGCGTACGTACGGCTTACCGTCTCCATGAACGGTGCATTTAATTTCTTATCTCTAAATGTTATGTAATATTATAAATTCAAGTAAATATTGGATATATATGATATATATGATATCTACATCATGAATATAATTCTGGATATAACGTATAATTTACCCAATGAACAACTTGTAATTATAAATAGTTTATTTTAGACTCATGTATCAATGATCGACAAAACGACCATTATTAACATAAATAATTACACAGTGTTCATAACATGGTAATAAGTAATATAAAAGGAATAATGAATTTGAAAAAGGTTCTTAAGAAAGTAGAAATTTACTCAAGTTTATTATTCAGGAGGTTAAAAAACGATTGAGTCAGGTTGGACCCGAGGTAAGGGACATCGTCTCAATCTCCTTTCATTGAGGAATATTTTGTTTTATACACAACTTTCTTTTATACGGTGTATAAACCCCTTTTACTTTTACATATAATAAAATTTAATTTTCTTATATGAATCATTTACTATGTGACAAAAGCGAATTTTTTTTTCATATGTATGCGGTGAAAACGACTTCTCTGCCGTCGTGACCATTATTTTGAGATTCAGCTTCCTGTACAAGAAATACCTTTTTTTAAATGAAAAATAAATACCATGTTTTAATTTTATTTTATTTTGGAATTGAATGTGGTTTTCTTAATGTTTTTATATCAATGTGTTGTATTGATATCTTTTGATTGAAAAGTGTTAATGTTATGTTTCCTTTATGCATGTTTTATGTGATATGATTATGTTATGGTTCTTGGGCATTATTATGAAGACGGGCGGTTCTGTGATAAACTAAGGGCGGGTGAGCCCGATATAGCTCTCCAATTATTTGGGTAACGCGAAGGAGTTAAACGTTAAGGTTTCTCCGAAGAGATTTAGGGAATATACTGTGATGGGTATTCCAAACGTAACCAAGAGGGTTACTCCTTACATAAGAAGGTTATGAATGATTCAAGTTACCTTTATGACTTATGATTTATATGATTGTTTCATGATTTGATGAGGTATGTTATAGTTCTTATATTTTATGAGTAAATTATGATTTCATTGATTCTTATTTATACATGTACTAATGTTTCCTTTCCATATTTTTATATCCCTTACTGAGCTTTTTATGCTCATCCGATGTTTTTGAAATGTTTTTCACAGGTCAAGGGAAAGGTACATGATGTGATGATATTGTCAAGGAAGTGTCAATAAATAATCCATGTTTTAGTTTAAATATGTTTCTGTTGATGGGAAAAATGAGTGATATCTTTTATGTAACCACTTTGTTTAAATGTGGAATGTTATGCATGTTTTATGATCTAATTCTCTAAAACTCTAAACTTGAAAAGATCCTCAATGTGAATTATTCATTTAATTAAATATTAAGTAAGGTTTAAGGTCGGGGCCTTATTCATGTATATATAAATAATTATTTTGTGACTAGATGAAAATAAATTAAAATGAAACCCCATTTTTAATATAAAAAGAAAAAAAATTAAAAATACTATTTTAATTTCCACAACTCTGTTTTATACCAATAAAAACAAGAACTTATGTTAGACTATTTTAATGATATATATATATATATATATTCAATCTAACTTTTAACTTTCAACTTATATTTTTCTAGATATTATATAAGAACAAATCCAATTTTATAAAAAAAAGAATTATTTTTCTAAAAAGGCACTTTTGAAAAATTTTGATTGAAACCCTGTTAAAAAAGTAGTTTTTCACACTTTTATATATTATATTTGACAAAATAAATTTCTTATTTGTCATCTGGATATCAAAATTTCGTTTGGGTGAACTTTTGTAATCTTTTTGAGAAGTTTCATGTTTTGATGAATAGTGATTATACAGGTTTTTATTGAAAAATATATTTTATTTTAAAGCCTTTACCAGGATAAATTATGTTTTTTATTTGTTATAAATTTTAACTAGTACCTTTTTATTTAATATAATATAATTATGGTTTTTGAAAATGATTTTATACATGAATTTATTATAAAAAAATCTATGTTAATAAGGAATTTTCCCAAAAAAACTATATTTCATTGCAGTTTATGAGTTTTATTTTAAATTAAATTCTGAAAATTATATTTTTTGGATTTTTTTAAAATATAATCCAAACTTTTATTCAAAAGGTCTAAATTTATTTAATAGTTCCATTTTATTCTTGGCCAATATGAATAGTTAAAATCGTAACTTTTATTACCACGGTAAAGGGTAAATTAGGTAATTTATGCCAAAAATAAAATAAAATAGATTATAAAATGACATTAACACAAGACAAAATTTTATTTTATGAATAAAATTATAAGTTTTACACATAAGGATATAAATTAAGTTGTTTAATGGGAAACTTTCCATGAATATTTATTATATAATATTTAAATCAAAGAAAGACATAAAATTTCACTTTCATTGTCTTAAACATCTCTTGTGTGTCTGCATGGAAGTGAAATTTGGATATAAATTAATATAAAAGATAATATTAAGATTTATTTATTTATTTTTATGATAATAATTTATTTTAAATTATTATATGTGAAATAATTACCTTTAACGCTTATGCTACATTGATGTAGTGCTTGTGCAAGCTGATGAAAAATCAATAAAATAATTTTAATTAAAATTATAAGAAACATTAAAAAGACAAAAACATGAATAAATATTCTATGTTGAGTTTATATCAACTATAATCATTCAATAGTATAATTAATTCCCATTTTTAGTGAAATGGAAAATATTAGGACATTTATAATATTTTGTTTTAAGGACAGTCAAAGTTATCATATTCATTTTTTTAATAAGTATAACATTTTAAATATTGGTTTTAATAGAATATATATTAGTATATAAATATTTTTTAAAATATGAATGATTTATATTTATACTAGTAATTTTTTTATAATATTTAATGAATAAATAATTATCTTAAATAATTACACAATTATGATACTGTAATGATTCAAATACTGAATATATAAAATAAATGATATAAAAAATATTAAAATAAATATAATTTGAATTAACTAAGGTTATAAATTAATTTTTTTGGAGAATAATAAATATTATGGTTGTATTAAATGTTTTTTTAATTTATCTTTCACTTTAGTTTTTTTTAATGTCAATGTAATAAATAGTGTCAAAAGTGACACTAATGATAAATTATGAAAATAATATTTTATGAAATTACTTAAAAATAACAATAAGATTTAAAAACACAAATTGATTATAATAAATGATAAAATGGAATAACTTTACTATTTATGTAAAATTTACACAATATAATAAAAAATTATAATGTTTTAATATTAATGAATTTATTATCGTTGATAAAAGAAAAATGGGTTAAATAAGTGTTAATTAAAATGAAATGGTTTAAAATAATCCTAAACAAGAAAAAAAAACTATTGGTTAATGATATTAAAATCGTATATCATATTATTTTCTAATAAATTTCATTTTTGAGATATTTGGACTAACATTGTAATTATTATAAATTAATATTTTTAGAAATTCCAAAAGGTCCCCCTCACAAAAATTATAAAGAGAACCTCCTCCATCACATATTCACATCACATTGATCCTTCTATGAAATAAAAATCTAAAAAATTAAATTATAAAATTCCCTAGACTGATTGTATAGGTTATTTTATTCTCAAAATACAAACTCTATCATCCTTTATAGAAGATCTAAAGGATTCATTTCGAAGAAGATGTAATCTCTCTAACTAATCACTATCTTTTTATACTCTTCTATACCTCTTTAAAATATATGATATATATAATAAAATAATTACTTCATTATCCTTAGAATTCATAAATTTTATTATGATTATAAATACACAAATATACATCCACTTTCTAATTGAACAAGAAATTAAATTATCGCTATTGAAAAGGTACGGCTTACTGTCTCCACAAAGACTTATAATTCATATTCCATCACCAAATTTTATGAGAAGTAATTATGATGGTTTTTATATTTACATGTTATATTTATGACATAATTATACTTATAGAATTATAATATCATATCTACTTTTTACCACGTAATCTTTTGATAACTGATAACGTCGCTCGTGCGTACGTATGGCATACCATCTCAATGATGCGATGATATTATTTTTCAAATAGATGGTAATAAGGATTAATTTTATGAATATATTTTTTATATATATAATAAAAATTATTTGGGAATGATAATATATCATATGCTTTTATTTCTTTCAATGTGATGGGGAAATGAAAATAGTGTTCATTTGTACGTACAACCAACTATCTCCATCAACGGTGTATTTCATTTCTATTTTTTGTAGATTATTTTAAAAAATTACTTATTGAATATATATTATATTTATATGATGTTCATAATTATTTATACTATTAAATAATGACTTCATTAATATGACCAAAAAATTATAAAAACAAAACACATGTAAAAAACAAAGTGGTTATTACTCGAAACATAACATTAACTTGAAAAATTATTAATAAACGGGTAATATAAGGACATAATTAAATAATATAAGGTATGATCTATTTTAATTAGGTAATATAATATATGTATAATAAACATATATTTATTATACAAGATGTTTTCATGAGTATGAAGAGAGTTAAGACATAAGGTAACAGATTTTTGTCTAATTTTTATTAATGTGCAACACATGTCTCACACACTACTCCTTTGTTCTTGGTGGTTTATATACTACAGATAAATGTATTATATGAGTCTTATCCATAATATCATGTTATTTTAATATCCTTATAATTTTTTATCTTTAATGGGTTATATGATTCTACTGATTATAAAGTGATGATTATTTATCTCACAATCTCATCGATATATGGGATTGTTTTGTTTTAAGTCTCTATTAGGGATTATTAGTATTACACATACATTTTTAATAAAAAAATTCAAAAAAATTAACATTATTCTATAGATTTTTAGATACATTTTTTCCATTTTTGATTTTTTACTAGAAGTTTTAAAAGGAATATTTTTCTCATTTTCCTAATGAGGTACTTTGTGACTTTTCTGGTATAAGTATAAAATAAATATTTTATTAATTATATAGAATAAACAGATTTTTTTTAATTTCATGACACATTAATTACTTTAATATTAAATTAAAATATTACAATGTTATTTTCAAACCAAATTTTTTATTTTAAAATTGTGTTCCCATTTAAGAAATATGCATTTTTAAAGAAGAAATGATATTTTCTTCAAGAATCATTTTAAAGTGATATATTAATATTATTTTCAACTTAAAAATAATATTCATTGATTTTAGTTTTTTTAATGGGGATATTTTTTGAGTATGTTATCCCTATTATTATTATGGTTGGGTTATGTTTAAGATGTAATGATATATATAAAACCCATTTCTTTCCCTGTGTTATGTTATGATTGAATTATTTTTATGAAACCCATTTATTTTTAAAGGTTTTGATATTATTACTGAATTATGTTCTTGTGGTACAAATTTATGTTGTTTTCATTATATTATGGGTGGGACCTTTATCTACCTAAAATTTATTGAGTATGTATTTATATCTTACGAGTTAAAGAGGATTGGAATAGGAAGTGAACTCAGTTCAATAATATAGGACTAGAATGAGAGTAATCATAGTTCAATAAATCATGGCTCGAATGTGTAGTGAACCTAGTTTAGTAATAGAATTTTTCAACTATTATTGTCTTGAAAATGAGCCTTGACTACTATGGAAATTATTTATATGCTTATGTGTATTCCACAATTTCATGTTTTATGTTGCTCTATCAGGTAATATGTTGTTTGATTATTTATGAACATATTTGATTTATTCCATGAAAGAATATCATGATCTTTAATATGAAGGATATAATTTTCAAAAGTTATTTTCATGTATTTATTCCTTTATGATTATTTTATCTACTTTGATTTACCCTTAATGAGAATTTTTTCTCACCACTTCATTATGTTTCCTTTCCCCGGATTATAAATAAATGTCTCAATTAAGAGTACTAAACGAAAATATGTTTATTAGAGATTTTGAATATATTTTAGCAAATTAAAATAATTTGTAAATTTTTTACAAATGCACTAAATTAGTATGGTCCCCGGGAATTTGTTTATATAATTTAATAAATAACCATATAAAAAAATTATTATCCATATACATTAAGTTTGGGTCTCTCTAGTAGATATCATATAAAAGGTATAGTAATATTTTGGAAACTAGGACAAGAAAACATTAGAGAGATCTCTAGAGATATTTTAGACAATATGTATAGGGATGTCTCTAAAGATAATTCTAAGAATAATTTATAATCATATTGTTTTCTTATAATCTTGAATAAACTAGAATTAAACATAAGGTTTCATAAATTTAGATATTATAAGTAATTTCCCTTGATTATGTGGTTCTACCACTATGATTATTGTTTCTCACACTGTTCATTCTAGTTTTAGCCTATGGATGGAACCTGAAGGAGCTATGTTAATTATGAATCAGATAGAAAATGAAATGATTGTCCTCTTGAGGAACTAAATACTATTGGGGAAGGATTACAATATCTTTTTGCTATTATAACATAACTTTCTCATGTTATGAATCATTCTAGACTTCCAAATTGAAAATTAGGGAACAAAATTCTATTATGTACTTCATGAGGAAGTTTCCACCATCTTTCAGGGGTTCTTCTCATCCACTAATGGCAGAGTGATATATCAGTAACACTGAAAATATATTTTTTGTTCTAAAATGCTTAAAACATGATAAATTCATTTTGATTGTCTATTATTTGGACGTTGAAGCATATCAATTTTTAATCTAATAAAGAAAATGAGGCCATAAGAATAAATTGAATCTATGGAATGGGATGAGTTTAATAAATTATTTTTTTAATAAGTACTTTCCTCATATTCTTTGAATTATTATAGAGAAGGATTTCCTAGAACATAAGAAAATGGATGATGATTTTATTTGTACTTTTGATGAAAATTTTACCAGGCATTCATTGTACGTTTTTGGAATTATCATTCAAACTATGAGTAAATTTGATCAATTCTTCTGTAGCTAAAAACCAAGTCTCAAAATGGAATTAACCATAAGGGACTTTGGTATCTATGAGGAAATAATTATATATTATCTCAAGGATGACATGGATATTGGAGTCACCCGTCAATATTATCAGTTTTATAATAATATAAAATTCAATTCAATATAATATCTAAAAACCATAGTGAAATGAAAAAAATATTCTCTTTATGATCAATGATTAGAAAAAAACATGGAAGAAATTATCTTAATGGAATAATAAAATGTTTTAAATGTGGGAAAGAAGGTCATTGAAAAATTGACTACTGATGTGATGGTAAAAAATATCAAATGATTAAAATAGAGAAAATTATACACATAATGAACCTCCCACACTTCAATATTATAATTGAAATGGATATGGGTGTTATTATAATCAAGGCCTTAATATAAGGGTTATTGATGATGATTTATTTTAGAAACCTCTTAATGCCAAAGATAAAGGAAAATCACATGTGATCACTATTGATGATGTGGAGTATGAAAAGGATGTAGTGGAATTATTGTGTGTTTGTGTAATAGAATTGTAATATAGTGTTATAAGAAGTACTTTTATAGAAATTTGGAATAATGAAACATCTGAATATTGTTCCACTATATTTTTTCCATAAGGATTTAAGAGAATATTTTGAATGTTATTAGTAACTAGTAAATGTCATTTCGGTAGTATGGTGATATTTATAGAAAACATGTGATTAAGGTAAGGACAACCCTTAGTATCTGAATAATGTTGGGATAAAGAAATATATATGTTCTACTATGATAAAATAAATGGGACTATATTGATAACCTTGGGGAAGATATGATGACAAGTTTATTTATGATATCATGGATTTAGTTTTTAAAATTTCATATTTATGGTATGATGAAGGAGTTAATTTTGGAAACCATGCATGTGTTCATTAAGGTTTTATAGTAATTTATTTTTTTAGTATGTTTCAAGGGAATACATGATAAAAAATTTCACATGTTTGGTTTGTAAAAATTAAGAGATATGTAGAATTATTTGGGGGATTAATGATATGTTTATTTTTTAAATATAAAAAACTCATTGCAAAAGTTTTAGATTTTATCAATTCGAAAGGATCATAAAGGTAACCATTTATGAAATTCTTTTCGTTGAAAACATGATAAGGTTTTAGAGATTAAATTATTATCTCTCCATGTGAGGATTTATTCATATTAGATTAATTGTGTTGAAATGTTAACAAAATATTAATAGAATGCCCTATAATTATATTTATGGTCCTCAGGATCTACTAAGTATTCATAAATAATAAATTCACCATCATTTTTTGTAATAAGATTTGATGTATAAATTAATCGATGTAAAATAAAAGGATGATATTACACTTATGAAATCAAGTAATTATTTCATATCATGAAAATTATTTAACTAAAGGGAATGGATATCAAAAAAAAAATTATCATAATAACACATTTTTTTATGAATCAAATGGTCACTTAGATCATTATATATATATGGTTTTCTGATTGTTAAGTTCTTCCTAAACATTATCTCTATCACACTCCATCAGAACATGATATTTATATTTCTCTTATATGTCCATGCTCTCACATTGAACATACATTATCCTATGTGGGATCCTAGTTATGAGTTACTTTGAGTGACAATAATGTTTCTAGCTTTCACTTCTTAATATTAATTTTTAGTATTTATTTTTACAATTAGGGATTTTATGAAAAGAACTTTCAAGAATTAATCCATTGATAACCAAGATTAATTTCAAGGGTCAAATTCATTTTAAGGGGGGTAGAATGTAATTCTATGAGGTTTTTTTGGATATAGATTTTTTAAAAAATTTCTTTTATTTCTTGCATTACATACAAAACTATCTTATCTTGTGTAACACGTGACACATATTTTTTTTCCAAAACATACTTTAATTGTTGTAATTATTTAAACAATACAATTATAACCTAGATTTTAGAATGATGGGTATGAATAATATTAACTAAATTATCAAAATTTTGTTTACACATGTATATATAATTAATTATTTTTCAACCAATTGATTATAAATGAAAATAAACCCCTTTTCAATATAAAGAGTAATCAATTTTCTTTTTTTGAAATACAATTTAAATGTGCACAAGTGTGTTTCATACAATAAATATGACAATAACTTATGTTGTATTATATTAATGAAATAAATATATATATAATACTCAATATAATTTTTAACATTCATATTATGTTTTTTCTAGACATGATATAAGAACAATTCCAATTTTATACATAATAGAAGTATTTTTATAAAAAAATAGTTTTTCCACCATTTGATAGCTCGCTTGTTAAAAAACTATTTTTGAAAATTTGATAGATTATATTTGAAAAAATAATTTTTTAAGTTGGAATAATGATATTAATATTTACTTTGGGTGAACGTTTGGTATTTTTTTGAGAAGTTTTATGTTTTGATGAATATTGAAAATACTAATTTTTATTAAAAAATGTACTTTCTTTTAAATCCTTTACTAATTCAAATTATGTTTTGGTATTGTTTTAAGATATAATTAGTTCATTTCTATTTCAAATAAATCAATTATAGTTTTTTAAAATAATTTTATTCAAGAATTTATTATAAAATATTATGTTTTAATAAGGTATTTTTTCGAAAAAATTGTTTTTCATGGCAGTTTAACTGTTTTATTTTAAATTAAATTCTCAAAATATCTATTTTTTATTTTGAAAAATGGAGTAAAATTTTTTATTAATAAGGTAAAAATTTAGAGAATATTGATTTTTTAAATTTGATCAATATAAATAGTAACCAGTTAAAATATTATTACCATGGGAAAGGGTTAATATATTAATTTAGATTAAAAATATAATGATAAAGATTATAAAATGACTTTAACGCATATAAAAACTATATTGAATGAAGATAATTTGAACCTTAAAATATAAGTGTCTAAAGTAAATTTTCTAATGGACACTTGTCTGTGAAAATGACTTATATAATATTTATGTTAAAAAAAGACATAAAATGTCACTTTATTTATTTTAAATATCTCTTATGTGTCCACATAGAAAACAAAATTAGGTTATGAAATAATATAAAGACTTTTATTGTAACACCCCGACCCCAGTTACCCAGAGTCGGTGCATTAATTACATAACATTGGCATGATCACGAGAAAGATCAAGTCTCGAAAGACCGATTAGTTTAGTAGCCTTGGAATAACTAGATACATCCATAAATTTTTACATTACATCATAAAAAACATCTTGTCTTCATATCCCCTAATACTATCCCTGCAGGTCATTCATAATTACTTCTTCATAATCCTGGGAAAAAATAAAACATTGAAAGGGGTGAGCTCAGATGCTCAGTAAGGATAACATTATAGCAGAAGCTTTCATAAATAAGCGTAAACACTTAAGGCAATTTATAACTAAAACAAAAGCCTTTTAAACTTGAACTTCAGCATAAAATGGCAAAGGTAAAATGAAATAATGCCATTTACTTACTCACATAGATATTCTACTAGTCGAATGATCACATGCAATATCAATATCCACATTCATAATGATGGAATGCATAATGCCAGACTATCATAACCACAGAGCCAAGGCCTCGTGCCAAGACTACAAATGAGATTTTGCCAAGGCCTTGTGCCAAGACACTAGATTGTCTCATGAGACCTACCGATGCATCAAGGAGCTATAGCGGGCTCCACCCGTCACTTATTAAGTCCAATGCATTCCTCATATGAATAGGTTTAAGCATAAAACAAACATTCGAATTAAAACTAGCATACGAAGTGTCAATACTTTAACCAAAAACCATGAATGGTATAAAAATAAAACATCCACAGTCAAACATAACTCATTTGATACAATATGGAAGATTGTATTGTATCACATTAACCTCAATCAAGAATAATGAAGGATGTTGACATAGATAACCATCAAAACTATTTGAGAGAAATATCCCCCTTTTCTTGAAAACATTTAAAAGTCACACTATTTGTCAAGAAGCCATTTAAAAGTAGATTTTTGAATCAAAGTGTCCCATACCACTTTGAAACTTTTTAAAAGAAGTCTTGATTTCTAAAAATTAATTTCCATATAAATAAATCCTTAAAACCATTTTTAAAACATGGACATTAATGTGAATGGTTTAGATGAATAAGTCTTTAAAACATTTAAAAATGGTATTTTAGTTAGAGATTCTAACCAAAAGAGACACTTGAATACAAATAATTGAGGTAATCAAAACTTTGTAATATCATGAGAATAAAGGGAATCATGATATTCTATGTCAAAGTACATTATATACACCACATAAAAGTGATTTGGTGTATATCATCAAAGAAGTCTCAATGGAATGTAAATTGAGATGAAATCTCTCATAAAGGTTGTATCCTTAGGTTAAGGATAAATCAATGACATAATTATGTGTGACAAATATAAATACACTAAATATGATTGGATATTCAGTGTAAAATAATCAAAGTACATTCACACATATTCTTGTAAAAACAATACCAATGAATTGGATGTTTAACTCAACAAATGGAGAATGAGTTAAAATTACTCTTATCAAATTCATATCAATGACATGAGAATTACCAATGGAGTGATTATGTGTATCAAACTTATATCCATAGGAAGGGGAGTGGAAATTATGACATAATCAAATGAATAGTGATTCCACACATAATCTTGGGGTAATATAATCAATGAAATATGCGTAAAGCCAAATGAGTGGAAATAGAAATTTCAAATTCCCTTATCGATTAGGTAACTTACGAAACATACACCCATGAAAGAAGTATCATACCCTGATGATGTAAATACCCATAAAATAAAGTATAATACACAATTAATTCAATCATGGGCAGTACACATACCCCACATGAAATAATTAAGTGGTGAATAATGGAAATCTCACGAAATTAAAAGTGATATAAGAAACCCCTTACCACATTAATCAACTGAGTCGTATGGACAAAAGTTAATAACCACCAAATTATTTACATAATAACATGAATATAAAGAGAATCATGATAATATATATCAAATGGCCGTACACAATACACCACTTTCAATAATTTAGTGGCGCACAATGGAAATCTCACGGAATTGAAAGTGAGATAAGAGAATCCCTTACTTTGTACTTTTTCCTTGGTCGATGGTAGGTTTACCTCCTGTATAATGGTGAAATAATTGTTATTGACTAATAAAAGAATCATTTACTTTAATATGATATCATATATGATCTTTTAACATTGATTTGTTAATAATATCTTAGAATTATCGTCATTTCGGGTGTTAACGGGTTCATTTTACTTTATATTCTTTGTTATGTGAGCTGTATTCGTTATTAATGGGATGTATATTATTAATATCCAGAATTATATCAAGTCCTTAGATACTATTTTTAAATCATCAAATTATAATTATACTTGAATGGATATGATGGACAATGAATCTCATCGCGTTCGTGGAGACGGTAGTCCGTACGTACGCACAATCGCTACTTCCATTTAATTTTTCATTTTAAAAGAATTGAATCTAAATGATACATAGGTATATTATTATTCCAGTATAATATTATATTTTATATATGTTACTTATGTTCATTAACACCATTCTTTATACGTTCCATGTGTGGTATGAACGAGTCATATCATTTTAAGGGGGCGGTAGTCCGCACTTCCTCAAATGAAATTATCGTATGTATATACAACATGAAACGAATAATGGTATGAAATAAAATGGAATTACAGAAGCTTATATATAAAATATGTATCATTAATATCACACTTAATTACAGTGCCATCATAATAGCCACCATGAGAGGCGGTACGATGTATTTGAACAATCATCGTTTCGTGAGGCGTTAGTTTGCCATTCACAGAAACATTATGTTAATCATCCATTAGATGGAGGTGTGTCTATGTGTAGTTCTAATTTTTCTAATAAAAACATCCTAGTATATTGAGGATACTTTTTTTGTTACAAAAGAAAGGAAATAAAAAGAGTTTGGGGGTTGGAGAAGAAAAATAAATGAAAATAATTTAAGAGAAATTGTTACCTTTAATTTAGGTATCTCACTTTGGTTGGGACAAAAGGACTCCTTGAAATGCTTTCTGCCTAAGGGGAAGCTTCAAGAAGGAGGAGAGGGATGTGGGGAGCTTATTTGGGCAGGGTTTGGATGAGCCAAGTGGCTTGAGAGGTGTGAGGAATGAGTAGAAGTGGTCTCCTTTTATAAGGGAGAGGAGGGGCTCTTTAGGAAAGAGTGAAAGTATTACATTATAATATAATTATATTCGGTTTATAATGGTCCAAAAATCATTGATGTCGAAGATAAGATGACTCCTATTCTAAATAAAATCAACCTATAATAATTGGACAGGTTTTTGATAATATTTTAATCATTATAATCTTATTTATTTAAATGATTTATTAATGAGGTTAACATTGTATCATTATTGTGTCATTAATAATTTAACTTATCTGATGTCTAAAAATTATAAATAAAATATAATTATGTAGAAAATCTTTTTATCTTTCTAATGAATATTTATAATCGAAAATCCAACATGTATAACCCTATGTAAAAATTTTGCTTCTAAAAGATGTAAGCTTATGCCATTTTTATTTTTATTTTAACTTTATTAATATAATGTGTCCCTACCACATACAAGTGGCTCCATGGGGTCCCCAAATCGACCCAAGTATTCCCATGGTCGGGTATGTGTCCACCAATAAGGTTAGGACACGTTTTAGGGTAATTTTGTTTTATTATAATATTATTTTTTAACCCTTATTTACTGGATTTACCCTTTAACCATGGTAAATAAAATATTTACCGCAGTAATTATTAAAAATGTGTAAAAATAAAAGATACCTATTTAAATAATTTGGACATCCTGATTCCAAATATGTAATCCATTTTTCCAAATTCAAAACACAGAATTGGCAGAAATTAATTTAAAATTAATTCTCGTTGTTAAAATAAAAAGCGTGTTTTTAAGAGATAATAACTATCAAAAGATTGACAGTTGTTTATGTCTGGTTTAATTGTGAAATTTTGTCCAATGACAAACATTAAATTAAATGGTAAAAATATATTCTAAATATAATTTAAAACCACTCAAATTCATAATTTATCAATATTAATTATTTTGATTAAAAAAGTTGTTTTTAATTAAAATTTAGTAATTTTCACTATTCATCAAAATATAAAAGTTATCCGAAAAGTACCGAAATTTCACCCTAGGCTAATTTGGATATTCCAAATCAAAAAAAGAAGTCCATTTTGAAATATAAAATATATATGATTTCAAAAATTAGGTATTACTATTCACAACGGCTAGTTTAATTAGTTGTGGTGTGTGTTAGAACTCGAGGTTGCGTACAACACACGCTAGCGTGCCGTGGAAGCTTGGGATGTTTCATTTTAAATTTTTGATATCCCCATTTAGTCAAAAAGTTTAAAATATAGTATTCTAAAAAGGGTTCACTATTAAAATTTCATAAAATTGCAATACTGAAAATGAATTTGTTCTTACATTATGTCTAAGAAACTCATAATATGGATTCTAAAATTATAAGGATTATATAAAGTTTAAAATTTAGTTAACACTATTCATAACCTCTTTTGAACATCTTGTTTGGTAAGTCATCGTGTGATTGAACTTGGTGTTGCGTGTAGTGAAAGTTATTGAATTATTTTGAAGAAATAACACACTATAAAATCTTGGGGTGTTACATTCTTCCCTCCTTCAATAAATTGCGTCCTCGCAATTTGAAATTGTTCTTTGAAAATAAAAGGTTGAAAATAGAAAATATCTTTGTGGGAAAACCCACATCGAAAATTGGGTTACTAAAATTTAGTCTTAATATGAGGAAAAGAGAAATGAAAGGATCACCACCAAATTATGATCTCTATTAGGAGAATATTGATGACAATTAGAGACATATAATTGGAGGAAAAACGTAAATATTTATAGGTAGTGATTGAGGTCATCAATCACAAACAAGTATAAAATTGAGGTCCTTAAACTCATCAATCTATGATGATTTGAAGTACCATCAGTTCAACAAAATATAGGGTATTGGGATAACATATTTTTTGACGTTTCAAAATATCTTAGTTGAAATCCCACATCGAAAAATGAATTAATGAGGCCTCTATTTAAAATAAAGAGTGGAAAGTATGAAGATTACCGAAAATAACACATACTAGGGTTCCATGTAGGAAAATATGGATATGTAAGAGAAATCTAACCATCAATTATCTGACGGAGAGTGGTAGAGAACATGGCTATGAAAAGGCCAACAATCTCAAAGCCATAAATTAATGATGATTTAATGTACCATCTAGGACAACGTTTTTTTTAAAGTTACATTACATAAGGAAGAGGAATTCATTTATGATATTGACTAAGAACATTATGAGATATACTTATATTTTAAGTAGATTTTCATTCTTTAATAAATTTCCACCACTAACTCAATTTTTTTTAAACGATGAGTATTCAAGAAGACTTGGTCACACTGGAAGAGCTAGAATAAACTTCTATAGAATCACATGATCCATATAGGATAAACCATATATTTACATTGTCTTTGAAGATTAATCAAAACTAAAATGGTTAGTGAATGATCTAATGATCCCCCAAAAGTATATTCATTGAGATAGATATTCACTAATCTTAATTTCTAAAATTAAACCAACAATACCCCAAAGTTAAATAGATACCATTCAATAACGAATTGTACTTAAAATCCTTTAATATAATCCAAACTAATATTGAAACACAAAACATAGAAGAATTTGATTATGTAGTCTCCCATGTTACATTGTATCTCCAAATGACATCAAATACTCTTAAAGTCACATACTTAAAAGTAATTAACATCATCACGTATTCTCTGTTATAGGTTAATCATTTCCATAAATAACCCAAATCACTATAAATCAACAATAAAAACGTAGATAAAAATCCACCATTACTCTACAAATGAAACCTCATTGTATTCTATTTTCCTTGGGCATATAGTGTTCCTAACATTTATCACTTAATCACCAAATCATTTTCCTATACCAAGGGTATTCATTTGATAAGACATATGAACCCAAATCATCTTATTATTGATCAATAAAATCATTTAACAAAAAAAAAATAGTCACACTAACCAGGGACTTCACGTAGTCCAGTGGTAGGTGATAAATCCCAATCGCACTTTGGTTGTGGGTTCGATTCCCACAGCTTTGTCTGATGCGACGAGTTGTCACATGGTCTACGTGTTGTCCTTTTTTAAAAACTATATTTTATAATATTACCAAAATGAGATAAATTCCTCAAAATAACATAATTTAACCACAAATGATATATCATACTTTTCATTTTCATCCCAAATTATAATAACTTATCATTTTCTCAAACCCCAATGATCATATAAAACCAAATGGTTATTTATACCAATATACATAAGAGAAGAGACAATTCTTCCTCAAATATCATTCTCACATGGCAAACTGCGGGGTTATAAATACAAGAGAAAATTATTCCAATGTAAACCCATCAATAAGTAGTGCTAATTTTTCTCCAACCATTTATTTCCACATAGCTTCTTCTTTGACCAAGAAAATATCCTATAGAATAGGAAATTCACTTGGGTAATGGCCAGGTCCCCTACATTTACGGAAAATGACTGTAAATGGACTCTTGGGACCATTTTTATCTTCTTCCATAGTACACTTCATTTTTCTTCGGCAATTCTTCACATTATGTCCTTCCTTCCCGCACGTAAAACATTTCGTTGTCCCATTGAGACACTTTCCTGGGTGTCTCTTTCCACATTTCCTGCATGATGAAAATTGAGAGTTCCTTTCTCCATGGTCTCCATTGCTGGAGCTCTTATAATTTATCACCTTTCTCTTCCTTGTTGAGTCTAGGAGTTGGTTAATATATATGTTGTTGATCATATTTTTGGAAAACTGATTTGGCATAAAGACGATATCTTTTACGCCTATCAACATTCCATTTTTTTCTCATTGCCACCACCGTTCCCACCTTTTACATCATTCTCAAAGTCACTATGACTTCCTTGGAATCCATCCACTGACTAAAACCAGAAAGCATTGTGTGAGTAATAGTAGTCGTAAAATCATTTAGAGATTAAAATTTCACCATATTCTCAATTTGAAACTTATTAGGATTAACCAAAGTCATTTACTCTCATATTATGTATATATTACTTAAATCGGTTTCTAAAGAAAATGTAAATTATCCTAAGCATATCCCCCGGGAGTGTCGTAACCAAGAGTGCAGCAAGGCCCGTTGTCGTGCACCAGTTCCCGTTCGAGTCTAGCTCAAAGTGGTGTTTTTGGGTTTTACCCCTAGGTACATCTGTGCCAGAGCCGCCTCTACCTGATCGTATCTAGATAGGGATGTATTGCTCGGAAAACTCACAAAATCTCTACAATACCAAAATTCTAGAAAGTTCTTTTATACTAATCCTCAAAGTTCATCTTAGGTCTACATGCTCTAATCAGAGTTTATCTAAATCTAGCTTCCAAGGTTTGTACTAAACTTCCTCTGATACCAACTGTAACGCCCCGACCCCAGTTTCCCAGAGTCGGTGCATTAATTACATAACATTGGCATGATCATGAGAAAGATCAAGTCTCGAAAGACCTATTAGTTTAGTAGCCTTTGAATAACTAGATACATCCATAAATTTTTACATTACATCATAAAAAAACATCTTGTCTTCATATCCCCTCATACTATCCCTGCAGGTCATTCATAATTACTTCTTCATAATCCTGGGAAAAAATAAAACATTTAAAGTGGTGAGCTCAGATGCTCAGTAAGGATAACATTATAGCAGAAGCTTTCATAAATAAGCATAAACACTTAAGGCAATTTATAACTAAAACAAAAGCCTTTTAAACTTGAACTTCAGCATAAAATGGAAAAGGTAAAATGAAATAATGCCATTTACTTACTCACATGGATATTCTTCTAGTCGAATGATCACATACAATATCAATATCCACTTTCATAATGATGGAATGCATAATGCCAGACTATCATAACCACATAGCCAAGGCCTCGTGCCAAGACTACAAATGAGATTTTGCCAAGGCCTTGTGCCAAGACACTAGTTTGTCTCATGAGACCTACCGATGCATCGAGGAGCTATAGCGGGCTCCACCCGTAACTTATTAAGTCCAATGCATTCCTCATATGAATAGGTTTAAGCATAAAATAAACATTCGTATTAAAACTAGCATACGAAGTGTCAATACTTTAACCACAAACCATGAATGGCATAAAAATAGAACATCCACAGTCAAACATAACTCATTTGATACAATATGGAAGATTGTATTGTATCACATTAACCTCAATAAAGAATAATGAAGGATGTTGACATAGATAATCATCAAAACTATTTGAGAGAAATATCCCCCTTTTCTTGAAAACATTTAAAAGTCACACTATTTGTCAATAAGCCATTTAAAAGTAGATTTTTGAATCAAAGTGTCCCATACCACTTTGAAACATTTTAAAAGGAGTTTTTATTTCTAAACATTAATGTCCATATAAATAAATCCTTAAAACCATTTTTAAAACATGGACATTAATGAGAAAGGTTTAGATGAATAAGTCTTTAAAACATTTAAAAATGGTATTTTAGTTAGAGATTATAACCAAAAGAGACACTTGAATACAAATAATTGAGGTAATAAAAACATTGTAATATCATGAGAATAAAGGGAATCATGATATTCTATGTCAAAGTACATTATATACACCACATAAAAGTGATTTGGTGTATATCATCAAAGAAGTCTCAATGGAATGTAAATTGAGACGAAATCTGTCATAAAGGTTGTATCCTTAGGTTAAGGATAAATCAATGACATAATTATGTGTGACAAATATAAATACACTAAATATGATTGGATATTCAGTGTAAAATAATCAAAGGACATTCACACATATTCTTGTAAAAACAATACCAATGAATTGGATGTTTAACTCGACAAATGGAGAATGGGTTAAAATTACTCTTATCAAATTCATATCAATGACTTGAGAATTACCAATGGAGTGATTATGTGTATCAAACATATATCCACAGGAAGGGGAGTGGAAATTATGACATAATCAAATGAATAGTGATTCCACACGTATTCTTGGGGTAATATAATCAATGAAATATGCGTAAAGCCAAATGAGTGGAAATTGAAATTTCAAATTCCCTTATCGATTAGGTAACTTACGAAACATACACCCATTAAAGAAGTATCATACCCTGATGATGTAAATACCCATAAATTAAAGTATAATACACAATGAATGCAATCATGGGCAGTACACATACCCCACATGCAATAATTAAGTGGTGAATAATGGAAATCTCGCGAAATTAAAATTGAGATAAGAAACCCCTTACCACTTTAATCAACTGAGTCGTATGGCCAAAAGTTAATAACCACCAAATTATTTACAGAATAACATGAATATAAAGAGAATCATGATAATATATATCAAATGGCCGTACACAATACACCACTTTCAATAATTTAGTGGCGCACAATGGAAATCTCACGGAATTGAAAGTGAGATAAGAGAATCCCTTACTTTGTACTTTTTCTTTGGTCGATGGTAGGTTTACCTCCTGTATAATGGTGAAATAATTGTTATTGACTAATACAAGAATCATTTACTTTAATATGATATCATATATCATCTTTTAACATTGATTTTTTAATAATATCTTAGAATTATCGTCATTTCGGGTGTTAACGGGTTCATTTTACTTTATATTCTTTGTTATGTGAGCCGTATTCGTTATTAATGGGATGTATATTATTAATATCCAGAATGATATCAAGTACTTAGATACTATTTTTAAATCATCAAATTATAATTATACTTGAATGGATATGATGGACAATGAATCTCATCGCGTTCGTGGAGACGGTAGTCCGTACGTACGCACGAACGCTACTTCCATTTAATTTTTCATTTTAAAATAATTGAATCCAAATGATACATAGGTATATTATTATTACAGTATAATATTATATTTTATATATGTTACTTATGTTCATTAACACCATTCTTTATACGTTCCATGTGTGGTATGAACGAGTCATATCATTTTAAGGGGGCGGTAGTCCGCACTTCCTCAAATGAAATTATCGTATGTATATACAACATGAAACGAATAATGGTATGAAATAAAATGGAATTACAGAAGCTTATATATAAAATATGTATCATTAATATCACACTTAATTACAGTGCCATCATAATGGCCACCATGACAGGCGGTAAGATGTATTTGAACAATCATCGTTTCGTGAGGCGTTAGTTTTCCATTCACAGAAACATTATGTTCATCATCCATTAGATGGAGGTGTGTGTATGTGTAGTTCGAATACTTCTTATAAAAACATCCTAATATATTGAGGATACTTTTTTTGTTACAAAAGAAAGGAAATAAAAAGAGTTTGGGGGTTGGAGAAGCAAAATAAATGAAAATAATTTAAGAGAAATCGTTACCTTTAATTTACGTAACTCACTTTGGTTGGGACCAAAGGACTCCTTGAAATGGTTTCTGCCTAAGGGGAAGCTTCAAGGAGGAGGAGAGGGATGTGGGGAGCTTATTTGGGCAGGGTTTGGATGAGACAAGTGGCTTGAGTGGTGTGAGGAATGAGTAGAATTGGTCTCCTTTTATAAGGGAGAGGAGGGGCTCTTTAGGAAAGAGTGAAAGTATTACATTATAATATAATCATATTCGGTTTATAATGGTCCAAAAATCATTGAGGTAGAAGATAAGATGACTGATATTCTAAATAAAATCAACCAATAAGAATTGGACAGGTTTTAGATAATATTTTAATCATTATTATCTTATTTATTTAAATGATTTATTAATGAGGTAAACATTGTATCATTATTGTGTCATTAATAATTTAACTTATTTGATGTCTAAAAATTATAAATAAAATATAATTATGTAGGAAATCTTTTTAGATTTCTAATGAATATTTATAATAGAAAATCCAACATGTATAACCCTATGTAAAAATTGTTCTTCTAAAAGATGTAAGCTTATGCCATTTTTATTTTTATTTTAACTTTATTAATATAATGTGTCCCTACCACATACAAGTGGCTCCAAGGGGTCCCCAAATCGACCCAAGGATGCCCATGGTCGGGTATGTGTCCACCAATAAGGTTAGGACACGTTTTAGGGTAATTTTGGTTTATTATAATATTATTCTTTAACCCTTATTTACCGGATTTACCCTTTAACCATGGTAAATAAAATATTTACCGCAGTGATTATTAAAAATGTGTAAAAATAAAAGTTACCTATTTACATAATTTGGACATCCTGATTACAAATATGTAATCCATTTTTCCAAATTCAAAACACAGAAGTGGCAGAAATTAATTTAAAATTAATTCCCGTTGTTAAAATAAAAAGCGTGTTTTTAAGAGATAATAACTATCAAAAGATTGACAGTTGTTTATGTCTGGTTTAATTGTGAAATTTTGTCCAATGAAAAACATTAAATTAAATGGTAAAAATATATTCTAAATATACTTTAAAACCACTCAAATTCATAATTTATCAATATTAATTATTTTGATTAAAAAATTTGTTTTTAATTAAAATTTAGTAATTTTCACTATTCATCAAAATATAAAAGTTATCCGAAAAGTACCGAAATTTCACCCTAGGCTAATTTCGATATTCCAAATCCAAAAAAGAAGTCCATTTTGAAATATAAAATATATATGATTTCAAAAAGTAGGTATTACTATTCTCAACGGCTAGTTTAATTAGTTGTGGTGTGTGTTAGAACTCGAGGTTGCGTACAACACACGCTAGCGTGCCGTGGAAGCTTGGGATGTTTCATTTTATATTTTTGACGTCCCCATTTAGTCAAAAAGTTTAAAATATAGTATTCTAAAAAGGGATCACTATTAAAATCTCGTAAAATTGCAATACTGAAAATGAATTTGTTCTTACATTATGTCTAAGAAACTCATAATATGGATTCTAAAATTATAAGGATTATATAAAGTTTAAAATTTAGTTAACACTATTCATAACCTCTTTTGAACTGCTTGTTTGGTAAGTCATGGTGCGATTGAATTTGGTGTTGCGTGTAGTGAAAGTTATTGAATTATTTTGAAGAAATAACACACTATAAAATCTTGGGGTGTTACATTTATTAATCTTTTTTGATATTTTTTATAAAATTAATTTATTATTAATTTTTATATGTGATATAATTACCATTAACTCTTATGCAACACAAATGCAGTGCCTATACAAGCAGATGAAAAATCAATAAAATGAATTTAATTAAAATTATAAGATCCATTAAAAGACAAAAACAATTGAATAAATCTTATTGGTTGATTATATCTCAACCATAATCATTTATGTCTTTAATTAAATACCATTTTAATCCATGTGGAAAATATTATGACATTTAGAATATTTTAGTTAATGTATAGTCAATGTTGTCACATTCATGTTTTAAATAACTATAACATTTTTAATATAGGGTTTTCTAGAAGATATATTAGACTATAAATATTTTTGGAAATATAAATTATTTATATTATTCATTGTAGTTTATTTATAATTTTTAATGTATAAGTGATTACTTTAAATAATAACACAATTATGATATAGTAATTATTCAAATAATGGAAAAAACAAATAAATTATATTAAAAAACATAAAATAAATATAATGAGAATTTATTGAGGTTATAAAAAATATTTATAAGTAACTATGACATATTAGGGTTGAAATAAATGTATTTCATGATGTTTTATTTTAGTTTAAATTTTCATAAATTCAATGTAATAAATACTGTTAAAATTGACACTAATTATATTTTATGAAAATAATATTTATTAAGTTATTTAAAAATAATAAATATATTTTAAAAATACCAATTATTTATGATAAGTTATAAAATTTCATAAATTGACTAATTATATAAAAATTATACCATATAAGTTAAAATTATAATGTTTTTATATTAATGAATTTTTTTACTATAATTAAAAGTATAATCGGATAACTAAGTGTTAATTAAAATGATGCAGTTTACAATAATACCAAAACTTTTATAAAATTAATAATTGATGATATTATAATCTAATATAATCTAATATTTTAATAAATTCTATTTTTTAGATATTTTTATTGATATTGAATTTATTATAAATTATTATTTTTTGAAATTCCAAAAGTTTCGCTCACCTTAATTATAAAAGGAAACCTCCTCCCTCACTTATTCACATCACATTGATACTTATATATAAATATAAATATAAAAAATTATATTGTCCACTTCACAAGACACATTCTAGAGGTTCTTATACTCTCAAAAACCAACTCTAGAGTCCTTTATAGGAGATCTAAAGGAGTCCTTTCGGGGAAGAGGTAACTGATCTAACTGATAACTCTTTTTTTTCTAATGTTATATACCTCCTATTAGTCTATGATATATATCATAAAAATTAACTAAAAAATCTTAAATATTCCAAAATTTTATTATTATTAAGAACACACCACTGTACACGCCCTTTCACATCGAACAAGAAATGAAAGTATTGCTCATACGTACATAAGGCTTACCATATCTACATAGATATGCAATTCATATTCCATCACCATATTTTATGAGTGGTAATTATGATGGAATCAGTTATTAAATATCATATTTTTGAAATTATTATACTTCTATAATGATAATATCATATCCCCATTTTTACCACCTAATCTTTTGAGAATGATAATGTCGCTCGTGGGTACATATGGATTACCATCTCCCCAATGCGATGTGATTTTTTTTCACATATATGGTAAAAATAAAGATTTTTATGAATATATATGATATATATAGCATGAAAATGAATCTTTAATGATAATATATCATATAATTTTCTTTCATTTTATATGAAATGAAAATGAAAATATTGTTCATGCGTACGTACGACCTACCGTCTCCCTAAACATTGATTTTCATTTCTATATTTTATAGATTAATATAAATACTTACTTAATGAATATATATGATGTTTATATCATGGTTATAATTTTAAATTTGTTTAATTCATTATATATGTAACATGACCAAAAACATAACAAATCAAAACACATGCGAAAAATAAAGCGGTTATTACCTAAAACGTAACTTTAACAGGAAAATTATTAATAAACTAGTAATAAAAGGCCATAACTAATGTTTATATGGTTTGTTTAATTTAAGGTGGTTCAGTAATATAATAATTATAAAATTATAATTATTATACATTATTTTATCATGATTACAAAAAGATTCAAGACATAAGGTATGTGATTATTGTCTCACTTTTATTTATATGGGACACATGTGTTGTACAATAATTGTTTCTTATACATGGTTTATATACTACCCATTAATGTATTGTATGATTATTATCCATAGTATTATGGTATTTTTGAATCCATATAAATTTATTTATTTTATGGGGAATACGATTCTACCGATTATAAAGTGATGAGTATTTATCTCATAATCTCATCATTATTTGGGATTGTTTCATTTGAAGTCTCTGTTGAGGAATATTCATCTTCCACATCCATGATTTATAAAAATGTTTTAAAAAATGTTTTTACTATTCTAATACGGATTTCTGAAGTCATTTTTACCCATTTTTTACTTTTTAAAACATGTTCGGAAAGTAATATTTTTCTCATTTTCCTAACGAGGTACTTCGTGACATTTCTGATAAAAGTAAAAAGGAATTTGTTTAACTTATATGGCATGAAATTATTTTTATTCATTCATGAGACATTAATTCCTTTAATATTTAATTAAAATATTACCAGGTTAATTTCAAATAAATTTTTTTCTTTTAAAAATTTGTGTCATTTTAAGAAAAGAAAAAATTTTCAAAACAGAAATGATATTTTCATCATTAATTATTTTCAAGTGATATCTTGAGATTATTTTCCATTTATAATAACATTATTTGATGTTACCTATGTTTTAATGGGAATATTTTTCATATATTATATCCCTATATTTCCATTGGTTGTTATATGTTATGATGGACTGATATTTACTTAATCCATTTCCTTTAATGGTTTATGTTATGATTGAATGATGTTTTTGAAATCCATTTCTTTTCATGGGTTCCGATATTATTAATGAATCATGTTCTTGTGGAACACATATATATGATATTCATTATGTGATGTATGAGACATATATCTCCATCCAATTCATTAAAAAAAATATATATCTTGATATAGATAACACTATAATGGGAAGTGAATTCAATATAATAATATAGGACTGGAATTAGATTAAACTTGGTTCAACAATTTATGGTTGGAATGGGGAGTGTATGAGGTTTATTAAGGGACTTTTTACACTATTATGGTCTTGGAAATGATCCTTTAGTACTATGGAAATGATCTTCTATTATTATGTGTATTCCATAATTTCATGTATTATGTTGTGCTCTGATGGAATATGTACTTTGATTCTTTATGATCTTCAATTATTTATTCCATGAAACGATGTTATGATCATTGATAAGCATGATATAATTTTAAAAATTTATAATCATGTTATTCTCCCATTATGCTTATGTTATCTCCTTTGATTTACTTTTAATGATTATCTGAGCTAACCACATTCTTATGTTTTGTTTCCCCAGGTTATAAATAAAGGTTTTAAGTAGTATTACTAAAGGGGGAGATCTTTATAAGAGATATTGAATAAATTTCACCAAATTTGAAGAATGTGTTCCATGTTTCCAAGGGTAGTAAACTATTATGGTCCTTATGATTATTTTTGTGTAATATAAAGAATATTCATTAAAAAATATGTAATATCTATATACATTATTCCTAGGTTGTTATATCAAGATGTTATTTAACCTATTGAAAATAGTCTCTGACTGGTACCATCATACCACATTTGTTTTTGAGGTTATGAACCGAATGATCAAAAACCTACCTATGTAAATAAGACCAATATGGTAAATGAATTAAAATAGATATTAAATGAAATAAAAGAAATAATAATAAGAAAATTAATGTGTAAAAGGTCCATAATCAAGTAAATAATTAATATAAATTTATTATTTAGGCAGCTAGATTACATTTGAAGCAAGTTGGGACTCAAGTAAAGGGGTTTTTATTAACTCAATTTTATTTTATAGAGTTATAAACATTTTTTATGATTTCTACATGATTTCATTTTCATTCTATTTAATTTATTTTTCCATATTAATATTTCTCTTCATGTGTTTATGGTTTTCAAATTTAGCTCTATTCTCAATTTCTTATAAATTATTTCCTATTAAGATAAGAGATTTAAAAAATTTAAGTGGTTTTTCTTTTAAATCTTTAAATTAAATGTTTTAAAGTCTTTATCTCGTCACTATAACATTATTTATGAATTTTATTACTAATATTATTATTTATATTTATGAATAATTAATTTTTTTCTACAATTTTCATTTTAACATGGAATTGGTTCACCTGTCATTATAATCATTATATTATTATGAATTAACATAAGACTTCTATTACGGATTGAAAATACATTTTTTATCAGTTTTATTTATGAAATAATGAAAGTAAATATTATATTTGTTTTATTCATGTTATGTTTATTCCACATTATAGAATAATATGGGTGATGGGACATAGCCCCTCATTGCATTTGGTGAAAATTTATTTTCGAATGAAATGAAATTTAATTCAACATATTATGAATTTATTCCATTATGGGGAAATAAAAGTGAATATGGGTGATGAGTATAATGTTATCAGATTTATACATTGTTTTTATATGCCTTATATGAGTTTTAATGGAAATAGTTTTATTTCATATGACAAGTAAATGAGTTTATGATTGAATGAAAATTAATATCTTCTAAATGTAAAAATTCATTTTTCTAGGAAAATATTTTTCATAAGTCCTCATGTTTTCCCAATATTCCTTCATGATTCTTCCTTTACTTTTATTATTTATTATAACCCTACTATATTCTTTGGGTAATGTAGTTGATTTTATGAGTGTTCATACAAGCTCAAAGTTTTTTACATCAAAGATGAATCTCATTTATGTTTTTTCATGTTTTTCAATATCCTAGTAGGTTTATATTATTTTTATACTCATTAATAAGATATAATTTCTCCTTACCAGTTTTCAAATGGTTTTATAGAGTTTATAGATGAGTGGGGACAAAAAAATATTCAAGTTCTAGTTATATAAGTCTATCATGAATCTAGAAAGTGTATCATCCAAAAAAAATTGGAAAAAATAATCACTGAGTTGGAGTATATATTATTTAATATATTGGGTTTATCTAAAACTAATGGATTATATAAATATAATTAGTTAAATATTTTATATAACTATTGTAATTATAGAGTGAATATTCTTATAGTGTTTTAATTTATAAACTAGTGATGTCGTCAATATGTAAAACTGTTATAGGATCTTTTTATTGAATTGTTTCTTTTTTTCCAAGAGAAAAAAACTGTTAGAAAATATATTTATGACATTATAAAATTTGATAGAGAATCATTATAAGAATACATTAAGAGATTTAAGAAAATTTTTTCAAGCTAGACACATTGTACAATTATAGAACATCATTTATATTTTTTTATATTAATGTTCATTGTATATTAATTTTAATGTTTTAAATTCATCCCCATGTGGAGGTTTGACTGAAAAAATAAAAATTTGAATCTAAAACACTTACGGTGCTTCATTTTCTCTTTGTAGGAGATGTTTTTTTGTAGTGTGTTTGTGTTATTTGGGTGTTATATATTGTTTAAGGCTTGTATTGTTCCCATTTAACTACAAACTGGTTTTATTTAAAATTATAAAAGTGGAATGGATAGATTAAACTGTTTCATTTTCTGATAGGAGGATATGGGACTTTTTCTATTTATTTTATTGGTGTTTTTCCCATATTATATTAAAATTCATTATGTACTTCAGATCATGCATTTTTTAGTATATTTCCTCTATGTTTTCAATGGGTTTCCAATATTACCAATTTTCAAAAGTGGCCTTCTGATTTTATGTTTAATAAATGGGGATTGACCCTCAACCTGTCAAAAAATCAAAAGTGGAAGGGAATCTAAATCAATCATTAAGAATATTTCTCAGAATTTATAATATCTTTAAAGAAGAGTTATAGTATCAAAGATAGTACACTAGGTAATGACTACCAAATCATTATATCCTAAAACCTTTATTAATGATATAATAACTATTTTAGGGTATATATATTTGAATCAAAAAGAAAATCCATCCAAACATACCATGATTTTTATAGTAGATGCATAAAAGGAACAGTATAATTACTACTTCCCCCATGTACATGTGAATAAAATCGGTTTTTTTTATATTTCCAAGAAACATAATATAATTAGGAAATGAATAATAAAGGTTAAACAGAGAGTTTTAATTTCAAATATAGATTTTTAAATTAATATAAACAACCAAGATTACCCTCTTAAAACACATATATTCCAAAAGAAAATGTGATCATTGTTACAATAATTATTTGGAAATAAATTCATTCAATCTAATGAACACATAAAGAACGATCAATCCAAAAAAATTCATTTTTTAAAAGATTTTGGGTAATCCAATGTAACATCTAAAGTAATATAAAGTATCAATAGAATATAAGTCAATAGAAAACATATAAGAAATGGTAGACATTCTATTTATATTTCCTTTTATAATTTTATAGCTAATAAAAATGTAGAAGAATTGATTTATAATGTGGTACTAAAAAATATAATAAGGATGAAATTTAAATACATTCAATAAATAATTTGGTATCTTATTTTCTTGAACGAACATTACACCACGAAAAAGGGTCCAAAGTGATAATAGAATATGGATTGGATAAAATGTTTTTGCACTTATCAGGACTTATCTATAACAAAATTGTTGTATTTGGGGAATTTTACTATACTCTATAAAATAATAAATCCCTTATTTAATGATTCTATGTGTGATTTAAGTGAATCTATTAATATCATTCCGCATTAAGTTTATCATAACATTCATTTTATAAATCATAAACCAAAATAAATTTTGATGAAACTTGTAAACAAAGAAACTCCATTCTTAGAAGGTGTTTTAGAGAATGTACTGGTAATGGAAAATAATTTGTTCTTTCCTATTGATATCTATATTTTAAATATGGTGGAAAAAATAACCAATTCACATGCTACAATAATTTTAAATAGTTTATTATTTAATTATATAAATACAATCATAAATAAATATAACAAAATATGGTAAATACAATATTTATAGGTACCATATTATGTGAGGATGTCACGGGGCCAAAATCACTTATAATGTTTAATCCAAGAATATTGCTAAGAAGATAAACAACATTGTTTATTTTTATTACATTTATTGATGTATCGCTATTAGAATTATCTCATTTATGTTTTTCTTGATTTCATCATATTCAAATATTGGAAAATGGTGTGGCTGGAGTAGTGTGTAGAGTGTATTAAAGTAACTGAAATTAAGCAAATGGAGGCATTAGTTAGATGAAATGGGGGGAACCCTATGTTTATAAAATTGAATCATTTATTATGTAATTATTTTTTCACAATTCCATTTGATAACTCATGTCATCATACCTGATTAACCACCCATTCTTGTTTTCCGAGACAAATTTCACCAAGTAGATCGATTTGGAACATGAAATTTCACCTCCTCTGTATAAGAGGATATTGAACATGCTATGGAAATTAAATAACACCAACCTACACCCACACCCATTATACATTGTTCATACATTGATCCACCTCATCCCATTATATATGATGTGAACAATGAAATGGGAAGGTATGTTTTTCAGTAGTAAATGGAGTGAACTCATGGAAATACCATGTAAGGTGGAAGGTCACCACATCAAAACACTATATATCAATTTACACCGATATATTTGGAAGGAAAACATTAGGAAATAAAAATTAAAATTTAGGAATACATAGTTATTCCCATGGGCTTCTCACCTCTAGGATAGCTACTCACTATCGTGAGTATTAAAATGAGGCATATAGGGGAAATATTCAAAAAAAGAATGAAAAAAGTTACTATTGTTTTAAAAAGAGGGAAATTGATTATAATAAAACCAAAAATAATTTATATCTTTAACCAAGATTACATGAGTGTGATCTCTATACCATAGTTTTCCAATAGCTTAATTATATATAATGGGGATGAGGGGTTTTTTTAGAAAATGGTGAATCTTCTTAATGATCAAGGATAGTTTCTACGTTGTGTCTTGTCCTATAGTATGTCTCGATGTAGAATAATATTAAATTCCATTCTATATTGGTCATTATTCACATATGATCCTTATCTCTACTAAGCATGGATGAAGGACACATAGAATGCCAACTTGGTTATTATATAATTTTTTTAGATATTTCTTTTGTATGATCTTGAATGCATATTTACACGTGCAATTTGATGGGATTGATAAATGAATAATAGTTTTCGTGGTATGAAAGCATAAAAAGTACTTAAGACTACGTTGAATGAGAAATATATAATGAATTGAGGCTTAAAATTTGTCTTCGAGGATGGAAAGATGTCATTATTACACTGATAGATTACATTTTCTTGCCGACATATATTTGGATAGAGAGGATTGGTTTCATTGTTTATGCCTCACACTACATCTTTGAGGCATAATTCATTTTCCAAAAATATATCAGTGAAACAATAATTATTTTGTGATGTGAACATATTATGAATCAGGGTCTAAGGTTCTATTGTCTTATAACATAGTTTCATGACGAACCTTGAGAATACACTGAGGCATTTATAACATTTTTTGGGGAATCACATAATTATTTTGGGATCTTCTATATTAATAGGGTCCTATGTAACATGGTTTTGGCACGTTGAAGCCTCATTGAGCTTCTTTTTGACATTATGTTGGTGTTGTGGTACATACTTGAATGTTTTAAAAAATTGATGTCTGTGGGAAAACATGCGAGGATTCTTCCAAATTTCTTTAAAATATATAACAATAAAGTCATTATTCACAAAATAAAATTAAAAAATAATTTATTTACACTAGTCTATTATAAAATATATATATATTAAACTAAATTATACAGTAAAATGTAAAAATATGGTTGAATTTCACTAAATTTTAATAATATTGAATCTATGCAGTATCTTACTAATTAAACATGGTGTTCACACTTTGACATTGTAATGATTTAATTTTATTGAAGTAATGACTTGGTGAAATAATTCTGAAAATAAAAAACTAATATTAAATACTATAATTATATTAAAAATAATGAAAATGATTTTGAAAATATAGGTATATATGATATATCTATAAACGTATAATATATGAGTGATTTTGAAAAGTTATAATATTTCAATAGTGGTTTTAATTATTTATTTTTATATGACAATGATACTAATAGTTTATACTCTATGGGAGAGAGGTATATTTCATATGTAAGAAAGCATAAATTTAATCCCTCTTTAATTAACACACCAAATCATGAACAAAACCATTTCTATATAATTTTAATTATTTTTTTCCAATTAGTAAATAAATACTAACATAAATTAGAATAAATAATCTATTTACTAATCAGGTGCATCAATTGATAAAAATTTTAAAATTAAATATGAAATAAATATGTTGTATTCTTGGGGGAATTCCTGAAATCCTTCCTATAAACTATATTCACCAAATTTTACTTAAAAATAATCCAAACCAATTAGATACCATCAAGGAATACAAAAATAAAACAACTCTATATATTGTTAAAAAATAATGTTTTAAATTTATTATAGGTAGCAATTATATATCATATTAATGAATAATATGAGGTAAAACCTAAAAAATATATCTTAATAAATCATGTATTACAATTTCATAAAATAAAAAAATAAATAAGCATCAGTTAGGATTTAAAATAGTTAGATAGTTTTCATTGATTATTGAAAAATGAATCATGGGATAAGAAAGAATAATTTTATTCTCCATTTATTTGATATAGTACCATATGGATTAGATATAAAATATCATTATTTCATTATTTAATGATTATTTAGATACTTCTTGGTTACCATCACACCAAAATGCAAGGATAAAAAAATTCATTTTCTGATGTGGTGCCTTTTCTTATAGAAGGATTCTTTATTAAATATGAAATACACATAAAACCTTTTAAAGATGAATTGTGATAATTTTTTATAATATGATTAAGAACATTCTATAATTTTATATTGATCAATTCAATGTATATATTATTTTATTTTATCAATGACTCTGAAACTTGAATAATTTTTTTCAAAAAATATATTGAGAAAATTATTAGTTTAAATTATGAAAATATTTAATCCATGTTTAAAAATTGAATAATATTGGGCCATGTAATTTTAAATATTGGGATTTTTGTGGATAAATCTAAGATTCACATCATTTATTTTTAGTATTAGAAAAAAAATATTTTGTGCATAAAACACTTGTAGGCCATAAACGTTTCAAAAGGAGAATTTGTAAGGACTCTCATAAGATGACATTATGATTGAAAAAATGTTTACATAAGGATATGAAAGTTTTTTAATGAATACTATAGTAAATATTTTGAATAAATCAATAAAATTATGACTACACATGCCATTATTAAAATATAATGTTTGGACACCCCCTTTGAACTTATGTGTGACGCACCAAATAGTGTGTCAGAGTTTTGTTTTTATAAAAGTTTATTGGGAAGAACCATTTAATACCATATGCTTAAAAAAAGTATATACATTAAAAATAAACTACAAGATAACTGAGAATTAGTTTTTAGATTTATTATATTATAATGTTTAGACGATATTTTCATGGGAATAAGGGCTCTATGTATTCTGATCATGTAGAACAAAGGTATTTGTTGAGAAAATTTGATTCTAATCCATGGCTGGAAAGATAGATATAATTATTAAGGATTTTGATGTCAATATAATATATAATAAAGGTAATAATAATTTTATATTGGATCAAATGGAAATATTTCCACATATATATGAAGTAAAGACCGCAGAATATGTACCTTTAAGTGTATATGTTTCAAGTGGTAATGTTATGATGGTTCCTAAATAAATCTCTAATATAATGACAAGGTAAAATTTATATTCAACTTATATGTTAGATTACACTAAAAAAATAATCCAACATTCATAATGAATTTTGATTCAAAATATTATATATCGAATCACCACTATTTATGGAAAATTTTAAATGACGAGCTGATAAGAAGTTTTTTACTACAAATAAAATGTAATGTATATTGAATTTTTCTTACATAGTGGAACATGGGGTCCATGATAGACCATGGAGAACAAGTATAAAATTAGGGGAGTTATGATTATATTGGCCTAATTGTTTTAATAATTTCATCAATTCTATAAAAACTATAATTGGTGTTGATTTACTGGTAATATCTGAAAACATAGAAAATACCCCGAAAACCACTAAACATCTTATGAGATATTTTTAGTGTGTGGAATATAATTTATGTATATATTTCCCAATTAATTTGGTTTTTATTATATGTTAAATGTTATGGATTATGTTTCTATGTGGGTAAAAGAAAAACCCACAAGAACTGATGATTCGAATATTGTTATTGGATTTAACAGGTCCTGTATTACTTACAAGTTTGAAATAAAAAAAATATGTCATAAGAAACTAAGGAAATAAATTATATTATATTATAATGGAATCATTAATGAATAATTGTGGTGTGAAACATAATACATTAACACCATTACTCTCTCAAACAAATTGTCAGATAAACGAAAAAAATAGGCGGATGAAGAGAAATCATGGAAATATTATCCAAACTAATAGAGAGGATTGAAGGACAAGGTTGGAAGATATATTTTGGGAATATAGAACTATCTTCAAAACTCTAATTATAATGAGCCAATATATATTGGTATTCTAAAAATAAATTCATATCTAGGTCAAATTGAAAAACATACCTTTTGGGGTTGTGATAAAAATGAACAGAGAATTAAAAAAATTTAGTAACCAAGGGAAACTATAGAATTGAGAACTAAAAGATCTCATATGGGAATAATATGAAAATTTTAATACCTATAAGTTGAAATAAATATTGACTCATGATAAACCCATTTATAATATGTAATTCTACCTATACACAAAGTTTTCCTCTATAACACCATAATGAAGTTCATACTTAGTATGTTATGTTAAAGGAGTGAATGTATATTTTTATTAGATACTACACTACATAATAATGAATTTTAGATTAATGTAGTATCAGAAAAATCAGTCCTTCAATATGAATGGACATTGGTTGAATCAATTCTATGGAGACTTTCTAGAGAAATTGGTTGAGCAAATTGCATACCACCAAGCCGAGCATAAGTAAATTATTAGGTTATATTTATCCATAATGTTTTTTTATATCTTATATTTACTTATATTTAATATATATTAATATGTTTAAATTAAATTAAGGAAATTTTAAGAACCAATTATAGGGGAGGTAATAGAATTTTTTGGAATTTTTAGAATTTTTTTATTTTTTTATATTCTGTGTCGTTTTTTCTGTTATGAAAGTTTTACTTTAATTTTCATGTGTTTTGTAAAAATTTTTATACTAGCTAAATACCTAGGTTAGTTTAAATGTTGAATTAATTTGCGAAAAAAACCTTTTTCAAATATTTAGAACCTAAATAAATGTATATGTTTTTCCCATCATATGTTATAATCTCAAAGGCATTCACATGAATGAAACCAACTATAGAAACACATTCCAAAGGTATTATCCAATAATTTATTTATAATCCTAAGAAGTAGTCTATACCATTTTACACATTCATTTTATTTTTTATTTACTTTAGATTCATGAGTCAGTCATGGTGCTGTAAAAAATTTTGTAACTATATTTAAAAGTTGTTAAATCTTGTGATATGTTTCAAAATGACAAAGTAAATATTGTTTAAATACCATTATAAAACTTATATGAACCCCCCCTTGAAATCATTCCTTCCTTTTTGAACCCCTAAAAGCTATGAATAACCTAGTATATGGCTTATTTAAGTCCAATTTCTTCACCTACCTTTCTCTTATGTAATATTCATATGTATAATTAAAAAAGTGAGGGGATCGCTTTATGGAAATCAGGTAAAGTAGTGTACATGTTAGGAAATATGTAGTGTTTTTTATATTTTTAGTAACAGATTATAGAAATTCTTCTATACATATTCATGGATTACTCTATTTACTAAAGAAAAAACTATAAGAAAATATAAAATAAAAATATATACATTTAAAATAGAAAATATTAATTATTTTCTACAATATTTGATGGGTTAACCACTAAGGAAAAAAAATAATATTTTGTTGGGTGGTTTATATATATCAAAAACCAATGAGGGATATTTCAGTGAGTGATTAAATTATAAATCATGTAATTTTCTTAATGTTCCAAACCATCATATTTGATTATTTTTCACACTATTACTAACCTACCATTACCATCAATGAAAATTTATAAATCCCTTAATAATGACACAAATACTAAACTTATAAAGTGATATATAATTATAATAACAATATTATAGTGAAAATGAAAGAGTATTTGAAAGATAATAAATTTTCAAAAATAAATCATTTAGTGAAGAAATGATTTTCCAGGGAAGGTATGTACAAATATACATAATTTTAAATAAAAGGATATATGGATTAAGATATAGTAGTTATGAAATTTGGAAAATTATCCATGATTGAGAAATTGTTAGTTTTTATTTATTAAAAATTATAAATGCACCATCACTAATGACTTGTGATTTTTAATTTAACTTGAGAGACATTATGTGCATACATTATTGATTTTTCTTTAGAGTGAAAAGGGATAAGTATGGGGGAATTGATTAATTACATTTATTAGATATTTTTTAATGTTTTTTAAATTAATTTTACTTCTTTGAAGTTTTCTATTGTGGGTATTTATTAATGTGTTGGAATCTCTATAATAATTTGGTATTTTATAAATTAATTATTTAAATTGATTATGGAATTTAATGATTTATTATAATTGAGCATTTTTAATAATTGGTTCAACCCTATTTCTTCTTTATTATTTATCATCATATATGATAAACTAAATTTCTATTATTTGTGTAATAATGAACTCCATTCTATATATAGGATTCTGAAGAAGACCATTAGTAGTGAAAGATTAAGGAATTCTATAACTAATTAGTTATAATTAAAACACGTATTGTGAGTGTCAATATACTGAATGATATTTTTATTGAAGAAAGGATATATCTTTGAAAAACATGATCTATTGAGGTAATTCATGAAGTATTGGATATATCACTGATAGAGATAAGAAATTGTCACCTGTCACAGTTATTGATATTTAGAAACTATTGATGATGATGGTTGGATATAATAAATACGATATGTTCATATTTCTATGAAAATTTATCTTATTGTAAATTACATAGAATTTTTAATCCAAATAAAGGTGTCACCACTTATTTATTAGAGGAAAATTTTGAATGTTACTATAAAAATACACAAAAAATAACGACATTACAATACAATTAGAATATGAATACATAAAAATAGATATTTATTTCTAATATTAATCTATATGAAAAAATTACTCCTTACAATATATATTGGAAAATACCCAAAAACACTTTTTTATTTAAATAGATGACATGCATATGTTAAATCATATGACATGAAGTTATTATTTCTTACAATTAGGGTTGTTCTGATATTGATGGGAATGATAAAAGGATATTTCTTATTATAACTATAATCATCTTTTATTATTAATATATTATAAATATTAAGCAATAAAAACGATACAGAGTTGAATTGTGTGATTTTATATCATGCCCTATGAATAATGATACTGAAAGAATGAATGATATCACCATAGTAGAAAAGTGATGTCATTACTTGTGGTAAATAAATAAGTAATCTCATTATTATGAAAATAAATTTTTTCTTTTGATAACAAGGTAAAATTCATATCATTGATTACGATTCCTACATATTGATGCCTATGACTTGTAGTTTAAATATATCATCTCTTTCGATAAAGTAATATAGTAATTCTTGAGATGAATCATTTAATAATTTTGACAAATCAAAAAATGGGGATTCTAGTGCCACTATCTATATGATAAGAAACTCAAATCTATAAGATTACATTTTAGGAGGGAAGGAAGTTGTGTAAATACATTCTAATCCATGGATAAAATGAATAATTCATGTGGTATACATGGATCATGATGAATCATCGAACACACCTTGTTTAATAGTATGAGGAAATGTTTTAATAATATTGATACGTGAGCTTTGACCCAAGAAATAGGATATCATAGTTTAGAATATTAGTTTTATGAAAGACAATATAAGTTAATATCATAGAATGTATGAGTGTACACATAGAGGAATCAACTATTTCTTTTTACAAAAAGACACTATTGAGTACTGAGTTTTTTACGCATTGTTATTGTGATCACTATTCATGGAGGAAAAATAACTTATTTATATGCTTGACCTAGTGAAGGAGAAAAAAAATCATTTTTATGTCCCCTAACTTCATGTGACTCTTTAATAATTCAATGCTTTATTTTTATAGTGTATTAAATGATAAGTTAATAGAAAGCCTTTTTTATCTGGATCTTTATTTTTTCTACTTATTGAATTAATTTCATTTTCCATTTCATCCACATATTTCATCCCATATGAAAATGAATGGGATTAATTAGTTGGTGACTCTCTAGTGATTGTTTAAATGTGGGGTTGGAATTATGTTCTTAGTTTTTTTTTAAAATCTACTTCTCCCATTTCAGAATTATTTGAGAAGTAAAAGAAAAGATAATTATTGAGTTCTTAATTTATTAATGTTTGATTATCCAAAATTATAAAGGAAAGGAGGAATAACTCAGTATGTCCATAGTGTGATTAGAATTCAAATTTTACCTCAACTAGAGGTGAGTGGTATGTGATTATAGATGCACTCACTCAATGATATTAAGAGTAAGGATTGAATATTTAAAAGTACTATGATAGAATGGACTAGGTGATCATATATGAGATTAAACATTTATATTTATCTAGGATATTTCAATATTATTATCATTAGATTTTTTGTACTTAAACAAACTAAATTCAATACAGTTCTTATATATTGTTTTTAGACATTACACAAAATAATAAAAATAAGTGAAAAAATTTAGAAACTTGAGCATGGTTCCCTCATTAAGAGACAACCAAAGGTCACATTATGCTATATTTTCCATAAGTTTTAATATTGTTTTTAAAAATCCCATGATAGACTCACATTAAATTCAATATATATGTACTATATACTTTTCATGGTTTTCAGTTGTGAAACATAAGTTCTTATTTTTAAAAATATACATTAGTCATGTCGTATATTTTTTACATATACAGTATCTATTATATATAGTGAATTTTAAAAAATATACATTATTCTAGTTGTTTATTTTTCATTTTTGGATAATTTATTAAATTTAATGAATATTTTTTTAAATGATCTCAAGCATAAAATATTTTTTTCATGAAATTATTAGTTTTTATAGAAATTATAGGTCTATATTAAAAATATTATTTTCGTTGACTTAGGTATAATTTTCTTATACTGAGTGCAAAATTATTCTTAGAAAATAATTAGAATATGATATAAATATAATAAAACATATTAATAGTGAATTTAATCATAAATGATATTTTTTGTTTAGAGTTTTTCATCGAGTTTTCTTCCCCAAAAATATACAGCACTAATTTACTTTTATATATGTTTTTTTCTAATTAAGTGATTGACCCAAAGAAAAGTAGTAGTACCGACCTCAAAATGGAATCCACAGGGATTATTTCCACCATTATCCCACATCAATTACAATAACAGACTTACTTACATTATGTTTTTCTTATGGATAAGAGCGTTCCGAGTCATTCAAGAATTTTTTATGCATTTTTATTCCAAATTTGTTATCTTTATAATTCATCAATATTTAGGGTACTTGATATCCCATCACTAGTTTCTAAAAATTGTATCCTAAATAAAATTATTTAATCAAAACTATGTATAATGGATTTATTATGGTAGTAAATCATTATTATACACACTCATTTACATATGAAATTTTCACAATAAATTTTCATAAGAAATTTTCATAGTTAACTTGTATTAAAATTTATATAGTTAGTTTACATAGAAAATTTATTATATTATATATTATAATGAATATTTAAACTAAACTTGTAGATAAAATTTTGAAAATAGAATTTCTTTTAATATTTATACTAAACATGAATATTAAATTTACATAATTTTTATATTAAATTTAAAGATTAAATTTTAAAAGAAAAATTATAGAGTAGATTTAACTAATTTTGAAACTAAATTTGTAAATTAAATTTTCATAGTGAATTTTCGTATTAATTTTTCATAGTAATCATTATAAATTTCAAGAGTATTTTTATTTTTAATTTAAATCTCTATATATAGAAAATTACCATATTAACATTTTTTTATTTATAATTTTAAAAATTGAATAAAAAATTGGTATAGATAATTTTTCTAGTAAATATTCATAATAAATTTTCATAGTAAATTTTCATAATAAATTACTAGAGTAAATATTCACTTGTAAAGTAAATGTGAATTTATAGAGTGAATTCTGAAATTAAATTTTCATAGTGAATTTCTAAAGTGAATTTCCAATGAAACTTATAGAGTAAATGTTGATATTAAAATTATACCGAAAATATCTATAGTGATTATACAAATTAAATTTATTGAGTAAATGTTTACACAATAAATTTACATGTTAAATTTATACAATAATGAATGTTTTATGAACACTCAAATGGGAGCTTATATGATAAATGGATTTCAGAAATTTAAATATTTACCAATTAAATTGATATTTCGTAAGAAATATAATTTTACAAAATTTATTTAATATACAATGTAATCATGAAAATTTCATAGTAAAAAAACTACAAAAAAATTTCACAGAATATTTATTTTTAGATACAAATCTGTTACACCATTTTATATTATAATTGAATAATAAAGATACTATATATGTTGTTGAAGGAATACAAAGTAAACATATACACTATAAACTTAAAATATTTACATTGTAAAGGGATTATAAGGAAAAATTACTTTATGAAGTAAACAATAAAATTAAAGTTATATATGAAACATGTAATAAATATAATTAATAATATATAATATATACATCAAAAATAAAAATAAAAAATAAAAAATTATAGATTAAGTTTAGAAATAAAATAAATTCAAGTCAATTTTTATAAAATAATTACATAAGTATAAAAAATTAACAAATAAAAATGTTAGTTTCCATTTGTTATAATTTTACATAGTATAAACATATGTAATACATCCACTACTTGTTGAGACCATGTTTAAAATATTGATTAGTACATAATCTCTTTGTATTTTATTTTTACAATAGCCTTATAAATCATATCAATCATGTAAGAAAGATCTCAAGAGGCAAATGAATATATTTAAGATGTTTGGGAAATACTTTAAACATAATCGGATCACTCAAAAGAATTTTAATAGGATTTGTAAGAACAAAAGCGGTATAAAGTGATAGTGTGTATGGTTTGGAAACAACATTAATGAATTTAATAAAATATAAATAAGAATTAAAGGGGTTAAATGATATTAAATTGACTTTGTGTAATATTGAATTTTAATTTTCAAAGTATTGATAACAATGAAACACAATTGAGTAGTATTAAATTGAAAATTTGAAAGATTTTTTAAAATTGACATGGTACGGCGTAAGGGTGAATCCAAAATTTTTCATTCCATACAACATTAAATTCAAAAAACCAAACATTTTACATTATTAATGTAAACATTTCAAAAGAATATAATGATTGAATTTTACATTTCAAATGATTTGTATGTTTATGAGATAATTATATAATATTTAATAAGTCATTCTAAAAGCTGTATTAGATTAAGTTATCGGATATTTTTCTACTCCAAAATTCACATAATTTCTTGAAGCTTATATCATTTTTTATTCCATGATTTATGTGAGGTTATATTGAAGTCATAAATTAACCCATAAACTATTAAATAACATATGTGGTAATGGGAGGAAAACATATTATTTAATGAGAAGATACTTTTCAAATAAATTAAAAATGACTATTATATCCTGGTATATAGCATATCATGAGAAAAATGTGATGTATAAAATTAACAAGTTGATGATGAAAAAATTTCATAGATCATTGTGATATAAATAGAGTGCTATTATGAGTATATATCAAGAATGATAACAAAGGTTATCAAGGAAAAAATTGTTAATTGTAGTAAATAAGAAGAAATGTATGATAGAATATGAAGTGTTGAGGATAAAGGTGTATTTAGTATTAATGAATTCCAGTACTACATCTATCATCATCTATAATATATGATATCAAATTAGTATTATTGTATTAATATAATAAGTAATAGGATTATAAATTTTTTGGCGACTTATTTGTAAAACAATTTTAGGTTATGTTTATATCCTATTATTTTTAACTTGGTAACAAGAGGGAGACTATGTAAATTGTGATATAACGAGCAACACATAAAATATATGATACTTTTATAACTAATAACTAAATTTCAATTTCAGAAGTACTTTCGTGGAAAAAAATTGGTAAAACCACAGATGTTCAAAACGAGGGTGTGTTAATCATAGAAAGATAAAACCAAATCATTAAAGATGGTATTAATTTTATTAGTGTTTATTACCCTATATAATCCCCATTGATGTTTGGTTTCCATCATATATATATATCATCCTTGATAATGTATTCAAAATGATTGGTCATCTTATCCCAAGTATGGATATATTCTTCCAAATTGATCTTCCTTTAACAGAAACCTCATTCCAAGATGTGATATTGTTTATTTATCCATACCATTTGATCCTCATTAATATTAACTCAAATAATACTATCATATAATATGTGAACATCCTCTTATTAATAATTGATTAGTAATTATCCTTCTATAATTTTTTAATTATAATGGAGAGTGATATCTAAACATATATCATTTTCGGCTCATACATTTCCTTCCTTTTTTTGCAGTCTTTAGTATGAATTGATTATTGAGATAATATGTTTTTATTAGTGACCTCAGGTAGATCAGTTTTTCCAACACTTTTATCAACCTTGGACATTTTAATTCCACATTGAGGATTAATACTCCTCTTTTGAACCTGGTCTTGAATAGTGACTTTGTATTTATGCACCTTGATTGCCCAACTTAGATATTTCTCACTCATCTTACCAAACACTTGATTAACAACTTCAACAATTACTACTTCAACCGGACTTATTTTTTCCCTATTACTCTTTTCATTACGTGAGGATTTGGTGATAATGGTTTTTAGAGAATTTGAGTAATCATTGTGTGTCCATACTCCCACCTATGAACTAGAATGATTTTAGAAATATGTTTACCCTAATTTGCATTCATTGATCCATATAAAGCAATAAAGGACTCATGGGGTTCATTTTCATCATTTATCATTGGTGTAGAATATTCATCTTGGTCACTCGGATCAGTTTCTTCATGATTTCTTGAACTGTCAGATTTTTTCCATATTTTAATAAAAGTATACCCCCATTTAGTATCAATAGTAACTTACATGTTTTCATTCTGGGATGAAAATCAGTTTTGAAGTTAGATCAGTCAGGGTGTATCCTACTGACCAAAAGACCCCCGACTCTGAAAATCAGCAACATTCTAACTAGGAGAATCTCAGGTGGTAAACCTTGTAAAAATTATTGATGATGATATATACTTGTTTTATTCTCCATCCGAGATTGAGAGTGAGAATAGTCTTTTAATTATAACTAATGATGAGAGAACTTTTTTAAAAAATATTATTATACACTGATTACGCCCCATAAAATTAATGTTTTTCAATATTAAAAGGTCTCTTCAATTGGTATTTTATTTTGGTTTACCATCTTGTATCTTATTGATAATTATATTTATGATCTTATTGTGATGGAGTGTCATAATTTTATTAATAGAATATTTATTTTGTAATTTCATGGAATTAAGTATTTCATATGGAAGGATTGTATGATTCAATATATATTATCTACTATTATTCATGTATTGGATATTATTTAAACTATTTTTATCATATAAAAATATGATACATCCATATCTTAGGTTGATATGAATAATATTTATGTTGATCTTTGATAAATGAATATATTATAAGAATCCTTTAAAAAATATTAGACAAAATTAATGGGTCTTAAGAAAAAAAAATATATATCAAGAAGTAGTGTATTTATAAAGGATGTGGGAAGGTAAAATAAGAAATATTAAAACGTTCATAAAGATAATTTGAGTATATCTAGATATTGAAATAATAAATCATGGTGTGTTTTTATCCTATGTGAACATAGTCATAAGTTCAAATCATGTATCTAATGACAATTATGAGAACACAACTTTTTTAAAAAAGACAATGAAATTATACCAAACAAATTGATATAAAATTTTTAACCTAGAAAGATTGAAATATGGAAAAAAATTCTATAAATGAGCTTAATAGTGTCTTGATTTCAAATGAGAAAATTAGAGGAACTACATGTATGAATAATGTCCAGAGTGAGTAAGAACTCATATTCAAGGATATCAAAGTGATAAATATAAATTAAAATGAATTCCTTAGATAGTTTTATTATTAAGATTAATGTGATAGCCAAAGTAATCCTAGAAATCAATAAATTTTATGTTTTATAGTTATTCATTTTATAGATTAAACTTCATCAGAGTGTTATAAATAATTTTAAGTAATTTTTCAATTGAGAAAGGAATGGTTTTAAATAAATAAATTATTTTTATTATATTGCATGGTTTTATTTAAATGATATATTTTTTGGTTTAAAAGTTTTAAATTGATTAAATTAATTTCATTTTTTAATTCATCGTGAAAAATTTATTTTAGGATTATTTTTTGGTAATTTTCTGATATTTTTTATTTTTTGGTAAATAGTGGAACATACTACTTCTACAAATATTTTCCTTTTTTTGATAATATCATGACATAATAAAGAATTAAAATTTTATTTAAAAAAATTATAGAAAATATATATATTTAATAACTTGTATAATTCATTTAATAATATAATATTGAACTTATAAATCTATGTTTCACATTTATGAAATCTATGAAATATTCTTATTCAAATAAAAGTTATTTTTCTTTGTTCTCTTTTAGTAAATTTTTTACAAGGTCTCTTTTATTTTTTTGGCATTAAAACAAAATAATTATATATTGATTAAAAATAATCTAATTAGTTCTATGGAAGTCAAAATTATACATAATTGTGGTGTAGAATTACTTTTTTTCTTAAAAAGGTCATTTTTCTAAAAAAAGTTTTTCATCATGATTTACGAACTTATATCAAAAATAAATATTCCAATGTATAGGAATTGAATAAGTATCATGTATTTTTAATTACCATATTCAAATTTTTTAATGAGTTAAATTTTATTCTTTGTCATAATAAATAGTTACCGTGGTATATGTTTTCTACTAGGGTAAGGGTATAAAGGGTCAAAGAGGGGGTTAAACTAATATATAAGGATTAAAATATTTATAAAAACGTATAAATAATATTGGATGACTCTATTGATATCATAAATATTATTATCATTTAAATTTTACTAAATTTGTGCCACATTACATGATAAATATAATTATTATATTTTAAAGCTTTAATATGTACAAGAGGGTCACACTACTCACTTATAAAAGAGAACCTCTTTTATTCAATTATCCACACACTATGAGAACTCCAAAACAACCCATATCCACCCAAATACCTCCACAAACATCCTAATCACTTCTTTAAAATACTATTTTCCCAAAAATAATAATCTTATAAGGCTTTAGGTGTAATCTATAGGAAGATATCAAAGGAGGAGGTATAAGTCTTATCTAAATTATTTCATCTTTATTTCTTATTATAAATCCTTAAAAATATATTATAGCTATCCTAACATAATTAATATTTTATATTTAATATACTAATGTTTTATTATTTTTATATAAAAACTATTTTATTCCTCTTTTCCATCCTTTGGTAAATGAAAACGTCACTTGTGTGTGTGTGCGGATTACCACCCCCATGAAGGGATGTGTTTTGTTTTTCATCACCACATCACATTGATGGTTATAAATATTGATTTAATGAATATATATGATATTTATGAAATTATTATTATTCTTTAATGATAATATATATTCTACTTTATTACCCTCTCATCTGTTGGGATAAGAAAATGTCGATTGTGCATGTGTGCGAATTGCCGCCTCTACGAACGATGAATTTAATTTTTCAATATCATTTCATATGGATGGTAACAAGGATGGATTTAATGAGTAAAAAATTTTCTTATAATATTTAAATAATTTTGAAAAGTATTACATTTATCTACTTATTTCCTTTTCATCAATTAGAGAAATGAAAATGTCGTTAATCTGTATGTGGGGAAAAATACCTCCATAAAATGATGTATTTCATTTATCATTTTATCCTTACATGAATGGTTTAAAAATTATTTTTAATACAATAAATTTATAATCGTAAAAAATTTAAGATTATTTATATTATTTAACCCTCAAACCTTTTACCACAATTAATAAACCAATGTTATTTTGAGATTATGAACCAAATAACCTCAAAACATTTGATTTAAACTTAACCGATTTAGAAAATAAATAGAATGACATATTATATTAAATATAAGGAATTTTGTAAATTTAATGAAAATTAAAATAATTCTTAATAAAACAAATATTTAATATAATTTTATTATTAAGTAAAGAAAAAGACGTATTTGGCGATTCAGGGATCGAGGTATGGGATTTATAATCTATATTTTTTCATTAAGACTTATGCCATTTTCATTACATATTTCCCTTTATAATGATTGTAAACATACATATGGGTATATTTAATTATTAATTTACTAAAATATAATTTATTTAAAATCCATTTAAATTTATCTATTTCAAAGTTCTTTTCATTCAAAAGTTACTAAAGTTGTAAGGAGTTTTTTAAAAACCATGTTTTTAATGATTTAAACTCTTTCTCTTCTATATCCATGTTATTTTTATTATTTAGTGAATTTTTTTAAAACTAAAATTTATTATTAAGTTCTTTTTCTAATGAACATTAAATTCTTTTAAAAAAATTTAAAGTAATCTTCTATGTGCATTCTACACGTCTCATTTTTGGATTTCTTTAGAAAAGTGCAAAAATAATGTTTTTTATCATTTACCATATTATCTCCTTTTCCACTTATGTGAATTGAATTTTAAAAAATGAATTCAATTTTTTTTAATAATAATAATTTATACTATATAATATTTTTAATTTAATTTTTTAACAAAATGAATAGTGAAATAATTAAAAATTAAATATTGTGGTTATGGTAAAATATATTTATCTTGGGGTTAATGCAAAAATATTAGGGTTTAAATGGGAAAAAAATATTACCAAAATATATTTTATGGAAATATTTTTAAATTCTACATTACATTACATATAAGTAACTATTATTAAATAGGTTTTAGGATAAGAAATCATGGATGGAATTTATTCTTTTCAAAAAATTATATGTGTGCCACTCACCTCCCTTATAAAAGGGTACCCCTTTATCTGTCTATCTTCACACATTCAAAACTCATTGTTTTAGCCAATACCTAACCAAATATGTACTCTAATAACCTAATATGATCCTATAATCCATTTTTTGGGCATAAATTAAACAAACTGAGGCCTTTGTTTCAAACTAAATAAGTTACCCAAAAAAGAGGTAACGTTCTTCAATGAGCATTTTAATTTTATTTATTCCCCAAAATCATTAATTTATTATTTAAACGTGATTATATAATAACATCAGTATATAAAATATAATGATATGTTATTTTGTTAATTTAATAACCTAAATCCTTATCATATTCCTTCAAATGGGTTATGAAATAAACATTTGTTTGTACAGTGGACTACCGCCTCATAAACCAATGTCATTTTTTCCGTTACCACCACTCATAGTTAGCTATTATGATGTAAATAAAGTATATATATGATATTTGTACCATAATTATACCTATTTATCCATTATATCATATATAACTTTTTTACATTCCATTTCGTAGGGGATACGATAATGTTGCTCATGTCTGTGGCGAACTACAGCCATGCGAGCGATGTGATTTGTTTTTCACAAATGATTTAGATGGAATGTAATAAGGAAACATTTAATGAATATATGTTATATAAATGACATATATGATATCAATTACATATATATTATTATTAATAAATAATATATTATTTTATTTCTAAACTTTTCACTCACTGAAAGATGATAATGTAGTTCGTGTGTGTGTGTACCACCGCCTTCATGAAGCGATGCGACTCTTTCTTTTAACCCCCAGACCACATGGGTGATATATATATATATAAGTATATTTAAAGAAATAATATTTTTTTATATAATTTTTATCAATTTTCAATTACTAAATATTTCTTACCTCCTTTCCATAATGATCATTGAAAAATTGAAATGTTACTCATGCATATGTACGGCCCACCATCTCCATGAATGAACCAACTTTATTTTTCAAAACCATTTTATTAATTTGTGATAAATAATTTAATTGATATATAAATATTATAATTATATCATGATTATTATTTTTTAGATGATAGGACTATATTATATGCATAAGAAGTGGAACTTTTATAACAAATCATGAATGAGAAAAAAAGACAACTAACACAAAAAACAATGAAAATAATGAATGATTGTTAATAAACTAGTGATAAGATGTTATAAATGGATCATATATGATATCATAAATATTAATATGCTTATTTATTAATTTAATAACATTTTTAGAACCACTATAAATGATTTTCTAGAATATTCAGATAAAATGAAGTGTTAGGTAAGGGATATCTTAACTCAATTTCTATTCATCGGTTACATCATTGATTATGTTATGATAATATTATTTATGTAATGAATATTGATTATTTTATGTTGTATTAAAATTTATTTTATTTTTATTTTTATTTTATACACATTATAAATTCATTTATTAATCCCCACTTCAATGATATGATCTTTGTAAGGGTTTTTAGTCTCAATTTGACTTCGTTAAGACTATTGTCATGTTATGAACCTATCTTCTTTTAGGAGGTTCTTATAAAACCCCTTTTACATTTAATATCATGAATTTATTAATTTTCCTGATACTTTAAATTCAATTTCATGTTATTATTTCATAAGGAATGTGATTCATAGTTACCAAATTTGTAAAAGTTTTATGTCACAATATCATCATTTATGAGGATTATTTTTTATTAACATTCAAATGTTGAAATATTATCATCTACATCTCTATAATTATGATGGATTTTATTATCCTATATTTATGCATACTATTTTAAATTAATAATACCAACTTTTTACTCTTTATTACATAAAATAATAGAGAAAACATTTTTTTGAAAAATCATCATTATTTCTATCTTTGGTCGAAAAAACTTCTTCTAAAACCATATTTTCTAAAAATGCTTTCAAAATTTTTTTACCAATATTCAATTGATTTATTAAATACATTTTTACCCATGTTTTACTTTTAAGAAAAATATAATGGAATATTTAATTCATTTTATAAACATTACTCATTCGGCTTTCACCAAAAATATGAAAGGAATCTATCTTTTAAAATATACGGCATGAATAGAATGTTCCACCATCGTGACTGTTATTTTTTTTAAGCATACAATATAAATTTTCAAGGTCATTTTTAAATAAAATAATTTTAAAAAAGGTTTAAAAGTTTTTTTTATAATTAAAAGGATATTTTCTTCAATAAATGTTTTAAAAGATTTTGAAAGCTTCATTTATAAGTTTCAAATGTTATTTTTAATGAAAATGACTTTCACAATATTTTTAGAAATTTTCTTTTTAAAAATTGATTTTTTCAAAATGAAAAGATAATTTTCCCCCCAAATGTATTTAATGACATATTATTAGTATACCCATTATTTAAAGTAAAAAACCTTTTTTGTTACTTCATATGAGGATAGAGAAGGTCACCTTTATCGTGTGTGGATTTTCGGATTTGGCTGTTTGAGAGGGAATGGTACTTTCATTGGTATTAGGCTTATGCATTTTTGCATGGAACAGCTAGCTGGGTAGCCATGATCTGGTGGAGGCGTGCCTTATTGTCATTGATACTGGGAAGAGGTAATTTTATGTAGTAATGTGTTGGGTTGCAACCCTTTTTATTTTTTGAATTTGTCAATGTATCAATATCCATAAAGTCTCAGTTTTTATCCTTTACCCTTAAAATGGGGTTTATCCAAAATCAATAAAAATTCTGGCCTTCTGGATATTCCGTCAAAAACCCTTGTTGTTACTTATGATCCAATGTGGATATTTTATAAAGATATTGTCCTCATTATTTCTGTATATGGTTTAATATTTCTTCAAATATATTTTTATGGAACTAGTTTATTTCAATGGTTTAACCATGTTTTTAAGGGATTGTTATGGAATTGATTTCTTTTCCACATGTTAATCGTGTTTCAAATAGATTGAAATGAAACCCTTTTCTTTTGCATGGGCTAATAAAATTAGAAATGAAACAATGATTGTTTCAATAAGTTTTTTGATGAAAGATCAATATACATTATTCTTTTTTTGTTCTTGGAAATTATATGTGATGGGTGTACCCAGGTAGCACTTGGTGATAATATTATATCTTATATGATGGGTATACCCAGATAGTGTCAGGTGATCCCATTATAGCTTTGAAGTTGGGTGTTCCCCGATAGTGTCATCTAATCTTTATATAGCTTAAATGATGGGGGAATACTGATATCACTCAAATAAATTATGTAATGATTATTTTCTCTAGAAAATTATCTAATATGTTAATCGTATGGTTATTCCTTTTTTAATGGTTTTATAAGGGTTCTTTAAGTGTTCTATGAATATGATTTTCTATTATACCAAAATTATTTATCTTTTCTCGCTATGGTTTTTAGTATTTAATTCTATCAATATTTATATCAAATAGATCAGGATTATTGATTCTTATGACACTTTCCTGAGTAAAATTCTCATTCCATGATTCATGATTGATTATAATTATATTGATGGGTATGAGTTATTTTATGATTCTCTCATACACTTTGATTATTTCAGAATAAACTTACACACATCTTATGTTCATTAATGAAATTAACTTGTTAATTATTATGATTTCCCTTACTAAGGTTTTTAGATTAACATTTTTATGTTTCCTTTTTCACGAGGTTATTAAGAAATCATGTTGAAAAAATTAGTTCTTGAAGGTATTTTTTATGGATGATGATGATAAATTAAAGTGAAATAAAAAAATTTGATTTAAGTGGGAGAGATTATCATTTAATAACATGGTTATTGATTAAGTAGTAGTTTTTATTAATTTTATATAATTCTAAACATAAAAGGTCCTTGAGAATGTAAGAGATCCAATTTTTCATTTTGATAGTGTAAGGTTTTCATGGTGAAAAATTGGGACACAATAATCATTATCAAAGCTAGATATGTAATGTTTATGATTTTAGCACTTGATCTAGATGTGTGTGTTATGTTATGTTATGTTTTTTGTTTTTTATAAAGGTTATTTATCTTAATTTATATTATATAATTGAATGTGATTTTTATAATGTGTTAAAATGAGTGTTTTTGTTTAAAAATTCAAGATCTTTTATGTTTTATTCATTTAATGGTTCTTGGAAATTATAGATGATGATGGGTGGTCCAAGAATATAGCCCAAAAATTCATTGGGTAATGATTTATTATCTAGAGAAACAATGATAAGAATTAACTAATTATGTGTTATTATATATCAGTGAATTACTGTTTAACATGGGTCAAAAATAATTCCTAAGGTGCCTCTATGGGTTTTTATGCATTCAAGGATTTTTAACAGAAATATTTTGATTTCAAGAAAATGTTATATAATATTTTAAAAGTTAAAGGTTTGTTTTAAATAATATTCATTTTCATGGGTTATCATATTTTTCCAAGATACCCTTGATGTTTTTCTATGACTATTATGGGTTTTAAAGGTTTTTTTAGAAAAGTTTTATTTTCACATGTGTATATGAATTACATTAAATACTCAAAAGTTATTATGAAAATGATAATAATTTTCATGGGTTTCCATAATTTCCATTGGACTAAATAGTTTTGATTATTTTTACAAAACTTACTTATATGTTTATACTCAGCCCATATTTAAAATGATTTCCATATGATCTAAGGATATGTAGGAACTATAGTATGGTCAATCATTCCACTATAGCGACTCAGCTTAAATGATGGAAAATTTTCTTCAAAGAAGAATGGGTATAGAATTTGGAATATATTTTTTAGGAAAAAATATACACTGTTTGGAAATTATAACTTTTTTAGGTTATGGTTTTCCAAATTCTCTAAAAATATACACAAAATTTGTCATAGAATTTCAATAATATAAAATATTTAAACTCAAAATTATGGGTAGGTTGAGTTATGTTGTGTTATTTTTTGTATCAAAGAAATATTTTTGATAAATTATGTGGTTATGATGATGTTGATAGAAATTATTAATAGATTCAAATTGATGGTTATATTTTTAAGAGACAAATCTTGAGTATTATTGAGTTTCTTAATCTAAGTCATGTATATTCATAATGGTTTTCATTGGGGAAATGGGGTGACTATTTTATGAATTCATTAAGAGTATAATACCATTCTAAACTAGAAAATTAAAATAGTTCGAGTAACATCTAAATAGTTTGTGGTTAGTTTAACAAGATTAAAATAATAAATTAATAGTGGGACCCATGAAAAGAGATATACCAAATTATCTATAGAATAATATTTTGATAGTATGTAATTTCCTGAAACTGAACACTCCAGCATTTGGAGGATCTTCAGACCTAGTGAATGTTAAAGGATAGATAAATGCATCGATGAATTTATTTCACATTTTGGGCATTAAGAAACATCAAAAGATTACTCTTTAAGATTCTCATTTTTAAGGTGAAATTGATCAGTTTTGGTATTTAATTAAGAATACAATGGTGAAAAATAAAATTATATACCATGGAGTGGATGGTATTTAAGGATCATTTTATTGATAAATATTTCCCCAATGTTCATTAAATTAAAATAGAAAGTAAATTTTTTGAATTGAAGTAATGGAAAAAATGACTCAGTTTCCACACATTAGGAAAACATTCCTAGACTAGAAAAGTATGATTCGAGATTAATTTTTTTACCATAAGTGAAAAATTGATAGATTTTACAATGTATTGAAACCATCTTTATGAAGATCTTAGGCCTCTCATGAATTTAAAAAATATAAGGTAGTTTTTAGATGTGTTGAATATTTTTATCTAGGGGTTTTCAACACTTATGTGCTGTAAGAAAACAAGAGTACGAAGAAGTCAAAGTGGAAAGCAATATAGAAGTTGTCAAAAAGTAAATCTAGCGGTAAACCATCAATATGTATAAAATTTGGTAAAATAAAATTTATATAATATTTGATAGGATCAGGGAAGTGATATCATTGTGGTAAGTTCATACATATGGATCATGACTTCAATGAAAAGAGAAATAATAATAGTTAGAAAAATAATGACTAACTAACTATAAATTGTTTTAATTGAAATTAGATGGGTCAGTATGATTATATATTCCCAAATAAAATCTTACAGGATGAAAATCATCAAAATCATAAACTTAATGGTGTGTAAATCTTATTTTATACTACCTCAAAAAATGATGTACCATTAAATGAAATGGTGATAGTTATAATACTTTTTTATTTAGATGATTAAAAAAAATTATTCTAGATCTTAACATTGATTTATTTATAGAATATTACTATGAAAAATATAAATATAACACAATTAAATATAGATACAAATTTTGGTAAAAATCATTAGGGGTATTAAAGAAATAATAATTTACAGAAATCATCAGACTATCATTTGTAGTATTTTTTCTTGAAAATATTGTTTTTTTAACCTTATTGAATGTTAATTTCATTATAAGTGAGGATTAGATTTCATTTTGTCTTTCTAAGATAGATTGCATATCTAAAGAATTCATATTCAATTCACAGTGTGAGTTTCAATTTTTATATAATAATTAGTTCATACAAGTGATAACATAACAAGAAGATGAGGTATTAATTTAAGATGGGGGTTAAATTTATCTAGAAAATGTAATTAAGAAGAACTAAATTAATCATCTATGTGATTTGTCTATGGTAAATAAATTTCTAGATTTATTTCCTAATGATTTTCCTAGTGTTATTCCTGATCCAGAGGTTATATTTACAATTGACTTAATTTCCAATGCTAATTCAATTTCAAAATTAATTATTAATAATTACTTGATAAGGTTTTTATACATTCTATCACTTCACCTTAGGTTGATATTTTTTGTTTAAAGTAATAATGGTTATATGAGGCTTTACATTGAATATATTTCACCAAATAAAATTATTTTTAAATACATGTATTTTTCATCTCATATTAATGACTTGTTCATCAACACTACAGTGCTTTGTATTTTCCCACCATAGACCTCAAAAATTGATATACTTAGATAAAATTAATGTAATAATACATTATTGGGATATTTTTTCATAATTGGTATATCCATTGAATTTTTTAGTTATGTATTTTAGGTTAAAAAATTCACCCACTATATGTATAGATCAAGTACACAGATTTATTCAAATGTTTAGGGATAAATTTGAAATTGTATTAATTTATGATATTTTAGTATTTTCTAAAATTTATGAGGATTATAAGTAGAATCTAGGTATTTTTATTACAAGCCATAAAATAATAAAATTTGTATGAGAAATTTTAGAAATGTAAATTGCTGTTATTACTGATTTCATTATTTGGGAATATTGTTTTTAAATATGGAATTGTGGTTAATCTTTCTAAAACTAAAATTGTGGAAGAGTATCCAAGACCAATAAATATTATTTAGATTTAATGTTTTCCTGGATTTTTTTGGTTATTACTGATAGTTTTTTGAAAACGTTTTTTGGTTATCTATCCCACTAACAATGTTAACTCAAAGGGGTTTAAACTTCATTACATAAAAGAGTGTGAGGAATGTCTTTGGGAATTAAAAATAATATTGTTTAATATGATACTATTTTCCCTACAATATGGAAATATGGATTTTTTAATTTATAGTAATCCGACATTAAAGATCCTTGTTTTTGTTTTAATACTTTATGATTGGTTAATTATATATGCATCATGTCAATTGAAACACTTTAAGAAGAATTTACCCATATATGACTTTGATCGGACTGTATAGTTTTTTTTATAAAAATCTATAGGACACATTTATATGGGGAGAAATGTGAAAAATATACTAATCATAATATTTTTCATAATGTACTCAATCCAAATGAGTTAAACATGAGTAAGAGAATATATTTATAAATAATAATGTAGTACACTTTCATGATTCAAGGTCATTCATGTAAATAAAACAAGGTAGATGATTCCTTATGCCAAAAATAAAATGCATCATTGAATAAGTTACCAATGTGATATGATCCATTAGTTAATAATTTAATGAATTTTGTAATATAAAATGTGTATGAAAAAACTCCTACTCTTTTGTTTTAGGGATCAATGCTGCCATATTTTTCAAAAAAAATATAAATTGTCAGAAAGAAAATCATTAGTTGCAAGAAAAGATAAATTTTTTTAAGGAAGGATGTTTTTATGAGTTTAACATTTATAAATAATGTTTTATAAGGTTAGAAAAAAAATTATTTATTCGAAAAGATTTTCAATTTAAAAAATAATTATTGAGCCTAACACACGGTATGCTATTTTATATTCATCCCAATGGAACTAAGATATATAAATTACTTGGGAATGTTATTGGTGGGAAGTAATAAAGAAATATATTAATGATTTTACCCTAAATTATTTTATTTGCAATTAGTTATTGTTAATTGACTACTACTAAAGGGGATGATTCATCCTTTTCTGATTTCTAAATAGATATGGGATAATATATCCAGGGATTTTATAGTGGGATTACCAAATACATCATGAGGTAAAACTTATATTTGGGTTATTATTGATCAATTGACTAAATCTACACATTTTCTTCTAATTACATATAGTATGTCTTTGAATCATTTTTCTTGTTTTTATCTCAAATATATAGTTAGGTTACATGGAGTACCTCCCTCTATTATTTCTAATCGTTATCCTAGATTTACATCTAATTTTAATAAATAAAATCAGATATCATTGGGTACTAAATTAAATTTCAATACATATTTTCATCCACATATAGATGGGCAGCTAGAGAAAAAAATTAAAACATTGGAATATAGGATTTGGGATTACTCGTTGGATTATCAGTGAATTTGGTATCCTAATAATTAATTGGTAACATTTTTTTATAGTAATAGTTCTCATTATAGTATATAGATGGGACCATTAGAATCATTATATGAAAAGTGGTGTCGAAGTCCAACATATTAGTATGAAGTTGGTGAAAAAAAATTCTTAGAACCAGAAATGGTAGAATAAATAGTTCACAAGGTAAACCTATTTCAGAACCATATGAGGTAATCTCAAAGAAGGAAGAATATTTTTGTTAATTACTAGAGAAAAGATATTTTTTTAGAAAGGGGACCATGTTTTTCTGAAATTATCACATTTGAAAGTTGTTACATGTTTTGGTAAGAATGGAAAATAAAATATACAGTATATTTTTCTATATGAAATTATTGGGAAATTGGGATCAATTTCTTACTGAGTATCATTACTTTTGATTTTGTCTTATATACATGATGTGTTTCATGTTTCATTGTTAAGGATATATATACCTTATATATCCCATGTTTTGATCCTTGAAGTGGAAACGTTAGAATAGAACCTCTATTATGTGTAAACTCCAACATAGATTCTATATCATATAGATCAGGCATATTAGAATAAGGTGACATACCTGTTAAGGTTTTATGGAGGAATAAAATTATAGAAAAAATCATGATAATCTGAAAATGCAATGAGGGAAAAATATCCTAACTTGTTTAAGTAATAAATAAAATCTTCATGATGTAATTTATTTTAGGGGGAAATGTGAAGAACTAATTAATATTTTAAACAGATAAATTTTATGATTTATAATTATTCATTTTACGGATTCATATTCATCTTAGTTTTATAAATAATTTTAAGTAATTTTTTAATCGATAAAGAAATAGCATAAATTATTTAAATTATTTTTCTTCTATTAATTTTTCTAATTTAAAAGTAAAATTTCTTAATTTTAAAATTTTAAATTGATAAAAGAATTTATTTTTGAATCCATCATATAAAAATTAGCTTATTGTGTCTTTTGGATATTTTTCATAATTAATTCATTTTTCAATGAATAGTGAAAAATTTCAATTTTATAAATATTTTTATTTTTATGATATTATCAAGATATAATAATGAATTTATATTTTATTAAACATTTTTATATAAAATAATATCTATTTAATATGTCATATAATTCATTTAAAAAATAATGTTGAACTTATAAATCTATGTTTCACATTTTGAAGACCTTTTTAATGTTTTTATTCATATAAAAACTATTTTGGGTTCTAATATTTTAAACAAATTTTCATAAGGTTAAATTTAGTTTTAATTTGGTTTTAATGTGAAATAATTTTACATTGATTTAACATAATTCAATTAATTTTATGGTAATAAATATTATAATTTATTTTGGTGTAAAATCATTTTTATACATAAAAATGGAAATTTTAAAAAATGGTTTTTAATTTCATTTAGACAACTTATATTAAAAATAATTTTATCACTTATGGAAATTGAATCTTAAAAATGGATTCTATATTTTGAATAATCCTATTCAAATTTTTTAATGAGTTCAATTTCATTTTCAGTCATAATGATTGGATGAGTGGATTTAGATCTTAAATTATAGTAATAAATTAGAATACATTTCAGTCACCTTCCATGAAAAAGACATTTATTATTTTTTTAATGTTCTAAATATTTACAATAGTGACACTCCCCTTACTTATAAAAGTGAATCTCTTCTCCTCACTTAATAAAACACATTTAGTATCATAGATAGACCAATGTTTACCAAAATCCCTCCCCAAATCCCTCCTTTAATATCCTACACGTGTCCTAGAGGTCCTCATCTCACAAAAATTCCAATTATATAATCCTTAAGGTTTAATCTAAAGGAAGGTATCTAATGGGAAGGTATAGGTGTTAACCGAATTCTTTCAAGTATATTTCCTCGTATACTCTCTCACTATCTATTATAAAAATAATAAATTAATTAAATTTGTATATTTAACATGATAATATTTTAATATAATGGTGGAAAAATTATTTTCTACCTCCTTTCCGTCCTATGTAAAATTGAAACACTTCCCGTGAAACGTCCCGAATAACACCTCCATGAAGTGATGTATTTCTTTATTCATCCCCACCTCACATGGATAGTTATAAATATATATTTTATGACTATATATCATATATATGAAAAATTATTATTCTTTAAATATTATATTTTAACTACCTTATTTCCCTCCTATATATTGGATTATGGAAACGTCATTCGTGCATATATAAAAACTACCATCTCATTAAACAATGAATTTAATTTTTCATTATTGTATCACATGGAAAATCATAATTATGGATTTAATTAATAAATTTTATATTTATAATATTATTATGTTTTTTATGGTAAAAAATATCTAATATATTTCCTTTAAATATATTAGAAAAATTAAAAAATTTCCCATGTGTACGTGTAGACTACTGCCCTTATGAAATGATGTATTTAATTTTCCATATCTACCATAAATTTTTGGTTTTAAAAGAATATATTATCTATAAAAATTATTAGTCTAAAATTATAAAAATTATGAAGATGATGGAACCATGCCCCCTTTAACCACGGTCAACACACCAAAGTTATATTTATATTATGAATCAAAAAAACTTACAACATATGACATAAAAATAATCAATTTAGTAACTAAGTAAATCATGATAATAAAAAATAAAATAATGATATTTAAATTTAAATTAAAATAGTTTTTAATAAATTAAATAATTAATATAATTTTATTATTTTGTAATGTAAACAATTTACATGGTGATTCGGGATTCAATGTAAGATATTTCTCATCTCAATTTCTATTATTTGAGATTTATGCCATTTTCACCACAAGTTTTATTTTTGGTGGTGTATAAACATCCATATGGATGTATTTTATCAATAATTTCCAAAAATATAAGTTTTTTACAATCCATTTCAAGTTTTCTCCCTCAATGTTATTTTGATTCAAAATTTATTAAATTTGTAAGGGGTTTTTATTTAAAACCATATTTTAAATGTTTTAAACTCATTCAATTCCATATCCATGTTATTTAATTTTTTTAATGAATAATATTGTATATTCTTAATTGAAATATAATGTTTCTTTTCTATTTTTCTTGTATTTATTTAAAAATTATTTAAAATGAATCTTCTTTACATATTCTATATAGTTGTTGAGGAGTTTCAATGGAGGCAAGCTGTTGTTTTTGTATCATTGGTGGATTAATGCTTGACCTGCTGTCGTATGGGTCATATGTCTAATAAATGTTACCATGGAGAAATATATATATGGACTTATTGTTTGTGAAGGGGATTTTGAAGGACTATATCCAAGGACAGTTGCTTTCTGATATTCATAGGCCTAACATTGCCTCTGGTCTGGAGGGATTGGGTGGTTCAACCTTGTAAAAAAGGCATGGGTACCTTTTAATCTAACAGTAAATATTGTGATTAATAAGATAATGAAGGATATTCTATTGGTATATGGTTTAAATCATGTTTATGCAGATGCAACTGGTTCTAGAGGAAATATTGGAGTGGCGGGTCCTTTAAAGGATTCACAGAATCATGGGGAAAGTGGCTCCATTCAATTTGACGTTAGAAGTAAGGATTATAAACTGCTTGTTTCTAATGGGAATAATTTAGTGCCCTTGAATTCAATTGGGGAATCTATTATGCATTATGTAGCCTATGATGGCAAAGACAATGATCAAGCTCTTCTTTGTCCAACTGTTAAAGAGTCTTATTCGCAGCAATAATCTGATGGTGGGTTGAAGATCACAGTCGCTACTGGTAACTGATTTCAAGAAATTGAGTATGAGGAGATCTCTCAAGTGTATGAGGGTTCTCAAATGAAGGTAGGTACCAATATGAAACTTATTTTTTCTTCTCATAATGCAGTAACTAGAGAAGGTTCAATGAGGAAGTAGGTGCATAGTGGTCATAATTTTGTAGAGCACCCACAATGTTTATCCATGAATGATTCTAATAGAAAATATGAGAAAGACCAGGGAGTGATTTATGATTACAAAACAATGATTATACCTAGAAAATGGGGGGATATGACTGAAATTGATAACTAAAATCGTAGTGGTATTTTCAGGCCTTCATATATTGTTGTTGTTCAAAATGGGAATAAGAAAATATTCATAAATATTGAAGTGATCTATTCCCCAATAAAAAGAAGGTCGAGGAAAGACTACTATAATTTTCCGAAGATGGTATCTACTAGGTACTCTATCAAGAAATCTTATAAAGAGTTTATATCTTTGGAGAAATTGAATCTCAGAAGGAAGTATGCCAAGATCCTGAAGCACTATGAATGCTCAGAGTAGGAATCAACTACTATGGAGGAAGCGATCTATCATGGATGTGGAGATAAGTATGACATTTATAATCTGTAGTTGTATATCCTGGTTTGTTGTAATTTTTTCTGTAAATTTATTTTATCTTAATAAATTTTCATAGTCTTACCTCTGAATGAGCCTTTCTAGAATATATCTTATTTTTTACTTTATTTAAAAAAGATAAAAAAGGATGAATTTTTAATATTTAATGTTTGATATCCTTTTAACAACATCATATATATTATTCATTAGAAATATTATTTTTAAATTTTCCATTATTTTTTAAATAATATCATATTCTTATTTATCATTGAATTTGTAGTTTTTTTAAGGTTTGTTTATTCCTATATTTATGAGATGACTGAAAGTAGTTTTCATTATGGGTTAAAATGTGTGTGATGATGAAAAAATGAAATAAACTATATAATTTATGAAATATTTTATATAAAATATATATGATGATGAAGGTTCTTGTAATATATCCCTAAATGTGGTGGGTAATTATTTATTTTATAGATAAATGATGATTGGCATTAACTGATTTTGAGTTATTCCATATGTTTGAAACATAAGTGAACACAAGTAATGAATATAATATCCCAAGGTGCATATATGGTTTTTCTATCCATGAAATGAGTTTTAATAGAAATATTTTTATTTTATGAATATGTTATATGATATTTTAAAATGGAAGGTATGTTTTAAAGAAACAACATGTTTATGGGTTCTTAAGTTTTCGCAATATGTCTTAATGATATATTAATTAATTTAGGGGTTTAAAAGTTTTTCTCTATGAAAATGTTGATTTTAACATGTAGTTATGAATTATTTTATATATTCAAAGTTTATTTTGAAAAATTAAACATTTTTATGGGTTTCCAGGATTTTCATAGATAAATAGGTTTCCTTTCTTTTTATATACCATAATGATATTTTTTCTCATATTAAATTTTCAAATATATTTAATGGGATATATCGATGTGTAAGAATTATATAGAAGTAAATGTTTCTATTATAGTGACTCATCTCAAGCGACGAAAAAGTATCTTAAATTAAATTTGGCAGGTAAATTTAAAAATTCATTTTTTTGGATGAAATGTACACTTTGTTGAAATGACCATTTTATAAGTTATGGTTTTAATAATTTTCTAAAACTCTATATTTATGTAAATATAATAATGGGAAATACTTACTGTTAAACTCAAAATTATGGGTTTTATAAGATACAAGGTGTTATAATTAATATTATACTAAAGTATATGAATTATTTATATCCCTATTCTCAAAGAACTTCCTACGAGAAAGGGAAAGTATAATGGAAAAATTCCTTTAAAATGAATCATTTTTATTAATATTGGCCTTTTATTTCTAAATTATCAATGAAATTTATGGGGGATAAATAAGTTAAGGAACCACCCAATGTATTTTTAGAAAAAACAACATGTGTGAGTTTTAAAAAAAGATATAATTTTTCAAAAGGCATAGAAAAAGTGGATTAAAATGTGAAAATAGTAACCATTATTACAATGAAATATGATGCTTTATAAATTGGTGATATGGGTGTTGATGAACAGAATTCATAGGATGAAAATCATATAGTTTTTTATTATCACGTGATTAAAGATATAATTTCTTTTGATAATGAATAGTAATATTATATAGATTATGACAAATAATGTTCATTGCCGTAAAGATAAATAGAAAAATAATATTTGTTAATAATTTTTATAAAAAATTTCATATAGGACAAAGACAAGCTTAAAGAAGAGAATTATGCCCTAAAGAAAACTTTTAATTTAAATAATCAAGATAAGAAGTTTTTCAATTAAAAGGGGGATTTTTTTAAGGATATTTAAATTTAAAATATTTTTCATGATTAACAAATAAACTAATTTATAAATTCACTTCCACTTATATTTTTAAATATAAGTATTTTTATAAATAATAATAAAAGGTTCTTCACTAAAACAATAATTTTGATAAATTTAAATTCAACTATTAGAAATATAATATTAAAATTAGTGAACCTTTCAAGACGTATGAAAAGAAAGTTATGCTTTAATAAAAACTAAATGTGGGTCCTACTAAATTTTTTTCAAATCTCATAGAAAACAAAATCATTTTTATAAAATAAATAAAGTCCTTCGGTCATACAACTATAGAATATTTTTTTTGATTCAAAGAAAGAAGAAAAATAAACTATTATTTTATCTAACAGATAGGGAGGAAAATAAAAATATTCTCTAATATGAAATGTATAAATTAAAATAAAATAATCACTTACAAGATAAAAAGTATGATAAATCCAAAAAATAAGGGTTTTCCAAAATAATGGAAATGAAAACATAAAAGTTGAAAAATTAGTAGAGGTATATTTCTAAATAAAACACTAATTTTATGATAACATTTCATGGATAGTATACGTATTGTGGGATATATGGGAAAAATAATTTTGTTTTATAGTATAATGGTGGTAGTAAGAGTTTATCCATTAGTAATACAAGTCTAGATAACTAGATTAAATCATTTCATTAATTTTTCAGTGATCAACTTGCTAGTTTTTATCTTATTTTAAAAATAAAACTAATTAAATAAACAAAAAAAAAATTTTAAAATGATGAAGTGAATAAATAGATGAAATTTGTTTATGATTAAAAATTCATAAAATAAATCATTATTTACACCATAATGTAATGTTTTCTTGTAAAAAATAATTATTTTTCTTAATTGTTGCACATTTCAAATGTTATTATTTTTCAATAAATATTATTGTATGTTATAGTTTATTTAAGGTATCACTATCTAGTGTTATTAATAATTTATTAAATTAAAGTAATTACATATTTTATGTAGTGAAATTAAAATATTAGTTTCTAATAAATTTATGTCACCTTTTTTACTAAAATTGGTTGAATAAGAACATTTATTATGTATCACCTAAAAACATAATATTAAAATGAATATATTTAATTTTTTAAATTAATTTCAAAAAATATATAAATTTGAATTATAAAAATAAAAATCGATAAATTAAAATAATTCTTTAATAATATAAAAATATATAAGAATGTGCAATAATTCCCATACTTCTTTCACATCCTGAAAAAAAATCAATTATATTGATATAGCAATCAAAACATGCACACAATAATTATAATAATAAAATGTAAAAAATATAATCATTTTTTGACAAAACATCTATTTTGGTATGAAATCTAACCGAATCAAGAAAACAAATTCTTATTAATCACTGGAGCTAAAAAAATTGAGAAACACTCCATCCATACACACAAAAATATGTCACCAATTATAAATAAAGTATGAACTAAACAAGAAACATTGATATCACTCATCACACACATGAAACATGAAAAAACCAATCACAAAACACACTATTATACTTTTTTAGTTGATTATGTAGACTAGATTAGCATTCATATTTGAGGTTTTTGATGGTCAAATAGTGTATGGATTTTTAGAATTTTATAATGAGGGTGATAGCTGCACATAGGGTTGTGTTACACAACTATGAAATAAAATAGGTGGAAGAGACGTTCGTTAATCAAGGGTAACTGCCTGATACTCATTTCTTCTTTTCAGTGGATGTATGAAAAATGTTTCTTGTGACTTTAGATTGTGTGGGTACTCCAAGGATTTGTAATTCTGGTTGGTCCAAAATAATGAGGCATGGGAAAAAATAAAATTAATGTGTAAGATGGAGCCACACCATGTATGATAGGTGAAGCATATGTGAATAAAGAGTTAGGGGTTGAATAATGTGAGAGGGGTTTTAGATCATTAATCGTTGATGTGTTTTACACTGGAGTAATGTTTCAAGGGCTTTGGGGTGGGTTATTGTGCTACATTATCGGAAAAAATAGGAGGCTAACATAGGAAAGTAGAAGGCTGGTTAGTGATGGTTTCTTCTATGATAGGGTAGATATAGGGGATTGGATGGAAATTATAATAACCCAACATAGGTAGATGAATCCTAAGATGAAAACTAGATTACCACACGGCCTCAATCTCATTCCCAAATCACTAGAGTTCGAAAACTAATATTTATGAATAATAGTTCAATCAATGGGGAATGATTTTACACTAAATACAAATAGTAAACTATATATAAATATGAGTATATAATTATTTTATAAGATAAATAAACATTAAAAATTTCATTTAAAGTAAGAAAGTACTATCAAATCCATAAAATACAAGTCAACAACCATAACACACAACCCAGGAAGAGGACCGACACCTATCTATGCAGGATAGAAAATACTTACAAGGATGCTTAACAAAACACCAAAACATAGCACCTTTAGAAAAACACCTAGGACATTCTATTAGGGAATATGGAAGCTTTTCCTTCTCTTGAATCATGAAAAATAATGTCTATCCATGCAGCAAGATGTGTGGGTAGGGGTGAGTAACACTTTTCTTGTTTATATTTTCCAAAATCACATTAATTCATTCCCATGTATGATATATTACAAAAAATTCAACCTATTATATTTTTAAAATGAGAAAAAGTAGATAATAGTTTAGTATTTCATAGTTATTTAAATGAATCGTAATAAACTCTAACAGTACATACCAAAGAGACTATATTTTTAACATACGAAGGCCATGTATTTTACCAAAAAAACATTATTCCCAATAATTATGTCATCATGAGAAAAATAAAAAATAATCAAATATAAAACATTGTATAATCTCTCCCATCTATGATTATAGTGTACCTACAATGAATCTTCATCTACATATCTGTTCATCTAAGGTATTTCCACCCAAGTAATAGCTATTTATAAACACGAAACTTGGTTATTTTAAACAACACCACTTGGTTATTTCCAACCATAGAACTCAAATTCTAGTGCATTTTTTCAAGTTAAATTAAATGAATAATTTTACTTCCCAATTATTCTCCACTAATCAATAATATAAAAATCCAATGCATTTTATATTCAAAATAAAAATATGATAAAATTATCATTTTTTTAAATCATACACCATGATTTAAAAACCTAATATTCATGATTTTTATTAAAAACCATGTTTCCTATTTATAAAAATTTCAGATAAACAATAATTTTTTCAAATTAATTTTATATAAAATATTCTATAAAATAACATATTAAAATAATCTCTTGAAATAAACATTAATCAAAATCAATGGAATCATAATCTACCTAAGAAAAAGATAGAATCCACATACCATAGATGCTTTTCTTATGGTTATATACAATTCTTTTGGCTAATGACCATAACAAGGAAATCAACCAAGACATTCAATCCAAATTCCTTATAAACAATAATTCTTATACCCTAAGAATAAAACACCCACATTGAGATAGATTCTCATCATTTGATGATATTAACAATAACCCCTTGTTAGTGTGGCATAAAACATGTTAGGATGGAATGTATCTTTTGTAACTATTGGTTTTATTGTACATGACCACCAATGATGGTAACGATGCCCATTCCATCAAGTATATCCCTATGTAACACAATAATATTGAGGGTTGGAATAAGATGGGTTAGATGATAAATACCAATGAGTGGAATATATCCTGAACCATTTGATATTGTTAAATTCCAAATGTCTCAAATATATTGTTTTATCCTTTTTGAGAGATAAGGATGAAAATGATAGTCTTAGGGTATAAGGATGAATTATCGTACAATTAGATTATAATACTAATAATACAGAATTTTTTAAGAACATTCCTTGAAAATCTTTCAACAATCAGTCTAACATATTTTCCTTAAATCTTCTAATGTTAAAAATTCAACTTTCATAAATATAGATATACAGATAAATCCCAAAATATATATTATTCTATGTAACTCCTATAATTATATAATAAATTTTCACTATACCTTTTCTAAAATTCCCCCTGAGTAACTCCCATTGATTATAGGGAAACCCACCCCCCACATAATTCCCCTCATAACCTTATATCTTCCCTCAATATAATATCATGTTAAACCTTTACCTATTATATTCTAATTTCCTCAATTAAAATCATACAATATCAAAATATTAATAAAAAAATGAATTAATAAAATTTTCCACCATTATTCCCATGCTAAATATTACTTTCGATAATTATTTCCCTTAACTAGGTATGAGGAGTTAGAATTTTAACAAATTTACTATAATTTTTACATCAAATAACTATATTTAATTTACCACAATAAATATACCATAAATAAATTTTACAAATCATAATATCCCACTTAATATTCATTTTTCACATGAATAACAATAATTCCACTAAAATTCCTCATGTCAAAACCTTTTTACCATTAATAGTATGCAAAAAATTATTCTTTCATGGGCTAATTAATAGTAATAAGGAATATTTAATTTTTATCCATGTAAAATATTTTAATTAAATGAAGTTGAGATTATCTCTATGATAATTCATTAACCCAAAAATAATAGAGGTTATAATTCTCCCCACCATAGGATTTTTCATCCCCAAAAAATCATCAAGTTGTCTTTCACTCAAATAAATTATCTAAATAATATCCCATGAGATCTCTCTCCCATGGTTAATCCTGAAATTGAAAAAATTTCCAAAACACATAAACTAAAGGGATAAATTTTCCACGAAATACCTTTTCCATTTTATAATCAATTCACAGTGGATTCTTTACAAAATTAATTTTTGGTTCCAAATCAATTGTTTCCCGATGAAGGACATGTGATAGATCAAGTTTATTCTTTCTTGACTATGAAATAGGAAATAAATCATGGATAGAAATATAATTTTTTAGAGACACAAACCAATAATATATATTACCAACTTCTTCAATTATTTACATACACCCCATATACTAATGTGTCATATCTAATTTATTCTCAATTCGTTGATGTCCGAAACATGGTTACATTCGTAAAAATAATTTTTCATCATCAAAAAACACTGATGTACACTATTAAGGGTCTACATAATACTTTTTTAAGATATATATATTATTAATCTTTTATGAATTAATTTAATATGACGTTTGTTCTCTTGAACTAAGCTCAGTATTAAGAAAGGCCTCTCCCCATTCTCAACCCAACCGAGAGGCGATTAAAATATCCTTCCATAACCATCTTTAAAATCATCAATTCAAATCAGTTTCTGGTAACTATTATTATAAAAAAATTACCCTAGAGGAATATGATCCACCCATGAAATCTTAAAATCCAACATGCATGTTGGAGATTTTATTTAAATTTTTGTATAGAACACTCTAATTGATCTTCCATTTCAAGATGATATGGTGTACTCATCATCAAATGGGTATCTAGTTTCTTTTCCAACCCCAACCAAAATATTTACATAAAATAAGGGTACCTATCAGATGTAATTGATAATGTAACTCTATGAAATAGTACAATTTATTCTCTAAAGACATGCTAAATTTTTTCACTAAAAAAGATTCCTAAATGGGAAAAAGCGATCTGATTATTTAAGTCAGACCATAATCACCCATATGGAATCCTGCTTCTGTGGTGATCCAGGTAAACTCATTAAAAAATAATTTTAATACTTCATCAATTCTATATTATCTTATAAAAATGTTGAAAAATTTCTCATTGATCGTTGATGTTGAGACTTAACTTGTTGTAAAGTAAAAAAATATTATACAAACATTATTATCTGATTCGTAAATCTTTACTCGTAGAATTATATTTAATATAATGATATTTATTAATGATACCATAATGATCTTATCAACTAAATTTATGAAATGATTTCATATAATCCTCTACAATGTTTAAAGAAACAATCATTCAATCCGTAAAATATTCCATTGAATCTATTTCTATTGACCATTAGTCGGTGTTCTCCCAACCATTTAAAGAATCAAAAAATCATTTACATTTTGTATTAGTTTCTTGTCTCTCCTTTACATAATCCATAATCATAAATGTGGTGCCATTATGATATAACACAATGTGGCCTCCCTCTTCCCAAACATCAAAATAAATTCCCATGATTAAGATCATCATATCACACTGTTATTCCCATCCATTTATCATATAAATCTTCTTACTCAAAGAATCTAATATAGTGTTACCATTTTCCAGTGTATAATATTACACAAAATCAAAATCATAATGATATTCAACCCATATTTTATGACTTTTTTTTAAATCTCATTGACAAAAAAATAATTTACACTCTTACAATTATAGAATGCCACAAACCTTTCACTAAAAAATAAAGCCTCAAACACTTTAGGGAATGAAAAATTATCATCAATTCCAAGTCATCTATTGGGTAATTATTATTTGGTTTTCATTGTTTCCTTGATCTATATACCAAAATATTTTCCAATTTCATGATAATGCATCCTATCCCAGTACTTGATGCATCACAACATAATGAATATTAATAGATCGCTTCAAGTAATATCAATACAGAATTGGAAATTAAATTTATCTCAAATACCTCAAAATCTATCAGATATTTTTTCCTCTATTTTCATTTCACATAATTTTAAATAAATTTTTTCATTGGTGAATGATTCACCTATAATAATATTATATCATGAAAAAAAATACATATCTAAAATAAATTGTTGGGAAACTCCCAAGAAATTAATGTTTCAACATTATTTCAAACCACAAAATTTCTTTTATTGGATATATCTTATCCCGAAAAATTTGACCTTCAAAATCTAAAATTAAAATTTTTATATTTTTTTATAGAGACGGTGTTATCCATATATATCCATGAAAATTCTCAAATGTCACCTATATTCATTATCTAAAGTTTAATAAATCAATATATCTACCATAAATACCATAATGAATAATTCAAGTTATTTATGAATGATATAATTCATCAGATATATAAAACTAACTGGATCATTAGTAACCCTAAAAAAATACTAGGAATCCATAACTCACATACCTACTTCCAAAAATTATCTCTTGAATTTCTCAATTTTTCACCCTCAACAAGTGATACCTCAATCTTAAGTCAATTTTTGAGAATAGATAATCTCATTTATATTGCTAACAAAGATCATAAATTTGGGGTTGAGGATATTTTTGTCAATGTCACTTTTTCAATAATCATTATTCAATAAATAAGTGTATTCTTATTCTTTATTTCATAGAAAAAATTTATTACCACTACCCAAGGTGACACACATGAATAAATAAATCCTTTCTCTCGTAAATATTCTAATTCAGTATTCAATTATTACTTTTCTTCCAATTCCTTGTAATATGTATTCAAGGATATATGAATTATTCATATTGATAAATCAATCAATAACCCAAGATCTCTATCTAATGTATGTCTAGAAAAATATTTTGGAAACACATCTAAGAAATCATTCACTACCACAAGTAGAAAAGATTTACCTTTTGTCTCCACTAATCTATAAATTACCCAAGATAATTGACATGATAAATCTCCAAAGTTCTTATCAAAATGTTCCAATGAACTCTCATAAAGGTTATAATATCCTTAAAAATAGTAAAATATGATATTGTGTATGGTAAAAGAGACTCTATGATTATAATGGTCAATATGAGCCTTACACCTTATCATATAATCAATTATATTTATAAGATCACGCACGCTCATCATTATGTCGAAAAAGTCTCATGATATTTCCACAGAAATAATCATAATGAAACATAAATGTAATTTAAAGCCTTTCTTAAACTTCACTCTAAAAGGGTTCCCAGTCTTTATAGAGTAAGAAATCACTAAATATATTTAATATAATACTAATGAAAATATGAATGAATGATATTTCCTTATTGTATCAACCATGGCCCGAGTAGCCCAGAGTTCATGGTAATTTATTTACAATGGCATAGAGTCAAGAGATCACACCACCAAGGATCGATTAGGTTAGTAGTATTTAATAAATAAATACATACATGGTTCCTTTATTAAATTGGAAATTAAACATAAAACAAAAAAGGAAAAATAAACTATGTCCTTGACACTTATTCAAAGATTTCATCTTCATAACCTGGGGAAAAAAACAAATAAAATGGTGAGTTCAAATGATCAATAAGGGTTACATATATCAGAAACATGAATCAATAAAAGGTGAATCATAATTAATATTCGATAACTAGAAATACATTCCATTTAATCAATAAACAGAGAATTAAAATGCATCCGTAGATTTTTTTATTCTGAAAATATCATGAATAGTAATAATTAAATATTGAATGATGGAAATTCATAATTATTAGAAATAATCTATCTAGAACATCAACCAATACCATTAAGACCTTTCACAATATGGTTTATGCCTGTTGGTAGAAACCCATCTGATTCTTCTTGGAAACAAACGTGAAGGGTTTCTTGACAACTATTTTGTCTCATGAGACCTGTCAATGCAATGAGGGGATATCTATAATCATTCCCCACCCAAGTATTCATGTTAAAAGAATTATAAAAATATATAAATTATTGATTTAATTTATGAAATAAATATTACATATCAAATAATATTCATATTGAGTAAAATATACAGATTTAACATTATTTCCCAATTAATCAAATAAATCAAACACTGTATGTCAAAAAATGATATATGGATTATAAAATGATCATTTCCATGATAAAATATAGTGAAATATAATTTCAAATTAAAAAATATCTCATAATGGTTGTAGATACACCAATTAAAAATTATTAGGTTCATAATAATAAGTACGTATCAATGAAATAGAGATTGATATGAAGTCCCTTACCTTATGTCCAAAAGCATTCCATACTTATACTTAATTTCATCAATAATAAAATTATATTCATTAATTACATAATTCAGAAACACTTAAACATGTATTTTTTTTATAACTTTATTAAGTTCATTTATATCCTTTACTATGAGTTATAATGTTTAATTTTGTTGTTTCGAGAGTGTTTGATTCATGGTTTTATGGTCAGTTTCCTTGTGTATAATTATGAGAATTATTGTGAAATGAAAGAGAAACACTATTAGTGGAATGGAATGATATTAATATAAATATTAGATTTTATATGTTCCTTATATATCATTTGGTCATATGGTATGGGGATGATTCATTAGATAAAACATCAATGAAGAATGATTAGTTTATTTTGGTAGTTTTTACGACCATCACAGACTAGAATCATTTTATTTAATATTATTTTTATATACAGGATCCATAACATTAATGAAGTTGTAATATGTATACTATAATCGGTTTTAACCTAAAAATGGTTTTATGACTTACCTTGAAAGTGTTAATGAAAAACAAAAATGCATCATCTACGATGGTGGCAAATCAACACCTCAAGGATATTTTTTTCATTTTTAGAATTAAAAATAGTGGAGAAGATATTTGATGATGAGTATTACATTAAAACAATAAAAAATATAGTTTATATAACACACTATAGTTACCATTCCACTTTGTATAAGTAAGGTAAGGAGAGGATAAGAAAATAAAATAAGTTAAAAGAGAATGAAGGAATATTTTACCACTCAAATATCATCTCCTTTGGAACCTCCTTAAGACACGTGGATATGGTATTTTGGTATGACCAGTAGTTCTTGGATGTGGGATGAGGCTTGGGGAGATAATTGTGTTGAATTTAGACAATATTCAAGACTTAAAATGTATGTGGAGAAGGGGTGGTGAGCGATGGTATATATAGTGGAGGAGAGCGTGTTTTTTTATTATTTTATTCATTTGTATATTATTTTGGCTCATGACTATCAATAGTGAAAATTACTATGAATAAGAATAGAAAATAGTGTGTGTGAGTTTAAAATAATAGGTTTTTACGTCATGAATTTCACAAAAAATCCTGTATTGGGATTAAAATGTTAACTACCATAAATTACCATCTTTCACTTTTCAATAAAAATTCAAATATTTGAAAAAAAATCACCCAAACCATTTTTGACATGTATATTTGAAAAATGGACTCTATTTTATGAAAATAATTTTCTAAATATTATATATTTAATTTTAAAACCATTTATTAAAAAAATACAAATTTTAATATTATAACCTATTTTATGATACTTTAAAAAAAATTAACTATAGTATTTAAGAATTATCTTCTAGTTATAATACAACAAAATTGTAATTCATGAATATATTTTATTAAAATATATTTTCTTTTAAATCATTATATTTATTATAAACATTTTAAAAAACATTTATTTCTCACAAAAATTTCAACACGTAATTCATAATTTTTAAAACATTTATTTACTTATTCTACGATATAAATATGTCATATTTTCATTTATGAGATACCTAAATTTTTTTATAATTTTATAGGAGAAATTTTTATATAAATAGACACATTACTATTCATAATGGTCATATTTCTATTCCAAAGGTCATGTAAAAATTTAATAGTATATCATGGTTCATTTAAGCTCAATGTTGTGGGAAATGTAGACTATGGTATAAATTGAATTTAATTAAGAAGATATATATTGTAAGATCATGGGGTATTACATTTATTCCTCCTTCATAAATTTCATCCTCAAAATTTTTCTTGAATATTTCCTTTTAAATAAATGAAGGTGGTCCATCTTCATAACAACCCCAGGTTATCATTTTGTTTATTCCATTTTATAATTTCTCCATATAACTTTTACCAGTAAAGTCGTTTGATTTATCAATACATGATATCTAGTGTCTATAAATTCAATAGGATCTTCATAGAATGAAAATCTGGTTCCAGCATAATTTTTTCATTTGTGAGTACATGTGTTGGGACTATCATAAACTTCTTTAACAATGATATGTGGAATACATCGTGAATTTTAGAGAGACTTAGAGGAATTTTTAATCTATAAGCTATAACTCCAATTCTTTCAATGATTTCAAATGGTCCAATGTACATAGGGCTTAGTTTACCTTTCATACAAAATCTTATGACAAAATTCCATGGAGATACTTTTAGAAAGACTTAATCTCCAACATGAAATTTTAAATCCATTTCTGTTTGTCATTATAACTATTTTTCCTATATTGAGATTCTTTAATATGAGCTTGAATAGTCTTTACCTTTTTAGTTTTCTCATCAATATGTTCTGAGCCTATAAGTTTCCTCTCACTAACTTTATCCCAACAAGTTTAAGTATGACATCTATTTCCATATAATGATTCATACAATTCCATTTTAATACTATAATAGAAACTATTATTGTAGGAAAACTCTACCAAAGGTAAATATTGATACTATATACCAAGAAAGTCAATTGATAATGATCTCAACATGTCTTATAATGTTTGAATAGTCCTTTTATACTTTCTATCGATTTGAGGGTTATAAATAGTACTCAAATGAAGCACAATATTCAAATACATTTGAAGACTCTTTCCATAATTCTAATGTGAAATGGGAATCTTGATCTGACACAATCAATATAGGTGCACCATGAAGTCTTAACCTTTATTAATATATAATCTTTCTAGGCTCTCAAGAGGTAAATCTTCTCTTATTGTAAGAAAATGTACCAATTTTGTAAGCTAATAAACAATAACCCAAATCGTATCATTATTTATGGGGGTAATTGATAATTAATTGAGAAATTACTTGGTAATTTCATCCCACTTCCACATAGGAATATATAGAGGTTTCAGGACTCCTGTAGGATGTTGTATCTTAGCCATCACTTGTTTACAAACTAGACATATTAACACAAAAACATCAATTTCCTGCTTCATATTATCCCACCAAAAAAATGTTCCATCAAATATATATTTAAATCAGGATACTACCATGATGTATAGATAAATTTGAGATATAAGAACAACTTAATAGATCCTTGCTTATCTTATGTATTGATGGAATACTTAACCTCTTCCCAAAATTTAAAATCACATCCTTATACTTGAAGTCTTTTAATCATTTGTCCTTAACCGCATGAAATTTCTTTTGAAAATTCTCATCAGAAGATTGGAATATTATAATCTTTTCTAATAAATATGGTTTAACAATATTTTAAAAAATAAGTAATGTTTCCCCTTCCTTAACAATTCACATATCCATCTTTACTATATCCAAGACCATAAGATTTTCTCCTTCCACATTTGGGTCAAAATTCAATGATCTTTCTTATTTAATTCAATTTATACCTTATTTGATTTTCCTAGGTAATATTATATTGAGAAATCATAATCATTGAGTAACACAGTGCATCATCTTTGCCTCATGTTGGGTTCTTTCTGTGTAAATATGTATTTCAAACTCTTATGATCTCTATATTTCTCACATATTTGACCATATAGATAGTTTCTCTATATATTCATAGAAAATATTACAGTTTTTGACTCAAGATCATGAGTTCAATAATATTTTTCACGAATATTCAACTGACTTGATTCATATACAATAACTTTATCATTTTTTATAAGGACAAAACCCGGAATTTTTTTGATGCATCACAGTATATCACAAACACATCATTTTTTTATGGTGGATTTAAAATCAGATCATTGAATAATCTTCTATTAAATTATTCATATCATTATACACATTCTTTTTTACATAAGAACTTGACCCCTTTAGGTGTGGTATAGGTTAACGAGTTAGAAAATCGGGAAAAATTATTAATCAAATACTGATAGTAACCTTCTAAACCAATCAAACATTGTAAATCAGTTATGTTCATTGGTGTAAGAAATTCTTGGATTACCTTTATCTTTACCAGATAAACTGAGATTTAATCCTTATAGATAATATAGACATGAAAATAAATTTATTGAAGCTAGAATTCACACTTTCTAAATCTACTATATAGCTCTTTCATTATGAGTGTCTCAAGAATAGTCAACAAGTAATTATCATAGTCTTCAAGTATTTTAGAATATACTATAATATCATCAATGAATTGCAAAAAAAATCATTAAGATATTCCTTGGATATTCTGTTCATCAAATCTCTAAAAATATAGGGTGCATTAGTTGACCCAAATAGAATTACTGTAAACTCGTAATGTCTATATCTCATCTAAAAAAATTGTCTTCAAAAAATCTTCATTATTTACTCATAATTGATAATACCCAAGAAGAAGTTCAATATTTAAAAAATATTTATTTTAATGATGTTGATAAAATAAATCATCAATATGAATCATATGATACTTGTTCTTTATTATAATACAATTTATTTCTCAACAGTCAATGCACAACCTCATGGATCCATCTTTCTTTATTACAAATAAAATATGTGATCCCCATGGAGGAAAACTAGGGTGGATAAATCCCATATTACTCAACTCATATAGTTGTTTCTTCAAATCCACTAATTCCAATGTTTCCATTCTATAAGAATTATTTGATATTGTTCTTTAATTAGATATTAAATCAATGGTAAACTCAAATCCATGCTCTGAGTGGTGTCCAGGTAATTATTCAGGAAATACATCATTGTAATCTATACATTTGGTCTATCCTGAGTATGAATATTACTTTCCTCATCCATATATGTTTTTTTCTTTTCCTCCCCAAAAATATCATTCAATATAGCTACTAGTGGTGGATCTTGATAATAATCATATGATGGAGCTTCTTCACTAGAGATAAGGAATTCTACATATTCCTCACAAATCATAATTTCCTTATTCTTTAAAAAAACATTCTATAATATTTTTAAAGCTAGTCTATAAAGAGTATTATATCAAATTCCACCATAGGTATTATGACAAGTTTAGTAAATAAAATATATTTATATTTCATAATGGGGACTACCTAACACATCTTTATTACAATGAGACCTCCTTTATGAGTTTTGACTAATAACTCCATTATTATATCAAAAGAGAAATATATAATTTTCTTGGAAAACAAAGTAGATATAAAATAGGGTGATGATCCAGAATCAAGTAAATCATTGGCTATATTTTAAGATAGGACTAACGTACCTACCACCCAATAATTGGGTACTTCTACTTTAGTAGTATTTATCACATAATCTTGGTCATCTCCACTTAGCCTCTTATATTGTATATTCCCTAGGAACATGGGACACTAGAATGAATAATGATCATTTCATTATATTTAAATCATTGAACATCATTTATTTTTTTCTTACCCTTGAATTCATTAGCTCGAGGTCCCTGTTCTTTGAAATTATAAGAAACTCCCATAAATTTTAATAATTTTCCAAGATGATTTTTTCCACACTTTTTGTATAATGGGAATTGCTTTGTTACCCTATTCATATATAATGATTTAATTTTTTCATGGTTATGAAAATATTTCTTATTCTCTTGATTTCCCGTGATCATATAGGATCTCAAAAATTACTTATATATTTTGATGGCACTTTATACTATTTTATCATATGATGAAAACGTTTGAGAATATACTACCATTTGGAGACATACCTTAAGTCCTTCAAAGAAATAATAACTATTTTTTTAATTCACATTTTTAATTTGTAGCATATATGGATAGTATTTTGAAGGTAGCCCCATACTCTATAATACTCACTTCCCCCTTTTTCTTTAAGATAAGTAATTTTATCTTCATTTTAGGTAATTGCACATGACGGAAATATTTTTTAAACAATGTTTCTTTAAAATTTATCAATTTTATGTATTCTATTTCATCTTCCTCTTTATTAATCAATATTAATGACCACCATTAATCAACATCACCAATGAGGAAATAAACTTCTTGTACTGCCTTTTCCCTTTTATCACATCTTTATTCCTAGAAATATCATTTCAAGGGACATGATCCATTGCTCATATACCACTATAATAGTAGTCCTATAAAAATATGGGTGATTATTTTATATGAAATTATATAATACAGGTGTTTTATGGTTATTAATTATAATCTGAGTAAGCTATCCAAATATGGTCATGATTTGTTCATCTCCAACACCAACTGTGTTGACATTCTTAGTGGTGAAATCCCTACATTATCTAGGGGTATTGACTCTCTCTCTTACATTAGGAACCATAGCTAAATAATGTCACAAACTGAGATAGATCATAATCATCATTAGTATTGAGCCAAATATATATATATATATATACAAGGAATTATTATAATTCTCATGTTTATTTAACATCTAGTTCCCAAAGTTTCTACTAAACCTACACTAACACCAATTGTAACAACCATGACCCCAGTATCCCAAAGTTTGTGGTTAATTTACTACAAAGGAATAGATACAAGAGATCAAACCACCAAGGATCAATCAGTTTAGTAGTCTTGAAAACGTAGATACATACATGGTTCCATTATTACATTGTTAATTAAACATAAGAAATAATATATGGAAAATAAACTACTTTTTTGAAACTTATTTAAAGATTGAATATTCATAACCTATGAAGGAAAAAAAATAAAAGGGTAAAATTGAATGCTCAGTTAGGGTTACATAAAAAAAATTCATGAATCAAAAATATGTAAATCATAATCAATATAGAATAACTAGAAAACAAAATAATTTATATCAAAAAAATGATAATTAAAATGCAACCATTGATTTTTTCATAGTGAAAATATCATGATCAGTAATAACTGAATAATAAAGGAAGGAAATGATTAATTATTGGATGTCATGTATCTAGTATACGAGACACTACCATCATGACCTTTAACAAAATAGTATAATTATATGGGTCGAATCATGTCTAATTATTCTTGGAAATAAATGTGAAGGGTTCGTTTTCAACTATTTTATCTTTTGAGATATATCGATGCATCGAGGGGATATCTGTAACTGGGCCTCACCCATGTCTTCATATCCAAATAATTCATCAAATATCAAAATGGTAATTTTAATCCATGAAATCAATATGTCTTATCAATGAATATCTATATTTAATAAAATATATAGATTTATTATTAATTTAAAGTTAATCAAATAAAGTAAACACCATATATAAACAATTCTTTACGGCTTAGAAAATAATCTTATTCAAGATAAAAGAAAGAGAAATGTAATTTTAAATGAATAGTGATATGAAAAATGGAAGTATATTCACCACATTAAAATGATTAGGTGCGCAATACCAAGTCTCAATGAAATGGAGATTAAGATGATGTCCATTACTTTACATCTGAAACCATTCCTCACTTATACATAATGTCCTAGATAATAAAATTAGATTAATTAATTTCTTAATTAAGAACCTATTATACATACATTTGATTTATTATAATTTTATTAAGGTAATTTATGGCCTTTATACTGAGTTATAATGTTTAAATTCATTATTCTGAGAGCCTTCGCTTGATTGTTTTATGGTCTGTTCTGTTGTGAATAATTATGGGTTTCTTATCAGATAGAAAAAAACACTAAATGTTTACAGAAATGATATTAATATACTTCCAAAATTTAAAATTCCCCTCATATATATTTTGGTTATATGTTATGAGTATAATTCATTAGATTAAATGTCAATGAAGAATGATTAGTTTATTTTGGTGTTTTTTACAACAATCACGAACTAGTATTGTTTTATTAATATAAAATTTTTATACTAGTTATAGAACATTAAATAACTCTTAATACACATATTAAAATATATTTTAACCATTAAATAGTTTTATGGCCTCCCTTGAAGGTGGTAACGAAAAATGAAAAAATATCATCCACAAAGGCGGTGAATTGACACCTCGCAGCTGATGTTTTCATTTTTAGAATTAAAAGGAGATGAGAAGATATTTAATGATGAATATTACATTAACATAGTAAAATTTTAATATATATATATATCACACTAAAAATACTGATCCACTTTGGATTGGGGAGGTGGGGAGAGGATAAAAAAGAAATTAAAATATAATAAAGGAGTATTTTACCTCTCGAATATCCTCTCCTGGGGAACCTCCTTAAGACCCTTGGATATGGACTTTTGGTAAGACTAGTAGGTTTTGAAAATGGGGAATATTATTAAAGAGGTAATTTTATAGAATTTATAAGGGCTTAATGTCTTAGACGGTGTGAGGATAATTGGTAGTGAGGGGTGGTATTTATAGTGGAGGAGAGGGGAGTGTTTTATTTATTTTATTCATTTATTTATTATTTTGGCTCAAGACTATCAATATTGTTTATTCATGTGATTATGTACAGAAAATAGTGCATGGGAGTTCGAACTAATTTTCTATAACATCATACATGACTCAAATATTCATGTATTTGGCATAAAATGTAAAATACAGTACATTACAATATTTTACTATTCACCAAAAATTCAATTCTTTTAGAAAAATCCCAAGAATTCACCCTAAATTTTTTTTAGTGTGTAGATATTAGAAATTAAAACAATTTTATCAAAATAATTATCCCAATAAGGTAAATTTTTTCTATAATTAAAATCATAAATTATTCAAATACTGTTGATTTTAATATTTTAAGAAATTTTATGATACATTGAAAAATTATTTAGTCTCATAAAATATTTCTACAATTATAATACAGAAAAAAATAATTCACGAATATATTTTATGAAAATATTTTTTCTTTTAAATCATTATATTAGCTATAAAAATTTAAATAAACATTTACGTTTCGCAAAAATATCAACAATTAATTTTTCCTTTTTAAAACATTTATTTACTTATTCTATGATATAAATATATCATATTTTCATTTATGAGATACCTAAATTTTATTTATAATTTCATAGGTGAGGGTATTAGTATAATGTTCACATTACTATTCCTAATGTTCATATCACTATTCCAATGGTAATGTTATTATTTAATAGTATATCTTGGTTCCTTTAAGCTTGGTGTTGCATGAAATATAGGTTTTCTAATACATTGAATTTATTCAAGAAGATACGTGCTATAAAATATTGGGGTGTCATACTTGTATGAAATATAGAGGATAAAAAACTATAAGAAATAATAATGTTACCTCATACTATCATTGTCCCATCCTCTGATTATTTGGGTATATGATATTCTACAAAAAGATTCCCTTGTCACCTCAATATCTTCCCTTATTGGGAGGTAACACATATCATAATTTAATACCCCTCTAAATATTTATTTGGCCTCCCTACTGGTATCTCTGATATTTTAGTTAGGTTAGAAAATCCACCACTTATTTTCCAACAAAATATCTCTATGTATCCCATATTCCCACACTTATGACACTCTTAATGATAAGAAGAGAAAAACGTCTTCAAATAAATAATGTTGTTACACTAATAAAACAAAATATAACTTTTCCACTGAGAATAATATTATCATGTAAATTTTTTATTACCAATTCCTTGATGGGACATATACTAATACATTTTCTATCCATTGGAGAATTCTTTTCTCTCATATGGTTGAGGAAGAAAATTGAATGCATTATGAGAGTCCACCATGTCTAATTTTTTCATTACAACATTATTCACCACTGCCATATAAGTGGGTTGGTATACTAAGATAATATATTATATAATATTAATTAAATTACACTTCTAGAATCTTCAATAAATGATATTTCATTTCATTATTAACTCCAATTTCATTTATTCCATCTTTGTAAAAAAAATATGGAATAAATCATGGTAATGCATTTTTATTTCAACACTAAAAACTCTCAATGTTGAGTTTTTTAGTTAAAACTATTAGATAATGATATTTTTAAATCCATATGATGAAAAATTCTCATCTAACATCACCTCAACAACAATCACCCACCACTTATGAATTTCTCCCCCATACATATAAGTGGATAACTCTAACTTTTATGTATTTATCATATAAATATGTAGTAGTATTTGGTTAATTATTTCTAACCAATCCTCAAATTCCTACACTCCACTATCTCCTATAAAGAGAGAATTTTTTTTGGTATGCATAAATTGGATCTACTTCTTTTGGATATTACTAATTTATTCCACCACCAAGCACCTAAATAACATTGACAAATTTTTTCCCAAGATTTAGAACGCATTTTATATCCCAAAACCCATTATCTTTGTTAGAAATATAAATGTTTCTAGCTTCCTACTCATGAAAAAATTATTTATATAGAGTAATTTCTATAATACCATATAACTAAAGTTTAACCAGTGAACTCAACAAAAATTCTATCCAAATCCATCATAAGTGTTTTACCACTCTATGTGAAATAATTTATCTATATCTATGTGGCACAATAAATATTCATGCGATTCATTAATTTTATGTACACATAATTAATCACAAAAAAAATAAACCAAATTATTTTATAAAACTAGAAAAATTTTCAAATATTATTTTAAACCATTACAAAAAACAATTATAGGAAATTAAATCTTTTTAAAATCTAATGTATATGAATATATTTCTTTCATAAGCCTACCAAGATTAACAAACACTCTTCCCATATGAACTCATCATCGTTGTATAAAACTATAGTAAGAAAAAACATCCTAAAAGTGGTCTTCAGGTTTCCTATCATACATGAACTCCCTTGAAACTCATGATTCTTAATAAATAGGTTATTTATGCATTTATATAGGTAATTTATAATCATCAGCGATATTAATATTTGTTCCAGCTATAATTCACAAGACATAACTTTAAATCCACGATCTTACTTTATTTTATAACAATCCAACCTAGTGACATGAATCCCCTATACATTAATTGAATCAGAATATAGCCTCAGGTTCATTCAGTAGCTAGAAACTAATATGGTGTTTTTAAAATAATCATTGGGGTGTTTTTTTATAAATTATTAATAATAAAATATATGTAAATATATGTATATCTTTATTTTAAAACAAAATAAATATTTAAAAACAACCCTTATAGAAATTAAGAACCATATAATTAGTGAAAACAAGTCAACAACCATAACACATAACCTAGATAGATGAATGACAACTATCAATGCATCATAGAAAACCCCTACAATAATGCTTGACTAAACACCAACATGTGACATCAAGAACATAGAACCTGGGATTCACCATTGATGAACACCAAAGCCTTTTCTTTTTATGTATCTGTATAATCAATCCTTACATGCACACTAAAATAATTAAGTATATATAAGTAAAATTTAAATTAGTATGATTCATCATAATCACACCCACAAATTCTCTTTTATGAAATATTTCAAAGCATGTACCCAATGTTGTTTGAAAAAAAAATTAGTTTATATTTTAGTTGTTCGAAATTAATTAAAGGATGTACATTGAACTCAAAGTATTATTAAAAAGGAAAAAAATATTTTCAATATACTAAGACCTTGTATATTATCAATAAAACCATATTTCTATTAATTAAATAATCATGAGAAAAAATATAAAGTAATCAAATATTTTTTCTTTCACAACATATAATGATTATGATCATAGTGTACCTATAATGAATTATCACCCACCCAAATGTTTATATAAGGTATTTAGAGCCTATTAATGGTCATTTTCAACCATTCCACCTAGTTATTTACAACCACTCCACTATGTTATTTCCATGCATGGAAATTAAATGCCCATTCTTTTTCCCAATTTAACAAAATAATCAATTTTATTTCCAAATAGTTTCCTTACTTATCACAAATCCATAAAACCAATAAATATTAAATTCAAAACTAATTTAAGATAAAAACCCCATTTTATAAAAAATTAAATAATATGATTTGAATACTCAAGATTTATGATTTTCACGGAAAATTAATTTTTCGAATTTACCATAAATCAAGAAAAACCATAATTTTATCAAATCAATTTCACATAAATTACTTGATAAAATAACATGATAAAATACGCACTCAAAATCGAATCAACAAGAATAAATATAATCATAATTGTTAAAAAAATATATAATACACCTACCATATATTCTTGCATTGGGTTTCTCCATAATAGTTTTAACCAATAATGATAAATATCCAACACAACTAGTCATGTCATCGAAATTTCTTATGAAAAATAAATCTTAAACCCTAAAAAATTTCATTAAATATGATATATATCAGCAATATTTAATTTAATTTGCATGGCCCCATGTTGATGTTCCATTATATGTTCTATAATGGAATGAATCCCATTTAACACTTGGGTTTAGAGTACATGACCATCAGTGAGTGGCATGACAATCATTCAGTTTGGAATATCCCTTTGAAAATCAAAAATGTAGAGATATAGAATGAAAGGGGTCAGACAATAAAGACAAGAGAGTGTCTTGGCCCCTGTTCCCTTTGGTACAACCTCATTACAAACATCACAAATCCTTCATCCTCATGTTTTTGAACAAAAGGTCAAAAATGATAGTATTAGGATTTTACGGATGGATTTTATGATTGTTTTATGATATTATTAAAAATATAAAATTTCATCAGAAATTACCTCCACAATCCATCTATGATTACACTAACATATTTTCCTCAGATAACCAATTGCTAAAATTCCACTTCCACCAATAATAATATATAAAGGAATCTCAAAAGAGAGAATATTCCAGAGAACTCTTAAATTTATAGAATAAATTTCCATTATCCCTCATAGTGAATTATATATGAGTATCTCCCTTATAAAACACAAACCTTGACTAATCATTATTATTTTATTTATTTAATGTTGTTTAATTTGGTATTTCAGTCTCATGTCATTCCCTTTTATTTTTTTGGATATATAATAATTTTTTCTATTTCATGGTTCAGCGTGTGGTTGGTGAAAAGCATGTGGAAATCAATCATGTGGGTCTAAAATTTAATAGATCTTTTTTACATGGTTGGTTTATTATCTAAAAAATCCATTATCCTTAGGTCGTCTAGTGATGCTCGCATGATTGGAACCTAATCTTCTAGACCATATGGCCAAACTTTGTATCATATTTAAGTCATTAAAATTATGAAATTTACATTATTCCCCTATATGATTTTAACCCCAAATTGTCTCCTTTAGTCCTCTATTCAAATAGAATAATATGTGTCCATATCCTCCCTTGATTTATCCTCATCAATTATAATGTTCTTTTATTTATTCAAGGGTTGAAGAATATTCTTCATGGTAATCTCCTTCTAATCCCTTCTCCTTTATCTTTCTTTATTTGTTACTTTTCTTACCCTAGAAAAGTCATGGAGGTTGAGGGTTTCTTATGAATCATATTTATTTTGGGGTTTTATTTACTTTAGTATCCAAATTGTTATTTTAGGAATTTTTTGATTTTATTAAGGAGGATTTGAATATATGTTTTTAAAAGCATAAATATTGAAGATAGCGTGTCCTATATATTACACTTTAGGCCTAAAACTATAATTTATTGTGGTACTATATTTTTTTATGATTTTTTGAATCATATCACCTATAAATAGTAGTTTATGTCAAAAAAGGTTTAATACCTTAATGATGTCACTTATACGGGATTATTTACCTTTGAGTTTCCCCAGTTCAAGGTTATTTTCAAAGTCAATAACACCAGGTGTATATTTAAATTCATGTTAAGATCTTATAATGAGACTACTATATTTAAAAGGATGTTCTATCCTTTTTAATAAATTTCCCTTAAGTGTTGTTCTAATAATTAATGTGTTCTTAGTTCTTTAAGGGTGTTGAACTATTTTAAAAAGGTTTATATTTCATGATGGTTATATAATTCAGTTTTTTAAAAGTTTTTTGAAAAACATATTTTCATAAATAATACTATTAAGGATCGATTAAACCTTATAAAGATGTTCTTTGATAACATTTTATCCCTTGAATAATTTCACATCATTATCCAAAAAATTTATAGAAGAGATAGTTTGATTATTATCACATGATGGATTCCCCATTATGGGTGTTCAAAATTCTTAATTATACTTTGAAAATATGGTTGTTTTTATGAAGGTTTTTTGAAGGTGAGGTTGATATTACTTTCTTATTGATATGATTATAATGTTTTAAATTTTTTCTTGGCTCACCACCATTTGTTAATAATCGAAAGACATGGGTATCTTGGTGGGAGACTTAGGAACACTTTCTACACTAGTGTATAATCAAGCTCTGGTAAGTTGTCCAATGTTTAGAGTTTTCTATACTTAGGGAATTTCCCCTCGGTTAGGTTAGGTAAGGAAATACAAGAAGTTAGGGAAGGTTATTTATATCTATCATCAGTTCATTCTATATGGCGATTTGTTAGATGTGTTTTGGTTAACCCCAAGGCCCTTAGGTTCTAATTTTATTTATATTTATTTAACTTGTACATTTGTGTGTTATTATTCCCTAGTTATATTTTTTTATAAAAATTTATAAAGGTATTTTAAAACAATATTACATGGATTTTTTTAAACAAGTTCATTTAAATGTTTTACTTCCTTTTTAAGTTCCTCGTTTATCTTTAAAATGTTTTTAAAGGTATGTGATTTGGGTTTTATCTTAAAATAAAATGAAAATATTATTTTACAAATTTATTTCAAACAAGCATGAAATTGTATTTTATTTAACATGTATTTATAGGGTGTGGGGTGGTTACCTAGGGTAATTTATTGTTAATTACTGTAATGCTATAGGTCTATCTAGTTCCTCTTGGATGTGGTAGTTTTTATTGGATTCTTATATAATTTTTGATGGAGGTGGTAAGTGGAAGTGTTCCTTATGAACTTGGATACATGTGGAAGTGGGTTGATTATTTTATTCAATTTGAGTACCATTAATGTAACATAAACCTCAACTTTATTTAATTTTATTATATCTTGTTTAGTTTTGACAGGATGTGGTTATGTTTATTTGTTGGTTTTTTTATTATGGGAGATGATTATTTCTTATTCTTCCATGATTATTTTTTGTTTATGTAAGAACATTATATTTCTTATTCCTTTATTGGTTTTTATTTTTATTATAACTTCTTATTTATATGGTGTGTCAATCCAATATGTGGGATGAACATTTGTGAATTTATAGGTGGAATTCCATTTTTAATAGTTGATTCATATGGTAAAATGAATCCCAATGGTTGGAATTTGATTCCCTAATAATTTTATCTATCCTTTAGGGTTCTATAGTGCCCCTTAGGCCTTGGTGTATACCCGATTTAGTTCTAAAAACTAGGTAAACCTTAGTGGCTGGGGGAAAAATATTGTCAGATCTTAGTTGTTATTTGGATTATTTTATAGATATTAGATATTATCTTTTAACCGAATAGGTAAATCAAGGGTGGGTAACTAGTCACCACATCCTCATGATGATAATTCTGTTACCAGGGAACTCTATGATGTGTATACCAAGAATTCGATCTCAGGTATGGAATATTTTTGAGGTTTGTGGTTCCCTTTTGTGTGTATTTATTTCATTATGATTTTTATGTGTTAATTTTCAGATTTTTTTGATTATTTAGTTTAATATTGGATGGAATCCACAGTCCCATAGTTATTATGAATGGTCTATAAAACTGTTCACAGACTATGAGGACCAATCTAGAAACCCTCTAGTGAGATTTTCATGGCTCATAAACTATTTTCTATATCTTGCATCCAAACCATGTAAAGATGAAATTTTTTTAGAATTTTGATATTTTAGTTCTATATATATTTATTGTTTCTTTATTTGATTTATGGTTGATTTATATTGAATTGGGTTGTTATTCTTGATTTATAAATGTTTATTGAGGTTGGGTTGATTTGTAATTTTTAATGATATTTTTATAACTCTATGTGAATGTGGTGTAATTTCATAAATTGAGAAATGTTTTCAAAATGTATTGGATACATAATGAGGATGGGATTATATAGAATTTATTTATGTTGTGAAATTATGAAAAGATGTTTATTTAAGGTTTTAAATAGGGAATATTAATTTTTAAATGTTTTCAAATGGAATTTTTAAAATGTTATAATTTTAGAATATGTTTTCACATATATTATATAATATTATGAAAATTGGTATTTAAAATTATGAATATTATATTTAAAATGAGTCTCTATAAAATATTTTTAGGGTTAATGTTGATTTTATTTTTTTAATTTTGATATTATTTTAAGAATTCATATTTGATTCTATGAGGTTTTGGGTTGTATTTTTTTATTATATTTCATGTTTTCTATTATTTTAGAGTATACACCCACAAGGTCATTATGTATTCTCATGATGTAGTTATGGGTGGTCCACCACATGTAAACCCTTCGGTTGATCAAGCACCATTTATGTGAATTATTCCATCTACTCTATTAATAAAGTGTGGTGACATTTCTCTTCCAGGTCATCATAGATATTTCCTTCCAGAATTTTAGAATCTAAACCCTCCTCATTTACATTAGCAACCAAAAACCCTACGAGAGAATGAATGTTTGTACAAGATTGAGGAAATCCACCTTTGACATGAAATTCTTATGTTTCTGAATCTTAAATTCATACCCATTATATTGGAAGGTCCACATTATAAGTGGTGGATTTCCATTATCTAGATGAAACCAAAAAAACACCTCTCTTCGGAAGGTTTCAACAAACTATTTATTTAATAATATTTATATGATTCCATGAAGGTATTGAACGATATGGAATTTTATGGTCTCTATAAAGGTGGTTCATAAATATTATAGTGTTATTGTTGATTTACTAAACTAATATTATATCTTCTTAACCTATACCTAGATGGTTTTCGTAATGATTAGTATTTTAAAATCGGTATTCAATCAGAACATTTTTTAGTACTGTATTCCCTTAGCCTCAACACCTATGGAGAAGTAGTGAATTGATCTACTATAATGTAATATTTTTTTCTAGAATACATGAAATGGTTTATGCATCCCCAATTCCTTGACGTAATTAACGATAATATTGTAGAGGAAAGGGTGAGAAATCCAAGTGACACTAGGTAGGTACTAGTCTTAAAATAACACCTTTCATTTCCTTATTAAATCCTTCTAGAAGTAAGCCTCTAGTTTCCACGGGTGTGGAAATTCATATTATAAAATCCATCAAGCTAGTAAAATCACAATACCTATCATAAATGTCATCATCTAGGACACCTATAAATTTTTTATGAAGGATTTTATAATAAGAGAGGTGGATCTAGATCTACCACTTAAAAGGATCCTTCATGTTCAACCTATTAAACCTGATATTGATATGGTGAATATTTCAAATTTTCATTGCTTTTTTATTCCATCCCTTTTAGCTCTTCTTAGTTGGGTGTTATTTTGGATGATGATATTTTTTTTATTTCTGGGAATTTCATAATGGTGGAAATTAATTTTGGATAATTCTAAATCCCAATGGTATTGTATAGTTGATTTTGGTGTTATTCCTCTTTTATATTAATTCATATGTTTCATTAGAGTTTCTGGAATTGTTTTTAGTTTTGAAGGATAAGAACTGGAGGGAGTTATTAATATAGTGAGGGGAGAACCATATTAGATGATCTCATGATGAAAGGATGTTTGTTCACGGAATTATTGAATATAATCAAGTAAATAATAGGTAAGATCTTGATTATTTAACCCCATGTTTTCCTATTTTCCCTTCATAGTAAAATTGGAGTGTCTAGTTATTAGGATGGTCCATTTACCCATACCAACCTTGCTTTACATAATTTCATTCGATTTCAATCAAGGAGTGTGACATGAACTATCAGGGGGATGTTGAGAAACCCAAATTAGGTTCCTAATTTTTTTATTCAGTCTGGTTGTTCCATGGTTTTGGGATTTTATATTAAATAATTAATCATTTGACTTCATTGAATGGTCATGTTACCAGTTTTTGGTCTCTTGATAATCTTATCTGATGTATTTTATTAATTAATATGTATTAGAATTTTTGGTGCGCATGTTACTCTCAACATACTAATAATAGTGGTGTGTTGGGTTTCCAATGGTACCTTGAAATTTTATTTATTCATTACTTATCAATTCATGTATTTAGGTATAAGTTGAACCTAAATTCCTTTTCATTGATCAACCAAATCTATTATAACTTTCTAGGGGTGGAACATGATATGGTTGAGATAATTTTCATAGATAGACCTTCATTTTTCCTTATTATTTTATTTATTTATTTATTCTTACATTTTTCTTAATGTTTTTGGTCCTTGCCATTGTTTTTTTTAAAAAGAAATATTTTTTTTATTACATTTTTTAGTACATGGTTACTAGAAACTGTGTGGTAGATATGCATGTGGGTTTATAGTTTAACAGAGTCATTTCACACAATTAGTGAATGGTTTACTAAACCATTTGGACAAACCATGCTTTATAATTTGTTCATCCAGTTAGGATCACATGGTTAGTGCATGGTTTTCTAGATCATGCGGCCAAATCAAACAGCCTATCCTAGATAGTAAAATAGAAAAATTATCATTATTCCCATGTAGTTTTTTAAACCGAAATTATATCCTTTACTTTCCCATATGAACCACATGGTCCATGAACCTATTCTCCATAAAATTATCCTAATATTTGTGTGATTCATTGAATTTCTTTAAGGATTGAATGATATTCATTAAGGTAATATCCTCTTGATCCCTTCTTCTCATTATTCTATCCTTCTTCCTTGAATTTCTTTCCCTGGAAAGGTCATTTAGACCTTGAGTTTCCTCTAAATGAAATATATTTTGGGTTTTTCATTATTTTAAGAACATTATTGGTATTTTAAGGTTTCTTGAATGTTTTTAAGTCGATTTGAACCTTTATTTTTAAAACTAAATATATTTAAGGTTGGTTTCCCCATGATATACTCTATAAGTCTAAAACTTTGACTTTTGTGGTTTTAAATATATTTTTTAAGATGTTTTATGAATTATATCACCTATGATTAGTAATTAATCTAAAAATGGTTTAATACCTTGATAATTTCATATATGTAGTATAGTTTATATTTTATTTTCCCCAGTTTAAGATTTTTTTCATTTTTCATCACTCCAAGTGTCTATTTTTATTCTTCTTTGGATCTTCTAAATGGAATTATAAATTTAAGAATATGTTAAATCCTCTTTAATAGACATACTTGAATTTGTTTCTAATAATGAAGCTATTATAGGTTATTTATGGGTGTTGAACTACTTTTAAGAAGTCTAGATTTAATGAGGGTTATATGATTGATTTTTTTAAGCATTCCAAGATACTTTTTTTCATAAAGAATGTTCTCAAGGCCGATTTGACACCTTATAAAGATGGTATTTTTTAAATTTTTATCCCTTGAAACATTCCCCACTATTATAAAACAAATATGGAAATGGTAGGCTAATTATTATCATGTTATGGATTCCCTATTAGGGAAATTTTATATTTCTTTATTACTCTTAGAAAATTGGGTTGGTTTGTGAAGAGTATTTAGATTTGAGGTTGATATTTTTTTTCTTATTTATATGATTATATTGTATTGAATGTTTTTTTGGTAAATATACTTTTTTTAACATGATAATACATGTTTATCTAGGTGGGTGAAATAGTGACACTTTATGAACCAGTGTATGATCATTATCTAGCTATTGGCTTTATAGATAGATTTTACTCTTCTTAGGGAGTTTCCCCTCAGTTATGCAAGGTTGGGAAATATAGGGAGTTAAGGAAGGATATTTATATTTATCATTGAAACTTTATATATAGTGATTGGTTAAACATTATTTGGTTATCCCTAGGGCCCCTAGGTTATCATGTTTTTTAAGTTTGTTTCACTTATACATTGGTGTGTTATTGTTCCCAAGTTATATTTTTTATGAAAATTTGTAATTGTGTTTTAAATAATAATTAACCATATGTGGAATTAAAATGAGTTCATGTAATTCTAAACACATGATTTCTTTTCACATATTTTTTCATTTATTTTTGGTCCATCATTTTTCCTTTTCGGGTTACCATTGAGTTTTGGAAAAAATGGAAATTTTTGGTAAACAACATGGTGTGCACAACTAATGCATAGTTTTCCAAATAATGTTCCCTTTCTCTAGTAACTATGTAGCCACGTGGTTTTTATGGAGAGAATACTATCTCATAGTTAACACATGGTTTTTCATCCATGTGGGTTGATCATGGGACATGTCCTCCTTGGATAGTAAGTGGAGCATGGTTTCCATATAATTTATCAAATCATGCATGAAAACCATGTGGCCTATCCAGGTCAATAAAAATTGGATTTTTCTGTTTCACTCTCCCCAATTATTAACCCTAAACCCTCATTTTTCTTCCCACTCAATATTTCCTACCCTAGGTGCCCCTCCCTCACCTTCCTCCTCCCATGGAGCTGCATTTTGGTGCAATATTTGTAGTGATTTCTCCTAAACTCTTCAAGTGATTCACCTCCACTCTGGGTTTCTCCCTCTTCTTTAGGGGTATCATCTTCTTTCGTGGGGGTTTCATTCTCTAGTGGGTAGGGTGTCCAATTTAGGGAGAGCTATTGATTATTAGTTGTCAATGTTGATGTTTATAATTGAATATTTCCTTTATTGGGTTCACCTGAGGTGAGGTTGTTGGTTTCCATCGGATTCCAGAACATTCTTCATTCAAGTTACCCGGTTCTATTAACAAACATTATTTTACAATTTTCATCTTATTTCTTGACTATCTAAATGTATTATATGATCTATGTGTGTGGTTCAAAATTTTTTTTTCAAAGGTTTTGATAAGTGTATGGATTGAAAGTGGGTTTTTCAAATGAATTTTCTTTGTATTTAAAGTGTTAACCCTTCTTATGAATTTAAATATGTTTAATAAATGATGAAACATTTTTGATAAATTTTGAATGTGTTGTAGAACATGCATTTAAATATATTTGGAGTGAATTTTATTTTAAAATGAATTTTTTTATGTGTACATAGTGGTTTAGAAAAGTTTTTTATATTATTTGTAATGTATTTGTTTGAATGGATTTTATTCTTGTGATATGTCAAATATTAATTGAGAATAAAGGGAAAATTGGGTAACTATGTAGGATAACTGGGACTAGTATGCTAGATGACTCAAAATTGGTTCATCCCAGATTCATCATATAGGATTGATGATACAACACTAACTAAACTATGATGGTTTGAGACCACTAGGCCACTAGTGTGTCCCCTCACAGTGGCCCACGTATGATTGAACTTATGGTCATGGTTTCAATGCCACATTTCATAGAGATATGATGTACCTGATGTCCCTTTACTAGCTAGTGTCTATAGGGTTTTCCTCATGACATTGTGATTTTTTTATATTACTGTTACCAATAGCATACGGTGTACTTGTTTGGTTGTTTAAAAATCAATCATGCTTTCCTATAAAATTTTTTCCATAAAAGCGATTGTATCATTCATTTATAAAACTTTCATGTTTATTTATCTTATAATTTTTATATCATTGAGTCTATTTATTGGGTGGCATCCTATTGGACTTTGTCTCACACAGTACTTACACCTTTGGGTATAAGAATACTCGGTTTTTTTTAACATGGGTAAAGGAAAGTTGTTGGGAAATGGTGGTCTAGGATACTAGTGGTCTTCCCTTGCAGGTGTTGTGGTGATGTCTTGAGGAAGTCACTCCTCTTTTCATGTGGTGGTTTTTGGTATACTGTCATGTTTTCCTATTATTGTTGACCATTTTTGGGGATTTATTTAAAGATGTAAACATCAATCTGAAATAAAATTTATGCCAATTTTTGTTATGTTTATTCAGTTTTGGTTTATTTATTTTAGTTAGATGATTATGGTTATTTACAAGGGTAAAATCATTCTTATGTTGTACAGTTGATATCTAGGAACTTTTCTTCAACCTGTGGGGATCGGGAACACCCTCAAGGCCATTCCATGGACGGGTCGGGTGCCGGTTTGGATGATGTACCATCCTGGTTCATGAAAAAATGTTATTAAATAAGGATACACTATTTTTGGGTGATTTTATTCGTGATTAGTTTAGATATACTAGAACTATGATTTTCTTTCCTTGGGGTTCTGGTTATGGGTCGTGTTCCTGGTAATCACACCATATGACAGATCTAGAGTCAGCATGAGATGTTGGGATTTTTGTTTGAATTATTCTTCAAGTGAGATGTGCAGACTGCAGCCTGTATGTGAATAATAGTTGTAGGTGAAGTGGTTGGGATGTTATGTTTTTCTGATGAGATTGGTTTGTTCATATTTATGGAGTGTTGGTATTTGATTTCATTGCTGAAAATTTTCTTGTGTGGTCGTATTGATGGGTTTTATTGTGATTATTTTTTTGGTAGAATAGAACCTCCCTAGAGAATTCTAATACAACCAAGGGAAGGTGATGGAGAGAGTTATCCCCCACCAAATGTTTAGAGATTACTGTAATATGTGTTTTAGGATATCTAAACTTTAGGGAAGGGAGCGGGTCCTGGTCCTACTCTAGTTAGAGTGGTAGAACCTGGTTCTATGAAGGAAAAAGCTCAAGAGTTCCTAAAGAACAATCCTCCGTCAATCTGAGGTAGCACAAAACCTTAGAAATCAAAGGAATATATTGAGAATATATATAGGATGATGGATTTCTTCAACACTCTTAAAAAGGTTAGGGGGAAATGTTCTTCATTATTACCAGAAGGTCATAGTAAAAGGTGGTGGGACTCAGTGATTCAATCTAGAATAATGATCCAATAAACTAGAAGAACTTTCAGTCTATTTTCAATGGTCAGTACTGCCTGGAGGTCTTTCCCTATTATAGATCCTTGGATTTTGTAGATCTTGTTAAGGGGGACCAGTCTGTGATAAAGTACACCAACTGCTTTTTTGATCTAGTTTTGTACGCATCTGAAATCATTTCCAATGAGCAGATTAAGGATTTGTGGTTTGAGGGGGGTTGAGGCCAAAAATATATTCTCAGGACTTCCTTTTAAAGATGAATACCTATGTCTAAGTGGTTGACCATGATTGTGTGGTGTAAATTGATTGCAATAGAATGATGGGTTCTTCTGGGGCTATGTCAGCAATGGGAAGTGGTAGTTCGTCTTGGAAAAAGAAGATATAGGAAAATCATGCGAAGATAGGAGGTGGTAGTTCATGCCATCCTTCTTAAAAGTATTCATTTGTGGATTATAATGTTGGGTTGTGTTCCCTCAGTGTGGTAAGAAAGGATGCATTTGACCTATTTTTAAATCTCCTCCCAAACCTTGCCATCGATGTGGAGTTATTGGACACCTGTAAATTTTTTTAAAATTGATGAATCCACATCAGAGTTGTGAAGTATTAGTAGCTTTTAAGAAGATTTTATCCCATTAAAACACTTCTTGGATGGGGGTATCATGGTTTTTTGTTCATGGTGGTAGGATTGTATCATCCTCTAGTAAGAGTCGGTTCAATATATAACCATTGTTCTCTGGTTGTGCTCAGACTCAAGAAAATATAAGGAATCTTTATGTTGTTCACCAAGTACCAACAGAAACAGATGCAGGGACTTCAACAAATTGATGTATCATTATGATTGTATCATCTATTGGAATTTTTGTGTTCTATAGTGGTTCTTTTATTTCATTTATCTTGGACCTATTTAGGAACCTGTTGAATTTTCCAACCGAGATCATGTCATATGCTATGTAGTTTCTGACACCTCTTATTAAGAAGCAAGAGGATGGTCTCAGATGTCCATCTTCTGAACTAAGTATGTTAGGGGTTAATCTAGAATTATATTTCCTAATATTATATATGGTCATATTTGATATAATCCTCAGTATGGATTGGATGGTGCATTTTTAGCCACATCTCAATTGGTATAGGTGGCGAGTCAGTTTCTGAGGACATGATGGAAGTGCCCTTGTTTTTTGTGGAGAAAGGGATCCATAATCGAGTCATGCTAGAACTCCACTCCCAAAATTGGGTAATATTTCTTTATTTATCTTCACTCACATTGCAGGACTATGGTTGCTCTCCTGTGGGTAGATTACCACCTGTAGTGTTTGAATTTAAAGATGTTTTTCCAGAGGATTTTTCAGGTCTACCTTCAGAGTGGGGTGTGGATTTCTCGATTGATCTGGAACTGGGAACAAAGCTGATATATATTAACTCATATTGTATATACCCAATAAAATTGATGGAATTAAAGGAACAAATGGATGATTTGGAATACAAAGTATTCATTCACCCGAGCATTTGTCCTTGGGACGCCCTAGTCTTGCATTCAATGAAAGACGAAGGAACTCTCTTGTTATGTATCGATTATTGGATGTTGAATAAGGTAACCATAAATAACATGTATACTTTTCCCTAAATTGATAAATTATTTGATCAGTTGAAAGGGTAATGGTGCTTTTCCAATATAGAATTTCATTTTGGTTACCACCAAGTCAGGGTGAAAGAGGTGGATGTCTCAAAAATGGGTTTCCAAAGTCGGTATGGCCATTTTGAGTACTTGGTTATGCATTTTAGGCTGATAAATAGTCCAGGGGTCTTCATGAAACATATGAATTTGGTGTTCCACCAATATCATGATGCTTTTTTCATAGTATTTGTGTATGATATATTTTTTTATTTTGAATATGAGCTAGAGCATGAATTCGGTTTGTGAATCTTATCAGGCACTATTCATGATCATTTTCTCTATGCCAATTTCTCAAAATGTTCCTTCTATATTAGAGGGCTAAATTTTATGGGATATGTGATCCCAGGATAAGGGGTTATTTTGGACCCTAAGAAGACCATTGTAGTTTTTTCAAGGGAAAGATCAAATAATTTGTTAAAGACCAGAAGCTTAATAGGCATGGCTAGATATTACATGTTGTTTGTTCATAATTTATCTCAAATGGATTCACCCATGACAGATCATACCCATAAAGGGTTGAAGTTCGAATGGAGATGAAAATTCCAAGGGTCCTTCAAGGAGCTCAAGAAGCGATTGACTAGAACTCCTATGTTAATCTTTACAGAATCTGGAAAGGCGTATGTTGTTTATTATGATGCTTTAGTTATGGGTCTCGGATGTGTGCTTATATAGAATGAATATGTTGTGGCATAAAGATCTCTCAAAATCTGACCATGTGAAAAGAACTAACTAAACCATGACATAGAGTTAGCTGCGGTGATTATTTACCTAAATACATAGATCCATTATCTATTTGGAGAGAAATTTATGGTTTATTCTGACCATAAGAGCTTAGCCTATATTTTATCCAAGAAAGATCTGAATCTAAGGTAGCATTGTTAGGTGGAGTATTTTCATGGGTTTGACTTCAAAATATTTTATACCCCAAAAAGAGGTGAGGTTTATTCGATTCCTTTAACAGAAAAATTCTAGTACAATCTTTGAGGAAGATTAGTGATGAGTGGACGTTGATGGGTCTTTTTTCCAGATGCACTTGGAGACCAAGGAGAATAGTGGAGGTGCTCTCTTGGCCAACATCCAATTGAATCCTTCTCTTCTAGAGTTTATTCACTAGGATAATCTTGGTGTTGGGTTTTTCTAATAGTCTATATAGCTTTTTCATAGTGGGGAGGTGCCATGTTATTGGGCATTGTCTTCTGAGGGAATATTATGCTTTAATGGATTTTTTGTGGTTCCATTTTTATTATGAAAGGTGGTGATGTAGGATAGCCACCAACCTCAATGGTTTGTTCATCCTAGTGAAACCAAGAAGTATTATAATATTCATTAGTGGATCTGGTGGCTAGGTAAGAGGTGGGATCACTACTACAAATATGCCTTTTAGCAATGCTAAAAATGGCCTTTAACAGTGCTAGAAAATTGTTGTTAAGGCCAGTGTAGATAAAGGGGGGCCCCTTTATCAGCGCCACAAAAAGCGCTGATAAAGACCCCTTTTATCGGTGCTAAAAAAGGCACTGATAAAGGGGAATTTTTTATTAGTGCTAAAACAAAGCTCTGATTAAACACCCCTTTATTAGCGCTTATTTTATCAGTGCTTTCATTTTAGTGATGATAAAGGACCCCTTTTATCAGCACTTTTAAAAAAGTGCTCATAAATGATAAAAAATTAAAGAATTAAAAAAAATTAAAAAAATAATAATACTACCAATTGGGGGGGCTTTATAGCGCTTGAGCCCCCCCCCCCCAACAGCACTTTTCTTCCACCCTACAGCGCCCCACGCACCCCCTCCAACCTTTATCAGCACTTTCTCCCATATTCCCCCATGCGCAAGCGCCCCTGTCTCCACCAGGATTTGAACTCGAGACCTCCCCCCTGCACGCCTAAGCTTTTACCACTCCTCTACTTTGATTTATTTTCCATTTCATGATATCTATATATATAGTTATATAGTTATATTTATTCCTATAGTAATATATAGTTATATTAATATATATATAGTTATATTAATATATATCTCTATTTATATATATATATATTTATATTTAGTTATATTTATTCGTATAGTAATATATAGTTATATTAAAATCTATATATATTGTTATATTAAAATATATATATACTTATATTAGTATATATCTCTATTTATATATATATATAGTTATATTTATTCATATATTAATATATATTAATATTAATATATATAGTTATATAGTTATATTAATATATATCTCTATTTATATATATATTTAGTTTTATTTATTCATATAGTAATATATATTTATATTAATATATATATACTGTTATATTAATATATATAGTTATATTAATATATATTTATATTTATATTAATATATATCTCTATTTATATATATATATATAATTATATTTATTCGTATAGTAATATATATTTATATTAATATATATAGTTTTATTAATATATATATTTATAGTGATATTAATATATATATTTATCATGATATTAATATATATATTTATAGTAATATTAATATATATATGTCGTTATATTAATATATATATATAGTTAGATTAATATATATATATATATACTTAGATTAATATATAGTTATATAAATATTAATATATTTGTATTTTAAATAAATTGGATATTAGTTATTATTTAGATAAATATAATATATTGTATATATAAATACATTTTATTATTTATATTTATAATGAAATTTTTATGTGTGAATATATAAAAAATATGTATATATTTTTATATATTTGATTATTAATAGCAGTTCATTGTAAAAAAAATAGAATTTCAAAGACATAATATCAATATGAATGTAATACCTTGGAATAAATTCAGTCCCCACCAAAAAAGGCCAATAATACCACCCCTTAAAAGAGGGTGAAATTACCCAAAATATTAAAAAAATCGGGGTACCCCGACTAAAAACTCATTTTTGGAGGCCTTCTAGGCCTTTTTTGGCCTTTTGAAAACCTTGACTAGGGTCCTCCAGGTCCCAGTGACGTGGAGCTCATCACAAGCTTCGATTTGATTTGTGGTAGAGCTCAAACGGAAACTCGGATCAAAAGTTTTGACCCTTTGAAATTTGATTTTCTTTTTCAACATATTTTGGATCTTTTTTTAATATTCTTTATTTTTTTAATATTAAAATTTTTATTAAATGACTATTACTCCTTAATAATTATAAAATTAAAAATTTTAAAAAATTTAATTTTTATATAATCCATTTTCACTAAATATTTTATATATTAAGCATATTAAGTGTAAATGTATATTTATACTTATCTTAAATATAATTAAAAATTATATATTATATGTATATTAACATAACTCTATTTAGATATTTATATATTAATATATAATTTTTAATTAATTTTTTTTTTGATGTCGATCCATTATCAGCGCTTTTAAAAAAACGCTGATAAAGGTGGTACCTTTATCAGCACTAATTTTTTTTTGATAAATGGGTGCTTTTATCATCGCTTTTTTAGCACAGATAAAGGTACGCCCCCCCTTATCAGCGCTTTTTTGTTTGTGATGATAAAGGTTGGCGCTGGGAATATCTGTATTTTTGGTAGTGGATATAGATTACTTCATCTCTCGGTATTATACATGTCAACAGGTGAAAGTCAAGAACCAAAGACCATCAAGTTTACTTCAGTTGCTACCCATTCCTACCTGGATGAGGGATATGATTGTTTTGGTCAAAATTATTTTCTTACATCACACACCCTTGGGAAATTATTTCATACAGGTTGTGATCAATCATCTGAAAACATCATACCACTTAATTCTTATTAGAGAATAAACTAAAGTGGAAAATTTGCGCTAGTTATATTTCTTGTAGATAGTGAGGATTCATGTTGTACCATCAAAAAATGTTTCAAGCAGAGATCCCCATTTCACCTATCTATTTTTTGAACTCCTTAAAATTGAATTAGGGTCACAGGTGAAATTGGGAATGGCATACCATCCTCAGACAGATAGTCAAACAGAGTGAGCTAACCAGATTCTGGAAGACATGTTCTGAGCATGTGTCCTAGGTTTCTGTGGGTCAAGATACAACCATTTGGGATTGGTTGAATTTTAATATAATAATAGATACTAGTCCTAAATCCAAATGGATCCCATTGAGGTTCTCTATGATCGGTCAGGTCGGTCTCCTTTGTAATGGGATGAGGTAGGTTAGACCTCATTGTTGGGACCAATATTTATAAAATAGATATCTAATAATGTCAATTTAATTAGAAAATGGTTATTTATTGTTCAGAGTCACTGTAAATCTTATTTAAATCAAGGATTCTAAGATATTGAGTTTTCTATGGGTGATTAGGTGTTGCTAACAGTTTCACATCAGTTGGGTCATTTCCAATTAAGAAATCAAGGGAAGGTAACACCGAGGTATATCGGACTTTTCAAGATAACTGAGTGGGTTCGAAAGGTGGAAAACATGTTATATTTTCCTTCAAAGTTGACGTAAATTCACAATGTGTTCCATGTCTCCCAATTAAAAAGGTATAATCTATATCTATTTCATGTGCTAAATTTTGAAGAGTTATAGTTGGATCCCTATTTATCTATGTTTGAGCGAGCAATACGAATTTTAGATTCCCAAGATAAAGTTATTCAAGGTATGTATATTTCTTTTTTTTGTGTTCTTTGGAAACATGGAAATGATATGCATCAGTCATGGGAGAGGAAGGGGTGGGTTAAAGCAGAATACCCATTTTTATTCATTAATCAAGATTTAAGTTAAATTTTTTAGGGGAAAAATTTTTCATTGTGGGGAGAATTTTCAAACCCATGATTTATTTTCATATATTAATCCATTTCTTTTTGGTCTATAATTTTTCATTTTTGGGTTTCTTTTTTTGTTTTGGAAAAAATGCAAATTTTTGGTAAATAGTAGGGTGTGCAAGGTTGGCGCACAGTTTCCCAAACCATGTTCCCTTTCCCAGGTAATCATTTAGCTAAGTGTTGTTTTTTGTAAAGAGACATATCTCATGGTTAGTTCATGGTTGTTCAACCATTTAGGCTAAACATGTGGTATTTCCTTCTTGGGAAGTATGGGGAGCATAGTTAGTACATGGTTTCGTAAACTGTGTAGCCTATTTTGGTAATTAAAAATTGGACTTTTCTATTTTTTTTCCTCTATTTTAAACCCTAAACCCACATTTTTCTTCCCCCTCAGGATATTCTACACTAGGAACCTCTCCCTATCCTTCCTCCTCTATTAGAGCTCCATTTTGGAGGTGTATTTGGAGATAGTTCTCCTCGATTATTCATGTAAGTCTCCTCCCCTATTGGTTTCTACCTCTTTTCTTAGGTTCTATTCTTTTTTCATTTGGGGTCTTGTTCTCCAACAGGTTGGGTGTCTGATTTAGGGTGAGATCTTGATTATTAGAGATCAATATTTATTTTTTTGGTTTAATCTTTCCTTCGCAGGTCTCACTTCAAGTGTGGTTAGTGGTTTCCAACAGATTTTGGAATTTTCATCACTCGAGGAAGGTGGTTTTATGATTAATCATTATTTGATGAATTTTATATGCTTACTTGAGTATTTAAGTGTTTTCTATGATTAATGTGTGTGTTGAAAAAGGTTTTTTTGAAATATTTTTATATGAATATATCTTGAAAGGGGTTTTTTAAAAATAATTTTGTGTGTATTTCAAGTGTGAACCCTTGTTGCAAATTTGAATATGTTTAGAAAAAATTTCAACATGTTTGATAAATTTTTGAAGTGGTGTAGAACATGTTTTGAAATTTATTTGGTGTGTATTTTGTTTTAAAAAAGAATTTTGGATGTGGACATGGTGATTTTCGAAAATTTTATTATATTGTTTGGCTTGTATGTGTTTGAATGGAAGTGATCCTTGTGATATTTGAAATGTGAATTGAGCACAAAGGGAAACCTGGGTAACTTGGTGGAAAGAGTTGGACTAGTACGCTAAAGAACTCAGAAGTGGTCCATCCCCGATTCATCAAGCAGGATTAACGATACAATTCTAATTAAACTATGATGGTTGGAGACCACTAGGCCATTAGGGTTTCCCCATCAAGTCTATTTTTCACGAGAGAGATAATGGTTATGTTTTCTATGCTACATTTCACTGAGATACAATATACTTTGTTTCCCATTGTCATCAAGTGCCTTTAATGTTTTCCTTGTGACATAGTTTTCGTTGTGATATTTCTCTTACAAACATCATACGATGTACTTGTTTAGTTATTTGAAAATCATGAATGTTTCCCCTTAAAATGTTTTCTATAAAAATGATTCTAGATTTCATTTATAAAAAATTCATTTTTATTCATCTTATAATTCTTATAGTATGGAATCTGTTTATTGGGTGGAATCCTACTAGGCTTTATCACACACCGTACTTACACCATTGGGTGTAAGTATTCATGGTTATTTTTGACACTGGTAAAGGTAAGATTTTTTGGGATGGTGGTTCAGGCTACTAGTGGTATTTCCTTGCAAGTTTTTTGGTGATGGATTGAGGATAGAAATCCACTTTTCATATGGTTTTTTTGGGATAGTGTATTCCTCCCCTATTATTGTAGGCCCTTTTGGGTTTTTATTTAAAGTTGTAAACTTGAATTTGAAAATTTTTTATGCCATGTTTGGTTATGTTTAATAAATTTTAGTTTATTTGTTTTAGTTTTATTTTTATGGTTACTTACATGGGTAAAATCATTCCCAAATTTTATTGTTGATACTCAGACACCTGTTTCTAGCCCGTGGGGATCAAGAATGCCCTTCGGTCAATGCCACAGACTAGGTCGGATGATGTCCCGGATTGGTTCATTACTTGTAACTTTTTTACTTATTTTTATATGCCTCATATACCTTTTAAAAAGTTTTTTTTCAAATAAAATGATATTTATTTTATCATAAAAGGAAACAAAAATATTATTTTACAAATTTATTTCAAACTATCATGAAATGGTTTTATTTTTAACGTTTATGCATGGGTCCTGGTGCGGTCACCTACTATGTGTTTTATTCTATTTCCTAACATATTATAGGTTTATCTAATTCTCCTTGGATGTACTAGTTTTTTATTATATTTCATAGATCATGTTTGAAGGAGATATAAAGTTGATGTGTTTATCTTTCACTTAGAGATGGGAGTATGTGGATTGCTTATTTTATTTATTTTTAGTATAATTTTTATATCAACCACCTCAACATACTTATATTCTATAAGATATTTTTTAGTTATATTGGTAGGTTTTGGTTATGTTTATTGGTTTCTATTTTTTTATGGGAGATATATATTTTTTCTTTAACCATGTTTAGATTTATTGTGTGATATGTTTAAATTTCTTATGCCTTTTTTAGTTTTCATTTTATTTTATAACTACATATTTTTATGATGTGGTACTCCAATATATGGGGTAGAAATGTTGGTTTTCAAAGTGGAATTCCATGAATAATTATTTATTCCTCAGTAGAAATCATTCCAATGGTTATCATTTGATTCCTAAACTTCTGTCTCAATCCTATGGGGATTGATAATACCACTCAATCCTTTTCAAGAACCAGATTAAGTACCCTAATCAAGGATGGGCTAGATTGGTTCATGAAACCCCTATAATTATTGAGTCTCTTATTAATTACCCCTATAAACCCACCCTTTTCCCTCAATATAATATCAAGGCCAACCTATACTTATTATTTTCAATTTTCCACATAAAAATCTTATAGATTCCAATTATTAATCATTATTAATGACTTAAAAAAATTACCACCAATAAACTCATGATAAATATTTCCTCTGAAAAATATTTTCTCTAGATAACTATGATGATTTCTGTAACACCCCAAGCTTCTACGGTACGTTTCCCTTCGAATAATGCGATAGCGTGTGTTGTACGCAACCTCGAGTTCTAACACACACCACAACTAATTAAACTAGCCGTTGTGAATAGTAATACCTACTTTTTGAAATCATATATATTCTATATTTCAAAATGGACTTCATTTTTGGATTCTGAATATCAAAATTAGCCTAGGGTGAAATTTTGGTACATTTCGAATAACTTTCATATTTTGATGAATAGTGAAAATTTCTAAATTTTAATTAAAAACAACTTTTTTAATCAAAATAATTAATAGTGATAAATTATGAATTTGAGTGGTTTTAAAGTATATTTAGAATATATTTTTACCATTCAATTTAATGTTTATCATTGGACATAATTTTACAATTAAACCGAACATAAACAAGTGTCAAGCTTTTGATAGTTATTATCTCTTAAAAACACGCTTTTTGTTTTGACAGCGGGAATTAATTTTAAATTAATTTCTGCCACTTCTGTGTTTTGAATTTAGGAAAATGGATTCCATATTTGGAATCAGGATGTCCAAATTATGTAAATAGGTAACTTTTATTTTTACACATTTTGAATAATTACTACGGTAAATATTTTATTTACCATGGTTAAAGGGTAAATCCGGTAAATAAGGGTTAAAACATAATATTATAATAATACCAAATTACCCTAAAACGTGTCATAACCTTATCAGTGGACACATATCCGACCATGGGCATCCTTGGGTCAATTTGGGGACCCCTTGGAGCCACTTGTATGTGGTAGGGACACATTATATTAATAAAGTTAAAATAAAAATAAAAATGGCATAAGCTTACATCTTTTAGAAGAACAATTTTTACATAGGGTTATACATGATGGATTTTCGATTATAAATATTCATTAGAAAGATAAAAAGATTTCCTACATGATGATATTTTATTTATAATTTTTAGACATCAAATAAGTTAAATTATTAATGACACAATAATGATGAAATGTTTACCTCATTAATAAATCATTTAAATAAATAAGATTATAATGATTAAAATATTATCTAAAACCTGTCCAATTCTTATTGGTTGATGTTATTTAGAATATGAGTTATCTTATCTTCGACCTCAATGATTTTTGGACCATTATAAACCGAATATAATTATATTATAAAGTAATACTTTCACTCTTTCCTAAAGAGCCCCTCCTCTCCCTTATAAAAGGAGACCACTTCTACTCATTCCTCACACCTCTCAAGCCACTTGGCTCGTCAAAACTCTGCCCAACTAAGCTCCCCACATCCCTCTCCTCCTCCTTGAAGCTTCCCCTCAGGCAGAAAGCATTTCAAGAAGTCCTTTGGTTCCAACCAAAGTGAGTTACCTAAATTAAAGGTAACGATTTCTCTTAAATTATTTTCATTTATTTTGCTTCTTCAACTCCCAAACTCTTTTTATTTCCTTTCTTTTGTAACAACACCAGTATCCTCAATATACTAGGATGTTGTTATAAGAAGGATTCAAACTACACATACACACAACTCCATCTAATGGATGATGAACATAATGTTTCTGTGGATGGAAAACTAACGCCTCACGAAACGATGATTGTTCAAATACACCTTACCGCCTCTCATGGTGGCCATTATGATGGCACTGTAATTAAATATGATATTTTATATATAAGCTTCTGTAATTCCATTTTATTTCATACCATTATTCGTTTCATGTTGTATATACATACGATAATTTCATTTGAGGAAGTGCGGACTACCGCCCCCTTAAAATGATATGACTCGTTCATACCACACATGGAACGTATAAAGGATGGTGTTAATGAACATAAGTAACATATATAAAATATTATATTATACTGGAATAGTAACATACCTATGTATCATTTGGATTCAATTCTTTTAAAATAAAAATTAAATGGAAGTAGCGTTCGTGCGTACGTACGGACTACCGTCTCCACGAACGCGGTGAGATCCATCCTCCATCGTATCCATTCAAGTCTTATTCTCATTTTAGGGTTAAAAATAATGTTAATATCATTTTGATTATGAATAAGATTTAATCTATCCATTACAAACATGTCTTACGTAACCAAACATTTAAGAAGAACGAATCGATTATCACCTGAAAACGACGATAATACTAAGATATTATTAATAAAGCAATGTTAAAAGATCATATATGATATCATATTAATGTATATGATTGTTGTATAATTTAATAACAATTATTTCACCATTATACAGGAGGTTAACCGAACCCAACAAAGGAAAAGTACAAGGTAAGGGTTATTTCACAATCTCTTCATTATCCGAGGTTGTTTATACGTAATAATCTACCGGGATCTCGTTATCATCCACATCCATGTTTCTTCAAAATGTATTTCAAAACATTTTTAATATTTAAAAGAATATGGGTTAAAGTAATTTATACCCTTGTTTGACTTTTTATAAGAGGTTTATAAGGGAATCTTTCCGTCGTTTTCCAAACAAGGTGCTTTTTAACCTTTTCGACAGAATTAAGATAAGAATGTTTTTTTTAACTTATACGGCGGGTGCGGTTATTTTCCGCCGTTATAAAATCGTCAAAGCTTCCCTTACAGGCTTATAAGAATATTTTCAAGAAAATGTTTTATTTTATGACTCTTAAATGATTTCAAAAACAGAAAGAGATATTTCTCTAAAAAGTGTTTTGATTTCATCTATGTCAACATCCTTCGACGGATTTTACGCTTATTTGAAGTTGATTTATTATGATAAAAAACATCTATATTGTATTGAAGGTTTTGTGTAATGTTTGACTGTGGATGTGCTATTTTTATACCATTCATAGTTTATGGTGAAATTATTGACATTTCGTATGCTAGTTTTAGTACGAATGTTTATGTTATGTTTAAACCTTTTCATATGGGAATGCATTGGACTTAATATGTGACGGGTGGAGCCCGCTATAGCTCCTTGATGCATTGGTAGGTCTCATGAGACAAACTAGTGTCTTGGCACAAGGCCTTGACAAAATCTTATTTGTAGTCTTGGCATGAGGCCTTGGCTATGTGGTTATGATAGTCTGGCATTATGCATTCCAACATTATGAAAGTGGTTATTGATTTTTGCATGTGATTATTCGATTAGTAGAATATCCATGTGAATAAGTAAATGGCATTATTTCATTTTATTTATGCCATACCATGTTTAAAGTTCATGTTTAAGAGGCTTTTGTTTTAGTTATACATTGCCTTAAATGTTTATTCTTATTGATGAAAGTTTCCGCTATATTGTTATCCTTACTGGGCATTTGAGCTCACCCCTTTTCTATGTTTTATTTTTTCCAGGAAGTGAAGATGTAAGTTATGAATGACCTGCAGGGATATTATGAGGGGATTATAGTGTGGACTGTGGAAACATTATGTTGTTGTAGTAGTTTTTCATTTTATGATGTAATGTAAAACTTATGAATATATCTAGTGTTTCCAAGGCTACTAAACCAATCGGTCTTTCGAGATTTGATCTTTCTTGTGATCATGCCAATGTTATGTAGTAATGCACCGACTCTGGGTAACTAGGGTCGGGGCTTTACAGTTGGTATCAGAGGAAGTTTAGTACAAACCTTGGAAACTAGATTTAGATAAACTCTGATTAGAGCACGTAGACCTAAGATGAACTTTGAGGATTAGTATAGAAGAACTTCCTAGAATTTTGGTATTGTAGAGATTTTGTGAGTTTTCCGAACAATACATCCCTGTCTGGATACGAGAAGGTAGAGGCGGCTCTGGCACAGATGTACCTAGGGGTAAAACCCGAAAACACCGCTTTGAGCTAGACTCGAACGGGAACTGGTGCACGACAACGGGCCTTGTTGCACTCTTGGTTACGACACTCCCGGGGGATATGCTTAGGATAACTCTCACTATCTTTACAAATCATTATGAAGGGTTTATGAGTATATACTTCCTCAAAGAAAACATTTTTATGATTATGGATTATATCCATAAATAGTTCAATTTATGTTAAGTGTTTTATAAGTATGGGATTATGTATTTTGATTCATAAACTGATCTAGTTTATGCCATTGTTTAGAAATGGCGCCTAGTGGAAGAAATGGAAACTGTATCAATGCACGCACTCCATGTAGGGATTGCCCTCCTGCTCAAGATAATTATAGTGGGGCTGGTGATGCAACTGGTGCCGATCAGCTAATCACCATACTGGGACAACTTACTCAGGTTATGAATAATAACCTTACCCGTATGGAGCACCCTGATCCGCAGCGTGGAGGATCAATGTTAGATCGATTCATGAGGCAACAAACACCAACGTTCAATGGGAGTACAAATCCCTTAGTAGCTGAGCAATGGATAAATTCCCTAGAGAAAATATTTCAGGCTTTGGGGAGCAGTGAAAGGGAAAAAGTTATCATGGCAGTTTACCGCCTCACTGGAGATGCTGATCAATGGTGGTCATTGATTCAAAACATGAAGGAAGATGATGAAGTATCAAATATGGAATGGAGGGAATTCAAGGATCTGTTTTTAGAAAAATACTTCCCTCGCGACCATCGAGCGGATATGGAAAGACAATTTCTGAGTCTGAGACAAAAGGAGGATGAGAATGTCACAAAGTATGAGGCTAACTTTACAAGGTTAGCGAGGTATGCTGGAGATTATATTCGCAACCCAAGAAGTAAGATTGATCGTTTCTTTGATGGGTTAAAACCATTTCTCCGTCGAGCATTAGTCTGACAATCCTTTTCATCGTACGAAGACATTGTCTCATGTGCTATAAAGACCGAAAAGGAATTCTCTAAGTCTTATGACTTTAAAGCAAAGCAAGAGAAGAAGAGACCTGCTGATCAATCTGGGAATGGAAATAAGGGGAAGAAGGGAATGGTTGAATATCCATCTTGTGGTAAATGCGGGAAGAAACATCCTGGTACTTGCTTGAAGGGAATGGGAGTCTGTTACAAGTGTGGTGAAAAAGGCCACCAAGCTCATGATTCCAAGGGGAAGAAGGAAGCTACCAACGTTCAGTGCTACAATTGCAGGGAGATGGGGCATTATGCAAATGCATGTCCTAAGCGTTAGGAGAACTTACCTCCGAAAAGTCCAAGGGATCAAGGCCAGGCTTATGCTGTCACTACTGCTGAGGTAGAAGCTCCGAAAGACGTGGTGGCAGGTAATTTAATGGTTTCCTCAAGTTTAGAAAATGCATTATTTGATTCTGGATCATCGCATTGTTTCATATCTTCCCAGTTTTCTAAGAAAATTAGATATTTCCAATTTGATTTAATAAGGGAGTTTTCAGTTAAAACTCCTAAGGGAAGTATCGTTGCAACAAAGTTTTGTGAATCAGTCCCCATTAGAGCACATAATTTTTCTTTATCTGCTGATCTCATCGTCATACCTATGATTGAGTTTGATATAATCCTCGTATGGACTGGATTTCGGACTATGATGGGATGATTTATTGTAAGAAGAAAGAGGTTACGATTCTTGATGATAATGATAAGGAACACCTTATTTTTAGAGCAGAATCGTCACCACCTAATTCTTATTTAGATCCACCCTCAATAGCTCAACTAAATTCAATTATTGGGGAGGAAGAGAATGAAATAACTGCGGGTGAGGAAAGGAATGTTCAAATAGAGGATGTACCTGTTGTGAAAGAATTTGTAGATGAATTTCCAGAAGATTTACCTGGACATCCTCCAGAACGAGAAGTTGAGTTTTCTATTGATTTGATTCCTGGATCAAGGCCTATATCGAAGACCCCTTATAGAATGGCCACTGTAGAGTTAGTCGAACTAAAGAAACAACTAGAGGAATTGAGTAATAAGGGATTTATTCTCCCTAGTGTTTCTCCATGTGGAGCCCCTGTTCTTTTTGTTAAAACGAAATATGGATCTATGAGGTTATGTATCGACTACAGGGAGATCAATGCTATAACGATAAAGAACAAGTATCCCCTACCTCGTATTGATGATTTATTTGACCAACTGCATAGAGCTCAATACTTTTCAAAGATTGACCTTCGATCTGGATACCATCAGTTGTGTGTGAAGAAGGAAGACATTCCGAAGACAGCATTTCGAACCAGGTACGGGCATTACGAGTTTACTGTAATGCCGTTTGGATTGACTAATGCACCCTCTGTATTCATGGATATGATGAATAGAGTTTTCAAGGATTATCTCGATGAATTTGTGGTGGTATTTGTTGATGATATCTTGGTATACTCCAAAACCTATGAAGATCATGAAAATCACTTGCGCATTATCTTGAAGACTCTGAGGAGGCATGAATTATATGGGAAGTTTAGCAAGTGTGAATTCTGGCTTCAGGAGATTTCTTTTCTTGGACATTTTGTCTCTAAAGATGGAATCTCTGTTGATCCTTCTAAGACCAAGGCAATCCAAGAATGGCCAGCACCTATGAGTATAACTGAGGTACGTAGTTTTATTGGTTTGGCAGGTTATTATCGACGTTTCGTCCAGAATTTTGCCCGATTGGCTAACCCATTAACGAAGCTCACACATAAAGGGGTTAAATTTGTTTGGACAAAAGAGTGTGAATAATGTTTTGAAGAACTGAAGAGAAGATTAGTCAATGCTCCTATATTGACTCTACCATCGGGGAATGATGGGTTCGTTATTTATAGTGATGCATCGAAGAAAGGACTTGGATGTGTCCTTATGCAGAATGATAGAGTTATTGCCTATGCATCACGACAGTTGAAAATTCATGGACAAAACTATCCTACTCATGATCTCGAGTTAGCAGCAGTGATCTTTGCTTTGAAGATATGGAGGCACTACCTCTATGGTGAAAAATGTGAGATTTATGCTGATCACAAGAGTTTGAAGTATATTTTCTCACAAAAAGAACTCAACATGAGGCAAAGGAGATGGCTTGAATTACTCAAGGATTATGATTGTACGATACACTACCACCCAGGGAAGGCAAACAAGGTGGCAGATGCTTTGAGTAGAAAAGACCATGGAGTTTTGAACAATATGAGAATTGAAAGGGATCCAATTTTATGGATCTAGTGAAGATGGACATGGGAATAACCAGGGAAGGTGAAACATCAATGCTTTTTCAAATGGTTGCCAAACCATCTTTACCAGAAAGGATTAAGAGTTCTCAGACCGATGATGACGAATTCCAAAAGAAGATTAAAGCTGTGAATGATGGGAGATTGAGAGACATTGTGTATGAAGATGGAATTTTGAAATTCGGGAAGAGACTTTGTGTTCCTAATATGCCTGATCTAAAAAGGGAATTTCTGGATGATGCTCATAGTTCCAATTTCTCTATACACCCTGGGAGCACCAAAATGTATAGAGCTTTGAAGGAACATTTTTGGTGGGACAACATGAAGAGGGAGATTGCTGATTTTGTGTCAAGATGTATGGTTTGTCAACAAGTGAAAGCTGGAAGGCAACAGCCTGGAGGAGTCATGCAACCTCTTCCCATACCGGAGTGGAAATGGGACAATGTTACGATGGACTTTGTCATGGGGCTACCAAAGACTCCTAGAAGGAACGATGCAATATGGGTTATTGTTGATCGTCTTACCAAGTCAGCACATTTTCATGCTATAAGAGAAGATCTACCCCTGGAACGTCTAGCAAGACTATACATTAATGAAGTTGTGAGACTTCATGGAGTACCCCTATCAATTGTTTCTGATTGTGATCCCCGTATTACTTCAAGATTCTGGAAAAGTCTTCAGAAATTCCTGGATACAGAACTTCATTTGAGCACTGCTTACCACCCTCAGACAGACGGACAATCAGAACGGACTATTCAAACCTTAGAAGACATGTTGAGATCTTGCTCACTTGACTTTCAAGGTATGTGGGATCAATATTTACCTCTGGTAGAATTTTCCTATAACAATAGCTTCCATTCAAGTATTCAGATGGCACCATATGAAGCGTTATACGGAAAGAGATGTCGTACACCAACCTGTTGGGATAACGTTGGTGAAAGAAAACTTGTAGGCCCAGAACTGGTGGAGGAAACGGTGGAAAAGGTGAAGGTAATCCAAAATCACATCAAAGCAGCTCAAAGTAGGCAGAAGAGCTATGCCGATAATAGAAGGAAGGATTTGGAATTTCAAGTCGGTGATCATGTTTTCCTGAAGGTATCTCCATGGAAGGGAGTCATACGTTTTGGTATGAAAGGTAAATTGAGTCCCAGGTACATCAGACCTTTCGAAATTCTAGAACGAATTGGGGTTGTAGCTTACCGATTGGAAATGCCGCCAAGTCTCTCCAAAGTTCACGATGTGTTCCACGTATCTCTATTGAGGAAATACATGCCTGATCCAACGCATGTACTCACCTATGAGGAATTAGAACTGGAACCCGATCTGTCTTATTGCGAAGAGCCCGTCAGGATTCTTGATACAAGAGAACAAGTACTGAGAAACCGGACGACGCGTCTGGTAAAAGTTTTGTGGAGAAATCATAAGATGGAAGAGGCAACGTGGGAACCCGAGGAACTTATGATGAAGAACCACCCGAGTCTTTTTATGCAGTAATACCCTAGAAATTGCGAGGACGCAATTATTTGAAGGTGGGGAGAATGTAACACCCCACGCTTCTACGGTACGTTTCCCTTCGAATAATGCGATAGCGTGTGTTGTACGCAACCTCGAGTTCTAACACACACCACAACTAATTAAACTAGCCGTTGTGAATAGTAATACCTACTTTTTGAAATCATATATATTCTATATTTCAAAATGGACTTCATTTTTGGATTCGGAATATCAAAATTAGCCTAGGGTGAAATTTTGGTACATTTCAGATAACTTTCATATTTTGATGAATAGTGAAAATTTCTAAATTTTAATTAAAAACAACTTTTTTAATCAAAATAATTAATAGTGATAAATTATGAATTTGAGTGGTTTTAAAGTATATTTAGAATATATTTTTACCATTCAATTTAATGTTTATCATTGGACATAATTTTACAATTAAACCGAACATAAACAAGTGTCAATCTTTTGATAGTTATTATCTCTTAAAAACACGCTTTTTGTTTTGACAGCGGGAATTAATTTTAAATTAATTTCTGCCACTTCTGTGTTTTGAATTTAGGAAAATGGATTCCATATTTGGAATCAGGATGTCCAAATTATGTAAATAGGTAACTTTTATTTTTACACATTTTGAATAATTACTGCGGTAAATATTTTATTTACCATGGTTAAAGGGTAAATCCGGTAAATAAGGGTTAAAAAATAATATTATAATAATACAAAATTACCCTAAAACGTGTCCTAACCTTATTGGTGGACACATACCCGACCATGGGCATCCTTGGGTCAATTTGGGGACCCCTTGGAGCCACTTTATGTGGTAGGGACACATTATATTAATAAAGTTAAAATAAAAATAAAAATGGCATAAGCTTACATCTTTTAGAAGAACAATTTTTACATAGGGTTATACATGTTGGATTTTCGATTATAAATATTCATTAGAAAGATAAAACGATTTCCTACATGATGATATTTTATTTATAATTTTTAGACATCAAATAAGTTAAATTATTAATGACACAATAATGATGAAATGTTTACCTCATTAATAAATCATTTAAATAAATAAGATTATAATGATTAAAATATTATCTAAAACCTGTCCAATTCTTATTGGTTGATGTTATTTAGAATATGAGTCATCTTATCTTTGACCTCAATGATTTTTGGACCATTATAAACCGAATATAATTATATTATAAAGTAATACTTTCACTCTTTCCTAAAGAGCCCCTCCTCTCCCTTATAAAAGGAGACCACTTCTACTCATTCCTCACACCTCTCAAGCCACATGGCTCGTCCAAACTCTTCCCAACTAAGCTCCCCACATCCCTCTCCTCCTCCTTGAAGCTTCCCCTTAGGCAGAAAGCATTTCAATAAGTCCTTTGGTTCCAACCAAAGTGAGTTACCTAAATTAAAGGTAACGATTTCTCTTAAATTATTTTCATTTATTTTGCTTCTTCAACTCCCAAACTCTTTTTATTTCCTTTCTTTTGTAACAACACCAGTATCCTCAATATACTAGGATGTTTTTATAAGAAGGATTCAAACTACACATACACACAACTCCATCTAATGGATGATGAACATAATGTTTCTGTGGATGGAAAACTAACGCCTCACGAAACGATGATTGTTCAAATACATCTTACCGCCTCTCATGGTGGCCATTATGATGGCACTATAATTAAATATGATATTTTATATATAAGCTTCTATAATTCCAGTTTATTTCATACCATTATTCGTTTCATTATTTATATACATACGATAATTTCATTTGAGGAAGTGCGGACTACCGCCCCCTTAAAATGATATGACTCGTTCATACCACACATGGAACGTATAAAGGATGGTGTTAATGAACTTAAGTAACATATATAAAATATTATATTATACTGGAATGGTAATATACCTATGTATCATTTGGATTCAATTCTTTTAAAATAAAAATTAAATGGAAGTAGCGTTCGTGCGTACGTACGGACTACCGTCTCCACGAACGCGGTGAGATCCATCCTCCATCGTATCCATTCAAGTATTATTCTCATTTTAGGGTTAAAAATAATATTAATATCATTCTGATTATGAATAAGATTTAATCTATCCATTACAAACATGTCTTACGTAACCAAACATTTAAGAAGAACGAATCGATTATCACCTGAAAACGACGATAATACTAAGATATTATTAATAAAGCAATGTTAAAAGATCATATATGATATCATATTAATGTATATGATTTTTGTATAACTTAATAACAATTATTTCACCATTATACAGGAGGTTAACCGACCCCAACAAATGAAAAGTACAAGGTAAGGGTTATTTCACAATCTCTTCATTATCCGAGGTTGTTTATACGTAATAATCTACTGGGATCTCGTTATCATCCACATCCATGTTTCTTCAAAATGTATTTCAAAAAAAATTTAATATTTAAAAGAATATGGGTTAAAGTCATTTATACCCTTGTTTGACTTTTTATAAGAGGTTTATAAGGGAATCTTTCCGTCGTTTTCCAAACAAGGTGCTTTTTAACCTTTTCGACAGAATTAAGATAAGAATGTTTTTTTAAACTTATACGGCGGGTGTGGTTATTTTCCGCCGTTATAAAATCGTCAAAGCTTCCCTTACAAGCTTATAAGAATATTTTCAAGAAAATGTTTTATTTTATATGACTCTTAAATGATTTCAAAAACAGAAAGAGATATTTCTCTAAAAAGTGTTTTGATTTCATCTATGTCAACATCCTTCGACGGATTTTACGCTTATTTGAAGTTGATTTATTATGATACAAAACATCTATATTGTATTGAAGGTTTTGTGATATGTTTGACTGTGGATGTGCTATTTTTATACCATTCATAGTTTATGGTAAAATTATTGACATTTCGTATGCTAGTTTTAATACGAATGTTTATGTTATGTTTAAACCTTTTCATATGGGAATGCATTGGACTTAATATGTGACGGGTGGAGCCCGCTATAGCTCCTCGATGCATCGGTAGGTCTCATGAGACAAACTAGTGTCTTGGAACAAGGCCTTGACAAAATCTTATTTGTAGTCTTGGCACGAGGCCTTGGCTATGTGGTTATGATAGTCTGGCATTATGCATTCCAACATTATGATAGTGGTTATTGATTTTTGCATGTGATTATTCGATTAGTAGAATATCCATGTGAATAAGTAAATGGCGTTATTTCATTTTATTTATGCCATACCATGTTGAAAGTTCATGTTTAAAAGGCTTTTGTTTTAGTTATACATTGCCTTAAATGTTTATTCTTATTGATGACAGTTTCCGCTATATTGTTATCCTTACTGGGCATTTGAGCTCACCCCTTTTCTATGTTTTATTTTTCCCAGGAAGTGAAGATGTAAGTTATGAATGACCTGCAGGGATATTATGAGGGGATTATAGTGTGGACTGTGGAAACATTATGTTGTTGTAGTAGTTTTTCATTTTATGATGTAATGTAAAACTTATGAATATATCTAGTGTTTCCAAGGCTACTAAACCAATCGGTCTTTCGAGATTTTATCTTTCTTGTGATCATGCCAATGTTATGTAGTAATGCACCGACTCTGGGTAACTAGGGTCGGGGCGTTACAATTTCACATTCCTCTAAATCAATTGGAATTTACATTTTTAATAACCACATTTAATGTCCTATAACAAAGACAACATAATGATCACAATAATCATTATAAATCCTAATCACTCAATTAGACTTCCCATGTCACATGAATTTTATTGATTCATATTATATTTCTTATCTCATCTATTTTACCATTAATCGCATGATAATAATTATTCCTTGAATAAATAATTAAAAATAATAAAGAGTGTTTCTATTTTTATTTGGAAAATACTTTAATTAAATAAAATCAATATATTCTCCATTATAATTAATATACCATAAAATAACGGTTGTTACAACTGTAATAGGTTTTAACCGGATGAAGATTAAGAGATCCCCTGAAGAAGATGGGGCCCCTTGGTTTTTCAGTAGCTCCCATCCAATGTTTTCATTTAAATATTTAAACATTAATTGTTATAAATTAATAAATATAAAAATAATAATTTGATATAATTATTTTTTAATAATTATTAATATTTTTATAATTATATAAAAATAATTATACATAATTATAGTAGTTGTGCCACTATAGTGGTGGGGAGGTCTTGGGTTCGAGCCCCATTGGGAGCATGCGTTATTTTTTTTGTTTTTCACCCCTACCCCAAACAATATATATATATATATATATATATATATATATTTGTATATTTATTTATTTATTTAAAGGTTTATTTACTTATATATTATTTTAATTATAATAGATATAATATTTATAATTATATTAGTAATATTTATAATACATATGTTGGTTTTTATAATTATATTATATATAAAAAATGATAATAATAATAATAATATATAATATTACAACAACCTTCACTACAAAGAACAAAATAATAGAAACCCACCCATGGAATTGACCCCACGATTGGTGCCACCATACCCTCCCTCCCAAAAAACCCTACCAAAGACGAGGGTTGATAGTGATGATGATGAGGATGATGATGATGATTATGATGATGATGATTATTATTATTTTGATTATGATGATTATGATGATGATAATGATGATGATGATTATGATGATGATTATTATTATTATTATTATTATGATTATGATTATGATTATGATGATATGTTAAATTATATAGATTTATAAATAATTGAATATATAATTATATATATATATATATATATATATATTTGTGTGTGTGTGATTGGATGTAATTAAACGTAATAGATAAATTTGGATTTTTTATATCAAATTATATGTAATTATAATAACCATTCATACTTCTTCTCAACTATTCAAATTGGTTGAGGGTTCTCTTAACCCTTATAGAGGCTTGAGAGGCTTATGTGATAGACTTAAGATGATAAAGTTATCTCTTAAGGCAAGGAATTAGGATACCTTAGGGATATCTTTGATGCTATAAATTCTCTTAAAATTATTTAATTAATAAAATTAACTATGACTCGAGACCTTAAAGATCTCATTATGAGATTATTTATATCTCCAAATAAAACTATATTTAGGCATTAAAAATGAAGAATATTTTTTGAAATGAAAATCCAAAATTAAGTGGCTTAAATATGGCTCTCAAAACACCAAATATTACTACACTATACTTAACAAATGAAATTTACATCTATTATAGATATCAATAAGATACTGAAACTATTAATAAGTACATTCATATTATTAAAAATATTTTCCCCCAAAAATTTTAAATGTTAATACATTTTAGCAAGTTGTTATAAATAAAGAATGTTTACAAAACATGTCTACCCACATCAACACTATGTTTAATGATAAATTAATATCTTCTTATTATCTTAATGAAATTATAAAATTAGATTTGGATCTTAATCCCTTGAATGTTTGGGATAGAATGGTTTCACTAGTGTCTTCTTTAAGAATTTCTAGGACATCATTAAGAATGATATTTTTAGTTGAGGTTTCCAAGTGAGAATTTCATTTTTTTTGTCAGTAAGTCAATATGTGTTTGATGTAGTAATGAGGTGATCATAGTTTGAGGATTAATATAGATTCATTATTTATCATTGTGTTTCATTCTTGATAATTCATTCAGGTCTATATTTCATATGATCTATATTCAATATTTATAGTAAATACAAGGTACATTACCCTATGAAAGAGATTATATTAATGTAATGATTGATGTGTTGATTCATAATAAAATCAAGTAAAAGTGTTAGTGGATGTATATTCACATTATATATCATTTTATAAGTGATATTTATGTGAATTATAAGTGATGGATATGGTTTTAGGAGGCCCTGGTTCAAAGAGTAGCAAGTCTGGAATTTCCAAATTGAGATCAAGATGGTCAATTGCATTTCCACATGCGGTAGATTGAATTTTTGCATAAGGCCAATGCAGAGACCATAGATTTACATGATCAATTATATTTTGGTATGATCCATTGTCCATTTATCCTCATGGTTTATACATATGTTCATTTAGTTGTTTATATGCTCAACCCACATGGTTGATCTAGATGTGTGGTAGATCCAGACAGAGAAATGTGGTTGATCCAAACTACTTAATGTGGTCAATCCACATAGTCAGTAAAAATAGTGTGATCACTTAATTAGGTCACTATCCTCATGATATATTGTCACGGTTTCCTAGACTCTCTCATGTTCGGTCATATTCTTCGCAAAATTTTTATGAAACTTTTGGGAAAAATTATGATTTTCAAGAATATATATATTCTAATGAAAGAAATATGATGACGATGATGAGAAAATATTCATGGGATTAAGAATCATGATCACTCAAGATATTCATGATCCTAGATAATTTGAAACAAAAAAATCAAACTAGTGGTTATGATTTGTGATTAAATTATTTGATGAGTTTCATGCTTCAATATAGAGGTACACATGGCAGTGATGCATGATTCCATGAATGAAAATATTATGATGGAATTAATAGAATAGGATTTTATGGATGTTGAGATCATTATATTTTTATATCACATAAAATAATATATCTCAAGTATTAAATATATTTAAAATAAAAATTTGACTATGTATTTTGGATAAGATTTCATGGGATAATTTAAAATGGAAATATCTTTAATCATTGAATAAAAATATCACTCGTGTTGAAGATCATAGACATTAAAAATACAAAGGAAAAATAAATATAATTCACATGATATTTGATGTGTATAAATATATACAGGTATAAAAGGATAAACTTTGACAGATAAATTCAATAATGGTGCAATCTTGAATAACATTTTGTTGAAAAATAAGGTTTTGATTCCTGATACTTTCTAGAATCAATGAATGATTAAGGATTCAAAGTTGGGTGATCATAGAAGAAGGAGGTCTGGAGAAAATTTTATTCAAATTGTTTTGAAAAAACATAAATTTTATAGATATAATAAAGGTGAGTAATACTAATGATCACATTATGAAGAAGGATTGATTACATAGACCTGAAGTTGTACATGAGTATACTAGATTCTATACACTTATCGAGGAAGATTATAAAACAGATATTGTAGTTTCCTTGAAGAAGAAGGAGGAGATATTTCTGTCACTTGATCAAAACCAAAGAATCTTGTAGTTGGGTTTTCTAATGAATTAATATAGAGTATTGTGGTCGTAAATTATAACCAATAATTCTCCTATGGACTCAAGAGCCCACTATAATTCTAGGAAATATTATAGTGTAGAATCCTTGATAGGGTGCCTAACCATCTTGGAAAGAGTGGCCTTTTAGGTCAAACCTTATAAATATTGTGTGATATTATATCACTTATTATTACTCTATAGGAGTTGAGTATGTAAGATATTACTGAGTGTATCAATAACGTTAACAAGTTTGAGAAGTTAAATTAAAGGGATGATATATTTAAAATAGGTCCACTAATTTATTCTCCTTCTTAGTGTTTTAACTGGCTCAGGGAACTACAAGTTGTATCAGATCCATGGTTCCCTCTAAATATCAATGTTTTTCATTAATACATATAATATATTTAATTAAGATAATATTTAAACATGTGTTTGATCTCCCTAGTATATATAAAAAGTAAGATATTAATGAATATAGAAATCTTGTGAATTCTACAAATACTCATCAAATTAAGAGGAAACGAGACAAAAATAATGTAAAAAAGAATCAAAAATTAAAAGGAGAAACACTACTAACTATATGTAATTAGAGTGGTTCATAGTATAATAATTATTTTGATTATGATTCTTATAATGAATCTTGTTTAGGTTGTAATGATGATATATCAAATAGTGATATTCATTCAATAATTAATGATCACATATAGAATGTTCCCAATGAAGTTATAAAAATGTATTGTTTTTAAAATAAAGGGATTTTTTATAAAATATAACTCAAATAATAAGTTTAAAAATTTGAAAATGAACTGAGTCGTAATTTTCAAAATTTAATTCCTATCACATATATTTTGGAGTTAAAGGAGCTTTCAAGATCACTTTTTAATAAAATATTTTCCTTTGCTGAAGAGGAATTACAAAGTCATCCTTGTGATAAAGTTTTTTTGATATTTTGATTTTGGAATCTTTTCATGAATTTATGAAATTGAAAAAAATATGTTGATGCAAAACATTCTCAATTTGAGGTTATTAAAAAAATAATAAAAACATTGAAATTAATTTACAAGAATTAAAAAAGATGTATTAAGAATAAATAAATAATGTAAATGGGGTGGGATGATATCCTAAGATCAGTTGAGGATGAGAATAATGCCCTCATCCCGAGGTTACATGATCTTAAAATAAGGCTAACAATTCTAAAAGACACAGAAGTTGGAACTTTATAATTTATTGAGAAGAAAGATACTTCCACACATATTTCAGATGATATCCACGGCTCCAAGATGAATCAAATATGTATCATTAAGAGATTTATTTCATCATCTAATCTAGTACATACATCCTCCAAGAGGAAGGTATCCCATAACTCAGAAATAGTATTATGTACTAATGTTGTCTCACGTTCTAATTAAGGTTTAAAACCATCTTTTAGGAAAATATGTATAGTAAAAAACACAAGAAAAGTCACCACATCATCAAACAAGGATGTGGAAGATTTATGAATGTATTTTCACCAAGAATTTTCCCAAATAGTTCTAGATCCACTCAAAAATAGAAAGGTACACAACCTATGAAATATGGGAATATTATTCCAAAAAATAAAAAAATAGGATCATAAGTTATTGTTGGTACAGCTGGATGTTTGGGCACAAAATACAGTAATATTGGCATAAAATATTAATCTATAAAATTAATTGAAATCTAAAATAAAAGGGGAAAATATAGAGAGATGAGAAATGTTATTGTGTAAAAGTAGAATAAAAATGAAATATTAGTATTCCTTGAATTATAAATAGAACATTAATTTTAAACCAAATGATACAAAGATGATAATGATTGAGTGAAATATACTAATTAAGGGAAACATGAAGATTTAAGATGGATTGTGTAAAATGTGTGGTAAATTTTCACATCATCCACCCAACTACATAGAGATACTATGTATACAGTTGATGTTATATATAGATAAATATAAATAACTCAATGATTCATGTGCTCAAATAGATAGAGTGAAAAAGGTGGTTTCACACAAAAGAAATTCTAAGGTAGTGAAAACTAATTTTCAAAATTAAATTTCTCAAAATATAGAAATGAGAAAGAAACCTATTAAAACCGTTAAATTTAAAAAAGTATTGCAATAAGAAGGAAATTGTGGCCTGGGTTGAAGAAGAAACTCATAATATTAGTGTTACTTCTATGGGAGAAATTGGTCCCTCCTTATTCCAAATTATTCTTAATTATGTTTCCTATCATGAAGGAAATTTGAGGGGGATTATGTACACACTATAAAATAAATAATATAGTCAACTTGGGATATTTAATCTACTGTTAGGAGGATAATATGAGTTAATCCCTTGAGGGGCATAGAAAGTTGGTTTGGGCTATCAATATATCACAAATATTTTAAATATGTAAATTCGTAAAAAACTTATATAGCCCCATGAAATTTTTAAAATTAGGTATTACCCTTACAACTCTTATTCTTGATTATATTTTTGGTTTTAAGTGAAGCAGAAGCACCTATATGGAATTGAAAACTCAGATTTTAGTATTATTTTATTAATAATTGTTTATATAAATAAATAATAACATCATTAACTACATATTTAAATCATATATTACATGAAACAAATACAATAACTATAAGTGGAGGATCATCAAATGTAATGTATAATTAATTTATAAGTAGATATATAATTACATGAACCTGTAATTATTTATTTTTTGATGATCCAATTGACTTAATATCATCATACCATCATTGTTCTATGATATGTAAGTGAAAAAAACCCCTCTAGATAAGATCCAATTGTTCACCGCAATCTTTAAACATCAACGTAGAATCTATAGGTTCTCACATGGTTGAACTCAATTACAAGTTTTGTTCATGGTTAATATACTCTAAATTCTCTTTTAAGAAAAAAGACTTCTTGATCTTCTCTTGATGACTTGAGAAAATATGATGTGATATCACACTGTATATCTCTAAAACACTCTCTTGGACTTCAGAGAGATTCTCTATATCCATTGTTCACAACAAGTGCCTCTATGAAAAGTGATATAATTAGATATTTATTATGTCTGATTTGGGGTTATAAATTTTCACATAGGACCCTTTCAAATTATATTATTCTTAGTCAACCCCATGTTAAATAATTATATTATTATTATTATTGTTCTAATTGTTATTATTCCCTTTAAATGGGCACCAGGTGAGAATATATAAAAAAAATTCATTTACATAAATTCTAACTGAACTCGTAAGCTTGTTCCCCTTATCCTCCTTGACATTTAAGAAACCTTAAAAATGAATGTTTATTTAATAAATAAACATCACTAAATTACTCATTCATATATATAATAAATGTTATATTCTATAAACCATGTAGATAAATAATTATTATTATTATTTACCTCGCATGTTCTTTCAAATAAATTGTTATTAAATCATGGTGATCAAATGAACCATGAAAATATATAAAACCAAAAATTAGAAATAATATTTATTCTAACATGTTAAATTCAGATTTTAATTTAACTGAGATTTTGGATACACTTAGTGTGTGACCCTCTGGGGACCTTTCTTGATGGAATTAGGTATGACTGCCTAAATTCTATGGTTACTATCTAGAAACATGTCATGGAACCCATAGAGAAATAATTTAATGTCACAATGACATGGAGCCTAGTACGAATGCTTGTTGTGCAATATAATACTTTTATCATGACATCGCTTAATCAACGAGGTTGCATACTGGTGTCATCAACATATCTAATCGATATTTAGTTCTTTTACTTTATTGAAACAAATATTCCCATAGAGCACAATGGACATGGAATTATCCCGAAATTTCCATTCCCATTAAATTTCCTAATAATTAATCTATTTTCAAGGGAAAGAAGTGATAAATCCATTCTGAAATTATCCCTTAATGTAATATCACTCGGGACACACCTAACCTATCCTTCTTCACCACAATCATATGTTTTCATGGTTTTCATCATTACATTAAATTATATCACTAATGGTATTCACTAATGATAATATTAAAGTATAAGGATCAATTTGCATGTATGAGGATAAAAACATCCAATGACACATAAAATATGGATTTCCTACTAATGATTCAAATTCTCCTAATCTCTTCATCTGTAAATTACCAAGGGTTGACACCATAAGAGGGTGACTCAAAGTATTATGAGTCTCTACCCCTGATAACCTATATCATTTATGTTTCAACAAATGATATCATCCATCTATATAACATATATTCATTAAAACTATTGTGGAACATCAAATTTTTTATCATAGAGGGGAAATGTTATGACCTTTCAGTGTGACAAATATTCTTAATAAATTATCGAATATTATGTAATATATAAGAAAATTCATGATTTTGATAAGAAAATTCATTAATATAAAATAAAATGAATACATGTACTCATCATGTAATTAGAATTTTGTTCTAGGTAACCAACTCCAATAGAATTCCACTTTCACTGTATCCAACAATTAACAACCATTATTCTACTAGATCTCACATGATAATCACATCTCTTATGAGATATAGACTTCATAAAGGGACCCTCCATTTTTTCATCTATGGAAACTTTTCTCACTAAAACTCCACTTTATTGAGAAACATCCTTTAATATATGAAACATATGAATTATATGCTTTGTGTTTTAATGTAACCTTGTCTCTTTGGAAAGATTCACCACTGTAGTGTTAGCACAGTTAATTATGATAGTGTCATTACTGGTAGGCACCACATCTACATCATGGATAAATTTTATAATCTAAATTGCTTCCTTATCTATATAAAAAGTAATAATATGGCCGATCTATGATATAAAATCAGAAAAAATTGGTTATTTTGAACTGTTCCATCTTACATCTCAACTGTTGAGACTGAAAACATATCTTGACAGTGACTTCTGATCTTTCTAATCTTTTTGAAAGCTATCATCTATATAGCCCCTGATGACTATATGTACATCACCTCTATACACTATGAGTGCATCCTATATTTTCCTATATAATAAAGGATAGCCTTAACAAAATCCCAATATTATTTACTTAGTTCATCGTGCTATCTTTATTCAATTCTTAAAGAATATGAAACATTGTGACTCATACATAATGTAGCTACCCAGGATTTTCCTTATAAGAAATTAAAATATTTCTACATATATTTTTGGAGCTATGAGCTAAGACGGTGTGAAATTCTATGGATCGGTATTCCCAGAATTAATTTTATAAAAATATTATGTATATTTATACTATGCAGGCAGAGGAAAAGGGTTATCTCTTAAAAAGTAGCTTGGACTAGGAAACTGAGGCCATAGTTGAGTCCAGAGTGTGTAATTTACCCTTGGAGGGGTATAACCATTCTGGGTGTAGGCCTTCTATGGAAAAATTTATCAAGTTCATTTTCATAAATAAACTAATTTAATTATTTTGGTACATCAGATTGAATAACTAATGAGTGGAGTCTCAGATTGAATTTATTAGATCATGGTTGAGTTCAGAACATCGTGTTTACCCAAGGTGAGATATAAACTATGTTAGTGATGGGTGTCAGGTCAAAGTATTATTGGCGATGGGGTATTAAATAAAGGATATCATTTTTATAAAATTAAAACAATATCCCTTACCTCCCTTAACCCCTTTTCTGTGCATGATAGTGGAGAATCCCCCAACCTCTCCCTCATTGACGTTGGATGACCTAGCCAAATCAATGAAAAAAATCATCATCGGTCTCAGATCTTGATGGAGGATGCCCTCAAATCATGCAGTAGAAGCTTCGTAGCACTGATTCGACCATGAATCTTTGGTGTTTTACCACAAGGTAGGCATTTTTTCATTTAAATCTCATTCCCCTTGATTATGCATCATTTTTTTCGAATCATTAATAGATCTTCGAGTGGAGTCCATGTCAGTGTAGACTAAGTCTCAAGGATCCTGGATCTGGTGTCGAAATAATTTTTCAACCACTAGAGTGGTTGTTGGGAAGAAATCCCTCAAGGAATCATTGAATCATTTTTTGAGGAGATTGTGTTTGTTGACAAGGTGGACATCTGTGTTGTGATTGTTGACAATGAAAACCAGGACATACAAATTTGTTGACAAAGGGGATTTCATGGTCGCATGTCGAGTTCCTGGGATGTGGTTAAAGGTCCATGTTTGATTCAAGATCTTTGACAAAGTAATGGATGATCTGGAGGCGGTGCAAAAAGAGAATATACAAGATGGCGTCGTTTTCCAGTGATTTCCAAATTTTGGAGCCTAAAAATTGACAATTGGAGAGAAGTGGTGTTTCGTAATGGGACTTGCACGCCGTTTACTTAAATGAGATGAAACTTGCATGCCTAATGTTTTTCAAGATCAGATCATCAAAATGTGGCAAATGGATAATGGGCACCCACGTTTTAGGGTTGGTCACGCAAGTGACTTGCACAGCAGAGACTTACGTGCCGAAACATGAACGTCGAGGGTAGAATTGCGCTCCATCGCGCAGGGTGTCCAAATTCCTATAAATACAGGTCGACCACTCCTCATTCTGTATGTGTTCAACACTTAGAGAAAATCAGATCTCCCGTCATGTATGTGTGGTGGTCGCGCAAGTGGTGTGTGGTCGTGCAAGTAGAAGTTGTGCGCCAGTTGTTTGTTGTGCACCCAAGTAGGTTTGGGAAAGAAGGGAAGGGCATCACCAATGTTTTGATTTATAGAATTAGGTGTCGTGCAAGTGGTTTGGTGACACTTGAATGCCTGATTTTGAAGAAGCATGATAGTTGATGGTTGCTCGCCAATATTTGTTTGGGCGTAAAAGGGTGTGAGTCACGCAAGTTTGGAGTTGGAGAAGGTTGTGTTATTCAAGTGGTTGAGGTGGAGTTTCATGATAGTTATAAGTTGTGCGCCAGCTCTGAGAAGGGAGCCAGGTAAGGTTGATTCATAGTAGTGATTCAGGGCTATGTGAAAGCTAGAAGATTGCCTGATACCTTCAGTGCAAAGTGAGATTCATCTACGAGTGAAAGGTGGACTTCAACGGAGTATCTACATACAATGGAGGATGCATTAATTAGTGATAACAAAGAGACCTACATGTCTATAAACTATGAGTGAATCCTTTCTAGAGTAATGAGAAAATGAAGAAGAAAAATGTGATCCTCTCCACCGGCAGTGAGCCAGAGAGAGAGAAATAGGGTGTGACCCTTGGAAAAGCCATGACCTGACCCTAAACCTTGTAAAGGCAGTGAGCCTAGGCATAGAAGTGATCTAGCCTGAACCTTGTAAATAGTAGTGTGCATATAGTGGATTTGTTACATCGGCACATTGTCGGTGTATTCTCCATGGACATAGCCCAGTGAGGGTGAACAATGTAAAAATTAAGGGGTCTTGTGCTTGCTTTACTTTCTGTTTATACTGTGCAGCAGGAATGAGAGAGAAGAGTGTTTTTCATAACAGTGAAACAAGCTCATAACGGGCTTTAATTTTAAATTTGTCATACCCTGATTCACCCCCTCCCCCCCTCTCAGGGTATTCAGCCTTGTGGACCAAACAATTGGTATCAGAGGGAAATATTTATATTAGTTCTTCTCTCAATGGAGGTCACTAATCATAAAGGGATTCCGATATTCGAAGGAATTAATTTTCAGATATGGAAGAATTGAATGAAACACTATTTCCAATCTTTGGGAATAAATGTGTTTTTAGAAGCTATGCATGGTATCTCGGCTGACATCAATAGTGGAGAATTATCAGAAGCTGATAGAAGGGAGCTAGATACTGACTCGAAAGGTATTAATTCTTTAGGTGGATCCCTTTCGAATGATATCTATACAATGTTTATGTCATGAAAAACATCACATGCTATGTGGGAAAAGTTTTTTAATATATATGAAGGGGATACAAAAGTCAAAGAGGAAAAGCTACAAATTCTATGGAACAAGTATGAGGATCTGAGAATGATCCTTAATGAATCTATTGATGCATTTTTCAACATGGTAAATGTTGTTGTGGAAGACATGTGGGGTCTTGGACAAGTCATTGAAGATATAAATATCGTGAAGCATATCTTGAGGATACTTCCACCTCAGTTTAATCCAAAAAGTATCTGTCTTGGAAGATAAAGACCCATAATATCTGACATTGGATAACCTGCACAGTACCCTTGTTGCATATGAAATGAGGAATGATGACAATGATGTTATGGAAATGGGGAAATACAAGGAGGTGGCATTTAAGGCCATGACAAATCTCACCATTGAATAATCTTAGGAAAAGGAAGAGACAGATGAAGTGATGTCATTCCTTTCCTTGAACCTTCAAATAGGAAAAGGAATGTTTTAAAAGGAAACACCCGCCTGCATGATTTAGATGTGTAAAGATTGAACTTCTCGCACCAAGATTCCCAAATAATTCTCAAGATGATGAATAGGATGAAGTTTAAATTCCAAAAAATATGTATTCAACGTATGTGAATGGAAATAAATAGTTCGAGAGAAATTTCATCAAGAAAACGAATCTTCCTTCACAAGATTATGAATGTTCAGATGAGTCTGAGGATGAAAAGGTTGAAGAGATAGAAAATTGCAATGATCTTGGGGAAAATGCCATGGTGGCGGTCGTCGGTAGTTCTCAAGAAAAATAAGAAACTGATGCTAGAGAAGAAGAGGAATAAGTTTAAGGGAGAGTTGATATGGAAGCCTAATTGGAAATAGCTCTTGAGGAGATAGACGTTTGGAGAGCCAAAAATGAAGAAATCCAATAAAGTGGTTTTTGATGCCAAACTCTATATGAAACAACAGGATGAAGAAAATTCTGAGATGTTAGAAGAAATTGAAAAACTAAAATCTTCAACACCTAAGAGATCAGAAAATATTGTTTATTATAAACTTAAAATTGAAGAACAAAAGAATAAAATTGATTTTTTGACTAACACTGGAATGGAGAAGATCAAACGTATCAAAGAACTTGAAAAAGAAGATGTTGGTTTGTGCCAAAATGTTAAGGATGAAAAAAAACTCGTGACACCCAGTATAGTGCGAGAAAAAAAAATTATTCAGAAGACTGAAAAGAAAGAAGTGGAGCACAGACCTCCTGTGGAAAAGAAGCAATAGTCATTTTCCAAAGATAGGACTTGTATAGGACATGAACAAAAACAGAAAGTGGTCATGGATGAAGACAAACTACAAGAACCTACTCGGAGAATTACTATTTATTTGGGTACAAAACAGAATCATAATATTTTCTGATCCCACAAGAATAAAGGTAGTGCAGAACTAACACACATGAATTCTCCTTACATTAGGTGTTATTGCTGTGGAAATATGGGACACTCACAAAATGGGTGTTCTGTATCCAAGAGATACTGAAGGGCACAATAACTATAGTGGCATCCAAACCGAGCTCAATATTATAGAACATCCTTTGAAGTTCATTGTTTTTGGTGTGGAGGATTTGGTCACATGGCTAGATATGGCATATCAATCATTCAAAGAAATGTACCAAAACAAAACTTGATCAGTCGTAAGCAGCAAGATATGGAATCGACAAGTGATCTGAAAATAGAAAATCGATTTTCATCTCTACGGGATGAAGCTTGTCTATCACACTCTAAGGAATATCAACTTCTCCAAACCACACCGAGTGTGAAGTCGATGACATGGATCAAAAATAAAAAGGATGAGAAGGCAGTAGTTGGAGAAATTTCCCTTAAAGCTTCAGATTGTTCAGGAGTATGGATCCTTGATAGTGGTTTCACATACCATATGACAGGTAACAAGGATCTCATTACAGGCATTAAATATGACATATAAGGAGTTTTCAAGTTTTGGAATGATGAAGGGCTGGAGATTATTGGTTCTGAAAAGGCTAAATTTGGGGGAAAATAAATGATATGTGCTGATATCTTGGTAGTAGAGTGCCTTAGTCATAACTTTTCAGTGTCAGTCAACAATCAAACTCTGGGCACTCTATTAGATTTCCCAAGAAGATGTGTGTTGTGAAAGGAAAATATAGATCAGTTGTTCTACAAGGAAAAAGGATAAAGGGAAATCTTTACCTTATAAGTGGGGAAGAATTTATGTGTCTCTTATCCCGAGAGGAAGAAAACAAGTTGTGGAAGAAGCGACTTGGTCATCTATGTCAACCATCTATGGAAGATCGTGTAAAGTGTGATTCTACTAGAGACCTTCCCAAATTATCATGTGATTTCACTCATACGTGTGATGCTTTCCAAAAAAGAAGATCATTAGAAAGACATACAAGCCAAAGGAACAGAAATCAACCAGAGTGCTCGAATTGGTGCATGCTGATGTTTGTGGACCTATCTCACCACAAGACATAAATGGGAAAAGGCACTTTGTCCTTTTCATTGATGATTATATCAGAATGTCTTGGGTATTTTTCATTAACCTTCAAGTAGAAGTGTTCAGTTGTATCAAGCAGTATAGAAGGGAATCAGAAAGGATGCTTGGGCAGAATGTTCTGAAGTTTCAGACCGATAACGGTATAAAATTCGCAAATATTGAAGTGGAATACTATGTTGAGAAACACGGGATAAGTGTAACGCCCCGACCCCAGCTACCTAGAGTCGGTGCATTACTTCTTAACATTAGCATGATCACAAAAGATCATGTCTCGAAAGACCGATTAGTTTAGTAGCCTTGGAAACACTAGATACATTCGTAAACGTTACATTACATCATATAGTGAAAAAATACAATAACAAAGTCTCTATAGTCCACACTCATATCCTCTTCTGACAATCCCTGCAGGTCATTCATAAAATAATTCTTCATATCCTGGAAAATATTAAAACATTGAAAGGGGTGAGCTCAAATGCTCAGTAAGGATAACAATATTGCGGAAGCTTTCATAAAAAACATTAACTTTTAAGGCAATGTATAACTAAAACAAAAGCCTTTTAAACATGAACTTCAATATAATATGGAAAAAGTAAAATGAGATAATTCCATTTACTTATTCACATGGATATTCTATTGGTCGAATAATCACATGCAATATCAATAACCACTTTCATAATGAGGGAATGTATAATGCCAGACATTCTGAAACATTTTGTCAAGGCCTCGGCCAAGACGTCTAAAATGATTAAGGCCTCGGCCAAAACCATAAATCAAATTGGGAAAGGGCCTCGGCCAATTCCACGTCTAGTTGTCTCATGAGACCTACCGATGCATCGAGGAGCTATAGCGGGCTCCACCCGTCACATATTAAGTCCAATACATTCCTCATATGAATAGGTTTAAACATAACATAAATATTCGTATTAAAACTAGCATATGAAAAGTCAACAATTTCTCCATAAGATATGGATGGTATAAAAATAACACATCCACAGTCAAATATTTCACAAAATGTTCAATGGAAGTTTTGTATCATAAATCAATTTCAATTAAACTTAAAACCCATCAAAGGATGTTGACATGGATGAAATCAAAGCTATTTGAGAGTAATATCTCTCCTTTTTGAAATCATTTAAAAGTCCCATAATTATTAAATAATACATTCACTTTGAAGATATTCTTATAAGCTTGTTATGGAAGCTTCGACGAAGTTATAATGGCGGAAAATAGCCGAACCCGCAGTATAAGTTAAAAAAACATTCTTACCTTAAATTTGTCAAAGAGGTCAAAAAGAACATTGTTTGAAAAAAGATGGTAAGATTCCTTTCAAAAATGTGTAAGGGTGTAAATTACTTTAACACATTTTCCATTTAATAGTAAAAATGTTTTGAAAGACATTTTTAAGAAACATGGATGTGGATGATAACGAGGTCCCAGTAGATAATTATGTATAAACAACCTTGGATAATGAAGAGGTTGTGAAGTAAACCCTTACCTTGTACTTTTCCTTGGTTGGGGTAGGTTAACCTCCTGTATAATGGTGAAATAATTGTTATTAAATTATACATGAATCATATACATTCATATGATATCATATATGATCTTTTAACATTGCTTTGTTAACAATATCTTAGATTTATCGTTGTTTCGGGTGTTAACTTGCTCGTTTTCTTTTATATGTTTTGTTACGTAAGTCATGTTTTTCATGGATAGGTTGTATCTTATTCATATCCAGAATTATATCATGTCCTTAAACATTATTTTTAAATCATCAAATGATAATTATACTTGAATGGATACGACGGAGAATTAATCTCATCGCGTTCGTGGAGACGGTAGTCCATACGTACGCACGAGCGACAATATCATTATTTTGATATTAAAATAATATATAATTGGATAGTATATCATATATACAGAATAATTATCATGTTATATTTATTATTTACATGAATTACATATCATTATTATACCCATGTAAATAATAATATATTGGATAATAATTACACCACGACGTGGAGACGGTAAGCCGTACGTACGCACGTATGGTGACATGTCACTCAAATGATGGGTAGAATACTGAATATGGTTGTTCCATATTTATAATAACATCTCAGTATATAGAAGATACTGGATTTATAATTTTAGAATTGAAATAATAAACAAAGAGGGAGTGGAAGAAGAAAAAACTTGAAAGAGGGTGATGAAAATGTTACCACTTCTTCGGGTTCTTCCTTTTGATTTGATCAAAAGGACTCCTTAGGATGGCTTTCTGACTAAAGTAAAGCTTCTAGGATGAAGGGAGAGAAGATGGGAGAGTATTTGGGCAGAGGTTGGACGATCCAAAAGGCTTGGAAGTGTGAATAAGGTGGTAGAGGTGGGGGCCTTTTATAAGAGGAGAGGAGGGTCTCTTTTGGAAAGATTGAAATGTTACATTATTATAAAATGCTTTTCGGATTATAAAGGTCCCACACTTATATAATTCGTGTATAAGGTGATAAGGGTTCGAAATATCCTAATCCAATAGGCTTTGGACAAGTTTAAGCCTTGGATTTTTGATTATCTTCTCATTTTATTTAAATCGTTAAATAATGAGGTCATCGCTTCATCATAATGATGTCATAAATAATTTAATTTATTTAATGTCTAAAAATTATAAAAAAAATACTATGATATAGTAAATCTTTTTAGCTTTCTAATGAATATTTATAGTCTAAATTTTGACTTCTTTAACCCCACTTAAAAATTGTTTTAGTAAAACATCTCATGTTTGTATCAATTTAATTTTAACATGAAATAAATATATATTAATGTCATTTTCCAACTAAAGTGGCTCCATGGGGTCCCCAAGTTGACCCACGGGTTGTCTTGGTCGGACATGACTCATACAATAGGAGTAGGACAAGTTTCATGCTCATCTCATATTATTAAAACATTATTTGTACCTTAAACTACACTAATTACCTCTAATCGCGATTAAGAACTTAAAAGTTACTATTCACCAAAAAATTATTTTAATCTCATTGAACCACATTTTACTTCTTAGTGACAACCATGTATGTCGGATTTTTGAAAATCAAATCACAGAAGTGGTAATATTTCATTTAAACGAAAAATCAGTTATTTAACTACCACTTAGTGGTTTCACTATTCATCAAAAATTGATGTTTTTCAGAACAAGGCCAAAATTTCACCCTAAGATATAATTGATATTACGAATTCAAAAATGATTTCTATTTTACAAAATTCCAAACATATAAGTTGCATTAATTAATTTTATAATTAATTCCCGCTGTTACGAAAAATAGCGTATTTTTAAGAAACAATTTATATCAAAAGATTGGCAATTGTTTATGTCCAATTTCAATGTTAAATTAATTCTAATGACCACTATTGGATAGAATGGTAAAAATATATTCTAATTATACTTTAAAACCACTAAATCGTATAATTTATCACTATAAATTATTTTTGATTAAAAAAGTTGTTTTTAAGTAATTTTCACTATTCATAAAAAATTAGAAGTTCTCATAAAAATACCAAAAATTCAACATAGGCTAATTTCGATATTATGAATACAAAAATGAAGTCCATTTTGAAATATAAAATTTCTATAATTTTAAAAGGTGGTTATTACTATTCATAACGGCTACTTTGATTAGTCGCGGTGTTTTAGAACTCGAACTTGCGTACAATGCAAGCTATTGCATTATTGAAAGAGAGGCGTATCGTGGAAGCTCGGGGTGTTACAATAAGGCATCATGCTTCATCAGTAATTACTCTCCAACAGAATAAAATATTTTAAAGGAGAAATCAGATCATCAACAACATGGCCAGAACAATGCTTATTGAAAAGGACCTACCAGATAAATTTTGGAAGGAAGCAGTTTTGACATCATTCTATATTTTGAATAGGGCTCTGTTGTGTCCGAAGGAAGGAAAGACTCTATATGAAATGTGGTACGGAAACAAGCCAACATTGAAATATTTTTGAATATTTGGAATTAAGTGTTTCATTCTCCACAAAAAAAATCACTGGAAGTTTTAGTGAAGATGAGATGAGGGGATATTCCTTGGATACTCAGGTAAAAGTGAAGCGTATAAATGCTTCAAAAAAATGCTGGGAAAAATTGTTGAGAGCAAAGAAGTCACTATATTAGAAGATGATCAGAATAATCAATGAATCAGTGAACAATTTCTAGATGAAAGTGACAAGGAGGTAAGAAACGCATAAGGAGCAGAAGTGGCTGATGCTGATTCAGAAGAAGACATTGATAATGAACATGAAAGTTTCAAGTCTATGTCTACAAGGAAGCCAAAGAGCCGAGATGAAATTGATAGACATAATATCATTGGTGATCAGGCAGCTCTAGTTCATACAAGAAGAATGAAGTCACTGCAGCAGACATCTTTGATGAATCAGGTAGAGTCGAAATGCTTTGTTGGTGTAGCTGAAAATGAAAAGTGGGTTCAGGCTATGAATGAAGAGCTTTATCATATTGAGAAGAACCAAACATGGGAGATTGTTTCGAGACTAGCCGATAAGAATGTTATCGGGACTAAATGGGTCTATCGCAACAAGATGAATAATGATGGTGCAGGGGTTTGAAACAAAGCATGACTAGTGTGAAAAGGATACTCCCATATAGAGGGAATATATGTTGATGAGAAATTTTCACCAGTTGCAAGGATGGAGACAATCAGATTATTCCTAGCCATTGTAGTGCAATGGAAGTTCAAAGTGTTCTAGATGGATGTCAAATCTACATTCATGAATGGGGTTCTATAGGAAGAAGTATATATTGATCATCCAGATGCTTTTCTCATTCATGAGTATGAGAACAATGATTTCAGACTGAAGAAGGTGTTGTATGGGCTGAAACAATTACCAAGAGCATGGTACTCAAGGCTTGATCAGTACATGAAGAAGCTTGGTTTATAGAATGGGGGATTTTACTACAATCTTTATTTTAGAAAAGACAGTAATCAAAGGATGATGGTGTTGGTTTATGTCGATGACATAATATTTGGTGGATCAGATGATGCTCAATGCAAAAAAATTTCCGATTTCTTGAAAACTGAGTTTGAAATGTCAATGATTGGAGAGATAATGTTTTTCCTTGGTCTACAGGTGACACAAGGAAGTAATTCCACTTTCATTTCTCAATCATAATATTCCAAAGAGGTTCTAAGAAGGTTTGGAAGGGCAAATTCAAAGGAGATGAAGACTCCGGTTTCTACCCGGATGAAACTGTCCAAAGATGAGGATGGAAAGGAAGTTAATATCACAAAATATAGGCAAATTATTGGAAAATTATTTTACATGACCGCAACAAGGCCTGACATTGTTTTTGTCACATGCCAGGCAGTGATATATCATAGTAATCCCAAGGAAGTCCACATGCTCGCAGTGAAAAGAATACTTCGGTATATCAAAGGCACTGTGGATTTCGATCTGATGTATAATGTTAAATCTCAATTAGTTTTATTGGGTTACATAGATGTATATTGGTCCGGATGAGCAGATGATAGGAAATCAACGTCAGGAGGTGCATTCTATCTTAGTGGATTGTGTATTTCTTAGCTAAGCAAGAAGCAAGATTTCATTTCATTGAGCACATTGGAGGCTGAGTATATTGTATCCAATCAAGCATGCACACAATTATTGTGGATGAAGTAGTAGATTAAAGATATGGTAGTTTAATTGAAGTCTCTGATCGGAATCTAGTGTGATAACTCAAGTGTTATAAATCATAGAAAAAATCCCGTCCATCACTCAAGAACAAAACACATTTAGATAAAGTATCATTTTATCAAGGACAAGGTTGATCATGGAATCGTGAAGTTGGAGTATTTGTCTACAGAGCAACATGTTGCAGATATTTTGACAAAGGCCTTACTCAAGGAAGCATTTGAAAGGCACCGATGATCTTTGGTAGTTCAGTCGACTCCCCTCACTTAAAAGAGTGTGGATGTGGACCCCCCACCCCTCTTCCGGAGGTATGATGTGTTTTCCCTAATGTGATGATATGATATCTATACTCTGTTAAAGACTACAAAGGAGTGACCTTTGGGTTCGTTGAAAAAGGGGGAGAAAATTGTGATTATTCAAGGGGGAGATAGTGTGTCTATTTGAAAAATTATGTCAAATAGGGGGAGAAGATAACAGGTGGAGCAGCCAGATAGGGGAATATCAAATCTTATGATGCTAGAAATGATCGATCAAATAATAGATATCACGCTAGCTGAGGATCGTGATAAAAACAGAAGAGTGGTGTTGGAATGCGGTATGAATATTTCCAAAAATTGGTTTCAGTTCGGTGTCAATATTGGATGTCAAGGTTGAATTGATTCATTGATGAACTTTTAAATTACTCTTGTTTCTCACGCCGAGCATTGCTCATGTGGGCTTATAGTATGTGTTGAGTAAATCCTTGATCGCTATCAGAATTGCAATAGGTGAATGGTGGCTGAAGAATTAACGATGTATTTCTTTATGGAAGAGTTGTCAACAAACTCAAATGGGGATATTTTCATTCAAAAATCCCTCAAGGTATCATTGAAGCATTTTTGAGGTGATTGTGTTTGTTGACAAGGTGGAAAACTGTCTTGTGATTGTGGACAAAGCAAACCATGACATACAAATTTGCTGAAAAAGGGGATTTCATGGTGGCTTTTCGAGTTCAAGGGTTGTGGTTAATGATCCATATTTGATTCAAGAACATCAACAAAAGAATGGATGATCTGGAGGCGGTGCAAAAAGAGTAAATACAAGGTGGCGCCTTTTTCCAGTGCTTGCCAAATTTTTGGGCCAAAAAAATGACAAATGAAGAAAAGTGGTCTTTGGAAAGGGGACTTGTGTGTCGTGTACTTGAAATAAGGAAAACTTGCATGCCTAATTTTTTTCAAGATCAAAACATCAAAATATGGCAAAGGGATAAGGGGTGCCCAAGTTTTAGTGTTGGTCATGCAATTGAATTCTGCGGAAGAGTCTTGGGTGTCGAAACTTGCGCACTGAGGGGAGAATTGAGCGCCGTCACATAGGGTGTCCAAATGCCTATAAATACAGGTCGACCCCTCCTCATTATTCATGTGTTCAACACTTAGAGAAAATCAGAGCTCACGTCCCGTAGGTGTGGTGGTCGCACAAGTGGTGTGTGGTCGCGCAAGTATAATTTGTGCGCCATTTGTTTGTTGCGCGCCCAAGGAGGTTTGGGTGAGAAAGGAAGGGTGTCGCCCACATTTTGAGTTAAATAAGGAGGTGTCGCTCAAGTGCTTTGGTGACACTTGTGCACCAGATTTTGATGAAGCGCGATAGTTCATGGTTGCGTGCCAATATTGGATTGGGTGTAAAAGGGTGTGAGTCGCGCAAGTTTGGAGTTAGAGAATCTTGTGTCACGCAAGTGGTTGAGGTGGAATTACAAGTTAGTTATAACTTGTGTGCCGATAATTGCGCGCCGGATTAGAGAAGGGCTCCAAGTTAGTTTGATTCATAGTAGTGATTTAGGGCTGTGTGAAAGCTGGAAGATTGGATGATACCTTCAGTGTAAAGTGAGATTCATCTACGGGTGAAAGGTGAACTTCAACAGAGCATCTACATACAGTGGAGGATGCATTCATTATTGATAATGAAGAGACCTACAAGTCTATAAATTGTGAGTGGATCATTTCTAGAGTAGTGAGCAAAGGATCAAGAAGAAGGTGATCCGCTCCACCGACACTGATCCAGAGAGAGAGAAATAGAGAGTGACCCTTGGGAAAGCAGTGAGTTGGCCCTAAACCTTGTAAGGGTAGTGATCCTAGGCATAGAAGTGATCTATCCCGAACCATGTAAATAGAATTGTTTATATAGTGGATTTTGTACATTGGAACATTACCGGTGTATGCTCCTTGGGCGTAGCCTTGTGAGGGTGAACCAAGTAAAAAATTTTTTGTCATGTGAATGCTTCAATTTCTATTTATATTGTTCAACGGGAAATAGAGAGAAGAGTGTTTTTCTTAATAGTGAAACAAGATTAGAATGGGATTTAATTTTAAATTTGTCATACCCTGATTCCCCCCCCCCCTCTCAGGGTATTCTGCTTGGTGGACCTAACTATGGTCCCAATGGTTCATGGAAGGTATTAGCGGTGTGGCTCCAGCGAGGTCGATCCGTTCAGGCGATGGTATGGTGGGTTTCGGCGGTGCGAGCGATGGAGGCCACCAGTTGGCATGGCAGTGCAGAGCACCGAAGGGAGGAACTGGCATGTGTGTTGGGTGTGTGGGTCATAGAGCAGCTGGTTGAGGCATTCGGTCCATGCGATGGCATGGTTGTTTCAGGCTGAGGTGGTCTGACCATGGGCTAGTTTGGCTAGGCTGTCCAGAGTGGGTTAGGATATCTTTAAACCCCCAAAACTCTCAAACCAAGCATCTGATTGATGCACCGTCTATGGCCACGTGTTCCTCTCATCAAGACATATCTTTTTAGACAAATTCCAGAATATTATGTCTTTGTTTCGGGGTTTGTTTTCACAAAATTCCTGTGTTTAATAATAATAATATTATTATTATTATTATTATTATTATTATTATTATTATTATTATTATTATTGTTATTATTTGTAGTTTCTTGTATCGAACGTATCTCCTAAGTTTGATTTCTATTTGATGTGCCATCATCATCATTGAAACCCTAATTTTAATTAGTATATTTAAATTCCAATTTATGATGATTAATCCAAAACCTAGGTGTGGCCCCCCTGAGGGCCGATTTGGGTGTTTGTGTTGAAATGTGGATTTTCCGCTGGGTGCTTGTTTTTTTGTAAGTAAATAGTCTATCCTGTGTGTTTTTTTAAAAGGAAAATGATGGTATCCATTTTTTGGGATTAGGAGACACAATATGCAGGTGGTATTGTGTGGGTTTCTTGGGTCTGTGATGCCTTCACCAATAGGGTTGAGTGTTCCCCCTGGTCACTGTTTGTGAATTTTTGATCATTTGGGTTGAGTGGGTCCCCTTGGTCTTTTAGATATGAGGTTTTTTGATATCACATACCCTTAACCAGAATATGAACCCTATTATTTTACATTGAGGGTTTTTGGTATCACATCCTCTTCACTAGAATATGGCCCCTCTTCAGCTGCTTTGCGTATGTGCATCGTGGGTTCCCCACCTTATAGAGTGAGTTGTCTTAATACGTTTTGATAGTAGACTTAACAAATTTGGAGCATGTATTTCCCTAACAGACTCAGCACAATCCTAACATCCCTTCGTGTTTAACTGGTAGGGTTTTTTTGTCAACATCACCAATATTTAACTGGGTGTTGATCCTCTACCCAGGATATTCCAGTTGGGTAAAGAGCCCCCGGTAATCCCTGGGGACATGATCCATATTTTATATATAGATATGTGTTTATTCTGCAACCTATCTTGATGTTTTCCTCATAGGAGTTCTCATAATTGGAATTAACAGCACCACACGGGCATTGATCCTCTACTTAGTGAGTTGTTCTAGATTCTGGTTGTTACACAATACCCCTTTTGTGTTAGGTTGTTTTGGATAGTGTTTAGTGCCCCCTAGAGGACCCCGGTTGTGATCCCCTACCAGAGGAGTTGGACTTGGTTTAGACATTGGGTGACTTCTTCTGTGGTTTTTTCCATCAATCATGTCCTCATAGAAAGGCAGCACATGGGTTAGTCGGGTTGTGTCGTTGGATTGTTTAACTGATAGAGCATCATCTCTCAGACGAGTGTCATTTGGGATGACTCGGCCCTTGGAGTATTATTCAGGTGGTTTTATTTAGAACCTAGAGTAGGAATATATCATTGGTGATGAGTATGGAAACTTATGTGGCTTGGTGTCTGATAAGAGTATATCTAAGTGATATCTGGTTTTTCCTTACAATGTGATCACTTCCTCATTGACACACCTGGTGGTATGAGCTGACTAGTCATGTTTATCCGAGGATGGTCTCCATATGGATTTCCTCTCTCTTTTGTGTTACATGTGTCTGGGTTGAGCGGGCTATTGAATTTTAGTTTCTCCATTTATTTTGGAGTCCTATTGGGTATCTTTATACTCACACCTGCACGGGCATTTCTCGCACATGTCTTGTGTCTAGTAAAACCATAGGCCTTTCAACATAGCCCCAGGAGGACCCAAAGTAGATGAAGCTTAGTGAGATAGACCGACTGGGGTGTTTACTAGAGTAGGGCCAAGTATTTTTCTTGTTGGTTCATTTGGCAGTGATCCCCTCCATCTAAGAAGGTTGGATTCTTTTGTAGTTTTATTTTATTGGAACCTCTATTTTCCATTTTTTATAATTTTTTTGTACTCTGGTTGGGATATTAGTATTCAAGAATTTATTTTTAATTTTTATATGTCTCTACACTATTTCATGGAGGTTTATGTGGGTATGTGTATACATGTACGATAGGTTAAGGCCTCCCATGTGTGATAGCATACTCAGCGCTAGTCGCCATCCCCTATCCTATTGGAGGCAGGCTTGGGGAGTCGCGGTTCGGGCCCCATTGGGTCAGGTCATGATAGATTGGTATCATAGAAGGTTCCACCTTTGGGACCCTAGAGTTTATTTGGTCTAATTATTATCTTGGTTTGGTTTTCATATCAAATAGTGTAAGAGTGCTTCGAGTTCGGCTTTCAGGATAGGGAATCTAGTGTTGGTGTAGTGGTTGACATATTCATTCCTCAGGACTCTGATAACCTGCCTTTTGAATCAAGATATTAAGACCCCAGTCATAAGTAAATAATGGTACATGCATCATATAAGACTGGGTGTTGGGTTTTCCTTATCCTTCTTGAGTTATCTCCCTAGATATACTCTTTGATTGTGGTGTGTCTTGATGTTATTTCAGGATTCCTTAAAAATGATAGCTATCTAGGGCTCTGTGGTGGGATTGTGGTGATGATATTTCCTAATTAGAGGCTTCAGTGTAGGGAACTGGTTTTGAGATGAGACCTCTAAGTGGTCCGCTAGTTGATCCACCACCTGTTGAGCCACAAGTTGTGCCAACAGAACAGGACGAGAATGTATACAGGCTAAGTGTGCTACACTTATAATAGTGGTAGTGAACTCTGAGGTTATGGGGTGACCCATACCCTCTAAGAAGATGATGAATGTCCCACTGTAGTGACGTGTGTTTTCTATCTTATTAGTAGACCTATCGATCAGATGGTGGTCTTATCGGCGAGCCTTTTTTAGGGTTCGGTCGGGCACTGATGGAGTTTTCTATTGTAAACCCAATATAAGGAGATACTCTCTTAGGAATATTTTGAAAGGATCTTCAAGGAGGATTTTTATATGGCCATGCTAAGGTTGATGCATATCCAGGAGCATCTACAGCTTTGGTGGGAGAGCAGGACTGTGGCAGAGTACTTGGCACTATATATAGACTTGTCTCATTACACCCAAGATATGGTTTGGGATATGTTCTTCTAAGCGAAAACCTTCAAGAAGGTATTATTCTAGGATATTGGTGTTTTGATGGTGTTGTTGTTTATTCCCACCTATGATGGTGTGTTGGAGTGGGTCATGGTGGTGGTGATCTTTTTGGAATATCATACTCTAACTGTCAGTACAAGGCACACGAGAGCTAAAACCTAAGAAAGTCATTCAGTAGTTGGTCTTTGATAGTAGGATCAGGGGTTCAGGCATGATTGATGTCTTAGGAGGCGACCAAAGGAGGGAGGATCTGAGGCATGGGGCTCATAGGCCGGTTTTGGTCAATCGCAGGAGATGGAGTGTTCTGCTTGGGATGGTCAGGAACAAATTACAAGATATTCTCTGACCCATCATGCTTCATAGAGAGATACTGTTGATAGACCACCTTGGCATAGGCATTTTTTCGAGTACGGAGGTCCTCATAGTGGCGAACATTGAAGAGGAGTGGGTGTAACAGCAGGAGGTGGTATATGGTACAAGTATCTACCACCACCCCTAGGGGTGCATGACAGGCTTGGAGAGTTGGAGAACAGGGGTGGGGACAACTACAGGTCATAGATGTCACTGACCCTAAGGATCTAAGGATGAATATAGGTACACTATGTTTTCTTTCTACTATCAGAAATAGTTTTTAGGTATGCTTTCATTTCTATTTCATGCCCTTGGTTTATTTTGAGTGACATGGGGTGTCGGTAAGACCCTGTGTTGGTTTTTCCATTGTATCTCTGAATGCATGAGGAAGAGGACTCATTTCCCCACCAAGAAGTTTTTTATGCAAGTAAAACCATGTGGCTGAGTTAGTTCTTCCCAAAGAAAATAGTTTCAAGGAATGGTGGATGATTCCCTCTTACTTGTGTGTTCGAAGTGGGGTTGTGTGTTGGGAAGTTTTCATGAAGGGCTTGGTAAGACCTAGGGTGTGCTCTTGGGCAGCCATGTTTTGTTTGTTTATACCCTCATGTGTTCTACATTAGAATGGTATGTGGGTCCCTTTAGGAGGCCGTGGTGCATTTTGATGTGACATTGGACTCATAAGAATGAGGTATAGTTTCCCCACTAAGAAATTTAATTGAGATACTATGAGAAACCATGTGGGAGAGTCAATGCCACCCAAAGAAGACAGTATCAAGATGTGGTGGATGATTCCCTTTCACTTATGTGTCTTGAGTTGGTTTGTCGGTCTCTGCATCAGGTTAGTGATGTGGTCTACCACTAGACCCCATTACTATGAGAGGCCAGGCACTTGGTGTTTCCCACCTATCACTGTTGCAGAGACATTTACCTTGTTGCACGATGTCTTCTTGGGATAAGATGTACTTGGGTGTGGTATCCCTTGTGGTTACCCTAGGTGTGTTCTTGTCGGCAGCACAAGAACCCTTGTTGGATTAGTGGTGGTTTTTCACGAACTTTTTCATTAGGGAGACCCATTTGAGAGTCCAGTTTATTTGCATCATGCCTAGACTTTACATTTTCAGGATGAAAATCTTTAAATTGGGGAAGATGTAGTGACTTGGGCTTTGCCTTTAAATATTTTAAAATATTTCTGCATATATTTCTAGAGTTAGGTGTTGAGACGATGTATAATTCTATGACCCAGTGTGACCAGAATTAATTTTAAAAAAAGTAATTATTTTTATACTATGAATGCATAGGAAATGGTTTATCTCTTAAAGGGTAGCTTGGATCAGAAAACTGAGGCAATGACTGAGTCCAAAGTGTTTCATTTACCCTAAGTAGGGTATAACCATTCTGAAGGCATGCCATCTGTGCAAAATGTTATTGAGGGAATTTTATAAAATAAATAAATTTATTTATTTTGGGACGTTGGATTAAATAACTTACTATTAGATTCTCAGATCAAATTTCTGAGATCATGGTAGAGTTTAGAATGTCTTGTTTATCCTAAGCGCAATATAAACTATGACGGTGTCAGGTGTCGGGTCGGAGGAATGTTGTAAGTGGGGTGTTAAATAAAGTATATTGTTTTAATAAAATTAAAACAATATTTCTTAATTCCCTTATCATGTTTTCTACTTATTACAGAGGAGTAGTCCCCTCGCTCTCTTTCTTTGGCAATGGACAACCCATCAAAATCAATGAAACAAAGCACTATCAGTCTTAGATCTTCGTAGTGGACGCTCTTGTATTATGTAGCAGCAACTTTGGAACACTGATTTGACCTTGAGTATTTTGTGTTTCACCTTGAGGAAGGAATTTTTGTGTTTAAATCTCTTCCCTCTTTATTTGTGAATCGTTTTGTTCGAATCATCAATAGATCTTCAAGCGGAGTAAGTGTTAGTGTTTATCGGGTCCCAAGGATCCCAGATCCAGTCTTAGATTACTTTTCTAACCACTAGAGTGGTCCGGGTGGTCCATCGAAGGTGGAGGTAGCACGGATCCAATGATATGGCTCTGGTACGGTGGTGGCACAGTAGGTTCTGGTGGTGCGAGCGGTGGAGGCCGCTAGGTGGCACGACAGAAGTTGTGGGGTGGTGCGGCGGTGCGAATAGATAGAGGGTCGAACCGGAGGGTCGAGGAGGTTGGTCCATAGGCTGATGCAGAAGGTTCAAGCTGAGTCAGTGGGGCTGTGGGCTCGGGTAGCTGGGCCAGCAGAAGTGGGCCTGACTAGCCAGAATTGGTCGGGGAAGCTTTAAAACCACATAACTCTCAAACCGGGTGTCTGATTGATATGTTGTCTATGACCAAAAATTCCTCTGATTAAGACATATTTTTTAGAAAATTTCAGGATTTTTAATTCTTGATTTTGTGTCTTAGTTTCAAAAACTCATATGTTTAATAAAAGTAGTGTAATTATTATTATTTTGGAGTTTCTTGTATTAGACATATCCCCTACATCTAAGGTTCGTTTGTTTCCCCATCAGTGGTGTTGTTACCCTGAGTTTAGTGTGGATGTTTCATGAAAAAAATTTGGTGATCAATCTAAAGCTGAGGAGTGGGCCCCATGAGGTCCAGTTTGGTCATTTGTAGTGAAATGTGACTTTTTCACCAGGTGTCCATTTTGGGTGTGTAAATAGTTTATCTTGTGTGTTTTTTGCATAGAATTTTATGGTAGCCATGTTTTTCACCTATGAGTCATGGTGTGTTGGTGATTGTTTTTGGTTTCCTTGGATCAGCGACGCCTTTACCACCAGGGTTGAGTGGGTCCCCCTGGTCCCTATTTTTTATGTTTTGATCAGCTGGGTTGAGTGGGCACCCCTGGTCCTTTGGCTATGAGGTATTTCAGTATCATGTCCCCCTCACAATACTCTGACCCCTCTTCGGATACTATGAGGGTTTTTTGGTACCATGTCCTCTTAATTGGACTGTTAACCCTCTTCATCTACTATACGTACGTGCAGCATGGGTTCCCCACTATCTATTGGGAGTTGTCTTACCCCTATTTGACAGCAGACTTAGTAGATTTGGCTCATGTATCATCCCAATAGGCATGATACGATCCTCACATCTCTATGTGTTTTCGTGGTAGGGTTTTTTGTGTTTGGGTGACCAATATTTACCTGGGAACTGATCCTCTACCCAAGATGTTCTGGTAGGGTATAGAGCCCCAAGTAAACCCAAGGCACAGACTCTTTATCTGGGTATCAAGATTCATTTCATCTATGATGTATCAGTACATTTTCCTTGGAGGAGTTCTCAAAATCACCATAACTAAAACTACATAGTCATTGATTATATTCTAAGTGAGTTGTTAAAGATTCGGTTTGTTGTGTGGGACCCCTTTCTGTGTTCAGTGGTTCCGTATAGGGTTTAGTGTCCCCTAGAAAACCTTGGTTGTGGTCCCCTACATAAGGAGTTGGTTTTGGTGTATTAAATGGGTGACTTCTTCCACGACATTATCCTTCGAGTGTGTCCTCTTGGATAGACACCACCAGGGTTGGTAGGGTTTTGGAATTGGTTCATTTTACTCATAGAGTGGAATATCTCAGATGAGTTTCATCTTCGATGACTCGGGCCTTGGAGTGTGCTTCTAAGGGTTTGATTAAGATTCTCAAATAGGTTCATGTCACTAGTGATGAGGTCGGAACCTCATAAGTCTTGGTTTACAAGATGAGTATATCTGGGTGATTTTTGGGATTCCCTTATGGTGTTGTCACTTCTTCATTAACACACTCGGTGGTATGAGTTGACTAGTCATGTTTAGCTAAGTATGTTCTTAAGATAGAGTTTCTCTCTCATTTGGGTTCCCTCTATCCGTGTTGAGAAGACTATTTCCTTTCAGTTGCTCACTTTCTTTGGGGGTTTTTGGGGTGCCTACTGAGTATCTTTATACTCACCCATGCATGGGAATTTCCATCACATGTCGGGTGTCTTATGCAGACTATAGGCCTTTTTATGGAGTCCTAAAAGGACCCAGAGCTGGCATTGGTTTGTGAGCTAACTGACTGGGGTGTTTATCAGAGTAGGGTTGAGGAGTTTTTTGAGGGGTTCATTTGACAGTGCTCCCCTCCCTCAGAACAAGTTTGATGCTTTTGCAATTTTCTTTTAGTGGGACTTTTTTCCTTTTTTACTTTCACTATAATTTGGTTGGGGTAGATTTATGCGCGCATTTGATTTTAGTTTTTATATATCTCTACACTATTTCATTGAGGTGTATGTGGGTGCGTGTGTATAAGTACAATAGGTTAAGGCCTTCCATATGTGTGATAGCCTTCTCGGTGCTAGTCTCCAGCCCCTGGGCTATTGGAGGTTGGCATGGGGAGTTTCATCTTAATAGTCGTTGGGTTGGGTCATGACACATAACATAGAAAACAGGATAGATCATATTTCTGAAGCGTAAGAGATCTTAGTGATTCTGTCTATCCTAGTGTGTTTAAGGATACATGTTCATTTAAAGATTAATACCATGTGACACTATAGTCAATTCTATCTTATATTGTTCCATACTGAATATATTGATTTTTGGGTCATTTTATTTACTAAAATTTTGTCAAAACATCGTCCTTGATCTATCACAAGTGATCTTGATCCCTTGAATCCAGGTTGGTTCACCTACATTCTTTTTTATGAAGCACTTCCTCATCCATGCTTTAACCTCTTGTAAGACTGGTATCTCATTTATAATTACAAATATATAATCAATATATACTACTATAAAAATGACCATACTCCCACTAAAGAAATTAAAACACATGCCTCACACACATTCTTAATGAAACTAAGTTATTTGATAGCTTCATTGAACCAAATGTTCCATGACCTGGATTCTTTCTTTAATCGATAATTGGATCTCTTAAACATTCATACTTTTTTATAATTTCTTAATGTTTTAAATTATTTTGGTTATTTCATTTACACATATTCTTGAACATTCCCATTATGGAAAGAAGTTTTGAAATCCATCTTCTGAATCTTGTAGTCATGTAAAACTGTTATAGTAATTATAATTTTAATGGATTTAAACATGGAAACTAAATAAATGGTTTCATCATAGTCAATTCCCTAACATTATATAAAACTTTTTTCAATTGTTAATTCTTTATAGGTACTAAACTATCCTTCCATGGCCATATTTCTCTTAAATACAAATTTACACCCAATAGGATTTTCATCAATTGGTAGATCAATCAAAACCCAAATTCGGTTCTGATACATAGAATCCTTCTCATAATTCATAGATTATTTCCCTTTTGTAACATATTATCCCTCTACCAACTCTTTATAGGATAGTGGTTCATTATTTTTAACCAATAATGAGTCATCATCTTCTAGGACTAGATAACCATATCATTACGGTTCTCTAACCCCTATGGTGCTCCTATGTAGTACTTTTGCTTCAAGAATGACTTCTTCTAAAGGACAAATGGAATTTTTTACTGTATCAAATATTTTGTATCTTAAGCCTAAACTTTATAAAATTTGATATTTCTCCCACTCTCATTCATGAGGATGTGTTCCCTCTCAAGGAATATATATTTCCTATAAACTATAACCCAAATATCTAAGGGATCATAAAGGTAGTATCCTCTCATTTCTTAAGGGTAACCTATAATGATACACTCCATGCACTAAAGTGAAAACTTGTTTCATGAGATAACCTTGAAAAACACTTCACGCCCCATGAATTAATATGTGGTAGAAAGTGTAACAGCCCAAGATTCTATGGTACATTTCATTTTGAATAATGCAATAGCTTGCATTGTACGCAACTTCAAGATTCTAACATATCACGACCAATCAAACTAGCCGTTATGTATAGTAATACCCACTTTTTGAGACTTTATAAATTTTATCATTCATAATGGAATAAATTTTTGGGTTCGTTATATCTAAATTATCTTAGGGTAAATTTTTCTTATTTTCCTGAAAACATTCAGTTTTTTATGAATAGTGAAAAATACTAAATTTTAATTAAAAACAACTTTTTTAATAAAAATAATTTATAGTGCTAAATTATATTATTGGGTTCGTTTTAAGTATAATTAGATTATATTTTTACCATTTGATTCAATTTTGGTCGTTGGACATAATTTCACATTTAAACCAAACATAAGCAACTGTCAATCTTTTGATAGCTATTATTTCTTAAAAACACGCTTTTTGTTTTGACAACTGGAATAAATTTCTGCCACTTCTATGTTTTGAATTTAGAAAAATGGATTCCATATTTACAATCAGGAGGTCAAAATTATGTAAATAGGTAACTTTTATTATTAGACATTTTGAATAACTATTTCGGTAAATATTGTATTTACCATGGTTAAAGTGTAAATCTGATAAATAAGGGTAAAAAATTATATTATAATAATATTAAAATTATGCTAACACGTGTCCTAACCCTATTTTCTAATACATGTCCGACCATGGACATCCTTTGGTCGATTTTCGGACCCCATGGTGCCACTTTTAAGTGATATTGACACCTTATATTAATTAAGTTAAAGTAAATACAAAAATGACATAAGCATATATCTTTTAGTGAAACAATTTTTACATAGGGTTATATATGTTATATCTTAGACTATAAATATAAATTAGAAATGTAAAACTATTTCCTACATTATGGTATTTTATTTATAATTTTTATTCATTTTATAAATTAATTTATTTATGACACAATGATGATGCTGTATTTTCCTTATTAATGAAAGAATCAAATAAATGGTATTATATATTTTAAAATCAAAATAATTTGAAAGTTTTGATGCCATAAACGAATTTTCTAGGTTAATGGGACATGTTAGAATTGATTAAATGAATTATTTTATGTAATAATTCTATAAAGAATTTACCAAAAACAAAATATAAAACAGTTTTAAAATTGACATAAAAGAGTTTTTAAAACAAATATTATATTATTAATTGATATTCTATTACTGAAAATCTAAGGTTTGTAAAATGTCTTTAGTAATATTATAAATTTTATTAATGGACCACTTGACATTCTCTTGGATGTTTATAGTAATTTTATTAACCATATAATATAAAAATACAAAGAGACATGGTAAATGTCAAACTAATTATCTAAACGTTAAATCTAAAAGATAAAGTTAATATAGTGACCCAAAACTATCTAAAACCTATTGGTTGAGTGGTTTTCAACCCATAACCACCTTATAATTTATATAATTTATTTTCTATCCATTATATACTGAAAATGATTTTATTATAAAATAATATTTCTAGCTTTTCTTAAGGTGCCCCTCACCCCTCTTATAAAAGGACACTTCCCATTATCTCAAATTCACACCTTCAAAGCCGTTTGGATTGACCAAACCCTACCAAAATATCCTTCCAACTGTCATAAATTCATATTATATTCCTCACTTTAGTCAGAAATCTATCCTATGGAGCCCTTTTGCATAAATCCAAAGGAAGAACTCGAAGAAGAGGTAAATATTTCATCACCTTTTTCAAGTTCCTTTCTTCTTACACTTCTTTTTTCATGGTTGTTTCCTTTCTAAAATAATAACTCTAGTATCTTATATATACTGTGATTTTATTATAAATATGGTATAAACATATTCATTATTCTATCCATCCTTTGAATGACATGTCACCATACGTGTTTACGTACGGATTACGGTCTCCACGTCGTGGGGTAGTTGTTATTCAATACATTACTATTTGGATGCGTATAATAATGATGTATAATTGATTTAAATAATATATATAACAAGATAATTATTCTGTATATATGATATATCATCAAATTATATATTAATTTAATATGAAAATAATAAAATTTTCGCACGTGCGTACGTACGAATTACCGTCTCAACGGACACGATGAGATTCATTCCCCATCGTATCCATTCAAGCCCAATTTTCATTTTATGATTAAAAATAAGTTTTAAAGACATAATATAATTATTAATATTAATAAGATACATACTATCCATAACAAACATTACTTATGTAACAAATCATATAAAGGAAAACGAATTAGTTAACACCCGAAATGATGATAATACTAAAATATTATTAAGAAAGAAATATCAAAAGATCATATATGATATCATATTAATGTATATAGTTATTGAATAATTTAATAACAATTACTTCACCATTACATATGAGGTTAACCTACCCTCGACCAACGAAAATTACAAGGTAAGGGTTAATTCTACAATCTTTTTATTCTCCGAGGTTGTTTTTACGTAAGTATCTACTGGGACCTCTTTATCATCCTCATCCATGTTTCTCAAAAATGTATTTCAAAAAAAATTACTATTTACTAGATAATTATTTGAAGTCATTTATACCCTTATTTGAACTTATATGTTTTGAATGGAATCTTTCAGTCATTTTCCAATCAAGTTACTTTAAGACCTTTTCGAAAAAATGAAGGTAAGAATGTTTTTTTAACTTATACAGTGGGTGCAGTTATTCTCCGTCGTTATAACACCGACAAAGATTTTGTTACAAGATTATAAGAATATTTTCAAAATAAATGTTTTCTTTTATAATTATGTAACTTTAAATGATTTCAAAAAAAGAAAGAGATATTTCTCTCAAATAGTTTTGATTTCATCTATGTCAACATCCTTTGATGGATTTTATACTTGTTTGAAGTCGATTCATTATGATACCAAAATTCCATATTGTATTGAATGTTTTGAAATATTTTTGACTATGGATGTGTTATTTTTATACCATTCATGGTTTATGGTTAAAGTATTGACATTTTGTATGCTAGTTTTAATACGAATTTTTATGATATATTTAAACCTTTTCATATGAGGAATGTATTGGACTTAGTAAGTGACGGGTAGAGCCTGCTACAGATCCTCGATGCATCGGTAGGTCTCATAAAACAACTAGATGTGGAATTGGTCGTGGCCTTTCCCAATTTGATATATGGTTCTGGCTGAGGCCTTAATCATTTTTAGACGTCTTGGTCGAGCCCGTGACAAAATGTTTCAGAATGTCTGGAATTATACATTCCCTCATTATGAAAATAATATTGATGGTTCGTGTGGTCATTCGACTAGTAGAATACCCAATATTATGTTTTATTATGGAATTATTCACTCATCTCATATTCCTACCATAAAATTATTCATGTTTATTATTGGTAATGGAATGTGGTTTCAATTATTCACAATGCTTAATAATTACGTTATCTTCCAATGTATTGTTTACCCTTAATGAGTGTTTGACCTCACCCCTTTCTCATGTTTTATTTTCACAGGATATGAAGAAGTTAGTTATGAGTGACTAGAAGGTATAATCTAGGAGGCTTGGATGTTTCTAATTGAATAAATTCATGTTGTATTTCTTTTCAAGTTGTAAAGTTAAACTTATGAATGAATCTTGTTTCAAATAATACTAAACTGATTTGTCTTCCGAGACATGATTTCCATGTGGTCATTCCTATGTTAGGTAATAATGCACTGAATCTAGGTAACTAGGGTTGGGGAATTACAGTTGGTATCAGAGGATGTTTAGTACAAACCCTGGAAACTAGATTTAGATAAACTCTGATAAGAGCACATATCCATAAGATAGACTTTGAGGATTAGTATAGAAGAACTTCCTATAATTTTGGTACTGTAAAGATTTTGTAATTTTTACATGATTTACATCCCTATATGGATACAAGTAGGTAGAGACGGCTCTGGAACAGATGTACCTAAGGGTAATACCCGAAAACAATGCTTTGATCTAGACTCGAACGGGAACTGGTGCACGACAACGGGCCTTGCTGCACTCTTGGTTACGAAACTCCCGAGGGATATGCTTAGGATAATTCTCATTTTATTTACAAACTATTATGAAGGGTTTATGAGTATATACTTCCTCAATGAAAACATTTGTATGATTATGGATTATATCCATGAACTGTTCAATTTATGTTAAGTGTTTTACAAGTTTGGATTTATGTATTGCAATTCATAAACTAATAAAGTGTATGTAATTGTTTAGAAATAGTCTCAAGTGGAAGGAATGGAAACCATATGAATGCATGTACTCCATGTATGGATTTCAATCTTGATCAAGATAATTATAGCGGATATGGTGATACAACTGGTGCTGATCAGCTTATCACCATACTGGAACAACTCACACAAGTTATGAATAATAACCTTACCCATATAGAGCACCCTGATCCACAATGCGGATGTTCAATGTTAGACTGCTTCATTATGAAACAACAACCAACATTCAATGAGGGTAAAAATCCATTAGTATCTAAGCAATGGTTAAATTCCTTAGAGAAAATATTCCACACCTTGGGGAGTAGCGAAACGGAAAAATCTATCATGGCAGTTTACCGCCTCACTGGAGATGCTGATCAATGGTGGTCATTGATTCATAACACAAAGGAAGATGATGAAGTTTCAAATATGGAATGAAGGGTGTTTAAAGAAATTTTCATAGAAAAATAATTTCCTCATGACCATTGAGCACATATGGAAAGACAATTTTTGAGTCTAAGGAAAAAAGAGAATGAGAATATTGCAAAGTATGAAGCAAACTTTACAAGGTTTGCAAGGAATGTTGAATATTATATATGTAACCCAAGAAGTAAGATTGATCGTTTCTATGATGGGTTAAAACCATTTCTCCACCGAGCATTAGTATCACAATCATTCTTATCATACAAAGATATTGTCTCATGTGCTATCAAAATAGGAAAAAATTATCTACGTCTTATGAATTTAAAGAAAAAAAAGAGAATAAGAGATCTTTGGAACACTCTAGGAAAGTAAATAAAGAAACAGGGAAGAAGGGAAGAATTGAATTTCCACCCTGTGATAATTGTGGAAAGAAGCACCCTGGTTCCATTCTAAAAGGAAAAGAAGTATGCTATAAATGTGGACAGAAAGGCCATCTTGCTGGTGATTGTAAGGGAAATAAAGACGCTACCAATTTTAAATGCTACAATTTCATGGATATGGGCCATTATGAAAATGAATTTTCTATGTGTCAGGGAAACATACCACAAAAAGGTTAAGGGATCAAGTCCAAGCATGTGTGATCACTGCTGCTGAGGTTGAAGCCCTGAATAACATGGTGGCAGGTAATTTAATGGTTTCCTCATGTTTAGCCAATGATTTAATTGATTCTGGATCATCGCGTTGTTTCATATCTTCCCAGTTTGCTATGAAAATTAGATATTCCCAATTTGATTTAACAAGGGAGTTTTCAGTCAAAACTCCTAAGGGAAGTATCATTGCTACAATGTTTTGTGAATCAGTTCCCATTAGGGTATATAAATGTTCTTTATCTGCTGATCTCACCATCATACCCATGATTGATTTTGATATAATCCTTGGTATGGATTGGATTTCGGACCATGATACAATAAATTATTTTTTGAAGAAGGAGGTTATGATTTTTATTACGATGATAAAGAACGCCTTATCTTTTGAGAAGAAATGTCACCACTTCATTCATAACTAGATACCCCCCCCCAGTAGCTCAACTAAATTGAATTATTGGAGAAGAATAGAATGAAATAACTGTAGGTGAGGAAAAGTTTCATGACCCAACCCTACCGGTCTCGAGCCACAACTACCCGAAGCCAACCTCTATAGGCTAGAGGCTATTGACAGGCGCCGAAGTCGTAACAATCTCGGGGAGGACCTTGCCTAAGTACTTGTACCCACACACACAGCTCACTCAATGCAGAAGTGCAGAGTAAAAAGGAAACCAAAGTACGCACTACAATATCCCAACCAAAAAGAATGCGTCGACCACTAAAAACAGAACAAGTAAAGTGCTGAAAAGTGGATTGACAGTTAAACTGAACAGTAAAGGGAAAAACATGCGCCCAACTAGAAAGGAGTCACAACCCAACAATAGGTAAACAAAAGTAAAAAGCTGGAGAGTCTCACACCTGAAAGTCTTACTACAACCATTGAACGTTGCCCAAGCTACTATGTCCTTTATGCTACTCTATAGTCTCGATCGACCTGTCTATCATCTGCAAGGGCACACCAAGTGCTGGCAAAGCCCAAGCAGGGGTGAGTATAAAGATACTCAGTAGGATTCCATGAATGATCAAGGGAGAGACAAAGGTGGTACTAAAAAGGTGAGCAGTAGATAGAACAATGAACAGTGTAAGAGTACGATAGAGAGACTGTAGATCAACCCAACAAAAAAAAGGAAGTAGACTCATCCAAACCAAGAGGAGCTAGACATAGAAATCACATGGCATACCCCATGCATCTTCGCCCCTCCTAGAAGGAGAATAACTGAACCCAAGGAGTGGGAAGAAAAGTAGAATTTATATATATATATTCTCAACAAGAAACTCTAATGAGGGTGCAAGGGGATCTCTATCTCCATGTTCAACCCATGAAAAGTCGCCAATAGTTCTAAGGATATCCATCACTGATGCCCAACAGTCCTGCAATCAAAGTTGTCTCGTAGCTAAACCATACAACCAAGGGTCCCACTCTAGTAATCATGGTGAAAATTTACCGACTATCCTCATAAAAAGGGCTGAGTATGAAAGAATTCATCAGCTAACCCACTGCCTAGCCCAGCTGGAGGGTAATCCCTAAGTGGTTGTCGGGTAACCCACTGCCTAGCCCAGCAGGAGGGTAAACCCTAAGGTCAATGTGTAACCCACTGCCTAGCCCCGATAGAGGGTAAACCCTATGGTCAATGGGTAACCCACTACCCAGCCCCGCTAGAGGGTAAACCCTGATACGATTGTGGTTAACCCACTACGCAGCCCCACTGGAAGGTAAACCCAAAACTGGTATGATAACTCAGCACTGCATGTGCCATCACTGTGGGTCACTAACATCGCTACCATGCGTTGGTTTAGAGTGCTTCAAAAGAACCTCCGAAAAATTCCATTTCAAGTTTACACATTTTATGAGATCTCGAATAAGGCTCTGAACACCCAAATAGATTACACCATTGTAAACCCCATGGAAAAACACGCAAGATAGACTATCTATTTGCTTGAAACGGACTCCGATGAATTTTTTTTAACACTGCTTTATTACCATATGGAATCTCATGGGGACCAAACCTCGGCCCCAGAAAAGTTCATGTGAACTATGCCATTGCGATGCTCTCAGAAAAACATGCCAAATCGACTATTCATTCGCCACGAATAGACGTCTGATGGAAAAGTCTCATTACGCTGCACACAGCCTAAAAGATGGCCCATGGGGCCCACGCATTAACTCCAGAATCAATGACTAAAACCACCTTGGTCTACTTCTTCACAACTCTAGGGTAACAATTCTACTAACAGCACCTAAAATGGACTCCGTATGTGCTCGCACCCTGCGAATGACGAATCTCGGCAAGGCGTTAAGTAACACTTAACAGCCGTGTTGCACCACCAAACTCCCATTTTGGGAATTAAAAATCACTGAGACCATCTCAAAACCTCAGTCTGGATTCGAGGATCACTTCACCGTAGACGGAACACTAATCTAACACTTGGGTTGCAAGTTAGGGGTGTTTTAACACCAATGGATGGAGACGGGGTGGGCCAGACCGGTTTGGCTGGTCCACCCCTTTAGACCGGCAGTCGGCGGCTCGGCCACCAGGACCGACCGATACACCACAGCCCATGGTTCACTACACGAGCTGCACCACTTCACTTGGACCGGCATGAGACGGTCCAGCTCTTTTCCATGGGACCCTCATTTCACGGGTCCCAGTGCGCTCCTGGGGTCACGAAGACCACGGTCTCCTGCTGCATGCCGGCCGGAAAAGTCGGCCACCCTGCTCGCCTGCGCTGACCACCGCCGCCTGGGGAGCCCGTCGCGGAGCAACCTAGGGAGCCCACACCACTATCATCACCCGCCAGACTTCCCTAGAACTGCCGGAAAACAAGATGTCTAGCCGGAAAACTTCCCGTGGCTACCCTGGATGCTTCGGGTTTCGATCCGAAAAGAGCATTGGAAATCTTGGATCGGATCATACGCATCTATGGACTTCTATCAACAAATAAACATCAATTTGACGCTATAAATTAGGCTTAAGAAAGGTGAGGGAAATTAAAATGAATATGCAACGATGTCTACCTTGCAGGGCATAGCCCGTCGCTTCACAAACGATCCGCCAGAGCTGCAATCGCCTTGGATAGGTGGGGAGAGGATCTTGATGAAGGTGGATCCTTTTTTGAGAGAGCTTCCACCATAGATATTGTAAGGAGGAAGAAGGAGGGGTAGATTTGTTTAACTTGGTGAAAAAATTAATTAAAAATTAATTAATTTTAAACACCCACCAGTAGGCCCGTACCCGTACTCTCGATGGGGTCGAGGTTAAGTCGCTCCTTGGGTAAAATCTATGTTCTGAGCGCAACGGTGGTCTCAGAATTTTAATTTAATCCTATGTTCATAAGTTATAAATTTTATGCCTCAGGCCGCAAAATTACGAAAATTCCCCTAGTGGTGTTTTCTGTAGAAGGTTCGTGTTCGTGAAAGTTATACCCCTCCTAGGGTAAATGGCATGATTCAGATTCAATGGTTCCCTTGGTTTTCCCATAGAGCAACCGTTTAGGATTTATTATGTTTATTTGAAATTTATAGTGTGAACACACTTAAAATTTAATTCCGGCCACACTAGGGCTCAGAATCACACGCTGTCTGAATGACCTGCTCTGGAATAACATCATAAAAATTTCAAAGTCTTACAGGCTCAAAAACCGGGTTCATACATCATTCCCTCCTTCATGTTTTTCATCCCTGAAAAACAAAACTACAAAAACAACTTGGGATATTGAGCCCGCATCTAGATCTCTTGTTCCCAGTGCTCTCATGCACCTTCTCATGCCGCCACAGCACACTAACCAAAAGAATGGTCCGTCCACGCAGAGTCTCCTCCTACCGGTCCTTAATTTCTACCAGGTGCTCCACAATGGTGGCTCCATCCCCAATGTTCAGATCTCCCCAATCGATGATGTGTGTGGGGTCGTGCATGTATTTCCTCAGCTAAAACACATGGAAGACGTCATCCACCCTCTCTAGCTGTGGGGAAGAGCAAGACGGTAGAAAACCTCACCAACCCTGTCGACGATCTCAAAGGGCCCAATGAACCTCGGGGATAGATTGGCTCCCCAGCCGAACCTCCAGGTTCCATGCTACGGGGAGACTCTAAAAAAGACATGGTCCCCCTAGTCGATCTGTAAAGGCCTATGATGAAGGTTTGCGTAATACTTCTGCCTAATCTGATCTATCCTCATCCACTCACGAATGACCTGCACCTTCTCCACTGTCGCCCGCTCCAACTCTAGGACCATGAGGAAAGTCTCCCCAACCTACGTCCAGCACATCGGTGACCTGCAGTATCTCCCGTAGTGGGCCTCAAAAGGTGTCATGATAATAGTAGAGTGGTAACTATTTTTATATGTGGACTCCACCAAGGGAAGGTTATCCACCCAGCTTAGGAAAAAGTCTAACATGCACGCCCTGAGCATATCCTCCAACACGTGGATAGTGTGCTCCGTCTGCCCATCCGTCTAGGGGTGAAAAGCTGTACACATCTGCAGCTAATTCCTGAATGCCTCTTGCAGGCCTCTCCACAATCGTGACGTAAATCATACATCACGGTCAGAGACAATCATCAAGGGTACTCCATGAAGTTGTATGATCTCTTGAACCAAAATCTTCCCTAGACTCTCCACCGAGCTCTGCTCCCTGATGGAAAACAAGTGTGCCGACTTCGTGAGTCGGTACACTATCACCCAAATGGAATCATGGACCTTCGTTGTTCGTGGAAGCCCTGTGATGAAGTCCTTAGATATTCCATCCCACTTCCACTCCAAGATATCAAGGGGTTACAACAACCCTGGCGGAACCTGATGCTCTACGTTCACCTGCTGACAGGTAAGACACCGATAAATGAACTCTGATACGTTTTGCTTCATGCTAGAACCCAAAATTTCCACTGAAGGTCTCTCTACATCTTCCCCACACCAGGATGTATAGCCAAGGGATATGTGTGGAATTCCCGCATCACCTCCTCCCGCATCTCCACTGGTACTACAGCTCACACCTGGAATAGGATCTCATGATTCCCTTCTTCAGAATACCCATCGGGTGCGCCGCTCATGGATATATGATCATGCAGTACCGCACTGTCGATATCCCCCAGCTAGGACTCTCTCACATGCTCAAGGAGTAAAGGAGTCAGCATCATCGACTACAGAAAAGTCGTACCCTCATGCTCTACCAAGGTCAGATGTAGGGAAGCCAACTTCTCTAAAGCTTCCTACACTAGATGAGCCAGAGACTTCCTGCTAAGGGCATTTGATACAACGTTGCATTTCCTTGGAGTGTAGACTATCTAAAAATCATAGTCTTGAAAAAACATCAGCCAGCGCATCTACCTCAGATTCAGATCCCTCTGAGTGAAGATGAACTTGAGGCTCTGGTGGTCTGAGTAGACCACAAAACGCTCACCCAGAAGGTAGTGTCTCCCTAACCTCAAGGTGAAGACCACCACTGCCAGCTCCAAATCATGAGTCATATAATTCTGCTCATGGGGCCTCAACTCCTTAGACCCATATGGAATTACTGCCTGATGGTCCATTAGCATGCACCTGAGACCATCTATTGAAGAGTTGCAGTATACCACGAACTCAACGCCTTCCTCTAGAACCCTCAACACTGAACCACTAGTCAGCCTCTGCCTCAACTAATCGAAGGCCTTTTGGAACTGATCAGTCCAAGTGAACGGTTTCCCCTTCCGTGATAATGCGTTCAAAGGGGTAGCAATCATGGAAAGTCTTCCATGAACCTCCTGTAGTACCCTGCCAAACCAAGGAATCTCCGCACCTCAAATGCATTCTTGGGTGGATCCCAAGAAAGCACGACATTAATCATTGTTGGATCTACGACTAAACCATGTTCAAAAATGACATGACCCAGAATGTGAATCTCATGAATCCAGAACATGAACTTCAAGAGCTTCCCATATAGCTGGTGCTCCCGGAGTATGTCTAGGACCATCTTCAAATGATCTATGTGCTCATCCTCTGTTGCATAGTAGATGAGTATGTTGTCAATAAAGATGACCACAAACCGATCCAAGTACGGCTAGAAGATCTGGTTCATCAATTCCATGAAAACGGTTGGGGCATTCTTCACGCCAAAGGGAATAACAGTAAACTCATAATGACCATAATGAAAACGGAAATCCAACTTTGAGATATCAGTCTCACGAACCCACAACTGATAGTAGATGGATCAAAGATCAATCTTGGAGAACCACTTCGCACCTATCAACTAGTCTAAGAGTTCGTCAATCCTAAGAAAATGGTACTTTTTCTTTATCATGGCCTGATTCAGGCGACGATAATCTACACAAAGTCGAAGCCTCCCACCTGCCTTCTTCACAAACAAAAACAGAGTTGCCCAATGGTACACACTGCGCCTGATGAATCCCTTCACATGAAGGTATTCCAACTGTAGATGTAGCTCTCGAAGGTCATTGGGTACCATCCAACAATCTGAACATGATATTTGGTAAGTCCTCGGCTTCAAGTCAATGAAGAACTCCATCTCTCACCTCAGAGGTAGTATCAGGATATCCTCATGAAAGATGTCCATGTAGTCTTCTACAATGGTAGGTATTTAGGTGCCTGTAGCATCTGCTGCTCCGAGAGCCATGATCACCAAATGATGAAAAAAAGGACATGGTCTTCTACTCAGATTACCCCTCTGCTCTGCCACGAGGTCTCGTTCACCGAGGATGGTGAATCTCATCCCATCAGAATGCATGCATCTAACTTGTCTGCGATTGCAGTGGATCTGGGTGTGAACCATAGAAATCCAATCCATGCCCAGGATGATGTCGTAAGGTTCCATCGTGATGACTAGTAGGTCTTATGTGAAACTCTCTCCTTCGAACGATAGTTCACACTTTCTGTAAACAAAGGTCACTAACGATTCACTTCTCGTAGGAACCACGAGGATAAGGGCAGGTGTCAGCGCCTCTACTAGGAGCTCCAAATCACATACCAAAAGCAAAGATATAAAATATTGGATGGTGAATTTTTATACTAGTACTGAAGAAAGCATACATTAAACAAAAAGAATACCTCAGGCCATCTCATGTGTTGTGGGGTCACGAACACCCATAGCCCAAAGCTTCCTGCTGACCCTACAAGAAGCTCCCTGAGCCTGGAATGTGCCGCCTGTGGGTGGTAGTGGAAGGACCTAGAAATGACACCCCCCACCTCTAGGTCCGGCCACTCTGCCTGCGCTACCTCCCTGAGGACCACCATGTCCTGGCCTACGAGATCCCAGGTCATGGTGCTGCCTCGGCCACTGTGGTGTTCCCACTGCCTACCACGGCTGCTCAGTATGCCTAGTCAGGCAGTCCCATGCTAGGTGACCCTGTCCATCATAAGCATAGCATCAGCTCTATCCCGACTTCCCCAGTGCTATACAGCGCCACTGCGGTGTACAAACCAGACCATGAGTCTTCTCACAGAAGGGTCTCCTCAACTGAGGTTCTTCTCTCTATCGTCTTCCAGCTATCGAAGACTCTGCTCTGAAGCTGTCACTGCTAGGCTCTTCTAGCTAGCATCCCTCAGCCAAGAATCACTCTGTCATGAGAACCCACACTAGAACCCCGGTATAAGTAGGGATTCATATGGTTAATACACAAGCACAGATTTCCCTATGAATACCCCACTCAAGCTTCTGGGCCCGAATGTAACTATCGAGGATCATATCCTGTGAGTAGCGTGTTAGATCGGTAAACTGGGCTGAGTAAAGCACCATGGTCATCCCCCATACTTTATCTATAGACGCTCTTGAATCTGAATGGATCATTAACAAGAGGGGGAGTACTCCTCTCGGAAGAGCTGCTGGAAGCTATCCCACATGAGAGAAGACTCATCGTGGGTCTGAGTAACCAACCCCCACCAACGCCCGATCATCCCAAGGAAAAGGATGGTAGCTAGGGATAACATCTGCTCTTCTTGTGTATATACCAACATAAAAAGTCAGTCCACGAACTCTAGCCAGCCTTCCGCTACCTAGGGATTCGAGTCCCCGCGGAACTTCTACGGTCACTGACGTTGGAAGTCTCGGAGCGCACTCAGCCTACACTCAACCTCAGCCTATGCTACCAGTACTGATCACTAATCTCTTGATGGAGGGGCTACCACAATACCATTGGGTGGAATGGGATCAGGTGAGGGTCCTTGAACTGACCCCTCATCGCTCACCAGGTCATTGTCACGAACTACAGAGGGTAACCTGGCTAGCTACTGTCATGGGTATAACGACCCATACTTTACATACACTGTTATTACTTTAGAATTAAAGCATACTTATTACTACATATAACAAAACCATTAAAGTTCCATATTGGTATAGTTTCTTTAGAAACTGGGAAACATTAACAACTGGTTCATAAATCATCTAAAATGTCTCCCTTTTATTTTATCATATCTAGAGTACCTTTTGGAATATCTTAATTAAAACCCTTCTTCCTGGCCTGGGGAAATTAAAACATACAAAAGGGTGAGCTCAAATGCTCAGTAAGGGTAAAGAAAAGAAATATCAATCATATCATATTCATAAGAACATAACATTTTGAAAATCTTAACCCGCAAAAGAGATCATAATTTCATAACATGGGATAAATCATGGTAGTGAAATGTAATCCCAATAATCATAACATGAAACTTTTTGGAATACACACATAATCATAGAGAATCATTTCTTAGTAGTCAAGACTCATTTCCAAGACTATCTTAGCGGACAAAGCCCATTTCTGAACCGAGTTCACTCCTCGTTTCAGTCCTGTTTCACTGAACCGGATTAACCTTCCATTCCAGACATGTATATCTCATGAGATATAAATATTTACCCAATGCATTGGAGGGAAATATAGGTCACACCCATCTCATAATTATACCATTCTAATGTGTTCCACAAGATCATAAATCATAGCATAACCCATGTAATAAAAATGGGTTTCTTAAACATCATGACATCATAACATAATCCATACGAGATAAAAGGACATCATAAAAATAATTCCATCATAACATAAACAAATAAATGTAAAAATAGGGATAGAAATAGAACCCCATATTATCTTATATGGAAAATAATTTTGATAAAACATTTGAACTTCAATCTTGAGGAAAATATCCTTTCTACTACAAAAACATTTTTCCTTTCTTAACATGTCATAAAATTTTAAACTGAAAGAATTTGATTAAAAATAAGCTTGAAAACTTGTAAAGTAAGCTTCATGGAAATAATGTTCTATGAAATCATAAAGATCCATTCATTCCGTTTAATTTAAAAAAATATTCTTCTCGTACTTCGGCTGAAAAAGTCAAAATGAACCTCGTACTAAAAATGAAAAATGATTCCTTTCATAGATTTTATTAAAAACTCACCAATGGGTAAAATTGGATTTAAACAATTGTAGGAGGATATAAATAATATTACATATTGAGTAAACATGGATTTGGATGATAAATATTCCCCAGTAAATTTTGAAGTATAAACAATCTCGGATAAAAATGAGATTGCGAGATTTTACCTTACCTTAGGTCCGATTTGCTTCGTAAGTAACTGGACCTCCTGTATAATGATTTAAATAATGTCATTGACTTATTACAGAATTATTCTCATTTTTATGATATCATATATGGTCATATTCTTAGAATCTTATTAGTAATATTTCATTACTACTTGTTATTCAGGTGTTTATTTCTTTTTGTTCTTATGCGTGTTTTGTCGAATAAATTCTTATTATTATTTTTAGGTTATAGATACCTCTTTTATAGAATGTTATTATTGTAAAATATATCATATTTATTCATTAAATTTATTTATATATTCATTATTCAACGAGGACAATTTAGAACAAGTCGCATCACATCGTGGAGACGGTAGGCCATAGGTACGCACGAGCGAGGATATCGTTCCCATGATCATGGAAATGTATTTAAGTGTATGTATACTATTTCAGAATCACTATCACATTAAAATAATCATATATAGTTATTATTTACACAATTATACCCATCCAAGTACGGTGGTGGTGGAAAATAGATTACACCATGACGTGGAGACGGTATTCTGTACGTACGCACGCGCGGTGATTTCATTTTCCGTAGGACGGATAGAAAGTGAAATAGGGTTGTTTCATATTTATAATAACATATCAGTATATGAGTGATACTGATGTTATTACTTCATAATGAAACAACTAAATAAGAGGATGTATGAGAAGAAATAAATTTGAAAGAATCGGTAACAAATATTACCACTTCTTTGACACACCTCTTTGAAACCTCCTCTTAGGGCACTAAAATTGGTCTTTGAAGAAGACCAAGACCTCTAGAATATTACTAGGGAAGTGTAGAAGAGAAATTCACAACTTTTTTCCGAGCTTGAAGGCTCAAAGTGGTGGAGGAGGAGAGGGAGGAGGTGCCCTTTTATAAGGGAGGAGAGGGGCACCTTAGGAAAAACATAAAATATTATTTTATAATAAAGTCATATTCGGTTTTTTATAGCTCCAAACTGATTTATTTAGAATATAATGTGGGGAGGGGTCGAAATACTCTCAACAAATGGGTTTTATACAAGGTTAGGTTACTATTGTAACCTTATCATTTTGATTTTACTCTAAGTTAAATAATTTAACTTTTACCGTGTCTTCTTGTTTTCTTACACTATATGGTTAATAAACTTACTATAACAAGCCAAAAGAACCCCAAGTGGTTTATTATTAATATATATAACCTTATTTAAGTCATTTGGCCGGATCCTAGGTTTTTAGGAATAAAATAACAATTAATAACATAATATTTGTTTTAAAAATAATTTTATGTCAATTTTGACACTATTTGGTAATTGATTTTTTTTTGAAAATCATAACATATCTATTAGTGCAATGAAAGTTGATTGAATCAATAATAACATGTCATATTAACCTATAAAATTTGTGTAACTCATAAAAAGTCTCAAATTAAATTTATTTGGGTATCCATAATATCAATTATGTTAATATTTCATTATTAAGGTAATTTTTTCATCATCATTGTGTCATAAATAAATTAAATTATCTAATGTCTAAAAATTATAAATAAAATTTCATTATGTAGGAAATATTTTCATCTTTCTAAATAATATTTATGGTTGAAATTATCTTTTTTATAACACTATATTAAAAAAATTTATTTATTAAACGTTGATTTTAACTATTTTAACTCTTCTTTAAATAAAATAATAATAAATGTCCTAATCTATACCAAGTGGACCTAAATGGTCATATTTTATTCCTAAGGTTGCTTTTGGTCGAATTAAACTTATCCAATAGAATTAGGACATGTGTTAGGGTAATAATAATATTTTTTTTACCCTTAATTAGCCTATTTACTTTTAACCGTGGTAAATAAAAGTAAAAGTTACTATTCACCAAAAATTATTTTTATCTTATTGAACCACATTTTACTCATTGATATTAATGGTGTCTCTCAGATTTTCGAAATTCCACTCACTGAAGCGGTAAAATTATTTTTTTATGTAAATATGTAAATTCTCCTAGGGGGTAGGTAAAAGACGGTGAAAAGTTCAATAAAATTTTTATAAATCTATAATTATTATAAATTAAATCCAATGAATTACATTGAACATATATAGTTATTATGTATAAGTTTTTACTTAAATAAATTTAAATAAAATAAATAATTATTTAAATAAAAAAGTTGGTTTTTAAATAGTAACCCAGTGTTTTCACTCTTCCTAAAAAATTGAAAGTTTTCAGAAAAATAACAAAAATATACCCTAGGCTAATTTCGATATTACAAATCGAAAAATGAAGTCCATTTAGAAAGATAAAATTTATAAAATTTCAAAAATTTGGTATTACTAATCATAACGGCTAGTTTATAAAATATTTTAATAACATATCGTTGTTTAGTGAAACTCTGTATTGCGTAAGATGAAAGCTATCGAGGAAGGTTTCTCTTGAATGTAACGCAATCCAAGAAAATGTTGTGTGTAGTGAAAGATTACTTTATATAACATTATACATAAAAAAATATTTCTCATAAAATCTCGGGTGTTACATTCTACCAACCTTAAACTGAATTTCTCCGTCGAAATTCGTCACTTTGTAACAAACAGATGAGGATACCTCTCCCTCATCATATCCTCAAGTTCCCATGTAGCTTCTTCTAATTGGTGGTTCCTCCATAAAACTTTCACCAAGTGAGTGGTCTTGTTCCATTGAACTTTTTTGCTACGATCCAGAATCTCTATCTGTTGTTCATCATAAGAAAGAACTTTCTCCAACGGTACAACTTCTGAGCTGAGTACATGTGAAGGATCAGGTATGTACTTTCTCAAGAGAGATACATGGAAGACATCATGAACTTAAGAGAGATTTGGTGGAAGCGCCTATCAGTAATCTACCTTCCCAACGAGGTTTAGTATTTCAAAAGGACCAATAAACTGAGGGCTTAGATTGCCCTTCTTTCAGAATCTCATAACATTCTTCCAAGGAGAAATTGGTAAGAACACTTTATCACCCACTTCAAACTCTAGGTCTTTTCTTCAGTTGTCGGAATAACTTTTTTGTCGAATCTGAGTTGCTCGTATGTGTTGTTGAATAGATCTGACATTTTCATCTATCTCATCAACAAGATCAGTTCCTAATAGCTTTCATCCCCCAACGTCATCCCAACAAGTTGGAGATCGGCATTTCTTTCCATAGAGAGCTTCATAAGTAGACATCTGAATACTGGAGTGAAAGCTATTATTATAAGAAAATTCCACCAAAGGTAGGTATTAATCCCAACCACCTTTGAAATCCATAGAGCAAGCTCTAAACATATCTTCTAGAGTTTGAATTTTTCTCTCAGACTGGCCGTCTATCTGGGGATCATAAGCAGTGCTGAAACTCAACACTGTATCTAGTGTATGCTGAAGACTTCACCAAAACTTTGAGGTAAACCTCGGATCCCGATCAGATATAATGGAAATTGGTACTCCATGAAATATTACCACTTCCTTCACATATATTCTGGAAAGATGATCCAGAGTGAAATCTTGTCTAATAACAATGAAGTGTGCTTAATTTGTAAGAAGATCATCTACGACCCAGATAGCATTATTGCATTTGGATGTTTTTGGAAGTCCAATGACAAAGTCCGTAGTGATGTTTTCCCATTTCCATTCTGGTATGGGTAATGGTTGTAACATCCCCTTAGAATTATGTATCTCAACTTCAACTTGCTGACAAACCAAGCATCGAGAGACATATTCAGCAACATCTATTTTCATGCCATCCCACCAGAAGTACTCTTTCAGGTCCCTATACATCTTCATGCTTCCAGGATGAATAGAGAATGAAGAACTATGAGCCTAATCCAGTATATCCTTCTTTAATTCTGGGATGGGAGGAACACAAACCCGATTCCTGAACCATATTATCCCATCACAATCAAGGTTGAATTTAGAAACATTTCTTACCTTCTTTTGTAACTCTACATCTTCTTTATGTGCCTCTTTAATCATTGCATGTATAGATGGTTGAACATTCATCTGATAAAGATAAGATTTTTCTCCTTCCATTGTAATTCCAAGATCCATCCTTTGTAAATCCATAAATATTGGATCTTTTGTGATCCACGTCATAGATAAGATAGCATGGTCTTGTTGACTTAATGCATCTGCCACCTTTTTTGCTTTCCTAGGGTGGTAATGAATTGAGCAGTCGTAGTCCTTAATCAGCTCCAACCATCTTCTTTGATGAATATTCATCTCCTTTTGTGTAAAAATATACTTGAAACTTTTATGATCAGTATAAATATCACACATTTCACCATAAAGATAATGCCTCCAAATCTTTAATGCAAATATTACTGCAGCTAACTCCAAATCATGAGTTGGGTAACTTTGCTCATGGATTTTCAACTATCGTGAGGCATAAGATATCACTATATCATTTTTCATGAGAACACACCCTATCCCCTTCTTGGATGCATCACTGTAGATCACAAACCATTCTCCACTACAAGGCAGTGTGAGCACAGGTGCACTGGATAACCTTCTTTTTAACTCCTTGAAATTCTCTTCACACTCCTCCGTCCAAATTAACATAACTACTTTTTGAGTCAACCTGGTGATTGTATTAGATAATCATGAAAAATATTTCACAAAATGTTGGTAATATCCATCCGAACCAAGAAAACTTCATATCTCAGTTACTGTTTTTGGTCTCGACCATCTCTCGATAACCTCTGCTTTTTCTGGATCAACATATATCCCCTCTTTTGATATTATATGACCCAAAAATGAAACTTTTTAAAGCCAAAATTCACACTTGGTAAATTTGGAATAATTCTTTTCCTTTCTTAGGGTCTTTAATACAATTATCAAGTGATATTAATGTTCTTCCTTTCCCTTTGAATAGACAAAAATATCGTCTATAAAGACTACCATAAACTGATCAAGATAGTCTCTAATGACTCCATTCATTATATCCATGAAGATAGAAGGGGAATTAGTGAGACCAAATGGAATCACTATAAATTCATAGTGTTCATACCTTGTACAGAAAGCCGTATTTGGTATATCCTCCCTTTTGATCCATAATTGATGATACCCTGAATGAAGATCAATCTTGGAAATGTATTGAGCTCTGTGTAGTTGGTCAAATAAGTCATCAATGCGTGGAATAGGATATTTTTTCTTGATAGTGATATTGATAAGTTCTCGATAATCAATGTAGAGTCTCATTGATCCATCTTTCTTCTTAACAAACAGAACAGGTTCTCCCTAAGGTGATGCTCCAGGGTATATGAATCCCTTATCAAGATTCTTTTGGAGTTTCTTATTCAATTCATGCAACTCAATTTGGGCCATTATATAAGGTGTCTTTGAAATAGGAAAAGCACCAGGTACAAGTTCTATTTAAAACCCATCTTCACGATTTGGAGGAAGACACAAAAATTCCTCCAGAAAGACATCATCAAACTCTCGTGCAATGGGAATATTCTTAATCGTGAGTTTCTCACCAACCATTTGAGATAAATAACCTTCATTTAGTGGAATCAAGACCTATAAGATAGATAAATTTCCACTGTAAGGTTATGTTCATCCTTGCATCAATAGATGATCATAGATTGATCTGGAATACGAAATGTGACTTCCCTTCATTGGTAATTGATATGAGCTCTATATAAAGAAATCCAATCCATGCCAAAAATCACATCAAATTCCACTATAGGAAGGATCACATGATTTGCAACAAGCACATTCCCACAAACTTCAGTCAGAGAAGAATTATAAGCTTTTGATGCGACTGTTGTGCCATTAGGGGTTTTCACAGCTAACTCAACATCTAATTGTTGAGGTAATACGACGATACCCTTAGGAAAATCATCAGAAATAAAAGAGTGGGTGGATCTAGAATCAAATAAAACATTTTCTCCTTTATAGTGGATGGTAAGTGTAACTTTCACCACTTCATTATCGTACTCCACATCGCTGGTAGAAATTGCATGTGACTTTCCTTTGTCATTATCCTTAAGAGTTTGTTGACATCGATAATCATCAACAACCCTTGGATAAGGGAATTGATTTTCATAATTCCCAATTTCTTTGCACTTGTAACATTGAAGTGTACGAGGTGCACTCTGTGTAGCCTTTTCTTTGTTCGCATCACTAGACATCTTCTTCCCATCATTGCGGTAATAAAATGTCTGATGACCTTCTATTCCACATTTGAAACAATTACTTGTCCCTTTAAAACAACTCCCTCCATGTTTATTTCCACACGTTGAGCATAAGGGAAAACTCATCTTCTTTTTAGTGTTCTCTTTATATTTTCCTTTGAATTCCATTTTCCTCTTCTTATCAAACACATATGACTGATGGGTTACTCCAATCTCCATCTCAACCTTGAGAGCATATCAAACGATTTCCTTGTAGCTATTGAAGTCCCTTATGGCTAATGCCCTTAAAAGACTTGGGTTTAAGACACTAATGAATCAATCGGTCTTACTCTCAGGTTGGATGATAATCCCAGAAGCGTACCTTGCAAGTCTTGTAAAATTTGCTTCATAGGTACCAACCGATTCATCGTCCTTTTTCTTTAGTTCAAGAAACTATTTCTCCATATTTTTTCGAATAATATGAGGGAAGTACTTATTGAAAAATATGTTTTTGAACTCGTCCCATTCCATGGACTCAATTTCATCCCTTTGCCTCATATTCTTAATAAGATTCTACCATTGACCAGCTTAGCCTTCCTAACGATATACTGCTAAGATGACTTTATCATGTTCAGAACATTAAAGAACTGAAAATATCTTTTCAGTAGTACTGATCCATTGTTCAGCAACAAATGGATCAGTAGACCCGCTGAATGAGGGTGAACACTACCTCATGAAGGATTCAAAAGAATGTGGATCCTTCTATTACTCAATTGGATGTCCTGCATGATTCATAGATTGATAAAGTTGTGTGGGTATGGCTACAAGATTTTGCATTCCAACTCCCATAATGTTTGGTTGCTCAGGGGGAAAATCATTTCATTGCCCGTCGTATTCATCATTAACATGGTTCCTTCGGGTTCCGGTCATTTACTAAAACCAATAAGCATAGTGTGGGAAACACTAACCATAATAGGAAAACCACATAATAAAGAATAAAATTTCACAATTTAGGACTTATCATAGGTTATTCATGAACATTTCTAAAACACTAAAATTGGGTTCTATGCTTAGACTTATCCTTAGGGTTCTTACTAAGGCTTTCACATCTTAGTTTCCAATGTTTGAATATACCTATCCTCTGATACCAACTATAATGTCCCATAATTTACATACATTGTTATTACATTAGAATTGATGCATACTTATTACAACATATAACAAAACCATGAAAGGACCATATAGGTATAGTGTCTTTAGAAACTGGGAAACATAAACAACTGGTTCACAAATCATCTACACTATCTCCATTTTATTTTATCATATCTAGGGTCCCTTCTGGCATATCTTACTTAATACCCTTATTCCTGACTTGGGGAAATGAAAACATACAAAAGGGTGGGCTCAAATGCTCAGTAAGGGTAAACAAATGAAATATCAATCATATCATATTCATAAGAAGATAACATTTTGAAAATCATAACCTATAAAAGAGATCATAATATCATAACATGGGATAAATCATGATAGTGAAATGTAATCCCAATAATCATAACATTCATCATTATTGCATACACACATAATCATTGAGAATCATTTCTTAGTAGTCAATACTCATTGCCAATACTATCTTAGCGGACAAAGTCTATTTCTGAACCGAGTTCACTCCTCGTTTCAATCATGTTTTACTGAACCAGATTAACCTGCCATTCCAGAAATGTCTATCTCATGAGATATATATCTTTACCCAATGAATTGGAGGGAGATATAGGTCACACCCATCTCCTAATTATAATTTTCTTATGTGTTCCACAAGACCATAAATCATATCATAACCCATGTAATAAAAATGGGATTCTTAAACACCATGCCTTCATAACATATTCCATATAAGTTAAAATAAAATCATAAAAATAATTCGATCATAACATAAACAAATCAATGTAAAAATAGGGATAGAAACAGAACCCAATATTATCATAGATGGAAAATAATTTTGATAAAACACTTGAACTTCATTCTTGAGGAAAATATCCTTTCTACTTCAAAAACATTTTTTCCTTTCTTAACATGTTATAAAATTTTAAACTGAAAGAAGATGATTAAAAATAAACTTAAAAACTTGTAAAGTAAGGTTCATGGAAATAATGTTCTATGAAATCATAAAAATCCATTCATTCCATTTAAGTTAAAAAAATATTCTTCTCGTACTTTGGCCGAAAAATCAAAAAAGAACCTCGTACTGAAAACGACAAAATATTCCTTTAATATATTTTACTAAAAACTCACTAATGGGTAAAATTAGATTTAAAAAATTGTAGGAGGATAGAAATAATATTAAAAATTGAGGAAACATGGATGTGGATGATAAATATTCCCTAGTAAATTCTGAAGTATAAACAATCTCGGATAAAAATGAGATTGCGAGATTTTACCTTACCTTAAGTCCGATTTGCTTCGTAAGTGTCCGAACCTCCTGTATAATGATATAAATAGTGTCATTGACTTATTAAATAACCATACTCATTGTTATGATATCATATATGGTCATATTATTATATTCTTATTAGTAATATTTCATTGCTACTTGTTATTCGGGTGTTTATTGATTTTTGTTCTTGTGCGTGTTTTGTCGAATAAATTATTATTCTTATTTTTAGGTTATAGATACCTCATTTACAGAATGTTATTAGTGTAAAATATATCATATTTATTCATTCAATTCATTTATATATTCATTATTCAACGAGGATCATGTAGAACGAGTCGCATCACATCGGGGAGACGGTAGGTCGTACGTACGGACAAGCAATGATATCATTCCCATGATTGTGGAATTGTATTTAAGTGTATGTATACTTTTTGAGAATCAATATAAAATAAAAATAATCATATATAGATATTCTTTACAACATTATACCCATCCAAGTAAGGTGGTGGTGGAAGATAGATTACTCCACGGCGTGGAGACGGCATTCCGTACGTACGCACACACAGTTATTTCATTTTCTGTAGGATGGATAGAAGGTAAAATAGGTTGTTTCATATTTATAATAACATATCATTATATGAGTGATACTGATGTTATTAATTCATAATAAAACAACTAAATAAGCGAAAGTAGAAGAAGACATAAATTTGAAAGAATCGGTAACGGATATTACCTCTTCTTTGACACGCCTCTTTAAAACCTCTTCTCAGGGCACTAAAATTGGTCTTTTAAGAAGACCATGAACACTAGAATATTAATAGGGAAGTGGAGAAGATAAATTTTCATGGTTTGGCCGAGCATGAAGGCTCAAAGTGGTGTGAAGGGTAGAGGGAGGAGGTGCCCTTTTATAAGGGAGGAGAGGGGAACCATAGGAAACACTTAAAATATTATTTTATAATAAAGTCATATTCGGTTTTTACTAGCTCCAAACTGATTTATTTAGAATCTAAGGTGGGGATGGGTCGAAATACTTTCAACCAATGGGTTTTAGACAATTTTAGGTTACTATTTTATCCTTATCATTTAGATTTAACTCTAAGTTAAATAATTTAACTTTTACCGTGTATTCTTGTATTCTTTCACTATATGGTTAATAAACTTACAATAACAAACCAAACGAACCCCAAGTGGTTCATTATTAATATATATAACCTTATCGAAGTCATTTTTCTGGACCTTAGATTTTTATGAATAAAATAACAAATTAATAATATAATATTTGTTTTATTAAATATTTTATGTCAATTTTGACACTATTTGGTAATTGATTTTTGTGAAAATCATAACATAACGATTAGTTCGAAAAAAGATGATTTAATCAATACTAACATGTCATATTAACCTATAAAATTAGTGTAATTCATAAAAAGTCTCAAATTACATTTATTTGGGTATTCATAATATCAATTATGTTAATATTTCATTAATAAGTTAATTATTTCATCATCACTGTGTCATAAATAATTTAAATTATTTAATGTCTAAAAATTATAAATAAAATACCATTATGTAGGAAATATTTTTAGCTTTATAATTAATATTTATAGCCTAAATTAACTTCTGTATTACTCTATATTAAGAATTTTTTAGTTATTAAACTTTTATTTTAACTCTTTTAACTCTTCTTTAAATAAAATAATAATAAATGTCCTAATCTAATCCAAGTTGACCTAAATGGTCATATTTTATTACTAAGGTTGTTTTTGGTCGAATTAAACTTATCCAATAGAATTATGATATGTGTTAGCGTAACAATAATAACATTTTTACTCTTAATTACCCTATTTACTTTTAACCGTGGTAAATAAAAGTAAAAAGTTACTATTCACAAAAAATTATTTTAATCTTATTGAACCACATTTTACTCCTTGATATTAACCATTTCTCTCAAATTTTTGAAATTCCACTCACAGAAGTGTTAAAACTATGTTTTATGTAAATTTGCAAATTCTCCTAGGAGGTAGGTAAAAGACGGTGAAAAGTTCAATAAAAATTTTATATATCTAAAATTATTTTAAAACGACTTCAACGAATTAAATTGAACTTATATAGGTATTATGTATAAATATTTACCTAAAATATATTTAAATAAAATAAATATATGTTTAAATAAAAAAGTCAGTTTTTAAATAGTAACCTAGTGTTTTCACTGTTCATCAAAAATTGAATGTTTTCAGAAAAATACCAAAAATTCACCCTAGGCTAATTTCAATAATCCAAATCCAAAAATGAAGTCCATTTGGAAGATAAAATTTATAAAATTTCAAAAATTGTTTATTACTATTCATAATAACTAGTTTATATAATATTTTAATAAAATATCGTTGTTTAGTGAAACTCGGTATTACATACAACGCATGCTATCAAGGAAGGTTATTGTTGCGTGTAACGCAAGCCAAGACAGTGTTGTGTGTAGTGAAAGATTCCTTTATATAACATTATACATAAAAAAATATTTCTCATAAAATCTTGGGTCTTACAGTGAGGGCATCCTGAAAATTATCAAAGATTACCGCAATCAGATTAGAATATATATATATATAACAACAATCACAAAGGGGAGCTGACTCTAATAGGATAGTAAAAGATTCAATCCTACCAGATTCATGTTCCAATGCTCCCTACAATAATTTTCTTAGTGTGTAGAGTTGAAAAACAGGTTATCATGGTCCTGGTGAATGGATACATTAGCTGCCCGTACCATCACTGGACACCCTGGCCTAAGAGCCGCTCTTGAGACACATCGACACTATTTCCCTAAATCCCAACCAATTCCTTTTTAGGGACATCCGAACAATGCCGAAGGAATGAACCATCCTTTGATACCACTTTGTCACGACCCAACCCTACCGATCTCTAGCCTGAACTACCCCAAGGCTGCCTCCATAGGCCAGGGTTTGTCCACAAGCGCCGAAGGAATAACAATCTCGGGGAGGCCTTTGACTATGTACATGTACCCACACACATAGCCCACTCAATGAAAAAGTGCTGAGTAAAAAAGGAATCCAAATTACGAACTATAATATCCCTACCAAAAAGAATGCATCGACCTTTTAAAACAGAATAAGTAAAGTGCTGAAAAGTGGACTGACAAGTAAACTGAGCAGTAAAGGGAAAAACATGCGCCCAACCAGAAAGGTTCCACAACCCGACAATATGTAAAAGAATGTAATCAGCTGGAGAGTCTCACACATGAAAGTCCTACTAGTAGCACTAAATCTCGAGGCAGGGGTGAGTGCGGCGAAGCCCAGGAAGGGTGAGTATAAATATACTTAGTAGGATGCCCCGAAAGCTCGAGGGAGCAACAAAGGAGGTACAAAAATGGTGAGAAATAGAAAGAACAGAGAATAGTGTAAGAGTAAAATAGAGAGAGTGTAGCTCAACCCAACAAAATAAACTAAGTAAACTCTTCTAAACCAAGAGAAGATAGACACAAAAAGCACGTGGCATAACACGCGCGTCATCACCCCTCCTAGAAGAAGAGTAACTGAACCCAATGAGTGGGAACAAAAGTAGGGTGTATATATATATGACCAACAATAATTTCGAACGAATGTGTAACAGGATCTCTATCTCCATGCTCAGCCCATGAAAATTTTCCAACAGTTCTAAGGATATCCATCATTGATTCCCAATAGTCCTACACATCAAATTTGTCTCATTTCTAAACCGTACAACTAAGGGTCTCACTTCGGTAATCACAGAGACAAGTCACTGAGAAGCCTCATTGAAATGGCTGAGTCTGAAAGAAGTCGTCGGGTAACCCACTACCCTACCCAGATGGAGGGTAAACCTTATGAGGTCATCGGGTAACCCACTCCCCAGAGCAGCCAGAGGGTAAACCCTAAGGTCAATGGGTAACCCACTGCCTAGCCCCAATAGAGGGTATACCCGGAACTGGTCCGATAACTCTGCATTGCTCGTGCCATCACTGATGGTCACTAACATCACTACCGTGAGTTGGTTCGGAGTGCATCAAAAGAACCTTCGACCAATTCCCTTTCATGTTTCCACATTTAATGACATCTCAAATGAGGCTCGACATTCCCAAAAAGATTACACCGTTGCAATCCCCATAAAAAACATGTGTGATAGAGTATCTACTTGCTTGAAATGGACTCCAACAAAAAAGTTATTTAACAACGCTTTATGCCCATAAATCATCTCTTAGGGCCCAAAAATCGGTCCTGGAAAAGGTCGGGAGAGCTTCGCCATCCTGATGATCTCGGAAAACATGCCAAATCGAATATTCATTCACCCCAAACGGACGTCTGATGGAAAGGTCGTAGTACACTGCACACAGGTTAAAAGATGGCCCCCTGGGGCCCACACCTCAACTCCATATTCAATGCATGAAACCACCCTGGACTACTTCATCATGATGTCAGGGTCACAACGTCACAGACTGCGCCTAAAACGGACTCTGGATGTGCTTGCGCCATCCGAAAGAAGAATCTCAGTGAGGCTCTAAGTAACACTTAACGAGTGTGTCGCGCCACCGAACTCCCATATTGGGAATAAAAAAACCCTGATACCATCTCAAAACCTCTGTCTCGATCTAAGGATCATGTCTCCATAGACATCACATGAATTTGACACTTGCTTTTCATGTTAGGGGTGTTTTAATGCCAACGGACGGAGACGGGGTGGGGCACACCGATATAGTCGGCCGACCCGCTAGCCTGCGCCAACCGCTTCCGCTTGGGGAGCCCACCGCACCACTGCCTTTGGAGACCGCCACACCACTGCCTAGAGATCCCATCCGGACACCGCCTGGGTAACTCTCCATGCCGCAGCCTGGGGTGCCCGCACCGTCGTCGTCGCCCGCCCGACTGCCCTAGAACTGCCGGAAAACAAGAAGTCTGTCCGAAAAACATCCTGGGGCTACCCTGGACGCACTGGGACTCAAATTTTCAATCCGAAAAAATCATTGGAAAGCTTGGATCGAACATACGCACATTTTTCCTCCGCTCAAAAAATAAACATCATTTTTATGCTCTAAATTAGGCTTCAAGAAGGTGCGGTAAATTAAAATGAAAAACACAACGATGCCTACCTCACAGGGCATAGCCCGTCACTTCACAAACGATCTGCCGGAGCCGCAACCGCATTAGAGAGGTGGGGAGAGGAGCTTGAAAAAGGTGGATCCTTTTTTAGGAGAGCTTCCGCCAGGGATATTGTAAGGGGGAAGAAGGCGGGTGTGGATGTGTTTAAGTAGGGAAAAAATTAATTAAAAATTAATTAATTGTAAACTCGCACAAGTAGGCCCATACTCGAACTCTCGATGGGGTCGAGGTTAAGCCGATCCTATGGTAAATCCACATTCTAAGCACAATGGTGTTCTAGGAATTTTAATTCAAGTCTCTGTTTAGATGTTATAATGTTTACGCATGTGGCCACTAAATTACGAAAATTCCCCTGGTGGCATTTTGCACAGATGGGTCGTGCCCGCAGAATTTACACCTCTACTAGGGTAAAAGACATGCTTCGGACTCAACGGTGCCCTTGTATTTCCTATACGAGCAACCATTTAAGAGTTATTCTATTTATTTGGCATGTCTAGTGTGAACGCACTTAAAATTTAATTTTGGCCACACCGGGGCTCGGAATCACACGCCGTCTGAACGCCCTGCTCTGGAATAACATCAAGAAAATTCCAAAGTCTTACAGGCTCAAAACTCAGGTTCTTACAAAAGGAATTCTCAAATATAGAATGTACCTATTATGCAGGATTATGTTCATGTGTTTCTAGAATATTTACATGGAAATCCTCCAGAACGAGAAAATGAGTTTTCTGTTGATATAATTCTTGGTTCAAGGCCCATATCAAAGACCCCTTATATAATGGAAATTGTAGAAATAGTGGAACTAAAGAAACAACTACAGGAATTGAGTAATGAGGGATTTATTTTCCCTAGTGTTTCTCCATGGGAAGCCCTTGTTCTTTTTGATAAGAAGAAAGATATATCTATGAGGTTGTGCATTGACTATAGAGAGATCAATGCTATAACATTAAAGAACAAGTATCCCCTTCCTCGCAATGATGATTTATTCGAAAAATTTAATGGAGATCAATATTTATCAAAAATTGAGCTTCGATCTAGATATCATTAGATGTGTGGAAAGAAGGAAGAAATTCAGAAAAAAGAATTTCTAACTAGGTACATGCATTAAGAGTTTACAGTAATGCCTTTGTGGCTAACTAATCAACCCTCTGTTTTCATGGATCTAATAAACATATTTTTCAAGGAATTTCATGATGATTTAATAGTAGTATTTATTGATGATATTCTCATATATTCCAAAATTTATAAAGATCATGAAAATCACTTGTGCACCATTCTGAAAACCCTCAAGAGAAATGAATTTTATAGGAAGTTTAGAAAGTGTGAATTTTTTCTTCAGGAGATTTATTTTCTTGGCCATATTATCTCTAATGATGGAATCTCTATTGACCCTTATAAGACAAAGGCAATCCAAGAATGGCCAGCATTGACAAGTATAACTATGGAATGATGTTTTATTGGTTTAGCAGGTTATTGTTGATGTTTCATCAAGAATTTTTCCCGATTTTGTAACCCAATAACGAAGCTCACACGTAAAGGGGTTAAAATAGTTTGGAAGAAAGAGTGTGAAGAATATTTTAAAGAATTGAAGATAATATTAGTCAATGATTCTATCTTGACATTATAATCGGTAAATGATGGGTTTGTTATTTATAGTGATGCTTCAAAGAAAGGACTTAGTTGTGTCCTTATGCAAGATGATAGGGTTATTGCCTATGCATCACGAAAACTAAAAATTCATGATAAAAACTATCCAACTAATGATCTTGAGTAATCAGCTGTAATCTTTTATTTAAATATTTGGGGACACAATCTCTATGGTGAAAATGTGAGATATATATCAATCACAAGAGTTTGAAGTATATTTTCTCCCAGAAAGAACTAAACATGAGGTAAAGGAGATGGCTTGCACTACTATGGGATTATGATTGCACGATACACTACCACCTGGGTAAGGAAAATAAGGTGGAAGATGCTTTGAGCAGAATAGATCGTGGAGTTCTGAACAAGATGATAGTTGAAAGGGATCCTATTTTCATGGATCTAGTAAATATGGATATAGAAATAACCATGTAAAGAGAAACATTGATGCTTTTTCAAATATTTTCCATACCATCTTTACTAGAAAGGATAAAAAGTTCTCAGGGAATGATGAGAAATTTAAAAAGAATATTAAATCTATGAGCAATGGGAGATTGATAAAATTTGTATATGAATATGGGATTTTGAAATTTGGAAAGAGATGTTGTGTTCCTGATATACCTGATCTGAAAAGAGAATTGTTAGATGATGCTCATATATCCAATTTCTATATACACCCTGGGAGCACCAAGATGTATAGATATTTGAAGGAAAATTTTTGGTGGGACAACAAGAAGAGGGAGATTGCTGGTTTTTTTTTTCAAGATGTATGGTGTGTCAACAAGTGAATGCTGGAAGGAAACAGCCTAGAGGAGCCATGCAACCTATTACCATACCTGAGTGAAAATGGGATAATATTACTATGGACTTTGTCATGGGACTACCAAAGACTCCTAGAAGGAACGATGCAATATGGGTCATTGTTGATAATCTTACCAAGTCAGCACATTTTCTTACTATTAGAGAAGATTTACCACTTGAATGTTTAACGAGACTATATATTAACAAATTTATAAGAATTCATGGAGTACCCTATAAATTTTTTCTGATCATGAACCACATTTTACATCAATATTCTAGAAAATTATTCTGATTTACCGGGATACAGAACTTTGTTTGAGCACTGCCTTCCACCTTCAAACTGATGGACAATCAAGATGGACTATTCAAACCTCATAAGACATGTTGAGATCTTGCTCACATTAATTTCAAGGTATGTGGGATCAATATTTACCTCTAGTAGAATGTTCCTATAACAATATCTTCCATTCAAGTATTCAGATGGCACCATATAACGCGTTATATGGAAAGAGATGTCGTACACAAACTTGTTGGGATGATGTTGTTGAAAAAAACTCAATGTCCCAGAACATGTTGAGGAAACGATGGGAATGTTGAAGGTAATCCAAACCCACATGAAAGAAGCTCAAAGTAGGCATAAGAGCTATGCTGATAACTGAAGGAAGGATTTGGAATTTCAGGAAGGATATCATGTTTTCTTGAAGGTATCTCCATGGAATGGAATTATACGATTCCGTAAGAAGGGAAAATTGAGTCCCAGGTACATTGGACTTTTTGAAATTCTAGAATGAAATGGGGTTATATCTTACCATTTGAAAATGTCGCCAATCCTCTCCAATGTTCATGATGTGTTCCACATATCATTGTTGAGAAAATACATGCCTCACCCAACGCTTGTACTCACCTATGAACAATTAGAACTGGAACCTGATTAGTCTTATTTTTAAGAGCCTATCAGGATTCTTGATACAAGATAATAACTGTTGAGAAACCAGATGACTCTTCTGGTAAAATTTATACGGAGAAACCATAAAATGGAAGAGGCAACGTGGGAACCTGAGGAACTTACAATGAAGAACCACCTGAATATTTTTATGCAGTAATATTGTAAAATTTTCGAGGAAAAAATTATTTGAAGGAGGGGAGAATGTAACATCCCTAGCTTCTGCGGTATGTTTCCCTTTGAATAATGCAATAGCTTATGTTGTACGCAACTTTGAGATTTTAACACATCATGACCAATCAAGCTAGACATTATGAATATTAATACCCACTTTTTGAAATTTTATCAATTTTATATTTCAAAATGGAATTCATTTTTGGGTTTTTAATATCTAAATTAGCTTAGGTTGAATTTTGTTTATTTTTCTAAAAACATTCAGTTTTTGATGAATAGTGAAAAATACTAAATTTTAATTAAAAAAATCTTTTTTAATCAAAATAATTTATAGTGATAAATTATACTATTGAGTGGGTATAAAGTATAATTAGATTATATTTTTACCATTTAATTCAATTTTAGTCATTGGGTGTAACTTCAAATTTAAACTAGACATAAGCAAGTGGCAATCCTTTGATAGTTATTATTTCTTAAAAACACGCTTTTTGTTTTTACAACGAGAATTAATTTTGAATTATTTTCTGCCACTTCTGTGTTTTAAATTTAGAAAAATGGATTCTGTATTTAGAATCAAGAGGTTAAAATTGTGTAAATCGGTATCTTTAATTTTTAAACATTTTGAATAATTACTTCGGTAAATATTTTATTTACTATGGTTAAAGGATAAATCCGGTAAATAAGGGTACAACAATAATATTAATATAATATTAAAATTACCCTAACACATGTCCTAACCCTATTGGATGATAAATGTCCGACCATGGGAATCCTTTGGTCAATTTTGGGACCCCATGGAGCCACTTGTTAGTGATAATGACACTTTATATTAATTAAGTTAAAGTAAAACAAAAATGACTGAAAAATATATCTTTTAGTAAAACAATTTTTACATTCTGGATATATATGTTATCTCTTTGACTGTAAATATTAATTATAAATATAAATATATTTCCTACATAATGGTATTTTATTTATAATTTTTAGACAATGTATAATTTAATTTATTTATGACACAATGATGGTGCAATATATTCCTTATTAATCAAAGAATAAAATAAATGGTATTATAGATGTTGAAATAAATATAATTTGAAAGTTTTGATGCCATCCAAAAATTTTCTAGGTTAATGTGACATGTTATTATTTATAAAATTAATTTTTTTTGAAGAGATAATGTTGTTTGGAATCTAACAAAAACAAAATATCAAATAGTGTCAAAATTGACATAAATAAGTTTTTAAAACAAATATTATATTATTAATTTATATTCTATTCCTAAAAATATATGGTTTGGCCAAATGTCATAAATAATATTATATATGTAATTAATTAAAAACTTCATGTTCTCATAGAAGTTTATAGTAAGTTTATTAACCATATAATATAAAAATACAAAGAGACATGGTAAATGTCAAACTAATTAACTAAGAGTTAAATCTAGAAGATAAAGTTAATATAGGGACCCAAACTAGTTTAAACCCTATTTGTTGATTGTTTTTAGACCCATACCCACCTTATCCTATAAATAATTCATTTTTTCCATTATAAATCGAAAATAATAATATTATAAAATAATATTTATAGCTTTTCCTAAGGTGCCCCTCACCCCTCTTATAAAATGTCACTTCCCCATCTCTAAAATTCACACCTTCAAAGCCATTTGGATATGCCAAACCCAGACCAAATAAACTTCCAACTATCCTCTATTCATCTTAGAGGCATTCCTTTAGTCATAAATCCAACCTAAGGATCCCTTTTGATCAAATCAAAAGGAAGAACCCGAAGAAGAGGAAAATATTTCATCACCTCTTTCAAGTTCCTTTCTTCTTCCACTTCCCCTTTCTTTGTTGTTTTCATTATAAAATAATAACTCCAGTATCTTATATATACTTTGATATTATTATAAATATGGTACAACCATATTCATTATTATATCCATAATTTGAATGACATGTCACCATATGTGTGTACGTACGGATTACCGTCTCTACATCGTGTTATAGTTGTTATTCAATACATTATTATTTGGATGGATATAATAATGAAGTGTAATTGATGTAAATAATAAATATAACATGATAATGATTCCTTATATATAATATAAAATCCAATTATATATTATTTTAATATAAAAATAATGAAATTTTCACTCGTGCGTACATATGGATTCCCATCTCCATGAACACGATGAGATTCATTCCTCATCGTATCCATTCAAGACTAATTTTAATTTGATGATTAAAAATAATGTTTAAATACTTATTATCATTCTAAATATTAATTAGATAATCCTATCCATAACAAACATTACTTACATAACAAATCATATAAAGGAAAATGAATCAGTTAACACCCGAAACGACAATAATACTAAAATATTATTAAAAAAGAAATATTAGAGGATCATATATGATATAATATTAATGTATATATTTTTTTAATAATTTAATAACAATTATTTCACCATTATATATGAGTTTAACCAACCCTCGACAAAGAAAAAGTACAAGGTAAGGGTTAATTCTACAATATCTTTATTATCTGAGGTTGTTTTTATGTAAGTATCTACTGGGACCTCTTTATCATCCACATAGATGTTTGATAAAAATTTATTTCAAAAAAATTAATATTTACTAGAAAATGAGTTAATGTCATTTATACCCTTATTTGATCTTATATGTTTTTAATGGAATCTTTCAGTCATTTTCTAAACAAGGTGCTTCACAACCTTTTCGACAAAATTAAGGTAAGAATGTTTTTTAACTTATATGGTGGGTGTGGTTATTATCCACCATTATAACATCATAAAATATTACCTTAAAAGATTATAAGAATATTTTTAAAATACATGTTTTCTTTTATAATTATGTAACTTTAAATTATTTCAACAAAAGAAAGAGATATTTCTCTGAAATAGTTTTGATTTCATCTATGTCAACATCCTTTGATGGATTTTATACTTATTTGAATTCGATTCATTATGATAAAAATATGCCATATTTTATTGAAGGTTTTGCGATATGTTTGACTGTGGATGTGTTATTTTTATACCATTCATGGTTTATGGTTAAAGTTTTGACATTTTGTATGCTATTTTTAATATGAATGTTTGTGTTATATTTCAACATTTTCATATAAGGAATGTATTGGACATAGTATGTGACGGGTGGTGCCCACTAAAGCTTCTCGATGCATCGGTAGGACTCATGAGACAACTAGATGTGGAATTGGTCATGGACTTTCCCAATTTGATATATGGTTTTGGATGAGGCCTTGATCATTTTTAGACGTCTTGGTCAAAGCCTTGACAAAATGTTTCAGAATGTCTGGCATTATACATTTCCTCATTCTGAAAATAATATTGATGGGTAATGTGGTCATTCGACTAGTAGAATACCCATGATTGGTTTTTATTATGGAATTATTTTCTCATCTCATATTCCTGTCATAAAATGCTTCATGTTTATTATTGGTAAAGGCATGTGGTTTCAATTATTCACCATGCTTAATATTTATGCTATCTTCCGTTGTATTTCTTACCCTTACTGAGCATTTGAGATCACCCCTTTCTTATGTTTTATTTTCCCAGGATATTAAGAAGTTACTTATGAGTGACTTGAAAGCATAATCTTGGAGGCTTGGATGTTTCTAATGGAATAAATTTGTGTTGTATTTATTTTCAAGTAGTAAAGTTGAACTTATGTATGAATCTTATTTCCAATAATACTAAATGGATTGGTCTTTAGAGAGATTATTTCCTTGTGATCATTCCAATGTTATGTAATAATGCACCAACTCTGGGTAACTAGGGTCCATGCGTTACAGAAAGGGTTTCTTTATACTCTATAACTCAAAGGTAATAAAGTTTTCGACTTTTTTGGGTACTCGATTTAGTATGTATGAAGTCATGTGTAACGTATATCCCCAAAAAGATAATGGAAGGATTTCGTAACACTTCATAGACCTTACCATGTCTAGTAATGTATGGTTCCAAATTTTACCAACACAATTTCACTATAGTGTATTAGAAAGATTGAGTTGAGATAAAATCACATACTCCTATAGAAATTCGATTAACTCTTGGTTAAGATATTCACCACCAAAATCTGATCAATGTTTCATTACTTCTTATCAAGATGATTCTGAACTTCATTATTTAACTCCCTGAACTTCTTTAAGGGTTAAAAAACATGCCTCAACAAGTATATGTAGCTATATCTACTCAATTCAACAGTAAAAGTAATAATCTGTGAGAATACACCTCTAGATTCTACTAGAAAATGTATTCACACATTATTGTGTTCAAATTCTAGAAGTTTTGGGGCCCTTTCCCCTTAACCACCAAATAGTGGTTTAGTAAATTTTTCTTTTAAATAATCATGAGATGTATCAAGTGGTTTAATCTCAAAATATTCTAAGTAACCCTCTATATAGAGATTTGTTGAACACTTCTTGTTTATGTGATAAACATGGTGATGCCAGAACAAGGGGTGAAATGATTCACATGATTTTGATTTGTTATTAATTTATAATTTTTTTTTCATAATTTAATACATAAATAAAATTATTCAACTCTTCCATACCATAACACATGTTATATTAATAAATTTACCAACTCATATTTATAAATCTGAATATAAATCCATCCGTTTCTAAAAATAAGGAACATATATGATGTTCTTAGTAACACAAGGAACATAGATGATGTTCTTAGTAACACTAGGAACATGATAAAAATTCTTTAAAACCAAAATCAATTATATAAAAAACTTGATGTGGTAGTACCCAATGTCTAGAGAAGCCAGCCTCACTCCATTTGTAGCCTGTAAATCAACCTCACCTCTAGTAACATTCTAAAATAAACTTGGTTTCTATATTTAGATACAAATATGAGAACTATGTGTAGTATCTAATACCCAACATGTAGATATGAAAATATTACACTCTATAAATAATACACATAATTCTTCTCCTTTATTATTTTGTTGGGTTCAGTTTCTCAACCAGTGGACTAGCTTTCCACATACAAAAAAACTATGTTTTTCTCCTTTTCATTTCTCTGTATCTTCTTCTTCTTGGAATGAAGGTACTATATATCCTTATAATTAGAATATGTATTTGGGAAATTTTCCTTGTTCTTCCTTTTCTTATCCTCCATAAGTACCATGGATTTATCATGCCCTATGTCTTTATCAACTTATTTAATATCCAAAATATTTTTCTCCTTATTTCTCATATTATAAATCAGAATGAAACTAGAGAAGGTTTTATGAATTGAGGATAGAATGAGATATGTGTTGAAAATAATCATGGATATTAAACCCAAATATTTCTAAGCATTATACGTATCAAATCACGTTAACTATATGAGGCTTCTATGGTGTTCAATATCCATGATTTTACATGAGTATTTTGTTGGAGATCTCATATCTCTCTTGTATTTCCTTCTCCTAAAAGAGAATATTAAGGTGAAAAAAGATGTTATATGTATCCATATCCTCATAATACTTTATAATCCCACTATAAATTGAGCATATAATGAAACATTATGCATCCACAATATTGTGCACATGTTTTTGGTTGAGAGATACATCTTCCTCACTAGCCTCTTTTGTAAGTGACATAGGAATTGTGGTTTAAATTTTATATAATTTCCATTCATGTATTATTATAATGTGTAAGTGTTGATACCAATCAAGTAAATTCATTCTAGTGATAAGTTTATCCTTCTCTAGTATGGATCATATTGATATTGTTGAAGTCATGTGGTTTTCAATTTATACAAATTAAAAGTAGATAATTAGAAAATCCTTGATTACCAAAAAATATTAATAGATTTAAATTTAAATTTTTCAATCTCACACTATTAATTTGAAACCAAATAGCTCTCAGAATTAGTTTTAGGATATCCTATTACAAAGATATCCTAGTGGAAAGGACCCATATTCCCCTTCTTCTAACCTATACATGGTCTTGCAAAGTTAATTGAAGGGTTTCAGGTAATTGTAACTCCCCAACTACATTAACTCATAGTTCCTTGATATTTTGAGTGGAATCCCCTGTCCTAAAATCATGGAAAAGTATTTCCAAAACCCTTTCCTCTCAGTTACACCATGCCCCGCTTTGTAATTTCACCCTTTATGTGAACCAAGATAATTCAACCCAAAACATCAAGCTAAAATTTACATGATAATTGAAATCACTCCAACCTATATTATTCACTAATTTTGAACTATGATTTTAACTTCCAATATAAGTAATGGAATGTAATACCAACTTAATATTTTATTTGAGGTATTTTTATCCTTATACATAAAAACCTTGTTTTATGTTATCATATGTCTTATTAATATTAAGTGAATTTTACTTAAGTGATTAACAATGTTTGATAAAATCTATGAAAAATACGATATTATTTTATTTCATCTTGTGTGCTTGTTAATTCATTTATAAATTGATCATGTAGTATCCAAAAATAGAAATATTCAACCATTAAACTAATAAAAATATAATATAAGTTGAATGATCATGAGATTCTCTATTGGTTATTCTATCTAGCAGATGATAAACAAACCCTCATCCCTAAGGGGAAACACCATGAACCATAGCATGTTTCATGTTGTAGAATTCCACATCATATCCTATGTATCACCTCAATTGGTTTTGCCTCTGCTCTAGGAATCAAATCCCATCAAATCAAATGGGATATCCACACTCTCATAATCTTTTACTCACACTCATGTTAGGGAATATAATGGATTGGATAATAGGGTTTATACAAAAAAATAATAGGCATGTGGTCCCTTAGATAATAAAGAAGTGGGGGTGGCTTGTAGGCCATCCTTTCAACATAAATTCAACAATATATTAAAAGGAACCCAATCACATACATTGGTCTAGTCTAATTCCTTATTATCCACAAAACATAAAATGAATATAAAATTTCAATATAATTATAAATTAATTGGATTCATTCCTTAATTAAGATGAAATTTCAACAATTAAATAAATTAATTTTATTTAAAATTTAATAGAGTGAACAAGTGTACTTTGAGCAAAATACATGTACTCGTCAAAACTACCCATCATGACCATTATGCATGTGCATTCCCTTAGCATCCAACATACATGTGTGATAGGTTATTACACGGTATATAGTGTCAAACAAATAATACACAGAACACTTGTGAATTATGGTTTATGAAATTCTCTTGACGTGTATGGAGTATTCTATAAAAAACGACAATAAAAAACTTGTATATTTGGAATTTAGCATTAAAATTAATTCAAAATATAATCCTCAATCCAATGACATGGAATGTTATATAAAATAAATGAAACATAGAACACATGAAAATAGGTTTAATTAAATAATTAATTCTTCTCTCGCTACTAAATTTTGAATAATGGATAAAATAAGATACACATCATGTACTTGGTTACATGGAATGTAATATCTTATACCAATGTTAGTGACACATACCATGGGTCTAGGTGTGTCACCTATCATGGATGTGTATTAGGAACACAGTGTGTATCCTCCATACATGATATGTGGCCTCGAGGTTGCCCATTTTTTCAGTTTTTGTGTCATGTAGATGTTAAAAGTCAATCTTAGACCCCCTATGTTCTCCATGACCAACACATGAGGATGACATGCCATGTATGCATGTTACACAGTGTGTGGTTCTTCAAACTGTATGTCATGCTGTCTAGATCTACATGTCGATCCACTATTATTGGACCACTGGAAAAATTTTATGAGACTGGTTTGATATTGATATGAGATACAATGAGATGTATGGGTACACATCATGTAGATTGAGGTACGTGCCATGTACTCTTATGCTATCCAGAAAAAAAAGTTGCATCTCCAAATGTAATTTTTAGATATCTCTCCATTTTATTTTAACCTATTTATTGGTTATGTGAGAAGAAATAAAGAAATGGTTGAGAAAATGATGTTCAGATTCCAAAAAATAATAGATCGGATGTTAAATTAATTGCAAACTCATATTGTTTAATAAATTATTAATGAATAATTATAAATTAAATATGTGACCACTCTGATCCCACTTATTTTTTTAGGCGCAATGAATGCACTTGTATGGCACGTAAAACATGTATTTTAGTCATTATTAATGAATAATTGTTTTTGAATGTGATTAATGATGTCATGAATAGTGGATTTAAATCATATATTACTTGAAAAGAACACAAAAACCAGAAGAGGAGGATCATCACTAGAAATTTATAATTAATTTATAAACTAGTCTAGAATTTCCTGAACATGTAATTCTTTATTTTGGTTGATTTAGTTGGATTTATCTCAGTGCACCATCATTGTATTGAAATATCCAAGTACATGATCCCTCTATTGGTGATCCATATGTGAAAATAAATCTCTATACATATTATGTGCCCAATTTTTTTATATTAATTTATGAATTTTATTTATTAGTATCACATGTTTTCATTAGATTCACATTGTTTTATTGAAAAATTATTTATTTTTGAATTCATGATGATTTTTCTTGAGTTTCCAATCAAATTCTCAAATTGGGGATGATCAGAACAAAAATTTAAATATACACATCATGTACATTGAAAACACACGCCATGTAGCATAACCAGACATGGCTTGTCAAGCATAAGTACATGGCCATGTTACCATCCAGAAACCACACATCATGTATTTATTATAAACAGCATGTACATTCTTTAGAAATTAGTTAATGCTTGATAGAGATGATACATTCTATGTATGATGGTGTTACACATCGTGTACTTCCACCAACCAGCCGAAGACGGTTCAAATTCCATGAACGGTGTAGTTATTCAACTACTGGTGGAGAAAAACCAAGGAAATAGTGGTTGACCTAAGTAAATTTTATGTACTTTATATTACATGCATTTTAATACAATTTTCTTTCAAAATATAGGAATCCCTCTAGTTTTTTTTGGGAATTAAAGGGGTATGTTCTTCCACTTTTTCTATGTGATCTTTCCCTAGTTCATGTTGTGTTTCTTCTTAATTTTTTTATGTTTTAGTGTAATTAATTTATTTTTCCATCTCCTCACATATACATCATAGGGATTGACTTTTTACTCCATTTTCTCACTGTTACCATGGTCATTACTGACTAATTTTATTATGTAGGGGTTGTAATAATAATATGGGTTTAGTGTAATAGAACTTTTGATGTGTTTTTATTATTGTGATTTTTATTTCTAATTCCATTAATGGTTAAATTCTAAATTGCACCAATTATGTTATATCAGACTAAGAATGATATAACTAATGTTAAATAATGTAGTTTTAAAAGGGGAATCCCAAACAATTGAGTGAGGTTATTGCCACTTTTTTAGGGGTATTGTTTTTGTGTGTATTTTAACATTCAATCGCTGAACTTATTGGTATTAAAATATAAAATTTCCTATTATCAAACCAATAAATAATAATTCATTTTAATCCCCATGGTAAACACATTTCATAAATAATTTGAACAAAAAATAATATCTTTTTCATTTAACCTTAATAAATTTACAACCCTGACACATTTTTTTAATAGTGTTTCTTTCCCTTCTCTTTTTTCAATTGATTTTCACAAATTGTTTCTTGCTTTTCATCCCTTATCATTCATTCATTTTTCTGGGTAATTTGGATGAAACTATTTGACCTGTTTTGGCCTTTGATTTTCCAAATATCTCTATGGGATCGTGACAAATTATCCTTAGATACCCAGTTAGTTAGTATAGAAGGGAAATCAATTTTCCTTTACCACACATCCTGTAGCGTTATTTTTCAACAAGAGGTTGGTATACATTTCTTATTGATGATTTCTATCTATATAATCTATCAATGTCATAATCTTATCAAGAATAATATTATATAAATAAGGATGATGGGTTTTAGTATGAGTAATACCCATGTACATCCTTCCCCCCACCCATTTATTATTCTCTTTCAAAACCATTTTTGAGTAATATCAAAAAAATTATCGATGATGGAAACCTTTACCTCGTGCTAGTTGGACCAAACCGAGAGGTTGGGATGATGTAGAAATGTGGTAGGAAATATTTCTAAAATAATTTCTTATACTAATAACTATATTAATTATGAAGTTTGGTGTTCTTATTCAGTTTCAACTAAGGAATCATGTCATGACATGGTCCCCACTTATTGATCATTAAAAATTTAAAAACATTATTTTCAAAAGACGAACAAGGAATGTGGGAATATGTCATGTCATTATAATAATGAATTTGACAAAGTGTTTTCTTATAAACACTCAATTTATTTCTTACCTACATTAATGAAATCTTGAAAATATTTTCATGTTTTTATTACTTCAGAGCAAGAAACCAAGGATGTCGAGGACTTACACGATCACACCAAGGAACCAGTCCACCTTTGGAATTTACTATCCATGGAGTAAGGTTATTTAAAATCACCACCCAACACACCTTAATTCTATGGAAAATTTTTAAAGTAGGATGGCTTTAAGTGTATGTGATGGTTTTTAAAACACAATCCACAAACTCCATTGGATTATAGGTATTTAATCTTACTCGTGTTGATCCAAAGGCCAAAAAACAGTGGTTATTTCTTGGTGGAAGCCCAGTCCTTCCTCCATTCTCTCTTTCTTCTAGGTTTTTAAGAAATACATGGTGTCTACTTATCCTTAACATAATGTGTAATATCCATTCCTTCTACTATATTAAAACTATTTTTTAATGTGAATAAAATGAGGTTACGTGATGAGTGTATCACTATACACAGCATGCACATTTCTATTTAGTGTATATTATAATAGTAATTTTCATATAACTAAATATAGGTTAAGTTAATATGTAGAAATGTATACTATCCCAGTGGAAAGGCCACTGGAGTATATCTGAGGAATCTTCGGTTTGAATCCCTTCACACCCTCCTTTGTCATGATATTCATTCTTTTTTCCCATGTTTTATTAAACAATGTTTGTGGTATTTTCCAAAATAATAAAATCATTTCAAAAAAAAATATAAAACCAATGCTGAGTCTAAATCAACAAGAAAGGTCATATCCCATGGTTTAAAAGACCCAAGTTTGAGTCCTTATATCCAACCCAGTTCCATCCATTTTCACTAAATTCAAGCAAAATGTTAGGTATTTCAGTATACGTTCTGTGTTGTGCATACAACTTTAATTAATAATTTGAAACTCTTTTAAAAATATGAAATCATCTAAGGGTTATTTGGGTTGATTGGAAGAGTCGTAACCTAGGTTCCAAAAGACCTCAGTTCAAATGCATCAAATCTCCATAAATCATCCCAATTATAAATATTTAAAACCAAACATGGTTCATTCTTACATTCATCATGTTGTGTTCTAAGATATTTAAAAAATAATAAAGGATAATAAAACAATCAGTGCAACCAAAATTTCTCTATTCGTTAAGGGAACACACTTCGATCAACCCAATATCCGGTTCTAATTGTGCCCTATGCACCAGGCTAAAGCTTGTAGTTCTCCTTTTCCAATTTTAGAAAGCATGACGTATATTTTTTCGATACATTATGGGTATAGGTTTATTTTATTATATATTTATTTATATATATACATGTAATTGAAAATAAAAAATTAATAAATAGATTCTAATAATAATCATATATTAATTATTTTAAAAAAACATATGGATCATGTGTCCACAAAATACATGCCATGTTTCAAGATTTTAATATCTCTGTGGCCAAACATGGGTTGTGTCTGTGTCAACCCCCAAACCCTCTTCTTGAGTCTTCTGATGGATACCACCTCCATCTGACCTCAAATCCATTGATTCAGATGGTTTTCAGATTAGATTTCATATCTATTTCTCTAATTTATCTAGGTATGCACTTCTAGACCTAGTATTTTAGTTATTTGCAAACATTTTAGGTGATTTAAGGCCTTTGGGAGGTGTTTAAACAAAAAACCCATAGATTCATGGGAACACATGAAGAACAGTGGATGTATAAAACTTGTACATGGCTAGATTCCCTTCTTCTCAAAATTTCAAAACACACAACATGTGCATTCAGCACACACTGTGTACTTTTATTTCATCCCCACATGGAAGAATTCATTTCATAGTGATACAAGACCAAGCATGCCACTTCTAGACACTCGGTGTGTTCTTGGTTTATATTTCATGTCCTTAGATAAATCCTAACACCATCCCACTCAGTGTGATTTTGCAGAGAACACGATTTGGCATCCTGAACATACTACACACCATGTACTCTGGATTTTCACATCATGTATCTTTGAATTTTTATTTTCTTTGGTTTTCATTTTTATATTCTTTTTTTTTTCTTCATCACCTTTTTAGATCTTGAAAAATGAGGTCCGAATAATTAGGAATTGTCCCACTATTTATACTAATGATGAATGGCCCTTACCAAATCGATTCCGGATCAGGACACCATGTGGTCTTTTCAATGTGGATCTTCCAACTTCCTTGCTATCAGATATGGAAATATTACAACCTATTCTATATATTGTGACAACCTAGATATAATATTCCAATCTTGTGAATACCATGACACCATAGAATACAGTCACAACACCTTCCCTAGCATCCATTTCTTTAGATCCATCTATGGTGTCATTAGATGCACGTCCACCAGCCATCATGGAATGAAGGCCTTCTATTAAAGTGGTTTGTGGGCCACCGCAACCAGGGAAATTAGAATCCCGACCCAGACCCCATCCATGCATAGTTTTTTATGAGCTTCATCCTTCCAATGACAAGATTTGATGACCCTCACATCGTAAAATCCAGTTGAGTAGCCAGTTACTAGACACTATAATCCAAGAGCAGTTTGGGATTTTATAGGAGCACGATGAATTTCTAGGCCACACCCTTCTAATCGTGATCCTTAATTTCATAACTCCTGTTTTTAGAGATCTATTTTGAGAGTTCTCTACTAATTTTCATTTGATAGACCTATGTACCAAGACACATCGTGCGACATGGTGACACCAATGCACTTTTGATTAAGTAGGTTGGTTCTTTTCACTGACCAAGGAAGAGTTCATCCAAGGGTACAACATCGACCCATATCCATTCACCTCACCCCATGTTTCTACCCTCAACATCCCAGACCGCTCCGACCAACTTGTTGTTTGGTGGGAGCTTGCTAGACCAGATTTCCAGTATACTCCCACCAGAATGAATATTACATTGACAATCTCTCCACCACTATGTTTCATCCATAGTTGTGTTGTCTCCATTATATTCCCACAAGATTATTCTGGGGGAGTTTTGTTTGGACACAACATGGATCTCTAGGCATTTATCTTCGAACATGAAAATATCAACATCCCTTTCATTTTCACCTCCTACTTCTACTCTCTATTTACTAGCTGTCTGGGTATCCTGACTAGAAGTTTCTATGCTACTAATTTGGCACACTACTTGAAGGATTTTTAGCCTCCTGTCCATCACAATTTTATAAGAACTCCTCATCTGATTCAATTTATCATGCTTATTTGCATGGTTCTGGTCGAGTAGTGGATAGAACCTATGTGCTCATGCAGGATTTCCCAAAACTATCTATAGTGGGAGAGGACCCACCTAACCCAGAGGGTGCTACTACTTTGATGTCACCACAACCAACCCTTATACTAGGGTCCATTCATTTTACACCCCCCCCCCATTCTTCCCCCATTCCCCCTTCTTATATTCCATCTATTGGACCATCCACATCCCCACCTCCACCTACACCTTTGGCTGAGATCTCGTTATCTTCCTACCTGGACATCATGGAACATTGCCTCAACACCATCAAAAGGTGTATCAATCTAATGGATGTAATGTTGGGCCTACGGTTACAGTACTTGGGACTTCCATTTTCCCCAACACCTATACCTTTCTTGGATTCTCATCCATCTGCATCTCATGCCTCATTCATAGCCATGGCCATCAACTCTATGATTTTATCTTTTGATGGTATGGAGGCTACTTCCACTGATGCGACCCATGATCTTCCATCCATGCCCACATAGCAGTGTGAGGGATCCACACAAATAGTTTCCATTGTCATTTTCCCACCTATTCAGAATCCCCCGGTATCAAACAGTGCCTATACTGAGGTCTTTTAGTGACTATTTATGACACACAATTATTTCATTATATCTATATATTTTATGGTATTTTTTATATGTGATGGGTTTTGTGAATGATGAATATTGTTTCCATTTCATCTAGAGATAAAGGTACTTAGGCATGTTATAGGTATCTTCTTTCGACTTCCTTCTATATTTTAAAGCATGCACTGAGGGGAGTATTATTTTCTCATTTATTTTCATTCCCATTATTTGGAATTCTATTTCCACTACTGTCTTCTACCTAGTCTAGTTATTCCCTTACTCATCCTCTTATCTTCCTTATTATTACACTTGGAGGACCACGTGTGATTTTAAATGTGGGGAATCTCTTGAATACACTAGTCTTTTCCTTTAAAAAAATCTAGGAGACATCATTAAGTAGATGAAATATTTTAAAATGTGGAAATGTTTTGATTAGGTATAATTATAAATAATATATGTGTGTGTGTGTGTCTGTGTGTGTGTGTGGTAATTTCCCAAATTACATTTTTATTTTTATTTTTATTTGTTTTAAAATTATTTATGATATAGTTTGATTTTTTATTTAAATTCATGGTCATTTTTATTCATTATATTGATAATTTATATTCATTTCATGACATAATTGACCCATTTTTATCCTCATTCCCAAGAGGTATTCTAAACCATTTGTCGAATTCATCCTTATAACCTCTTTCTAGAGATATTCTTGGGATATGAATAACTACTAGAAAATGCATGTTTTTCTTTTTAAAACAAGAAAATCTTGAATCACACTAAAATGACGGAGGCATTTGATTGATATTTTCAACCCCTTTGGACTTTGAGACCCACCCTATATCCTATCTTTAAGAAACACGTAGAAATCATTAACTCCCTTGATAATAATCCGTATTACAATCATATTTATCCTTCTTACCCAAAATCATTGATAATGCTGCATGATGATTAATTTTATCTTTAAAGAGGGAGTTTAGTGATTCAATGTATATTTTAGTGAGAAACCATGAAATTATGTGTGGGGGAGAGTATCTATTTTTCATTTGGGGAAAAGGGTTCCAAAAAAACTATTCTATATATTCTTAAGTGGTCCCTCTATTAAAAAATGAAAAAAAGAAGACAGATTTATTCATGAGATTTATATATTGTTTATGAAACCATGTTGGTAGGGGAAGATCATGGTGATAATTAATTTTGAGATATATTTATGGGGATTAATTTTCATTGTTTTTTCTCATTAAATATAATGATATAATATATAATAATTCATACTCCTTTTTCTTTCCTTTATTATTATTTTCACAACATTACCTACCTTAACATAGCCTCAAAATCATCAAACCCTTATTGAAAGACCTCATGATTTTTTTGATATAATTTATAAGTGTAAAATTAGATTTCATAAAAACTTATGGATAGGGTGAACATACTTAATATTGTGCATAGATCTGATAAAATAATCTTGAGTGATGAGGGTATCATTTTTCGAGGGCGGTAAATCATCAAGTGGCATGATTTTTATGAAAAGTTGAAAATGTAACTAAAATAGGATAAAAGTATTTATTTAAATTATATATGAGGCATCATTATAATATCATTAAAATAAAAATATGATGTTTTCCTTATTAAAATCCTATTTTATGACTTAATATGTATAACTATAATTAATTGAATGATTCCTTTTTAGAGTGTGGATAATTTTAATTCGATGTTAATATTCTGATTGAGGGAAAGAAAATGACTAAGTGTGGGGGCATTTGATGTGATCTATTTTTGTATACTAATTCATGAATTTTATTAATTATTAAAACATTCCTTCATATGAAACACATTTTTTTATGGATAAATTTATTTATTTTAGTATTCATGGTGATTTATCATGAGTTTCTAGTCAAATTCAAAAATCAGGGATGATTAGAAAAAAATATACAGTATGTACTATATAAACACACGTCATGTACCATGACCAAGAACAACTCGTACAGTCCAAGAACACATCCATGTTTCCATATTGAAACCATGAATTTTTTATTAATTCTACATGCTAGGTGCATCCTAATAAAAGTGGTCTTTGGATAATAGAGATGATACATTCCATATATAATAGTGCTACATGTCATGTAGTTTTAGCAACCGACTGAGGATGATTTAAATTTAGTGGTCATAATGGTTGTTCACCTACCAGTAAAGAAAACAACGGAAATAGTGGTTTACTTTAGTGAACATATTGTAATTTAGATTACATGTCGTGTAATAAAATTTTCTATAAATATAAGAGTATCCCTCTGGATTTTGTGTTGGACATTCAAGGGGGAGGTGTTGGTGCTCTGTTGACATAATCTTTAACTGATTCTAGTTGTTTTTCTTCATCATTTCTTTTCTATTTTAGTGTAATTCATCCATATTCCCCTTCTATCAGATCAATGGTATATATTGAGTTTTACCCAATTTTTACATAGTGACCATGGTCATATGTGGATAATTTTTTTATATTGGGGTTAAAATAAGATTATGGGTGCAGTGTAACATAAATATTTATGTGTTTCTATAATTGTAATTTTACTTTATAATTAATTTAATGTTAAAATTAAAAATCTCACCAACTGTGTCATATCATACCAAGAATGACACCACTGGGGACAACTAAAGGAGTTTCAATAGGTAAATCCGTGAACATTGCATGAGGTTGTTGCCAATATTTTAGGGGTATTGTTTTAATTTGTATTTTAACATTCAATCATTGGACCCAATAAATGGGTTTTAAATACACAATTACCTAATATCGAACTAAAAAATATCCATTTATTTGAATCCCTATGGAAAGACCATTTCATAAATAATTTTAATACAAAATAATAATTTTCAATTTAACCCTATTCAAGTTGAAACCCTCACATGTTTCTGTTCTGATTTCCCTTTCACTTCTTATGTTTTAACTAATTTTCATAAATCATTTCATTATCTTCATCCATTCTCCTTCAATTATTTATCTAGATAATCAGATAAAACCCATTGACTTGTTTCTAAATTTTCTTTTCAGTCTTTCATTATGGGATCAACCCCGAATACCACTAGATACCCTGTTAGTTGGTGTAGAAGGGAAATCTATTTTCCATGCCTCATGATAGGTGTGGTCAAGGTCACCTTAGAATAATTGGGTTCTATCATAGTTGATCTTGATCAATTGCATCATTCATGGCGGATCTTAGTATAATTCTCTTTAAGGATGAATAATTCTTGATGTTCTCTCGATGGATTGAGAGAAGAGGTGAGAGAATGCTCTATATTTCTTTATCTCACTCTAGTTCTTGAGAGAGTTTATATATATACATTTTCCACAAAATTTGTATCTATATAAATTGATATAACAATATGTTTTTATGGATGGGTTTAAGGTTAAAATTTTACAAATAGGACTCTTTCCAATCCTATAATTCTTTGTTGACAACATGTATACTAATAATAATGAAAATATTATTATTATTCACATGGAATGTGCATCCTATAAGAATATATAAATAAATATCACTTACATCAATTATAGCTGGACTAGTAATCTTACATATTTTATCCTCCTCATCATTTACCAAACCTTGAATAAGTACTAAATAGTTAATAAATAAATATCACTATATTATTCATTGATAAATATAATAAATATTATTTTTTACCCAACCATGAAAATAAATATTTATTATTATTATCTATCTCACTTATTATTCCATATAACTTGTGATTAAATCATAGTGATCAACCAAACCAAAATAAATATGAAACCAAAAAACAAAAAAAATATTTTAATTTGTTAAATTCAAATTTTAATTTAACTAACATATCAGATACACTTAGAGAATAACCCTTGTGGCCCCTTTCTTAGTTACATTAGAAAAGACTACCTAAATTTCAAGGTTATCATCTAGAAACATATCAAGAAACCCATAGAGAAATAATTTAATGTCTCAATCAAATAAAACATCCTATGAATTCTTATTGTGTAATATAATCAATTTATCATGATATATCTTAATCATTATGGTTTCATACTCATTGCATCGGCCTATAGAAATGAACATTCCCACATAACACCATGGCCATGTTTTTATCTAGGAAGTTTCATTCCCATAAAAGGGAATTTTATATCAACTTAATTCAAGGGACAAAAGGGATAAATCATTTCTTTCATTATCCATTATTGTAATATCACTTATAGTGCACCCAATGTATCCTACTTCATTATAAGCATTTTTTGTCATGGATTTTTTAAATACATAAAATTTTGTTACTAATGTTATTCATTAATGATAGTCTTAAAGTGTAGGGATTAATAAACACATCCATAGATAAGAACATCCAATGACACAAAAAATTTGGATTTCCTATTGGAGGGTCTCTATCTCATAATCTCCTACTTTGGAAATTACAAAGGGTGTGTGCCATGAGAGGGTTCATAAAATTACTATGATTCTACAGCTCTGATAGCCTATGTCATTTTCCAATTAAATTATACCATTCATCTAGAAATCATTTATTCAAAAATACTATCACGGTACCTCTCGGTTCTCATCATAGTGATGTAATTATATGACATTTCAATTCAACATATATTTTTAGGACATTATCACATGTTATTTAATATAGAGGAACAATCATGATGTGATATGAAACTTAATTAATAATCAAGATAATGAATACATGTAATCATCAAATACATAGAATTTAGTTCTGGGGAACCAACTCCAATATATATCAAACATGTTATAAATGGGGTATGTTTGTTTATCACTAAATATGGGGATTTTTTATTAATCATAAAGAAGGGGGAAACTGGATAACAAGAGAGGCATAGTCAAGGGGGCTAAAAAATGGAAACCTAGGGCATCCGCTTAAACAAAAACTGCACACTTATAGGGTAATGATCCAAAGGAGGAATAAATAATAGATGGATCACAGAGGTTTCCATGGGAAGCTAGGAAATCAGCAAGAGTGTTACCCTTAAACCTTGGGTGGGTCAAGCATGCCTGACCAATGAATCTCAAGCAACTTCTAATAATATAAACAAAGGAACAAGGTGGTCATTCCTTCCCTGTAATAAGTTAAAAATAAATGAACAGTCGGTTTCAATTTCACTAAGGATGATATTCTTGTAATAAAAAAGATAAATCCCATTAAGTATCACCTTGGCTTCTACAATAAGTGATTCAACGTGGACATAATAACACCTAAAAGAAATAATGATTGGGTCGAGGGAATCATGAACAATGCCTCCACCTCTCATGATGCCAAGGTTACAAGATCCATCAATGTTGATTTTGATGGCATATTCAGGGGGATTCCCACAAACCCATTGGCCTTGTGCATGTAAGTCCATAGAATTTTTTGCAGATCTTCAACCATTAAATAACAACCTCATGGAAGGAGAAGAATCCCAGCCTTTCAACAGATACTGCAATTCAATAACTAAGATTCTAGAATATGTAAATAAAGCTAAACCAGATCTTATAGCACCATCGACCCGAGCCTTATTCCTGGCACACCAAATTGTCCAGCAACCATCCAAGATCAGGTTGATTCTCTCTTTCCCCTCTATACTGCGATCTGTGTTTTTGTGGAACCAAGTATGAGAAAAGTTCTCACTGTTATCATTTGAAATATCAATATCAATGATATTTACAAAACCGAACCACACTTCCTTCACCCAGTATCCATCTAAAAATAGGTGAGTGATCTATTACACCTTGGAACATTGACTACAAAAGTATTTGGGCACCAAGCAGATACCTCTATGTTGAATCAGATAATTTGCTGGGAATGCTTAGTTCCAAATACACCAAACATGAAAATTATATTTTATCGGGACCTACCTACACCATAAAATCTTCCCCGCACCTATAACAGGTAAAATATGTGTATCCTAATGAAAGGTATTTGCAGATAGGACTCCTAATAAAGTGCCAGTGAACACAACCTTGTCCAGATCAATAGAAAGTTGAATGCTATTGAAAATTTCTTATTGATGCGAGTCAAGTGTGGTATGAATGATCCTTGGAAAGGTACTAGCTATAGAAAAGGATATATCGGGGGTATGAAAAATTGGGAATTACAGGGTCTCTCCTACCCTATTGTGATAGAAAAAACGGATATCACTTCGTCCAACAAGCCATTTGGACTGGCGTTGCAATTCTGGAATATGTATGTGTAACATCTGCCACATGGAGGAAATCTTTCCACTAGGTTCACATATGTTCTCCTTGTACTTTCTAGTCATAAACATTCTCCTTTGGGAATTTCCTTCAAAATTACCATAGATCATCTTAGCTTGAAGTATATTTATAGTAACAATCACACTCTGAAGGTTTGCACCGCTTACATCCACTGATTTGGCAATCCTAGCCCAAGGAACCCAGTGGAAACAGCCCTATCCATGTGCATCCCAAACAAATGTGGACATAGTGTTTTCAATCTTCTGAATCACTACTTTAGGGACATTAAGAACAGAGAGGACATGCATCATAATAGATGTAAGAAAATTATTAATCAGTGTAATAATACCCAAAAATGATAAGAAATGACTCTTCTAATTGTTGATGTGCCCTGTGATTTTTGTATTAAAGCTATAAAAGATCTAGGTGCGATGCCCATCGGGGGAAATTGGGGCCCCTAGATATTGCATTGGAAAAAAATTCCTGATAACCCTTAGAAAGTCCTCAATCTTTTTGAAATGTCACTTAGAACAATATTTGGAGATATATATGCTTCTTTTCTCATCATTGATACATTTTCCACTCCACTTGAAATATTCTGGCATGACTTTAATCACCCCTTGAATTTATCTCTTGCTTCCGTTAATGGAAATAAGCATGTCGTTGGCAAAGAGATGGTGAGAGATTCCATTGAAATTAGACCTGCATCTAAAAGGCAGTATATTCCTGTTATGAATGCAATTGGATAATTACTTTATAAATGAGTATTGATCCAAAATTAAAATTCTATAGGAGAGTGGATATCCCTATCTTAGACTTCTAATAGATTTGAAAAATCAAAAAATCCTTCCCATGAACCTAACCAAGAACCAGGGAGAGCTACAACACCTAAAAAATAAGTCTAACACCCAATTAGAGTATCCCAAGTAGGTTAGGACATTAAAAATAAAACCCCATTAAATTCTATCATAGGCTTTGTACATTTCAATTTTAATCTCAATGTTGGATCCCATGGTTTTCTTATTGATATCTCCAGATGTCTCTTGAACAAGATCAATGTCTTTGAGACAAATGGGGAGTTGTATTCTTTATGCATGAACCTTTTTATATGTTTTGTTTAGACATGTTTTAGATGTAATATATTTCTTACATAATTTTTCACCCCTTTAAATTAGATTTTTATAATTTTATCACATGGTTGGTTTTATAGATAACATTGAAAGCCTTTTTTTAATCCATCTTTTTTTCTAAATAAATTTAGCTCATGTAAACTTAGAGTGGGATAAATAAAGGTTATTTTCTATGGAAAATCTTGTATTGTAATCCTTACCCCATAAGTCGATTATGTTTTTATTTAAATGAGGAGAATAGGTTGGATTTTTTAACAACTCTATTTTTTCCTTATTAATATTTTTAATAATTTAACAATTATTTTTAGAGCTAGGCACTAAGTCTGTATGAGATTGTAGGGTTTGTGGAGGCTTGGTGTTGATATAATAGAAATAAGAAATATATTATATCACACTCATAATGTATTATAAAATAATGTAATAACTTTTTAATTGACTCTCATATCAAAAATAGAAGACTGGCATTAAAACTGGAATGTGGGTTTCACCCAAAGCATGACATATTCTTTGTGTGTGTTAGGTTTTTGGCTTGAGATTCATCATGGCAGGTATAAAAAATAAATAAATTTATATATTTATTTAAATATTATAATTTCTTAAACCAAATCCTTCATATATAATTCCCATCAAGTAAAATCCCAAGGGTTAGTTGTATAAGCATAGGGATTGAGAGAGGTCTACTGGAGAAGGATCCTCAGATGATCAACAATGGGTCATGGATTTGTAATTGGTGTGCCAATAAGAGATTTTGGATATCACTAAAGAATATGGAATAGAGATATTCTTCATCAGTTATCAATAAAACCTAAGGTAGGGAATTTGTTTTTTTTGTTTATTCTCCATTTTATTATCCCATGATAAATGTGAATCAACTCCACTAATAGATTAATTCATTGGTCGATGATGCCTTCCGGGTATGGGTTTCTCTTCTGGGGAATTTTTAATGGATATTATTTTTTTTGGCAATTTTTTCATAATTATAATGAAAAAAATAACTACCATCCTGAGCAATTTCTAGGGTCCATTACTATTGTTCTGTTTTCTACAGTTCTTCCCTCGTTTTTTCACGTAGTCATCACCAGTATTCTTTTTGGAGGGTTGTTCAACCAATACCCAGTGGATGATAATTTTTTGATCAATATTTGTAAAATGGATAATCACCATGGGTTAGTGTTCATTATTTATAGAATTTTCAAGGTCTTATTACAATGAAATATGATTAGAGTTGGATTGGGAATGAATCATATTCCCTAATTCCTAGTTTAGTAAGTGGAGATGACGCTCTGTGAAAATGGTGATTTCTGGATCAGATTTGATGGCCAGAATCTGTTCGACAATGAAAATAAGGCTTGGTTGATCTTATATATGTTTTTATTGATGGTTCTAATGAAATAATCAAGAATGTTGGAAATATTGGTAGAACATTTTTATTTTCAATGAAATTCTGAAAACACTACATGTACTCTATAAGAACACATGTCATGTGGTCCCCTCCTGTGGTGATCAGGTTAACACATATAGAAAAATATCGCACTCTATATGTTACCTACAAAATTTCATATGACCTGGTGTTGGTGGATCAATGATTACCCTAGGGGTACATAGGAATGGACATTCCCAATAATATGGGATTGGACATAGTACATGGGCATGGCCACGTACTCAGACATGGCTAGGGTACTTGGACATAGCCAAGTACATGGGAAAGGATGCTATAAAAAGGAACATATAGAGTACATAGACTTGGGAATATGGAACATTCCATGTGTCGGTCAAACTCTACATGTCATGTTCCCTAAAAGGAGACACCGTGTATATGGAGAAATAAATGTTTTGTGAGATAGAATGACGTGTGAAAACCCAAGGTAAACAAGACACATTGTGCACTCCCAGCACATAACATGTACTTTTTAGAGTGTAATTTGAGTCCCTTTTTATCCTTAGTGTCGACCTATATAATTTGAGTACATTTCCTCAGTTCATCCCAATGAGGGTAGAGTAAATCATTACATCCTAATAATTGGATGTAATCCACACTATGGGATTAGTCTAATATAGAGTTTGAGAATACCTCTGTGTGACCTGAGGTGGGATCCTCAATCATTTATTCATCTTACCTAGGTTGGATTTGAGGAATCATCATGACCAACTTACACGGGCCAATGATCTCATACTTAGTGGGTTATTATAGGTAGGTTCTGGTATACCCTATAGGCCTTGGGGGAGATCCCCAATTTATGTATTGAGGACTTTAGAGTCCCATCATGTACATATTTAGTGAGGTCTGATAAGAAACAGCTCTTATATTATCAATATAAATTATATAATGGATTGTGTAGTGAGTTCTCATTAACAAGAATTACTTTGAATGCTCAAGTGGAATAATATGGCTAGTATTATAGTTGAGGCCTATTTAAGACTTGGTTTCTGTTATGAGTATATCTTGGTTTACTTATTTCTATGAATCATATACTAATTATATTATCATTATAATGATGAGAAAAATAATCTCTTGATGATTTAAGTTTTGTGGTTTTCGGGTGTCTTATTGGGTATTGTTATACTCACCCTTTCATGGGATCTACCACAAATTTCATGTCTTATAAAAATGTCAGGCCGTTCGACAGAGTCTTAGGTTGACTAGGAGTAGGAAGAGCCTAGTTGAGCTATAAATACTATGGTTCATACTAGGTGTTGAATTTGATAGTAGTTCCCTTCTTCTTAGTAGGTTGGACTCTATTTCATTTTTGATGGGCTTGTATTTGGACAATATTATTTATAGTACTTATTTGTACTCTAATTATGGGATATAAATGTATGCATTCACTTGGTATCAGTTGCACATTAACTTATTTAGTTTTATGGGTATTTTTAAACTTGTGAATGTGTACATGTACCATAGGTTAAGTCCTTCGATGTGTGTGATGTTTTTACTGGGTACTGGTTGCCAGACCCTGGCCTATTAGAGGCTGGCTTGGTATGTCACGTTGAGCTTACTGCTATCCAGGTGCGCCTTAGTGGGTCGAGTCCTGGTAGTCTTAAATGATTTAGGTGATAAAACCACCATTATCCATTTCATTTGATTATCAATAAGGGGGAATAAATAATTTATATAAGGATTCATACGAACACAGGTATTTATTAGTATTTCCAAAAATTCAATGGGGGAGATTAATGTGCCCAAGTAATAATTTCATTTGTTCTCAAAAAGTAAATATGTGTTTGATGAAGCAATAAGGTGATGATTCTTGGAGTATTGTAAATTCATGAGTAATAATTTGTTTTCATTCTAGATAATGCATCCAATTCTATATTTTGAGTGAGATTCTATCATTGTTTATGGAAAACAAAATATGTTTCATTACAAGAAGGAACAACTCTAAATGTTATCAATGATGTGTAAATACTCAATTAAATCAAGGAAATTTATGTTGGATATAGAGAAACTGTATATAGAATTTTTAAATTGATTTTAAGGTTCTTGAGAAGTTTTTATGATTATTTTAGTTGGCCCTAGTTTGAAAAGAAGCATGTCTGGAACTTCCAGACAGATTCATGAATGATCAATTGGGTTTATATATGTGGTTGATTTAATTTTCACCTATGGTTGATCCATTGACCATATTTTTATACGGTCTATTTTCTATATATTTTATCCACTAATTTTTTATCCTCATGGTCTATACAAATGACCAATTTGTTGTTCATGTCTTTCATCTACATGGTCGATCGAGATGTGCAGTTGATGTAGATTTAGACTTGTGTTTGATCCAGACTACTTCACGTGATCGTTACACATAATCAATCCAAATGATGAATTCACTTCATATGTTCAATTTCCTTATGTTCTATTGGAATAGTAACTTGATAGACTCACGGAAAGTCATGTACATAGAAAACATTTGAAGAATCTACTTGGTGAAAATATGAGTTTTTAGAATCTTTATATTCTAAAAAAATTAATAAAATGATGTTTCATATAAAATATTAATGGTATTAAGCATCATGATCACTCAATAAGATTGTGATCCTAACTATTATGAATATAATCATCAAACTAAATATGGTGGTTTTTGAGCTAAGACGATCAATGATTCTAGATGCTGGGGAGGGGCAGATATAGTGGGCTGGGCCTAAGGGTCATGTAATGGCCATGGTATGCCTCTGGGCTTTCGGGTCATGTATTGTGGGTCATGTCGGGCCTTGTACCTTGGGCCTATGGGTCATGTACGGGTTCCCCTTCAACCCGTAAAAGGGGGAGTATCTATAATAAAATAAGAAAGAAGGCCTTTGGGCCATTCGGAGTAAATATGGTGGTTTTTGATTGAAGGTGTTGATGAGTTCCACTACCCACGAAGGTGGACCACATGGAAATGATGTATAATTCCATTAAAGTAGAGATTTAAAATGAATTAAAAGATGTATATTTTTTATATGTTAAGATATTGATATTCAAATATCTCATAAAATAATGAATACCATGTATTTAAGATATTTAAAAAGAAATATTGGATTGGGGATTTTGAATTAGATTTTATGGGATAAATCGCACAGGAAATGTCTTCCAAAATTGAATAAATAGATCACACTTATTTATGATCATATAGTTTCTTTATATAAATGGAAAATAAATATTATTCATATGATAATGTCTGTGCATAAATATGTGAAACTATCAACGGAAAAAATGGGAGATATGCCATCAAAAGTGGTGTAATATTGAATAATATTTTATTAAAGAATAATTATGTGAGTCCCAATACATTAAAGTATTGAATAAAGAAGGATTAAAATATGGATAATATTAGAATAATAATATTGTGAGCATATGAGTATTCAAAGTGAAAAGAAGGACCATATTTCTGCTAGATCAGAGAAATGTGAGAAATATTGGTGATCGTGTTTATGTTCACATTAAATTGTAGTTGTACATGAGTGCTCCAGATGTTATAAATTTGTGGAGGAAGATAACCACAAACAGAAATGGTATAATCCATGTATAATATGGGAATATTTATATAATTTAAGAAACAAAGGAGAATATTATAGATTGGGTGCCTAACCAGTTACTGAAGAGGCTTGTGGTTAGGGATTATAACCCATCATGCTCTCGTGGACTCGAGCGACCATAGTAATTCTGAACAATATTGTAGTGTATAATCCATGTTGGGGAATCTAACCATCATGTAAAGAAGTAATATTTTATTCCAAACCTTTAAAATATCATTTATTATTATCTATATTACTATTAATTCATATGAGGTGAGGCTGTGAGATAAAATTTAGTTGATCGAGAACATTAACAAGTTCAACAGGTTGAATTTGAAGGAAAAGAATTCATAAACAGGAACAATTTATTCACACACCACCAGGGGTCCAACTAGTTTGTGGAACCAAATTAGTTTTATTAATGACCTCCTCAAAATATTTATTATCTCTATGGATATTATAAGTTCTAAAATGTTTTTGATTCCCAAGAAGAAGAAACATTCTAGTTTTGTTGATTTCAGGCCTATCTCCCTTGGAAATTATATCAGAAGATCTATCACTCACATTATTTACAATAAAATTTATTTAGTGGTGGATTATATTATATAAAAGGATAGATCTAGTTTCGTTTAGAATAAAATCATACATGATGATGTTTTGTTAATGAGTTAGATGATAAAAATCTTTCACGAGAAAAGGAAGGGGAAAAATTTACTTATGAAAAAATATATTCATAAATATTTTTATACACTCTCATGAGATTTAATTATGGTTATTATTGATATATTTTTATTTAAAAATAGATTTTTCAACATTATAAAATCATTGTTTTCCTTAACTCATCTCTCAATTTAGAATAATAGAGGTCCACTGGGATTTTTTTAACCTTCAAGAGGTGTTAAATGAGGTGATACTCACTCATCATTTCTCTTTATCATTTATAGTGAATATCTTAACCATGTAATCTCAAATATTTTCCATCGTGTAAAATTTTTACCCTTTATTATTCTTTTAGAATTTCAACCTTATTTATAATCTTTATTATACATATGAATTCATTATTTTTATGAGGGGGGTATGTAACGACCCAAAAATTCATTAATGAAAATTCATCTTGGTGAATTAAAATATCTTCTTATGGTTACGTAAAACATATAAACATATTTGTTTTAATGTTTTGGATTTTAAAATACCATTAATAATTGTTATTGTTGCTAATATAGTCGTTGAACAGTGATCACGTGATTGTTATAAATATAGGGATTTATCAAATCCAATTTACACAAACAAAGGTAGTGATGGCCTCATCCAGTAATCTTTCCCCATACTATGCCCATTATTTGGAGCTTGGAAAGTAGGTGGAATCATTTTACTTCACTCTTGAATAATCCCAAGCTAATCTTGAATACGTTAATCTTGAGCGGAACCACCTACGGGACAAGTGAAAGTTGATATAGATTATCAATCGAGAAATGTTATCTGAGCCACCCCTAGAGTTTGTCACCAACGTGAACCTTACCCTATGGTCTTATGTGGGGGTTTTAAGGGGTTATGTAACAAGACCCTAGAATTATGATTATGTAAATTATTTTTTTATATAATAAATAATATACTTTCATTTTATTGTTGTTACTTTGTAAATAGTTTTTTTAAAGTCCAAATAGTATTTTTAGTTAATATTCAACGAAGAAATATATTTTCGAAAATTAATGTATTTTTGAATTAAATAATATTTTAATAAAAATAATTGTTATAAAATTACTTTTTATTATGTATAAATGATCGTATAATTTTTATGAATAAAATTTTAATTTTTATTATTGTTTGAAAGCTGTTTTTGTAAAAACCCATGAATTTTTGATAAATGTCAGTTTTTATTTTTAATGTAAAAATTCACATATTTAGAAAATTATTTAGATAAAATGAATATTATTTTTGTAATGAGAACATCAAAATTATCCAATGTTTAATTTTTCATAATTCTTTAAGACTGTCAAATTTTTGGGTAAAAATTAAATACCGTTTAAATATATAAGTCGTTTTATGACATCATAATGACCCAATAGTGTTGTAATAAAATACTATAAACTCTATGTTAGGATGTTATATATTTTCCCATTAAAATAATGTGATTTTATGTTTATTTTATTTATTTTACAATGCTTTTGTGGACCCTTCAAGACTTATAATACATTTCAGCTTTTTAAATTGTTTTCTTTGAGAGCGTGACTCACCTCCACATAAGCAACCCTATTTTTTTTAAGAAGGTAGGCATTTGGACTTATAAAATATTTTTCTTCCACTCCCATATGGATAAAACCATTATAAAAAATTATGGGCTGGTTTGTGGTTTTGATTAGTTTAATTTGTGGTGTCCCAAACCTAAATAATAAACAATTCCCTCTCCTTTCCTATATAAACCCACACAAGCTCCCACTTCATCTTCACTAAAATCCTTTTGAGTTCATCCGACCTCTACCATCCTCTATCTGTAATCCTCCTAAGGTTCCCCAAACTACAAATAAGTCTATATCAAGCCCCTCCCAAGCCTTTAGGATCACACTTCCAAGTAAGGGATTCTCACATTCCTTATTTATGCCCATGTTTCCTTATATTATTATGCCCTTTTATTTTCAATTATAAAATTTGGGGTTTGATTTTTAGACAACCCCATAATTCAATATTAATGTTTGAATAATTATATATACCTTTTCTCTCTCATTAATTCCTATCATTTACACCCGTTACCATGCCGAAATTTCATAAGGAATTTCTCTCTCCACATTTACATTCAAGCAATTATGTTGTATTACGTATCTAAATTCCATTACATTTGTTGGGACATGTATCTCTATGAACCCTCTCCACCTTAATTTTCATTTCATGTACATATTATGATACAACCATTTCTCTTTCATCAACTAATTTTTTATGAATTCTTATGTCATGTTGTTATGCTGTCAAAATTGCACCACATTTTTCCATGCCAAATCAGTGTGTAGTGAATACCATACCCATGTCTCTATCAAGGGTATTCATCTTTAGGAATATATACATATTTAATGGTACTTTAATTTATTTGTTCCACATTCCTTAATTTTGTAATAACTTATGATGTTCATTGATTCTATGTTATATGATCCATGTGGCACACTTATGCATGAAATGAAATGATTAAGAATGGTGAGCTCTAATAGCACTGAAATGCATTGAGTAAAGTATAATATCATGATATATCATGTTTAATGGGTCTTTAATCATGATAATTCATGTGCAACAAGGTTTTACTCGTTCTTCATGTGCAATGAACGATTTCTCGTGCTCCATGTGCAATGAGCCTAGGATCATGCTAATTCAATGTTAAGTGTTGTTGCTGCATCTCCATGTTATGATTATTGTACATTATCAAGCCTTTATGTTTATGTTTCTTTTGTGATCCATTGATATGAATATTTACTAACATGTATTGTAATCTTCATATAATTCTTTCTTTACTCTCTTACTGGGCTTTATAGCTCACCGTTTTCTTATGCATGTCCTCGAGTTATCCCATGCAATGCTAGGTACGAGGGAATGTTGTGGTTATGTAAAAGAAGTTTTCAATAGGATATTGTTTTTTGTGTTTTAAGTTGTTATTTAATGTTACTAATCCTCAAATACACTATAACTCTTGATTATCTATGTTTTATCAAGTGAAGTTTTTATGTAATAAATCAGATTTAAGTGTGTAATAAAAAGCAGGGTTGTTATAGGGTATCATGACATTGAGGGATCTCAAGTCTTTTATACATAAACTTAAAACAACCTATGGGCCCAATATTAACTATAATAAGAGTAAATTTATCATTTATAAATTATGTTTTCTAGAATTAATATATTTTTAAAATATATATATATATATATATTGTTATGTGTCAAGTTTGATTACCAATCAATTATATTCTTTTCTCAATATTTAATGGAAAAATGAAACAATCACACATTTTTCTATTATTGGAAAATTTTTATTCTCATATTTATAGTTAAATGAAAAAATATTGTTAATATATGGAAAACTACATATTATTAAGATAGTTATTTAAACCAATGGTTTAAACTACTTAGTTTTTCACCAATATCCCAAAGATACAATTTGTGATTTTGAAAAAAATTGGCCATTTTTTTATGGGGTGACTTAAACTTGGGACCCAAAAGTCATTTGATTTTTTGGAAAAAAATTATCCTATGTCATATAATTTACTTTTTTAGAGGTATACAAAATATTTCCAAATCATACATGATTAAAATTTGGGAAAGGACTGATGTCCTCTCCAACCCATGGACAAATTTCTTGAGAGAGTGATATATGGGTGCACAGTCCAAAAAAACCATCACCTTGCTAGAAATATATTATTTCATATTTATTTGATTTATTATTAAATTTATTCTTGTAGGAGTCATTAGATAATAAATATTTTTTCTCTATTTACAATTATTCTTGAAAAATAAACAACATCATTTTAGAATGAACTGCTCTATGGACAACTAATTACCTGGATTTTTTATTAGATGGTTCTTAATAATGTTACACCCATGGATAAGGCACTAATTAAATTTTTGTGAAGTTTTATTTAATATATATATCTACTTTAAACATGTTTAAAAAAGTTATTATTATTTTTTCTTTGTGATTGGGTTTTAAATATCTAAAAAATTTTCCAACCAATCTAGTATTGAATTATATAGCCACACCTATATAAATATTAAACTATTTTTCATTCAATGGTGGATTCATGATAAGGATAGGAATTGGAAAATTATTTTTTCCCTCATCTTGGTTACTATTATAAAGAGATTATGGAATACACATAACTAGATCATCTATAAAGGGAGTTCTTTAAATGAGACTATTGTCATTTCAAATATATATCACAATCATTTTCATTTCTCTACTACTAATCTCATAAAATTAGAGATTCAGGTTAACTGATCAATCTATCTTCTCTTAATATCTACTATATTGGGAATAATAAGTCATTTTTTTCTTAAGGTTTTAGCAATGAACATTAAAGGTGGATGTGTAGTAGATAGAGGGATAAAAGATTAAGATTGATTGTGGTTTTGGTGCAACAGTGGTTCTCGATGAGAATTTATCAATGTCTAGAAAGTGAAGCATTTTTATCCATATCTAGGGAGAGAATATTGATTCCTTAAGTGTGAGGATGTAATCCCATAATAGGGAGAGCGGATCAATTTCTAGAAAGTACATAACCTAGGTCCCACCTAAGTAACTAGGGTTCTCATGATAAATGAAATAGAGGAGATAAAAGTCAATCATGAAGTCAATTATATAAAATCACAATGACATAAAAAAAACTATTCATCTCACCTCTAAACACCCTTCACTAAAACATCCCCTTTTTACCCATGTATAACACATTCCAAAAGAAAATCACCCACTTTATATAACCATAAAAATCTACATATAATATACTGAAAATGTTTCCAAATCAAGAATATGTAAAGGCCTATATGTGATGGGATCTACGCAATATTCAGTGGCGTATTCAAACATGAAGTATGTGGACCTGCTATATGAGGATCTCATATATTATAAAAAAAATTTGAAGATACCCTCAAAAACATGGGTCTCATGCACTGGAATCATAAACAAAGCCAAAATCAACCCATTTCCAACAAAAACATTTTAAAGAAACAATTAATGAATTTATCACAAGGGGTAAACAAAATTCCCATTTTAAATAAACATCTGAGATTTATAAAACCACCCCCTTTTAAAATCATTTTAAATAAAAACCTCAATATAAAACAATTTCCATATCAAAACATTTTTTTATTTCATTGAAAAACAAAACTATATTATTATACAACACACACAATTTAAACCATTTCAAAAATCCACATGGTTATTTCACAAAATCATAATACATGAAAACATTCCATTAAAAACATGGAAAAATGAAATTTAATAGAGAACCCATTTATTCCAAGAAAAAAACTCAATAAACAGTTTAAATCATCACATGGATATAAAATATGTTCATAATTTTAGAAAAAATGAATTTAAAAATTATATTAACCCTTTTAAATACAAAATGAGAAAATTTCATTGAAAATCTACTTGGAAAAAGAATAAACCAAGATGAAACAAGCCCCCTTCACTGGTGACCATCTAAATAAGAAAGAAGATGTCTATTACAAGCCCTAAATTTCAAAACCCTAGGATTGAAATATCCCAAATGATATCATCATACATGAGGGATCAAAATAAAAATAAAACCTAAATGATCCATGTAATATATTTATTTGTGTGAGAATAAAGAATCATGTTAAAATACACACATATGAAGGGCTTCACGACGGGAGCATTCAATAGCAGAGGAGGAGAATGAGGGTTCATGGTGGCGGAGGAGGAGGAGGAGTTGGTAGCCTAGGAGGAAGAGGACACGGCATAGGTGGCGGCGGAGAGCTTTACGGTGGCGGTAGAGGACTTCGCGGTTGCAATGGGGAGGAGGAGGAGGTGACCGAGGAGGAGGAGGAGGATGAGGCAGCAACAGGGTAAGGCTTCTACGAAAGCTTGAGTGGTGCGAAGGAAGGAGGATACTTTTAGGGTTCATTTATAAAATTGGTCGAAGCATTTATCAGCACTAACTAAAAAGCTCTGATAAAATTATCTTTTATGAGTGCTAAAAAATTGCTGATAAAACTATAATGATAATAAATTATTTATGTTTTTATATATATTTATAAAATTACAAGTATAATAAATAAATATATAATGATTTATTTATTTATAATAATAACTATAAATAAATATAATTTTTTTATATTTATATATTTATTTATAATTATAAATTTATAATAAATATATTTATTATATTTGTAATTACACATAATTCAAATATTTATTATAAATATGTATATGTATTTACTTATAACTATAAATATAATTTTTTTTATATATTTATCAATATTTTTATATATTTATAAATATATTTATTTAATTATATATAAAATTATATAGGAAAATAATGAATTTATTTTTATAAATTAATAATTATTTAAATAAATATATATTTATATATATTTATAACTAAAAAATAAATATTTATCTATTTATATTTATAACTAATAAATATATAGTTATTTATTTGTAACAAAAAAATTTAATAAACAAATATTTATTTATAGTTGTAATTATATATATATATATTTATCTCTATGTATGTATATATATATATATTTATTTATTTATATTTAAATAAATATAATATTATAACAAATATATTTATAATTTTATAAATATGAATAATTAATTTATTTGTTTTAATTTTTTATATATTTAAATATATCTACATTTATTTAGACTATAATTATAACTAATTGTATTTATTTAAAAAACTTTGTATATAAATTTATATAATTCATTTATTTACTATAATTTTTTAATTTTTTAAATATATCTATATATTTATTTAGGAATTATAATTATATCTATTTGAATTTATTTATAAATATGTGTATGTATTTATAAATAAATTTATTTAATTATATATTTATTACTTTATAAGTAGTATAATAAATATATTTATTATTATTTTATTATTATTTTCAGTTATAATTAACTATAAATAAATATATTAATTAAAATTTGTATATAATTATAAATATATATATATATATAATGTATTTATTATAATTTTATACTTATTTAAATATATATATAGTTATAATTATAATTACAAATAAATATATTTAAAAATTATTTATATATAATTAAAATTTAATCAATATAAATATATTTGTTTTTCATTATTTAAATATATTTAATGTAATTTTATAAGTATCTTTGAGAACATAATATTCATATGGGTAACATGAATTACTCATATACAAACATATTAAAAAACGAGTCATGATATATATTGATAACATGAATAATAAGAATGGAGTAATGTATAAATGAACATTCATGATGACACATAACATATATGCATGCATGATCAATATATTTATTGACCAAATTCATTAGAAACACATATATATTTAAAAATTATAATTATAAATTTATATATTTAAAAAATATTTATATATATTAATTATAAACAATATAAATAAAATAAATAAAATAAATATTTTACATATAAAAATATAATGAATCTGATAAATCTAATATTTCTAATAAATCTAATAATAAATATAATAAATATAATAAATATAAATCTAATAAATCCATAATAAATCTAATAAATATTTTTATTATATAATGAAATTTAAAATAATCTTATAATTATATATATATTTATATATATATTTAATTATAATATTAGAAATACTTTTTTTAACATTATATATATATATATTAAATTACTAAAATATATATATTACTAATAAACATGCATTTTTTATTTAATGTATACAAATAAAAATTAATTTTTAATATAAATATAAAAAATTTTACATAAATTTATCATATTATTTAATAAAAACTTTTATTACTGATAAAAATGCACAGATAATTGACCCATTTATTAGCTCTTTTAGCTAGCATTGATAAACATCACTCGTTCATCGGTGCTTTCTACTCAGCGTTGATAAAACGAGGCATTTTACATTCCCTGGTTTGTGGTAGTGTACATTTATTCATTTCATGTATGATTCTTATCAAATAAATATTTTGGCTCCATTTACAATTTTTTTTTAAAAAGAAACAACATCATTGTAGATGGAATTTCTCTATGGACAATTAATTTCCCGATGTTTTTATTAGATGGTTTTAAATAATGTTACACCCATGGATGAGGCAATGATTTGTTTTTTTTTCAGTTTCCATTAATAAGTATATCGATTATAAACATGTCTAAACAAATGATTATATTTTTTCATGATAGTTGGGTTTTCAATATCTGGATACTTTTTTCCATCCAAGACAATCATGAGTTGAATAGCCACACCAATATAAATATCAAAATATTTTTCATTAAATGGTGGATTTCTGATGAGGATAAGAATTGGAAAAAAAATTCCCTCTTCTTGGTTACTATAATCAAGAGATTAAGTCATACACATAACTAGCTCATCTATAATGGGGGTTCCTTAAATGAGACTATGGTCATTTCAAATATATATGGCTGTTATATTCTTTTCTCTACTACTAATCTCATAAAATTAGAGATTCATATTAAGGTGATTAATATCTCTTATCTTTATATCTACTATATTTGTCTTACTCAGTCAATTTGTTACATGAAGTTTTAACATTGAATAAGAAGAGATTGTCTCAAAATTAGCATAGATGCCTCCTTTAGTTTAGAGGTCTCAAGTATGGCCATGTTGGTTCACAATCATAAGGGAAAATCAATTATGCCCAATGCTAAATGTATCACTGTAGAAGATGATATATAAGTTGAAAATAATTCTTTTTTAGCCCTTCTAAACAGATTGCTTCAAATAGATTATTTGAACACTGTTTTAGCTATCTGGAAAAGATATTCTCTAATTAAATTTTCTGATTAAATTTTACAAAACAAATTTTAACTCTTATTTTTTTACTATATTTTAACCATGTTTTTATTCTAAGGTAATCTAATACGGTTATAGATTCAATGGAAAAACAATATGGATATTAAAACATTGACTCTAATAGGAACCTTGAAACAAAAACTCCTTGATGAATTAAAAGACTCCTTGATCTGGGTAAAGTGGAAATTCAGCTAGCTTAGGAAGAAATTCGATGTCATCCTCCCTAACTTCTGTTTTATTTCACTAGGATGTTTAATCAATTATTATACTACTGTTTATGGAATGATTAGACCCTTTTTTGCATGATTTTTTCACCTGATTTGTTTCATAGGAAATAAATTGGGAATACATTCGACTAGTTCCTTTCTATATTCTGCATTTTAAGACATATAATCCTTTGCTATGATCCCACATTGAAAATGCTCTTGGGCGTACGAGCCTTTATTATACTTTTTATGCCCTACAATTATCAAACAAATATCCACACCCTATCATAATGCACCACCCTGTTGGAGGGTATTTCATGTTAAAAAGTCATTCATGTTGTTGTTGTTTTTTTGCCTTAGATCTCGCTTATGTTGTTTCGTCGAGTTTCTTACAAATCTGTTGTAAGAAATTTTTTTCTTAATACCAGGAATCTCCCTAAATTGTGTGCAAATATTTTTTATATCTATTTACTCACACAATTTATTTTACCAAAAGATTACTAAAATATTATTAGTGTGGCCACTACTACATAATCATTATTATTGAGTGCTACACATTATCAGTGCTAAAAAAGAATTGATAAAGGGGATGATTTTATTAGCACTAGTAAAAAATTAATGAAATGTTCAATTATCAGCACTAATGGGTGATTATTGGAGAGACAACATAGGTGTATCAGGTGGTGGTTTTCACATATTCTTTTCTACTCTGAAATTTTAAATTCAAATTCAAGCATAAAATTGAATTTTATACTCACTTATTATTAGTGTAATTTCTATTTTCTCATATATTTTGAATCCTCTGTGTTGGAGGGTTTTTTCATGTTAAAAAATCTTTTATGTTGTTTTTCTGCTTGATATATCACTTCTCTTGTTTTGTTGTTTTTCCCACAAATATGTTGTAAGCAATTTTCTTCCCGTGATCAGGAATCTCACCAAATTGTGTGAAAATATTTTTTATATCTATTTCCCCACCCAAATTGTTTTACCAAATCCTTACTAATGTAGTATTACTGTGTCCAATACTACATAATCATGATTATTTAAGGCAACCCATTATCAATGATAAAAAATCATTAATAAAGGGGATGATTATATTAGCACTAGTAAAAACACTATTAAAAAGTACCATTATCATCACTAAAAACATTGATAAAAACATAACCATTATTAGTGGGGTTTTAACACAAATAAAGGTCTCTCTTTATCAATGTTATTTTAACAATAAATAACACCTCATTTATGAGAGATGTTTTCACTGATAAAAGCTTCCCTTCCTAAAATATACATATATATATTATAAAAAATTATATTTTAATATATAAATTTATTTATATATACATAGATATAATATATTTTCTCGAATATGATTTAATAATACTAAATATGTATTTACACTTAATATTTAATAGATTTATGGAAATGTGATTTATAAAATAATGAAAAATTAATATTTGTTATGAACTGACCAATTAGTATAGAGTAATAGTCATTTACCAACATTCTAGTGATAGATAATTAATAAATTAATTTATCTCTTAAGATAAGTTAAAAATAGGACTTGAACTTCAAAATGACATAAACTTTGATCCAGGTGTCTGTTTGGACTCCACAAGATGTCCAATTGAAATCTATGAAGAGTTATACACCATTTGAAGATAATTGGACTTTAGTCCCCAATCTTTCTAAATCAAAAAAAGGTTGGAAGACCTATAAAACTGAGAATTTAGTTGGGATGGACTAATTTTTAAACATTCGATGGAATTTAAACATTTTTTAATAGAGTCCTCTTATCTTTTTTTAATGGATAATAATTTCTTTCCCCATGATTACATTCATATGGATATTACGGTGTTTAAATTTTAACTTTTTCATATTGTAGTGTTATTTAAAACTAAATATATGCTTTCATATAAAAATTTTCATATATTAATATATAAAAATTTAGTTGTATAAATATATATGTAGTGAAACGTAAATTTCTTTATTACGCTTTGAAATATTACTAAGAATATTTTCATAGTATGGATCAAAATCGATGAGGAATTTTGGGGCTCAGAGAGCCTCGATGTGGTGATATTGAAAAATATTAAATATATTTTATCATGCGCATGCATATTTACATAAATGATGGAATATATCTCGAATGATGTTCTAGATGAGAAATCAGAGACTACCATTAAATCAATAATATGGGATTTAACCTAGGCACGACATAATACTGGTCGACATCGAGTGTTTTACTTAAGAGTGGTTATGGGTGGATAAATTAATAAATTAATTTATTTATTATTATTATATGTCCTAATCCTAATAATCCTCTATATAAAACCAGTTATGGAGAATTCCATAGGGTTAGTCACATATCCCTAGAGGGAATGAGAGGATGGATCTGCAGTGTCAATTGCATTGTTATATGGTCACGGGATCATGGATCAATGATCGAAATACTATGAGGATCGAATATTGACTTGGAGTTGATGAATTTATTTTATCCCGGAAATTATGATGTGTTTATCATCACCTAATCCCCTTTTTTGTCTCATCCTCCATGAACAGATTGAGGCCTATTAGAAAAACAATTGATGTTTTTTTTTCATACATTTGTGTTTTGTACTTTTCTTCCCCTTGTTATTCATGCGTTCATCATCAATATTTCTTTGACTAACGATGAGACGAATTCCCAGAAAACAATCATTTCACAATCGATCTTTGGTGCGTTATATCTTATAAGTGGGCTCAGATTTGGGATCGAGAGCACGATTGTGGTGTCATACAGTGTGATAGAATATCATACAAGGATCGGAGTTCGGATCGAGGGACTTCATTTGTGGGTTTAGATGTTCAGGGGAGCGACATAGCAAGAGAGAATCGCGATCCGGTTGGGTGGTCGGGATCTAGCCCCCGGAGGCGGATTGGGTGCAGTCAACCCTAGATTTGGGTTCCTTGATGTGATTCATGGTAGCAGCGACCAACGACTGGCTGATGGTGGGAACTCTCCTCCTCTAAGGTGGTGGTGAGAGGGCTTGTGGCCTGTGGTGCCGGGCGATTGTGAGGCGACCAGTGATGGTGACATAAACACCTCTACTGTGATTGAGGAGAAGGGGAGAGATATAATAATAAATAATAATAATAACAATATTATTTTATTATTATTATTATTATTATTATGGACTCAAAATCTTGATGTAACTTCATGCGATGTTAGATTTAATATCCTTCTGCGTCATCCTGACTATGATATGGAAGTATATGTTTCAATACTAACAATGGATGTTTAATTTAGACTCGTGACCCAGGAGTACAAAGTGGCCTTCGTTCCTAATACAGCCATGCTTTTTTTTCATTGGATGTCTATTTTAGCATGTAAATAAAATATCCTATACATTTATCCATAGGGATCGCAATGACATGATCTATTTGGCCATCCATTGCCATTTGCGATTTCATGTAGGTGAATCTATGCTTTAGCCTATGGGATTTACGATGGGCCACGTGTGTTCATCAGGCTTTTACCAATTTCAGATCCAAACACACAAGTAATCTAACCTGAGAATTTTTCTACATAGAAGTCCATAGTGGCCTTTTTTGGCATAAGAGACACTACATGAGGTGGTATGAATTGGACATTTAATTCAGTGATGCTTAAATTATATCAGTGATCATGTTGGATATCCATAGATATCTCTAAGATAGTACCCTATCACACTAGGGTGTGTCTCCCTTTTAATCTTTACACCAGTAGATTTGGAACTCCCCCATACTATAGCAGGGTGCGGGTCCTCTATTTACGGAGTCGTACTCCCCCTCCCTTGATCTCCAGCAGCAAGTGGGTCCTATACTGGAGTTACTGCTCCCTCGATAGCGGGGCGCAGTGGAGAGGTGTAGGATCTTCACCATCATTCTTGACAGGTGACAATTGATGTTTAGTTGAAGCTAGTGCTCTTTTGGATATAGAGAGTAGTGCCAAGGAGCCTTCCTCTCCACTAAAATTCTGGGGAGTTTGTGTAAGATATTAGACCTCGATGATGGACCTTTGGAGCTGTAGGGTTTCTCATCATTCTTAGAAATCTATGGATATGGTGATCTTCATTCTCTCTCCATTTGGGCTTCATGTTTACTATATATGGGTTATTATGATTATGGTTGTTATCTCATATCCTCATTGACATGCCTTGGTGGTGGTCAAATGACTTTTATATATTTTGATGCTTTTTTGGTGATTTCATGGTGTCCTACTGAGTATATATATACTCACCCCTGAATGGGTTTTCCTACATGTGATTTGTCGTATGTAGTCAACAGATAGATTAGCAGTGACTATCATGGACCTTCTATCAGTGGAGAAGGGCATTATGTTATGGATCTAACTGTGTTTGGTGGTCGAACTCTGGGATTTAGAGTCAGTCTCTCCCCTACTCTATCCTTTATAGTTGTTGTTGGTTTGATCCCCACCTATATTTCTGGTTAGGAATCTATTTCCCCCACATATATCATTTATATTATGATGTTATACTTTGATAAATATTTCTTATATGTTATTGCAAGCATTATTTACATCCTAGAGGTTCAATATTTTACTATACCTATGCACTATTGTATGGATTTTATTTTGTGTGTATGTACAAATACTGTAGGTTAAGGACTCCTATTTCAGTTTTATGCCTACTTGGCTCTTGTCATTAGCCCCTAACCTATTGGTGTTGGGATTATGGTGTCTCACTCAGCTTACAACTAGCAAGAGGGCCCATGTGGATCTGGTCATGATAATATATTTAAACATATTTACATTTAAAATATATTTTTAAATATATAAACCATATTTAAATAGAAAATAATTGTCCACTTTTTTAAAATAAAAATGAATAAAGATTTATATACATATACAAATGCATATATAATGTTTATATATTAATATGTGTGTGTGTGTACTAAAAAAACAAGTATATTTGTTTATGTATTTCAATATATGTAAATAAATGTTAATATATATATAGAAACACAACTGTGTATATAAATACACACACACACAAACAAATATATGAACAACTAGATCATATAAATGTATTTGAGACAATTATATTAATGTAAGAATAAATTTATTGATAAAAAATGCATCTAAATATATATAAATAAATTTATATATCATAAAAAATAGAATAAATCCACATAGAGAAGTGGTAAAGGAACATGCGCGAGTCGGTGGACGTCCCAGGTTTGAATCTAGGTATGGGCATGTGCGGATGGCTGAGCAGTGGGGTGGGGTGAGCACTGATAAAGTTAAGGATAGGAAGATGGGCGGGCAAGCCCTATTAAATATTTGGTGGGAATCTCAATTGAGTGGGGGTGTGGATAAAGGGCGGGGTGGTGGGTGGGAATCATTGAAAAAAATAGTGCTAATCAACCATAGTTTTTATCAATGTTATTTTTTCCATTTATAAAGGGTGTGTTTATCAGTTTTGATAAAAATAGTTGTGATACAAAAAACCTTCAACAATATTAAAAAAATAACTGATAAAGTGGATCTATATCAATTCTTTCTTAGCACTGGTAAAGAGTACCTATATTAGTGTTTTTTAGAACTGATAAAAGTGACTAGATTTTAAAGGCACGACCAACATCAGCATTTTTTGAGCACTGATAAAAATCCTTTCTAATGCTGATAAAGACCAGATTTTTAGTAGTGTGTATAGGGTCTAATCTCTCATATAAGGATTTTGTTTCCTTTTATTTACTTTCAAAATATTTTTTATTGTCTTTTTGGAATATTTTTGATTTTTGATGAACCCATAAGATCTTTAACAAAGAGTTTAAAAATATCAATAGAGAATTTTGGGATTCATTGAAGATTAATTTGGAAATTTCAAAATCCTTAATTTAAAATTTTATATTTGATTAATCTTGACACCATCATATACGTAATTAGAATTATGAATCTATTTTCATTTGAAGACTTGTGCATGGTCAATAAAAGTATTTAATTCTATAACGATTTAGTGGCACCATCAAGTCTCAAGACTAATAAAGCTGTTAAATTAACACATGAATCGTGGAACCACTAATTTTATCTTTGAGATATTTTAAATGAAGAAGACTTTCATTTAGAAGATCTATTCATTCATAAAATCACTCTCCAGTGTACTACTCAATAAAAATTATTTTAATTACATAAGACATTTTTAAAAATAATTTAGAAATTATTAAACTTAATATAATAAAAGAAATAAAAATATGAAATCAAATTAATCTATTTCACTAGTTTGTATTTTCTTTAATTAATCTTAAATCACCAACATAATTAGTTTTAACAAAAAATTTTCTAACACGTGTCCAAATAACTTAAAAGCTTTATTCTTCCTTATCTGAGTTGATAATATTTTATTATTATTTTATGTGTATAATTATTATTTTTACTCTTCAATATCGAGTCTTTTATTATTAGTTTATTTTTTAATTTATTATTATTATTCTCTTTTTTGGGATTGGGTTATTTGGTCTTCTTCGTGACTCGGTCTACACCTCGACCAACATCTTTATTGATCAAGCTCCAATCTGTCACAGAAATGTATCCATGAACTCTTTTCAACTTAGTACCTTCTATCTCAGAATAACCCATTGCAGTACCTTTTTTAATCATCAAGTCTTCAATCACAAATTTTAGTGAATTACTCATATGAATCCGTCTAAGAGTGTTGGGATTTTTTTATTTAAATTTTAAAATTTTATGAGAGAGAAAATTATTAATGGAGATATTTATATCAACATGAATGGAAGATTTTCTTGCAACATGAATGGAGAGTTATTTACAATATTAATTGATGTAGTAATGAATGTTGACTATGTTAATCAGAGATATGGATTGGGTGTCTATATATGAGGATGTGAATTCATGTTTTGAAATTAGGGACTGTAAATATGTAGTTGCCGAGAGAGAACCATGAAGGTGGTCCATCAAAGATGTTGACACCAAGAGAGAATGAGGAAGGGGGTGTTGCATTTTCGGGGACTAATGCGAATTAAAGATGGTGATTATATCAACAATTGAGTTTTGGTAATGATAGTTGAAGGTGTTAAAGATGGCATGTGATGATGATGATTACATGTATCAAATTTATTATTGTTTGTGGAGATCAAGCGGCATGTCCTGGTTGTAATGATCGGTGATACATCAAAATGGTTTGTATATTGGTGTGGGTGTGTTGTAAAAATTCCTTTGGGCATGGTGTGAAAATCCTTCGGGTTAGTATGTGTAAAATTCCTTTTGTTGGAAAAATACTTCGGGTGAAATGTAAAATTTATTCAGGTGATAAAAGGCATTTTGGTTAATATTTTCTTATGTGTTTGTGAAACTACTTCGGTTATGGCATCAGGGTCCACCACAAAAATTTTATCAAAGGGATTGGTTGAATTGCTCGATTTTAAAATACGGTGGCAGGTATTCGGTGGAGAAATTTATCAAGGACTCAAATGATGTTACTAAAAGACAACGAAGACACTAGAGGTATTTCAAGGATATTAATGGTTTTTTTTGATTAGCAGGATTCATGAGGTGTGTTACATTGTTGGTGGAAATCAGAGCTTGGTGGTAGAATATTGAGGTTCCTTGGGTTAGGTGTTCTATCAGGAATTCGGATGAATTTCATCAAAAAATGACGGTGTTATAAGTGGTGTTTCTCGAATATTGAAGGTCTTCTCAGTTGTTGGTTTCATGTAGCGTATTTTGTTCATCGGGTGACATTTGGATCATGGTGGAGCTGACCATCACACTGTCCCAGACGGTGGAGATGAATGTGGTGTATTTTAATTTTAAATAAAGTTGATGATTTTTGGGGTTTTTGATTTAAAATTTAAGAGGATGTGATAGTATGTATTGAAATGAGGTTCCACAAAGATGTACCACCAATCATCACAACCAGGACACACTGCTTGATCTCCATAGCCAAGAAGACTTTCGATACATGATATCATCATCATTGCATGACTTCTTCAATGCTTTAAATCATCTTCACCATCACACCATCGTTTAAAAAATCTCCATCTTCACTTCGCATCTGTTACCGTAAATGAAACACCCCCTTCCCTGTTCTCTCTTGGTGGCTACAACTTTATCAGCCCACCTTCACGGTTCTCTCTCAGTGACTACATATTTGTCAATCCTTATTTCAAAACATTTTATCACATCCTCATATATAGACACCAAGTACATATATCTAATTAATGTAATCAACATTAATTATTCCATCAAATGCTGTTGAGAATATATCTTCACTCATGTTGGGATAAAATCATACATTCATGTTGAGATTAATCTCTCAATTAATATTTTTCTCTCTCCTCAAAATTTAAATTTTAAATCAAAAAAATCCGAACAATCTCAACCTTGATTTAAAATTTAAATACTCCACATTCATCTCCACCATCTAGGTTAGTGTGATCATCAGCTCCACCAAGATCCAAATGTCACCCAATGAATGGAACACGCCGCATGACACCTATGGCCAATAATACTTTTGATATTCCAGAAACCCCACTGATACCGCCTTCATTTTATGATGACAGTTTTCTAGACACTTGATAGACCACCTTACCTGAGGAACCTAACCATTATCCACAAATCTATGATTATCACCAACAATGGAACACACCTCAGGACTCCTTCTAGTCGTTCGTACTTTTAATATACTAGAAACACCTCCAGTGCTGTCGTTGTCTTCTGGTAACACCATTAGAGACCTTGATAAACTACTCCACCGGATTCCTACCATTGTCTTTTGAAACTGATCACTTCAACCAATCCCTCTGATAATTTTGTTGGGGAATATCATGATGTTGTTGTGGATGTAGTTGCATAGACACACAAAAAATATTCACCCGGGGGACTTTTATCAATTGAAGGAAATTTACCAACTAAATGAATTTTACTTTTGGTATTCAGACATCGATTCTATACAAGAAACCAAACATCAATTTTATACACAATTTACCTTTATCTAATCGCTCAATACCTTGCGTTCAATGTTCAAAATGATTTGATCAATTCTCACTTGTTGGTGTAGGGTTCTTAGTGGAAGTTTTATTTGGGTATTTCATTAAGATTTAGGGAATATTGAACACCAATTTCCAAAAACCCCTCAACACTGATGCTGAAAAAAATTATCTAGGCAATTTGGTATTGAAGAAGAAATAATTAACAAATAGTCTCATCATTAAGTATTTATAAATCAAAATCTATTTGATTCATAATGATTTTATCTCACATTTTGGTCAAAGAACACATTGGTTTGATCCAAATGAAAAAATTCTGGATTGGGGCACCTGTTTAGATTTCAAAAATTCAAAATCCAACCCCTAAATCTAATCACGGTATTAGTTGTCATTTTTTATTTTTATTTTTTATTTTTATTTTTTATATATATACAGAATATATAATATATATATATAAACATTTTACTAAAAGAATATATTTTTAAAACACATAAAATTAATTTTGGAATATATATTTTTTAATGAAAAACTCAATTTCCAAAGCCCCACTACTACAAATTTCACCTTTAGCACTAGCCTTAATTTTTTTAAATTTCACATTTTTACAGCATACAACTAAAGAATAAAAAATTGTGATCCAAACAAAATCAGTGATCTAAATATTTACAAGTCCCTCTAGTCACTAGTATAAAATTGATCAATTGTGGAGTGAGGATCCGGGCAATCGTCATTTGGTGGTTACTATTGACCTTATTAGCTACCACCAAAATGCGATATCTAAACTTTTCCCACTCTTCATTCTCATTCTCACTAATTTACCTCAATTCTCCAGGGACCTCACTCCCCCCATCCAACCCCCCTCCCCCCCGCCTTCAAGAACCACCTTCTTCCATCTCAACACCGTCGAGCCCTCCCACCCCCGTCGTGCCCCGCTGTTAACCCCTCATGCCCCAGTCAAATTCAAACATAAAGACCTCCCACCCTAAACCCCTGAGGAATATAAAGTTGCTCGATGGTTTTATAGTTTTTAGATGATATTATATGCACAATCATCATGATTTTTTATTTGATAATCTATCATTATTTAGATAAATCTAGCACATTGTTTAGTTTCATCTTCATTTTCATAGATTCTAGATTCCAATTTTCACCTTACTAATGATATTCAATAAACCCCATTAAATTTAATTTTTATTTCAAAGAACATTGTTTGATGGATTGCATTGAATTTTTATAATATTGGGATTTTCTTCTTACCTTCATCCTTTTTACTTAATATATCGTCCCGAGAAGTACATTCCATGGAATTATTTTAAAACCATTTTTAGTGGTATTATTTCTTATAGTGTTCATATTCATATAGTAACCAATAAAAAACAATAATAAAACTTCCGCCCTTATTTAACATACATTAACATGAAATATTCATATGAGGTATTGTTAAAAAAATACATGATAGTTAATTACAAAGAACAACTGTTAATTATCCTGTTATTTTTTCTAAGAACCAATAAGGAGTGCATCGATTGATTTTTGTATTCGGGTTTTAGATAATATAAGAGAAATCCTTAATAAAAAAAATTTGAATCTTACCCTTCCCTTTTTTCCATTTCATGAAGGTCCAATATTTTTATGAGCTTGAATATGGGTTTTTTCCTTTAATTAATATTATTTCATTATTCATCGTTTTTTTTAAAAATAAAATTAACAATAAATTAAATTTTTACTAAGATAAAAAATAATACATTTTTTTCATTTGGAGGGTGATATTTATTTTCTCCCTTTATAATAATTTCAACCATAATGATCAGCTTAAGGTAAAGTGCATTTGTTTTTTTCTATTATTTCTTATTTTTAAATTGTCAATTTTATTTTTTTTAATTTACATGTCATATCTACCATTTATATCTGGATGAAAGTAGCCCAGAAGAGGCATAATGATAGATTCCTTCTATTAAGGATGCATCATCAAAGTTTTTTTACAACTAACTGGAAAATAAGAAATCATGTCATTAATGAGACATACCTGATATTTTAGCTTGTTTTTAGGAGTGCCTAAACCCAACAAAATTTTTTATGACTAGTTCTTAGAAAAAATTGCATCCAATTAGGAATGATATTACGTTGATTTATGGAAATAGATTTGTAATAAATTATTTTAAAAGAAATTATTTTAATCTTATTCATTATCCATGGAAATGTATTGTTGAAAAATAGTTTTCATGCTAATTTTGTAAATTTTATTGATTTTTTGAGCTCATGTTCCACAAAAATAGGGGAGTTGAACATTTAATTATGAATTTGGAGTGATTTATCATCATTTATTATTTTATTTTGTATTTAAATTTATTTAAATTTTAAGATATTTACTAGTTTTGGGGATATGAACTTTAGATGTTGGGAATTTCTTGATCTGTATTAGATACGTGATAAAATTTGCATTATTGGTAATTTGGTCCTTAATTTAGGCCCTTAGTAGCTTCATATTTATTGATCATCATACCTTGAGAAATACCCCTACATAACATGCAAATGTAATCCGATTTGGGGTTATATAAAAATAAATCTAATTTAACCCTAATAATGTGTTAGAGTTCCTCCACAAAATAAGTTATAAGGGTTAAATAATTTGACATTGTATATGATCTCTTCATGAAGTGAGACTTTGAATGTTTATAAATTTAATGTTTTTTTGTTAGTAGTGTAATATATGTTCTAATCCTCATTTTCACTCATAAGAATTTTGTGTTTATAGGTTAAGTTGCTCAAAGAAAGATGATCCTAATATAACTTTAGGTTAGACCAGTAGGCATTCAATGCATGAGGACACAATGATGCCTGATGTAGTTTCACCCTCACCCTTGAAAAGTTTTGATGCTAGAATGGTATAAGAAATAATTAATTTTTATCTTTATTGATCATTAATTTATTTGTTATTAAAATTTTCAATTTTTGTAGGATTATGGATTTTCAGAGAATCAAAGTGTATAGATTCATTTTGGAGGGTAGTTCATTATTTGGTCACCAAAAGATTGTTTTGCATGCAATAAACTATGCTTTCTTTATTATGTTTCCCGTCCTTGCTTGTTTTAGATTATGGTATTCCATTATTCTATATATATATTCTGTTATATGGTTTTTATGAATGTTTTCCTAAGGAGACATTGGTTGGTTTATGAATCAATCATGGATGGTAATTAGGTTTCTTAAACTTGTTGATTTTCATGAAAGCATATTGATGAATTCGGTTATTAAATATTGTTGCATTGAAATTTATAGATGGCATGGGAAAATAATATATGTGAAATTTTGAGAAATTGGTGAGAATGTAAACCTAGTAATTATTTATTGATGTTAGATGTGAATCTAAAATGAAAATATGAACTAAGGGGAAACTGGTAATAAATGATGGGAAATATAAATTTATAATTAACAATATTAATAGTATTATGATTGGAATGAATAATGAAATGAGGCTTGTTGTTTTGTTATATAATTTTAAGAAGAGTACAAAACACTTTTGATGTCGGGTATTGTTGGGAAATTTTCCACTTGTAGGTTCTAGGATGATTTAAAGAAAGGGGGCTATTCTTTTATCCTCTATTTCTATGCGTCTACTAGAGCTGGTATTTTATAAAATCTAGATGAGTGTTGCTTCTAATTACAATTTGGTTTTTTCTACTTATAGAGTTTATCTATTCTTGTAGATATTTTTTTCATTGAAAGTTGAATTGTAAATTGAGAATTTAGAATACCTTAATAATTGGTATGGTGATTTCATCAGGTGGAGCATTTTGTAAGTTTAAATTTTTGAGTAGGTGAGATACTAAGTTAGAGGAAGAATAAGATGGGAAATTCCTTTTATATTTGTTGGGTAAGCTTTAGTTTCATATTGCAATGCTGTGAAATAGTGGCTATTTAATTGGGATGATTTATGGGTAGTACTTTTATAGGCCTTCTTTTAATTGTTAGTTTGAAAAGTTGGGAAACTATAGGTTTAAGTCCCATGAGAAACCTTTTTAAATTACGGTATACAGAATGGTTCCTAAGACATAGTTTATGTTTAAATTAACCTAGTAAATGATATAACTATGTTTTTATTACATAGTATATATAAATTAATTACTAACTATAATATAGTTTTGAATATAGGTAGGTATATATGTTGGGTTTTATGAAAGCTAATTAAATGGATGAATTGACTCCTTCACTTTTTGATTAGTTGCATTAGTAAAATAATGTCAAATATGGGTGGAGTTTTTATATAATTTAAAAAATTAAGAAGAAATATTTTGATAGAAATTATATAATAATAACATTGAATTAAAAGATAAGTGTATGGAATATGAAAATTCAAATCTAATCCTGAGTGAAAATTTGGGGATGAACAATAAGGTTCACTAATGAATGAAATTAATATATATAGTTATAAAAAATATATATATTAATGATAATAGATAAATCAGAGGTGATCAATAAATGGGTGTGAGAAGAACATTTCTTATTGGTAATATCATATCTCTGATGATGATATTTTTAAATTTTTGACGAATGCTCGGTAATATTTACCAATGAATGATGAATAAAGCTTATGTATAATGATATTGATTGTATTTAGTGTGTGGATATGTTAATATGATGTGTTGTATATAGATTTTTTATATTATGGAAAGAGATGTAATGGGATGAATATGTGGTAGTGATGCAAATAACTTGTGATAAGACTAAAAACGCACTTTTGGTGTTATAAAACCCAAAAAACATGTTTTTAGCGGTCGAATTGGGAGAAAACAACCTCATAATGACTTAAAATCATCGGAAAACCGTATTATTGCTATTAGTGACATGTAAGAATAAATGAAACCTCAATCATATGTGTAGTATACACGGTATGATTGAATTTGTGGTTTTGAAATATTCAATTCCCCTCAAAAAGGTGCATTTGGTGGTTAGAACTAGTTGAATGACCTCTGAATGTCGTGAAATCGGACAACAACAACTGTTGATTGAATTGTGAAATTTTTTGTAGAAGTTTCACGACCCACCTTATTCAAGATGAGGTAAGGGATAACAAGATGATGAGACCTTCCTTATTCAATATTAAATAGTGATAATGAATACTGATTCTCGCCTCTAATAGGCCCTGAGGAGGCGACCAGCACCAAGGGAATAGAAATATCACCAAAAATGGTCGGCATTAACCTTTTTATAGTAACCAATATTGGAAGAAAAAATGTAACAACCTCAAAAATCTCCAAGACATGTGTATATAGAGAAACCAAAATACATTACACATGCATGATTAATGTAAAGATGCTCAATAACAAAGAAAACTCCAAGGTAAGTACCAAAATAAAAATAAGCAGTGACACAAATACCATCCCCAACATCTGGCCTAGTAAGGTACAACACGGTCAATGTAATCTCCCTAGACACCTGAAAATAATTTTATATACATAGGGTGAGCATACATGTATACTCGGTCGGAAAAACCAAAGTCACCGATGAACAAGTGGGAGAGGCATATTAATTCCCCTAGGAGAAAATAGTAGAAACTCCAAAAGCACCTAATAAGGTAAACTATCCACCCCAACCTCACCAAGTCATGCTCACAAAATAATGATAATCAAGTAATTTAATAATATAAGAACATAAATATTTGGGTACCTTAAACCACTTACCACTGGTTAACTAAAACATCTTGATGCATCTACCTCTTCCAATATCCCCACCATCACAACATGCCCACACACATCGAGTCCGCAAGCACAAAAATCCTACACACAGACACCTGGGCCACTACCACACCACAATCCATCCCGTAAACACCTGGGCCTCACACATACCACCCCCTACACGAAGACAGGTGGGCCTTATCCTGAAGACACCTGGGAAAGAAACCACCTCTCACACAACCAATACCATAAATATGGAAATAAACCTTAATCCATTAAAGCCTGTCCAAAGGGTCTTGGGAGATAAATGCCTGGAAGATGGAGTAGAGAAGATCCAATAACCATCCATCCATCCCCCCACCATGATGTTTGGAAATACAAACTCCCTCATTACAATAGGGGTGTTTGGTATGTAGTGCTCAAAATGGGTGGGGTGCATATAGAAAACATAAGGAACTACAAGATTATACATAAGTAGTAAACCCTCAACCCATCCTATGGAATTCCCAACATAAAACCATACCACAAAAAACCACCTTTGTTCCTACCCCTATATGTACATCTAGATAAAATCCACAACCAAAACATCAACCCACACCTTTCATTTAACCAATTTTCATTGAACATTACAATACTATTCATTTATTTACTCCATCCTTTCCCGGGAAACTAACATCTAAAACACTATCAATAATTCTTTGAAGGTGAATATCCTGATTAACTAATACATTTTCATGCTTATTCCCTGATTAAAACCATTCACAAAAACAAACATAAAAAAACCTTCTTGTATTCGTACTACACCCCCTCCCCCATTCCAGGACACCTATTCAACAACTGACAATAGTCATTCTTCAATTATATACCACTCAAGTCAGGCCCTCACAACCAAGCCCCACAACCCTAGTACACATCAACACCACATCAGAACACATATGAAAATGAAATCATGATAGCTCGGTCTGGCATCCCCACTACAAAAACACATCCCAGATGCAGTCCCACTATATAACATGTTCATCCATTCCACAATTAATCAATCTCTCAACCTAATATTCTATTACACCACATGTAACACCCCATACACACATCTACACTCCCAGCCACACACAATACACAAACAGTACAGACACAAGGTCGGACAAAACCACACACAACACACAACCACACCAATCAAATAGGGTGTGTTCAGATTTGGCCAACATTGTTCTTAAATTTTCACTTTGATAAGCATGGGTGATCACATAAGGGTTTTCATTTAGGGGAATACATTTCATTTAACCAGTTATATGTGATTAATCATATTGAAATTTACAATAATTATTAATAATTAAACAATAACATTTACTAAGAATCACACATGCACAAGAAAATACCACCAACATTCATGATTTTTAGAAGCCATTCGGCCACAATAGATCACATCATCAACAAGGATAACAAAATAAAACAGGCGATCAACATCAATCCACTCCCAGCTCGTTATCAAGTTTGTATTAACATTTATCTTAGTTAAAGGTAAGATTTAGAAGTTTTCACAAAAGAACATTACTACGCCCACCGTGAATGGTACATAATTAAATAAGAGATGAAGGAAAAAATACTACTTGAACAAAAGATAACCAACAACTCTTCCATGTATAAAAAATATAGGTCACGTGAGCAGTAGAAAAACTCCAAGGAAAAACTATAAGAAATTATGAGTCGATGGGTTTGGAACAATAGGAAACTTCATCGGAAGGGAAGGCTCTAGGCACACCAAAAGTGAATAGAAACACATTGGGAAGGGAAGATTCTCGTTTTGAAGAGCCATATCATTTATCAAAGGAAGAACAGTTTCAAAAGTCATTAATGTCAGATCATGGACAAGACCACATTATTAGATTATTTCAAAGTCCCCAGAGCATTAGGATATTAATGATATAGCTAATATCATTTGAAACACCTTTAAAAACACCCAAACAAGGATTTACACTCTATTTACGTCAAATAAGATGTAAGGGGGGAGAAATTAGAAAAACTGGGAGAAACTGAAGAAAAAGAGAAATTTGGAAAACTATCGGAAGTGAATCACTATTGGGTGAGACACTATTTGGTGCCACCATTCCATTCCATCATTCGGTGCTACTGTTGGAAAAATCTGATTTTTTGGAAAACTCCTAAAATAAGCCACTATGTCCCCCATGAACACCACAAACTCTATATTTTCACATGGGAATGGCCCAAATAAATCTTGGTCATCACATAAGATACATCTCAAACTATTCTCATCCCTAATAATTAAAAACTAAGATAAAGAGGGGTCAAAACAACCACCCCGTAAGATACCTCTCAAGTAAAAACCTTCTTATGTTTCTCGAAGGATGAAGTGAAACCTCAACATTCAGTAACACCTCCTCCCACTTCTGATAACCCAAACATCCATAACATACCCCACACACAGACTATCTATACACCTAATTAGGGAATTAGTTCCTCCATGTCAAGATATTATCCGCTTTATGTGGAAATAACTCTCCTGTATGGGTTTATTCTCATATACATTAATGCATCTTGATTAGGAATCATGTTTTACCTTTCCACATGTTAGGAATTTTTCACAGGTTATAGAATAAGGTAACAATCCATCTCATAGAAATCAAGTCCAGTCACTAAATCAAATATCAAAACACAAAAGAAAAAATCCAAAAAACTCTAGGAACTAGGAACACATCTACGCCTCTCTCTCCAAAGTACTCTCTTCTAGGCCACTATGCCTCCACAACACACGAACCAAGGGAAAGGTCAACCCATGAAACACCTTATCCCGATGATCTATATCTACATTGGATGCTCCACGAATTTTATGGAATCCTCAATATCTTACTCTCATCAATAAATGACATGGGATTCATCATGAAGATACTGACAAAGATGAAAGACATGAAAGAAATCATAGATCCTCCCCAAGTGGGGTGGAAACTCCACTTGATAAGCCACCTTGCCAACTTGTCCCAACACCTTGAAAGGTCTCATGAACCTGAAAGAAATTATACTCCCTCTTCCAATCCTAAAGTACCCACATTGAGGGTAAACCATCAAGATTACATAGTCCCCAACCTCAAACTCCAAGAAACTTTTATTGTAATTGACATATGACTTTTGCTGGTCCTATGTTTCCATCATCCTCTCATGGAAAATCTGCCCCTTCTTGGTCATACTCTGCACCACTTATGGACCAAGAACATCCACCTCTCCAACATCCATCTAGCATAAGGGTAAACGACATGATCTTCCATATAAATATTCAAATGGATTCATTCAAATGTAAGAGTGATATATATTATTGTAAGAAAACTCTACCAAGGTAAAATGTGGTACGTAGGAACCACTAAGGTCAAGTACCATGTCTGCAAAATGTAATCTATCGTCTGGATGGTACTATCTATTTTTACATATGTTTGAGGGTGGAAAGTAGTGCTGAGGAGAAACTGAGTTCTAAAGGAATGTTGAAATCCCATGCAGACTAGCAACGTAAAGCATGTATCCGGATCCAATACAATGGATCTCAGAAATCCATGCATCTGCACTGCCACATCCACATACCTCTATGTTAAGTCATCCACTGTGCTTGAATCCTTGATCGCTATAAAGTGAGAAAACTTCATCAACTGATCCACTACTACCAAGATTTCATTTCATCCTCCTTAAGCCCTAGGTAATCTTGTGACAAAATCCATCGAGATGTCATCCCACTTCCACTTAGGGACATCTAAGGAAAACAATATACCATAGAGGACTTGGTGCTCTGCCTTTACTTTCTATCACACCAATCACTTTTCCACACACTCCACCACTGCCCGCTTTATCCCGGGTCACCAGAACCGCTTCCTCATGTCTTGGTATATCTTAGAATCTCCTTAGTGTACCACTATAGGGGATATATGAAACTCACAGAGAACTTCCTCACGTACTGCCACTGGGATGAATAGATTCTTATGGAATAACATCTTATTCTGGTCATCCTTCAACCATCCATCTAACGAATTTCCCTAGTCAACGCAACCACACATCACCTACACCTCTGAGACTCCCCACTGAGATTCCTTCACCTTCTACACTATATAAAACTGAACTTTCATCTGAAACAGGCAACCTCTACCTCCATCCATTCTTGCATCTAAGTGCAAGGAAGCCCACTCTTCCATCATCCTCAATGAGTTTTCAGAATCTTGAACTACCTCCATCTATGACTTTCTACTCAAAGCATTAGCCACAAAATTTCCTTTCCCTGAGGTGTAAGAGATTTCAAAATCTTAATCATGGAGAAACTCCATCTTATTTTTCTATCACAAGTTCAGATCTCAATAGTAAAACATATACCTCAATCTTTTGTGATATGTGAAGTCCACAAAGCGCTCCCTAATGAGGTAATGTCACCACATCTTCAGCGCAAAAAAAAACACCGCAAGATCTAGATCACTGGTAGCCTAGTTAAATTCATGGGAACATAAATTTATAGACCCATAAGAGATCACTCACAATTGCTACATCATCACACAACCCATGCCCAGACAGGAAGCATCGCAAAACACCTTGAACATCACCCCTTCCACTGTCATCTTGAGAACATGAGAACTAACAAAATTCATCTATATATAATTAAAATATGCCTGAAAACACATACTCCACACAAAGGCTTTCCCTTTTCCTGTTTAGATCCATCAACAGAGCTACAACTCAAGAGAAATCAGGTAGGAATCTCTGGTTGCAGCCTGCTAAATCAAGAAAACAATGAATTTATGCCATATTCTTGGGTGATGCCCAAGAAAAAAATGTCTCTACCTTTGATGGGTCCGTTGCTACACCCTAATGAGACACCACATGCCCAATAAAGTGGACATCCCATGTCCAAAACTTTTACTTGGATAGCTTTCCATAGTGTCGGTGTTACTGAAGGATCTCTAAGATAGTCCTGAGATACTCAGTGTGCTCCTCCTCTGACCTTGACTAGATTATAGTGTAATAGATGAATACAATGATGAACCAATCTAGGAAATCACAAAAGACAGATTTTACGATCCCCATGAACATGGAGGGTGCGTTCATAACACTAATTGTCATAAGTACAAACTCAAAGTGAACATACCTACACCTAAAAGTTGTCTTCAGGATGTCACCCTCCTTCACCCTCAACTGGTGATATCCAGACCACCTATAAATTTTGTAAAAAAATGAGTCCCTTCATCTAGTCTAAAAGATCATCTATCCTTAGAAGAGGGTAACGGTTCTTGACCATTACCCGGTTCATCCTCTGGTAGTATATATATATCCTTAGAACACCACCTTCCTTCTTTACAAACAAGACCAGATCACCCCACAATGACACAATGGGCCTGATAAAGCCCTTTTCCATCAGATCATCAATCTGGATATGTAACTCCCACATCTCACAAGGCACCATCCGATAAGGAGTCATCGAAATCGTAGAAGCACTATGTGAAAGTCTATCCCAAACTCAACATCATGTTGAGGGGGTATAGTAACAACCTCCTCGGGAAAAACATCCAATAACTCCCTGATGATCCTGGGAGTCCTCCCTATCTCCATTTCAATTGATCCCACTAAAATATTGGCAAATAAGGAAAGATGAGGCTCCATGCACTGGTTACCCAGCTGAAAGATCTACTTTCCAATGAAAGCTACATGCATGCCTTTCACATCTAAAAACATGACTCTTCTCAAGAAGAAGTCGATAACAGTACGCACATAGTACAACCAGTTAATGCTGGAGTTTGTGCCCTAGAACCAACTTATTTGTACTTTATGATAAACTTATATTCATGGTTTTGAATATTAATAAATTCCTTATCACATCGCGATTGTTATTATGTGTAACATAACATGTGACAATGTCCCAAGAGTAGGTGTCACACTAAAAGGTCATAGCAGTTCTCCACTATGATGAGAACCTGAAAGTGCCATGACACTATTCTTGAATAAATGTTCTTTGTCCAGATGATATCTTTTTAAGGGACAAAAATAATAAAATCTATCAAGGGTGGAAACTCATAGTACATTGATACACTTTCTCATGGTGTACACCCCTATTAATATCCAGATTTATGTGTTGAGAATGAGACCCGATAGTAAGAAATACACATTATAAGTTTCATTGGATGTTTCTATCGGTGGACATGTGTAGTGGTACTTAGACTTGAAGATTATTATTAATGGATATTATGAGTCATACACTTTGATGAATTGGTGAAAACCATCATGACATATACTCACGGTGAGGTATGATAAGTTGGGTGTGTCATGAGTAATATAGAAATAATAAATAATGTGAGAAAGGATTTATCCCTTCTATTCATTAATAGAAGTAAATAACTCAGTCCCTTTGATGGAAATGATATAGCCTAAATAAATCCATGGCCAAGGTTTTCACTAGGAAAGTTCAAATTCTCGAAAGTCAAAGAATAAGTTATCGTGTATATAGGTTGATGACACTGGAATACAATATGCTTGATTAGAGATATGTGGGTAAATGTATTATATTACATGGTAATAATTAGTATGAGGTGACATGTCAGTGCGGCATTAACTTCTTTCTCTATGGATGTCTTGGTGTGTTGCTAGATGACAACCTTGGACTTTAGGTAGGCTCACTTAATGCCACTAAGAAAGAGTCCTAGAGGTTCACACACTAAGTGTATGAAAAATCTCAGTTAAATAATTTATTATTTAACAATTTAAAAAAATATTATTCCTAGTTGTGGTTTAATAATTTTTCAGGTTTTCTTGATTGTATTTTATTTACTTATTGGAAAAAAATGTATTTAGATTTATTTGTTTATTTAATAAATAAATATTCATTATTCAAAGTCTGATAAATATTTCAGAGGACGGGCGGACCGAGCAAAATGGTCCAGTGAGAAAATACTATTTGATATTATTTGATTAAAATAATATTTAATTATAACTTACAAGATAAGTACATGTCATGTAAATAATAGTATTAACGTTATTATTTGATATGGGGGTTTCACATGGAATAATAAAATAATCCATGGCACTTGTGCTAATTATTTATTATTACTGAGTGAATTAAATTTTTTGTTACAAATTATTATCTTATTATCCAAGGGGGAAACCCACAAGTGAGAGATCAAAGATTTTGGTTGTGCACAACATTTTGGAGAAAAATCTCTCAATACTTGAGACCTGTTTTTTCAAAGAATTCTCTCAAGAATGAGAGTGGTCATCCTCCACTAGATCAAAGAACACTTAAGAAGCAGCTCTCAAAGTGATTGAGGGTGGATGAAACAAGCGTAAGGACCTTCCTGCTAGAATCCGGAGACTCTTTCAATGACATCTAGAGATTTTTAGAGCATGTGTGGATCAATGCCAGGGGAAATCGACTCTTGATCTCCTCAAAGCAACAAAAGTTTCACCACAGATATGTGGTCAGACACATCAACGAAGAAAGAAAAACCATTGTGGTATTTCTTTAATTAAATTAAATTAATTGTAAACAAAATATTTCGATCCTCTCTCTAGGTTCTGAGCCTCTTTATTCTTTAACTAATTCTTTGATTTTATTCTATGGATATTGGCGTTCATTGTTGTATTGATCCCAAAATAATCATTAATCGCTGTAAAATTAAAAGTAAGGTGCTGGAAAAAATGTGCTTCCACTGTGCCTGGAACCTACATGTGGTGTCAGAGTGGTCATATTTTCATTTATAATTATTTAAATAATTAATTCATGATTTAAACTTTAATAATTTGTTTTTCAATTCATGTTTAATCATTATTGTAATCTGAATTTCGAGATCTATTCTTACTCTTTTGTTTCTCTCAGATCTAACAGAAATGAATAATTTTTGTATTAAAATTACATTAAGGATCTCATCATGTGGAACCAATGATTTCATCCAGGTTACATGAAAATAGACATGTTGTATTTAAAAATACATGATGTGTAATCTTCCACACACACCGTGTAATCAGGACTACACACCATGTAGTTTTGTTCAACGCACTGAGAGTGATTCAGAAATTACTCAATCTCTGTGAATTAATGACATGATGTGTAGTTAATTCTTACACCACATGTTGACTAGGATAGACTAGCGCACGGCCAGTCATACTACACATCATGTGGCCCACTAGACACAGTGTGGTGTCCCTTCAAGTCAAGGTTTAGTTGTGCATCCCATACATGGCTTACCCAGTTAGTGAATGTGTAATGTGGAATCTACACGGTGTGTGGCCCACTAGACACACCGTGTACTCCAAATATTTTGGAAGTACACCTCACACATCATTCCCATAGGTTTTTACTTAGGATGGATATTCAGTAGGGTATATTTCATGTTGTTGGATATACACATAGTGTAATTTTTCAGATGATGAAAATTTAAAATTTATTATTATATTATGTAACCCTTGAGACATGTACCATTGTGTGGGTGTAAATCTGGGACAAAACATATGATAGGTGTTTGATATATATATATATATATATCTGTGTGTGTGTGTGTGTGTGTTTAATTAACATCTGTATAATGTTTAAAGATCTGCACATCATGAATGAGTTTTATTATAATTATAATTCTGCATGCATGATACATGTCACAAATAGTAAAGTGTATACAAGTATAATAGATTTTGGGTAGTTTTGGATAGGTATTCATTGAGTTTCATCCAAGGTACAAGTTATCTACATAGTTAATTTTAAAATAATTTATTAATTTGTTTAAAATTATAATGGATGAAAATCTCAAAGAAATTAAAAAAAAATGATTAAGATAAAAGGATTGATTAATTAAAGATAATAATTAATCGATTATAGGGTGATTTATATTAATAAGAATGATTAAATAATTGAATGAAAATTTTATTAAATGTGTAATTAGTTGCATGTTTTTGGATGATCATGTGCTTACCATACCTTTGTATGTGGTTAGTTTCCATTTAATTTATTTGTTAAATTAAAATTGTTGGCATGCATGACTTCTCATCATTAATATGTATGGACTACATGCTCATGGTGTATTTTAAGTAAACCCCCTTTTACCCCTCACTTACAAGTGAATTAAAATCATTTTTAATGGATGGAGCTCCCAAGATAGTAGTGGCGGTTCAAGTAAAGAGCTGAGGTGAAATCAATCCAAGGAGATACAAAGGTGTGTGGGTGGAAATCTATAAACATAAACCTTAAAATGTTCAAGGTATTTCTCCCCTATGTCAGGGTTATTTTATCAACTTCTAGATAAACTAACCATTAGAAAATATCATGATCATACCCTTTCTTTTATTTTGTTCAGCTGCATGGTTATTCATTATTGATGTATTTTTGCGATAACATAATTAAGGAATTAAAAAAACCATGTGAGATGGTACTAAAATAAATTGTATTGTGCATAAATATTATCAATACATGGTTAATCACTTAATTATATCCCACTTAATATTAACATGTATGTTAAATGATAATAAGAGGTAATTTATTCATAAAGTAGAAAATCCCTCAATAAAATATTAAGTTGGTATTTTCTTCCATTACTTTGGTTAGAATCAAACCAACAGTTCAAAGTGATTGACCAGCCAATGTTGGGGTGCTTTAAATTATTGGGGAATTATAATATGAGGTTTTGGGTTGACTTAACTTGGTTTATATCAAGGGTTGACCATCAAAGTAGGACTTGGTGTAACTGAGAAGCAAGGGTTGAGGAAATATAAAATAATGGTTCTAGGATTGGAGAGTCCACTCAACAGATAAAGGAGTTCTGAGTTCAAGTAGTTAACATTTGTAATGCCTACCAAAAACCATTCAAGTTTCTTGACCAACCAAATTTGGGGTGATGATAATTGAATATGAATCCTTGCCACCAGAATACCCAATAAACGGGATATTTTGAAGCTAACGGTGAGGGATATTGTGTTTTCATAAAATATTTGGAGACTAATGAATATTTATTTATTTATTTGAATTAATTTTATTAGATATAGTACTAAAACTTTGTTTATCTTATTTGTTGAAATGACATTAAAAATGACATCAAATATGTTGTTGTTATCCATAATCAATATAGAAAACCTTATCACCGACACTAATTTATAGGAGTGGAAAAGCCAACTTCAGGACATCATTTACCATGAAAAGAAACTATATGTGCTTGAAAAACCTTTTCCAGTTGCACTTGGGAATGCGACGAGTGATGAGGAGATAACTTTATACATGAAACATTTGAATGATGCTACAAATGTTCAGTGCCTCATGATATCATCCATGATCAATGATCTCTTGAAGAAACATAAGGAAATGGATGCTTATAGCATCATGTCTCACATGTAGGATCTTTATCAAGAGAAAGAGAGACAATAGAGGAATGAGATCTCCAATGATTTGTTCCCTACTAAGCTTCAAGAGTCTAGACAATATGAACAACATTTAGTCAAGATTATTGGATATATTTAGAATTTGGACATCTTAGGGATTAAATTCTTAGATGAGTTGGGTACAGATCTCATACTATCATCATTTCCCTAGGCCTTCTCTAGTTTTAATTTGAATTATAATATGTGTAATTATGATAAAATATTATCAAAAATTTTGACCCTGATTCTCCATGTGGATCAATACATGGGGCATGACAAACCCATAGTCTTTTTGGTGAATAAGAATAAGAAGGACAAGGAAAAGGTGACTAAGATTTATGAATTGTCTAAAGCACCTGAGCATAGTCTGACTAAGAAAAAAAATATCCAAAGGCATGGAAAGTAAAATTAGGCAGTATGCTTTTAATGTGGAATGTCAGGACACTGGAAGAAAAATTACACCTAGATGAAAGGGAAAGAAAAATGTGAATTCTTTATCGAGTGAAATATTTTTATTTCTACACATTCGGTATTATATATAGCTTGTGGTTCTCACATCTATATTTGAATGCAACAACCAAGCATATTTTAGAAAATTTATAGAGGAGAGGTGGATTTGTGATCTGCCAATGGTTCGAGGCTAGATGCTCTTTCCATTGGTGACTAACACCTTTCATTGCTGATCGTGATGATTTTGGTTTTATGAGACTGTTATTATGTACCATGTGTCACCAAGAACATAATTTCTTGTATCATGTTTAGATACAAATGGATTTATTTTCATGTTCAGAAATAAATTTTGTTTCTTTTATAAGAATAACATATGTTATGGTATGGAATATTTAAATAATGGTCAATATGTGTTAAAGTACGAAAACCAAGTTTTGGAAATCGATAACGAATCAAGTTCACATGACTCAAATAACACCTAGTTGTAGCATCACTGTATTGGTCATGAAAATGAGAAGTGCCTAACAAAGCACTATCAAGATAGTTATATAGAATCTTCTGAGCTAAAACAGCTTGATAGATGCCACACTTGTTTACAAGGGAAATGACCAAACCACTATTCATTGGGTAGGGTGAAAGGGCCACAGAGCTTCTAGGATTTGTACACAATGATGTGTATGGGCTACTTGTAGTAGAATATAGAGGTGGATATTATTACTTCATTACTTTTACTGATTACTTGAGTAGATATATCTATGTATACTTAATGTGGTATATGTCAGAGTCCTTTGATAAATACAAGGAGTTCATGAATAATGTAGAGAATCATCTTGGTAAGAATATAAAGAAGATTCAATCGGATTCAGTTGGAGAATATATTAACCATGATTTCATTGAACTTTTATGGGATTTTGAAATTCTATCTCAACTCACTCCACATTATACACCATAGTGGAATGGTGTTAGTGAAAGGAGGAACCGTGCCTTGTTGGACATTTTAAGGTCGATGAAGATTCATACAAATCATAAATTATCCTTTTTGGGATATTCATTTCAAATAGCAACATACGCATTAAACTAAGTACAAATTAAGGTGAAAAAAAATCCCCTTCTAGTTATGGAGTGGAAAGAAACCCATTTTGTCGCATACATGAGTATAGAGATTCAAGGCATTTGTTAAGGATTTCTTATAAAAAACTACAAACACTAGGCATGAGGTGTATCTTTATAGGTAATCCCAAGGAAATAATGGGATACTACCTATACAACCCCTCAGACAAAAAAGTGATTTTTTCTAGACAGGATGTCTTTGTCTTTCTTGAGAGGGAGAACATCTTCAAAAAGGGTAGTGGGATCAAGATTGACTTCGATGAAGTTGATGCTCAAGATACATAGGAGTTGGTATAGGAACAAGTTCCACAGGTCCCCATGGAAGAAATAGTTCCTAAAACACAAGTACTATATAGGAGTTTAAAACACATAAGAGAACCAAAGAGATATGGTTTTCTTGTCACCGGGGATTTTGACTAATTATTATTAGAAAATAATGAACCACTCTCCTACAATGATGTAGTAGAGAGCACAGAAGCTTCAAGATGGTTATAATCTACGAATTTTGTTATGGATTCCATGTATTGGAATCATGTTTGGGTTTTGGTTAATGTACTAGTTGATGTAAATCATGTTAGATGTAAATGGGTATTCGAGAGGAAATTATACATGGAATGTAATGTAAGTACCTATAAAAGAAAGCATAGTTGTTAAAGGATTTAAACAGCATAAAATAAATGACTATGATGAAATTTTCTTTCCATTTTACATGTTTAAATCTATTAGAGTCATAATTTCCATAGAATCTTACCATGACTATGAGATTTGGCAAATGGATGTCAGAACTGCATTCCTTAATAGTAACCATTAGGAAGATTTCTATATGGAACAACCTGAAGGTTTTATGACACCAGTTGATTCCAAAAGGGATTTCAAGTTGCATTGATCCATTTATGGATTGAATAAATTTTCCAAGTCATGGAATATTAGATTTGATAAATCCATAAGGGAATTTAGTTTCATTAAGAACAAATGTGATCCATGTGTTTACAAAAGGTTTAATAGGCATGCGGTCATTATCCTAGTAGTATATGTTGACGACATATTACTTATTAGAAATAACATACCAATCTTACAATATGTTATGTACTAGTTTAAAAAGTGATTCTCCATGAAAGACTTAGGTAATATAGCCTACATTCTAGGGATCAAGATCAATCATGATAGATCTAAGAGGCTAATTGGGCTAATTCGGAGTATATACATTGACCAGATACTAAATATATTTAGTATGGAACAATCCAAGAGGGTATCAGTTCTAGTGTCACATGGAATATATATTTCTAAGAAAATGTGTCCCCGGACACAATATGAGAAATATAGAATGAGTAAGATCCCATATGCTTTATCGATAGGATAAATCATTTATGCCAGGATATGTAATATAATTGATGTTGCCTATGCACTAAAAATGGTATGAAGATATTATGAAGATCTAGGAGAAAACATTAGACATATATTAAGTATATCCTTAAGTATCTAAGAATAACTAAGGATATGTTCCTAGAATATGGAGGAGACGAGGAGCTTGTCATTGGAGGGTATGTTGATGCTGGTTTTCAGATAGACTAGAATTATCTATAGTCACAATCCGGATATGTTTTCTATCTCAATAGAGGAGATGTGAGATGGAAGACTTCAAAGTATCTAGTTGTCACTGATTCTATAGTAGAGTCCAAATATATAGCAGTTTATGATGTAGACAAGGAATCCATATAGATTCGGAACTTTTTCTAGTATCATGATGTAGTGACTAGTAGTAGAGAATCGGTCACATTGTATTGTGATAATACTATAGTGGTGGCTCTTGAAAATAAGTCAGGGTCACATCAACGGACAAAGAAAATACTCTAGAAGTATCACCTTTTGAGGTATTTTCATCAGAAGGACGAATTTTCAGTTATTAGAGTGTCCATGAAGGAGAATGTGGTAGACCCATTGACTAAATGCCTCTCTCAGTGGAAGTATGAATATCATGTAAAAGCTAGTGGAATGAAGGTTGTCAGTAGTTGGATCTAGTGAAAGTGGGAGTCTGTTGGAGTTAGTTCCCATGAACTAACTTATTTTTACTTTATGATATACTTATATTCATGGTTTTTAATATTAATAAATTCCATATCACATCATGATTATTATTCTACCTAACATAGCATGTGATAATGTCCTAAGAGTAGTTGTCGCATGAAAAGGCCATAGTAGTTCCCTGCTATAATGAGAGCCCGTATGTTCGATGACACTATTATTGAATAAACGTTCTATGGATGGATGATATCATTTGAAGGGACAAAAATGATACAGGATATCAAGGTTGGAGACTTATATAACTTTGAAGAACCTTCTCATGGTGTATTCCACAGGTAATATCCAGTATTATATTATAAGAATGAGACCCGATAGTAGGAAATCCACATTATAAGTGTCATTGGATTTCCTATCTTCAAACCTATGTAATGGTCCTTAGACATTAAGATTATTATTAATGAATATTATAAGTTTAACACTTTGATATATTGGTGAAAACCGTGATGACATATGCTCGCGGAGAGGTTGGATACGTTGGGTGCGTCATGAGTAATATTGCATTAATGAATAATAAGAGAAATGATTTATCACATATATTGTTTAATGAAAGTAAATATCACATTACCTTTTGTAGAAATTATATAGCCTAAATAAATCCATGTCCATGGTGTTATCTAGTCATGTTCTCTTTCCAGAAAGTCAAATAACGAGTTATCGAGCATATTGGTTGATGAAACCGACATACAACCTACTCGATTGGAGATATTGTGATAAAGGGAATATATTACATGGTAAGAGTTCCTATGAGGTGAAATTTTATTAAGGAATTATCTTATTTTTATATGGGTGTCTTAGGTTGTTCCTAGATGCTAACATTGGACTTTAGGCAGGCTCGCCTAATTACAATGAGAAATAGGCCTAGAGGGTCACGCACTGAGTGTATCCGGAATCTCAGTTAAATAATTTATTATTTAACAAGTTGAATAAATATTATTCCCAGTTGTGGTTTAATAATTATTCAGGTATGCCTAATCAAATTTTATTATTTTATCGGTGAATAATGCACTTAAATTTATTTATTTATTTAATAAATAAATAGTTATCATTAAAGGTCCGATAAATATTTTGGAGGATGGGTGAACTGAGTCAAATGCTCTAGTGAAAAAATAATATTAAATATTATTTGATTAAAATAATATTTAATTGTTACATGTAAGATAAGAACATTTCATGGAAATAATGGTATTACTGTTATTATTTCATATGGGGGTTTCACATGGAATAATAAAATAAGTAACGACACTTGTGATAATTATTTATTATTACAAATTGAATTAAATTTCTAGTTACATTTTATTCCCTTTTTATCCAAGGGGGTAACTGACAAGTGAGAGGGCCAAAATTTTGGTCTTGCACAACATTTTGGAGAAAAATCTCTCAAGATTCAATACCTTTTTTTTCAAGAACGCTCTCAAGAATGAGAGTGGCCATCTTCCACTAGATCAAATAATGCTTTAGAACTGGCTCTCAAGGCGATCAAGGAACGATGAAACAAGCATAAGGACCTTCTGTGGTAGAACTTAGATACTCCATCGGCGACATCCAGAGATTCTCGAAGCACATGTGGTTTACCGCTAGAGGAGATCTAATATTCATATCTACAAAGTAATGAAAGGATCACCACAGATCTGTAGTCAAACACATCAATGAAGAAAGAAAACCCATGGAGGTATTTATTTAATTAAACTAAATTAATTATAATGAAAATATGTTGATCCTCTCTTTGGGTATCAGGCATATTTCTTATTTATATAAATATTTGATTTTATTTCGTGGGTACTAGCATTCATCATCATATTGATTCCAGAATAATCATTTATCACAGTAAAATATAAGGATGAGTGTCAGCCCAACTATGCTTCCACTATGCTCGAAACCTAAATTTGATGCTAAGGATAACATTTTATGGCCATATCTTTAGGAAAATGATATCTCCACTAGACTTGTGTGTCCCAAAAATTAGTCTACATCCCTAAAAGACATCAAACGAGTTGGTCTAACCTCTGACTGGTGTACTCAAAACAAGGGCCGTGGAATGTATCTCTATGTCTAGTACCAATTCATAGACTATACTGGGTGAAACTATGGATTTCAAATCTCTCGAATCAAAGAAGGCGCAAGTAAGCATGCTAAACAAATAATTGTACCTCTAATACTCTATGACCCCGTTGAAACTTCTACTTCTATGGAATCTAAATACCCACGTCTAGCTCATCTTCCCCTCGAATAGCATCTCCCACCTTGATCATTCCCTAGTTGAGGTCCCTGAGTAGAGCCCTGAGATCAACCTCCTCATGCATCATCTTCCCTCGGTGGAGTATGGGCCTGTAGTCCCTGATTCTAGAAAGACCTAGCTGGAAACTGCTGTTAAGGTGGGTTCTAAACATATCCACCTCCACCATACTAATTTTTCTTTGAGAAATATCCCTGGAGGATCCCATTTCCTCTAAAATAAAAACAGCTCAGCCCTAGGTCAGTGAGAAAAGGGCGGGGACCAGAGGGTCTGAACTAAAACTGCTAGGGTCGGCTCCCCACTGGCCGAAATCAAGAAGGCCCTGAAGCCAAAGAATTATTGCTGGTATACTTCCCCTTTAAAGAACATAGATGAATTCCCTCTTATAGAAGACCATCTCATGAGATCATCCTTTATAACACTTCACCCTTCTTCTGAACCTCTAAGTATGTCAGTAGAGTGAAGGGAGTAACTGCATACTGAAGAGAATGGAGGTGTACCTCCTCTAAGTGCCTCGCCCAAGACTCTTCATCCAGAAAGCGATCTGGAGAAAGGCATAGGAGATCCCTTAACACGATCCCCAATTTCCTTACCAACATACTCCCCTACTGGAGGGAGAGTATTTTCTACCTCTTCTCAGTTTTCATCATAAAAGAAAATAATTTTTCCCATAAATCCTTCTCAAAGTCATCCCATGAAACATCAATATCCTTCCTCTCCCCGAGGTAAACATCAACCATTGATGCTTTGATCCTCTCATCTGGCTCACTTCTAGAGGAACCTAGTACTATGTCGGAGCTTGGATAAAGTAGAAATAGACCAGGAGCTCCTCGAGCCAACTCTCTATCTCCATGTCCAAGATGTTTCCCACATACTTTCCCAAAATCTACCACTAGAATTTACAAAGCATATTTTTCCATTGATTTTCCACCTCCTCTAGGACAACCCTCCGCTGGTCAACCTGGTCAGCATGCTGACCCTCCACTAGTCATACCACACACGAACAACATCCAAGAGCAATAGATGAAATAAAACAAGAAACTCATAAGCCTGAGTAGTGTTAAATTTCTTTAGGATTTATTTTTACTCATTGTTTATAATAATTTCATAAAAATTCCCAAAAAAATAGGAACACTAGTCATCATGATGCATGTACCTTTCCTTGGGTCTCTACCCCACAAATGGTGTGGCCTCACTTGGTCGTTCGGTAAGCTCAGATTCCTTGATTTGGTTCAAAGGGGGCCCTAAAAGCCTTTGTCCATGCCAGTTTTCCCTAGACCATGTCACACACCAATATCAATTAACATTGTTTGTATACCAACCCATGCAATTGTCACTGTGCCTAACTCCAAAATCCATCCTATATTTCAACCATCAGTTCTGAAACTATTCTACCACGACCTACCTTCTCGAAGATAAGGGAAGGGATAACAAGATGTCAAGACATTCCTTCTTCAAGGTGAAAGATAGATAATGACCTATGAGTCCAGCCACTAATAGACCCCGGGGTGGTGACCAGCACCAAGGGTATAGAAATATCACCAAAAATCAAAGGCATTACCCTTTTATAGTAGCCAATATTGGGATACAATATATACCAACCTCAAACAACTCCAAGGCAGATATATATAGATAAACAAAATCCATTCCACATGCATGATTAAAGTAGAACTACTAAAAATACATAGAAAACTCCAAGGTAAGAACCAAAATAAAACCATGCAATGACACAAAAACTATCCCCAACATCTGAGCAAGTAATGTCCAACATGGTCCATGTAATCTCCCTAGAAACATGAAAATAGTTTTATATACATAGGGTGAGCATACATGTATACTAATTAGAAAAAACCAAATTCACCCATGCACAAGTTGGAGAGGAATACTAATTCACCCATGAGAAAACAACAGAAACCCCAAAATCACCTAACAAGGTATACTATCCACCCCATATTCACCAAGGAACAATCACCAAATAACTAAAGTCAAGTAAGGTAATAATATAACCAAATCGATAATTAGGTACCCCCCACCCCTTCTCACTGGTAAACTAGAACATCATGATGCATCTGACTCTTTAACAATCCCCACTGTCACAACCTTCCTACACACACGTAGGCCACAACCACACAAATCATGTCCAAAGACACATGGACCACTACAACACCACAATACTAACCATAGACACCTAAGCCTCATGCATACCACCCCTAACCAAATTCACTTAGGAATCATCCCGACGACACCTGGGAAATAAACCACCTATCACACAACCAATACTATAAATCTGTTAATAAACCTCAATCCATTACAGCTTGCCCAAAGGGTCTTGCGTGATAAATTCCTAGAAGAAGGAAAAGAGAAGAGCCAATATCCATTCATCCATCATCCAAATAGGATGTTGGGAAATACACCCTCCCCCATAACAATGGAGGTGTTTGACACATAGTGCTCAACACGGGTTGGGTGAATATATAAGACATAAAGAACTACAAGTTATAAATATATGTAACAAACACTCATCCCATCCTATGGAATTCAAAACATTAATCCATCCCACACAAAACAACCTTTAATGATACTCGTTCATGCATAGCCACATAATAGCCATAACCAAAACATCAACCCATCCATTTCGTTTAACCAATTGTCATTCCCCATTATAATCCCATTCATTTATTTACTCCATCCCTACTGGAGCTACTAACAATTTCAACACCAACAACCATTCTCAGAAGGAAAATATCTTGATTAACTAAAACATGTTCATTCTTATTCCATGATTACACCCATTTATAAAAAATTAGAAAACAACCTGCTTGTTGTCCTCCCCGCCCCACTCCCCTTTATAGACACCCATTAAACCGTGGCCAACTATCATCATTCAATGTTATCTTTCTCAAGTGATGCCCTCACAACTAAGCGTCATAGCCCTGCTACACCTAAAAACCACAGTTGACATGCCTATAAACATGAAATCCTAACCAACCGGTCCTAAAGCCCGACTGCCCAAGCACTGCCCAGATGCAGTCCCACTACATAACATGTTCATCCATTCGACTCTCAACCTGATATTCCATTACACCACATGCAACACCTCATACACACAACCTCACTCCCAACAAAAATTCAACACAAATAGCATAGACATAAGGTCGAAAAAACCACACAAAGAAAAAAACCACACCTATAAAATAGGGTGTTTTAATATTTGGACAACATTGTTCTTAAATTTTCACTTTGATAAGCAGGGGTGATCACACAAGGGTTTTCATCCTGAGGAATCCATTTCATTTAACTGTGTATAGAGGATTAATCAGATTGATATTTACAGCAATTATTCACAAGAAAAAAACGATTGTTATAAAGTATCACCAATGTGTAGGAAAAGGCCACCAATGATCATGATTTTTAGAAGCCATACGACCAAAACAGATCACATCATCAACAAATATAACAAAATAAAACTGGAAATCAACATCAATCCACTCTTATCCTGTTATCGATTTCGTATTACAATTTATCTTTGTTAGATTTTGGATTCATCAGTTTTCACAAAAGAACATTATTATGCCCACCCTTCAGGATAAAAAATTAAAAGAGAGGTGAAGGAAAAAATCTAACTTGGAATAGAAGATGACCAACAACTCTTCCTTGCGTGAATAACAGAGGGTTGTGCAAGCAGTAAATAAATCTCCAAGGAAAAACTCTATGGAAATATTGGTCGATGAATACGGAACAACAAGAAAATATTTGGGAGGGGAAGGATCTATGCACACCAAGAGGGAACAAAACACACTAGCAAATGATGATCCCCACTATAATGATCCATATCCTATATCAAAGGAAGAACGGTTTCAAAAGTCATTAATGTCATATTGTTTCCAAGCCCACACGGTTGGATTATTTCAAATTAATCGGAGTATTCGAATATCAATTATATAATTAATATTGTTTGAAACACCATTAGAAAAACCCAAACAAGTATTTAAACTCTCTTTATGTCAAATAAGATGTAAGAGGTGCGAAATAGTAAAAATAGGGAGAAATGGGAAAAACTGGAAATTTGGAAAAATATTGGAAGTGACTCACTATTAGGTGAGACATAGTGTCACCATTTGGTGCCACCATTCGGTGCCACCATTCGATGCCACATTTTGGGGCCACCATTTGGTGTGCCAATATTGGAAAAACTGAATTTTTTTTTGAAAACTCCCGAAACAAGCCACTATCTCTCACAAGAAAACTATAAACACTAGATTTTCAATAGGTAATGGCCTAGAGAAATCAAAGTCATAATAAGAAGGTATATCAATTAAATGTTTTGTTTGACCAAGATGATGGAAAACATAATTTTAGTGTCATAAAATAGCAAAATGTCCATTTAACATTCATATCCATAGAAAAAACCTCAGAAACACCTGAAATCGTAAGGAACCCAACTTATTATTATCCATGATTTGTAAAAGTAGAAAAAAAAGTCAATTAGATGTGTGGTCTACTTGGAACAATTCGATTTGTGATTTTTATAGATTTCATGCCTTATAAAAAGGTGTTCTCATGGGTTAAAACCAACCGAACAGCATCAAAATGCCATGAAATCAGATGAATACAACCTTAGAAGGAATTGTGAAATTTTCAAGTAGACAGAATTTCAATCCGAGCTGGTGTTTTTTAGGGAGGAACAAAAATCCACTTTTAGTGTCATAAAACACCAAAATGTTCATTTAACAGTCAGATCCACTGAAAGTAGTCTCTGAATGACTTTAAATCATAGTAAAACTATCTTTTTATTATTCATGATGTTTATGAGTAGATGAAACATCAATAGGACATGTGTTCTGTGCGGAATGACCAGATATGTGGTTTTTAAAGATTTAACACCAATTAAAAAGGTTCATTTGGGGGATAAAACCAGCCGAAACACCTCCAAATGCCATGAAATCAGACAAAAAAAAATTTTTAGTGAATTTTGAAATGCTTGAGTAGATGTTATTTCAATCGAATGTGTTTCTTCATTGAGATGATAGAAAACACACTTTTAGTGTCATAAAAAAACCTACATTTAACGGTCAGATCTATAGAAAACGACCTTATAATGACTTAAAATCACAAGAAAACATATTATTCTTATTTTAGAAGTGTGTGAGTAGACTAAAAGTCAATAAGATGTGTGGTATTCTCAAAATTACTGAATATGTGGTTTTTAAAGATTTCATGACCTTTCAAAAGGTGCGTATGAGGGTCAAAACCAACCGAACAACATCTAAATGCTATGAAATTAGAAAAATACAAAAATATCATGAATTATAAAATTTTTTAGTAGAATTAATGTCAATCTGAGCTGTTGTTTTTCTGGGAGGACCAAAAATGAACTTTTAGTGTCATAAAACACCAAAACACACGTTTAATGGTCAGATCCATAGAAAAGGACCATAAAATGACATGAAATTATTGGAAACCCATATTATTATTATTCAGGACATATACGAGTATATTAAATTTTAATAATACATTCAATTTATGTGTAATGATGGGATATGTGGTTTTTAAAGATTTAATGCCCTTTAAAATGGTGTCTCTGGGGGTCAAAACCAATTGAACAACCTCTGAATTCCATGAAATAAAACAAAACAAACCATGAAGTGAATTTTAAATTTTTTTAGAAGATTTTATGTCAATAGAAGGTTCCATTTGACCCGAATGAAAAAAATGCACTTTTAGTGTCATAAAACAACAAAATGTGTGTTTAATGGTCAGATCTATATAAAAAATCTAAATGAGGTGAAACCACAGTAAAACTATCTTATTATTATTATTATTCTTGATGTGTGTGAGTAGAAGACACATCAATCGGATGTGCGGTCTGCTCAGAGTGACTAAATATGTGGTTTTTAAAGATTTGATGCCCTTTAAAAAGGTGTGTTTGGGGGTCAAAACCAATGGAATGGAATTTGAATGTCATGAAATCAGAATACAACAATTGTAAATTGAATTGTGAAATCTTTGACATTACAAAACATCAATAGGAAGTGTTGTTTTCACAGAGATGATAGAAAACAGGCTTTTAGAGTCATAAAACAAAAAACATTCATTTAACTATCAAATCTATAGAAAACAACATCATAATGACTTGAAACCATAATAAAACCATCTTATTATTATGATTGACATGTTCAAGTAGAAAAAATGTCAATAAGACATGTGGTCAGCTTAGAACGCAGAAAATGTGGTTTTAAATATTTGATGTCATTTAAAAAGGTGTGTTTGGTGGTCAAAACCAAATAAACGAAATCCAAATTCTATGAATTAAGATGAAAAAAATTGCAGAGTAAATTTTGAAATAGATGAGTGTATAGAACATAAATTTGAGCTGGAGTGTTCCTAAGAGGACTGAAAACACACTTTTAGTGTCATAAAACACCAAAACGTGTGTTTAACAGTCAAATTCATAGAAAATGACCTTTTAATTACTTAAAATCATAGTAAGACCATATTATTATTATTATAGATGTGTAAAACCAAAATACATTTTAATCAGACTTGTATTCTATGTGAAATGACTGAATTTGTGGCTTTTAATGATTTCACACACTTTAAAAAGGTGTGTACGGGGGTAAAACCATCTGAAAAACATCGGAATGTCATGAAATCAGAAAAAACAACAACTGTGAAGTGAATTTTGAGATATTTGTGTAGATGGTAAATCAATCAGAGGTTTCATTTGAATGGAATGACAGGAAACGTACTTTTCGTGTCATAAAACTCCAAAATGTGCATTTAACATTCAGATCCCTAGAAAATGAAACTATAATGACATGAAACCATAGGATTATTATATTATTATTATTATTCAATATGTGTATGAGTATATGAAACATAAATTGTACATTCAATATTCTCATAAAAACTAAATATGTGGTTTTTAGGGATTTAACACACTTTAAAAAGGTGTCTGGGGGGTCCAAACCAACCAAAAGGAATCTGAATGATGTGAAATTAGAAGAAAACAATCATATAATGAATTTAGAAATCGTTGGTTAGATGGAACATCAATATGAATTGTCTTTTTCTTTGGAGGAAAGAAAATGCACTTTTACGTTAATAAAACACCAAAATGCACGTTTAATTGTCAGATACATAGCAAATGACCTTAGAATGACTTGAAATCATAGTAAATCTGTATTATTATTATTATTATTATTATTATTATTATTATTATGTGTACGAGTATACAACGTGTCAATCTGACATGAGGTCTGCACGGTATGATTGAATATGTAGTTTTTAAAGATTTGACGCCCTTTAAACAGGTGTTTCTGGGGGTCAAAACCAGTCGAATGACCTCTAAATGTCATGAAATCAGTCAAAAAATTGTGTAATGAATTTGGAAATGTTGGAGTATATGCCACATCAATCAGAGGTTTTATTTGACTAAAATTATGGAAAGGCACTTTTAGTTCCATAAAACACCCAAACGTTTGTTTAATGGTTAGATCCCTAGAAAAAGACCTCATAATGACCTAAAATAATTAAAAAAATTATCTTATTATTATTTATGACATGTAAGAGTATACAACACATTTATTGTACATGAGTTCTACTCAAAACGACTGAATATGTGGTTTTTAAAGATTTGAATCCCTTTACAAAGGTGTCTTTGGGGGTCAAAAAAAACTGAACGACATTCAAATTCCATGAAATCAAACAAAAAAACATAGCATGAATTTTGAAATGTTCAAGTATATAGAACATCAATCTAAGATGGAGTTTTCTCTTGAGCACTGAAAACATAATTTTAATGTCATAAAACACCAAAACGTGCATTTAACAGTCAAATCCATAGAAAATAGCCTCAGAATGATTTGAAATCACAGGAAAACCACATTATTGTTATTATTGATGTGTAAGATTAGATGGAACGCCAATTGGATGTGTTGTATGCACAGAACAGACGAATATGTGGTTTTTAAAGATTTTACAACCTTTAAAATGGTGTGTTTGGGGGTTAAAACCACCTGAACAAACTCTAAATTCTATAAAATTAGATGAAAAAACTATGGAGTGTATTTTGAAATAGCCGAGTAGACAGTACATCCATTGGAGGTTTTTTTTATCTGGATGATGGAAAACACACTTTTAGTGTCATAAAACACAAAAACGAGCATTTAACAGATAAGTCCATAGAAAAATACCTAATAATGGCTTGAAATCATAGAAAACCCATTTTATCATTATTCATGACACGTAAGAGAATATGATACATCAATTGGATGTGCGGTTTTCTAAGAACGGCTGGACATGTAGTTTTTAAAGGTTTGACACCCTTTAAAAAGGTGTATTTGGGGGGATCAAAACCAGTCAAATGTCATCTTAATGCCATGAAATTAGAATAAAACAACCATAGAATAAATTTTAAAAAATTAAAAGAAAATTCAACATCAATGTGAGTTGGCTTTTTCCTCGGAGGACGGAAAACATACTTTTAGTGTCATAAAACACCAAAACGTGCGTTTAACAGACAGATCCATAGAAAACGACCTCATAATGACTTAAAATCACAAGAAAAATATTTTATTATTGTTTTTGTGATGTTTACGAGCATAAGGAGCATGAATCGGACGTGAAGTTTGTGTGGTATGACTAAATATTTGGTTTTTAATGATTTGAAATATTTTAAAATGGTGTGTATGGTGGTCAAAAATAGCTGAACAACCTCTCAATGTTGTGAAATTAGACAAAAAAAATAATGGAGTAAATTTTGAAATATCAGAGTATATGATACGTCAATAAAATGTGTAATTTAACTCAGATTTTGGAAAAAACACATTTAGTATCATAAAACACCAAAATGTGCATTTAATTGTCATATCCATAGAAAACAACTGCAGAATGACTTAAATTCATAATATAGTTGTCTTATTATTATTCATGATGTCTATAAGAATATGGAACATCAATGGGATGTTTGGTTAGCTCCGAACGACTAAATATTTGGGTTTCAAATATTTGAAACCCTCTAAAAAGGTTCGTTCGGGGGTCAAAACCAACTGAATGTCATCTAAATAGCGTGAAATTAAAAGATCAAAATTATAGTGAAAAATTTGAAATTTTTAAGTAGATGGAACATAAATTTGATCTGGTGTTTACCGGAGGGGACCAAAAATGAACTTTTAGTGACATAAAACACCATAAATGCGTTTAGCAGTCGGATCCATAGAAAACAACCTCAGAATGACTTGAAATCATAGGAAATCTGTCTATTTATTATTATTGATGTGTTAGAGTAGATATAATGTCAATCAAACTTACGTTCTACACAGAACAACTAAATATGTGGTTTTTAAAGATTTGACGCCCTTTAAAAAGGTGAATCCAGGGTTTAAAACCATCCAAATGACCTTCGAATGCTATGAAACAACACAAATACAATTTTGGAGTGAATTTTAAAATGTTATAGTAAACAGTACATCCATCAGAGGTTTTATTTGACTAGAATGAGGAAAAACACACTTTTAGTGTCATAAAACAAAAAAACCAACATTTAACAGTCATATCCATAGAAAACAACCTCAGAATGACTAGAAATAACAAGAAAAATATCTTATTATTATTAATGATGTGTATGAGTAAACAGAACATCAATCAAATATTCAGTTTGCTCGTAACGACTGAATGTCTGGTTTTTAGATATTTTTCGCCCATAGAAAAGGTGTCTTCAGGGGCCAAAACCCATCTAATGACCTCTTAATTTCATTAAATATTATGAAAGAAACTATATCATATATTTTTAAATGTTCTAGTAGATAGTATGTCAATCAAAGGTGTTGTTTGGCCGAGATGATGGAAAGAAAACTATTAGTGCCATAAAACACCAAAATGTGGGTTTAACAGTCATATATATATATATATATAATGACCTTATAATGAATTAAAATCATAGTGAAAAAATATTATTATTATTATTCATGATGTGTACGAGCAGATAAAACATCAATCAAATATGCAGTCTTCCCAGAAGGGCTGAATGTGTAGTTTATAAATATTTGACACCCATTAAAATGGTGCATAAGGGGGTCAAAAACAACCGAAAAATGTTTGAATGTCATGAAATAATATGACAACAACTTTAGAATGAATTTTAAAATGGCTGAGTTGATATAAGTTTAATTGTAGTTGGTGTTTTCCTGGGAGGACCACAAATACACTTTTAGTGTAATAAAACACAAAAATGATCATTTAATAGTTAGATCTATAACAAACAACCTCAGAATGAATTAAAATCAGATGAAAATTATCTTATTATTATTGATGAAGTGTATGAGGAGACAAAATTTCAATCGAACGTGTGGTATACTCAGAATGACATAATATGTGGTTTTTAAATGTTTTATGCCCATTAAAAAACACGGGGGATTAAAACATACCAACGAACCTTTGAATGCCATGAAATCAGAACACAATAATTGTGAAATGAATTGTGAAAAAAATTTAGCCTAATTTACGTCAGTTAAGGGTGTTGTATGGCTGGAATGATATTAAACACACTTTTAGTGTCATAAAACACCAAAACATGTGTTTAATGGTCAGATATATAGAAGGCGGCCTCAAAATGATTTGAAATTATTAGAAACCCATTTTATTTTTATTCGTGACCTGTAAAATTAGATGACTCGTCAATCGTATGCATGGGTTGTTTCGAATGACTAAATATGTTATTTTAAAATTTTAAAAAATGATTATAAATGATTATTATATTATCAAAATAAAATAACTTAGGTTTGATGTACTAATATTTAATTGAAATATTTCATTTCATTTTAATTTTTAGTAGTTATACATTTTACTATACTAATTATTTTATTAAATTGTTTCATTCAGTTTTATTCGATGATGGGTGTGGGTCTTGGAAGATGATGAGGAAAATAGATTTATGTGGCTTCCCTATGATGTCGTTATAGCTGATCTCAAACAAGGATAGAGGGATCAGCAAAGTAAAGTCACTAAATAAAATCTTATGTAAGCCTATAACAATCATTATTTGGAGGTCTCCATAGGCGATCCCATTATTATCTACAACATTCGCTAAAGGGCAGACGCTATAGGAAACAATGATGGGCCTAAATAATACTCTGTTTGGTAGATACTTAGTGGCTGCTATAGTCTTTTATCAATGATTTTTTGCACTCGCTAAAATAATTTTTTCTACTACTGAATCATCTATCTCCATCAACCTGTTGATAATATAAAAAAACAATTAAACAAATTAGTTATTTGATCCACGTGATATTGATTCCTACAGATTTTAAATGACTGAAATATTATTTTCCTAACAGTTTTTGACAATAAAAATTTTTTTGGTTGGTTTTTACCCGTAAACACATGATTTTCCTATTATTACAAAAATTATAATAAATATGAAAATTATCTTTTAATTGTATCGACCAATTGAGACAATTAATTGACATGTGATTGATTCCAAAATAACACATATGCTTCTAGGAATATTCTCCATGATTTTCACATCAATAAAAATATGCTTTCTAATTTTTAAACCCCTGATGGGAGATATGTCAATTTAATAACACTAGACAACAATAACAATTATTTTTCATCATACTGGGAGACAGAGCATCTGATGGATGTATTTTTGATTCTTATAGATAGAAAACATCTTAGTGATAGTTATGTCGTTATTTCATGTCAATACAAGTTCTTTTTCTTAATATTGGCCATTTTTATGTGTTTTTATGGTTGATTTTCACCCCTACACACATGATTTTCCCATTATTATAAAAATGATAATAAATGTGAAAATGAAATTTTAATTGTACTTACCAATCCAAGAATCAAATTGAGGAAAAGCTGATTTAGATAGATTAAATATGAGTTAAGGAATGTTCTCCAAGATTTTCCCATTAAATGAAACTTTTTTTCTTATTTTTGACCCCCTCATGAGAGATATGTGATTTTGAAAACACTAGACAATGTTATCTATCATTTTCCTTTGTATGAAGGAACACAAGTATCTGATGGATGCAACGTTGATTCCCACAATCAAAAATTGATTGATGATTTTAATCCAATAATTTCCTGTGAATCCAAGTTCTTTTGGTTGGTATTAACAATTTTACAAGATTATCACTTAAGCTCTAAATATGAGGGAAAAACGTTGCTTTTGATCATACTAAGAAATTTCAGTATCAATTCCCCATGCTGATGTTTCCAAAAAAAATTAAATGACGTAAAGATACTTTTCCTAATATTTCATTTCAATCAGTGCTCATTTTGTCAGTTTCACCCCTGAACACATGATTTTCCCATTATTACAAAAATGATAATAAATGTCACAAAAAATGTTTAATTGTACTAACCAATATAGGCATCATATTGATGTGAGGTTGATTTTAATAGATCACATATGATTCAAGTAATACTCCCCTGCCTTTTAACATCAACTATAATTTGTTTACTCTATTTTCACCCCCTGATGAGAGATATTTCATATAAATAACACTAAACAATGTTATCTATTTTTTTCATCATACTGAGTGAAAAAAACATACAATGGATGTGAATTTGGTTTTTACATATCAAAAATGTATTTGTGACTATTCTACCCTGATTTTATGCCAATCAATGTTTATTTTATTGGTATTTTCCCCTTTCATGTGATTTGTCAGTGATGGTCAAAATGTGAGGGACAAACATAACATTTAATTACACCAATAAATTCGTGTATCAAATCCATGTGTTTATAATACTTAATGATTTTAAATGACTTAAAGATCATTTTCCTAAGATTTAATTTCTATTAGAGATGGTTTGGTTAGTTTCCACCCCGACACACATGATTTTAAAATCATTACAAAAATGACAATGAATGTGAAAATTAACATTTAATTATACCCACCAATCTGAAAATCAGATTGATAAAATATGTATTCCAATAGATTTCATATTATTCGATTAATATTCACTTTTATTTTCACATCAATCAGAAGTCATTTGCTCATTTTGACACCCTAACAGGTGATATGTCATTTTAATAACAGTAGAGAATATTGTCCATAATTTTCATTCATATTAGGAGACATAAGAATTTTATGGATGTGATGTAGAATCCTATAGATCAAAAATGGATCATTGATCATTATCACACAATTTCACATTAATAAAAGAGTGTTTACTTTGTATTGGCCAATTTTATATGACTTTTCACTTCATTCCAAATCCAAGGGAGAACACTACATTCAATCATAGCAAACAATTAAGGTATTTGATCCATCTTATGATTATTACTATATATTTTAAATGAATTAAGGATTTTTTTTAAAAAATATTTCATGTTAATTGGAGCTCGTTTGGTCAGTTTTAACCCCTACACATATAATTTTCCATTATTAAAAAATTATAATAAATGTGAAAATGAAATGTTAATTATAATGACCAATATCTACATTATATAGACATGAAGTTAATTCTAATATATTACATATGATTCAAGGAATTGTATCCTAAATTTTCATGTCAATCAGAACTTGTTTTCTCATTTTTGACACCCTCATAGAAGATATGTCATTTAAATAACACTTGACAACACTAGCCATTTTTTCCATCATACTAGATGATACAAGCATCTAAAGGATGCATAAATGATTCATACAAATAAAAAAATGGATTTTCGATCATTCTTACAAGATTTCATTTCTATCCAAGTGTGTTTTATAGGTATATTGACCCTTTTTTGTGATTTTTCAACTAACTCCAAATTTGATGGATGAATGACACTTTCGATCATACCGAGCAATTCAGGTATGAAATACACATTTTGATGATTCCAACTGATATTAAATGACATACATATCATCTTCCAAAGCTTTTATGTCAATATAAGATCATTTGGTCAGTTTTGACCCTTACACACATGATTATCCTAATATTAGAAAAATGGTAATCAATATGAAAATGTACTTTTAATTGTACCATCCAATATAAACATCAGATCAACATGGGGTTCATTATAATATATCACATATGATTCAAGTAACTCTCTCTTAGATTTTCATTTTAATCAACTGTTGTTTGCTCATTTTTGACCCCCTGTCGGGAGATATGACATTTTAAACACTAGACAATATTACCAATTGTTTTCCATCATACCAGGTGAATAATGTTTCATCATTGAAAAGTGGAATTGCATGTTGTATTGGCTATATGATGAGTTTGTGATATCTATGTTATTAGTAAATGAGAAATTGTTTGATGTGATCAATTACTTTAAAGGATATGAATACTTGAAGACCTTAGTAGAATCATGATATATGTTGCGGTATTATTATATTCACTAGGAAATTTTATTGGTGGTTTCTCAGGGTGGGAAGTGGACATACAAGTAGATTTATTTAGGGATTTTCCATTATATGTACAACTACTTATTTATGGAGATGTACTTATCATGGTACAAGTGAATGAATAACTACCCAATAGTGGAGATGAATTCATAGACTTCCTTAAAGGTGTACATCTTCTTGAGGGTAGTGACATTTTGTATGGTGAATTTGGGTGGAAAACTATATGAATAAGATATATTGGACTCTTTAAGAGTGTAAAATTTTTTATGCTATTATTTTTCACTTTACACACAGCACTGGGAAGATATTGATCATCTTTTTTTCAGCTATAAGGAAACCTCTTCTCTTTACAGAGGATTATTGATATTCGTATTCCATGTACAGGCTATGTCCAAGACTTCATTTATGCTTCTTTAAATCTCAATATTTCCAAGAAGGTTAAGGTTCTATTTCATGTGGCCTATGATAACGTTATTCATTATATCTGGAGTAGCAGAAATGCAGCGCTCCATCACAGGTCCTTCTTCAATACTGGTAGTGGGTTGGCCTCTATTATGGATTTTATTCAAGAAGAAAATACACTTCATTCAGAAAAGTTCAAAACTCATTATAAGACTTCCTAATCCTCCATAGGTCGAACATTACATGTAACTTTCCTACCTCTTGACAGTACATGGAAGTCTTTTGGACACACCAGTTTGTAAGATGGATTAAGTGAAATAATTATAGAGCTTCTAGGGGAAATCTAGGCCCCTCAGACTATGGATCCATTTTCAGGGATGGAAATGGGAATGTCAAAAACGTTTTGTATGGAAAATGTGGAAATATTATAGAACTTGAATTAGAGATGATGGGTCTCATAATGGCGGTCGATATTGCTCTTAAAATATACTTGAATAATGTACGGTTTGAATGTGATTCCACTACCCTTGTGCAAGTTGTTCGAGTAGGTAAAAATCATATTTCACAGAGGTTGTATACTAAATGGGTAAATTTTCTTGACATGCTATCCTCCTTAAAATATTCCATCACCCATTCTTATAGGGAGGAAAACTATATAGCTAATGGGCTGCCGAACAAATGGGTTTACACGGAGGGATGCCAACACTTGACAACCTTGCCTAACGACATGGTTTTTTTTCTATGAGACAAATGTAAAATTCCTTTTTTTTTGAACTTTTCAACTTTTATTTATTTTAATATAAGGGACTCCATGCTCATTTTTATTTAAAAAACAAAACCAACTAATGGAAAAAAAAATTATTCAACTACAACATCTCATAAGTGGATAGATCCCACCTCAGAGTTGTGACACCAATAGGTCTAACAAGTGCACCACTGTACAAAATAATCACCCTTATTTTAGGTTTTAACCTACTATATGAAACAATCAATCAAAAAAATTATTTAATCTTGTACCCATCCAACATTCACCATCAATTGAGAAAACGTAACCACCCTAAAACCTAGGGAAAGTATCTTAATAAACTTGTTTGCACCCACATGCTTCCCATCATCATGAGAAGAATCCAGTTTCAAAATAGTTAATTGTAATCCAAACCCCAACACACCAGAATTCCGATGACCATAGAAATATCAAACTTTGAATGAATTAAGCCCGCACATATGCATTCACCCATGGAATATTCTTGAGGAGACACAAAATGAAAATCCATTTGTAGCACATATTAAAAACCCTAAAACCAAATCCCATTCATCATCACAAGATTCCAAATAAAATAAATGATATATCATTCAAACATTATGTAGCATAAAAAATGGGGTGAAGCCAATTTACTAATATCTGAATTAGAATAAATCCCATCATTATATTGTACCACCAATAGGTTAATCAAAACCCAACCAATTTCAGTCAACATGCTAGAAATTTATAGGGAGGCACAATTAGTCACCCCAAACAAAATTAGAATCCATAGAGAAAAAATATATAACAAAATTATGTTTTCAAATTGCATAACAGTTTGAATTTGTAGACATATATGATAAGGATCCAGCCAATTAAATGCCTTCTTAATGGATAATTACCAGGTCTCTGGGGAAAAATGGTCCATAGATTAACATTATCATCATATGAAAGAGGTTTTTAGAGTATAAGGATTCTCAACCATAGCCTATACATGAAGGTAAACTACCCTATTGTCATTAATATATGGTTGGACCTCATCCTGAATAAATTTAGCTATTAAAGACTTCGACTCACACTTAATTTTCGTACCTCTTAAGATAATAAACACTTTATTATCATAGCCAGCAGTATGTGACAATCCTTGTGTGTATTTTTATTGGTAAAAAATAGATCAAGTACCCTTCACGGTTTTTTGGGAAATTGTGTTTTTTTAAAAATCCATATGATCATGAATCAGTAAGGTTGGTGTTTCCTAAGAAGGTATTTAAGGAGTCACAATTTCACAGTGTTTTCCAAATTGTTGGGCCTTAAAAATGGTAGTTTTCTTTTGGAAAAAGAAGGTTTTTTGGAAATAGGTTCACTCTTTATAGATCGCAAATAATAGTCCACAAGACACAAAAGGATATTGGTGGAATGGTGATGGAAATTCAGTAAATCAATATTTCCACATAGCAGTCCTATATGGAACATGAAGCATGGTACACGGACCACGTCACAAAGTTAGTTCAAGGGAAGTCTTGTAATTTGTTGAAGGTTTGAAGTTTGTGGAAGGATTGACATTTTTGGAATGATATAGTGATTTTTTGAACTGCAAAGGGTTTTCATTCACGGAATTCATTGGCCACTACAAAGAAGAATGGTGTTATACAGACCTCATCGTAGTAGGCGGTGAAGGATATACCACATAGAAGTTTTGGTTAAATTATATTAGTGAGATTTTTTATCTATTTTTTTATATAAAGACTCCTAATAATATTATTGAGTAGATAGTGAATTTCATTATAAAACATCATTACTCGGGGAAGAATTTGGTGAACTCTGAAGTAGTCCACTAGGGAGAATTCTGTGAAGGAGATGATTTTGAGTGGTTAGATTTCATGAAGGGTGAAGTATTTTGTAGGAATAGTTCTACGAAAGTGTTTTTTTGGGTATTTTTTTCCTACAAAGTAAGAAATAACACATAGAGGAGATGGTCCATGAAGCATTATACATATATGGATGTGGAGGTGGTTTGTACACGCGGAAGTGTTCTGAGGAAGGAGATGTCATCGGTAGAAAATGATGCAGTCCACAAGAAGCATAGGTGGTCTGAAGAAGTAGTGGAAGTATGTGGAAGAAGAGGTGTTTTTTAGAAGAAGAGTTGGACCGCAAAGCACTCATGCCACACAGATCAAGAAAGTTCATGGAGTAAGTAGGATGGTTCATGAAAAATTCAACGAAGTTCTCAAAGTAACAAAAATAGTTCGCAGAATTAATTTATGCAAACTAAAAATATGAGGAAAAGTAGATTTCATCTACAGGAGAAAAATAGGATTTCAACAAAGAATCTATATAAAACTTATGGTGTGTGAATTCATGAAAATTAAGGGACATAAGAGTCCATAAAATGTGGGTGAATCCCTTCCAATGAAGTGAGCAATGGAATAGGAACACAGTGATCTTTTCCATTGGTAGTGAGAAAAAGAAAGAGACCCAGAAGTGAACCTTCAAGAATCATTGAGAAAACCCTAAAGTTAGTGAGAATATCCATAAAATTTATCATTCCTAAACCTTTTAATTTTACAGTGAACCTTAGGGAATTTTGTACATCATTACGTCATCATTGTATGCTCTTTGTATGTAGCTCAATGAGGGTAAATCAAGTAAAATTATAGTGTCTCATGCATGATTTCAATTCTATTCATACATTACTATGTTAAGGATAGATTGGAGTGTTTTTATAATGATGAAAAAACATTAAAAGGGGTAATAGTTTTAATCTATCATTTTTGACTCACCCCCCCCCCCCACTCTCAGTTTATTTATCCTAATTAGGATAACAATTGGTATCAGAGAAAAAGGTTGAAATTTAGTGGTTCACACTTAGTTGTTGAAGGAATTCCAATCTTTGATAGGAACAATTTTTACTTATGGAAGAATTATATTAATTGTAACACCCCAAGATTCTACGGTATGCTTCTCTTTGAATAATGTGATAGCGTGTGTTGTACGCAACACCGAGTTCTAACACAGCATAACCAATCAAACTAGCCGTTATGAATAGTAATACCTAATTTTCGAAATTATATATATTTTATATTTTAAAATGGACTTCATTTCTAGATTCGGAATATCGAATTTAGCCTAACGTGAAATTTTGGTACGTTTCGGATAACTTTCATATTTTGATGAATAGTGAAAATTACTAAATTTTAATTAAAAACAATGTTTTAATCAAAATAATTAATAGTGATATATTATGAATTTGAGTGGTTTTACAGTATATTTAGAATATATTTTTACCATTTAATATAATGTTGGTCATTGGACATAATTTTACAATTAAACCGAACATAAACAAGTGTCAATCTTTTGATAGTTATTATCTCTTAAATACACGCTTTTTGTTTTGAAAACAGGAATTAATTTTACATTAATTTCTGCCACTTATGTGTTTTGAATTTAGAAAAATGGATTCCATATATGGAATCAGGATGTCCAAATTGTGTAAATAGGTAACTTTTATTTTTAGACATTTTGAATAATTACTGTGGTAAATATTTTATTTACCATGGTTAAGGGTAAATCTGGTAAATAAGGGTTAAAAAATAACATTATAATAATACTAAATTACCCTAAAACATGTCCTAGTCTTACTGGTTGATACATGTTCGACCATAGGAATCTTTGGGTCGATTTGGGGACCCCATGGTGCCACTTGTAGGTGATAGGGACACTTTATTTTAATTAAGTTAAAATGAATACAAAAATGACACAAGCATATATCTTTTAGAAAAACAATTATTACATAGGGTGATATATGTTCGCTTTTGGATTATAAATATTAATTAGAAAGATAAAAAGATTTCATACATAATGATATTTTATTTATAATTTTTAGACATTAACTAATTTATTTTATTTATGACACAATGATGATGTAGTAATTACTAAAATATTAAAAAATTAAGTTAATTGATATTATAAATACCCAAATAAATAAAATATGAAACTTTTAATGAATTAAACTAATTTTATAGGATAATATGATATATTAGGATTTATTTAATTTACTTTTTTTGAAGTAATAAATCTGTTATGAGTTTCAAAAAAATCAACTATTGAATAGTGTCAAAATTGACATAAAAGAGTTCTTAAAACAAATATTATATTATTAATTGATATTAAATTCCTAAAAATCTAATTTTAGGCCAAGAGACTTATATAATGATAGTTTCATCTTTAATGGACCTATTGGGGGTCGTTTTGATGTATATAGTATGTTTATTAACCATATTATATAAAAATACAAAGAGACATTGTAAAAGTGAAACTATTTAACTTAGAGTTAATACTTAAAGATAAGGTTAATATAAGTACCCCAACCTGTATAAATTCTATTGGTTGAGTTGTTTTCGACCCATAACCACCTTAACCTTTGAATAGTCAACATTGGAGCCATTGGAAACCTAATATGAATTTATTATAAACTAATATCTCCAGCTTTTCCAAAGGTGCCCCTCACCCCTCTTATAAAAGGGAACTCATCCTTATCATTTCTTCACACCTTAAAAGCCTTTTGGTTCGGCCAGACACTGCCCAAATACTCTCCCAACTTGCCTCACTACAACCTAGAGGCATTAGTTTCATCAGAAAGCCAACCTAAGAAGCCCTTTTGATCAAATCAAAAGGAAGAACCCGAAGAAGAGGTAATGATTTCACCACCCTTTTTCCAAGTTCATTACTTCTTCCACTTATTCTTCCTTTGTTGTTACCATTCTAAAATAATAACTCCAGTATCATATATATAATGTGATGTTATTATAAATATGGTACAACCATATTCAGTATTCTATCCACCCTTTGAATAACATGTCACCATACGTGTGTACGTACGGCTTACCGTCTCCACGTCGTGGTGTAATTGTTATTCAATATAATATTATTTGGATGGGTATAATAATGATGTGTAACTCATGTAAATAATAAATATAACATGTTAATTTTTCAGTATATATGATATACCATCCGTTTATATATAATTTTAATATCAAAAGAATGATATTGTCACTCGTGCGTACGTACGGACTACCGTCTCCACGAACGCGATGAGATTCATTCTCCATCGTATCCATTCAAGTATAATTATCATTTGATGATTTAAAAATGATGTTTAAGGACTTGATATCATTATGGATATGAATAATATGCAACCTATCCTTTACATACATGTCTTACGTAACAAAACATACAAAATAAAACAAGTAAGTTCACACCCAAAACAACGATAATACTAAGATATTATTATCAAATCAATATTAAAAGATAATATATGATATCATATTAATGTATATGATTATTGTATAATTTAATAACAATACTTTCACCATTATAAAGAAGTTTAACCTTCCCCAACCAAGGAAAAGTACAAGGTAAGGTTTATTTCACAATATATTCATTATCCGAGGTTGTTTATATGTAATAATCTACTGGGATCTCTTTATCATCCACATCCATGTTTCTTCAAAATGCATTTCAAAACATTTTTATTATTTACAAGAATATGGGTTAAAGTCATTTATACCCTTGTTTGACTTTTTATAAGAGGAATATTTCCGTCGTTTTCAAAACAAGGTCCTTTTTAACCTTTTCGACAGAATTAAGGTAAGAATGTTTTTTTAACTTATACGGCGGGTGCGGTTATTTTCCGCCATTATAAAATATTCAAAGATTTCCTTAAAAGATTGTAAGAATATTTTCAAGAAAATGTTTTATTTCATATGGATCTTAAATGATTTCAAAAATATAAAGTGATATTTCTCCAAAAAGTGTTTTAATTTCATCTATGTCAACATCCTATGATGGATTTTACGCTTATTTGAAGTTGATTTATTATGATACAAAACTTCTATATTGTATTGAAGGTTTTGTGATATGTTTTACTGTGGATGTGCTATTTTTATACCATTCATAGTTTTTGGTGAAATTATTGACATTTCGTATGCTAGTTTTAATACGAATGTTTATGTTATGTTTAAACCTTTTCATATGGGAATGCATTGGACTTAATATATGACGGGTGGAGCCCGCTATAGCTCCTCGATGCATCGCTAGGTCTCATGAGACAAACTAGTGTCTTGGCATAAGGCCTTGGAAAAATCTTATTTGTAGTCTTGGCACGAGGCCTTGGCTATGTGGTTATGACAGTCTGGCATTATGCATTCCAACATTATGAAAGTGGTTATTGATATTGCATGTGATTATTCGATTAGTAGAATATCCATGTGAACAAGTAAATGGTATTATTTCATTTTAATTTTTCCATACTATGTTGAAGTTCAAGTTTAAAAGGATTTTGTTTTAGTTATACATAGCCTTAAATGTTTATTCTTATTTATGAAAGTTTCCGGTATATTGTTATCCTTACTTGGCATTTGAGCTCACCCCTTTTCTATGTTTTATTTTTCCCAAGAAGTGAAGAAGTAAATTATGAATGACCTGCAGGGATATTATGTGGGGATATGAGTGTGGTTTATGGAGACAATATGTTGTTGTAGTAGTTTTTCATTTTATGATGTAATGTAAGACTTATGAATATATATAGTGTTTCCAAGGCTAATAAACCAATCGGTCTTTCGAGATTTGATCTTTATTGTGATCATGAAAATGTTATGTAATAATGCACCGACTCTGGGTAACTAGGGTCGGGGCGTTACAGTTGGTATTAGAGGAAGTTTAGTACAAACCTTGGAAGCTAGATTTAGATAAACTCTGATTAGAGCATGTAGACCTAAGATGAACTTTGAGGATTAGTATAGAAGAACTTCCTAGAATTTTGGTATTGTAGAGATTTTGTGATTTTTCCGAGCAATACATCCCTGTCTGGATACGAGCAGGTAGAGGCGACTCTGGCACAGATGTACCTAGGGGTAAAACCCGAAAACACAGCTTTGAGCTAGACTCGAACGGGAACTGGTGCACGACAACGGTTCTTGCTGCACTCTTGGTTACGACACTCCCGGGGGATATGCTTAGGATAACTATCATTTTATTTACAAATAATTATGAAAGGTTTATAGGTATATACTTCCTCAAAGAAAACATTTTTATGATTATGGATTATATCAATAATTAGTTCAATTTATGTTAAGTGTTTTATAAGTATGGGATTATGTATTTTGATTCATAAACTGATCTAGTTTATGCCATTGATTAGAAATGGCGCCTAGTGGAAGAAATGGAAACCGTATCAATGCACACACTCCATGTAGGGATTTCCCTCCTGCCCAAGATAATTATAGTGGAGCTGGTGATGCAACTGGTGCCGATCAGCTAATCACCATACTGGGACAACTTACTCAGGTTATGAATAATAACCTTACCCGTATGGAGCACCCTGATCCACAGCATGGAGGATCAATGTTAGATCGATTCATGAGGCAACAACCACCAATGTTCAATGGGATTACAAATCCCCTAGTAGCTGAGCAATGGATAAATTACCTAGAGAAAATATTTCAGGCTTTGGGGAGCAGTGAAAGGGAAAAATTTATCATGGCAGTTTACCGCCTCACTGGAGATGCTGATCAATGGTGGTCATTAATTCAAAATATGAAGGAATATGATGAAGTATCAAATATGGAATGGAGGGAGTTCAAAGATCTGTTTTTAGAAAAATAATTTCCTCGCGACCATCGAGCAGATATGGAAAGACAATTTCTAAGTCTGAGACAGAAGGAGGATGAGAATGTCACAAAGTATGAGGCTAACTTTACAAGGTTAGCAAGGTATGCTGGTGATTATATACGTAACCCAAGAAGTAAGATTGAACGTTTCTTTGATGGGTTAAAACCATTTCTCCGTCGAGCATTAGTCTCACAATCCTTTTCGTCGTACGAAGACATTGTCTCATGTGCTATCAAGACCGAAAAGGAATTCTCTAAGTCTTATGACTTTAAAGCAAAGCAAGAGAAGAAGAGACATGCTGATCAATATAGGAATGGAAATAAGGGGAAGAAGGGAAATGTTGAATATCCATCTTGTGGTAAATGCGGGAAGAAACATCCTGGTACTTGCTTGAAGGGAATGAGAGTCTGTTACAAGTGTGGTGAAAAAGGCCACCAAGATCGTGATTGCAAGGGGAAGAAGGAAGCTACCAACGTTCACTGCTACAATTGCAGGGAGATGGGGCATTATGCAAATGCATGTCCTAAGCGTCAGGAGAACTTACCTCAGAAAAGGCCAACGGATCAAGGCCAGGCTTATGCTATCACTACTGCTGAGGTAGAAGCTCCGAAAGACGTGGTGGCGGGTAATTTAATGGTTTCCACAAGTTTAGAAAATGCATTATTTGACTCTGGATCATCGCATTGTTTCATATCTTCCCAGTTTTCTAAGAAAATTGGACATTTCCAATTTTATTTAATATGGTAATTGTCAGTTAAAACTCCAAAGGGAAGTATCATTGCAACAAAGATTTGTGAATCAGTCCCCAATAGAGCACATAAATGTTCTTTATCTGCTGATCTCGTTATCATACCTATGATTGAGTTTGATATAATCCTCGGTATGGACTGGCCTTCGGACTATGATGCGAAAATTTATTGTAAGAAGAAAGAGGTTACGATTCTTGATGATAATGATAAGGAACACCTTATCTTTAGAGCAGAATCGTCACCACCTAATTCTTATTTAGATCCACCCTCAATATCTCAACTAAATTCAATTATTGGGGAGGAAGAGAATGAAATAACTGTGGGTGAGGAAAGGAATGTTCAAATAGAGGATGTATCTATTGTGAAAGAATTTGTAGATGTATTTCTGGAATATTTACCTAGACATCCTCTAGAATGAGAAGTTGAGTTTTCCATTTATTTAATTCCTGGATCAAGGCCTATATCAAGGACCCCTTATAGAATGGCCACTGTAGAATTAGTTGAACTAATGAAACAACTAGAGGAATTGAGTAATAAGGGTTTTATTCTCCCTAGTGTTTCTCCATGGGGAGCCCCTGTTCTTTTTGTTACAAAGAAAGATGGATCTATGAGGTTATGTATCGACTACAGGGAGATCAACGCTATAACAATAAAGAACAAGTATCCCCTACCACGCATTGATGATTTATTTGACCAACTACATGGAGCTCAATACTTTTCAAAGATTGACCTTCGATCTGGATACCATCAGTTGTGTGTGAAGAAGGAAGACATTCCGAAGACAGCATTTTGAAACAGGTACGGGCATTACGAGTTTACCGTAATGCCATTTGGATTGACTAATGCACCCTCTGTATTCATGGATCTGATGAATAGAGTTTTCAAGGAGTATCTCGATGAATTTGTGGTGGTATTTATTGATGATATCTTGGTATACTCCAAAACCTACGAAGATCATGAAAATCACTTGCGCGTTATCTTGAAGACTCTGAGGAGGCATGAATTATATGGGAAGTTTAGCAAGTGTGAATTCTGGCTTCAAGAGATTTCTTTTCCTGGCCATATTGTCTCTAAAGATGGAATCTCTATTGATCCTTCTAATACCAAGGCAATCCAAGAATTTCCAGCACCTACGAGTATAACTTAGGTACGTAGTTTTATTGGTTTGGCATGTTATTATCGACGTTTCGTCCAGAATTTTGCCCGATTGGCTAACCCATTAACGAAGCTCACACGTAAATGGGTTAAATTTGTTTGGACAAAAGAGTGTGAAGAATGTTTTGAAGAACTGAAGAGAATATTAGTCAATGCTTCTATATTGACTCTACCATCAGGTAATGATGGGTTCGTTATTTATAGTGATGCATCAAAGAAAGGACTTGGTTGTGTCCTTATGCAGAATGATAGAGTTATTTCCTATGCATCACGACAGTTGAAAATTCATGAACAAAACTATCCTACTCATGATCTCGAGTTAGAAGCTGTGATCTTTGCTTTGAAGATATGGAGGCACTACCTCTATGGTGAAAAATGTGAGATTTATACTGATCACAAGAGTTTGAAGTATATTTTCTCACAAAAAGAACTCAACATGAGGCAAAGGAGATGGATTGAATTTCTCAAGGATTATGATTGCACGATACACTACCACCTGGGGAAAGCAAACAAGGCGGTAGATGCTTTGAGTAGAAAAGACCATGGAGTTTTGAACAATATGAGAATTGAAAGGGATCTAATTTTCATGGATCCAGTGAATATGGACATGGGAATAACCAGGGAAGGTGAAACATCAATACTTTTTCAAATGGTTTCCAAACCATCTTTACTAGAAAGGATTAAGAGTTCTCAGACCGATGATGAAGAATTTCAAAAGAAGATTAAAGCTGTGAATGATGGGAGATTGAGAGACTTTGTGTATGAAGATGGAATTTTGAAATTCGGGAAGAGACTTTGTGTTCCCGATTTACCTGATCTAAAATGGGAATTGTTGGATGATGCTCATAGTTCAAATTTCTCTATACACCCTGGGAGCATGAAAATGTATAGAGATTTGAAGGAACATTTTTGGTGGGACAACATGAAGAGGGAGATTGCTGATTTTGTGTCAAGATGTATGGTTTGTCAACAAGTGAAAGCAGGAAGGCAACAGCCTGGAGGAGTCATTCAACCTCTTCCCATACCAGAGTGGAAATGGGACAATATTACTATGGAATTTGTCATGGGGCTACCAAAGAATCCTAGAAGGAATGATGAAATATGGGTTATTGTTGATCGTCTTACCATGTCAGCACATTTTATTGCTATAAGAGAATATCTACCCCTGGAACGTCTAGCAAAACTATATGTTAATGAAGTTGTGAGACTTCATGGAGTACCCCTATCGATTGTTTCTGATCGTGATCCCCATTTTACTTCAAGATTTTGGAAAAGTCTTCAGAAATCCCTGGATACTGAACTTCATTTGAGCGCTGCTTACTACCCTCAGACAGATGGACAATCAGAACGGACTATTCAGACCTTAGAAGACACGTTGAGATCATGCTCACTTGACTTTCAGGGTATGTGGGATCAATATTTACCACTGGTAGAATTTTCCTATAACAATAGCTTCCATTCGAGTATTCAGATGGCACCATATGAAGCGTTATACGGAAAAAGATGTCGTACACCAACCTGTTGGGATGACGTTGGTGAAAGAAAACTTGTAGGCCCAGAACTGGTGGAGGAAATGGTGGAAAAGGTGAAGGTAATCCAAAATCACATCAAAGCAGCTCAAAGTAGGCAGAAGAGCTATGCCGATAATCGAAGGAAGGATTTGGAATTTCAAGTCGGTGATCATGTTTTCCTGAAGGTATCTCCATGGAAGGGAGTCATACATTTTGGTATGAAAGGTAAATTGAGTCCCAGGTACATCGGACCCTTCGAAGTTCTAGAACGAATTGGGGTTGTAGCTTACCGATTGGCAATGCCGCCAAGTCTCTCCAAAGTTCACGATGTGTTCCACGTATCTCTGTTGAGGAAATACATGCCTGACCCAATGCATGTACTCACCTATGAGGAATTAGAACTGGAACCCGATCTGTCTTATTGTGAAGAGCCTGCCAGGATTCTTGATACAAGAGAGCAAGTACTGAGAAACCGGACGACGCGTCTGGTAAAAGTTTTGTGGAGAAACCATAAAATGGAAGATGCAACGTGGGAACCCGAGGAACTTATGATGAAGAACCACCCGAGTCTTTTCATGCGGTAGTACTCTAGAAATTTCGAGGATGAAATTATTTGAAGGAGGGGAGAATGTAACACCCCAAGCTTCTACGGTACGCTTTTCTTTGAATAATGTGATAGCGCGTGTTGTACGCAACACCGAGTTCTAACACACCATAACCAATCAAACTAACCATTATGAATAGTAATACCGACTTTTCGAAATTATATATATTTTATATTTTATAATGGACTTCATTTCTGGATTTGGAATATCGAATTTAGCCTAAGGTGAAATTTTGGTACTTTTCGGATAACTTTCATATTTTGATGAATAGTCAAAATTACTAAATTTTAATTAAAAACAACTTTTTTAATCAAAATAATTAATAGTGATAAATTATGAATTTGAGTGGTTTTAAAGTATATTTAGAATATATTTTTACCATTTAATATAATGTTGGTCATTGGACATAATTTTACAATTAAACCGAACATAAAAAATGTCAATCTTTTGATAGTTATTATCTCTTAAAAACACGCTTTTTGTTTTGACAGCGGGAATTAATTTTAATTTAATATCTTCCACTTTTGTGTTTTTAATTTAGAAAAATGGATTCCATATTTGGAATCAGGATGTCAAAATTGTGTAAATAGGTAACTTTTATTTTTAGACATTTTGAATAATTACTGTGGTAAATATTTTATTTACCATGGTTAAGGGTAAATCTGGAAAATAAGGGTTAAAAAATAATTATATAATAATACTAAATTACCCTAAAACGTGTCCTAGCCTTATTGGTTGATACATGTTCGACCATAGTCATCTTTGGGTCGATTTGGGGACCCCATGGTGCCACTTGTAGGTGATAGGGACACATTATTTTAATTAAGTTAAAATGAATACAAAAATGACAAAGCATATATCTTTTAGAAAAACAATTATTACATAGGGTTATATATGTTGGATTTTATATTATAAATATTCATTAGAAATATAAACAGATTTCCTACATAATGATATTTTATTTATAATTTTTAGACATTAAATAATTTATTTTATTTATGACACAATGATGATGCAGTAATTACTAAAATAGTGAAAAATTAAATTAATTGATATTATAAATACCCAAATAAATATAATATGAAACTTTTAATGAATTAAACTAATTTTCTAGGATAATATGATATATTAGGATTGATTTAATTTACTTTGTTCTGAGTAATAAATCTGTTATGAGTTTCAAAAAAATCAACTATTGAATAGTGTCAAAATTGACATAAAAGAGTTCTTAAAAAAATATTATATTATTAATTGATATTAAATTCCTAAAAATCTAATGTTCGGCCAAGAGACTTATATAATGATAGTTTCATCATTAATGGACCACTTGGGGGTCTTTTGGATGTATATAGTAAGTTTATTAACCATATTATATAAAAACACAAAGAGACATTGTAAAAGTGAAACTAATTAACTTAGAGTTAATACTTAAAGATAAGGTTAATATAAGTACCCCAACCTGTCTAAATTCTATTGGTTGAGTTTTTTTTGACCTATACCCACCTTAACCTTTGAATAGTCAACTTTGGAGCCATTGGAAACCGAATATGAATTTATTATAAACTAATATCTCTTGCTTTTCCAAAGGTTCCCCTCACCCCTCTTATAAAAGGGCACTCCTCCTTATCATTTTTTCACACCTTCAAAGCCTTTTTGTTCGGCCAAAATCTGCCCAAATACTCTCCCAACTTCCCTCACTACAACTTAGAGGCCTTAGTTTGATCAAAAATCCAACCTAAGCAGCCCTTTTGATCAAATCAAAAGGAAGAACCTGAAGAAGAGGTAATGATTTCACCACCCTTTTTCCAAGTTCATTACTTCTTCCACTTCTTCTTCCTTTGTTGTTACCATTCTAAAATAATAACTCCAGTATCATATATATACAGTGATGTTATTATAAATATGGTACAACCATATTCATTATTCTATCCACCCTTTGAATAACATGTCACCATACGTGCGTACGTACGGCTTACCGTCTCCACGTCGTGGTGTAATTGTTATTCAATATAATATTATTTGGATGGGTATAATAATGATGTGTAACTCATGTAAATAATATATATAACATGTTAATGATTCAGTATATATGATATATCATCCATTTATATATTATTTTAATATCAAAAGAATGATATTTTCACTCGTGCGTACGTACGGACTACCATCTCCACGAACGCGATGAGATTCATTCTCCATCGTATCCATTCAAGTATAATTATCATTTGATGATTTAAAAATGATGTTTAAATACTTTATATCATTCTGGATATGAATAATATACAACCAATCCTTTACAGACATGTCTTACGTAAAAAAACATACAAAAGAAAACAAGTAAGTTCAGACCCAAAACAACGATAATACTAAGATATTATTATCAAATCAATATTAAAAGATCATATATGATATCATATTAGTGTATATGATTCTTGTATAATTTAATAACAATTATTTCACCATTATACAGGTGGTTAACCTACCCCAACCAAGGAAAAGTACAAGGTAAGGGTTATTTCACAATCTCTTCATTATCCGAGGTTGTTTATATGTAATAATATACTGGGATCTCTTTATCATCCACATCCATGTTTCTTCAAAATGTATTTCAAAATTTTTTTATTATTTACAAGAATATGGGTTAAAGTCATTTATACCCTTGTTTGACTTTTTATAAGAGGAATCTTTCCGTCGTTTTCAAAACAAGGTCCTTTTTAACCTTTTCGACAGAATTAAGGTAATAATGTTTTTTTAACTTATACGGCGGGTGCGGTTATTTTCCGCCGTTATAAAATCTTAAAAGTTTTCCTTACAAGATAATAAGAATATTTTAAATAAAATGTTTTATTTTATATGTCTCTTAAATGATTTCAAAAATAGAAAGAGATATTTCTCCAAAAAGTATTTTGATTTCATCTATGTCAACATCCTTTGATGGATTTTACGCTTATTTGAAGTTGATTTATTATGATACAATACTTCTATATTGTATTGATGGTTTTGTGATATGTTTGACTGTGGATGTTCTATTTTTATACCATTCATAGTTTATGGTGAAATTATTGACATTTCGTATGCTAGTTTTAATACGAATGTTTATGTTATGTTTAAACCTTTTCATATGGGAATGCATTGGACTTAATATGTGATGGGTGGAGCCCGCTATAGCTCCTCGATGCATCGGTAGATCTCATGAGACAAACTAGTGTCTTGGAACAAGGCCTTGGCAAAATCTTATTTGTAGTCTTGGCACGAGGCCTTGGCTATGTGGTTATGATAGTCTGGCATTATGCATTCCAACATTATGAAAGTGGTTATTGATATTGCATGTGATTATTCGATTAGTAGAATATCCATATGAACAAGTAAATGGTATTATTTCATTTTACTTTTTCCATACTATGTTGAAGTTCAAGTTTAAAAGGCTTTTGTTTTAGTTATACATAGCCTTAAATGTTTATTATTATTTATGAAAGTTTCCGGTATATTGTTATCTTTACTGGGCATTTGAGCTCACCCCTTTTCTATGTTTTATTTTTCCCAGGAAGTGAAGAAGTAAATTATGAATGACCTGCAGGGATATTATGTGGGGATATGAGTGTGGTTTATGGAGACAATATGTTTTTGTAGTAGCTTTTCATTTTATGATGTAATGTAAGACTTATGGATATATCTAGTGTTTCCAAGGCTACTAAACCAATCGGTCTTTCGTGATTGGATCTTTCTTGTGATCATGCCAATGTTATGTAATAATGCACCGACTCTGGGTAACTAGGGTCGGGGCATTACATGAATCACTAAATCTTATCATTAGGAATTGATTTATTTAAAGCAGCGATGCATGGAATTTCAGTCAATATTGACATTGGTGCTTTATCAGAAGTAGACTGAAGAGAATTGGATGCAGATGCCAAAGGAATCAATGCTTTAGGGGGATCACTATCTAATTGCATATATACATAGGTGATTTTGTGTAAGTCATAACATGAAATGTGGAAGAATTTTTTGAATATTTATGAGGGAGACTCAAAAGTGAGAGAAGAAAATCTATAGGTTCTATCGATCAAGTATGAGGATCTTAGTGTTCACCCTAACGATTCTGCTAATATATTCTTGGACTAGGTAAATGTTTTCATTGAATACGAGTGTCTTCTAGGAGAAATTATTGAAGATATAAAGATCATTAATCATATCTTGAGAAAACTTCCACCTCTGTTCAATCCGAAATTTTTCGTATTGGAAGATAAAGATCCAAAGGAGATGACATTGGAAAACATGCACAGTACTATTCTAGCTTATGAAATGAAAAATGATGATAATGATGCTGTAGAAAATAGTAAGTCTAATAAAGTAGAATTAATGGCCATGAATAATCTCATCATTCACTATGGATGGGAAGATAAAGAGATAGATGAGGTGATGTCATTCCATTCCTCAAATATTCAAAGAGGAAAAGGAAAGTTCAAAGGGAAAATTTCTCTTACTTGATTTCGATGTGGAAAGGATGAAAATCTTACATCAAGGTTCCCTAAGAAGTTTTAGGAAGTTAAAGTAGATTAACATAAAATTCCAATGAAGAAGTATTAAGTCTAGGGGAAATGTAAGAAATATTTAAAGATAAATTTCTTCAAAAGGAATAACCTTATTTCAAGAGAAGATAAAATTTCAGAAGAATCTGAGGTCAAATAATTAGAGGACTGAAAGGATCACGAAGAAGATGTTATGGTAGAAGCTGTTATAAATTTTGTTACAAGAGATAAAAGTGAAAATGAAAAAGGGATAATTTGAATTATGTGTTGACCTTTAAGTCATATTAGTAGCTTCTCTTGAGGAAATAAATGTTTGGAGATCCAAAATGGAGAAATCTAGAAAAGTGGTTCATGATGACAAACATTATATGTTACATCAAGAAGAATACAAGTCTGAGATGAATGATGAAATTAAAAAATTGAAGTATTCAATTCCATAGAGCTCAGATAAAGTTGTTGATTACAATTTCACAATTGAACAACAAAAAATTGAAATCGATAGTTTGAATGAAACTAGAAAAGATCAAATCAAATGTATCAAAGAAATTGAAGAGGAATTCATCGGTCTACATAAAAGTGTTAAGGATCAAGAAAAATTGTTAACTCTCAGTATGGAATCGGGAAAGAAGATCATATAGGAAAAAAGAAAAGATGAAAGTGAAGCATAATGGTCCATAAAAATAGAATTATCATTCAAATACATATAATGAGGCTCATATGGGACTTAATTGAAAATAAAAATTAGTAACAGTTGAAGTCATACCATAAGAACCAGCTCTAAGATTGAATATTGATTTTGGTATAATGAAGAATCAAAAGATTCAGAGATGTGATAATCAGTGGTGTAGTAGTGACATAAAGGAATAAAACCTACATTATTTTACATTATTGTGGAAATATGGGACACTCACAAAATTTTTGTTCCATAGCCAATAGGTATCTAAGAGAACAGGTCCAACAAAGGTAGACATCGAGTGCTCAATATTCTTGAACATCATTTGACGGTCACTATTTTAGGTGTGGAGGATATGGGAACATGGAAATATACTTCTCATCTATAATATAGAGAAATGTGTATAAGAAAAATTACTATGTTCATAAGCATGAATTCATTGGATCATCAAATGAAAATAAAAATAAAAACCTATTTTCATCATTACAAGAAGAATTCGGTCCGTCATATTAGAAGGAAGATCAATCTTTTCAATCTGTATTGGGTATGAAGTCAAAAATATGGACCAAAATGAAAAAAGATGAGGAGTAATTGGTTATTTATATTTCTCTTAAGGAATCATATTGCACTAGAATATTGATTATTGACAGTGGGTTCACTTTTCATATAATAGGAAATAAAGTTCTTTTGACTGGAGTTAGGTATTATAAGGAAGGTATAGTAATATTTGGTAATGATTAAGGTGTGAAGATTTTTGGCGTAGGAAAATCCATGTTTGAGGGAAGAGACATGAGACGTACTAATGTCTTAATTTTTGAAGGTCTCAATCACAACATTCATAGTTTCAGTCAGCTATGTGACTCAAGACATTCCATAAACTTTCCTAAGAAATTATGTGTCATCTATGAAAAAAGATGGTGCATTTTTTAGGGAAAGTATACAAAATGGAATATCTACCTCGTAAGTGGAGAACAAGATATGTGTTTTTTTCATGGAAGAAGAAAAAAAAGTTACGTAATAAATGCATTTTTCATTTAAGCCAAACTTAATCACAAGAGCTAGTGAAATATGATACTTCTCAAGACCTCCCATGATTATCATGTGATCATAATCATACGTGCGATGCTTGTCAATAAGGGAAGATCATTCAAAATACATATAAGGAAAATATAAAAGGTTATAAAAAATGCTTGATTTGTTGCATACTAATGTATGCAGACCAATTTTACCAAGATCAATTAATGGGAGGAGATATTATGTTCTTTTCATTGAAGATTTTAGCATAATGTCATGAATTTCAATCATTACTCATAAATCTGAGCTATTCAGTTTCATAAAAACTTATCGAAGGGAATTTTAGAAGTTTTTGGGTCAAAAAACCCCGAAGATATGAATGGATAATGGAACAGAGTTCAGAAAATAGATAATTGGAGGATTTTCTCAAGAAACATAGGATATGTCATCAAGTATCGATGGTAAGAACTCCACGGAAGAATGAAGTAGTTGAGTGAAGAAATAAAATTATCAACATCATGACTAGAATAATGGTCATTGAGAAAGACCTTCTAGATATGTTTTGTAAAGAATTGGTGATGAAATAATTCTATGCATAAAATAGAGAATTATTATGTCTGAAAGAAGAAAATAACCCATATGAGCTTTGGTATGGAATGAATCCATCATTAAAGTACTTTCGAGTCTTTTAAAGTAAGTGTTTCATTATCAATAATTATAAATAAAGGGACTTTGAATCTCATGGATATGAAGGGGTATTTCTTGGATAAATATAGGAAATAAAATCATATCAATACTTTAATAAGTTTGTGGGAAATTTAGTTGAAAGTAATGATGTAACTATAGTAGAAAAGGAGTAGAATCTTCAAAAAATACATTCTCAGTCTCAGGAGGATAGTGATGAAGAGATAAGAAGATCAGGGGATGTTCAAGTTCTAGAGGTTGATTAAGAAGAAGATTCAGATAATGAAAAGGATGATCAAAATTCGGCATTTTCATAAAGACAATATAGAAGAGACAAAATTAATAGACAAAACATAATTAGTGATGATACAGTGCTAGTGTAGACATAGATGATAAAGACTCTAAAAAAAGAATCATTATTGTCATAGGTATATCCTAAATGTTTTTATGAATCAACTGGAGATGAGAATTGGGTTAATGCTATGAATGAGGATCATGACCAAATTGAGAAGAATCATAAATGGGATATTGTTTCGAGACCAACAAAAAATAATTTTCTTAGGACTAAATGGGTATTTCACAACAAGATGAATGAAGATCGAGTTGTGATTTGAAAAAAATCATGGCAAGTGTGAAAAGGCTACTCTTAGAGAGAGTGTGTGATGTGGATGAAAAATTTCACCTATTGCAAAGCTAAATAAAATAAGATTATTTTTGTCTATAGTAGTACAAATAAGGTTCAATGTTTTCTATATAGACATTAAGTCAGCATTTATGAATGGGGTTCTGGAATAATAATTCTATATTGAGAAGAAATATGGTTTTCACATTCATAAAGATGAAATTAGAGTTTCTTTGGCTTAAGAAGCCTCTATATGGGTTGAATCAAGTCCCAATATCATGGTATTCAAGTCTATATTGGGTTTTAAAGAATCATAGTTTTTAACATGATGGAGTTGATTAAAATCTATATTTCAATAATGATAGTAATCAAAGAATTATGGTGCTAGTGTATATCAATGACATAATATTTCGTGGATCAAATGAAGTACAACATAGACAATTTTTTGAATTCATGAAAAGTGAGTTTGAAATGTCAATTATTGTTGAACTGAAGTTTTTAATTAGTTTATAGGTGACACAAGGAAATAATTGAACATTTATTTATCAATCTAAATATGCCAATGAGGTTTTGAGAAGATTTGGAATGGAAAATTCCAAGGAGATGACGACTCTGGTGGCTACCTAGATGAAACTATCATGGGATGATGAAGGAAATATCGTTATTGTGATAGAATATAGGAAAATCATTAGAATTTTATTGTACATGATAGAAACAAGACTTGATATTGTTTTTTCTGCATGCCAAGCACTAAGATATCAATGTAATCCCTAATAAATCTACATTTTTTAGTGAAAATAATTATTTTGTATATAAAGGGTGTGGTGGATTTTATTTTTTTTACAATGAAAAATATCAACAAGACTTATTGGGATATAAAAATATAGATTGGGTTTGATCATCTGATGATAGAAAAAATATGTCAGGTGGTGCATTCTATCTTGGCAGATTGGGTATTTCTTGGATAATCAAGAATTAATATTTCATTTCATTGAGCACCATTGAATTTTAATATATTGTGTCTACTCAAGCAGGCACATAGTTAATGTGGATGAAGCAGCAGCTTGATGATATGGGATTCGAAGTAAAGTCTTTGATCGGAATCCATTGCGATAATTCAAGTGCTATAAATCTTATCAAAAATATAGTCTATCACTCAAGAATAAATTACATTTAAATAAAGTATCATTTTATCAAGGAGAAGGTGGATCGAGGGATTGTGAAGTTGTATTATGTTCCTAGAGGACTACAAGTTACATACATTCTGACAAAGGCATTACCCAAATAATAATTTTAATGAAATCAACTAGATCAAGGAGTCTAGTCAACTCCCCACACATTAAAAAGTGTGGATGTGGGAACCCATATCCCATAGGTATGGTGTTTTTTATTTAATGTGTTTAATTGTGTTCTTTAACTTATTGCAAACCTAAATGGATTGGCCTTTGGGTTCATTGACAAAAGGGTAGAAATTGTAGCTCAAAAATGGGAGAAAATGTCTTAATCAAGATAGGGGAGAAGTTGATAGAGGGTAAATGAAGTAGTGGGAAGTATTAAATCTGATGATGTTAAAGGTTATCGATCAAAGATTATATATCATGACAGATTACATTCGTGATGAAAGAAGATGAGTGGTTTTGTTTTGTAATTAAGTGATTCATTGATGAACTTTGCATCATACTCTTGTTTCTCATGTTGAGCACGGATCATGTGAGATTAGATTGTGTGTTATGTAAATCTTTTATTGCAATCTAAATCACAAGATGTGAATAATAGTTGAATATGGAATAAGATTTAATGAGGTATCAATATGTGAAGAATTGTCAACAAACCCAAAGGGGGATTATTTTGATAAAATACCTCAATGTTCCATCATGGTGTTTTTGGGGTGATTGTGTCTGTTAACAAAACCACATGATCATGAATCTGTACAATTGGTGATTCTGAAGTATGTTTTTATGATGGCACAGTTTTCTAGGGTTTTCCAAATTTTTGGGCATCAAAATCCAGAGTTTTCTTTTAGAAAAGGAATGTTTTTCACAAATCGTTTCACAGTTTATGGACCATGAATCATAGTTCATAGACCCTAAAATGAGGTTGGTGGAATAGTGATGGAAATTCTGTAAAGAAGATTTCCACTTAGCAGTGCTATGAAGACCACGAAGCGTGGTACACAGACTACATAACAAAATTAGTTTGAGGGATGGATTTTAGTTCATGGGAGGCCTGGATTTTGTGGAAAGATTGAAATTTTCTAAAACAGATGGTGATTTTTGTAACCATAAAGTGGTTTTTCATCGAATTCATCGGCAGTCGCAAAAGAGAATAGTGTTATACAGGCCGTATAACAGTATGTGGTGATGGTTGTACCACATCAATGTTTTTCATAAATTAGAGTTGAGGGATTTATGGATAAATTTTCCAACATAAATACACATAATAATATGATTAAGGAGAGATTTAATTTCATTAGAAAACATCATCTCTCTGAGAATAATTCGGTAAAGTACTAAGTTGTTCACAAGGGAGAATTCCATGAAGGAGAATAGTTCATGAGGGAAGATTCTTCAAAGGGTGAAGTAGCTCGTGGGAACGATTCTAAAAAAACTTTTTGTAGGGCTCTGTATCCTACAAAGGACGAGAGAACACATAGAAAAGTTAGTCAAAGAATCATCATTCATCTAAAAAAGTAGAGGCAATTCATGAAACAAAAAAGCAGTATATGGAATAATTGGTTGTTTGTAGAAAGAGAGGAGGTCCACGGAAGCATAGGTGGTCCAAAGAAATAGTGGAAGTCCACAGAAGAAGAGGTGGGTCAAGGAAGAAGTGGTGTTTTGTAAAGCACTCACGCCATGTGATGTAGAAAAATTAATGGAGTAAGTAGATCAATTCATGGAGGATTCAAGGAAGTTATCAAAGGAAATAAAATAGTTCATGAAAGTAATTTCTGCAAACTAACAGTATTTGGAAAAGTGAATTTCATCGATGGGTGAAAAATGGGATTTTAATAGAACATCTATTTATAACTGAGGATTTTTCAATTAATTCAAATGAAGGGATCCTAGTGATCCAATTTATAATTGGAGGATAACAAAATTCTCTTTGATGTGTAGGTTAGTCATTTGAACACCATAATCTTTTACTAGAAAAAATACTTCTCCCCTTTAGTGGTAGAATCAAACTTTCTAATAGTGTCATGTCCTCAATGCTCATGGATGTCTTCTCTTTTTCCAACCCTCGAAGCGGTACCATAGACAAAATTAAAAAATCATCAATGCTTTCAAAAGGGACTTCAAAATGGAAGGGAAATATCACTGGACTTTTTGGAATCGGTTGGAGAAACCCATTACAGAAGGTGGGATAAATCAGAGAAATGTGTCACACTCCAGGATGTCCATCCGATTCAAACTGGCTTGAGAGATTTTGGAAGGGATCTCACTTTGGGCATCCTTCATGAGGAAAAAATATTTGGAATACTGGAGATGTTGGGATGAGAGACCAGGAAAACATACTATCTTGGCATGGAACATGAAAAAAATTCTCAGTATGTTGGATGGGAAGGTTTTGGGTGGTCGAAAGGGGAGGCATCAAGTACTTTAAAAAGAACTGGGCTAGTTAGTCTCTTTATTTTCTAGGCTACCTGACCAAAAATATCTCTTTTAATCAGTAGAGTGATTATGTAAGGCTTATTTTGAAGAATCTCAATGTGGAACATAAATCTTTGCACGATATAACCATACACATCAGTGAACCAGATAAATAAATCTTCACAGACACATCTTTTGGCACGTTTAACTCCCATGATTTCCTCAGATCCATCCAATCTAACCTTTATATGGACCTGATGGTGACTTATCTCTGGTGCAAAAATAATCAAATGAATGTGAACTTCTTGGTTTGGAGACCTCACAACAAATCTATAACAACAGATAATATTGTTCAGAAAAAAGGGATTCAACTTCTTTCAAAGTGCATGTGTTTTCTACACACTAACATCAAAACAATATGGCACCTATTCTTTGATAGTAAAGGGGCATGCTTCACCTGGGATCTTTTCGGACATATATTTAACCTTATAGTGTCAGCAGGGAACGTAAATGACTTCCTATACCACTAGTTCCTGGGGTTATAGGTTCGGGCGATTGATGTGAAGATCAAATGTAAGGCCATTGCTTCGGTTTTTTGGGTATTATTTGAAAGGATAAAAATTGGACATGGAGGGGGACAGTTTTCCCACCACCTTTTGAAGATCCTTCTTCTTTCTCTTCTGGATGAGGTTGGGTTCCTTATACAGGGTCGAGAGAGGTGGGTAGCCAATAGAGACCTTGGTTCCTGGGGTCCAAACTAGGGTGTCATGACATACCTTGGAACCTGGATCAAGTGGAAACCTCCCAGGGATGGTTACAAACTCAACCTGGATAGGTTATGTTCTTTGGGAATCATGAATGGAGGGGGAATCATCTATGATTCCATAGGATCATTGATTATCAGGTTCAATGCTTTTTACAGCCCAGGTAACTCAATCAAGGTGGAATCCAGAGCCCTATTTAGTGTCCTGACTTTAGGATAGCTGTATAACATCAACATTGTGGAGATGGAATCTAACTCAAATATTCTTGTGAGATCCATTCAGAACAACACTAATCCCCCATAGGACCTCATATACCACATTAAGAAATGAAATTATATCATTTATGATGGAACAAAAGTGTCTCATACTTTTAGGTAGGGGAACTTTGTTGCAGATATCCTTGTCAACAAAGGAGGTCCTAATGATAGTTGTAACCCCTATTATATCCTTGGATCTCTTCTAAGTAATTTTAATCTCATTTTTTGGGTTGATACACTCGGACTTCACCACTACCACCCCCCTTGACTTCTTAGGGCCTAGACTTTTATTTTGGCTTTCATCAATAAATATATATTTTTGAGTGAAGGGACATGGAATTCCATAAAATGTGGTTGAATCCCTTCCAGATAAGTGAGAAAAAGAATGGGAATATGGTGATCCCTTCTACTAGTAGTGATCTAGATAAAGAGACTCAGGGAGTGACCCTTGGGAAAGTAGTGAGCTGACCCTAAACATTGTAAAGGCAGTGAGTTTGGGAAAAGAAGTGATCCATCCCAAACCATTTAATTTGAATGTGAGCCTTAGTGGATTTTTCACATTGGAACATTATCGTTGTATGCTTCTTGTATATAGATGAGTGAGGGTGAACCATGTAAAATTGATGTGTCTTGCACATGATTTCAAATTTGTTCATACATAGATATGGGAAAGAGGGAGAATATTATTTTGTTTAATGGTGAAACAAGATCTAAAGGGGATGGATTTTTAATATTTCAAACCCTAATTCACCCCCATATAGGGTATTTAACCTAATTGGGGTAAAAATTTCTTGTAAAAAAAGGTCCCATCATCATTCACTTGATCTATCACATGGCCTAAAACATAAGCACTCCTCACAGAATGGTCATTTACCAAATTAATATTGATATTTTCTAGACTATATAGGAAAACTAGACTACTACCATCCAATATGAATTTGTTCTCAGAAACTAGAAACCCTCTAATATTTCACCACATAATGACCATAACTAGTCAATACAACTGAGATTTTCTTCTATCCATGAATAGTTATATCCTCACCAATCTCAATTATAGATTTTTGCAACCTTGAAACATTAACACTTGCATGAATCTACTGAATACCAGATGAATTAGAACCCTAACCCTTTTGGTAATAAGAAACACCAATTCCCTACATACAAGTATCCAACATTTTATTTTCCTCTTCAATCTAGCCAATATAATATTGTGTAGTAGGTAGATTCCAATCTAGCTATAACACCTGTTCTTGAAAATTTTTATCTAATATAAAATAATGATTCTTCTCATTCATATCAAGTTTGAAACCTTCATTGTAAACCCTTAGAACAGATTTATAAGAAACATTCTTAGAATTCTTCCCCTTATGACCATAGTTCATATCAAGATGTTATCTAAGACCAAAATTCCCACAGATGATAATTCTATCATAGTTACTCTTTGAATGACAAAAAACACAACACTCCCCAAATAATAAGTAATTTTATAATAAAAAATTATAAAATTTATCTAATCATCATGTGAGGTGTGTATTTCCATATCAATAAGATTTGCATAGAGATCAACCTACACTAATACCCTAGTACAGTGACCAAAAGTTTCCATTTTAGTATCCATGTCATCAGGAATTAGAATATCAAATGAAGGGGCAATGTCAATTCTAGTGAAGTTCATACTATTGTGGTGGTTGAAGTGGGGTATTGGGTTCTCTATGAGGCTTTACTAAAACTAGAAATAAGGTTCCTCGAGTAAATGCATGTTCCTTGAAAATTAGGACTCTTCTCTCGATTGTAGAGTTGGGTTAATTATGTAATGGAATTTATCTAACTTTAAACTCTTTAGATGATCCACATGTGATGAAAAGTTGAAATTTAAGGATAAAAAATAACTTACTAATTATTTTCCTATGTTTTCTCATCAATATAAATGTATTAAGTTGGTCTTGAATCAATACTTGGTAAAATTTCAGTTTAATGAAAATGTAAATTTGATTTTTGACATTACTAAAAAAATGAGACAATTAATTTGAAAATGAAACTTGAAACAAAAAACAAAATAAACCTCCTGAATCTGGTGTGTCATCCAATATCATGGTTGCTACCTATATCTGGTGTGGAATAGTCATAAAAAAATATAAATTATGAAGATAATAATATTTAATGTAATAAAAAATATAGTATAAACCTACATCGTAGGATCCCCTTCACCATCACCCTAGGGTATATAATTCTGTAGTTCTCTAACCTTATCTAACTACATAATATTTGGATCCTTAGAAGCACACATCCATACCTCCAAATTTTTCACCTATTATACCATCTGGAAAATAATAGGATCCATAAAATCAATGCGTGAAAACACATAATTAAAAATCCCCATACCATATGTCAATTTGAAGACATGTCTATCACAACTAATAACATGATGAAAAATCTTATCTCTTTATCAAGATAGTTTTCTATGATCCTCTAGGATTTGTTCTAACTCAACCTCAAATTGTGACTATGTAATATATAAATATAAATATATATGTATGTGCAATTTATAATTTGTACATGAACGTTCTATATGAGCTTCAACCTCAGGATCATTTTCATCATGAGTCAACATCCACACTAACATTTTACAAATCAGTTCACCTTACTCCCATAACTTTATACTAATAATATATTAATATATAAATATAAACCAAATTAAATAATAATTATAAAAAGTAAATGATAAATACAACATCTTGAATCTAGGACATGCGACAAGTACCAATACAAGGAGGTGGTCCCTAAATCATGTGATTATAATAATGAGGTGTTGTAACCTCCCACATTCAATTAATTCAAATTTCAAACATGTAAAATGCTAAAAATTCTTTGAAATTTATAAACCAAAATAAATAGGGTCACCCTCACATACATAGTGAAATAAAATGAAACTATGCCACGCCACTGAGATGAGATAACGCATCTCGGGACTCTGTACAGAATGTCTGGGGCACCCACATTTGGTACCCAGTGCTCCCTCTTGACTCTAGATCTATAATCATTACAAATTTTATGAAATTTATCCATGCATGCTAGTTTAAACTCATTGGGTAACACTCTCATATTATTCTATTTAAGAAAAACAATTATCACAAATGTAAGTATTTTTAAAAATATTTAAGAAACTAAAATGACCATATTGCCTAAACTTCCCTCCATAGCTGACTTGATGTATCCTAGGGGAATGAGTCTTAGTCATGTGTATTCTATGAAAATATAAGTATCATATGATATGACCCAAATGGTGAATAAATGTTGGGGCACCCACTCCCATGGGATGCAATGTCTTGTTAGATGATACGTCAAGGGTCGTGTTAGAATTCTTGGATAAAATGCCATGACCAAGCCCTATCCTATGATGGGAAGAAGTGGTTGAGTCTGATCCTATTAAAAAATATTTCATACATAATTATACAGATGTGCATATATATGTTTAATGATAAATTATAAAGAATAAAAAAAACATTTACATTCATACATACCTTGACCTATAGATATCTATGGCTCTGCAGAATTATATGGATTTGGTGCCTATTCCCTTAACATGTCTGTAGTCATAGAAATAATTAGTAGTTAAACATATGTAGAATATATATCAAATAATGAGATAGTAAATACACAAAAAATAATTATATTTTTCATAAAATGTTACAATATAAAAAATATGTTTTAAACCAAAGAGTAAGAAAACAATCATACCTTTTATTACACATGAAATTTAACTATTTATCCATCAATGGTCTCTCTAGCCCGTTGAATTTATTCTTCATGTTGAACTATTATGTGTTGATCAAGATATTACACAGCAAATACAATAGTCTTAGGTTCATATTATTCAATTAAAAACACCCCTCTCCATGATATTTTCATAAAAACGTTCTAATTAAAATTAGATAGAAATGTAGCGAAGGAAACCTGTTCTAATTATGATGCCAAAATTAAAGTTTCATTACTAACTCATTCATCTATATATAACATATTGTTAAAGGTCACAAATTTAAACTAATATTAATCTACTTTACTTCCATGGAATGAATCAAACCAATTACACTTTAACAATAAGTATTTCAACTCATGTACGTATTCAACTTCCATTATGTCTTTCAATTGACCATATTAATAACTAGAATAAAAAAATGGTCAAACAATTCCACTATTTTGTTCATGTCATTTTTTATAAACATCTTTAATGTGAAGCTTAAATTCATTAGCATCTAAATATTTAGAATAATGATCCATTATAGATGGACCCTCAACTAGTTTCTTAAATTCATTAGTTAGTGTAGGTTCACCAAACTTCTGTAGGATATGGATCTATATATTTTATCAAATTCAATAAAAAATTATTCAAAAATAAATTATTATTATACTTAAATCATAATGAAAATCCATTTATACGTACAAAATCCTTGAACCAATCATGAAATGATGGATAATGGGACTATTGGTTTTATAATCACTCACATGAGAGATCTCTTATTTTAGATATTTAATGTATTTCCTAAAAATGATAACACTATGTTAAAATGATCAACTTATATATGAAAATAGAACATGTAAAAGTTAAACAATAAAACTGGTAATACACTTACAACATCAATGGAGAAACTGATGGAGTATTGAACAAGATATATCAATGATCTTGTTCCCACTCAATGTTTTCCATATCAAATACATCTCCTTATCCAAATAGATCATCATGAATCAAAGAGGTATTTTCTAATTTTGTTTCAACATCTATAAGATATTCTACACAAAAAATGGTACATTCATCCATCAACTAACTACTATAAATTGATTCCTCTAGATGAGATCTGTTACATACAAATCATTTCAATGTAATCAGATTCTGCTCAATAGGATACATCAGCCTGAATTTCATTAGAATAGCATCCATTACATAATTGGTTAGGTTCACTGTCAAATGAACCATAACATTAAAAAATGAGGGTATAAAGTGTTTCTAGAAGTGACAAAGAATGTAACGCCCCAACCCCAGTTACCCAGAGTTAATGCATTATTACATAACATTGGCATGATACAAGTAATCATGTCTCGAAGGACCGATCAGTTTAGTACTCTTAGAAGTACTAGATACATACATAAGTTTTAAATTACATCATGAAATAAAAACAAAAAAATTTCTCCCTTTTAAACACTCTTATATCCCTTAGATTATTCCTTCAGGTTAATCATAATATAATTCTTCGCATCCTAAAAAAAATAAAACATATTAAAGGGGTGAGCTTAGATGCTCAGTAAGGATAAAAATATTGCAGAAACTATCATAAATAAGTATAAAAATTTTAGGCAACGTATAAGACTAAAACACGAGCCTTTTACCCTTAAACACCAGCATACCATGGAAAAGGTAAATCAAATAATTCCATTTACTTATTCACATGGATATCTACTAGTTGAATAATCACATCTAATATCAATAGTCAATTTCATAATGATGGAATGAATAATGTCGGACATCATACCCACATAGTCAAGGCCTCGTGCTAATAGTAAAAATAATATTTTTTCAAGGCCTTATTCCAAGACACTACTTTGTCTCATTAGACCTATCGATTCATTAAGGATCTACATAGGGCTCTACCCATCACTTACTTAGTCCAATTCATTCCTCATATGAAAAGGTGGAAACATAACATAAACATTCGTATTAAAACTAAAATATGAAATGTCAATACATTATACATAAACCATAAATGGTATAAAAATAACACATCCACAATCAAACATATCACAAAACCTTCAATACAATATGGAAGATTGTATTATAATAAATCAACATCAAAAAAGTGTAAAATTCCACATAGGATATTGACATAGATGAAATCCAAACTATTTAAGAGAAATATCTATTTCTATTTTCAAATAATGTAAAAGTAACATAATTAAAAAAGAAAACATTTAGTTTGAAAATATTCTTATAATATTTTAAGTGAAGCTTCAATGGTGTTATAATGGTGAAAATTAGCCGCACTCACTGTATAAGTAAGAAAAACATTGTTTCCTTAATTCGTCAAAAAGGTCATAAAGTACATTGTTTGGAAAAAGATAGAAAGATTCCTTTCAAAACATTTTATAAAAATATAAACAAGGGTATAAATGAATTTAACCCATATTATAGGAAATAGTAAAAATGTTTTTAAATACATTTTTACGAAACACAGATGTGGATGATAAAGAGGTCCAAATAGATACTTACATACAAACAACCTCAGATAATAAAGAGATTATGAAATTAACCCTTACCTTGTACTTTTCCTTAATTGAGTGTATATTAACCTCCTATATAATAGTTAAATCATAGTTATTAAATTATAAAATAACCACATATCTAAATATGATATCACATATGATCTTCTAATATTACTTTGTTAGTAATATTTTAGTAGTATCATTGTTTTGGGTGTAAACTAATTCATTTTCCATTATATGCTTGGTTACGTAAGCCAGGTTTGTTATGGATAATATGTACTTGCTTCATATACAAAATGATATTAAGTTCTTAAACATTATTTTTAATCATAAAATGAAAATTATTCTTGAATGGTTATAATGTGGAATGATTTTTATCCCGTTCGTGGAGGCGGTAATCTGTACGTACGCACGAGCGACAATATTATTCTATTAATGGAGAAAAAGTGTGTAATAAAATGGTATATCATATATACAGAATCATTAACATGTTTTATTTATTATTTACATCAGTTATACTCATTATTATACCCATCTAAACAATGAAGTGTTTAAATAACAAACTACACCACAACATGGAGACGGTAAGCCATACATACGCACGTACGGTGACATGTCTTTCATTGGATGGATAGAATAATGAATATGGTTGTACCATATTTATAATAACATAAAAGTATGTATAAGGTACTAGAGTTGTTATTTTGGTTTGGATACAACAAATAAAGAGTAAGTGGAAGAAGAAAAGAACATTGAAAGAGGTGATGAAATTATTACCTCTTCTTCTGGTGTTTCTATTTGAGTAGATCAAAAGGGATATTTGGTTAAATTTATGATCAAAGTACGTCCTATAATTCGAAGTGAGGGTAGTCGGGAGAGAATTTTAGCAGGTTTTGGCCAAGACAAATGGCTTTGGAGGTGTGATTTTGAGAGAAGTGAAAGTACCCTTTTATAAGAGAGGTGAGAGTCACTTTAGGAAAAGCTTGAAATATTTTTTTATTATACAATAATATTCGGTTTATAATGGATAAAAAGGATTTATTTAGAGACTAAGGTGGTTCTGGGTCAAAAACTCTCAACTAATAGGTTTTAGATAGGTTTATGACACCATATTAACCTTATTTGTTAGATTTAACTCTTAGTTAAAGAGTTTAACTTTTACCATGAATTCTTATATTATTATAATAAACGGTTAATAAACTTACTATAAAAATCCATGAGAACACCAAGTGATTCATTATTGATATATATAACCTTATATAAGTCCTTTGGATAATGCTCATATTTATAAAAATATTATATCAATTAATAAAATAGTATTTGTTTTAAAAACTCATTTATGTAAATTCTGACAGTATTTAGTATTTAGATTTTGTGAAAGTCAAAAAAACTTTATAACTTTGAACAATTTTTTTAATCAACCCTAACACGTCATACTAACCTATAAAATTCGTGGAATACAAAAAAAGTGTCAATTTAAAATTATATTAAAATTTATAATAGAAAAGTTTTCAGTCATTCAATAATATGGTAATTAATGCATCATCATTGTGTCATAAATAAATATAATTATTTAACGTGTAAAAATATTAAATAAAACAAATTATGTAGGAAATAATTTAATATTTATAATGAATATTTATAGTAGAATTTATCTTATGTATAACCCCATATTAAAAAGGTTTTAGTTATTAATTTTTGAATTTAACACTATTAACTCATCTTTAAATAAAATAATAATAAATGTCCTAATCTAATCCAAGTGGACCAAAAGGACCATATTTTATTCATAAGGATGATTTTGGTCAAAATAAACTTATCCAATAGAATGAGGACATGTTTTAGGGTAATTATAATATCATTTTACCTTTAATTTACCTTTTTACTTTGAACCGTGGTAAATAAAATTCAAAAGTTACTATTCACCAAAAATTATTTTCATCCTATTGAACCACATTTTACTTACTGATGACAACCCTGTTTGTCAGATTTTTGAAATTCAATTCACAAAAGTGGTAAAATTACATTTTATGCAAATTTTCAAATGCGCCTAGAAGGTGGGTAAAAGATGGTAAAAAGTTCAATAAAATTTTATATATATAATATTATTATAAAATGACTCCAATGAATTACCTTGAACATGTATAGGTATTATGTATCTGTTTTTACTTTAAAATAAATGTAAATAAAAATAATAATAATTTTAATAAAATTCGGTTTTAAACAATAACATAGTGTTTTTCACTATTCATCAAAAATTGAATGTTTTCAGAAAAATACCAAGAATTCATCCTAAGATAATTTTGATATTCCGAATCAAAAAATGAATTCCATTTTGAAAAATAGAATTTAAAAAATTTCAAAAAATCGGTATTATTATTCATAAAGACTAGTTTGATTGGTCGTGGTGTTTTAGAACTCCAAGTTGCGTACAATGCAGGCTATTGTATTATTCAAATAAAAGGGTACCATGGAAGCTTGGGGTGTTACATTCTTCCCTCCTGCAGATAATTTTGCTGCTAAAATTTTTAGAATATTACTATATAAAAAGATTTGGGTGGTTCTTCATCATAAGTTCCTCGGGTTCCCATGTTACCTCTTCCATCTTCTGGTTTCTCCATAGAACTTTTACCAGAGAAGTCATCCGGTTTCTCAACACTTGTTCTCTGGTATCAAGAATCTTGATTTGATCTTCCCAATTAGACAGATCTAGTTCCTGTTCTATTTCTTCATAGGTGAGTACATATGTTGGGTCAGGCATGTATTTTCTAAATATTGATACGTGGAACACTTCATGAACATTGGAGAGACTTGGCAGCATTTCCAAACAATAAGTTAAAACTCCAATATTGGTTAATGGGTTATCCAATCAGGTGAAATCTTGGACAAAATGCCGATAATAAATTTCTAAACCAATAAAACTGCCTACCTCAGTTATACTCATCAGTGTTATACATTATTTTATTTCTCAATAGTGATATGTGGAACACATCATTAAAATTAGAGAGACTTGGTGGTATTTCCAAACAACAAGCTAAAACTCCAATCATGGTTAATGGGTTAGCCAATCAGGTGAAATCTTAGATAAAACGCCGATAATAAACTGCTAAAAAAATAAAAATGCATACCTCGATTATACTCATCAGTGCTAGACATTCTTTTATTTCACTTTTCATAGAAAAATAAACAGAGATTCTATCCTTAGAGACAATATGGCCCAAAAAATAAATCTCTTGAAGCTAGAATTCACACTTTCTAAACATCCCATACAATTCATTTATTATAAGAGTATTTAGAATAGCGCGCAAGTGATTTTCATGTTCATTGTAGCTTTTGGATTATACCCAGATATCATCAATAAATACCACTAAAAATTCATCAAGATATTCCTTAAAAACATTATTCATTAGATCCATGAAGATATAGGGTGCATTAGTCTGTCCAAAAGGCATTAATGTAAACACATAATGCCTATACCTGGTAAGAACTGTTGTCTTCGGAATTTCTTCCTTCTTCAGACACAGCTGATGATATCTAGATTGAAGGTCAATCTTTGAAAAATATTGAGCTCCATGAAGTTGATCGAATAAATCATCAAAGCGTGGTAGGGGATACTTGTTCTATATTGTAATAGCATTTATCTCATTGTAGTCAATGCACAACCTCATAGATCCATAGTTCTTCTTAATAAAAATAACAGGGGATCCCCATAGAGATTCTCAAGGGAGAATAAATCCTTTGTTACTCAATTCCTCAAGTTGTTTCTTTAGTTTCACTAATTCCACAGTGACCATTCTATAAGGGGTCTTCGATATAGGCCTCGAACCGGGATTAAATCAATGGAAAACACAATTTAACGTTTTGGAGGGTGTCCAGTTAAATCCTCCAAAAACACATCAACATATTCTTTCACAATAGGTACATACTATATTTAGACATTCCTTTTCTCAGCCATAGTTATTTCACTCTCTTCCTCCCAAATAATTGAATTTAGTAGAGCTACAGGGGGTGGATCTAGATATAAATAAAATGGTGACATTTCTTCTCAAAAGACAAGGTACTCTATCATTATTGAAAATTTTAGCCACCATCTTATTACATTAAATTTTCGCATCACGGTCCAAAATAAAATCCACAATGAGGATTATATCAATTTCAATAATAGGTATGATGATGAGATCACCAGATAAAACACATTTATATTCCCTAATGGGGACTTATTTACAAAACATTGTTGCAATGATACTTCCCTTAAGAGTTTTGAATGACAACTCCCTTGTTAAATAAAATTTGAAATATATATTTTTATTAGTTAACTATGAATATATGAAACAATGGAATGATCCGGAATCAAATAAATCATTGTATAAACTTGAGGAAACCATTAAATTAATTTCCACCACATCATTCGGAGCTTCAACCTCCGCAGTACTGATTGAATAATCTTGGACTTTATCACATGGCCTTTTCTGAGGTAAGTTTCCTTTGTGATTAGGAAATTCATTTTCATAATTCCCCATTTATCTACAATTGTAGCATTCAACATTGAAATCCTCTTTCTTTCCCTTGCAATCAAGAGCTTGGCGGCCTTTTCATCACACTTATAACATACTGTCATTCCCTTCACACAAGTACCGGGGTGTTTCATCCCACATTTACTATAGGATTTAAATTCAAATTTTCTCTTCTTCCCCTTATTTCCATTTCCAGAGTGTTCATCATATATATTCTTCTCTTTGTTTTCTTTAAAGTTGTAAGACTTATATAATCCCTTTGTTGTCTTGATAGAACATGAGACAATATCTTCGTATGATGAGAAGGATTGTGAGACTAATACTCAGCGGAGAAATGGCTTTAACCCATCAAATAATCGATCAATCATACTCCTTGGTTTACGTATATAATCTACCTCATGCCTAGCTAACCTTGTAATGTTATCCTCATACTTTTTGACAATCTCATCCTCCTTTTCCCTCAGACTCAGAAATTGTCTTTCCATATCTGCTTGATGGTCACAGGGAAAGTATTTTTCTAAGAAAATATCTTTAAACTCCCTACATTATAAATTTTAAACTTCTTAAACTTCCTTTGAGTTTTGAATTAATGACCACCATTGATCTGCATCTCCTGTGAGGTGATAAACTGCCATGAAAAATTTCCCCTTTCGCTACTCCCCAAAGTATGAAATATTTTCTATAAAGAACTTATCCATTTCTCATCTAAAAATGGATTTGAAGTCCCATTGAATGTTTTTGGTTGTTTCCTCATGAAGAGGTCTAACATTGATCCTTCATGTTGTGGATCAGGGTGCTCTATACAGGTAAGGTTATTATTCATAACCTGAGTGAGATGTCCCAGTATGGTGATAAGCTGATCGGCACCAGTTGCATCACTCGCTACATTATAATTATCTTGAGTATGAGGGTAATCCCTAAATTTATTACGTGCATTTATACATTTTCCATTCCTTCCACTAGGAACCATTTCTAAACAATGGTATACAATGGATTAGTTTATGAATTACAGTACATAATTCCAAACTTGTAAACCACTTATCATAAATTAAATAGTTTATGGATATAATTCATAGCCAAAAAAATGTTTTCTTTGAGGAGGTATATACTCATAAATCCTTTATAATGGTTTGTAAATAAAATTTGAATTATCTTAAGAATATCCCCCGAGAGTGTGGTAACCAAGAGTACAACAAGGCATGTTATCGTGTACTAGGATACCCTAGGTAAATCTCGAAACTCCTTGTCGAAGTTTTCAATCTTTGGTAGATCTGTGCCAGAGTCTCCTCTACATTCTCATATCCATAGAGAGATGTATTTCATGGAAAACTCACAAAATCTCTACATTACCAAAATTAAAGAAAGTTATTCTATACTAATTCTCAATGTCTATCTTAAGGTAATTTTCTCTAATACGAGTTTTTCTAAATCTAGTTTCCAAAGGTTGTACTAAACTTCCTATGATACCAACAAGAACACCTCGACCCTAGTTACCCAGATGTAGTTAATTATTACATAACATTGGCATGATATAACGAATCGTGTCCCAAAAGACCAATCAGTTTAGTAGCCTTGGAAGTACTAGAAACATACAAACTTGTACATTACATCATGAAATAAAAAAATGACAATATTGTGTCCCCTTTGAACACTCTTATATCTCTTATCCTATTCCTATAGGTTAATCGTAATATATTTCTTTTCATCTTGGAAAAAATAAACCATAATAAAGGGGTGGTCTCAGATGCTCAGTAAGGATTACAATATAATGGAAACTATAATAAATAAGTATACACATTTAAGGTAATGCATAAGACAAAAACAAAATCCTTTTAAACATAAACTGCAGCATAATATGGAAAATGTAAATTAAATAATTCCATTTACTTATTCACATGGATATTCTATTTGTCGAATAATCACATGTAATATCAATAGCCAATTTCATAATAATGAAATGCTTAATGTCGAACAACATAACCACATAGTCAAGGCATCGTGCCAAGACTACAAATAATATGTTTTCAAGGCCTTGTTCTAAGACACAAGTTTGTCTCATGAGACCTACCGATGCATCAAGGAGCTATAGAGGGCTACACCTATCACTTACGAAGTCCAATTAATTCCTCACATGAAAAGGTAGAAACATAACATAAACATTCATATTAAAATTATCATATGAAATGTCACTACTTTATCCATTAAACATGACTGGTATAAAAATAACACATACATTGTAAAACATACGACAAAACCTTCAATATAATATGAAAGATTGTATCATAATAAATCAACTTCAAACAAGTGAAAAATACATCAAAGGATGTTGATATAGATGAAATAAAAACTATTTGAGAGAAATATCTCTTTTTATTTTCAAATAATTTAAAAATAAAATAACAATAAAAGAAAACATTTATTTGGAAAATATTCTTATAAGTATGTAAGGGAATCTTCAAAGGTGTTATAATGGTGAAAAATATTTGCACTCACTGTATAAGTTAAAAAACATTATTTCCTTAATTCATCGAAAAGGCCATAAAGTGACTTGTTTGGAAAAAGACGGAAAGATTCCTTTCAAAAAAATTGATAAAAATTTTAAAAAGGGTATAAAAAAATTGAACACATATTATAATAAATAGTAAATATGTTTTTAAATACATTTTTTAGAAACATGGATGTGGAAGAAAAAGAGGTCCCTGTAGAAACTTACATATAAACAACCTAGGATAAAAAAGAGATTATAAAATTAACCCTTACCTTGTACTTTTACTTGGACGAGGGTACATTAAAGTAATTTATAGTAGTTAAATAATTTCAATTAAATTATAGAATCACCACATACATAAATATTATATCATATATGTTGTTCTAATATTTCTTTGTTAATAATGTTTCATTAGTATCATTGTTTCGGGTGTTAACATATTCATTTTACTATATAAGCTAGGTTACTTAAGCCATGTTTGTTATGAATAGGATGTATTTGATTCATATATATAATTATATTAAGTTCATAAACATTATTTTTAATAATAAAATGAAAATTATTCTTTAATGGTTGTGATGGGGAATGAATTTTATCGCATTCGTGGAGACGGTAATCCATACGTACGCACGAGCGACAATATCATTCTATTTATGGTGAAATCCTATGTAATTGGATGGTATATCATATATAAAGAATAATTAACATGTTATATTTATTATTTATATCAGTATATTTATCATACCCATCCAAATAATGAAGTGTTTGAATGACAAACTATACCATGACGGGTAGACGGTAGGCCGTACGTACGCACGTATAGTGACTTGTCATTCATAGGACGAATAGAAAAATGAATATGGTTGTAACATATTTATAATACCACCACAGTATGTATAAGTTACTGGATTTATTATTTTGTTATGGAAACAACAAGGAAATAGGAAGTGGAATAAGAAAATAACTTTGAAAGAGGTGTTGAAATTATTACCTCTTCTTCAGGTGTTTCTTTTTGATTTGATCAAAAGGGATCCTTATGTGGGCTTTATGATCAATGTAAGTCCTCTAGGTAAACATTAGGGTATTTGGGAGGATATTTGAGCAGGTTTCGGCCGATCAAAATGGCTTTGGATGTGTGATTTTGAGAGAAGGTGAAGTACCCTTTTATAAGAGAGGTGAGGGTCACCTTAGGAAAACCTTGAAGTATTATCTTATTATACAATGATATTAGGTTTATAATGTCTCCAAAGGATTTATTTCAATGATATGGTGTGGATAGGTCAAAAAACACTCAACCAAAAGGTTTTAGATAGTTTTTGGTCACCATATTTACGCTATCTTTTAGATTTAGCTCTTTGTTAAATTGTTTAACTTTTACCATGCATTCTTGAATTATTATAATAAATGGTTAATAAACTTACTATAAAAATCCAAATGAACCCCAAGTGGTTCATTATTGATATATTTAACATTATATAAATACTTTGGTATAACATCATATTTTCAGGAATATTATATCAATTAATATTATATTAGTTGTTTTAAAATCCCATTTATGTCAATTTTGACACTATCTAGTATTTTGTTTTTGTGAAAGTCATAACAACTTTATCACTTCGAAAAAAATTTATTTAATCAATCCTAACATATCATATTAACATAGAAAATTCGTGTAATACATAAAAAGTCTCAATTTAAAATTATATTAATATTTATAATATCAATTATTTTAATCTTTCAATAATAAGGTAATTACTGCATCATCATTGGGTCATAAATAAATTTAATTATATAATGTCATAAAATTGTAAATAAAATAAAATCATGTAAGAAATACTTTTATATTTCTATTGAATATTTATAGTCTAATTTATCTTATGTATGACCCTATATTAATAATATTTTAGTTATTAAACTTTGAATTTAACACTTTTAACTCTTCTTTAAATAAAATTATAATAAATTGCCTAATCTAATCCAAGCGGACCAAAAGGATCATATTTTATTCCTAAGGTTTATATTGGTTGAAATACACTTATACAATAGAATTATTATATATGTTAGTGTAAATATAAGATTTTTTTACCTTCAATTACCCTATTTACTTTTAACTATCGTAAATAAAATTCAAAAGATACTATTCACCAAAAATTATTTTCATCCTATTGAACCAAATTTTACTTACTGGTGTCAACTGTGTCTCTTGATTTTTTTAAATTAAATTCATATAAGTGGTAAAATAATGTTAAATGCAAATTTTCAAATGCGCTTTGAAGGTGGGTAAAAGACGGTAAAAAGTTCAATAAAATTTTATATATCTAATATTATTATAAAATGACTCTAATGAATTACATTGAACTTATATAGGTATTATTTATCTATTTTTATTTTAAAATAAATTTAAATAATTATTATTATTACTTAAATAAAAGTCGGTTTTAAACAATAACGTAGTGTTTTTCACAATTCATCAAAAATTAAAAGTTTTGAGAAAAATACCAAAAATTCACCCTAAGAAAATTTTGATATTCCGAATCCAAAACTGAAGTCCATTTTAAAAATTAAAACTAATAAAATTTCAAAAAGTGGGTAATACGATTTATAACAGCTAGTTTGATGGGTCGTGGTGTTTTAGAACTCAAAGTTGCATACAACGCAAGCTATTGTATTATTCAAAGAGAAGCATACCGTGGAAGCTTGGGGTGTTACAAAGAATAAGTGAAATTATGTCCTATAAAATTTTAAAATCATCTAATTGTTACTTTTTTAATCAAATTTTTCTAAAAAAGTTACTCATCTTAGTCAACGATTGAACAACATTAGGTGATAAAAAATCATGAATATTGATTAGAATTGGCTACTAAAGTAGTATATGATTGTCTTGAATTTTCAACCCATAAAATTTTGCACTCATCAAATTCACATACATGGAAATATTTGATGTGTATCCATTAGTAACCTTGAGCATATTCAAAATGTAAATAAATGAGTCTCTTTTTTACTCATTGTATATTGTGAAGTAGGAATATACTCCATGTTTCCACCACCCAACTGTAAATGAAATTGTTTCCTTAAACACATTTCTTGTAAATTACATAATTCATTGACATGGCCCTTTTATTTTCCACTAAAACCCAAAATTGTCCATAATGTATTATCAAAAACATTTTTTACAATGTGCATGACATGGAGATTATTCCTTAGCATGTTAGATTTCTAGTAAGGTAGATTTAAAAAATACATTTCTAATTCTAATTGTAACTATTCCTTCTACCCACACCATGAATATTGGGTAATGGATGAGCCAAAAATACTAAAATTCATATGCCATAGAGATGTTTTCTTCCTTAATCTGTGATAAAATATCTACTCCTATAATTATATTTGATGTTGGGTTGAATTCTCTAGAACCATCAAATTTCAATATGTCTTTTCTAAACCTGTTCTGATGGGGAATACAATTTATGTAACCTAGGTATTCCCTTTTTTACAATGTCTAATCCATGTTGAATTTTTTACTTTACTTCATCAAGGGAAATAAAATTCCCCTTTAATACTGCAACCTGATAAATTTTCATAAGTTGGGATGTTATTAATTGTCCAAAACAAATCAGCCCATAGTTTTAAAAAATAATTTGTTTCATATTCATAATTAATAATACCACCTCCCTAAAATTAATTAAACTCATCAATCAATAGATGAAGGTAAACATATATATTGTCCCCAGGACTTCTTGGTCGATCAATAAGAGTGGAAAGTAATAGAAATTTTTGTTTCATAAAAATACACGGAGGAAGATTATACATAACCAACACCACATTCCATGTGCTATGAGTTTCACCAACCAGAGAACTGAATGGATTGAAACCATCTAATTCAAACCCCGATCATACATTACAACTATATTTAGAAAATTTGGTGTGTCTCTAAGAAAAATCTTTCCATGCAAGAGATTAATTTGGGTGGTTTAGAATATCACTTTTCTTATTTATTTCCACATAACATCTCATTAATTTAGAAACTTTAGATGACATAAATATTCTTTTCATCAACAACTTCAGTGGAAGGTAACACATTTTATTTATGGTAATAGGTTTCCCATATTTATTAGTCTAACTTTTATGAGTCTAATTTCCCCATTTATCTTTCCACCGGGAAGAGTAATAGACTCTGAAATTATCTAAATGGGCAGTTTTATTTCTAAACAACATAAAATTGTTTGCACATGAATCTATGGTCTCATATGTGAAACCTAAGTTCTCTATAAACTTAAAAGACTGGTAAAATGACTCGGGAATATTAGCATTAGCTAGAAGTAATTTTCTAAATAACACCGACAACATGTAGAATGATGTTTCTCACCACTAATTCACATTCTTTAAGGGTAAAACTCCATGATAAATGGAAATTTACAATAATTGGTACCCCATAATATAATTCAGTTTGTACATCATCGGGTATTTTAAAAAACCTCACAGAATTACAATTTTCACTAGATCATGGATTAAGATCAACAGTCTTAACATTCAAAAAGTTAATTATTTAAGGATCCAACCCATGTACCATTCCAGTAATTATTTCACGCATTGCATCATTATCCCTCACATCAAAATCTATATTAACAATTTTTATATGATGAAAACAGTTAGATTTTTTCCCATGATGAGGCCAACACTTATAATGTTTTAGAAACCCATTCAAGAACATGTGATCCCCCATGGTATCTCATGTGAATTAATATCTGTTTTCACATTTTCTATAAGGAAAACTAATATAATCACTTTGAGATCATCTTGTAAAATAAATAAAATGCATTATTCCATCAAAATATTATCTAGATGTTCTATATTGAATATCAATCCAACTCTTATCAATATCTGTATCTATACAACAAGTATTAACATTTATAAATGACTTAATTTTTCAACAATTTTTAGAATTCCATTTCATAAAATATATTTAAAATAAATATTAACCAATTTCATGTGTACTTCAATTAATACTCATCACAAAAAACAAAACAATTCAAAAATGATATGATCATAACATTTATGTTATATTAAATTATTTATACCTTTAATTTTTTAAATTCCTCTTTTGTACATGGCTAAATATTTTGTAGAGAGTCACTTATAAAGAAATGGATGAATAGAAAATTAAAAAGTAAAAAAAAACAATTAGACATATATATTAATATATGTCCAATGGTTTTTTTTGTAAATTTAGTTATCAAAACACTAAACTATATAAAATTATGTTATTTGACTATCATTAATATGTTAGTCTCAAGGATTAATGAATATTTAATTTAAATGATTGGAATTTATTTAGCAAATGTATAAGTAATACATAATTTAATATATATATATAAACAATTATATAAAAACTAAAAAAAATTATAATACTATTTAAATTCAATTTATAAAAAAATATTTTTATAACATAAAAAATATTTTAATTTAATTAAATAATTTTTTTAAAAAATATTATTCCCTAATTTGATTAATGAAAATTACTAATAAACAGCCAAAATTAAATGTTGGGAAAAATACCATAATGGTGAGTGTGAAATTAACATGAAAAATATATCTAGATTCCTAATTCCTTAAATAGTTAAAACATCATAAAAATATTTTTAAAGAAGATAAATAGAAATCTATGGAAATGATAAAGTTATATATTTATAATATCTTTTTGATAAGGGATATTAGCGATGTATTGATGTATATCACTAATTCTCTAATTGAATTTAATATTGTTTTTTAGATCAACTATTTGGTATGGATTATTATTTATAAGATCATATTTTTAGTGGGTATTTAACAAATATAATTTATCTATCCTCTGTCTATACTACCATTTTTAACTTATCAAATAGACACATTCCCTTTATTTTTATGACAATTGTAATGGATGTTGACTATCATAACTAGTCGTCACCATAGTTATATGTCATAATCATGAAAAAAAATTTGAAAAAAAAGTTATTTGATTAGAATAAATTTCTTTTTTCAATGCTTTTATATTGTCTGGTAATAAAAAAACGTGAATATGCCATAGAGAATGTATTCATGTCAAAATATATAGTGAAAAAACTATATTTCATAAAAAATCAATTATTTTAGAAGTATTCATGACACTTTTTTCTTTAATCATAATAAAAAATTCTTAAAATTATTATTTAAAATGGTTAGAGGATTTGTCATAAACAATTCATCATAATATACTTGTAATCCTTTTGTGATTAACCTTGTTGAATTATTCCCACCAGATAGGGTTGCACTACTCAGTTAGAGAACATAGATGATATTTGATTATTATCAAAATTAAAACCCTAAAATATATGGTGTTTCAAAAAAATCATTAACCAAAGGGTTTACATCTAATATCATGATGGATCTGGGATATCAATGAATGGAGGAGGTGGAAGTAGTTAGATCACAGGAAGTGGTAGAGAGGGGGTGGGAGGGGTGATTGGGATAAAAGGAGGTGGGGGAGGAAGCTTTAGAAGGGGTGTGAAAATGGTAAAGGATGGGATAAATTGAGAGAAGGAGTAGTGGTGGTGGCCCTGATAGGGGTTTCGGTGAGGGTTAGGGGAGTGGGGGTGGTGATGGAGGAACGAGCGATGGTAGCAGTTGTGGGAGAGGCGACGGTGGCTCCTCTAGGCAATGTGAGTTTAGGGTGTGTGTGAGGGGTAGGACAGCGGGTGGGGAGTGGGGGTGATGAGGTTTAATGGGTGGTGGGGGTATCGATGGGTGCGGAGGAGGCGAAGGGTTAGGTGAGGGTGTGTGAGTGATAGGGAAATGATCGTTTATCTATGCATGAGGGGAAGGGCTGGGGGAGGGGGCATGATAAGACAATTTTTTTATTTTGGTCATTGACCACTATTGGAGGTCACACATGGTCACAATTAGAGACCTCCAATTGTTTTCACCTATTCCTACAGGCACAACCACCCCAATTTCTAGTAGTTTCTCTTTTATAAAATGGTAGATTTTAGAATTCTACCCATATTACAAATGTCATATTCCCAAATTTTTTCCACCTCATCAATCCAAACATTCAACAAAGTGGGTCCCATTAAAATCACTTTTAATTTATCCATTTTAAAAAAAATTATAACGATACACCAATTTTATTGATAAATATTAATTATCTAGATTACAAGTGAATCATTATACATAATAATGGTATCTTTCAATTTCAAGCTTTATGTAGTATCAATATCTAAAATTATTATCAGATTTTAAAGTTTTTGATACATTAAAATTATTAATATATAATATAAACTAGAGATGTCATACATAAAATTATATTTACATCAAATATATCATTTTGTATCCCTTTTATAGACATGTTCATATATTATTTTAAAGAACTCTCTAAGGGGTAATCCCATTAAATCATGTAAGAAGCAGAAACACTTCTAAGTTCATATAGGAAAAATATTACAATGTGATTCCATTACTAAAACACACAAACCAATGAGACTTAATATTTCTTTAATAGTTTATAACTCAACATCCTATCATAACAGACGATATTAACACCATGTATTTGGGATATTAATTTTAAATATCAGTAATCATCTTCTTAACTTTTTTTAGCCATTAAAAAAAATTAATTGGATTTACATAAATAAAGTGTTCGGTTTCCATTACAAATATTATTTATTCTATGGGTTTTAACACCATACCATTATTCGTTGTATGAATTATATATCTTGATGGATATTTTGTAAATGGATCTATAAGGTTTTGTCATGGTCTCATATAGACAATTGTTAAAGTATCTTCTTGTAACAATTATATCACATAATCGTGTCTCCAACTTATATCTCTAGACATTTTGTTGTACATAAAAATATATTCCCTTGAAAGAGTTTCTTCACAGTCATAACTGATAGAGATGGATGGAATCAGACTATTCCATAATCTAATATCTAATAATAAATTCCAAATACATTCAATTTCCTTTCCAGATACTGACAAGGAAATAAAATCTAACTCCATGGTTGAATGTGAAATACGTGTTAGTTTCTTTCTCATCCAAGAAATAGTACATCCTCCAAGGGTAAATAACCATCCAGATGTGGATTGTTTATCACCAGTAATGATAATCTAATTCACATCAATTTATCCTTCTAATAGAGATAGATAATCATTGTAGTATAAATTTAAATATTTGGTATTTGTTAAGTATCAAATGATTTTTATGAAATCTCTCAAATTTTATGTGTATTATTTTTAAATATTATATAGATTGTTTTTTAGACCATGTGTTGAGACAGTTTGCAATTCTGAGGCCCGATGTGCCCAAAATAAGTATTTGGAATATATTAAATAGCACACACAAGAGGTTTTCCTAAAAAGTGGAATATATTCTAAATTCATGCTCATATCATAAATCTAAGGTAACCATTGAGTTTATAACATGAGGATTACCCTATATGCACGTTAATGTTAGTCGGCATGGGTCATTTATAGAAAATTCATCATGGGTGTAGAAATGAATTAAATAATTGAATGAATTATTTTAATTCATTTTTTGATACATTATTTATTCTGTCTTTAAATATACTACTATGGAAAAAATACCAGGGTTATTCTTATAACCCTAGATCCATTGAAAATCCATTAAGAGAATTTTTGAGAAATTCTCTAAGGCATAAGATGAAGAGATCATTGATCAATGATTGACGCACCTCGGATTTGAAGGATCTTACCAAAAAAAATTGATGCATCTTCCTTCTTCTTCAGAAATCGATCTGAATCAAGGTATGGATTTTTTTTATTTTATTCTTCCTCGTTCTTTATTTCTAATATTAAAATGAATCAATCAATGAACAAATTGATCTGTGGTTAGATCATCATGTGGGATGAGTTATTTTTTCAAGGTTTGATGGGAAAATTATTTTTGTGATTTGATTATTTCTATTTTTTCTAATGGTGATGGATTGAGATTGACACGAACATCGATCAAGGTTCATTCCTCTAATACATTCTTGTACCTTTCTCCCACGCCCCCCATTCATCATTCCTCATGGCCATTCTACGTTTGGCCTACGAATCAACAAATCTCGATCGATTGATCATTGCACACCCATTTCTTTTCACAACGATCTAATATCATAGATATGTAATTGGAACAACACGATGGTGGTGTGAAACTGGAAGTAGTGATGAATCAGATGATGAAGGATACCCAATTTCATGTTCTTTAGTGTTCTTCAATGCAAAATAAAAAAATGATAATTTTCTCCATTTTCGAAGAAGATCTGAAAAACAAATGCATTTTTTGATGACGGAAAGGATTAGATGAGTTGGTATCATCTATTTCATAGAAATATGATATCCAAATCAAAGGTTAGAGGTTCTTGATCAAATGTGAGAGTAGATCTAGGATTCTGCAAAATCCTGAACAACATGATGTGTAATCTATATCTACATGTTTGTGTGGGGCCCCTGATCGGCAGCTAGGGTTTTTAGAGGAAGTTAAACTTCACATGATGTGTGACCCCTGTCAAAAAATGTGTGGCATATCTCAGATGACTTGGAATGTACTCGTGAAGTACATACACATGGGGTGGACTACACAGGTTTGAGCACATCTTTTACTCCCACACAAGGACACAAAAAAACCGTACACAAGCTGGTGTTGTTTACTAGAATAGGGGTAGACTACATGAGAAACTTACATGCCATGTACTACTACAAAGACATAAAATTCAGACATGGACCATTTACACATGCTGGACTCAGGGTCAATGGACTTGATTTGTGACCACTACTATGCACCATGTACTCTTTTATACATGATTAGATCTCTTATACTCTATATCATGGACAAGTTTCCTTAGGGTTAGTTCCCCTTATCCATTCACTTAATGTAGGTTTGGAATCATTTCCTGCTCTTAGGACTATGATCCCTTCAATAGGACATCCTGGATAGTTTCATTGTAATCCCTCTGAAAGTCCCATAGTGAGATCCTCTATTCATCTTCATTCCCTATATATAGTTCTTGGTATCGTTGTGTCTAACAACACACGTGCATCAATACTTTACTTAGCGGGTTAATCCAGATTGAGATTGTTGGCATCACCTATTAAACTTGGGAGTGATCCTCATCTATATATCATATTCTCTTCAGACTATGAATGTGTTCTTTCTCATAATGAGACCTGATGAGCAGTACCTCTCGGACAAATGTCATCAGTGCTATGAGACTCAAGAATGTGTTATCCTAAATGAGTTCTTTGTAGAATCTTTAAGATAAAATCCTAGGCCGGTATACTAGGGCTGTGACTTACCTCTAAATTGCATGTCTTTGTAAATCATATCTGGATATTCTTGTTATATTTGATATAGACTTATACCTATGTAGAGTTGATAATATTTCCATTGTTGTATTATTTATGGTTTTTGGGTGGTTGACTAAGTATTATTATACTCACCAATGCATAGGCATTTCCCGCATCTTTCATGTCTTGTGAAGATGATTAACCTTTTGATAGAGTCTTAGGTAGGCTAGGACTAGATGATTTTTAGTGAGACCAGACATATTAAGGTGTGTTCCTACATCTTTCTGACATCATTCACATCTCTTACTTTTAGGTTGGACTTGTGTCATAGACTATTTATTGTGGTCTTGTATTTGGCCTTATTTACTTTTATTTTACTTCCTTTCATAATATGGTAATGAGATTAGATATATGCATGCATGTTTTTTTAGTTGTTTTTACATTCCATCATTGTATTGGCTTGGAGATTCGTGCGTGTGTATAGGTACTTAGGGTAAGGACACCCATGTCAGTGATATGCCTTCTTGACACTAGTCGACAACCCCTATTCTATTGGAGACAAGCTTGGGGATTCATGGAATGGGTCCACTAGGATGGGTCTTTATAGAATGGTATCATAGGTGTTTGGTTCTACTTTAGGATCGGGATTCTGTGAGATTGTTTTGGGTAAATAGTGTTATGTGTTTCATGTTTAGATTTTAGGAAAAAGGCTCTAGTGTTGGAGTGGTGGATAATTTATCCATACACTAGGATTCTAGTCACATTCTTTTGGACTAAGTACATAAGAACACTAGTTGTGGGGGAAAATTCCTGAATAATAAAGGAATGGGTTGTGGTTTCCATGTCCTTTTTGAGTTATCTCTCTAGATATATTCATTAACCTTTGTACATCTTGTTTGATTCAGGATTCCACCACAATGTATTCCATCTAGGATTCAAATTTTTGATCATGTGGATGATCCCCTCAGTGCTGAGGTGTTGATACAGGGACCAGTTTCTGAGATGTTACCTCCAGGTGGTGCACCAGCCATACTGTCACCTGTAGAGAAGAACCTAGTACCAACAGTACGAGCGGATGAGGCGTGTAGGCTTAACGTGATTCATGAGTTTCAATGACAGTGACCCCTTAGGTTTTGAGGTGATCCTAACCCATAGGTGGATTAGGACTGGCTTGAGGTGGTGACCCAAGTTTTTCATCTATTCCGGACACCAACAGATCACATGGTTATCCTAGCAGCGAGTCATATTCAAAGCTCAGAAGGGAAATGGTGGGGTTTAGTTACCCAATCTTATGATGAGGTGACTCTTTCATGGGAAGAGTTTGATAACCCTATCATAGAGGATTTATCAGTAGTTACATTGAGTTCTATATATTTCCCGGAGCTTCTACATCTGTAGAAGGGTATCATGACAATAGATGAGTATTCATCGAGGTTTACCAACCTCTCTAGGTACTCGATGGATATGGTACGACATCAGTTATTTAGGTATCAGGCCTTCAAGAGAGGTATGTGTAGAGACATCTGAGATAGTGTTATCCCTCTATGAATTACTAACTATGATGGGGTGATATAGAGAGATTTAGTGGTTTAGAATTTATTGGTTGAGCAGTTACAGTCGTTAGTTGTCAGTAGTGGGAAGACCGGATATGAGACCTTAGAAGTAGGGATTCGACACCAGTCATAGGGACCAAAACATTCCATAAGTTTCAATATGAGGTCCCAAAATAGAGGATATGTAGTTTATGGCTCACGGGGTGGTCCAGTCATCCCAAAGAGAGGCGGTGCTACTCATGTGATATCATGGGACATCTTGCTTGAGATTGTCAGACCCGTCGTACAGCTAACAGAGAGACCATAGATGGGCTACCTAAGTAGAGTTAGCAGTAGGAGCAGGTAGGTATGTAGGGATATGGACATGGAAGAAGATATATGAGGGAATCATGAGGTGGTATATGCTTTAAATTGTTACCACCACCACCCCCAGGTGGTCCATGTCAGGCTCATGGAGATGAAGGGAAGGGGCAGGGATAGTTTGAGGCATTCAAAGCTTATGACCCATAGGCTCCATGAATGACTCGAGGTATGATCTATGTCTTTTATACCTTACTTATAATACTAATAGAAATAGGTTCTAGTCATTAATTTCATTCCACATACCTTATATGAAACTTAGATATTTCGGTTGAACCTTTGGATTGACACTTATGCTTGGATACTCATATTGGAGAAGACTCAGTGATCATGAACTTGTTCCAAAAATCTTTCTTGACACTTAGAGGTGATATTTTTATTGGAATCACTTGGTTGTAGCATCGAGGCATTATGACTTCATTATTGGTATGAATTGTTTATCTACTGTTCATGCTCTAGTTGACTATTTTAGGGGAAGGGTGTGGTGTGCTCACAATGATGGAACCAGTTTCTCCTTGGTTGCTAAAAAGGAAACCCAGGTAATGTTGGATGGACTCATGCATAGTAGGGTGTAGTCGATTACTCACCAATTGGATAGCATAACCCTTGGTGTAGTGGATTTTATGAGTTCCCAGTTTTCTTGTAGTGGTAGTAGACTATGGGGATGTCTTCCTTTAATATGTTCTTGGTTTACCCCCCCCCCCCCAATGAGAGATAGAATTAGGCATTACTCTACACCCCAGGATGACAATGATATTGGTGTTGGCATATCATATGGATCCCACAAAGATTCATTAGTTTAGGGTTCATTTTTTTGACTTGTAGAGGAAGAGATTTGTTAGACCCATCATTTCACCATGGGAATCCCTAGCTTTGTTTACCAAGAAGGAAGAAAAGAGATTAAGGTTGTGTGTAGATTACTGATGCTTGAACTAGGTGACCATGAAGAAAAATTATCCACTCTTAAGGATTGATGAACTTTTTAATCAGTTGCAAGGGGAATGATGATTCTCAAAGGTTGACCTCAGGTTAGGCTATTAACAATTTTGATTATGGGATGAGGATATAACAAAGATGGTATTCAAATGTCTCTACTGGAACTATAAGTACTTGGTGATTCATGTTGGCATGAATAAATCCCCAAAATTCTTCATTGGATTCATGAACCGGATCTTTTATCCATTCTTAGACTAGTTCATGATAGTCTTCATTGATGATATCCTTGTGTACTCAGTTTCTGAGGAGGAGCACGTGATACACTTATGGATAGTTCTAGATGTACTCTAATAGAACCATATTTAAAAAAATATCTCTAAATGTATGTTCTATATAAAACCAACCCACTTAATGGGATATTTTATCTATACAGATGGAGTGGTAGTGGATCTAGCCAAGGATAAGATAGTGTTATCATGGGAGCCACCTAAGAGTGTGATGAAGGTGTGAAGATTCTTTGGGTTGGTAGGATATTTCCAAAGATTCATACGTAAATTATCTAGTATATCAGATCTAATGATATATTTTAATCAAAATGGGTATCCTTTCATGTGGATAGAGAATTTCTAGTAGGATCTTCAGTAGTTGATGCAGAGTTTTATGAGATCTCACATCTTGAGATTTTTGAATGAGCGTGTTGAGTACATAGTGTTCTAAGAAGTATCTAGAACTAGGCTTGGTTATGTTATGATGCATAAGAAAGCGGTGATTGCCTATGGTTCACTTCATTTGATACCACACAAGAATAACTACAAGGCCCATGATCTTGAGTTAGAAGTGGTAGTATTCGCTTTCAATATGTGGTGACACTACTTTATGGGAGAGTGGTGTATCACCAATTCTGATCACAAGAGTCTCAATTACATCTTCTCCCAAAAGGATATCAATTTGAGATTGACGTGATGGATAGATTTCCTCCAGTATTGTGACATTGAAATTGTTTATACTCTTGGGAAGGGGAACATGGAAGAAAAGGCTCTTAATAGGATATCTTGTTTTTAGTTATTGAATGAGATGTTGGAGTAGTTGCCCCCATTATAGTTGTACTTTTGTGGATGGAGATGAAGAATCTTACCTCTAATTGATGGTTGTTACCCCTATACTATTACAGTGTGTCAGGGATACATATCTTGGGGATACTTATTATGAGACACTACATACTTAGACATCCATAAGGAATTCTCTTGATAAATATTCTAATTTTGGTAGCATGTTTTTCTTTTTAGAGGATATGTGATGGTACCTGTGACGTTGTGGGAGGAGGTTCTGAGTGAGTTTCATACATCCCCTTTGGTGGTATATCTAGGTTTAGAAAATATGTACCATGACTTCTGATGCCAGCTTTGGTGGCCAAGGATTAAGAAAGAAGTTGCATAGTTTGTCTCTTGATGCCATACTTGTCATCAAGTGAAGGATGAGAACCAAATTCCAATCAGTTTAGCTCAACCCCTTGAGGTTCCAGAATGGAAGTGGTATGGGATATCTATAGACTTCATAATGGTATTACCACACATACAAGAGGACATGATGTCATCTAGGGGATTGTTACCTATCTCACCAAGTTGGCTCACTTCCTAGTTATATGATAATAGAGTTCAGTAGAGAGATTGAGATGCCTCTATGTATAGGAGATAGTCCAACACCATAGAGTCTTATTGAATATTTTCTATAAACCCCAATATCACATTACATACCAGTTGTGAAAGGGATTATAGAAGGAATTTGGGACTCATTTACACTTGAGCACAACGTTTCACCCCCAAACTGATGGCCAGACAGAGAAGACCATTCTGGTTCTAGAGGACATGTTGTGATCTTCCATGTTGGAATTTGTCCATATTTAGGAGGATCACCAACCACTGGTAGAGTTTTCATACAAAAACAGATACCATTCCACCATCATTGTGGAACCATTCAAGGATTTTTTGGATGACCCTACTAGTCACCACTTTTCTGGACTAGCCTAGGAGAGTCAATGATCATGGGCCTAAAGTTTTTGATAGATACAAAAGAGAAGGTTCAAATCATCTAGGACCAGATGAAGACTCCGCAAAGCCATCATAATTCATATACTGATAGAAAAATGAGGCCTTTGGATTTTTAAGAAGTAGACCATGTGTTCTTACAGGTTTCACCTTGATGTGGATTATGGAGAATTAGTCAGGGTAGCAAGTCATCTCTAAGGTTCATTAGACCATTCTAGATACTATGTAGAGTTGGAAAGGTGGTGTACCACTTATCTATACTCTATAGTCAGACATGGTACATGATAACTTCCAAATACTACATCTGAGGAGGTACATGCATGAACCGTCGCACATTCTCGATTGGGGTGAGATGGACATTGAGGATGGAGCAACATTTACCGAGTACTCGATATAAATCAAGGATCTTCATGAGAGGATCCATCATGGGAAATAGATTCCTTTAGTGAGTTTATGATGGTATCATGGAAATCTCTAGAAGAGAACATAGGATTAGGAGTCTTATATTCATTCTTAGTACCGGCAACATTTTTAGTAGCCCTTATTTTGGATTTTTGGGGATGTAAATCCCCAAGGTGGGGAGAATTTAATGTCTCAAATTTTCCGTGTATTATTTTTAAATATTATATGGATTATTTTTTAGATCAAAATTAGAGACGACATGTGATTCGGAGGATCGGTGTGCCAAAAAATATATTTAAAATTGAAGTTCCAAGGATCGAATGACAACTGATAAGGGGGGTTGAATCAGTTGTTTTAAGTTTTATAAGTTTAAATACTTTAAGAAACTTAACCCTTGTAACCTGTTAAGATTTATTTCCTTATCAACCATTAGAAAGATACACAAGCATGCAATAAAGGAAAAACAACAAAGGCACACAAGATTTACAAGGTTTGGTCTCAATAAGAGAACCTATGTCCTTGCCATAGAAACTCTTATGGGTCCATGGAAATCCACTATAATAATGAAGTGATTAAAACATGTTCCAACTCCTGTTGGACACCTTCTATCTACCAATAGGAATGATTATACTAACTCCCATTAGTTTAAAATGTTTCCTTAAAGAACAAATGAGCCAAACACAAGAATAAGAACTTTGATAAGATGCTCCACAAATGCTCACTCTGAATGATGACTCTAAATCATCAATCTGATTTCTTGAATCTGATTTTCTGAAACCAATCTTCTCAGCAAGATAATGATGGTTCCGCACAAATGCTCACTCCAAATTCTCAATCTGGTTTCCTTGAATCTGATATTTTATAATTGGTCTTCTCAGCAAGAAAATAAAGGTTCCGCACAAGTGCTCACTCCGAATATTCAATCTGGATTCTCTTCTTCTCAAAAACTCAAGGAATCTTCTTCAAGATGGTATAAACATTCACAAATAATTCTCCAGTGCTCCGCCATTTCCATGTATTTAAAAGTGGTAAATGAGCGAATGATCTAAGCACATATTTATAGGAAACTCAGAAAACAATGGTGGGAATCTTGAAAAACTTTCCCGCTTCATCAAATCTCAAAAACTCAGCAAATCTCTCGCATTTAATCTTCAATATTTGAATTATTCAAATCTCCCTAAATTTCATTGAGATTTATGCAAAGTCAAATTTTGGATTTTCTTGAAATCATCATATCTTACTCAGAATGATAAGGCTGGATCCTGGTTTTGATTTTTGGTTCAGGAAACAGGTTCAGGAAAACTGGTTCAGGATAACTGGTTCAGGAAAATAGGTTCTGAATATTAGGTTCAGGAAACAGACTCCGAATTTTAGGATCAAGAATTAGACTCCGAATTTCTGGTTTTGGAAGTAAACTCCGAATTTCTGGCTCTGGAAGTAGACTCCGAATTACTAGCTCAAGATGTAGACTCCGAATTTCTAGCTCAAGAAGTAGACTCTGAATTTCAGGCTCAGGATGTAGACTCTAAATTTCTGGCTCCGGATGTAGACTCTGAATTTTAGGCTTAGGAATTATATTCAGGAAACTGGTTCAGGAAAGAGGTTCAGGAAATAAGTTTAGGAAAACTGGTTCAGGTTAACTGGTTCCGATTTTTGTTAGAATTTTTCTTAGTGAAAAACATCAATCCTCTTCACCATTTCATCAAAAACTTTTATCATGAAACTTGTCATGATTTGGGAGAACTTTATGATCATCAAAGCATCGTCTGTTTATGTTTAGAAATTTTAAGACACTTTCTTAACATCTGAATTCTTATTCTTCAACATAATCTTCTTTAAGGAAATCTTCATCAACTAGACACTACAACATTCTATTACTCAAAAACATTCTTCAAAAAAATATTAGTTGTCAACAAATACAAAACATTGTTAAACAAAACACCACAAAGGTTCTTCAATCTCCCCCTTTCGATTTTTTTGCATCCCTTGTTAACATGTTTTCACCTTTCGAAAAATTTACATCTCAAGTTCTTGAATTTTATGAAAACATAAACATTCTCAAAAAGAGTGTCCTGACACCACACTACTGAATAAAGTAATGTTTTTTGATGTATTTCCATCCCTCGGTGACAAGAAAAATGTGCGGCCATGTAAAGATAAACATCACCTTACTCAAACTCCCCCTCAACTTTTATCTTTTTCTTCCTCACTTTTCTTTTCTTCTATCATTTTTCTTTCTCACTCTCCCCCATTATATTATAACCACATATTTAGATTCATAATTTAAAACTTACTGTCCCCATTTTTCAATATAATCAAAAGCACAATGGGGGTACACTTCCTTATTAGGTTTAGGAAGTAATAGGAGGAGGCTGAACATGGAGTTGCAGCACCAGTTCAACAAACCTTTCCTTTGACACTGCTTTTGTAAAAATATCAGCAATATGATATTTTGTTGAAATATATTCCATCAAGACTTATACAGCAGTAGATTTCTCTTTTGAAAAGTGATACTTTATATCAATGTGTTTTGATCTTCAATGTTTAATAGGATTCTTGGAAAGATCAATGGAACATTGATTATCCAAAAGTATCTTCAAAGGTTTAGAAACTTTCACTTTCAAATCTTCCAGCAGAACTTTCATCCACATCATTTGAGTAGAATCCTATGTTTCTGCAACATATTTGGATTCAGATGTACTTAAATTTACTGAACTTTGTTTCTTGTTGTGCAAACTCACAAATCATTCCACTAAGAAAAATGTTCCTCCTGATGTTGATTTTTTATCATTACAATCAACATCCCAATCAGCATTAGTATAACCATGAAACTTTATCTCATTGTTTCTCTTGTATAATTGCCCATGTGAAGTTGTTCCTTTAACATATCTAAAAATCCTCTTAACCACCAACATGTGTGATTCTTTTGGATTACTTTGATATCGAGAACATAGAGTGGAAACATAAGAAATATCAGTCCTTGAAGCTGTAAGATAAAGAAGACTTCCTATCATCTTTCGAAAGTATTTCTGATTCACACTATTCCCTGACTCATCTTTGCTCAACTTTTTTATCACTGATATAGGATTTGAAACTTCCTTTGATTCTTCCATCCTAGACTTGTTTAAATATACCTTGGCATACTTTTCTTGGGACAAGAAAATGTAGTTTTCTTTTTGTTGAACTTGTAATCCAAGGAATAAAGTTAATTCTCTCAACATTGACATTTCAAAATATTTCATCATCTCTTCAAGTAACATTTCAAAGACCTTTTCTTCATCTCTAGCAAAAATTATATCATCCACATAAATGATTACAATTAATGTTCTGAAGTCAACATATTTAACATAAAAGTTGTTATCAACCTTTCCTTCAGAAAAGTTCATCTTTCCCAACAAACTGTCAAGCTTCGAATACTGTGATCATGGAGCTTGTTTCATCCCATATAAGGCTTTCTTCAGTTTGAAAACTTTTTTCTCATCCTCATCAAGAAAAAACCCACAAGGTTGTTCAATGTAAAATTATTCCTCAATCTCACCATTTAAGAAAGATGACTTTACATTCATCTGATAAAGATTTTAATTCCGATGAGTAGCCACTACAGAAAACATTTGAATAGTTTCCAACCTTGCAACAGGGGAAAAGGTTTCATCAAAATCCACACATTCCACTTGTGCATACCCTTGACACACAATCCTTGAATTGTTTCATCTAACTTCTCTATGCTTATTCAATTTATTTTTGTAAACCCAATTGGTTTCTATAACATTCTTATTTGCGGGTATTGGAACATGTTCCCATGTTTCATTCTTCTTAATATGATCCAGTTCTTCATTCATAGCATCCACCCATTATTTATGTTTAATAGCTTCTGAAACTGATGTTGGGTTAACTTTTGAGATAAGGGATGTCTGATTTTCTAATCTTAACTTCCTTCTTTTCTGAAGTGGAGCATTCTGATCCCTAATAATATTTCTAGATTCGACATGTTTTTGTAATGTAGGAAAACTGACATTTCCTTTCCCATCATAACTTTCTTCCCCATGTGATTCATCTGAGTCACTTTCACTCTAGTGGGGATCCTCTAATTTATCTTCCTTAGTATTCGTAACAGATTTTGTGAAGGAACATGGATTTTCAATTACCTTTACATCATATAAGTCCACAAACTTCTGTAAATGTTTTTCCAGCATTTGTAACTTCTTCCATTTGGTGAATAACCCATAAATATTCTTCATCTTTCTCATCAATATTTCCTATGTCCGGATTTTTGATTTTGAGAAATAATGGACTTCCAAAAACATAGAAGCAATTAAAATATGTTTTTTTTTGTTATACCACATCTCGTAAGAAGTCATGTTGGTTTCTAGTCTCAACAAGATACCATTTTGAACATGTACAATAGTGCTAACAGTTTCTTTCCAAAATAATTTTGAAAGTTTGTATTCTGATAACATACTTCTTCCCATTAACACCAATATTCTATTTCTTCTTTCTACTACTCCATTTTGTTGTGGAGTATAAGGAGCACTATACTGATGTTTGATATCATGATTCCTTAGATAAGTTTCAAAATCATTGCTTGTGAATTCGGTACCATTGTATGGTCTCAACTTCTTTATAGAAACTCCTAATTCTTTCTCAAAACCTCTTCTGAAGAATTTAAACATTTAAATAGCCTCTGACTTATGCTTTATGAAAATGATGTTTTCATCTGAGTGAAATCATCAATAAAGGTGATAAATTATAATTATCCTTTTTTTGATTGATGTCTCATCGGCCCACACAGATCGGAATGAATAATCTCAAGTGGTTTGTAAGATTGAATATCAACTCTTTTATGACTTTTATTAGTCATCTTTCCTTTCTAGAAAGTAATATAAACATCTTAATCTCTTCTTTTCAGTTCTGGAAACTTTCGAACAGCATCAACTTTAGAAAGCCTACTCATGTTCTTCTACCCAAGGTGGCCAAGTCTTTGGTGCCACAACTTATTTTTATCTTCAGCACTCAAATAACAAGAGTAATTGGATTCTCCGATTTGAATGATATTCCCACTGGTTCTTTCTCCTTTTGTAATATCTTTTCCATTATTCACACTTTTGATGACACAAGAACCCTTTCTAAAGATAACTTCTTTTCCATCATCACAAAGTTGACTTACACTAAGTAAGTTATGTTTTAGACCATCAACAATCAAGACTTCCTTAGATTTATGTTTCTCTGGTTCAATCTCTGTCGTTCTGATTCCCATAATTTTTAAGGAACTATCATTGCCGAAAGTAGCCTCTCCTCCATCTTGAATTTAAACATGATCCAAGATTTTTATATCACCTGTCATGTGTGAGGAACAACCACTTTCAAGAATCCATTGTTTGTTCCTCTTACTTGCTTTCAAAGTCGTCTCAACAACAAAAGATCCTTCATCAACCTCCTTATTTTCAGCTTTCTTTTCTTTCATGTCATAGGAAACATGATCTGGAAGGAGAGCCATACATCATTTGGCGCGATGACCAGACTGATCACATCTTCCATAAACTTCTTCCAAACATTCAAATTGATTCTTTGTTGGAAAGTTTGTGACATCTTGAGAATTCACCTTTTCAACATTCTATGAGTACGAAAACTTACTCATTCTTCTTTCACTATTTCTTCCACTTTGCTCAATCCTTCCTCCGAGTAGAGATAAATTTTTCCAAGAATTATAAGCATTATGCCCATAAATTCTGTAACACCAGCAATAGCCCTCAAATATTGATTTTTTATTAACAAATGATCTTTCTTTATGGAAACTTTGTTGAGGATGATAACATCATTCAGCTCTAGAAAACTCATGATGTAGGCCATCTCTACTTTTGAGTGAGTTTTCTACTTTTGTAGGATTGATAGGTTTCTCACATCCGTTCTCCACCCATGATTTACTAAATCTTTATCCATAACCTGAAATGTTAGAAGAATCAGATAAAACATTATTTTTGATAGGGGAAAATTTCACCTGATTCTAATGGTATGCTATCTCAGCAATCTTGGAAGTCTCAATTTTGTGGATGTTTTCATTTATCTTCCTTAGGGTATTTTCAGATTCAATAACTTTTGATTGAAACTTCTTGATCTCTTCTTCTTTAGTTTCCAGCTTCATGTTAAGATCATCAATCATCTTTCCTTGTTCAACAATTCTATGTTTGTAACTTAAAATTTCTTGAATGTATTCATCTTCCTTCTTGGTAACATCTTTACTTCCATCATGAATTTCTTCATGATTTTTCTTCATCACAAAAATTTCTTTATTGAGAGATTTTTTTCACTCAAGACATGCAAGAAGTTCAGATCTTAGCTGATATTCTCTGTAAGATTATTCACCACCTTCTTCACTTTCTGGTGAAACATTTTTTTCAAATTTTGTACTGAAGGTTCAGAATCTTTCTTTACTTTCATCTTCTGAGGAATCATTTTCTGATGATTCTGATTCAAACTTCTTTCTCAACATAATTCTTTTCTTTCCATAAAACATCTTGAAGTTTTAGAAGTATTATCTTCTTTTTCATTCTTGTTATAGCTCTTCCATATAGAATTCTCATTAGGAACATCTTGATATTCACCAAATTTCTTCTTAGGGAAATTCATTTTAAAGTGTCCCATTCCACCACACTCAAAAAATTTGAGAGGAAGTATCCCCCATACTTTCCTCTTCTTCTTTGGTAGTTCTTGGATATGAGAGACATGATTTTTTCTTTCAACTCTTCATCTTCCTTACCAAAATACTCGCAAGGATCAACATCATCATCATCTTGGATTTTTATCTTTCTCATAGATTCAAAATCCATTTCGTCTTTCATCTTCTTCTTAAATATTGGAGATTTCCTCATTTCATAAGCAAAAACAATGTTATGCAGTTCATCAAGAGATAAATCATCCTTATCTTTTAAAGCAGTAATTTTAGAATCAAACCTGTTTAGAATATTTCTCATAAGTTTCGTCACAGTTGTAGAATCTTCCATGTCTTCTCTGAATCCCCTGATGTTGCATACAATTTCATTAACTCTGGTGATGTATTCATCAATTGTTTCGTCATCTCTCATCTGGATGTCTTCAAACTTACTACGCCAGATTTGTAGCTTGTCCTAGTTGACTTTTTTCTTTCCTTCAAAAACACATTCCAGCTTGTCCCACATTCTTTTTGATGATGTGAGACCTGTCACCTTCTGATAAAAATTTTCTGATATGGACATGAGAATAGCATTTCTATCCTTTCCATCAACTTCTATTTTCCTCTTATCAGTAAATGCCATAGGAGAATTTTTGTCAATAGGTGGAAATCCAATAGTAGAAGCATCAACAACTTCAAGGACAAGAGATAGGAGATAAATAATTATCCTATTTTTCCATCCATAATACACTACTGCAAAATGGTCTATACCCACAGTTCAAAACCGTGGGTATAGCCCCCAAAACCGTGGGTATAGTCTATACCCATGGTTTTGCGAACCATGGGCTGGAACGGCGTCGGTATAGGGGTCTTGACCTATACCCACGGGTTGGTAGAACCGTGGGTATAGGTGTGTCACACAGCAACACCACGGTGTGCACCGTGGCAGGCACTTTCCCCACAGTTTTCAAACAGTGAGGAATATATTCATTTAAAAAAAACGCGTCCCGCAAGGTTTGAACGTTGCACCTGATACCTGAGAGCGAGACCCTGAACCAACCGAGCTAGGAATTTTATATGTTAAATATACATATATAAGCTAATATATATTAATCCTCTCCACATCGCGTACTGAAAAAATGCAGCATCGGGGATTCGAACCCGGGCCTCCAGCAACCCGTCCTGCCAGCTCCCCACGTCGGACCAAATAAGCTATTAATTTAATCTGTTATCTATTCATATATAGGCCTATATATATTAATATAAAAGTTAATTAAATTCAAAAACCGCTGCTATGGAGACTCGAACCGACGTCTCACAATGCGACTCAACACTGCATTTCAGTAAAGCACCAACCGAGCTGACATTGTTACTTATTATATACACATTCATCTGCTTATATATATTAATATAATCCATGAAAAAATATCTCCCCGCCAAATTTTTTTCGTGTCCCACCTAATGTTTTTTCCCACCATAATGTGGAAAAGCTATACCCACGGTTCTAGATAACCGTGGGTATAGGTCTTTAAAGATAAACCGCAATACCTGCGGTTTTGAACAACCGTCGGTATAAGTCTTCAAAAAATACCTTATACCCACGGTTTTCTCCAAAACCTTGGGTATAGGTCTTAAAGGAAAACAATACCCACGGTTTTTGGCACAACCGTAGGTATAGGTGACCTATACCCACAGTTTCGGAAAACCGTGGGTATATGATCACATAATATCCCTATACCCATGGTTTTGTAAAACCGTGGGCATAGGGGTACTCTATACCCACGGTTTTTTTGCAAAACCGTGGGTATAGACCTGTTTTCCAGTAGTGATAATTCTTTCCATCAAAAGTAGGAATTCCTCTACTATTGACAGAATTGATATTCTCCATGATAAGGATTAAACAAGGGAAACTCCCTCTGATACCACTAGATGTTCCAAGGATTGAATGACAACTGAGAAGGGGGGGTTGAATCAGTTGTTTTAACTTTTATAAGTTCCAAGACTTTAAGAAACTTAACCCTTGAAACCTGTTATGATTTATTTCCTTATCAACCTTTAGAAAGATACTCATGCATGCAGGAATGTAAAACCAATAAAGGCACACAATATTTACAAGGTTTGGTCTTAATAAGAGAACCTACGCCCTTTCCATAGCCACTCCCAGGGGTATATAGAAATCCACTATAATGAAGAAGTGAATACAACTTGTGCCAACTCCTATTGGACACCTTCTATCTCTCGATAGGAATGATTATACTAACATCTGTCAGTTTGCAATGTTTCCTAAAAGAAAAAATGAGCCAAACATAAGAATAATAACTGTGATAAGCTGCTCCACAAATGCTCACTCGGAATGATCACTCTGAATCTTCAATCTGATTTCTTGAATCTGATTTTCTAAAACCGATCTTCTATACAAGATAATGATGGTTCCACACAAATGATCTCTCAGAATTCTCAATCCGGTTTCCTTGAATCCGATATTCTAAAATCGGTCTTCTCAACAAGATAATTATCTTTCTGAACAAATTCTCACTCCAAATATTCAATCTGGATCCTCTTCTTCTCAAACACTCAAGGAAACTTCTTCAAAATGGTAGGAACTATTCACATAGAATTCTCCAACGTTCCACATTTTCTGCCCATATAAAATTTGTAAATGAGTGAATGATCTGAGCACATATTTATAGGCAACTCATAAAAATAGGAGGGAATCTTGAAAAACTTTCCCGCTTCCTCAAATATCAAAAACTCCGCAAATCTCTCGCATTTAATCTTTAATAATTGAATTCTTCAAAACTTCTAAAATTACTCCGAGATTGATGAAAAGTTGAAATTTGGGATTTCTTGAACTCTTCATATCTTCCTCAGAATGATAAGGCTAGATCTTGCTTCTATTTTTAGGATCAGGAAATAGGTTCCGGAAAATTGGTTCAGGAAAACTGGTTTAGGAAAATAGGTTCTGAATTTTAGTTTTAGGATACAGACTCCAAATTTCTGGTTCAGGAAGTAGACTCTGAATTTCTGGCGCAAGAAACAGACTCCAAATTTCTGGCTCAGGAAGTAGACTCTGAATTTCTGGCTCACGAAGTAGACACTAAATTTCTGGCTTAGGAAGTGGACTCCGAATTTCTGTCTCAGGAAGTAGACATCGAATTTCTAGCTCAAGAAGTAGACTCTGAATTTCTAGCTCAGAAAGTAGACTCCAAATTTCTGGCTCAGGAAGTAGACACCGAATTTTTTACTCCGGAAGTAGACTCCGAATTTCTGGATCAGGATGTAGGCTCCAAATTTCTAGCTTAAGAAGTAGACTCCGAATTTCTGGCTCAGGAAGTAGACTCTGAATTTCTGGCATAGGAAGTAGATTCAAGAAACTGCTTCAGGAAATAGATTCAAGAAATAGGTTCAGGAAAACTGATTTAGGAAAACTGGTTCCGAATTTTCTCAGAATTTTTCTCAGTGAAAAACATCAATCCTTTCACCATTTCTTCAACATCTTTAATCATGAAACTTTTCATGATTTGTGAGAACTTTAAGATCATAAAATCATTTTCCTGTTTATGTTTAGAATGTTCGAGACACTTTCTTAACTTCTGACTTCTTATTTTTCAACATAATCTTTTTTAAGGAAATCTTCAGCAACCAATAACTTCAACTTTCTGTTACTCAAAAACATTATTCAACAAAAATATTAGTTTTCAAAGAATACAAAAAATTGTTAAACAAAACACCACAAAGTTTATTCAAAAATATATTAAATACATTACATAGCACGCATGAATTTTTTTTCAAAAAAAGGTGTAATAACATCTAAATGGATTCGCGGATCAAAAATATGTTTTCTCCATTGATTTCGGAATGTTATGTTTACCCTAGGAATTACTTAACATTAGTCCGAATGGGTTCATTTTTAGAAAACTCATCATAGGCATGAAAATGTATTAAATAATTTAATATATTATTTTAATTAATTTTGTTGACGTAGAGAATCTTATGTATTTAAATAGATTGTTATGGAAAAAATATCAAGGTTAGCTGCATAACCCTAGTGCTGATAGAAATTCTTTAAGATAATGTTGGAAAAATTATCTTAGGTGAACGATGATGAGACCATAGATTGATGATCATCACACCTCAGATTCAAGGATTCTCACCAAAAAACGTAACGCAGCTTTGTTATTTTTCAATGGTCGACCTGAATCGAGTTAGGGCATGGGTTTTGATTTTATTCTTCTCCTTTATTTATTTATACGATGAATGTGAATTAATCAATGAATAAATTAATCCACATTTCAATCATCATAAAGCATTGGTTATTTTTTAGTGTTTGATAAGAGAACTATCATTGTGAATTGATTATTTCTATTACCATTCTAATGGTGATGGATTGAGGTTGACATGAACATCGATCGAGGTTAGTTCCTCAAATATGTTCTTATGCCTGCCCCCCCATTTATCTTTTATCATCAGCATTCATCATTTGGACCGTGACTCAACAAATCCTAATCAATCGATCATTGAACACCCTTTTCTTGGCGCAATGATCTGATATCATAGATCTGGGATTATCATGACATGATGGTGGTGCGAAAGTGGAAGCAGAAACTAATTGGATGACAGTGAAAACCGTATTTCATATTTTTCATAATTCATTATCACACAACAAAGAGTAAACTTTTGATCCATTTTTTGAGCAGATTTGACAATAGAACACATTTTTTGATGATAGTAAGGATTGGATGAGTTTTGATTGTCGATTTTGTGTTGAGATGATAATATAATCACAAGATAAAGGCTTTGGATCGAACACGAGAGTAGATCTAGGATTCTAAAAAATCCTAAAAAACATAGCATGTAATATGCATCTACATTCTATATAGGCCCCTCTAAGAGAATGTTAGGGTTTTTGGAGGAAGTTAAACATCACACGGAATGTGACCCTTGTCACATGGTGTGTGGTCTCTCTTGGTTGACTCCACTTGTACTTGGGAGGTACATGGACATGGGTTGGACTACAAAAGAAAGTGCACATCGTGTACTCCCCCATATGGACATGGAAAACCATACATGGGTTGGAGCAATTTACTGGCACACTGGTAGACTATACATGAACACTACACATAGTGTAGTACTACATGGACATGGGATGCAGACACGGGCCATTTACTTGGTCAGGACCTGAGGTCGAGGGACATGATGTGTAATAACTACTACATGACATGTACTCTTTTATACATGGCTTGGATTTATTTTCCTCGGTATCTTGGAAAAGATTTTTAGGGTTTTTCTCCCTTATCCATTCCATGAAGGTTAGTATGGAATCATTTCCTACTCTTGGGACTATGATCCGTTCAGTAGTACTTCCTAGATAGAGTTTTTCGAATCCCTCTCAGAGTCCTGGAGTGAGATATTCTACTCATGTTTATGCCATGGGTATAATTTTTTTTATCATTTCCACCAATAGTATATGGGTGATGATCTTTTACATAACAGGATAATTCAGATGGAGTTTATTGGCATTGCCCCATGTCCCTAGAAGTGATCCTCATCCGTGTATTATATTCTATTCAAACTATCAGTGTGTTCATTATCATGATGAGACCTGATGATAAGTACCTCCCTAATGGATTTCATCGGTGTTATGAGACTCAAGATTCTATTCTCCCAGATGAGTGCTTTGTGGAATCTTCATGTTGGAATCCTAGGTTGATATACTATGGTTGTGACTTACCACTAGACTTTGTGTCTTTGTTGAGAATATCTAGATATTCTTGTTATATGTGTTATATACATATGATTGTGTAGAGATAAATTTATTTCCTTTGTTGTTTGATTTTTCATTTTGGTGTGTCCTACTGAGTATTTTTATACACACCCCTGCATAGGATTCTCCTCATGTGCCATGTCTTGTGCAGATGATTGACCTTTTAATAGAGTCCTAGGAGGACCAGAAGCAGACAGAACTTAGTGAGACCAAAAATACTCAGGTGTGTTTCTTCAACTTTATAATAGTAGTCTCAGTACTTACTTTCAGGTTGGAATTGTGTAATAGATTCTTTGTGGTGGGTAAGTATTTGGTCCTATTTTCTTTTTTTACTTCCTTTCATACTCTAAATACGGGATTAGATGCATGAATGCATGGTTGTTCATTTTTTTATATTTCAGAATTGTATTGGTTTGGATATGTGTGTGTTTGTATAGGTACTTAGGTTAAGGCCTCCCTTGTTAGTGATATGCCTTCTCAACACTAGTCTCTAGCCCATGGCCTATTGGAGGTGGGCTTGGGGAGTCGCATAATAGGCCCACTTTGATGGTTCGTGACATCTTGTTATGTATATCTAATGACCCACACTAATGTTATGGGTATATCTACTCATTTTACATACCAAAAAAGAAATATCATGTTTATTTAGATGCATTGCATACATTAAGGACCCAATTTCACTAGCATACTCAAGTTGTGTTATAGCACTGCCAATATTCAAAAACAATTTGACACTAGAATCAAATGGAGTATTAACATCCTTGAAACCAAGGTTACAAAATTTATTTATCATTTTTATATCTAATGATATTACCTTAATGAATAACCCCCACAATGTTTCCAAACATTAATCCTTCAAATAGTATCTACTATTCTGACATCCTTTGTCTAAAACAAAGAAGATAGAGAGTTATTAATCTCATTTACACATATCATATTGGTTCGAAAAATTAACATATCATCCACATATAAACTCACAATTACTCAATATTATTTTGTAAACTTTGAATAAACACATTTATCATAATTATTACGAGTAAATAAATTAGATAAAATAATAGAATCAAATTTCCCATTCAGTTGCTTCAGATCTTGTTTAAGCCTATAAAGAAATTTAAATATTTTACATACTTTCTTTTCATTACCATGTAAAATAAACCCTTCTGGTTATTCCATGTAAATATCTTAATTTATGTATCTATTTAATAAGGCATTTTTAACATCAATTTAATGGACATAAAAATGAAAAATTGAAGAAAAAAACAAATAAAAACCTTATTGAAGTAATTTGAGTTACAAGAGAATAAGTATCAAAATATTAAATACCTATTTTCTGAAACATTTTGAAACCAATATAGCTTTAACATCTTGATTCTTACCATTAGAATCATACTTCTTTTTGAAAGCACATTTATAACCAATAGGTTTTGAACCTCTTAGTAAATCTATGATGACCGAAGTATGATTCCCCATAATGGAATTCTTTTCATTATTAATTGTTTCTTTCCAAAAATCAACATCCCGAAAATTAATAGATTCTCTATATGTCATTGGGTTATATTATATAGTCAATACCATAGGACGCTTATTAAAAAGATGATTATTTTGATCTGCATCAATAATTAAAAGTATGGAATCTAGAGAAATAAAATCTAGATGTACATGTTTCTCCTTCCTAAATGTTGTACTCCATTTAGGTTTAACTCAAGAATCATCATTATTCTTTACTATTTTATTTGAACTAGATGGGGTAGAAGAGATAGGGGTATGAATAATAACCTCCTCCATATCATATTTCTAAAATTTAGTTTCAAAATATTCTACATTCCATGATTGAACAATTACATTATCTCCAAAATTAATAATTATATATTATTTACTATTTTCTATATAGCTAACAAAAAAACTATTAATTACCCTAGGAAGAATCTGAGTTATTTTAGGATAAAGAACTCAATAGAAATATTAACACCCCCACACTTTAAAATATAAAATATTATCTCTTTTTACTTTCCCTATTTCATAAGGGGGTACCTTATTTTTCCTAGAGGCAATCCTATTATGAATATAACATGAAACCAAAAAAACTCCACCCCATAAATCAAATGGTAAATTGGATTTATAAATCATTGAATTTACAATTTCTACTAAATATTTTTTTCACTTTCAACTATTCCATTTTTATAAGGAGTGTAAGGAGCACTTATTTTATGAATTATAGCATTTTATTCATAGAACTCATTAAACTCATTCATAAATTATTCACCACCTCTATCTAAGATAAATACATCAATATTTTTTTTATTATGTATTCAACATTATACTTATACTTCTGAAACATATTAAAGGATTCATCCATTGTTATAAAAAGATATATATGTAACTATCTATTGTAGTCATCAACAAAAATAATCAAATACGTTTTCCCTCCATGAGTTAATAAACCATTTAAATCAAAAATACATAATCTAAAAATTCTAATGAATCAAAATTTATTTCAACTCTTTGAAAAGGTCTCTTAAATATTTTAGATTATACACATGTTTCACATTTATTAAATTCATTTACAAAGTTAATTAAGTTTAACTTTTTCATTACTTATAAAGATTTATAATTAACATGTTCTAAATGATCATTCAATAAATTAGTAGAATATATATTAGAAGGATATTATATAATATTATTAATGAAAAGTAGATACATTCAATCATTTCAGTACCCCTTCCCCACAAACATGCCTACCTTCAAACAAATAACATTTTAGAATTTGAATGAAACTAGAAATCCGTTCTTCAAAATAAGTTCAATAGAAACTAAATTCGTTTGAATTTCAAGTACATATAAGATCCATCTTCATTACAAAACTAATGTCTAGTTCCATGCTCCATTTTCTGGTGATGTTGATGAATGGACTATTTCTAAGGTGTACTTACTTTATGATAGTTCTATCATAAAATTTTTAAAACATTGAATGATCATTTAACAAATGATTCATTGATACAGAATCAATCAACCATAAAATCATCATTAAAGACATATTGAATTTGGATATCATTGCAACTAGATTCTCTTTAGTCATTATATTTTCTATGGGTTCTTCATATTTATTTTGATAGGGAGATTCCCATAAAAAATTCCATGGTTTTACATAGACAAAGAATTCTTTTTTCTTCTTAAATTGTATAATTTTCTTCATGACATGTATGGAAGAGTTTATTTATTCCTTTCCTTCAATGATTCTAATATTGGATTCAAATTTGGAGGTAATACCCTTGCCTCTCAACATGGATTCTTCCTCAAGTCAAGGAATCATTTTTAATTTTCATAAGGAAATATCCTTACTTTTTTAATGAGTGATTCACCAAAGTATTTACACATAGGTGGAAATTTTGAAATAATCTCACCCACTTGGAAACTTTATGATATATTAATCTTAAGGTAGAGAACTTCATTTTCAATAACATGGATCTCAAGAGCTTTATCTAATCTAGGATTTTTATCAACCATTCTGAAGTTAAGATACATTATAAAAAGAAATGTATTGATACCTTCTTCATTGGATTTTTAATTGAACTTGAGAGAATCTGATATCTCTCAAGAAGACTTTATATGGAAAAATTAGTCTTAAATACATGTGGATAATGTGTTGAGAATATATCCTTATCCCAAAACATGATTGTCTTCACATTTCTTCTTCATTTACGAAATCCACTCGACATGAGTCACATAAATGGGTGTTCCTTTGGGATTTAGAGAAGACTCGTTGGAAATGGGAGAAAATTTTAGTTCTAGGATGTTAAAGATATTCAAAATCGTAAGGAGAAACTTCATCTTTTCCTTCCATCAAGATAAGTTTCCAACAAAATGGTCATGTTTTTTCATATATTGGTTCATCACTTTAAGGGATTCAGAATGCATATTCTAGGTTTTTCTATGATGAAACCCATTGGATTGTTGAATATAAGTAGGAGGATAGAGAATACTGATCAAATATTGATTTTTGAATTTAATTCACTATTCAAAAGGGTTTTATCCACCCCCAATTTTTTGTGTAGGGTTCTTGGGGGATGTTTCCCTCAAATATTTAACCAAGATTTAGGGAATTTCAAACACTAATTTCTGATAGCCCCACATCACCGATGTTGGGAAAAAAAATCTAAATAATTTTGGATTGAATAATAATTAAATAACAATATATCACATCTTCAATAACTTATAGATCAAAATAAGAGTGATTCACAATGATTTGATATCACTTTTTCATTCAAATAACACCTTGGTTTGACCAAAATGAGACAACTATTAGTGGGGGTAACCTATTTGGATTTTGAAAATTTGAAATCCCACCATTATGTAAAATCTCTTTATTAGTAACTTTTATAAAATATTTTTTTTCATCAATAATATATATATATATATAACATTTTAAAAAATATATATATTTTTATAACACATTAAAATAATGTTGGTATATTTCTTTTTTAATGAAAAGACCACTTTCCGTAGCCACTTTTATACGGGAGCACCTTTGATAATTCTACCAACATTAACAATGTGGGATTCCCAAAGATTTATCCACTACATTAATCCAAACCTCAAACTAAATGGGTCCCATTAAAACCACTTTTAATTTATCTATTTTATGCATAAAAATATAACATAAACATCAATAAACAAAATAGCTTCAATCATACTCATATTTATCAAAAATAAAATAAAATATTCATCAGTATCGGTATAAATCAACTATGAGTTTATTTTAACACTAAACCATTCCTCAATAAAAAATTCAAAGGATAACATCTTCCATCAATCACACTAGATGATTGGAATTGATGATTTGAAGCACCTTTATTGGCCACCACTTTCAACTCTAACAAACCCTAAAATCATAGAAAATTCAATTAGGCAAACTCTTACTTATAACTTTCTCCATTTTTGTTCAAACTTAATACAAACCAGACCGTCTTGATTAATCATCTTTAGATCAGCTTCATCAGGTTCGACCTCTCTCTTCTAGTCTTGAACCCCAGACCTATTCTGACCCCTCTTCTTAATTGATATAACCTTTCCTCTAGATTTATATCATCTAATGAATTCATTTTTCCAATTTGTTGAAGACAAATATCTTAAGTAAATATATCTATAAATTTCAATAAAAATAAATATATAAAATTAATCTGAATGTTTTATTATCTATAATAATATTAAAATAAAAGTAAAAAAATTAATCTAATTTTTTTTATCTATAATAATATTAATTTTTAACAATCTGAGGAGGAATAAATACAAAAAAGTCCAATAATATAAATAGTAAATATTAATTTAAATTGATTACCTAATATTGAACATAATTATATTACATATGAGACAATAAAATAAATTTTAAACTGATTACGTATTGTTAAATTTAATTTAAACAATATACGTAATATTACATGAAAACTATAAAACGATTATGTAATATTAAATACTAGAAAGAAACTGCTATGAAAATGTGTTTTGTCGAGTTCTAGGTATTTAATAGCGCTAGCTAAAAATTCTGTTAAAGACCCCCATTTTCAATGCTAAAAAAACCATTGTTAAAGGGGGTCTTTAACAGTGCTTTTTTAGCACTGTTAAATGGGGTATTTAACAATGCTAAAAAAGTGAGGTTAAAGGGGAACCTTTATAATCACATTTTTAAAAGCAGTAATAAATTCCCACCCTTTATCTTCACTTTTAAAAAATCACTAATAAATGAGTTCATTTATCAGTGCTTGTAAGAAAACACTGATAAAGGGGGGGGGGGGGGGTTTATCAGCGTTTTTAAAAGGGTTGATAAAGACCCCCCCCCCCTTTATCAATGCTTTTTTACAAGCACTAATAAAAGTAAACTTCAAAAAAAGTATTTTTAATTAAAAATAATATATCAATATATAAATATATTTATATTGATATAAATATAATATATATTTTTTAAAATATGTTTTAGATAATCTAAATAGGCATTTACACGTATTATATAAAATATTTAGTTAAAAAGGCATATAAAATAATATAAAAAATATTTATATTTAACAATTTTCTTATTACTACTGAGTAATAGTCATTTAATATCAATTTAAAGATAAAAAAAATCAAAATATTAATAAAATATCTAAAATAAGTTGAAAACATAACTCGAACTTCAAACGGCCATAACTTTTGATCCGGGTGTCCGTTTGGGCTCTACCACATATCAAATCGAAGCATGTGATATGATCTATGTCGGGTATGTTTGGTACCATATCTTTGAGAATTTTACACCATTTCCTTCTCCAAAAAGTCCCATAAGGCCTCTGAAATAGTTTTTCTAGTCACCGACCATGATTTCATAAAATTCAAACAGCTATAACTTCTGATCTAGGTATCAATTCAACTTGTACCACATATCATATCGAATCCCATTTCATGATATTCGATTTTACTATTTGTAGAGTTGAAAAAGGAATCCCATATCCGATTTTATGGTCATTTTAGCATTTCTTTGGGTTTTCAGAGTTTCTTATCATTTTAGGGTTTGTTTATTTATTTATTTATTTTTTATTGTTTATTTTTTATTAATTTATTATTAATTTATTCATTATTTATTAAATATCCATTAAATATTTATTAACTAATTATTATTTATTTAATAGTTATTAATTAATTAATTATTTATTTATTTATTTATTTATTTATCTATTATCTATTATTTTTTATTTTTTATTTATTTTTAATTTTTTATTTTTTATTTTTTATTTTTTATTATTTATTTTATTATATATATTTATATTATATTCTAGTATATGTAAATAAATATAACATATAATATATTTAAATAAATATAATCATATATATATCACGCACACACATATATTATATAAATTTATTTAAAAATAATTATATAAATATATGTAAGTATATATATATATATATAAACAAATATATCATTAAACCGATATAAAAAAACATGGTGTAGTGGTAAAGGTCTTCTTTCTTTGAAGGAGGGGTGTAGGGTTCGAATCCAGGTGGGCACACATGAGGTTGGAAATTCGCAAAGCACTGATAAAGGGGATGGTGAAAAGTGCTGATAAAGGGAGTGGAGTTTTGTTAAAGGGGTCATGGAAGCACTAATAAACGGGTCGAATGATCATGGGAATCTATAGCCTGAATGCCTCGAAGGCCTTCTTTTTTTATTTAATTATATATAATCCTCCCTTTAAGGGATGAAGGGGAACCCGTACATGACCCGTAAGCCCATGGCACAAGGCCCGACATGACTTGCAATACATGACCCAATGTTCTAGAGGCATACTATGCCAAATACATGACCCACAGGCCCAACCCACAGGAACTGACCCTCCCCTAGATTAGGCATCATTGATCACCTAGCTCCTCACCTTGCATTGTTGATCGGCTAGCATTGCCCTGTACAAAGCTGCACGGTGCCTGGTCCTGATGGTGATTCTCATACCCTCTCATTCTTCCAATCCAGTAGCTCTGCTTCTGGTGACTGCTAATCTTGTTGCTCTAATCCTATTTTGGGGCCTTCTCTCTGAGAACCGGGCTACTCCATGGTCTTTGTGTCCCAAAGGCCCTAAGGCCATGAAGACCTTTGATGACCCGAAGGCCCTGGAGACCCGTAGGCCCAAACCGGTGGCCCAAAGGCCCAAATAGAGTGAATAGTTCTAGCTACTATAGTACTGAATAGTACCTACTACAATACTGCTATAATAACCCGAAAATTCACATCCACCTAGTTTTGATCCTAGGTCTGTTGGATGCCAAGCAGGAGCCCTTACGACTTGGTTACGGGCTCATAGGCCTCATGGGCATCTGAAATTTGTTTTACCCCCTTTAAAAATTCTACTTTTATCAACACATTTTTAGCGCTAATAAAGGCACATTCTAACACTCTTAAAGGCCTTTTTTTAGAATTGAAAACACATAAAATTAAAAATTGAATGATTAAAATAAACTTCGCTATGCTATAATCAAATTATACTAAAATCAAAATGATCTATGTAAAATTAAAACAATTTTTATTGAATAATAAATAAGATTTAAAAAAATACTTAAAAATAATAATTATAATTTAAAACAACTTTCCCAAGAATAAAATAGAAACAATATAAAATCATTTCTATCATTATTAATAATTCAAAATTATAAATTTTAATAATAAAATTTCTAAATATTACTTAAAAATTATAAAAATGTAATTATAAATTTTAAAATATTTACAATATTATTATCAATATTAAATAAAAAAATTAATATATAAATAAATAAATAAAAAAATAATTAATAATTAATAATTATTAACTCTCTCGTACTTAAGGATGAAAATTTCCTCAAGATCAAGAGGATCACAAAAATATAAATTCTGGTAACAACTTCTAATAAATTGAAACTTTGAAGATTTTCAATTATATCAAGAACAAATCTGAACATAAAATTATCTCGTTAAAAATGTAAACTCTCTAAATCACTCTCTTCAATTTAAATTAAATTAAGTTATATATTTCTTTGTTAATTTTAAATTCCATTGGCATACACCCCAACTAAGGTCACTCACTCCATGCTTCAATTAAAAAGAAAATTGAAAATAAAGAACTGGAGTTTCCCTCATTTATACATTGGGTGCATCAAACTAGAGGCTTGGAAATATCTTAGAAAAAGAACTGATAAATGGGGGGTTTGTCAGTTATGTTTTATCACTGATAAAGGTGTCCTTTATCATAATTTTAATAGGAACTGAAAAAATAACCCTCTTTATGATTTCCTTTTTTAGCATTTATAAAGGGTATAATTGAATAATAAAGATTCAATAATAGTGATAGTTGAAATCTTATTTTGTATCTTGAATATGTAAATTATTTTCCTATTTTTATGAGGGGTTATTAAGAAATTTAGGGATCTCATGATTTTTCTACTTAAACATTAAACTTCTTATGTTACCACTTTTAAGTATAATAAGAGAAATTTATTATTAATAAATGATGTTCAACAAGCATGATGATATTTTTTAATAACATATAATTACGTGTTTGGTTCAACTATTAATCAATTATCTTCGTTTCCCAATATTTAATGTAAAACTAAAACACTCACTTTGATATATTATTGGAAAATTTAGATTCCATATTAGTAATTATATGAACAAATTTCTGCTAATATAAGTAAAACTACATATTATTAAGCATATTATTTCAACCAATGCCTTATATTACTTAGATTTACACCCAAATCCCAAATCTACAATTGTATTTTCAAAAGAAAATTGTACAAGGTTTTATGGGGTGAATTAAATATTAGACCCAGAATTCATTGGAATAATTAGAATAAAATTTTATGGTGTTCTTTAGTGATAATAGACAATTAGTTTTTTCCAATGCGAAATTAATCATAAAGGGTGACTCTCTATAATTCAAAGATATTTCTTGTTTGTTAGCCCGTCCAAATATATTTCTAAAACATGTTTTTGACTATCCTAAAAGATATTCTACAGGTAAAATTATTTTATAAAGGCCACACTTTATCAGTGCTAAAAAAAGTCCTGATAAAGCGGTGGTTTTTATTGGTACTAGAAAAAAATGGTGATAAAGGGTACCTTTATCAACACTAAAAATGTGTTGATAAAATACAACCATTATCAGTTCTTTTTTCACCATTGATAAAGGATACTCTTTATCATCGCTTTTTTTCTTTGATAAAGACCACCACTATTGGGGATTTTTTAACACTGGTAATTTTTCACCTTTATAAAAAAATCATATTTTATGAAAATAATATTTTAATATATAAATATATTTATACTGATATAGATATAATATATTTTCTCAAATATGATTTATATAATAATAAATATGTATTAACATTCAATATATAATATATTTAGTGAAAAATTGTTTATTAAATAATTAAATTTGATGTTAATTAAAAATTGACTAATTAGTATTGGGTAGTAGAAATTTAATAAAATTATGGTGACAGAAAGATTAATTAATTAATTAATATCTCAAGAAAACTTGAAAACAGGGTTTGAACTTCAAACTAACATAACTTTTAATCCATGTGTCCATTTGGGCTCGATGAGATGTCAAATCATAGCCTATGAAGATATATATGATGTTCAAATTATAAGGAACCTCATTCCCTATTTTTTCTCGATCAAAAAAAGGCCTTAAAGGACTTAAAAACTAAAAATTCATTTGGGATACTCTAGTTTTTGAAAATTCAAGCGAGATATGATATGATCATGCACTTGGGTGGTGGATGAGGTTTCTTTAGCAGAGATGTCATATTATTGTTATGAGTTGTGTTTTTTGTTGAGGGACATGAATGGTATGAGGAGGACATGTGGTTAATGTCCTTCATGTTCATGATACCCTAAACAATGGCTATGGTAGTGGTTGTGATGTGATTTGACAATACTATGGGGATATTTCTCGCACTCATTCTTTCTTTGGTAGATCCCAAGGGATCTCATTCCTGGATGTTCTGAAGTGTACAGATCTAATCAACTTAAACATGAGGATGCCTCTTCTTGTAAAGAAGCTTGGTGATGGTGGCTTCTTGGTGGAAGCAGACCTAGATGCTCTTCAAAAACACACGCAAATGTACAGTTTCTCTATTATGGCTTGTATCTCCTATCTCAAAGGTAACTGCCCCTAGTCACTATCTAATTTACAAATCCGTAATTCCCATTTTTGGAGCTCTGTGAATTGGAAACTAATTCCAAATGGAAATGGGTACTTTCATATACTGCTGGAATATCAAGAGGATTTAGATAGAATTTAGATGTTTGGGAACCTTAATCTAAAACCTGGTTTGCTTCGAATTTCTGATTGGGACTCCAACATTAACCCGCACAACTATCGTAACATAATAAATCAATATTGAATCTAAATCCATGGTATTAATTGGGTTTTTTGGCACCCAAAAATCCTGAATGAAATGCTCTTCTGCAAAGATTCTCCCCTCAAAATCGATCACCAAACCTTAAATATAGATTTAATACTCTTTGCTAGAGTCATGGTTGAAAATAATTTTGATTCAAAGCAACCTAATGCTATCAATTTCACTGCTAATGACTACAAATAAGAAATTAGAATTGAGTATGAGAGGAAACATCTTCTTTGTGACCATTACAAGATCATCATACATATCAACTACAATTGTAGTGTAATTAGAAAAAACAAAAGTAATCCAACAACCTAAAAATGATTGGAAAGAAATAAAGATACTTAAGAAGGACAAATCCAACTTGTTAAGTGTACCTGAACCACCCAAAAAGAAATCCAAAACTTGGGTGAAAAAACTAACACTTCAACTCACTGAGGGGAGAAGTTAGTTACTAACTGGGCTGATCTAGTTGAATAGGAGGAAAAGGATCAAGACCTCTTTGCGTAATTAGAAACTCTAGTTTTAGACACTTTTAAACAAGCTACTGAGATGGAAAAATCCATTACATGTACAGCTAAATAAAACTCAAATTCCACTTCCATACAGAACATTGTCCACTCCCTAGGTGGGGGGAATACTCCACCTGCTAAACTGCATAGCACTTCATGTAATAGAGGTGATGCTCACATTGGGGTAGTCATTCCACCGTTTGATATGAAGAATAAAACCATAATAAATGAGACTATTCTAATTGCTTCCCCCACTACCCACACTTCTCCTTGCAGTCTCTTAAGAACTGAAAAATAGAATCGCACCCCCACATCTGTGCAACTTATAACTCATACAAATTTTGATTTTGTAAGTCATGGTTATAATCCCTCTATATAAGACTCTACTAACATAAAGAAAAATAATTATACACTGCCAAATATGTAGTTATCTTATTTAGATCTATGCACTTTCAAACATCATAATGTATATTTTTCTAAAAATATCCAGGTACACCTACTGCTTCTTTATCACTTAGAGATTATTTCTTATTGAATAAAGAAAATTTGAATTCCAACTATATTACCAACTATTTGTTGTTGTGTACTATGAATTCCAATGAACCATTATTTCATGAATCTTTAAAAGAACCATCAATGAATAATACTAACACATCTACTAATAAATAGGAAAAAACCACTAACACTCAAGAGGTTAGAAGTTCTAAAAGAAAAAAAAAGGATCTGGTAAAAAGAAAAAGGAGAGTTCGAACTCCAAATTTCAGTTTAAATGAAGATTATCTTTTGGAATTGTCAAGAAATATCTAACCTTGACACATTCAACATTTTAAAAATAATGGTTCATACCCATAGACCCATGTTATTTTCTATTGCTGACCCTAAAATATCTTTCTCCTTTAAATACACATTTGTATGTCAGCGCAATTACGTTTTCATTATTGTTATCAATAACACCCTCAATGATGATTCTATATGGATTTTTTTGCACTCTTATTTATATTATACAAGTTTCTTCAATAACTTTGATCATATTTTTACTTAATCTTTTAATATGAAGGTAACTCTTGCTTATTTCTCTTTTGTTTACACTAAAAACAAATATCAAGAAAGAATAACTCTCTTGTATGATCTCTCTCTTCTAAGACATAACAATAATGACCTATGGTCTCTTATTGGTTATTTTATTTCCATTATTAACTCAAGAAAAAAATATTGTTCCTTCACATGCCTCTATTTCCACTAGATAATTCAAAACATTGATTGAGGACAACAATCTCATTGAAATTAATCTTACAGGTGAGAAATACACCTGGTATAGGATACATTATAACAAAGTGGTTTCTTCCAAATTGGATAGAGCATTAACAAAGGTTTCTTCTTTAGATAAATGGGAATTTATCTCTAGCACCACTCTCCACAGGCTAAACACTAATCATCACCCAATTATGGTCAGTGCCTTATCCAAAGACATAAAACCTATTCTTCCTTTCAGATTTAAGAAATTTTGGTTATTTGATGAAGTGTGTTCCCATTTCATCCAAATCTTTTGTTTCTCTATGTCAGATAACAAATATTTCATTGCCTTTATCCTCAAATTAAATCATCTCAAAAAATCCCTTAAATCCTAGTGCAGCTCCAAATCGAAACAAGTTAACAATGAAATCATGCTTCTTGAGAAGGAGCTCAATGACATTTAAAACAATAACACAAACTCTGATCTTAACACTGATCCGAGTCAAGAGCTAAATATTGCAATCAAACTCAAATACATGCTCATGTTTAATGAAAATATGAGAAAAGAAGAGTTGAAAGTTTAATGGTTAACTGATGGTGATAGAAATACCAAATTCTATAATTCTCTTCAATGTATCAGAAAGGCATGTATGTCGTTATATTTTTTAAAGGACGGAGACAACCTGATTGAAAATGAAGATGAAATTGCCCATAATATTGTCTCCTACTATGAAACTATCTTTAATGGTCTTGAAACCAATAAATGCCTCCTTCTGAGGTTATTCCTATTTTGATCACTGAAGAAGACAACACATTCCGCTTTAACACTATGATGGAATGTGAAATCAAAGACATTATCTCTAGTCTAAATCCTGATAGTGATTTAGGACTTGATGGATTAAATAATGGTTTCTTTCAATGTTATTGAGATATTATCCATAATGATGTATATAATCTTGTTAATCCTTTTTGTCCAATGGGGTTCTCCCTCATGCTCTCAATGCATAGTTTCTCACCTTAATCCCTAATGTGGATAATGCCTCTGAAATTCACTAGTTTATACCCATTATTCTTATCAATAATCTTTATCAAATTATCACTAAAATCAATGTTAACAGATTCTCCAATATCATGGATAAAATTTTCTTCTATAACCAATTTGGTTTCATAAAGGGAAGATCCATTCAAGATTGTATCTCTCTTGCTTCAGAATGTGTCAACAACATGAATAAACACAATAAATGTAACATTGCTATTAAACATGACATCCGGAAATCCTTTGACACCATGGACTAGAGCTTCATGTAACACCCTGACCCCTCTAGACAGGATCCGGTGCATTACTTGTGATATTAGCATGGTTAGAAGGAATGAAAATTCCAAATGAATGCTAAATTTAGTAGCCTTGAAGAAACTATAATCATAAATTTAACATAAATTACATTCGATAAAGTTACAAGATACAATACATAATGAAAAACAAAAACTGCATCCACAAGCACTCAATAAATGACCTCCTCTTCATAACCTGTTGAAGGTAAAAAATGAATGGGGTGAGCTAAAATGCTCAATAAGGGTTACAAGTAGAGAATGAATGAGTTCAATAATAAGTGAATCATAATCAATCTGAAATAATAAAAAAGTCATAGTGAATAAATGAACAACTAATGACATTAATAAATTGATAATGAAACTGCATCCATAGATTTTTTCATAGTGAAAACCTCAAGGATAATAAAAATAAATGACAATGAATAAAGAGAATTATTATTAACTGGAAGTCATGTATCTGTCACATTAACCAATATACCGTAAAAACGGTTTAGTTCTATGTGTAGAAACTCGTCTGATTTTTGGAAACCAACTCGAAGGGTCTGTCGCCACATTGTTTTGTCTCATGAGACCTACCGATGCATAGAGGGTTTGTAGTGGGCCCCAAAAACCTCTACATCCAAATAATTATTTATAAATATATTCAATACAAGATCAATATGTATTTACATTATCTGTATAGAATAGAGGATATAGATTCATCATCATTTCCACAGTCAAAACAACATTCAAAGTAAATACCATATGTAAAATGGTATACGGCTTAGAAAATAATAATATCCATGATATGAGAATATAGATATTTAAATGGAATATAATTTCAATTGAAAATTGATCTCAAATGGGAAGTAGGTACACCACATAAGAAAGAGTAGGTGGACAATTACTAAGCAAGTCACAATGAAGTGAAAATTGAGACAAATCTCGTTACCGTGTTGTATTCAATTGAGTCACATGACAAAAGTTAATAACCACCAAAATAGTCACAGAATAAAATGAATATAATGAGAACCATGATCACATATTTCAAATTTTAGTACACCTAAAACACATATAAGAAATAAGAGGTGAACAATGAAAATCCCACAAAATTGAAGGTGAGATGAGAAAACCACTTACAATAATTTTGGCACGGTAACGAGTGTTATTGCAAGGTCATAATTAGAGGTAAAGGGGTATCCCATTATTTATATGTAAAAAGGGTAGTATGGGGGAGTTGAGAAAACATACCCCATCGTTATAAATTAAAAACAAAAGCACACAAGATAGGGTGGATTCTTGAATAAAAGTGAGAGATAGGATCCCTTACCTTATGCTTGAAGGTGTTGTTGACTTGTTATTAAAGACCTGAATAGAAAAATTAGGATTATCAATACATAAGTCCATAAACTCTTTTATATGTAAATGATTTATTAAAATCCTTTTTAGTTCATTCTAGGCCTTTTTGATTGGTTATAAGGTTCAATTTCATTATTCGGGCTCGTTTGTTTACTTGGATTTAAATGATTGGTTCACTTAAATTCAAGTTCGGGTAAATATATAAGATGGATGGGGTTGTCTAGAAATGAAGTTATACAATATTAGTGAACATCCAGGATATAACATGGTTTTAAATTTAATTTGGGCTACTTATATTGAAGTCGAATTTTTATATATATAACCTTAGTGATAAATATTTTGGTTAATCGGTGGGTTTGATTACGATGAAGGTTTTTTATAACATAATGCCCTGTGTGAAAAAGTATTAAAGAACTAAAAATATGATATATTAAATAATAAACTGGTCCAACCACAAATCAAATGGTTTCCTAACCAGAATTGAAGATTATAATAGAAATCGATAAATTGTTGTCCTTGAATGTGCTAAATTAGCACATCTCAAACGGTGCTTTCATTTATTTCAAATAAAACTGGGGAATGGAGAGAAGATAATGTAATTTATAACATTAGACCAAGAAAATTCTAGTACATGTTTGTTATTGGATTTATCATAAAATTTTTGTGAAGGGAGGTGAAAAAAGAAACAAAAATAAATGAACTTAAAAGAAAATAAGGGATTCGAAAGAGGAATTTACCTCTTGAGACTTCCTCCTTTGAGAACATCTTAAAAGGAGAGGATTTGGTATTTTTATGAGACCAAAGCTTTCTGGATGTGGAGGATGAGGTTGGGAAGTTATTTGGACAGAATTTGGAGAAGGCACAAGGCTTGAGAGGACTGAATTGAAGCGGTGAGAGGGGGGTTTTATAGTGGAGGAGAGAGGGGATTTCTAAATATAAAACTCATTAATTTATTATTTCTCCTCAAGACAAATAATAGTGAGTATTCCATGACCAAGAATAGTAATTTTATCATGTGATCCTAAACCAAGTGGGCTTAAATCATCAGAACATCACACATGACTCTATAATTAGTGTATTTATCTTAATTTTGCAATTTATGGTATGTCACTATTCATAAAAAATTCATGTATTTCAGAAAAATCCCAAAAATTCACCCTAATCATTTTTAGATATGTAGAATCCAAAAATTAAGTATATTTTCCAAAACTAATTTTCTAAATATGACTAATTAAATATTTAATTAAATCATTATTTAATTGAAATATACAAACACTTAGAATATTCATCTTCATCTTTAGGGTGTCTAAATTCATTTATACACTCAAGGGTATGGATACCATTCATAAGTGTCATATTACTATTCATAAGGGTAAGTTATTATTAATAAGGGTAGGTTACTATTCATAAGGGTAGGTTACAATTCCCTGAAAAATAAGTTAATTCTATCAGACTCAAAATATCATCTTGAACACAACAATGTATATCAAAATTTTAAAATACAAATCATAGAGCTGGAAAATTTAATTTTAGTGGCTAAGTTATGGATATCTCCCATAAGTAACCATGTTTTTTTCTATAGGGGCTCATTGATTCATGAAATATAGTCTACCTGATATATAGAGTGTATTTAAGAGAAACATACCATAAAATGTTTAGGGTTCTACACTTCATATTCAATGTCCTGCAAGGATTTGGTTTTAATGCTCAATTCATCTCTGTGATCAGAAATCTTTTTAACTCGGTGTCTATATCCATTTTTATTGATGGATCCCCTAAAGGTTACTTTAAATTCACTAAATGTGTCAGTCAAGGTGATATTGTCTCTTCCATCCTTTTCTCAATAGCAGAAAACTATCTTAGTCTTCTGATTAATCATCTGGTGGGCCAAAATAATCTGAAACTCATTCATGTATCTAGAAATGTAAATTCTCTTACTCACCTTTTTTATGATAATGAGATCATTATCTTCCTTCAATGTGGTAAAAGGAACATCCTCATTCTTAAAACTACACTCTCACACTATGAAGATGTTTCTGGCCATACCCTTAGTTAGAAAAAATCATGTATATTCTTTGGGAAAAACATCCCCCAACTGAAAATGTAGCATTATCAACAACCTCAGTCTTAAGAAGGTGTGATTACTTTCACATATCTTGGTGTCCCTATATTTTGGGTTAGGACCAAATCTTATAATTTTTCATCTATTGTTAACTAAGTTCTTAAATAGTTAGCTTTGTGTAAAGGTAAGGCTCTATCCATGGAAGGTTGGGCTTGCCTTATTAAATCAACTATTATCTCTAAAATGGTTTAATCCATGATGGTATATAAATGGCATGTTCGTCTTATTAAAAAAATGAATGTCTCCATTAATAATTTCATCTGGACTGGTAGTACACTTGAATGATAGCTTGTGACTATTCTTTGGTCAACCTGCTGCAAGTCCATTGAGAATGATGGTATTGGTAATAAAAATATAAAACTCTTCAATGAAGACCTTTAGGCTAGACTTACTTGGAACCTTCTTCATTATCCTTCAGATGTTATCACCTTTCTTAAAAAAATATTCCTTACCAAACATAAGATGGGAAACTCTGGTTTCATTAATTCTTCTATTTTTCCTTTCATCAAACACTCCTTCAACAAAATTATGATTAATTCTAGATAGATGTCATCTTATGACTCTTCCGTGAAATTTTGGTTGGACAAATGGGATAACATGCCTTTAATTTCAATGATTTTTTTATTACACTCATAAAAACAACAACTTCACTATCAAAGATATTTTAAATTCTCAACATAATCACCTCCCTAATACTATTCTGAATGTTAATGAAAATTATGCTTTTGCTCACACTAAGTATTTCTTGGTTTTGGAACCATATCACAATGGTATAATCACCTCTAAAAATTTCTATAATCATTAGATTAGTGATTCTAAGATTGGTTATTGATGGCTCAAACATTTTAACAAACCTTGTATTACACCTTTGAGATTAAATCTAATCTGGAGTCTTTCTCACAATAGAGTTCACACCCAAATATTCCTTCAATCCTTCGATATCCAAATTTTATCTAAGTTTAGAATATGCAATCAACGCAAGGAAGATTCCAACCACCTTTTCATTTCTTGTTCTACTACTTATGCTCTTTGGAACTATATTATTAACATTTTTTATTACATGTGGTTGTTTTTTTACTCTGTTAGAACTCAACTAATGAACTGTGTAGAAATGAAAGGCTCTCAAAAAATCAAGAACCTTTTCCTCTATGTAGCTGCTGAACTCCAACATGTTATATGGTATGATCTAAATGATATTATCCATCACAATTTCTCACTCAATCTTAATGAAGGACGGATGAATATCCTTATTTCTATACATGATGATGCTTTATTACAAAAGGTTCATTGCCACAACACCGTGCATGAATTTGGTATCTTGAAGCGGCTACAGATAAATGAAAATTTATGTCAACCACATCACACTCTATAGGTGTTCTTGGAGGGCCCCTCTACCTGGATGGATGAAAATCAATATTGGTGGTGCCTCCAAGGGAAATCCGGGCCCTTCAGGGTGTAGTGCGGTCTTCAGGAATCATCTCGGGTAGATTTTTGGATTTTTAATGGGGAAATGTGGCTATAAAACCTCCATAGAAGATGAGATTCTAGTTTTGATCCATGTCATTGACTTTTACATCCTCTTTGGTTGAATCAATATCTAGATTTAAAGTGACTTTACGGCCATCGTTAAAGCAATTTGGAATGGTGTAACTCATCTTGCTTGGCCGATTACTACTTGTTGGATGGATTGTAACCGATCACTTAGAAATATCAACTATATCACCACACATGTGTATCAAGTTGCCAAAATGGTTACATATGGACAAACAAACATGGTGGGTCAATCAATACATCACCTGGTTTGATGACTTCCTCACCGATCTGATTTTCTTTATTGAAAAAGATTGTAATATGATCTCATACTTTAGAATCTTGTAATCTATTTTTTCTTAATAATTATTCTCTATTCAAACATAAAAAAATAGGATGTGAGGTTGAAAAATTAGTGGGAAAGTGGTGTGGGTTACCCTTTATATAAATTTTATTGTACTTCACTTGCATTATTTGGGGATCATTCATTAGTGAGGATGGGATTGGTTAGTATAATTTTCTAGGTGTTATTTGGTTTTTCTATTTTCTCACGGGTGAATTGGTAAGCTTCTTTCACTTGTTCATGGGGGACTTTGGTTTTTCTATTTATTATACCTGTATGCTCACCCTATGTATGTAAAAAGTGATTATTAGGTGTCCAAGAGGACTAGACAGACCGTGTTGGACATTACTGGCTTCTACCATGGGATAGTTGTTGTGTTACTCCTTTTGATTTTCTTTTAGTTATTTATATTAGAGACTTTAATCTATATCTATTTTATTTATAAACTAATTTTGGGATGGTTTTTTCCACTTTATATTATGTCATGGAGTTTCTTGAGGTTGATTCTTCCAATCTCCCAATCTTGTTTTTGTATAGAGGGTAATGTCTCCCATTTATGAGTTTTTTATATCCTTATTTCTAGTCACCTACCTAGGGCCTACTGGTGGTAGGAATTAGGGGTCATTATCTCTCTCTCTTCATTGTGGTATCATTGGTAGGAGGGGGTCATGATAGAGTAGTATCAGAGGTGATTGTTGAGATATATGATGGAGTTTGGAGTTAGGCATTGTGGGGATTTTATTGGTTGGTGTGTAAATAGTACCAATTGACCTTTGTATGTGACATATTCTAGGAAAAAATGCTACAACATAAGACATCATCACCCCCCCCCACTGTGATCCATTTCATGAACACTAAGCTTATTTAATGACCAAGTGAGGAGGAACCGTTTACCAGGTCGAGACCTAAGAGAGGTACATGCAACATGATGACTTGTGTTCTTTTTTGAATTGGTTAGTTTTGGTTCTAGGAAAGTTGAAATAAGTTATAATGAATTAAAATAATCCTACTAGAATACCATACTATCAGTATTATTAAATTCTTGTTTTCCTTTTAACTATGGATCCTAGACATTGTCTGTATTTTGTTTATCCAGTAATGGTTCAGCATACTGATCTAGTTGATCAATATAGTTTGGATCCATTTGAGGAGGATGATCAATGGCAGAGGATATTTCACACTTTTCAATGGTAGGCTCTATGGAAGTATGAGGGAAGTTTTTATAATGTGTAGATAGAGATATGGTTAGAGGATCTTGGGATTATCTTTCATTTGATTTGGGTCCTAGTGGATTATTGGGTCCCTTTAGTAGTTAGAAATATTTAAGGAGCTACACACCAGTGGTGGATTTTTTTTCTAGTTAAGTGGAATGAGGAATATGTTTCATGGGATGAATTTCAAAAATAGTAATGTGTAGAGTTTCCTTCTTCAACCATGAAGGCTGTAAAGAGGCAGGAGATACTCTCACTTCGTAGGGAAGTATGTCAATGTGGGAGATGGGTTCATATTTAAGGACCTTTTTCATTTTACCTATATATTTTTCTTCATAAGGAGTCTCGTGCAACATTTCTTGAGGAAGCACTCCATCCTCTTATCTAGTATGTTGTCACACATTTTACGTTGCCAACATATCTAGAGGTTTAGAATAAGTAAAAGTTTGTTGAGAAGATGCACTCTCAATGAGGTTTAGTACAAGAGGGTAACCAACATGGTTCCTTGAAGATTATATTTTCAATTCTAGGTATTTGGTTCAAGGACCTTTGAGGTTTTGACCGACATGGAATAGACCACAGTAGCTTCCATTATGGCCTTCTAGGGAAAGTGGTTTCTGTGATTATTCTAGGTATTTTGGACTGGTGTGATTTGTTTTTGGGGTCTGTGTCCATCACTAGAACCAATTCCCAGTGGTTCTTCAAGATTAGTTTAGTGGAGGTGGTCATGTTTAGCACCATCCTCAACAGTAGTTACTAGTATGGCCATTTCAGTAGTCTGGGTTGTAGGGTTACAATATGTTGAGAGTATATGTAGTAGGTAGAGGGAAACCTTAGTATATTCCTCATGTTCAAGGACCTCACCTAGTGTGTGTTCATGGAGGTGGATGTTAGTAGAGAGGTAAAGGAGATGGGCATGGTTAGTTGCACATGGTGGAGAAAATATCACCATAGGGGCTGGAGATCATTTAAGTTATGCTCCCTTTGTATTCCACCATTGTTTGTGCCATGTTTGATTCAAGAGCTTCATAGTCCTTTTTTCACTAGCTTGATTCTATACTCCAGGACTATATTTTTTGAGGATTTTTGTTCCCATGGTGTTTACTATGCCTTTTGGAGTCCAAACCAACTTTTTTAATGCGTTTCGGGGGTGTACACTAATGATGGGGTCACATTAGTCCCACGGGGATATATTATTACTTCATATACAACCATATGATGTCATCCTCATCATTGACCATTTTTATTCTATACATAATGTTATCAACTGATTCAGGGGGAGAGTAGTTTTCTCAGATTTGGATGGAAAGTATATGGTTTTCATTAGTGAGTGGGTTTGTGAGGATGAAAATATACATATGGATCCCCTTCTTTCCATGATGGATGAGTTATTCATGGAATAAGTAGACATTGGGATGATATAGGTTCCTAGTGTTGTTAGGGGTTTTTGGATGTTTTTTTAAATTAGTTTTTGATGCTACACCCTTGATGTGATGTTGATATTTGGATATACCTATAGATATTTGCTTCTCCAATTTCAATATATCCTTATCATATGGTACCCAATGAGTTGTAAGAGTTGGGTATTTAGATAGATGGTCTCACATAGAAAGTTTACATCTGACCTAGGGTGTCCCCATGATGTGATTCATTATTATTCACCAAGAATGAAGATAGTAGTTTGATGTTATACATATACAATCGAAGGTTGAATAAGGTAATAGTCAAGAATCATTACCCTCTTCTGAGGATATATGATCTTTTTTACCAGTTGAGAGGGGAAATTTAGTTTTATAAGGTTGATCTGTAGTTTGGGTATCACTAATTGAATGTGAATAAGGATGATATCTCAAATACTTACTTTAGATGTAGGTATGGGTACTTCATGTTGGGGTTTATGTTATTCTGTTTCACGAACACACTAGCAATGTTCATGGGGCTCATAAACTCAGTGTTTTGTGAATTCCTATACTATTTCATAGTATCGTGACATGGGAGATGGAATTTATTTATTTATGTGTTTGTGCTCTGTTCTATGTTAGTTGTGTTAGTTTTTGGCTTGGGTCATGTGGGGGTTAAAAGGGTTCGTTAGTAGTTATGAAAAGGAGAGGAGGCTTGTGGTTGGAGTGTTTTCTTGGTGGAATAGTTTTAGTTATAATGTGACCCTTGAGAGGTATCTCATGTGATGGTTTTTTGAACATGTCCTTTCATTTCCTTCCTTTTTCTTGGATTCTCAAGTATGATAATTTTCTAAAAGGTTTTTGATGTATTTTTTGTGATTTATAAAACCTTTTGCATTCTATTTTATAAGTCTTGGTGATGTGGGGAGGGTGTTAGGAGTATTTTCCTCTAGTTCTTCTAAGTTCCCTTTTTTTGGTCACTTCTTTGGTCATGTGGTCGGTTGGCATAGTAAGTTTTTTGTTCGTGTGGTAGGAATATTGTTCATGAGATTGTTTATAATGATTATTTGTTTGTTCATGTGGTAGGTAGGTTGGTCATGTGGTCAGATGGCAGGGTCAAACTTTTATTCATTTCTTCAGTATGTGGGTTGTGCGTTCATTTGGCAAATTCAATTGTTTGTTTGGGTGGTATGTAGGTTGGTCATGTAGTCAGTTGGAATGGTATGTTTTTTGTTCATGCAATAGGTAGGTCGGTTGTGTGATCAATTAGTATGGTTAGTTTTTTTTCATGCAGTTGATAAGTTGGTCATTCGTTCAGTTGGCATGGTAAGTTGATTGTTCTCATAGAAATTTGAATCAACTCTATGGATAGATCGACTGCGTCAATTGGCTATGTGGAGATATCATGTAGTTAAATTGGCTATGTGTATGGATCAGTTTCAAGAATTAATTAAGTGGGTCGACCAGTTTAATCAACTACATAGTTGGATTAGCTATATTGTTGGATCAGATAGTTGAATCAGATACATGGATGGATTGACCATGTGAATCTTCTATGTAGATGAATCTGATGTGTGAATCGGTTATTTGAGTGATCAACTATGATGACCAAGGATTTAAATGAGTCATTCCATGTGGAGTTTAATAAGATCCAAAATAATTGGTTAGTTAAATCTTTTGTGATCTAAAATCCTTATCGTTTCATAACTATTAACTCTAAAAAAAGGAAACTTCCTTTCATTCCATCATGTATTCTTTCTCTCAAGAGTGGAGGTACTAAAACCCTTCCCTTAGAGTCTTGGAACCCTATTATAATTGTTTCATGTTTCTTCCTATGGTGATATCATATTGTGCACAAACCTTGTTTTATTTTATGGAATTGAGTGAATATTCTTCCTTCTAGGTAGGGAATCCATTGTTTCTTACTTTTTTTGTGTCATACGGGAGGGTTTTACATTTGTTATCCTTTGGTAATATGGATTCATATAGATTAATAAATATAAACTAATTAGTTAAATTGATTTGATGGGAAGGAAAATTATTCACATGATTTTACAGCTTAGATATTATTTATAATAGTGTGCTTCTATGGGCTAAACTCCCTCCTAAAAATCATATTCATTGGGGGGATTTGTTTGTACAATGTTTTTGTGATTTTTTTGGAACCTTATTATGATTTTTTGTCATCATACTAAAAGATAGAAACAGACTAACCACTTATATATGGTTAAGAATGGTATCCCCTACATTTATTTTCATTCGTAAAAATACCCATAAAATAAAAAATGGAATTGGAAAAAATCCCCTTGTTAAATCTATTAAATGTGTTGTGATGTGTTGTCGTGTTATGTTGCACCGATGTGTGTTTTTGGGGTGGTGATGTGGGTTTGAATGGTGGTGATTTGTGGTTGTGATGTGGTTCTAGGTGATGGTTTGTTTGGCTATTATATTGGAGTGGTTAGGTGGTGGTTTGTTTGGCCATGCTTTTGGGGTGGTGAGGTGATGGATTGTTTGGCCATGCTTGTGAGAGGTGATGTGATAGATAGATGAAGATGATGATCTACTTGTGATGTATGGTTTCATTGTGCTAGATGATCGGGTAGTGATAGAATAACTGGTTAAAAATATTTTAAATGGTATGGGCTAGTTTGGTTATTGGGATAGAAAAAGACCATGAATAAATAAAAATAAATGGGGTTGGATAATGGGACTTGGCTTTTGGATTGTGTTTGTTATGTGGTGTCATGCATTTTTAGTTGATAGTGGATGTGGGGATGTTGTGAATTGATTAGTGATTTTTTGGGAACCCATTAGTAGGGATCATGTGTGTTCAAATATATATATATATATATATATATATATACTTTTAAATTCCTTGCAATTTATATATGCACCCCACCCGCATTGAAAACTATGTACTGACGCCTGTATATTCACATGGGGTGTTTTTTCCAACATCCTAATAATGAGGATGGGTGGTTAGTTACCCGTTAATCCTAGTTCTCACTTTCATTTAGTATATATACATAGTATGTGAGGGTCAGAGGTCTAGTATTGCTCTAGATGATGGTTTGGGTGTCTTTAGGTGAGATGTGATATGACCATACAATGGGGCGGTGGCCTGGGTGTCTTTGGGTGAGATGTGATATGAACATGTTATGGGGATGCTTATGGCGGGGGCCATTTATGGTAGGAGGAGGGCATGAGTTTTATATTCTTCTTGATCATGATACCTTACTACTCTGGTTATATTAGTGTTTGTGATGTGATGTGACCATATGGTGTGGTAGTGGTATATGTTATACAGAAATGATGGGACCGTCAGGATGTATGATGTTGGGGTGTGAGAGTAGAAAATCAGTGTGAAAGTGGTGTGGGGTACCCTTTATTTATATGATTCATATTATGTTACTATACTTGGATTATTTCATTTAATGAACATGCATTGGTGAGGATGATCTTGGTTAGTATACCTATTTAGTTGTTTTTTGTTTTGCTATTTTCTCACAAGGTACCTTACTATTCTACTTTCACATGTGCACGAGGGACTTTGGTTTTCGTTATGAGTAAACTTGTATACTCACACTACATATATAAAACTAATTTCTAGGTTTCTAGGATGACTACAAAAACTGTGATATACATTATTTTCATAAACCTTGGGATATTTACTATGTCATTGCTTTATCTTTTCTTTTAGGTATTTACTTTATATATTTTTATCTGTATCCATTTTATTTATACATACATTATGGGATGGTTTTGGTTTCAATTTATATTATTTCATGGAGTTTATTTTGGTTGATCCATCTTATCTCATGGTCTTTTTTTATATAGAGGTTAATTCCTCCCATTTATGTGATTTTTATATCCTCAATGCTAGTCCCCAACCCATGGCCTACTAGAGGTGGGACTCTGGGGTCATCATCTCTCTCCCCTCATTATAGTATCTTTGGTGGGAGTAGTTTGTGAAAATATATTTAAAAATATTTACACATAAGATATATTTTTAAATATATAAACTATATTTAAATAACAAATAATAATCCATTTTATTTAAAATAAATATCTACAAATATTTATATACGTATAAAAAATCATATATAATGTTTATATATAAATATGCGTGTTTATCTATATTAAGAAACACATATACATTTGTGTGTGTATTTTAATATATGTAAATAAAGGTTAATATATATATATATATATATGTAAATAAATATATACACACAGACACACACACAAATATATATATATATATGAATAAATAGAATTTATAAATATATTTAAAAACAATTATATGAATATATGAATACATTTATTTATAAAAAAAATTTCTAAATATATATATATATATATATATATAAAGTGATATATCATAAAATATAGAAGAAACTGACATGGAGAAGTCGTAAGGGCACACGAGTGGGTGGGTAAAGGTATGAGGTTCAAATCTAGGTACATGTGTGTGTAGGTGGATGAGCAATGGGATGGGGTGAGTGCTGATAAAGGTAGGGTTGGGAGGGTGGGTGGTTGAGTGTTATTAAATCCTTGGTGGGAATTTCAAGTGAGTAGGGGAGGGATGGGGGTGAGAATGTAGATAAAGTTGGAGTGGTGGGTGGTAATCATTGGAAAAATAAAATTTTGTGCTAATGAACTCTAGTTTTTATCAGCGCTATTTTTAGTGGTGATAAAGGGTGAATTTATCAACACTAAAAAAACACTGATAAAACTGGTAATGATACAGACTTCCTTTATCAACACTAAAAAAGCATTGATAAATATGATCTCTATCAACACATTTTTTAGAACTGATAAAGAATATATTTATCAATATTTTTTAACGATGATAAATGGTGTTGGATTTTAAACTCACGTGCAACATCAACATTTTTTTAGTATTAATAAAAGTCATTTCTAGAACTTATAAAGACCCGATTTTCAGTAGTGGGACTAGGATCTAATGTATCATAGAAAGATTTTTTCCTTTTAAATTTTGTCAAAAATATATTTTATTGTGTGTTTTAAATATTTTTTACGTTAGAAACACCAAGAACATATTTAATAAAGTGTTTAAAACAATCAATAGTTCATGTTGGGATTCATTAAATATTTATTTAGAAATGAAAAAATCATTAATTTACAATTTTATCTTTTAATAATATTGACATCACCATAACCATAACTAGAATTAATATTTATTGTAATTTAAATACCCAATCATGTTCAATAAAAGACTTTAATTATCCAAGGATTTAGTGGCACTATCTAGACTCAAGATAAATATATCCCTTAAATTCACACTAGACTCATGGAATCACTAATTTTATCTTTCAAATATTTGAAATTAATAAAAAATTAATTTAAAAGATCTATTCATTCATAAAATCATTCTTTATTGGACTACTTAATAAACTTAATTTTTACAGTATAAGGCATTTTTAGATAAAATAACGATTTCTTTAAACTAAAGTGAATAAAATAAAGAAAATAATTAAAATAAAGTAATCTATTTCTAGGGTTTGTCTTTTTCTTTAAATAAGCTTAAATCACTAGATTTTTTTTAAATAAAAAAATTATAACCAACCACATGTCCCAAGAAATCAGTTATTTTACTCTTCCTTAATTTAGATGGTGATATTTTATTATTTTTTATATTTATTATTATTATTATTATTATTATTATTCCTTAGTTGGCCTTTTATTATTTGTTTATTAATTAATTTATTATTATTTTTATCTTTTTTTGATCAGGATAATTGGTATTATTAATGTCTTAGTCTACACTTTGATCATCATCCTTATCGACCAAGCTCTACTCTTTCTTGGACATGTAGCCATGAACACTCTACAACTCAATTCCATAAAGCTCATTCAAACCACTGCAATGACTTTTTAAATCATAAAATATTAACTCTGTCAGTTGAATTTTCTCCAATTGATGGTTCCTCCACCCAATTTTTCAAAGGGGGAGGATAAGTTGTTTATTTGTGGCTAGCTCCACCAAACCCACCCACCATTGAGAGTAGAGAAATGAAGGATGTGCTGGGTATGGCTGGCAGAATCCTAAAAGGAAAGAGGTTCCATTGATTTTATCATCTCAATCACTAATGGTTCTTTATTTATATGTGAATTATTTTTTTCTCCCCCATATTCAAGAGAGATAATTCTCAAGGATATTCTCCTTGTAATTATGAGGGAGTGTGTACCCACATTTACACATTGTGAGATCCTTCTATTTACTCATGATTTTTTACCCCATTCATTTTAAGGGTTTTCCACATTACATCTAGTGTCATTTATTTATTCATTTTTTACACTTTATGTTCTCTCGTTGTTATCATTTCATCAGTGGGACAATCATTTACAGTTCCCATAAGTGGTATCAAAGGAAAGGTTTTGGCCTGATTCTGTTTAATTTTTTGGGTATTAATAATTCTCAACAGTGTGAGTTTGCTTTCTGATTTCAAATTTGGTTGATCTTTCACATCATAAAAATTTATTGAGATTATTAAATATATCAATGTGAAATAGTGGAGTTTCTATACTGACGATGTGTCAAAATAGTGGTGAAACTCAAGCTCAAAAAATTCAATAGGAATAACTTTCCACTGTAGAAAATTAATATGGAGGCAGTACTATAGAAGGATAATTTCCAACTTAAAATTGGAGAAAACCCATCTTTTGTGACATAAGAGAAATAGAATGACATAGAAAATAATGCAATTACTAACATCCATTTTTCTTTTGAAGATAGGAACCTATCAAGAATTGTAGATAAAATTATGGTGATGGAAATATGGGATACATTGACAATCAATATGAACCCAATTCACTGCACAAAAAAACCAAAGATAAAATTGTACACTCTTTGAATGGAGGATTCATCATCGGCGACCAACTACATCAACACCCTGAATAAATTTTTTTTTATATCACAGTTTTGGGGTAAAAAATTATGGATACTGAACTTGTGGAGTATATCCTTGAGATGTTATGTAATATAATTACAAATTTATCTTTACCATTTTATGATCATTGTATTTTGTGACAGAAACATGGGTTAAAGTTTGGGTTGTCAATAACGAGATGCAAAGAGATCTTAGAGTTGATTCATTCCATCATTTGGAAAGAACAAATTAGATCCCTAGGAGGTGTAAGGAAATTTGTATCCTTAATTTATGATCATTCTAGGAGGTTTTGTGTGTACCCAATAAATAGGAAATAAACAACAAATAAAATTTTATCTTTTAATAATATTGACATCACCATAACCATAACTAGAATTAAGATTTTTTGTAATATGAATACCCAAGCATGTTCAATAAAAGGCTTTAATTATTCAAGGAATTAGTGGCAGTATCTAGACTCAATATAAATATATCCATTAAATTCGCACTAGACCCATGGAATCACTAATTTTATCTTTTCAATATTTGAAATGAATAAAACATTCATTTAAAAGATCTATTCATTCATAAAATCATTCTTTAGTGGACTACTTAATAAACTTAATTTTTACCATATAAGGCATTTTTAGATAAAATAAATATTTATTTAAACTAAAGAGAATAAAATTTAGAAAATAATTAAAACAAATTAATCTATTTCTAGGGTTTGTCTTTTTCTATAAGTAAGCTTAAATCACTAGAATTGTTTTTAAATAAATTAATTCTAATCAGCCTCATGTCCCAACAAATCAGTTATTTTACTATTCCTTATTTGAGTTGGTGATATTTTATTATTTTTTATATTTATTATTATTATTATTATTATTATTATTCCTTAGTTGGCCTTTTTTTATTTGTTTATTAATTAATTTATTATTATTTTTACCTTTTTTTGATCAGGATAATTTGTATTATTAATGTCTTATTCTACACTTTGGTCATCATGTTTATCAACCATGCCCCACTATTTCTTGGACATGTAGCCATGAACACTCTACAACTCACCTCCATAAAGCTCATTCAAACCACTGCAATGACTTTTTAAATCATAAAATATTAACTCTGTCGGTAATATTTTCTCCAATTGATGGTTCCTCCACCTACTATTTCAAAGGGGGGAGGCTAGGTTGTTTATTGGTGGCTAGCTCCACCAAACCCACCCACCATTGAGAGTAGAGAAACGAAAGTGGCACTGGTTAGGGCTGGGAGAAACCTAAAAGGAAAGAGGTTCCATTGATTTTATCATCTAAATCAATGAGGGTTCTTTATTTATTTGTGAATTATTTTGTTCTCCCCCATATTCAAGAGAGATCATTCTCAAGGATATTCTCCTTGTAATTATGAGGGAGTGTGCACCCACATTTACACATTGTGATATCCTTCTATTTACTCCGAATTTTTTACCCCATTCATTTTGAGGGTTTTCCACATTAAATCTAGTGTCATTTATTTCTTCATTTTTTACACTTTATGTTCTCTCAATGTTATCATTTCATTAGTGGGATAATCATTTACGGTTCCTATAAGTGGTATCAAAGGAATGTTTTTGGCGTAATGTTGTTTAATTTTTTGGGTATTAATAATTCTCAATAATATGATTTTGTTTTCTGAATTCAAATTTGGTTGATCTTTCACATCATAAAATATTATTGAGATTATTAATTATATCAATGTAAAATAGTGGAGTTTCTAGACTGACGGTGTGTCAAAATAGTGGTAAAACTCAAGCTCAAAAAATTCAATAGGAATAATTTTCCACTGTAGAAAATTAATAAGGAAGTAGTACTACAGAAGGATAATTTCCCACTGAAAATTGGAGAAAAACCATCTTGTGTGACATAAGAGAAATAAAATGACATAGAAAATAATACAATTACTAACATCCATTTTTCTTTTGAAGATAGGAACCTATCAAGAATTTTAGATAAAATTATGGCGATGGAAATATGGGATACATTGATAAATTAATATGATCCCAATTCACTGCACACAAAAAACCAAATATAAAATTGTACACTCTTTGAATGGAGGATTCATCATCGGCGACCAACTACATCAACACCCTCAATAAAAAATTTTCTTATATCATAGTTTTGGGATAAAAAATTATGGATACTGAACATGTGGAGTATATCATTAAGAAGTTATGTATTATATGTACATACTTATCTTTACCATTTTATGATAATTTTATTTTGTGACAGAAACATGGGTTAACGATTAGGTCGTCAATAGCGAGATGCGAAGAGATCTTAGAGTTGATTCATTCCAACATTTGGAAAGCACCAATTAAATCCCTGGGAGGAGTAAGATAATTTGTATCCTTAATTTATGATCATTCTATGAGGTTTTGGGTGTACCCAATAAACAAGAAATAAAATGTTTTTGAAGTCTTCCTAACATTCAAAGAGTGGAATGAACTTGAATCTTGAAAGAAGTCCAAATGATTAAGGACTGACAATGGTAGAGAATATACAAGTGATGTTTTTGATACTTTTTGTAAATGATAAGGCATCAAGAGATAGTTCATGGTATCATACACTCCTCAATATAATGATGTTTTAGAGTGGATAAAAAATATTTTGGATAGAATAAGAAAGATGTTAAATATTGTAATAATTTCCAAAACATTCTACGTAGAAGCAATGAATACCATTTGTTATGTGATCATTTGATTGCCTTAAATGGATATTCATCTGAATAAATTTAAGGACATATGGAATGGAAACCCCATTAACTATTCTTAGTTATATACTTTTATAATTCCTATATAGGATTTTTAATGACCACAAAATACCAAAATTGGATTCAATATCTATAAAATAAATCTTCTTGGGGTATGTTGATGGTGTGAGGGGTACCATTTGTGGGACCCCATTTACCAAAAAATTATCATCAAAAAAGATGTCATTTTTTGAGAATACAAGGCGGAAATGATAATTAATGGATAAATGGGGAAAGATAATATAGAAACTTCAATAGTCAAAGTAGAGGATAAATCCAATGAAGAACAATTTTTCTATAAAGAATTATCAAATCTTGAAGATCACGTACTGGTTGAATCGGTACCACAAAGGTCAACTTAGGAGAAAATAAAACCAATATACACTCATATTTTTTGATTGAGAGAAATATTTCATACTACTTATTGATGAAGGATGGATATCCATCTTTTTTTGTAGAGGTGACCGAGATTCCAAATGTATCCTCATGGATGGAGGCGATGCGGGAAGAACATGAATCCATGAACAAGAAAAAGACTTGAGATCATGTTAAATTATCTCATGGAAGGAAGGATATCATAAAAATGGGTTTTTAAGATAAATTTGGATGGAATAGACTATACGGAAATATATTGTGCAAGAATGGCGATCATAGGATATGATCAGAAGGAAGGTATTGATTTTAATGAAATATTTTCTTCTGTTGTCACACCGATGACTATTTGGATTGTTATAGAGATTTTTACTATATACAGTTTACATCTAGAGTAGTAGGATGTGAATAATTTTTTCCCCATGGTGATCACAATAAAGAGATCTATACGCCTCAACATGAATGTTTTTGAAAATACGTCAAGGAGAACATGGTTTTCAAGTTGAAAAATATATGTATGGCCTAATGCAGGTACTGAGGTGTTAGTATAAGATACATGATTCATATATCCTAAGTTCATGATATAGAATACTTCATTAAGATCCTTGTGCATATTTCAAGGGTTCTAATGGAAATTATTTCATCATTATTATATTGTATGTGGATGAAATTTTGATTCCAGTCCCCATAAATGATTAGATCCAAGTGATGAAGGAAGAGTTTTCCAGAGAGTTTGATGTGAAGGAATTAGGACTAGAAAACAATATTCTTGTGATGCAAGTTTATTAAGATATAAATAATGGGAATATTTTTCTATCACATAAAAAATTACATATGGAATGATTTGAAATTCATCAAAATTCAAGACTATAAGCCAATATCTACCCCACATTCTGTTAATTTCATGTTATCCTCTATGATGAGTCATAAAAGTAAAGTAGAGATGATGGAGAGGTATCAAGTACCATATTCATCAGTAGTGGGATGTTTAATGGTTTATATGTTTTATAATAGACCAGACATTTCACATGTAGTTGGAGTAGTTACTCGGTACATGGAGAAACCAGTATGGGAGCATTGGTGTGCAGTAATGGTGATTCTGAGATACACTAAGGAATCCTTATATGTGGCATTATGTTATGTAGGATCATATTTAACTATGAAAGTCTATCTTGATTCATATTTTGTTGGTGATTCTGTCCAGATGAAATCCATTATTGGATATCTGTTTACTCTTGTAAGAGGACCAATGATATGGATTTCAATGTTACAGTTAGCTGTGTGTTTATCTTTGATGGAGGTAGGGTACATGGAAGCAACAAGGTTATACAAAGTGTTGATTTTGATGAGAAGGTTGTTGGAGGATCTCGAGCATCGAAATGGTCAAATTCCATTATTTTTCTATATTCAGAGCACCTTTCTCATTGTAATGAATCTATATTTTTATTTCATGAAAAAGAATATTGAGGTATAGTATCACTTTTTTCAAGATGTGGTGGAGGAAGGAAGTGTGGACATGTAGAAAATTCACATTAAATAAATTCTGGTATATTTCATAATAAAGGAAATAGACTCTGATAAGTTCAGATAGTGTATATCCTTGAGTAGGATTGTAAATACATGATCATCATGTTTAGAAAATAGAAAGGATGTGTGGATATGTGACTGATTCTCAAGAAAATATCCTATTGAGAGTTGTGTCATAAGTATTTTCTCAAATGGATTGTGTTTCCCCCTACTTTGTTAAAAGGGGAAGGATGGGTATGTGTTTGGTGGTCACACAACCAAACCCACCAACCATTGATAGTAGAAGAAGAGGTGATGGACAGGTCTAACATAATCCAATAAAAGAAAAGAGGTTCTATTAATTTTATCATCTCTATCACCAATGGTTATTCATTTTTATATTCATTATTTGTGAGGTAGTTTCCATGCATATTCAATAGATACTGTTTTAGGGATATTCTCTGAGTAATTTTGATGAATGTGTTCCCAAATTTACCTATAGTAAGATACTTCAATTTTTTCATGGTTTTTTACCCCATTTATTTTGGAGGGTTTTCCACATTACATCTGGTGTCATTTTTATCCTCATTTTTATCCTTTATTTTATCTTTCTATTATTACTGCACTAGTGAGGTAATTATTTTTGATCCCAACAAACTCATTATTTTTAGTGAACACCTCATGTAAATCCATCTATGATATCCATATCAGTGTTAATAAAATCCATGCCTTATGTTCTTCAAACCACAATCATACACAAGAAACAAAGATCATGTTTATACTCAATTTATCTTCATATAATAGATCAATCCATTTCCTGCATGAAAATTTGATCTTTATAGAACAAATTTGGACATTATCAAATATTGATCAGTATTATACTAAAATTAGTTCAACTCATGTGACTTAGATGACATTGAACTAATGGGGTTCATCCAACACTATTTTTTTTATTTTTGAAGATAAATATTGTTTCTAAATGAAATTCCATCCAATATGTTTTTGAACACCTTTGAGTTTTTTTGAAGATATTATTAAATATTTTTTGAACGTATATAGATGAACATGACTGATTCTATGGGACTTTAAAAAGTGGTGTGCAATTCTAATTCATGGTGTATAAAAACAGGAGGAAGAGACCCAATGAGAGTAGCAAAAAATAGCAGGAAGAGACATGGGTAGAAATGTGGGGGTGGAGATTTTGGAAACAGTGTGGTGTATACATTCGAAATAGTATTTCATGTAGACATATGGTCGATGATAGTTTTGGAGCAAGGTAAGTAGAGATAAGAAATAATAGGGTTGTGCAGTGGTTTATTTGAGGTGTTTCAATGATGACACGTGTGTGGTTTTGACGTTTTAAGGATGAAATCTTATTATGAGATGATTATCAGAGAGGTGATAGAGTTGTATTAGGGTGTGTATTTTCACCCAAGGTTTCTATGCTATATTTTCAATTAAATTTTTATGCTTATACTTAGATTCCATGTACTCTCTGATTATTAGTGTATTTTCTCAGAGTTTCCCAGTTCCTTTTTAATCCGCTTCATTTAAGGTTTTTTCACGTTAAATTTACGCATCTTCATTTATTTTCTACTTTTATTTATACAAACTTTTTATATTGTAAATTTTCTCAATTTATTTTTCACAAATGAGTTTTTATCCTTGGGTCAATCCCCTTATGACCTCTCAACTGATATCAAATGGATTTATTTGTGTTTATTTATAATTAGATATTATTGATTCACTCCATGGGATTTCCACCCACATTAAACTATTCAATAAGAAAAATGATTTCACACTATGGTAGAAACGAGTAAAAAATATTTTGTTCCATGAGAAGGCAGTGAAGGAACTGATGAAAAAATTAGAGAAGCCTGAGATGATGAGTAATGGTGATAGGAAGGATTTGAGAGAGTTAAAGAGAAGCATGGCTAAGATGTATTTGGATGATAATAATTTTTGGTAAGTGAGGAATATGGAATATCTGAAGGTGATCTAGGTGAATCGTGAAATAAGGTATAAATCACAAGTATTTTATATCTCAAAAATGATTATATCATTTTTGAATACCATATAATGGATATTTAGGTAACCATTTAGACAAATTCACCAAAATGTTTATGGAGATGTATTCGGTGGCAGTCAAGATTGATGATAAAGGTAAAAGAGTAGCTATTAAAATTGAATAAGAAGACAAATATTTTCTTCTCTTGCATTTGATGCCTGATTAGTATGATAATTGTTTCACCACATTGTTGTTCGGAGAATAGAAACTAAATTTGTATGATTTGATTTTATCATTGTTGATGAATGGGACTCAAAGAAAGGACAATGGTGGAGAATATTTAGGTAGTAGTGGTATTTTGGCTTTGTAAAATGGACATAGTAATAAGAGAGGTCAATCAAAGACAAGAAAAAAGGTCAAGTGATTCTTTTGTGATAGGTATGGTCATTTGTTGGGAAAGTTTTATGCATTGGAAAAGATTAAGGAGGAAAATAAGGCACATGTCAATAATTCCTAGGATACTAGTGTAAGTCTTATTCAAGGTGACGTGATTTACTTTCAATTGGTGTGGATTGTCGTAGTTTAGATCAGTACACTGAATGGATAGTTGAGTCAATAGCATCATTCCGTATTTCACCAAATTGGGAACTATTTTCTTTATAAAAATTACCTGAATTTGGTTTATTGAAGATGGGAAAAGATTCTATTCGTCTCATTAGTGATGGTGATATATTTATCACTACAAATGCAGGTTCCATGCTGATGTTGAAGGATGTGAGACATGTAACACCTCAATCCTAGTATCCTAGAGCTGGTATCTTACATTATTAGATTGGAATAGATACAAGTGTCTAATCCCAAAGGAAAGATTGGTTTAGCAGTCTTGGAAAATAGATTACATACATGATCCTTACATTACAATTAAAAAACATAAAATACAACATAGATAATCCTTTGAGATCATAATTAATCTCACATAATGACCCTATATTTTAGTCATAACACACATATTGGAATCCTGGGAAAATAAAACATAAGAAAGGGGTGAGATTAGATTCTTATTAAGGGTAAGAATACAGTGGAAGATATTATGAGTAAATAAGAATAAACCATAAGAAATGGTGTATAATTGAAACATGAGCCACATAAAAATAATCTTGAGCATAATATGGTAATAATAAATCAAATGATGTCATATAAACAATCATGTAGATATAATACTAGTTGAATAATCACATGTAATATCAATAACTAATCCCATAATGAGGGAATTCATAATGTAAGACATCATAAACATACCATCAAATCTTTATCCAAGACACCATACATAAACAGGTAACAATGCCAACTAGTTTTTTCTCATGAGACCTACTGATGCATCGAGGGGCTATAGAGGGCTCCACCCATCACTTACTGTGGGCCCCTCCCGTCACTTACTAAGTCTAATGCATTCCACATATGAAAAGGGTAAAACATAACAAACATAAACATTCATATTAAAACTATCATAATAAATTTTAATAAATTAACTAAAAACCATGAATGGTATAAAAATAACACATCCATAATCAGAAAGATAATAAACCCTTCAATAAAATATGGTAGATTGTATCATAATAAATTAACCTCAATTAAGCATAAAGTCAGACAAAATATATTGAAATATATGAAGATAATCTAATAAAATCTTTAAAAAATTAGAGAGAAATACCTCTTTTAATATAAAATTATTTTAAATAGATTGTATAATTCTAAAATAAAACATTTTTAGTGGAAATAATGTTTTAAGATTGCAATGGAAGTTTCACTTATGCCAAATAATTTAAAAAAGAACATTCTTTTTGTATTATGTCAAAAAGGTAATATAGTACCGCATTTGGAAAATGATAAAAATATTCCTTTTAAACATGGATATGGATGTTAAATATGTCCCAATAAATACTTACACATAAACAATCTCAGATAATAATGAGATTGCGACGTTAACCCTTAACTTGTACTTTCTGTTAGTTGATGGTGTGTTAACCTCCTATATAATGGTTGAATCATGTTATTAAGTTATTCCAAAACTATATCCATATTTATGATATCATATATGATCCTCTTACATTGTTTTGTAAATAATATTTGATTATTACCATTATTTCAGGTGTTAACTGGTTTATTTTATTATGTTTTTTTTCATGTTAGTCATTTTTCTTATGAATATGATATGTTTTATTTATATGTAGAAATATTTTAAGTTCAAAAATATAATTTTCACTCATCATATATAATTTTTATAATTATTCTATAATGGTTAATGTGGAGAATGAATCTCATCGCATCGTGGATACAGTAAGTTGTACGTACACCTGAGCGGCAGTATCATTCCCTTAAAGGTAAATTGGTAAGTAATTGGATGGTATAATAATTATAAAGAATCAATATCATGTAATTATTATTATTTTTTCCACTATATTCATCATTATACCCATCAAAAAAAAGTAGTGATGAAAAAAAATTACACCAAAGTGTGGAGGCGGTAAGTCAAATATACACACGCATGGTGATTTTTTTCATAAGATGGATAGAAGGAGGAATGTGGTTCTCCTATAATCATAATAACATATCATAACATAAATTATAATAAATTTATTCCATTATTATGGAAAAATAGGAATAAGAGCTAAAATAATATGTGAACATAAATGAATTGGAAAAACAATTACTACTTCTTCGGGGGACTTCCTTTGGATATCCTCTTAGAGACACTGGGTTTGTTTTTTTAGAAGATCAGTATATACATAACTTAAATAATAATGTTGGGAGGAGAAATGGATATGATTTGGTCGATTCATAAGGCTAAATGGGGTTTAAGGAATTGAGAGAGGAGGATTCTTTTTATAAAAGAGGGGAGGGTCACTCTTGGAATCTTTTAAAATATTAAATTAATATAAATTGATTTTAGATTTCAAATAGCTCTAAAATGAGTTATTTATAATCTAAGATAAGTATGGGAAGAAATAATCTCACTCAATGATTTTTATATATGTTTAGATCACAATATTAGTCTTTCTTATGGTATTTAATGTAACGCCCTGACTCCAGTTACCCAGAGTCGGTGCATTATAACATAACATTGGCATGATCACAAGAAAGATCAAATCTCGAAAGACTGATTGGTTTAGTAGCCTTGGAAACACTAGATATATTCATAAAGTTTTACATTACATCATAAAGTGAAAAAAAACTACCACAACAACATAGTCACCTTATCCCACACTCATAACCCCACATACTATCCCTGCAGGTCATTCATAAATTACTTCATCACATCCTGGGAAAAATAAAACATAGAAAAGGGGTGAGCTCAAATGCCCAGTAAGGATAACAATATAGCGGAAAATTTCATAAATATGAATAAACATTTAAGGAAATGTATAACTAAAACAAAATCCTTTTAAACTTGAACTTCAACATTGTATAAAAAAAATAAAATGAAATAATTCCATTTACTTATTCACATGGATATTCTACTAATCGAATAATCACATGAAATATCAATAACCACTTTCATAATTATGGAATGCATAATTCCAGACTATCATAACCATATAGCCAAGGCCTCGTGCCAAGACTACAAATAATATTTTGTCAAGGCCTTGTGACAAGACACTAGTTTGTCTCATGAGACCTACCGATGCATCGAGGAGCTATAGCGGGCTCCACCCATCAAATATTAAGTCCAATGCATTCCCATATGAAAAGGTCTAAACATAACATAAACATTATTATTAATACTAGCATACTAAATTTCAATACTTTCCCCATAAACCATGAATGGTATAAAAATAACACATCCACAGTCAAAAATATCACAAAACCTTCAATACAATATAGAAGTTTTTTATCAACTTCAAATAATCATAAAATCCATCAAAGGATGTCGACATAGATGAAATCAATACTATTTGAGAAGAATATCTATTTTTATTAAATCATTTAAAAGTAACACATTTATAAAGCAAGTAATTTAAAAGAGATTTTTGAATCAAAGTGTCTCATACCACTTTGAATCTTTTTAAAAGGAATTAAAATTTTAAAAACATTCATGTCCATATAAATAAATCCTTAAAAAAACCATTTTGAATACATGGACATTAATTAAAATGATTTTGAAAGATAAATCTTTAAAACATTTAAAATTCTGATTTTGAAAAAGAGTACTTTTAAGAAACTCTTAAAATATTCATTCTGAAATCATTTAAAAGTCACATAATTATAAAATAAAACATTTACTTTGAAAATATCCTTATAAGCTTGTAAGGGAAGCTTTGGAGATTTTATAACGGCGGTAAATAGCCGCACCCGCTGTATAAGTTAAAAAAACATTCTTACCTTAAATTTGTCGAAAGGTAAAAAGTGCCTTGTTGGAAAAATGACGGAAAGATTCCATTAAAAACACATATGGGAATAAATGACTTTAACTCATATTATTTTTCAATAGTAAAAATGTTTTGAAATACATTTCGAAGAAACATGGATGTGGATGATAAAGAAAACCCAGTATATTATTACGTATAAACAACCTTGGATAATGAAGAGATTGCGAAATAAACTCTTACCTTGTAATTTTCCTTGGTTGGGGGTAGGTTAACCTCCTGTATAATGGTGAAATAATTGTTATTAAATTATACAAGAGTCATATACATTCATATGATATCATATATGATCTTTTAATATTGCTTTGTTATTAATATCTTAGAATTATCGTTGTTTCGGGTGTTAACTTACTCGTTTTCTTTTATATGTTTTGTTACGTCAGCCGTGGTTGTCATGGATAGGTTGTATCTTATTTATATCCAGAATGATATCAAGTCCTTAAACATTATTTTTAAATCATCAAATGATAATTATACTTGAATGGATATGATAGATAATGAATCTCATCGCATTCATGGAGACGGTAGTACGTACATACGCACGAGCGACAATATCATTCTTTTGATATTAAAATAATATATAAATGGATGGAATATCATATATAAAGAATCATTAACATGTTATATTTATTATTTACATGAGTTACACACCATTATTATACCCATCCAAATAATAATATATTGAATAACAATTACACCATGACGTGGAGACGGTAAGTCGTACGTACGCACGTATGGTGACATGTTATTCAAGGGGTGGATAGAATACTGAATATGGTTGTACCATATTTATAATAACATCACAGTATATATATGATACTGGATTTATTATTTTAGAATGGTAATAACAAAGGAAGAAGCAGTGGAAGAATAAAGGAACTTGGAAAAGGGTGGTGAAATCATTACCTCTTCTTCGGGTTCTTCCTTCTGATTTGATAAAAAGGTCTCCTTAGGCTGGCTTTCTTATCAAACTAAGGCCTCTAGGTTGTAGTGAGGGAAGTTGGGAGAGTATTTGGGCAGATTTTGGCCGATCCAAAAATCTTTTATGGTGTGAATAAATGAGAAGGTGGAGTGCCCTTTTATAAGAGGGGTGAGGGGCACCTTTGGAAAAGCTAGAAATATTAATTTATAATAAATTCATATTCGGTTTCTAATGGCTCCAAAGTTGAATATTTAAATTTTCAGGTGGGGATAGGCCGAAAAACATTCAACCAATAGAAGTTAGACAGGTTTGGGTTACTATATTAATCTTATCTTTAATTATTAACTCTTAGTTAATTAGTTTGACATTTACAATGTCACTTTGTATTTTTATATTATGTAGTTAATAAACTTACTATATATATCCAAGAGACCCCCAAGTGGTCCATTATGATACCACTATCATGATATAATTTTCTTGTCCGAACCTTAGTTTTTTAGGAATTTAATACCAATTAATAATATAATATTTGTTTTAAAAACTCTTTTATGTCAATTTTGACACTATTCAATAGTTGATTTTTGTGAAACTCATAACAGAATTAATAATTCGGAAAAAGTTAATTAAATCAATAATAATATGTCATATTATCCTAGAAAATAATTTTAATTCAATAAAAGTCTCAAATTATATTTATTCGGGTATTTATAATATCAATTATTTTAATTTTTCACTATTATGGTAATTACTGCATCACCATTGTGTCATATATAAACTAAATTATTTAAATTCTAAAAATTATAAATAAAATATAATTATGTAAGAAATCTTTTTATATTTCTAATTAATATTTATAGTCGAAAATCCGACATATATAACCCTATGTAAAAATTGTTTTTCAAAAAGATATTTGCTTGTGTCATTTTTGTATTCATTTTAACTTAATTAAAATAAACTGTCCCTATCACCTACAAGTGGCTCCATGGGGTCCCAAAATCAAACCAAAGATTCCCATGGTCAGAAATGTATCAACCAATAAGGTTAGGACACGTTTTAGGGTAATGTTTTATTATTATAATATTATTTTTTAACCCTTATTTACCGGATTTATCCTTAACCATGGTAAATAAAATATCTACCGCAATAATTATTCAAAATGCCTAAAAATAAAAGTTACCTATTTACACAATTTGAACATCCTGATTCCAAATATGGAATCCATTTTTCTAAATTCAAGACACATAAGTGGCAGAAATTAATTTAAAATTAATTCCCGCTGTCAAACCAAAAAGCGTATTTTTAAGATATAATAACTATCAAAAGATTGATACTTGTTTATGTTCGGTTTAATTGTGAAATTATGTCCAATTACCAACATTATATTAAATGGTAAAATTATATTCTAAATATACTTTAAATCCACTAAAATTCATAATTTATCAATATAAATTATTTCGATTAAAAAAGTTGTTTTTAATTAAAATTTAGTAATTTTCACTATTCATCAAAATATTAAATTTATCCGAAAAGTTCCAAAATTTCACCCTAGGCTGAATTCGATATTCCGAATCCAAAAATAAAGTCCATATTGAAATATAAAATATATATAATTTCAAAAATTAGGTATTACTATTCATAACTGCTAGTTTGATTGGTTGTGGTGTGTGTTAGAACTCGAAGTTGCGTACAACACCCGCTACTGTATTATTCAAAGGAAAGCGTACCGTGGAAGCTTGGGATGTTTCATTTTAAATTTTTGATGTCCCCATTTAGTCATAAAGTTTAAAATATTGTATTTAAAAAGGGTTCACTATTAAGAGTTGTTAAAAGTGTAATACTGAAAATGAATTTGTTCTTACATTATGTTTAATAAACTCATAATATGGATTCTAAAATTATAAGGATTATATAAATTTTAAAATTTATTTAATATTATTCCTAACCTTTTTGAACAGCTAGTTTGTTATGTCATGGTGCGCTTGAACTTAGTGTTGCGTGTAGTGAAAGTTATTGAATTATTTTGAAGAAATAACACACTATGAAATCTTGCGGTGTTACATTCTCCCCTCCTTCAATAAATTGCGTCCTCGCAATTTGAAATTGTTCTTTGAAAATAAAATGTTGAAAATAGAAAATATCTTTGTGGGAAAACCCAAATCGTAAATTGGGTTACTAAAATTTAGTTTTAATATGAGGAAAATAGAAATGAAAGGGTCCCCACCAAATTATGATCTCAATTAGGAGAACATTGGTGGAAATTAGAGACATATAATTGGAGGAAAAATATAAATATTTATAGGTAGTGATTGAGGTCATCAATCACAAACAAGTGTAAAATTGAGGGCCTTAATTTCATCAATCTATGATGATTTAAAATACCATCGGTTCACCAAAACATATGGTATTAGGATAACACATTTTTTTTGTTTTAAGATCCCTTCACTAAAGAATAAGAATTAATTTCTTCATTGAATAAGAGAAGAAGATAAATATATACTTGACAAGTAGAGTCTCAACCTTTAACTAAGTTCTACCACAAACTCATCTTTCACTATAAAAGATAATAGAACATAAAAATAATATTCTATTTATCCTATTCGTCTAGGTTTAAAAAATGAATTTTAATTCATCTAGAAGAACCATTAAAAAATGACATTATTCAAACCAGGACATCACGTTGGTCAGTGGTAGGTGATACACCCTTGTCGCCCTTCGGTTGTGGTTTCAAGTCTCGTGGCCTTGCCGGACGCGACGGGTTGTTGCCCGACCTCCGGGTTGTGCTTTTATGGCAATCAAAAATAATCCAAACTAGAACTATCCAAAATAATTCAGTCCAAAATTTATAAGGAAGGTAAACACAATAAAGATCCCTTTTCCCACGTAATAACATGTGAACACCATCATCACGTATTCTTTTAGAACACTGCAACATCCTGAATTACCATAAAACCATATTGATTACATTCATGATCCCTTATTCCTTAATGAATAATAGATATACTCCTTCAATCCAAAAATGTTTTAAACCCCAACAATGATGGAATAAAAAAATCATTAATCAGTTTTAAGGTAGTCAAGAATATCCAATATAATTTATCCAAATCAATCATGTATTATTCCAAAATCACTACCTCAGTATCAGAAATATATTATGGTTTATCATTTTCTCAACCATATATTTTCTAAAAATTTATCCTGCTATTGAGTCACTATTCTTTGTTCCACACAATCTCAAGTCCTTAATGAAATAGTACTGCAGTACAATCCTTATATACTCCATAATTATTATAACAAGTACATTGTTGATACAACACTCAAATGACATAATCAACATAAGAACTCTAATCATTACTCTTCATCTGTGGTAGTATCATAACTTGATTATTATCCAATGAATTCATTTGCGGCATAGTCTGATGACTATGGCATAGGTTCGCGTAGTGTCCAAACTCCTTGAAAATGAAGCATTGTAAATTTGAAACCATTTTCTTACCCTTGCAGTCACGTACTTTGTTCCCTTTTCCTCCACACATATAACATACTCTGATTCCTTTTAGGCAAGTTCCATGGTGTTTCTTCCCACAATTATCACATATGGGAAAATTCTTCTTTTCCCTCTTCCCTTTATCCATATTTCTCTCTTCCATCCTTTTCTTCTCTTTCTTCCCTTCAAATCCATAAGACTTAGTAAAATATTTACTTATCTTATCAACACATGATATTATTTATTCATATGATGATAATACATGGGAGACTATTTCTCTTATAAATTCTGGCTTAAGACCATGAAAGATATGATCCTTCTTTCTCTTTGGATCATGTGCATTGCTGGAGTTATCATTCCTTCTACTGGGCGACATTTCTAAACAATGGCATACACTAGATTAGTTTATGAATAACAATACCTAATCCAAAACTTGTAAAACACATAACATAAATTAAATAGTTTATTGATATAATCCATAATCATAAAAATGTCTCCTTTGAGGAAGTATATACTCCTAAACCCTTAATAATGGTTTGTAAAGAAAATAAGAATTATCCTAAGCATATCCCCCGGGAGTTTCGTAACCAAGAGTGCAGCAAGGCCCTTTGTTGTGCACCAGTTCCCGTTCGAGTCTAGCTCAAAGCGGTGTTTTCGGGTTTTACCCCTAGGTACATCTGTTCCAGAGCCGCCTCTACCTACTCGTATCTAGACAGGGATGTATTGCTCGGAAAACTCACAAAATCTCTACAATACCAAAATTTTAGGAAGTTCTTCTATAGTAATCCTCAAATTCCAACTTAAATCTATGTGCTCTAATCAGAGTTTATCTAAATATAACTTCCAAGGTTTGTACTAATCTTCCTCTGATACCAACTGTAACGCCCCGACTCCAACTACCCAGAGTCTGTGCATTATGACATAACATTGTCATGATCACAAGAAAGATCAAATCTCGAAAGACCGATTGGGTTAGTAGCATTGGAAACACTAGATATATTCATAATGTTTTACATTACATTATAAAGTGAAAAAAACTACCACAACAACATAGTCTTCTTATCCCACACTCATAACCCCACATACTATCCCTACAGGTCATTCATAAATTACTTCATCACATCCTGGGAAAAATAAAACATAGAAAAGGGGTGAGCTCAAATGCCCAGTAAGGATAACAATATAGCGGAAACGTTCATAAATAAGAATAAACATTTAAGGCAATGTATAACTAAAACAAAAGCCTTTTAAACTTGAACTTCAACATTGTATGAAAAAAATAAAATGATATAATGTCATTTACATATTCACATGGATATTCTACTAATCTAATAATCACATGCAATATCAATAACCACTTTTATAATGATGGAATTCATAATGCCAGACTATCATAACCACATAGCCAAGGCCTCGTGCCAAGACTACAAATAAGATTTTTTCACGGCCTTGTGCCAAGACACTAGTATGTCTCATTAGTCATACCGATGCATCGAGGAGATATAGAGGGCTCCACCCATCACATATTAAGTCCAATGCATTCCCATATGAAATGGTCTAAACATAACATAAACATTCGTATTAAAACTAGCATACGAAACATCAATACTTTCTCCATAAACCATGAATGGTATAAAAATAACACATCCACAGTCAAACATATCACAAAACTTTCAATACAATATAAAAGTTTTGTATCAACATCAAATAATCATAAAATCTATCAAAGCATGTTGACATAGATGAAATCAAAACTATTTGAGAGAAATATCTCTTTGTTTTAAATCATTTTAAAGTAACACATTTATAAAGGAAGTAATTTAAAAGAGATTTTTGAATCAAAGTGTCCCATACCACATTTAAACTTTTTGAAAGGAATTAACAATTTAAAAAAATTCATGTCCATATAAAAAATCCTTAAAAAACCATTTTGAAGACATGGACAACAATTAAAATGATATAGACAGATAAATCATTAAAACATTTAAAATTCTGATTTTGATAAAGAGTACTTTTAAGAAACTCTTAAAATATTCATTCTGAAATTATTTAAAAGTCACATAATTATAAAATAAAACATTTACTTTGAAAATATCCTTATAATCTTTTAAGGGAAGCTTTGACGATTTTATAACGGAGGTAAATAGCCTCACCCGCCGTATATGTTAAAAAAACATTCTTACCTTATATTTGTCGAAAGGTAAAAAGTGCCTTGTTTGAAAAACGACGGAAAGATTCCTTTGAAAACACAAATGGGTATAAATGACTTTAACCCATATTTTTTGTAAATAGTAAAAATGTTTTGAAATACATTTCGAAGAAACATTGATGTGGATGATAAAGAAATCCCAGTAAATTATTATGTATAAACAACCTCGGATAATGAAGAGATTGTGAAATAAACTCTTACCTTGTACTTTTGATTGGTTGGGGGTAGGTTAAACTACTGTATAATGGTGAAATAATTGTTATTAAATTATACAAGAATCATATACATTCATATGATATCATATATGATCTTTTAACATTTCTTTGTTAATAATATCTTATAATTATCGTTGTTTCAGGTGTTAACTTACTCGTTTTCTTTTATATGTTTTGTTACGTCAGCCGTGGTTGTCATGGATAGGTTGTATATTATTTATATCCATAATTATATCAAGTCCTTAAACATTATTTTTAAATCATCAAATGATAATTATACTTGAATGGATACGATAGAGAATGAATCTCATCGCGTTCGTGGAGACGGTAGTACGTACGTATGCACGAGCGGCAATATCATTCTTTTGATATTAAAATAATATATAAATGGATGTAATATCATTTATACAGAATCATTAACATGTTATATTTATTATTTATATGAATTACACATCATTATTATACCCATCAAAATAATAATATATTGAATAACAATTACACCCCGACCTGGAGACGGTAAGCCATACGTACGCACGTATGGTGACATGTTATTCAAGGGGTGTATAGAATACTGAATATGGTTGTACCATATTTATAATAACATCACAGTATATATATGATACTGGAGTTATTATTTTAGAATGGTAATAACAAAGGAAGAAGAAGTGGAAGAAGAACGGAACTTGGAAAAGGGTGGTGAAATCAGTACCTCTTCTTCGGGTTCTTCCTTTTGATTTCATCAAAAGGGCTCATTAGGTTGGCTTTATGATCAAACTAATGCCTCTAGGTTGTATTGGGGGAAGTTGGGAGAGTATTTGGGCAGATTTTAGCCGAACCAAAAGGCTTTTAGGGTGTGAAGAAATGAGAAGGGGGAGGTCCCTTTTATAAGAGGGGTGAGGGGCACCTTTGGAAAAACTAGAAATATTAATTTATAATAAATTCATATTCGGTTTCTAATGGCTCCAAAGTTGATTATTTAAAATTTAAGGTGGGGATAGGTCGAAAACCATTCAACCAATAGAATTTAGACAGGTTTGGGTTACTATATTAACCTTATCTTTAAGTATTAACTCTTAGTTAATTAGTTTGACATTTACAATGTCACTATTTATTTTTATATTATATAGTTAATAAACTTAATATATACATCCAAGAGACCCCCAAGTTGTCCATTAATGATACCACTATCATGATATAAGTCTCTTGGCTGATAATTAGATTTTTATGAATTTAATATTAATTAATAATATAATATTTGTTTTAAAAACTCTTTTAGGTCAATTTTGACACTATTCAATAGTTGATTTTCGTGAAACTCATAACAGAATTATTAATTCAAAAAAAGTTAATTAAATAAATACTAATATGTCATGTTATCCTAGAAAATTATTTTAATTCATTAAAAGTCTCAAATTATATTTATTAGGGTATTTATAATATCAATTATTTTAATTTTTCACTATTATGGTAATTACTACATCACCATTGTGTCATATATAGATTAAATTATTTAAAGTCTAAAAATTATAAATAAAATATCATTAGGTAGAAAATCGTTTTATCTTTCTAATGAATATTTATAGTCGAAAATACAACATATATAACCCTATTTAAAAATTGTTTTGGTAAAAGATATATGCTTGTATCATTTTTGTATTCATTTTAACTTAATTAAAATAAAGTGTCCCTATCACCTACAAGTGGATCCATGGGATCCCAAAATCGAACCAAAGATCCTCATGGTCGGACATGTATCAACCAATAAGGTTAGGACACGTTTTAGGGTAATTTTGTTATTATTATAATATTATTTTTTGACCCTTATTTACCGGATTTAACCTTAACAACGGTAAATAAAATATTTACCGCAGTAATTATTCAAAATGTCTAAAAATAAAAGATACATATTTACACAATTTGAACATCCTGATTCCAAATATGGAATCCATTTTTCTAAATTCAAAACATAGAAGTGGCAGAAATTAATTTAAAATTAATTCCCGCTGTCAAAACAAAAAGCGTGTTTTTAAGGTATAATAACTATCAAAAGATTGATACTTGTTTATGTTCGGTTTAATTGTGAAATTATGTACAATGACCAACATTGTATTAAATGGTAAAAATATATTCTAAATATACTTTAAAACCACTCAAATTCATAATTTATCAATATAAATTATTTCGATTAAAAAAGTTGTTTTTAATTAAAATTTAGTAATTTTCACTATTCATCAAAATATTAAAGTTATCCGAAAAGTTCCAAAATTTCACCCTAAGATAAATTTGATATTCCGAATCCAAAAATAAAGTCCATTTTGAAATATAAAATATATATAATATCAAAATGTAGGTATTACTATTCATAATAGCTAGTTTGATTGGTTGTGGTGTGTGTTAGAACTCGAAGTTGCGTACAACACACGCTACTGTATTATTCAAAGGAAAGCATACCGTGGAAGCTTGGGATTTTTCATTTTAAATATTTGATGTCCCCATTTAGTCAAAAAGTTTAAAATATTGTATTTAAAAAGGGTTCACTATTAAATGTTGGTAAAAGTGCTATACTAAAAATGAATTTGTTCTTACATTATGTCTAAGAAACTCATAATATGGATTCTAAAATTATACGGATTATAAAAAGTTTAAAATTTAGTTAATACTATTCATAACCTTTTTGAACGGCTTGTTTGGTATGTCATGGTGCGCTTGAACTCGGTGTTGCGTGTAGTGCAAGTTATTGAATTATTTTGAAGAAATAACACACTATGAAATCTTGGGGTGTTACATTTAACCCTTATTTAATCCTTTTAACTCTTACTGTGACAACTTGGATTTTTAAACTTTAGGGTTAATATAGTTACTGTAAAATACCAAATGAATTCCAAATTGATCATTTATTAAATATTAAACCTTATTATATTTATTTTGATGAATTTTATATTTTAAAAATTTTATATCATTTAATAAAGTATTATTTATTTTAATGTATCATTTATGTCAATTTTGATTTTGGTTTGAATAATCTTAACCTTTTCTGTTGTTTCCTCGACTTGTTTTGGGCCTAAAAGTATCTTTTAACCAATAAAATCCCAACATGTTTGTGTAGGATATATATTTCCATATAATGCCTCATACAATGCCATTTGAATACTTGAATAGAATCTATTTTTATTGGAAAATTCTACAAAAGGTTAATACTGATACCACATACATTTTCAGTCATGTGAAAAAGAACTCAACATGTATTATAAAGTTTAAATAGTCCACTCTAATTGTCCATCATTTTGAGGGTGGTAGGCGGTGCAAAAATGAAGCTCGATATCTAGGATCTTCGAAATAATTTTCTAGAATTTTTATGTAAAATGAGGATCATGGTCAGAAAAAATTGATAGAGGTACACCATGATCTATTAAAACGTCATTAATATAGATTCATTCTAAGCGTTCGCGAATTAAATCTTCTCTTATAGAAATAAAATGTGATGATTTGGTAAGATGGTAATCAATAACCCATATCGCATTATTCCCTTCAGGATTCTTTGGCATACCATTGAAAAATTCCATCGTAATATCATCCCATTTACACATAGGTATAGGAAGAGGTTTCAAGAATCCTTTAAGATGTTATATTTTAGACTTCACTTGTTGAAAAACCAAAAATATCGACACATAATCAGAAATTTTCCACTTCATATTATCCAACCAAAAATGTACCTTCAAATCTTTATACATCATAGTTATATCAGGGTGTATAGGGAAATTTGAGTTATTAACAATATCTAATAATTTTATTTTTTGATCAGGTATAGAGGTAATGAAAATCATCTTACCAAATTTTAAAATTCCATATTCATATATGATTTATATCAATTTCCCATCATTCAAAACTTTAATTTTCTTCTAAAAGACATCATCATCAGATAGATAACTTTTTCACTTCCAGTAATGATGGATTGGAAACCATTTAAAAAGTAGTGATGTTTCACCTGCCTTGATAATTTTCATATTCATATTTACTAGATCCATGAACATAGGATCTCTTTTTATTCTCATTCTATTCATAACTACATGGTCCTTCTTAATCAAAGAATATTCCACCTTATTTTCCTTCCCTATGAGGTATTTTATTAAGAAATCGTAATCCTTGAGTAGCTAGAGACATCACCTTTACCTCATATTTAGTTATGTTTTTAGAAAATATATTTCAAATTCTTGTGATTTGTATAAATCTCACATATATCACCATTGAGATGGTGTCTCCATATCATCAGAGCAAGGATTCGCACTGAAATGTCAATATCATGAGTTTGATATTTCTTCTCATTAGTTTTTAACTAGATTGATTCATATTAAATAACTCTATTATTCTATATACAGACACAACCAAGTCTTTTCCTTGATGCATCACTATATATCACAAATCCACTATTTCTTTATGGTAAAGTAAATATCATAGAATTGAACAATATTCTATTAAATTCTTTAAAAAATCATCACATTATTGTTTCAATATGAACTTAACTTTTTTTCATGTGAGATTGGTTAATGGGATAGAAAATCAGGTAAAATTCTGAATGAAATGCTGATAGTAACTTCGTAAATAGATAAAACTGCATACCACAGTTATACTTGTTAGTGCAGAACATTCATGGATTTACTTTATCTTTACAAGATTGATATATATTCTATCTTTTGAGACAATATATCCATGAAAAGGGATTTCCTAAATCTAGAATTCACACTTGATAAATTTACAATATAACTCTTCCCTTCTGTGAGCCTCAAGAATGATCTGTAAGTGATTTTCATGGTATTTATAGATTTCGTAGAACACCAATATATCATCGAAGAATAAAAAAAATCATCAAGATATTCCTTGAATATTGTGTTCATTATATCCATAAAAACTGAGGGTTAATTAGTCAATCCAAATCGAAATACTATAAATTTGTAATGTCCATACCTCATCTGAAAAGATGTCTTCAGAATGTCTTCCTTCTTTACCCCCAATTGATGATATACAAAACAAAGTTCAATATTAAAAAATAATTGACCTCCCCAAATTTGATCAAATAAAACATTGATACGAGGTTGAGGATACTTGTTATTTAATATAATATCATTTATTTCCCAATAATCAACACATTGTCTCATGGATCCATCGTTCTTCTTCACAAAAATAAAAGGGGCTCCTTATAGAGAAAAACAAGGGCGAATAAATCACTTTTTACCCAACTCTTCTAGTTATTTCTTTAACTGAAATAATTCCACTATAGACATTATATATGGATTCTTTGATATTGGTCTTATATCAGGTATTAAATTAATAAAAAATTAAGCTTAATGCTCTGGGGGTATTCGGGTAATTCCTCAGGAAATACATCAATATATTCTTTTACAATGGGTACATCCTCATTTTTATGATTATCTTCTTCATCAGTAGATGTTATTTTCTATTCCTCCACAAGAATTTCATTTAGTAAATATACTATGTGTTGACATAGATAAGAGTTAGGTGATGAATTTTCTTTTTTAATCATAAGGGATTCTTCTTCTTCCCCACTAATCCTAATTTGATTCTTCTTTTAATAAATTTTCACATAATATTTTAATATCCAATCCATACTAAGGATTATATCAAATTCCATCATAGGTATGATGACAATTTCAGAAACTAATGTACATTTATGTGACTTAAGGGTGTTTTCCAGACATTTGTTTGTTGCAATGAGACTTCCCTTAAAAGCTTTGATGATAACTCCATTGTTAAATCAAAATGGAAATGTATAATTTTCTTTGAAAACTGAGAAGATATAAAATAATGTGATTATCTAGAATCAAATAAAGTATTTTCTATGTTTGAGGAGGTGATTGAAGTACCTTCAACAACATCATTGGTAAATTTTACCTCAGTAGTTGTGATCGCATAAGCTTGGACTTTCTCCCTTAGACTTTTCTAGGGAAATTTTATTTAATGATTTGGAAAGTCATTTTCATAATGACACAAATATTTAAAATTGTAGCATTGAATATTGGTATCTTTTTTATTTCCCTTATAATCATAGGCTTGGTGGAATTTTTCTCCATACTTGAAATAAACTCGCATTCCCTTTAAGAAAGTATCAGGGTGATTACTCCCATAATTATTATAGTATAGAAATTAAATTTTCTCTTTTCCCCCTTTTTATTATTTCGTTTTTTAGATTTTTCAATTGCTCTCTTATTCTATTTCTTTCCTTTAACATCATAAGACTTAGATAATTTTTTTCTCTCTTGATATCACATGCGACTATTTCTTTGTATGATGAGAAATTTTTGGAGAACAGTGCCCTCTAGAAGAATGGTTTTAACCCATCAAATAATTGATCAATCTTACTCTTTGGATTTCATACATAAGGAAATTATTTTTCTAAGAAAAGTTATTTAAATTACCTATATTCCATGTTTTTTATTTCTTCATTCTCCTTTGTGTTTTGGATCAGACTCATAAATTTACTCTCTATATCCGCACCTTTTTCATAAGGAAAGTTTTTTTCTAATAAAAGTTATTTAAATTACCTATATTCCATGTTTTCTATTTATTCATCCTCCATTATGTTTTGTATCAATTACTACTATTGATATTCATCTCCTAAGAGACAATAAATTTCTATGAAAAATTTCTCCCTTCCATTAATTCCCAAAGAAAGAAATATCTTCTCTAAAGAAAATTATCCATTACTAAACTAAAAATGGATTTGTAGTCCCATTGAATAATGGAGGTTTTTTTCACATGAAGTGGTCTAACATTGTTCCTCTAAATTATGGATGAGGGTTCCCCATATGGGTAAGGTTATTTTTTATAACCTAAGTTAGTTGCACCAATATAGTTATAAGTTATTCTAATCCAGTTGTAGCTCTAGCTCTAATATGATTATCTTTCATAGGAGGGAAATACCTACATGGATTATGTGTATTGATATAGTTTCTATTTCTTCCACCAGAATCCATTTCTAAATAAAATATTACCCATGATTAGGTTATGAATTATAATGCATAATTTCAAAATAGTAAAATATATAACATAAATTGAAAATTTTATGCATATCTATTCTCATAATCATAAAAATGGGTTATTTTGGGACAAATTTATTTTTAAATTCTTTATAATGGATTATAAATAAAATCTGAATTATCCTAATAATATCCCACAGGAGTGTCAAAATAGTTGCAAAGTAAGGCTTGTTGTCATTCACTAGGTTACGTCAAGTCAGGCCTGACACACCTTGTCGGAGTTGTTAAACCTAGGTACATTTTTTCCATAACAAAATCCACTTGTAGTATCCAGATAGGGATGAAATTATAATAATATGCATATAGTATATACCTTACCAAAAGTCTAGGATTTTCTTCTATATTTATCCTCAAAATATATCTTAGTGTTATGTTCTCAAGTCTATGTTTTCTAGATATAGTTTCCAAGTTTTATACTAAACTTCCTATGATACAAATGGTAACACCATGACCCTATTATCCCAGATCCAGTGCCTTAATTTATTATATTGGAATAGATACAAGTGTCAAATCCCAAAGTATCGATCAGTTTAGCAGTTTTGGAAAATAGATTACATACATAAACTATACATTACAATTAAAAACATAAAATAAAACATCAATAATACTTTGAGAACACCATTAATCTCCTAGATTAACCCTAAATATAATTCATAATACACATCTTGGTATCCTGGGAAAATAAAACATAATAAAGGGGTGAGCTCAAATGCTCAGTAGGGTTAAGCGTACAACAGATGCTGTTATAAGAAAATAAGAATAAACTTTAAGGAAATGTGTATAATTTAAACATAAGCCACAAAAACATAATCATGAGAACAATATGTAAATAATAAATCAAATAATTCCATATAAACATTCACAAGGATATTTTACTAGTTTAATAATCACATGTAATATCAGTAACTAATCTCATAATGATGGAATAAATAATTTCTGATATCAAAAACATATCATCAAGGTTTAGGCCAAGACACCATACATGAATAGGTAAAAACCCAAACTAGTTTGTCTCGTGAGGCCTATCAATTCATCGAGGTGCTATAGCATGCCCTTTCCATCACTTTCTATGTCGAATTCATTCCACATATGAAAAGGTGATACATAACCAAAATAAATATTCATATTAAAACAAGCATATTAAATGTTAATGCATTAACCAAGAACCATGAATAATATCAAAATAGAACATCCATATTCATATATATCATAAACCTGTAAATACAATATGGTAGATTGTATAATAATAAATCAACCTCAATTGATCATAAAATCCAACAAAGGATGTTGACATAGAAGAAAAAAATCTAATAAAATCATTAAAAATTTCTGGAGATAAATACACATTTTTATATTGAAATTATTTTAAAAGGGGAGTGAAATTTTAAAAGAAAACATTTTCAGTGAAAAACTATTGTAATCATTTAAAAGAAGTTTCTATCGTGTCATATATGTTAAAAAATAACATTCTTTTCATATTATGTTGAAAAGTTTATAAAGTACCTTATTTGTAAAATGAAAAAAAGATTCCTTTCAAAATGTTTAATAAAAATTCAAACATGGGTAAAAATTACTTTAAACAATCATATAATAATAGTAATAATATTTTGAAATACATTTTTAAGAAACATGGACATGGATGATAAATATTCCTAACAAATACTTATATATAAACAATCACAAATAGAAATTAGATTGGGATGTTAACTATAAGGCCCTAGCATTAAACATTTCTTAATCTTGAGTTATTTCAAGAATACACATTGAGGATCTTTTCAGGTTTATAGTTTTAGAGAATTAGATCATAAATCGTGCATTACATTCCACATTTAGAGAAGGTGGTTACATAAAAGACAATATTCACTATTCCCATCAAAGGAAACATATTTAAAATAAAACATGGATTCTTTCTTAACACTTCTTCGACACTATCATCACATCATGTACTATTCCCTTGACCAATTAAAAACATTTCAAAAACTTGGGATGAGCATAAAAATATCAGTAAGGGATATAAAAATATGGAAATAAAACCTTATTCCATGTATACATAAGAATCATTGAAAACATACTTTACTCAAAAACATAAGCACTTTAACATACCTCATGAAATCATATGGTTTATGAATAACTCATAGAAATCATAATACATAAAGGTAACTTGAGGTATTCATAACATTCTTAAGTAGGGATTAACCCTCATGGTTACGTTTAGAATACCCATTACAGTATATTACCTAAATCTCTTCGGAGAAACCTTAGATTTTAACTCCTTCATGTTACCTAATTAATTATAGATCTATTTAGGGATCACCTGCCCTTAGTTTATCACGAAATCACCCGTCTTCATAAACAATGCCAAAGAACCATAACATAATCGTATCACATAAAACATGCATAAAAGAAACATAACATTTCCACATTTCAATCAAAAGATATCAAAACACATTGATATAATCAAAAAATTATCAAAAACATTTTCAATAACAAAATAAAATAAAATTAAAACTTGGTATTTATTTTTCATTTCAAAAAAATTATGGCTCGTAGAGGAAGCCGAAACTCAAATAATGGTCACAGCGGCGGAGAAGTCGTTGTTGCCGCATACGTAAGACAAAAACATTCTTTTTGTCGTTTATTAAAACTCTTCATATAAAAATATTCCTTTTGAATAAAAGTAAAATTAAAAGGGGTTTATACACCTTATAAAAGAAAGTTGTGTATAAAATAAAATATGCCTCAATGAAAGGAGATTGAGACGAAGTCCCTTACCTCGTGTCCGACTTGACTCGGTCGTTCGTTAATCTCCTGAATAATAAACTAGAGTTAATTTATACTTGATTTAGATAATTTTTCAAGTTCATTATTTATTTTATATCACTTATTACCATGTTATGAACATTATGTAATTATATGAGTTAATAACAGTCGTTTTGTCGATCTTCGGTACTTGAGCCTAAAATAAACTTCTTATAATTACAAGTTGTTCATGTGGTAAAATATCCATTTTATCCAGAATTATATTCATGAGGTAGATATCATATATATCATATATATCCAGTATATACATGCATTTATAATATTACATAACATTTATAGGTAAGAAATGAAATGCACCATTCATGGAGACGGTAAGCCGTACGTACGAATGAACGCTACTTTAATTTCTATTTTGTATTTAAAGGAATGAAATAATAATGATATAAATTTATATTATAATTCTAGTATAATATAATCTATAATATCATTAACCCCATCCTTTATACATCCCATATATGGCATTAACGAATTAAATCACTTTGAGGGGGCGGTAGTCCGCACTTCCTAAAATGAAATTATCCTGTTTACCCACAATGGAAACCATAAAGGTATGCCATAAATGAAAAATACAAAAGCATAAAAAAAATAAACATAATATATATCATATATAAATATAGTGACATCTTAATGGCCACCATGAAAGGTGTTAAAAGAATATTGAAGAATCATTATTTCGTGAGTCAGTAATTCACCACCCACATAAACAGTATGTTCTTTAACCATTAGACAGAGGTGTGTGTAAGTGTAAATCAAATAATTCTAACAAAAACATAATAGTATATTTATGATACAGTTTTTTTACAAAATAAATGAATAAAAATAGTTTTTGGGGTTGCAGAAGAAAAATAAAACAAAAGAACATAAGAGAAGACATTACCTTTAAATCGGGTAACTCCCCTTAGTTTGAACCAAAAGGGTTTCTTGAAGAGATTTCTGCCTAAGGTAAGGCCTCTATGATAAATTGAAAGATGTTTAGAGATACAATGTGCATATTTTGGCCGATCCAATGGCTTGAGAGGTGGGAGTTAGGGGGTAGAGGTGGGGGCCTTTTATAATAGGGAGAATGGGAACTCTTGGAAAGTCATGAAATGTTACTTTATTATAAAATGAGTATAAGATTTTAAAGGTCCCATAATGAAATATTTATAGGATAAGGTGATAAGGGTTCTAAATACACCCATCCAATAGGTTTTTGACAAGTTTATGTCTTATATTTTACATTATATTTTCATTTTATTTAAATCGTTCATTAATGAGTTAATCACTGCATCATCATGGTGTCATAAATAAATTTATTTATTTAATGTCTAAAAATTATAAAAAAAAATACCATGATGTAGGAAATCATTTTAGATTTCCAATGATTATTCATAGTCTAATATATCTTTTATGTAGAAAAAATTAGAAAAAATTACTTAGATGTTACATACTTTTGTTATATTTCCCTTTCATTAAAAATAAAATGATAAAACGTCACTATCACACAAAAGTGATTCCATGGGATCCAAAAGTTGTCACAAGGCATCCCATGGTCAGAAATGAAACAAACATAAGAATTAAGACACATTTTGGGGTCATTTTATATTATTATGATATTATTTTATTACCCTTAACTACCCGATTACTAATTAATCACGATAAATAAAGATAATTACCGTTGTTACTATTCATAATTTCCGAAAACAAAAGAGTCTTAATTACATAATTTGGACCTTATAATTCCAAATATGGAATCCATTTTACCAAATTCCAAACATAGAAATTTCAGTAAATAATTTAAAAATAATTCTCGTTGTCAAAACAAATAGCGGGTTTTTTTAGAAACAATATCTATCAAATGTTTGACACTTTTTTATGCATAATTCCAAAGTAAAATTAATTACAATGACCAAAATTAGATTACATGGTAAAAATATATTCTAATTAAACTTTAAAACCAATTAAATAGATAATATAACCATATAATTAAATTATATGAAAAGGCATTTTTAAAGTAAAATGCAGTATTTTTCACTTTTCGTTGAAAAATGAACATTATCAGAAAAATACCAAAAATTTATCCAAAGTAAATTTCAATGTCCCAATCCTAAAGAATAAGTTTATTTTGAAAAATAGAGCTTATTAAATTCTCAAAACATTGATTTAAAAAAATGTTTACCATCAAAAGGCGGTAAAACGATCTTTTAAAAATATTAGAGTATTCTATGCTTAAGATTAGATTTATTCTCATTTTAAGCCTCTAAAACACTATATAATTCATAAATAGATATAGATATAAAAATCTATTGTTCTTTAATTACTTAGGATGTTACATCCTTCCCCCCTTTAGAAAATTGTGTCCCCTAAATTTATTTTCTTATCGAATAATTTGGGGTATTTATCCCTCATTGCATTTTTAGATTCCCATGATGCCTCTTCAATCATGTGGTTTTTTCAAAAAAACCTTTACTCGATGAATCACCTTATTTTGCAATAATTTATCCCTATGGTCAAGAATCTATACTGGTTGTTCCTCATAAGATTGGCTCTCTTCCAGCTGAACTACCTCTGGACTCAAAACATGAGATGGAACAGACATGTACATCATTATCATTGAATCATGAAAATCATTGTGTACCTGAGTTAAACTTAGAGGTAAACCCACTCGGTATACAAATGATCCAACTCACTCTAGGATTTTATATGGTCCAATGAACTGTGGACTCATATTTCTTTTCTTACCAAATCACATCACACTTTTCCATAGTGAAACTTTAAGGAAGACATGATCACATACCTCAAAAGAGAGATCTTTCCTCCTATTGTCCACATAACTTTTATACATGCTCTGAGCTATTCTCATGTGTTTATGTATCATCTGAACTTTTTCTGCCAACTCTTCTACCAATTACGGTCCCATCAACTTCCTTTCACCTAATTCATCCCAAAAAGCTGGAGTTCGACACCGCTTCCCATATAATGCCACAAATGGTGACATCTGTATACTGGAATGAAAACTGTTATTATAAGAAAACTCAACCAAAGAAAGATGTTGGTCCCAAATTCCATGATAATCTATAGAAAAAGAATATAGCATATCCTCCAATGTCTAAATTGTTCGTTTTGACTGCCCATCTGATTGAGGATGAAAATTTGTACTAAAATTTAATTTAGTACCCAACGACTTCTGAAAGCCTTTCCAAAAGTTATAAGTAAACCTGGGATCACGATCAGATACAATGGAGAGGGGAACTCCATGTGACATGACTATCTCTTTAAGATACAAACGAAAAAGTTAATCTAGGGAAAAAGAATCTCATATAGTAAGGAAATTAGCAGATTTAGTCAAGCGATCAACAATAACCCAGATTGAATTATTACCTCGAGGTGTCTTCCGCAATCCCACAATAAAGTCCATGGATATATTCTCCCATTTCCACTCTAGCACTGGTAAAGGCTAAAGAATCCCTTTCGGTAACTACCTCTCTTCTTTAACCTGTTGACAAGTCAAACACTTCACAGTAAAATCAGCAATATCTCTTTTCATTCCATCCCACCAGTAATACTTCCGAAGATCTCTATACATCTTAGTACTGCCTGGATGAATTGAAAATGGAGAACAATGAGCTTCACAAAACAACTCTCTCTTCAACATTGAATCACAAGGCACACACAATCTCTTCCCAAATCTCAAAACACATTCATTATCAATGTTGAATTCAGGTAACATAACCTTCTGAACCAGCTCTAACTTTTTCTACAACTCACTGTCTTGAGCCTGTGCTTGCATAATTCTGTCTGATAGAGAAGATCTCACTGATACCTAAAACAAAATAGAAGAACTTCCTGCACCAACAACTTTTATGACAATGTTCTTCAAATCCTTAACAAAGGGATCACGTTCCAAACGTATCATGGTTAATGAAGCATTACTTTTTCGACTCAAAGCATCAGCCACTTTATTTTCTTTTCCCGAATGGTAATGAATTGTACAATAATAATCCTTGATTAATTCTAGCCATCTCCTCTTTCTCGTGTTCAATTATTTCTGATTGAATATATACTTTAAACTTTGGTGATCCATATATATTTCACACTTTACACCATACAAATGATGCCTCCAAATTTTTAAAGCTAAAACAACAGAAGCTAATTCCTAATCATGTGTAACGAAATTTATCTCATGAGTTTTCAAATGACTTGAAGCATAAGATATTACCAAACCATATACATGAGGACGAAACCAAGTCCTTTCAATGAAGCATCACTGTCGATAACAAACTCACCATTACTGGAAGGTAGTTCCAAAACTGGAGCATTCGCCATTCTTCTTTTCAATTCCTGAAAAAAAATATTCACATTCTTTTTTCTAGATGAACTTAACACCCTTCCGAGTTAGCTTAATCATTGGAATATATAACCATGAAATGTTTTTAACAAACCATCGGTAATATCCTTCCAAACCAAGAAAACTATGAATCTCAGTTACATTTGTGGGTCTTCGCCATTCTTCAACAACCTTTGTGTTTGTAGGATCAATAATTATCCCATATTTAGAAACAATGTTACCAAGGAAAGAAATTTGTTTCAACCAAAATTCACACTTTCTGAATTTCCCATACAATTTCTTTTCTTTTGCGGTGTGAAAAAAACCCTTAAATGACTTTGATGCTCCTATTTACATTTAGAAAACACCAAAATATCATCATTGAAAACAACCAAAAACTTATCCAACCACTCATGGAAAATTCTATTCATAAGGTCCATGAATACAACAGATGCATTGGTTAGCCCAAAAGTCATTACTACAAATTTATAATGGCCATATCTTGTACGAAACGTAGTCTTCGGAATAACTTCTTCTTTTACATTCAACTAATGGTAACCTGATCTCAGGTAAATCTTTGAAAAATACTGATCTCCTTAGAGCTGATAAAACAAATCATCGATATGAGGCAAAGGACATTTGTTCTTAACAGTGATGTTATTCAAGGCTCTATAATCAATGCAAAGTCTCATTGAACCATCATTCTTTTTAACAAATAAGATAGGAGCACCCCATGGTGATGTTCTAGGTCGAATGAAACCTTTATCTAATAAATATTGCAATTTCTCTTTCAACTCTAAAAGTACAATTTGAGCCATTTCATAAGGGGGTTTTGAAATTGTCTTAGCATCAGGAACTAAGCCAACAGTAAATTCAACTTCTAAATCCAGTATTATTCCAGGAAACTCATCATGAAAAACATTAGGATACTCATTTACCACTGGCACATCATTAATCTGAAAGGTTCCTTTTTTTCAACAATATGTGCAAGGTAACATTCATTTCCATCTTTTAAAATTTTCTCAGCCTCTTGATATGTTATCAAGAATAAGGGTTCATTCTTGTACACAAACTGAAATTATTTCCGAAAGAAACTTTTTAGCTCTAAAATCAATATAAGCATGGTAAACAGAGATCCATTCCATATCCAAGATAACATCAAACTATAAAAGAGGTAAAACAATAAGATTTCCAAGTAGGTTCTTTCCACGGATAAGGATGTGAAGATTCTTATAAATTCTTTTTGCCTCAACATTTCCCCCATGTGTTTTTACCACAAGTTCAAGAGTCATTTCTTGAGATGGAATTCCCAATTTACTAGAAAATTTTTTAGAAATGAAATAATGTGTAGACCCTGAATCAAACAACACATTGGTATAATCTGAAAAAACATACAAAATACCAGATACCACTTCATTTGATGGCCCAACATCTGCTGAAGTAGTTGTAAAGTATTTCACCACACCTTTCTGCTTATAGTCTGACTAATTCCCATCATATGAGCTCTTTGTCGAACACTCGTTTGCATAATGACCCATCTCATTGAACTTGAAACATTTCACTAATTGTAAATCAAATTTGGTCTTACCATCACCCTGATCTTTTTCAGTGCAATCACGAGCCTAATGTCCCATCATACCACATTAGTAGCATTTTCCAAAATTCAAAAGACATTCCCCGTCATGCTTTTTACCACACTTATCACAAACTGAGAAGTTTGTTTTCTTACCATCAGACCTTTTTGAAGGATTCTTCCTTTTCTTCTACCACCTCAGTCTCTTCTTCTGTTGGTTGCTATAGAACACTTGATCATCAGGAAACTTCATCTCCACATTATCATCACATCAAATAGATTTTCATAACTCTTGAACTCGTGAGATGCTAAAGCCCTTCGATATTTTGGCTTTAATCCTGAGTAAAAATGATAGATTTTACTATCAAGGTCTTGGATAAAATTTGGAGCATACCTTGCCAATCAAGTGAAATTTTCTTTATAAGAAACCACTGATTCATCCTCTTGCCTCAATTCCAAGAATTGTTTTTCCATCCTAAGTCGAACAGCCTTAGGAAAATATTTCCCAGAAACATACCTTTGAATTCATCCTAGTCAAGAGCATCAATCTCATCAGCATCCCTGATATTTTTAACCATCGAAGACCACTAATCAGATTCAACCTCTAAATGGTAAACAACAAGACTAAACTTTTGATTTTTTAAACACCCCATGACATTGAAAATCTTCTCCAGTGAATTAATCCACCCTTCAGCTAGCATAGGTTCAGGTGATCCTCTAAATGATAGGGGATGTTGCCTCATGAAATGTTCCACCACCGAAATGTTCCTTTGTGGTTGATCTGGATGATATCGTGCATGGATACCACCACCATTTATCTCTTGAGTCAACTGTTCCATTACTACAACAAACTATTCAGTTTCAATTCTGACCATCTCAGAATGCTGATTTGCAAGGTTATTTCATTCTGTATGCCTTCCTAGCACTGCTTCCCTATTTCGATTGTAGAAAACATTTCTGAACAAACACGTCTTAGATGATGCAACATGGAAATCTTTAAATGATATATCATTTCAATTTGACCATAAAAAATATTTTTGGATAATCATTTAATATAATTCTAACTCCTAAAGTTTTCTAAACCGACCTCTGATACCAACTATAAGGACATAGCCTTAAACATTACTTAATCTTGAGTTATTTCAAGAATACACATTGAGTTTCCTTTCAGGTTTAGAGTTTTAGAGAATTAGATCATAAATCATGCATTACATTCCACATTTAAACAAGGTGGTTACATAAAAGACAATATTCACTTTTCCCATCAAAGAAAACATATTCAAAATAAAACATGGATTCTTTCTTGACACTTCCTTGACACTATCATCACATCATGTACCATTCCCTTGACCTATGAAAAACATTTCAAAAACTTGGTATGAGCATAAAAAGCTCAATAAGGGATATAAAAATATGGAAAGAAAACCTTAGTCCATGTATACATAAGAATCCTTAAAAACATACATTACTCATAAACATAAGAACATTAACATACCTCATGAAATCATAATGTTTATGAATAACTCATAGAAATCATAAGACATAAAGGTAACTTGAGTCATTCATAACATTTTTACGTAAGGCGCAACCCTCATGGTTACGTTTGGAATACACATTATAGTATATTCCATAAATCACTTCGGAGAAACCTTAGCATTTAACTCCTTCGTGTTACCCAATGCATTGGAGAGATATCTCGGGCTCACTCTCCCTTAGTTTATCACAGAATCACCCATCTTCATAAATAATTCCCAAGAACCATAACATAATCGTATCAAATAAAACATGCATAAAGAAAACATAACATTTCCACATTTCAATCAGAAGATATCAAAACACATTGATATAATCAAAACATTATCAAAACCATTTTAAATACCTAAATAAAATAAAATTAAAACATGGTATTTATTTTTCATTTAAAAAAATTATGGCTTGTAGAGTAAGTCGAAAATCAAATAATGGTCATGCCGGCGGAGAAGTCGTTGTCGCCGCATACGTAAGACAAAAATAGTCCCTTTGTCATTTAGTAAAATTATTCATATAAGAATATTCATTTTTAATAAAAGTAAAATTCAAAGTGGTTTAAACACCATATAAATGAAATTTTTGTATAAAACAAAATATAACACAATGAAATGAGATTGAGACGAAGTCCCTTACCTCGTGTCCGACTTGACTCGATCGTTCTTTAATCTTTGGAATAAAAAACTAGAGTTAAATTAAAATATATTAAGAACCTTTTTCAAGTTAATTATTAATTTTATATCACTTATTACCATGTTATGAACATTGTGTAATCATTTAAGTTAATAATGGTCGTTTTCTCGATCTTTGGTACTTGAACCAAAAATAAACTTCTTATAATTACAAGTTGTTCACATGGTAAAATATCTATTATATCCAGAATTATATTCATGAGGTAGATTTCATATTTATCATATATATCTAGTATATACATGAATTTATAATATTTCATAAAATTTAGAGGTAAGAAATGAAATGCACCATTCATGGAGACGGTACGTTGTACGTACGCATAAACACTACTTTCATTTCTATTTCGTATTTAATGGAATGAAATCATAATGATATAAAGTTATATTATAATTCCAGTATAATATCATATATAATATCATATATAATATCATTAAAACCATCTTTTATACGTCCCACATATGGAATTAACGAATCAAATCACTTTGAGGGGGCGGTAGTCCACACTTCCTAAAATGAAATTATCGTGTTTACACATAATAGAAACCATAAAGGTATGCCATAAATAAAAAAAATACAGAAGCATAAGGAAAACATAAACATAATATATATCATTTATAAATAGAGTGAAATCTTAATGTCCCCTATGAAAGGTTCTAAATGAAGATTGAACAATCATCGTTTCGTGAGGCAGTAATTCGCCACCCACAGAAATAGTATGTTATTTAACCATTAGTCGGAGGTGTCTGTAATTGTAAATCAAATAATTATCATAGAAACATTCTAGTATATGGAAGATACTGTTGATTTTACAAAATAAAGGAATAAAAATAGTTTAGGGGGTTGCATAAGCAAAATAAAACAAAAGAACATAAGAGAAGACATTACCTTTAAATCGGGTAACACCCATTGGTTTGAACTAAAAGGGCTTCTTGAAGAGATTTCTGCCTAAGGTAAGGCTTCTATGATGAATATAGGGATGTGGAGAGATAAAATGAGCAGAGTTTGGCCGATCCAATGGCCTGAGAGGTGTGGGTAAGGCGGTAGAGGTGGGGTCCTTTTTTAAGAGGGTGGAGGGGAACTCTTGGAAAGTCATGAAATGATATTTTATTATAAAAGGAGTTTCGTATTTTAAAGGTCCCACAATGATATATTTCAAGGAGAAGGTGATAAAGGTTCGAAATACACCCATAAAATTGGTTTTTGACAAGTTTATGTCTTAGATTGTACATCATGTTTTCATTTTATTTAAATCGTTCATTAATGAGGTAATCACTGCATCATCATGGTGTCAAAAATTTATTTATTTATTTTATGTATAAAAATTATAAAAATAAATACCATGATGTAGGAAATATTTTAAATTTAAAATAACTATTTATAGTCTAAGTGATCATTTATGTTAACAAAATTAAAATTGTTTTACTTAGGTGTTAAATACTTTTGTTATATTTTCCTTTCTTTAAAAATAAAATGATAAAATGTCACTATCACACAAAAGTGATTCCATGGGGTCCCAAAGTTGGAACAAGGCATCCCATGGTCGGCCATGAGACAAACAGTATCCTTAGGACACATGTTGGGGTCATTTTATATTATCATGATATTATTTTATTACTCTTGACTACCCGATTACTAATTAATCACTTTAATTAAAGATATTTACGATCATTACTATTCATAATGTCCAAAAACAAAAGAGTCTTAATTAGATAATTTGGTCCTTCTGATTCCAAATATGGAATCCATTTTACCAAATTACAAACACAAAAATTGCAGTAATTAATTTAAAAATAATTCTCGTTGTCAAAACAAATAGAGGGTTTTTTAGAAATAATATCTATCAAAAGTTTGACACTTGTTTATGCCCAATTCCAACGAAAAATTAATTACAATGACAAAAATTGGATTAAATGGTAAAAATATATTCTAATTAAACTTTAAAACTAATTAAAAATATAATCTATGAATATAATTAAATTAGATGAAAAATAATTTCTGATGTAAAATGCAGTATTTTTCACTATTCATTAAAAAAATGAACATTGTCAAAAAAATAATAAAAATTTATCCAAATTAAATTTAAATGTCACAATCCTAAATAATAATTTTATTTTGACAAATAGATCTTATAAAAATGTCAAAAGTTTAATTTAAAAAAAGTTTTTCCATCAAAAGGCGGTAAAACGATCTTTTAAAAATATTAGAGTATTCTATTCTTATGATTGGATTTATTCTCATTTTAAGCCTCTAAAACACTATCTAATTCATTAATAGACATTTATATGAAAATCTATTATTCTTTACTTACATGGGATGTTACATTAACCTGTAACTTGTACTTTTCTTCAGTTGAGGGTGCATTAACTACCTGTATAATGGTTGAAGAATGTTATTAAATTATACCAGAAATATATCCATATTTATGATATAATATAGGATCCTCTTATATCATTTTGTTAATAATATTTTTTTTATTTTCTTTGTTTCGGGTGTGAACTGCATCATTTTCTTATGTTTGTTTTGTTGTGTAAGTCATGTTTCTTACTCGTATGATATATTTTATTCATATAAATAATAATATTATGTTTAAAAATATTATGTTTACTCATTATAAAGATTTTTTATAATAATTTTACAATGGATAATGTGGATAATGAATCTCATCATGTCGTGGATACGGTAGGCCGTACATACGCATGAACTACGGTATCATTCCCTTAATGATTATGTGGTGAAGAATTGGGTGGTATATTAATTATAAAAATTCAATATCATGTAATATTTATTATTTTATCCATTATATTCATCATTATACCCATCCAAATAAAGTGGTGATGAAAAAAATTACACCTCAGCGTGGAGATGATAATTTGTACATATGCACATATGGTGATATTTTTTTCATAGGATGGATAAAAGGTGGTATATGGTTGTCCCATATTCATAAAAACATATAAGAATATATATTATACTGGAGTTATTACTTTGTTTTGGAAGAAACATAGGAAGAGGAAGTAGAAGAAGAAATCAACTTAAATGAATTGGTAAAACAACTACCTCTTCTTCTGTGGACTTCTTTTGGATCTCCTCTTATAAACACTTGGGTTGGTATTTTTAAAATATAGGGACCTACATAACATAAATAATAATGTTTTATGGTAAATGGTCAGGTTTTTTTGATCTATAAGTCTGAATTTGGTGTGAGGAAGTGAGGGAGGAGGTGCCTTTTTATAAGAGTGGTGAGGGGAACTCCAGGAATCCTCAAAATGTTAAATTAATATAAATTAATTTTCAATTTCAAATATCTCCAAAGTGATTTATTTTTAATATATTATTGTTATGGGTCAACATTATCTCAAAAAAATTATTTTTAAACATATTTAGATCATAATGTTAACCTTATCTTTTGGATTTAACCCTTAATTAAATCCTTTTACTCTTACCGTGACAACTTGGGTTTTTACAATATAGGGTTAATATAGTTACAATAAATTCCCAAAAAAACCCAAATGTAACATTGATGAGATATTTAAACTTATTATAGTTATTTAGAAAAAAATAATATTTTTATGAATTTTAAATCATTTAATAAAATATTATTTATTTTAAAGTGTCAATTTTGATATTATTCATTATTTTTCTTTTTAAAAATATCATAAAAACATGATAACATATAAATAACACTTATAATATATCACTAACATGTCTAAAATCCATTAATATCATTAATTATTCCAAGATATATTTATTTTAATTTTTTTAAAATCATTTATTTGATATTTCCATTGATTAAAAAACTATTGCATTATTATTACGAAAGCCTTTAATTAAAATATTTATTATCTAAAAATTAGAAAAATTATCATGATGAATATATATTTATTATATTTGAAATTACTATTTATAGTCTAATTTATCTTTCATATAACCATATATAAAAAATTTAATAGATGTTAAAAACATGGGTATGACATTTTTAACTTATCTTTAAATAAAATATTATAAATGCCATATTCTTACCGAAGTGGCTTAAAAAGGTTATAATTTATGAATAATGTTTATTCTGGATGATAACATCTCATATAATGAAATTAGGACAAGTATTATTGTAACTTTATAATATTATAATATTATTTTTACATTTAATTACCCTATTTACCCTTAACCGTAGTAAATAAATATTTATTAAAGTTACTATTCATAATATATAAAAAATAAGTTGTTTATATTATTCTCAAAATATCATAGTATTACAATCATGTATATCCTTTTATCCAATTTAAATTCACATAATATTATAAATGTAACACCCCAATATTTCATAGTACGTCATTTCTTTAATGTAATGCAATAACTTGCACTACACGCAACACTGAGTTCAAGCGCCTCACAACTTATCAAACTAGCCATTCAAAAGCGGTTATGAATAGTATTAATAGAATTTTGAACATTATATAATCCTTATAATTTTAGAATCCATATTATGAGTTTCGTAGACATAATGTAAGAACAAATTCATTTTTTTCAGATAAAAGAATTATTTTTCAAATAATGCAATTTAACCGCCTTTTAATGGCGAGCCATTTTTAAATACAATATCTGAAACTTTTATATATTCAATTTTACAAAATAAACTTCTTCTTTCGAATTTGGACATAAGAATTTAGTTTCAATAAATTTTCGGTGTTTTTCTGATAACTTTCATATTTGGGTGAATAGCGAGAAATACTATATTTTAACTGAAAACAAATTTTTTAATCAAAATAATTTATAGTGTTGAATTATATGATTTAATGTTTTGGAAGTATAATTAGATTATGTTTTTACCCTTTAATCCAATGTTGGTCATTATAATTAATTTCACATTGAAATAATATGTAAACAAGTGTCAATCTTTTGTTAGTTACTGTTTCTTAAAAACAGGCTATTTGTTTTGACAACGAGAAATAATTTTAAATTAATTAATTAAACTTCTATGTTTTTAATTTTTTAAAATAGACATTATTTTTGGATTGGGAATATCAAAATTATCTTAATGCTAATTTTTGGTATTTTTCTGAAAACATTCAATTTTTGATGAATAGTGAAAAACACTAAGTTATTGGTTAAAACCGCATTTTTCTTTCAATAATTATTTATTTTATTTAATTTTTTTTTAGGTCAAAATAGATACATAATACATATATAAGTTCAATTTAATTCATTGGAGTCAATTTATAATAATTTTAGATATATAAAAAATTTATTGAACTTTTCACTATCTTTTACCCATCTCCTAGGAAAATTTTTAAATTCACATAAAACTTAATTTTACCAATTCTGTGAGTGGAATTTCAGAAATCCGAGAGACACGGTTAATATCAAGGAGTATAATGTGGTTCAACAAGATCAAAATAATTTTTGTTGAATAGTAACTTTTTACTTTTTTTTTACCACGATTAAAAGTAAATAGGGTAATTAAGGGTAAAAATGATATTAATATTACACTAACACATGACCTAATTCTATTGGACAACTGTATCTCGACCAAAAACAACCTTAAGAATAAAATATTATCATTTATGTCCACTTGTATTAGATTAGTACATTTATTAATATTTAATTCAAAGAAGAGTTAAAAGAGTTAAAATAAAATTTTAATAAATAAAACATTTTTAATATAGGGTTATACATAAGATAAATTCTATTATAAATATTCATTATGAATATAAAAAAATTTCCTACATAATGGTATTTTATATATAATTATTATACTTAAAATAATTAAATTTTTTTATGACACAATGATGATGCAGTAATTACCTTATTAATGAAAGAATCAAATAAATGGTATTATAAATATTAAAATAAATATAATTTCAAAGTTTTTATGACATCCACGAATTTTATAGGTGACTATGACATGTTAGGGGTGATTCAATGTATCTTTTTTGAAGTAATCATGTTTTTTTACTTTGACAAAAACAAAATACCAAATAGTGTCAAAATTGACATAAATTAATATTTAAAACAATTACTATATTATTGGTTGATATAATATTCCTAAAAATATAAGGTTCGGACAAAGGACTTATATCATGATAGGTATCATTAATGGACCACTTGGGGGTCTATTGGAATTTTATAGTATGTTTACTAACCATATAAAATAAAAATACAAAGATACATGGTAAATGTCAAACTAATTAACTAAGAGATAAAACTAAATGATAAGGTTAATAAAGTGACCCAAACCTTTCTAAAACCTATTGGTTGAGTGGATTACTAACCATACCCACCTTATCCTCGAAATAAATCGATTTTTAGCCATTATGAACTGAATATGAATTTATTATAAAATAATATTTTACGTTTTTCCTAAGGTACCCCTCACCCCTCTTATAAAAGGGAACCCCCCCCCCTTCAATCTATTTCACACCATCTAAGCCATTTGGATCGGACAAAACCTTCCCAAATATCCTCTCAACTTCCCTAACTTCATCATATAGGTCTTCCTTTAGTTATAAATCCATCCTAATGAGCCCTTTTGATCAAATAAAAAAGGAAGAACCAGAAGAAGAGGTAACGTTTTCACCACCCTCTTTCAAGTTCCTTTCTTCTTCCACTTCTTATTTATTTATTATTTTCATTATAAAATAATAACCCCATTATATTCTACATACTGTGATGTTATTATAAATATGGTACAACCATATTCAGTATTCTATCGATCCTTTGAATGACATGTCACCATACGTGCGTACGTACGACCTATCGTCTCCACATCGTGGTGAAATTGTTATTCAAAACATTATTATCTGGATGGGTATGATAATGATGTGTAATTGAAGTAAATAATAAATATAACTTTATAATGATTCTGTATATATAATATATCATCAAATTATATATGATTTTAATGTCAATAGAATGATATTGTCCCTCGTGCGTACGTACATACTACTGTCTCCACCAACGCGATGAGATCCATTCCCCATCGTATCCATTCAAGACTAATTCTCATTTGATGATTAAAAATAATGTTTGAAGACTTGATATAATTCTGGATATGAATAAGATACATCCCATCGATAACAAATACGACTCATATAACAAATAATGTAATGGAAAACGAATCGGTTAACACCCTAAACAACGATTATACTTAGATATTATTAACAATGCAATGTTAAAAGATCATATATGATATCATATTAATGTATATGATTATTGTATAATTTAATAACAATTATTTCACCATTATACAGGAGGTCAACCTACCCTCTACTAAGAAGAAATTACAAGGTAAGGGGTTTTCATCTCACTCCTTATTCCCGTGAGATTCGTGCCATATTGCCACTATTACATTTTGTGTGGTGTATATACGGCCCATAATTGAATTATTTGAGTAATACACTTTATTTTATGTGTAATTAAATATTAATTGTATAATTCCTCTTTCATGGGGCGTATGTTTCGTATGTTACCAAATTGGTAAGGGTTAATTCCTCAATCTCATTATTATCCGAGATTGTTTATGTGTAAGTATTTACTGGGACAATTTTTATCATCCATGACCATTTTTCATAAAAAAGATTTCAAATTGCATATTTTAAAGATTTTTGAAAGGTACTATTTATCAAGATCAGAATTTTAAATGTTTTAAAGATTTATCTATCTATATATTTTTAATTAATGTTCATTTTTTCAAAATGATTTTATGAATTTATTTATATAGAAATGAATGTTTTTAAATAGTAATTATTTTCAAAAGTTTCAAAGTGGTATGGGACACTTTGATTCAAAAATATCTGTTAAATTACATCCTTTATAAATATGTGGCTTTTAAATGATTTTACTAATAGGATATTTCCCTCGAAAAGTTTTACTCGTCATTTTCAACTATGTCTGTATCCTTTAATGGATATTATTTTGATTGAGGTTGATTTATTATAATAGAATCTTCCATATTGTATTGAATAAGTTATGATATATTTGACCATGGATGTTCTATTTTTATACCATTCATGGTTTATGGTTAATGTGTTGACATTTCGTATGCTAGTTCTAATATGAATGTTTATGATATGTTCAAACCTTTTCATATGAGGAATGTATTGGACTTATTAAGTGACGGGTGGAGCCCGCTATAGCTTCTCGATGCATCGGTAGGTCTCGGGGAGACAACAAGACGTGGAATTGGACGAGGCCCATTCCCAATTTGGGTTATGGTTTTGGCCAAGGCCTTGATCATTTTTAGACATCTTGTCTGAGGCCTTGACAAAATGTTTCAGAATGTCTGGAATTATACATTCCCTCATTATGAAAATAATATTGATGGTTCATGTGGTCATTCGACTAGAAGAATACCAATGATTATGTTTTATTAAGGCTTTATTTACTCAGCTCATATTCTTGCCATTAAAATATTCATGTTTATTATTGGTAAAGGAATGTGGTTTCAATTATTCTTCATGCTTAATATTTATGTTATCTTCTGCTGTATTGTTTACCCTTATTGAGTGTTTGAGCTCACCCCTTTCAATATTTTATTTTTTCCAAGATTACAAGAAGTGTATTATGATTAATATGCAGGGTTAAGCTAAAGGGAATAATGGTGTTCTCAAATAACTATTTCCACTGTGTTTTATGTTTGAAATTGTAATGTAATGTTACTGTATGTAATCTATTTTCCAAGACTTCTAAACTGATCGGTCTTTTGGTAAATGATTTCCTTGTGATCATGACAATGTATTAAAATAATGAACCGACTCTAGGTAACTAGGGTCGGGGAATTATAGTTGGTATCATAGGATGTTTAGCAGTAACCTTGGAAACTAGATTTTGATAAACTCTGATTAAATCACATTACCCTAAGATAGACTTTGAGGATTAGTATAGAAGAACTTCCTAGAATTTTCATAATGTAGATATTTTGTGAGTTTTCCAAGAAAATACATCCCTGTCTGAATACGAGCAGGTAGAGGCAGCTCTGGAACAGATGTACATAGGGGTAAAACCTGAAAACACCTATTTGAGGTAGACTCGAACAGGAACTGGTGCACGACAATGGGCTTTGCTGCTCTCTTGGTTACGACACTCCAAGGGGATATGATTTGGATAATTCTAATTTTCTTTACAAATCATTAATAAGGATTTACGAGTATATATCTCCTCAAAGAAAATATTTTTATTGATTATATCCATAAACTGTTAAATTTATGTTAGGTATTTTACATGTTTGGAATTATGAATTGCAATTCATAAACTGAACTAGTGTATGCCATTATTTAGAAATGGAACCCAGTAGAAGGAATGATAACTCCATCAATACATATGTTCCAAAGAGTAAGAAGTATCATATATTTCATGGAATTAATCCAACATTTAGAAGGGAAATAGTCTCCCATGTATTCTCAACATATGAAGAAATAGTATCTTCTGTTAATAAGATAAGTAAATAATTCTCTGAATCCTATGGATTTGAAGGAATTCCATAGAAGAAAAGGATGGTAGAAAGAAAGATGGATAAAGGGAATAATGGAAAGAAGGATTTTCCTATATGTGATAAATGTGGAATGAATCACATTGGTAAATGCTTGAAGGGAATGGAAGTTTGTTATAAATGTGGAGAAGAAGGACACCAAGTATATGATTTCAAGGGTAAGAAAAAGTTTTCGGATGTAAAATGCTTCATCTGCAAGGCGTTGAGACACTATGTGAATCAATTTCCCATTCATAAGAGTATACCGCAAATGATGTTATTGGATTATAATTAAGTTATGATACTACCCCAGATGAAGAAGAATGACTACTATTCTTAAGTTGTTATTATAGAATTATTTAATTTGAGTGTTGTATCAATAGTATACTAGTTATATGAATTATGGAAATAAATAAGGATTGTACTGTAGTACTATTTCATTGATAATTTGAGATTTTATGGTCTTGATAATAAGGTAGTAGTTTTGGAATAAGAGATGGTTGATTTTGGTAATTCAGGATGCTCCGGTGTTGAAAAAGAATACACGATGAAGGCGTTCACATGTTGTTACTTGGAAAAAAGGATCCTCATTATGTTTAACTTCCTTATAAACATTATACTGTGAGTTTGGATAGTTGTATTTTTGATTAATCTAATGTTTGGAATGGATTATGTTTGGAAGGTTATTTTTGGATTTTTATAAAAGGACAACACGCAGACCGTGTGACAACTCGTCGGGTCGGACAAAGTTGTGGGAATCAAACCCACAACCGTAGTGCGATTGGGATTAATCACCTACCACTAGACTGCATGAAGGTCATGGATGATATAATATAGTTTCTTTTTTTAAGGTTATGATATGTGAATTATAAATTCATTATATTTGGAACCCAATACGATTAGGATAAATAGAGTATTTTTGAGTTGTATTATGTTCTCAAGTGAAAGATGAGTTTGTGGTAGAAATTTATTAAGGGATAAAACTCTAATTATAAAGTAGGTATATCTCCTTTTGATCTTACCCAATATCATAAATTAATTCCTCAACATTAGGAAAAGGAACTTAGAACAAAAACGTTTTCCTAGATGGTACCTTAGATCATCACAAATTTATGGCTTTGTGATTGTTGGCCTTTTTCATAGACATGTTCTCTACCACTCTCCATCAGATATTGACAGTGAGATTTCTTTTCCATATCCTTGTTTTCCTACATGGAACCCTAGTATGTGTTATTTTCAGTATCCTTCATACTTAACACTCTTTATTTTAAATAGAGGCCTCATTAACCCAATTTCCGATGTGAGTTTTTTCATAAAGGAATTTTCTATTTTTAACCTTTTATTTTTGAAAAATAATTTAAAATTGTGAGGACACAATTTATTTAAGGAGGGGAGAATTTAACACCCCAATATTTCATAGTATGTTATTTCTTCAATGTAATGCAATAACTTGCACTACACACAACACTGTGTTCAAACGCATCACGACTTATCAAACAGGTCATTCAAAAGTACTTATGAATAGTATTAACTGAATTTTTAACATTATATAATCCTTATAATATTAGAATCCATATTATGAGTTTATTAGACATAATGTAAGAACAATATCATTTTTTTCAGATAAAAGAATTTTTTTCAAATAATGCAATTTAACTGCCTTTTAACGGAAAACCCTTTTTAAATCCAATATTTGAAACTTTTATATATAAAATTTGACAAAATAAGATTCTTCATTAGAATAGAGACATTATAATTTAGATTCAATTAATTTTTGGTGTTTCTCTAATAACTTTCATATTTGGGTGAATAGTAAAAAATACTATATTTTAACTAAAAACACTTTTTTAATAAAAATAATTTATAGTGTTGAATTATACATTTTAATGTTTTGGATGTATAATTATATTATATTTTTACCCTTTAATCCAATGTTGGTCATTGGAATTAATTTCCCATTGAAATTATACATAAACAAGTGTCAATCTTTTGATAGTTACTGTTTCTTAAAAACACACTATTTGTTTTGACAACGAGAAATAATTTTAAATTTATTAATGAAACTTATATGTTTTGAATTTTGTAAAATAGACATCATTTTTGGATTTATAATATCAAAATTATCTTAGGGTTAATTTTTGGTATTTTTCTGAAAACATTCAATTTTTGATGAATAGTGAAAAACACTGAGTTATTGGTTAAAACCGAATTTTTATTTATTTATTATTTATTTTATTTAAATTTATTTTAGGTCAAAATAGATACATAAATCCTATATAAGTTCAATGTAATTAATTAGATTTGATTTATAATAATTTTAGATATATAAAAATTTTATTGAACTTTTCACCGTCTTTTACCCATCTCCTAGGAGAATTTTTAAATTCACATAAAACATAATTTTACCACTTCTATGAGAGAAATTTCAAAAATCAAAGAGACACGGTTAATATCAAGTAGTAAAATTTGGTTCAATAAGATAAAAATAATTTTTGGTGAATAGTGACTTTTTACTTTTATTTACCACGGTTAAAAGTAAATAGGGTAATTAAGGGTAAACATGATATTAATATAACCTTAACACATGTCCTAATTATATTTTACAAGTTTATCTAGACCAAAAACATCCTTAGGAATGAAATAATATCATTTAGGTCCCCTTGGATTAGATTGGGACATTTATTATTATTAAATTCAAAGAAGAGTTAAAAGAGTTAAAATAAAAGTTTAATAACTAAAAAAATTAATATAGGGTTATACATAAGATAAACTTATCATAAATATTAATTATAAAGATAAAAATATTTCCAACATAATGGTATTTTATTTATAATTTTTAAAAATTACATAATTAAATTTATATATGACACAATGATGATGTAATAATTACCTTATTAATGAAAGAATCAAATAAATGGTATTATAAATATTAAAATAAATATAATTTTAAAGTTTTTATGACATCCACGAATTTTATAGGTGACTATGATATGTTAGGGCTGATTCAATGTATCTTTTTTGAAGTAATCAAGTCATGATTACTTTCAGGAAAACAAAATACCAAATAGTGTCAAAATTGACATAAATTAATATTTTAAACAATTACTATATTATTGGTTGATATATTGTTCCTAAAAATATAAGGTTCTTCCAAAGGACCTATATCATGATAGGTTTATAATTAATGGACCACTTGGGGGACGATTGGAAGTTTATAGTGAGTTTATTAACCATATAATATAAAAATACAAAGAGACATGGTAAATGTCAAACTAATTAACTAAGAGTTAAAACTAAAAGATAAGGTTAATAAAGTGACCCAAACCTGTCTAAAAACTATTGGTTGAGTGGGTTACGACCCATACCCACATTAGACTCTAAATAAATCAATTGTTATCCATTATAAACTGAATATAAATTTATTATAAAATAACATTTTATGTTTTCCCTAAAGTCCCCTCACCCCTCTTATAAAAGGGCACTCCCCCTTCACTCTATGTCACACCTTCTAAGCCATTTGGCTAGGCAACCCCTACCCAAATATCCTATCAAATTAACTCAATTCATCATAGAGGCCTTCCTTTAGTCAGAAATCCAACCTAAGGGGCCCTTTTGATCAAATAACAAGGAATAACCTGAAGAAGAGGTAACATTTTCACCACCCTCTTTCATGTTCCTTTCTTCTTCCACATCATCTTTCTTTGTTATTTACATTATAAAATAGGAACTCAAATATCTTCTAAATAATGTGATGTTATTATAAATATGGTACAACCATATTAAGTATTATATCCATCCTTTGAATGACATATCACCATACGTGCGTACGTAAGGCCTACCGTCTCCACATTGTGGTGAAATTGTTATTCAAAACATTATTATTTGGTTGGGTATGATAATGATGTGTAATTGAAGTAAATAATAAATATAAATTTATAATTATTCTTTATATATGATATACCATCCAATTATATATGATTTTAATATCAGAAGTATGATATTGTCGCTCGTGCGTACGTACGGACTACCATCTCCACGAACGCGATGAGATTAATTCCCCATCGTATCCATTCAAGACTAATTCTCATTTGATAATTAAAAATAATGTTTAAAGACTTGATATCACTATAAATATGAATAAGATACATCCTATCCATAACAAATACGACTCACATAACAAATAATGTAAAGGAAAACGAAACCGTTAACACCAGAAACAACGATAATACTATGATATTATTAACAAAGTAATGTTAAAAGATAATATATGATATGATATTAATGTATATGATTATTGAATAATTTAATAACAATTATTTAACCATTATAAAGAAGTTTAACCTACACTAGACCAAGGAAAAGTACAAGGTAAGGGGTTTTCATCGCACTCCTTATTCCCGTGAGATTCATTCCATATTGCCACTATTACCTTTTCTGTGGTGTATATACTGACCGTAATTGTATTATTTGTGTAATAAACTTTAATTTATGTATATTTACATATTCATTGTATGATACCTCTTTCATGGGGTGTATGTTTCGTAAGTTACCAAATTGGTAAGGGTTAATTCCTCAATCTCATTATTATTCGAGATTGTTTATGTGTAAGTATTTACTGGGACAATTTTTATCATCCAAGACCATTTTTCATAAAAATGATTTCAAAATGCATATTTTAAGGATTTTTGAAAGGTAATCTTTATCAAGATAATAATTTTATATGTTTTAAAGATTTATCATTCTATATCTTTTTAATTAATGTCCATGTTTTCAAAATGATTTTAAGGATTTATTTATATGGACATGAATGTTTTGAAATAATAATTATTTTAAAAAGTTTCAAACTGGTATGGAAAACTTTGATTCAAAAATATATTTTAAATTATTTCCTTTATAAATATGTGCCTTTTAAATGATTTTACTAAAATAATATTTCTCTCCAATAGTTCTACTCATCATTTTCAACTATGTCAGCATCCCTTAATGAATATTATTTTTATTGAGGCTGATTTATTATAATAGAATCTTCCATATTGTACTGAATGAGTTATGATATGTTTGACTACAGATGTTCTATTTTTATACCATTCATTGTTTATGGTTAATGTATTGACATTTTGTATGCTAGTTTTAATATGAATATTTATGATATGTTTAAACCTTTTCATAAGAGGAATGTATTGGACTTAGTAAGTGATGGGTGGAGCCCGCTATAGCTCCTCGACACATCGGTAGGTCTCATGAGACATGTAGACGTGGAATTGGTCGAGGCCATTTCCCAATTTGAGTCATGGTTTTGGCCGAGGTCTTAATAATTTTTAGACGTCTTGGCCGAGGCCTTGACAAAATGTTTCAAAATGTACAGAATTATACATTCCCTCATTATGAAAATAATATTGATGGATCATGTGGTCATTAGACTAGTAGAATACCCATGATTATGTTTTATTATGGATTTATTTACTCAGATTATATTCTTGTCATAAAATTATTCATGATTGTTATTGGTAAAGGCATGTGGTTTCAATTATTCTTCATGCTTAATATTTATGTTATCGTGTGTTGTATTTATTACCCTTATTGAGTGTTTGAGCTCACCCCTTTACATGTTTTATTTTTCCTATTATTCCAAGAATTGTATTATGATTGATATGTAGGGTTAAGCTAAAGGGAATTATGGCATATCAAAGAACTATTTACACTGTGTTTTATGTTTGAAATTGTAATATAATGTTAATGTATGTAATCTATTTTCAAAGACTGCTAAACTGATCGGATATTCAGGACATGATTTCCTTGTGATCATGCCAATGTATTAAAATAATTCACTGACTCTGGGTAACTGGGTTCGGGTTATTACACTAAATTAAGTTTGACACAAATCTCGTAGATGTGGTGACAAGGCGGGTAAAAGGAAATTTTCCAAAGAGAAACAAGTTTATATATAAAATTTCAATATAAAAATGATTTCAATAACCTACATTGGATTAATATATGTATTATAGATCTATTGTGACTTTAAAAATCAATTTAATGTATAGTAATAATTTTAAAAAAATCATTTTTTAAACTACAATGCAGTATTTTTAACTATTCATCAAAAAATGAAACTTCTCAGAAATAAAATCACCCTAAGAAATTTTTGATATTAATAATTCAAAAATAAATTTTATTTTTAAAACTAAAATTTAAAAAAATTCCCAAAATTTAGTTTTAAAATAAGTGCACCATTAAAAGTTGGTAAAATTCCCCTTAAAATATACAGTTTATTTGTGTAAAATCGGATTATTCTTATATAATTGTCTTGTAAACACATAAGATAAATGGAATATACATAAGTTTTATAATGTGTTTAATACTATTCATAACTGTTATTTAATTTTCTAGGTTAATAGATCATGGTGTGCTCTAAATCAATGTTCAGTGTAACACAAGATATTGAATTTATTTAAAAAGAAAACATACTATGAAATCTTAGGGTGCTACATGACTTGTTATAGGTATATGCTATACTTTTTTATCTTCTTTTATTCTTGATAATGATGGATTCAAGTGTTAATTTGTCAATGGAATATGGAAATTATTCATAGGATTGATGGTCTATTTGTGAGAAAAAATGGATTTCGCACTTTACAGGATAGATATAAAGGCGTGCAGTGAAGTGATGAATCCAGTTGCAAAGATGGCTTCATCAGGCATGTGGAATATTCAATAGTCGCACATGATTTGAAGACCATTAAATAGGATAAAGATGTTTTGGAATCCAAATGAGTTTATTTCATGTGTTTTATGTCTTACACATAATTATTTTTCTTCAGAGTTTCTCTAATGACAAAATAATTAAAATCAAAGATTTAGGTGATGCATTGAGAGTTTCAGAAACTCATAGGATGTTAACAAAAGGGAATAATTAATTATTATAAGTGCTCTAGATTATGTGGAAATCACTGTTATGGGGGATCCAAGTGGTGGTTATCATATTGTTCAACAGGGCAGTGAAGTCAAATGTATTATGAAGAGTTAGACATTTTGATTTATTTTATGGGGAAAGATTTCAGGATTCAATCAGAGATGAAAATAAGGATGTCATATTTTCTACAAAGGATAATGTTTGGTGTGAAAATAAAAAATTTATGGCCCAACTAATTTTTTTTAAAATTCATCTCCTTATTTTAAGTGCTGAAGGGGTAGATTTATGGGGTTCATCTTATGCTATTTTTTTGTTTTTGAAGGTAAAGATTTTATTTAAATGACATTCCTTCCATTACATATTTGAATGCCTCTAAAAAACCATTGAATACATTTTAAATATTTTTTTGAATTTATTGATTTATAGATGAGGGATTCTATGGGCCTTTAAAATGTTTCATGTAGTGATACTTCATGGTGTGAAAAATTGGAGGAAGCGACCCAAGGAGAGAGACACACAGTAGAGGATACTTCCTTGTGTGAAAAAATAAGAGGAAATGACCCAAGGAGAGAGACACATAATAGATAGTAGGGAGATGGGAAGCACCCTGGGTACAAAAACATGGGCTACAGTGTGGTTGAAAATACATGGGTAGTAGCATGGGTGAATATGTGGGTAATATTGTTTCATGATGATATATGGGAAACGATAGTTTTTGAGAAAGGGAAGCACCAAGCAGTAACAATAGGGTTTAAAAATTGTTTATTTTAGGTGGTGAAATGATGTCATGTGTGTGTTTTTTTAACTTCAAAGGGTGATGCCTTATCATAAGACGATTATCAGAGAGGCGATGGAGTCATATTAGTGTATGGGTTTTCAAGTAGATTTTCTACTCTATATTTTCATTCCACGTTTAAGTCTTCTACTTGGGTCAGGTGTAATCTATGTTTAATAGAGGATTTAATCAGATTTTCCTCATTGATTTTTAATCCTTTACATTAAAGGGGTTTTCATGTTAAATTTCCATGTCCCTACTTATTTTACAAATTTAATTCAATGATCCATTTTTATTGGAAATTATTACAATTTATCCTCAGATCTGTCCTCTTCAGATCCAACATGAACAAAATTAAAAATCATCATCTTCAACTCATACAGATGTTTTATTAGCCAGCTTGCCTCCATCAACATGATAATTCCATCTCATAGGAAATAGGAAATCAAGATTTTTATCTTCACACATAGAACCTGTATAAACATCAATAAACCAGAAATTTTAAATCATGATCAGCTTCATCAACAATAAAATAAAACATTCATAAATCAACTATGATTTTATTTTAACATTAAGCCGTCACTCAATCACAACTTTAGTGGACAACATCGTCCTTCAATCACACATTATGATTGGAATCAATGATTTAAAGTACCTATATAGTCCACCACTTTCTACTCTACGAAACTTAAAATCACGGAAACATCAATTGGGAGAACTCTTACTCCACCCCTTATCCTTCTTTGTTTGAAATACAATCAAACCAGACCACCTAAATGAATCAACTTCAAAACGACTTCTTCGAGATCGACATATCTCAGCTAGTCTCTAACTCATGACCTAGTTATACCCCTCTCCATGATACATATAACTTATCCGTATGATTTATATCATCTAATGATAATAACAACTTCATTTTTTCATTTTGATGAAGAAAAATATCTAAAGTAAATTTACCTAAAAATTCCAAACAAATTTCAATATATAAAATTAATTTGTAATTTGTTAATCTAGTATAATATTAAAAAATTAAAAAAATATAAATTTTTTTTCACAACTCATGAAAAACTTACTTAATATTACTTTTTAATGGTTTGATGAAGAAATAAAAAAAATCTTATAATATAAATTGTAAATATTAGTCTAAATTGATTACCAAATATTAAACCTAAATTATAATACATATATAACATTAAAATAAATTTTAAACTGGTTATGAAATATAAAATTTAATTTAAACTACATAATTAATATTATAAGAAAACTATAAAAGATTGTGTAATATTAAATAATAGAAATACTACAGAAAATTAAAAATTGAATGATTAAAATAAACTTTACAATGCTTTAATCAAATTATACTAAAATTAAAACTAACCATGTCATATTAAAATAATGTTTATTGGAGAATACATAAGTTTTAATAAAATACTTATAAATAATAATTAAAAATTAAAAATAATTTTAAAATAAAAAAAATAAAAAAAATTCATTCCTGACATCATTAATAATTCAAATTTTAAAATTTTAACATTAAAATTTCAAAAAATTACTTAAAAATTATAAAAAAACATAAATATAAATTAAAAAATATTTACTACATTATTATCTAAATTAAATACATAAATATTATTTAATATATAAATTAATAAATAATTCTCAACTCTCTCACACTTTTGGATGATAATTTCATTATGTTCAGTAGGATTGATAAAATTTAAATTTGGGTAAAATTTTCTATTTAATTGAAACATTCAAAAATTTCACTTATATCAAGAACACATTTGAACATAAAATTCTCTCTTTAAAAATTTAAACTCTATAAATCATTCTATTATATTGTCATTAAATTAAGTGCTTCATTTTCTTATTAATTTCATATTCCATTGGTGTACACCCTCACCATGGTTTCCCATTCCATGCTTCAATTAAATAGAAAATTAAAAATAAAGAACAGGATTTTCTTTCATTCATTCATGGCTGCATCAAACCATAAGTTTGAAAATATCCAAAAAACAATTATAAAGGAGGTTTTTTTATTAGTGCTTTTTTATCACTCATAATTTATGAAGTCTTTTGGGGAGAGAAAAATAATTGATGCCCCATTTATTTCATTCAATGTGGGTGTATTTCTACATTTATTTCCCCAATTAATTTGGTAAAAGGCACTTATTTGAGGGGAGGCCAAAGGAGGGTGAGGGAAGCCTATGAAATAGTATCTACCCCAATAATTTTCATCAATGCCTTCTCAAGATACAAATCTTATCCTAGTTTTAGCTTTGAGTGTAGTATTTTTGTGAGGTGTTTCTCCATTTATTCAAGAGATAATATTTTGAGTGTTTTCTCCTTGTATTTGAGAGAATTAGTATGTACCCACATTTTACCAAAGTGATATTCCTCTATTTTCTAATGGTTTTTTACCATTTTTATTGGGGGGGGGGGGTTCCACATTCATTACCACACATAAGGCCTTTTAAATTGTTAAAATAGGGCATTTCTAGTGAAAAAAGAATTACCAATTGGTTTTCCCATAAAATTCTTATACCTTCATCAGTTCTTAAAGAAGAATCGATAAAGGGGGTGTTTTATCAACACTATTTTTGGAATTGATAAAGGTGAATACTACTACAGTGTTCTATTAAAATTATAACACACTAAAGTATAAAAAACAATGAATAAAGAGAAAATACAGGAATAAAAAATACATAATTTAATTAAAATAAAATTTAGAACACAAATACAAGACAAAAAAATATTATAGACGTTTCAAACACTGGTTTGTAAAATTACATGTGTAAGTACAATTTATCATAAACATTCAAAAACATCAATATTTCTTTGTCTTTGGCCCCAAGCCCCCAGTCATGCTATTATTTTCAAAAAAATCCACCTTCGCATGAGAAACAAATGCACCTGTATAAGAAAATAAATATTATGTCAGTACTACAATAATGAAATAAATTAAACACAGAGTATCAATTTTAAATTAAAAACATATAATTTGAGTCATACTAGAAGAATTTTATATCATAATGAGTTGCGGTTGATTCTTACATGTCACACCATTTCTTGTTGATCTCAAAAGTAGGTTCTCCTGAATTAGCTCACATCTGTAGTGATAAAAAACCCACTAAAGATGCGATCCAATTCCAGCGAAATTTATTTTTGAGAATAAGAGTTAAATTATCACACAATTTTTTGTTCGTCTTCAAGAATTAAAACTTTCAAAAGTAACTAAATAAGTATCAGATAAAAATGATAAGGAAATTAATTAAGTAATATCAAACAAAATGTTATGAAAAAATATGAGCATGTTATGGTCAGTTTTTCCGAGGTGATTTGTGTTTCAATCAAAAATGACACATATATATTGAAAACGTTCACTTTGAGTAATACCGACCACATCATGTGTCAGATTGATGTGTGGTCAATTTCTACACATCACAAATGAATTATGGATCATTTTCTTAAAGTTTGAAAACAATATGAGTCTGTTTTATTGGTTTTGGATATGTTACATGTGTGGTAAACTAAAATGGAATATTTATATTGAAAACACACCCTTTTATTAATATCAGTCATATCCTGTGTCGAATTGATGTGTCGTCAATTATTACACATCCCAAAAGAATTCTAGAACATTTTCCTAAATGTTGAAAATAATCTAAGCTTATTTTCTATGTTTTTGATATTTTATGTTTGTTTTAAACTAAAGTGACACATTTATATTAAAAAACATACTTCAAGTTATAATGACTACATCTTGTATTTTACTGATGTGCGGTCAATTTCTGAAACATGAAAAATGAATTATGGATCATTTTACAAAAGTTCAAAAACAATATGATCATCTTATGCTCGGTTTTTCCTATGTGATGCATGTTTTAAACTAAAATGGCACCAATATATTGAAAACATTCAATTTTCATCATACCAACCACATGGTGTGTCGAATTGACTTGAGGTCAATTTCTACACATCACAAATGAATTATGTATTTTTTCCCTGGAGTTTTATATAACCTAGGCACTTTTTTCAGTTTTATCTAATGACGTGCATTTTAAACTAAAATGAAACCTTTATATTGAAAACAAACACTTTGATTCATATCAGTCACATCATGTGTCTAATTTATGTGTGGTTGATTCTTACTTATCAAAAATGATTTATTTACCATTATCCTGTAGTTAAAAAACAATACAAGATTTTTTTCTCAATTTTGGCTATTTGATGTGTGTTTTAAACTAAAATGAAACATTTATATTAAAAACACACACTTTAAGTAAAACCAACAATATCATGTGTAGGATCGGCATACAGTCAATTACTACAAATGATAAGTTAATTATGGATCATTTTATTAAATTTTGAAAACCATCTGATCTTGTTTTCTTGGTTTGGACAATGTGACACACATTTTAAACTAAAAAAGCACTTATATATTGAAAACATAGAATTTAAGTCATATCAACCGCATAGGGTATCAAATTGGTGTGTGTTAAACTCATGAAAATCAAAAATGAATTATTGATTCTTTTAATAGACTTTGATAATAAATTTAACTCGTTTTATTTGTTTTGGATAGTGATGCACATTTTAAACTAAAATGACACCTTTATATTGAAAACACACAATTTGAGTTATACTAGTCACGTCATGTGTAGGATTGATGTGTGGTAGATTCTTACACATCACAAATTAATTATGTAGCATTTTCATAAAGTTTGAAAATAATACAAGCTTGTTTTATCAGTTTTGGCTATTTAATGTGTGTTTTATACTAAAATGACACTTTAATGTTGAAAACACGTACTTTGAGTCATATTGAGCACATCGTGTGTCGGATTGGAATATGGTCAATTCCTATATATGAACAATGAATTATGGATCATTTTGATAAAGTTTGAAAACAATTTGAACACATTTTCTTGGTTTTGGATATGTGAAACATGTTTTAAACTAAAATTCCACATCTTTACTGAAAACACACACTTCGAGTTATTCTAACCACATCAGTTGTTTGATTGAAGTGTGGTTGATTTATATACATCAAAAATGAATTATCTGTCATTTTCCTAACGTTTTAAAACAATACAAGTTCATTTTCTCAGTTTTGGCTTCTAATGTGCTTTATATTGAAAACACGCACTTTGAGACATATCTATCAGATCGTGTGTTGGATTTATGTGTGGTCAATTCTAACACATCACAATTAAATTACGGTCCATTTTTCTTAAGTTTGGAAATAATAGAATCTGATTTTCTTGATTTTGTCTATTTGATGTGTCTTTCAATCTAAAATGGAATTTTTATATTGAAAACACGTACATCAAGTCACACAGACCATATCATGTGTTAGATTGGAATGAGAACAGTTTCATTATATGAAAAATGAATTATGGATCGTTTGAATAATGTTTAAAATAAATAAAATCAAATTTTCATAGTTTTGGAAATGTGACACATGTTTTAAATTGAAATGACATTTCTTTATTGAAAACACACACATTGACACATACCAACCAAAATGGTTTTCAGATTGACATTCACTCAATTAATACATGTAAAAAATGAATTAGCAGCCATTTTAAAAAAAATTGAAACCAATTTGAGATCATTTTATTGGTTATGGATAGTGACATGTGGTTTAAATTAAAATAACACCATTATATTTAAAACACACGCTTCAAGTCATACTAGTCACATCATGTGTCATATTGATATTTGGTCAATTCGTACACATCATAAATAAATTATGGACCATTTTTCTAAATCATGAAAATAATAAGAGCCTATTTTCTCAGTTCTGGCTATTTTATGTGTGTTCTAAACTAAAATGACACTTTTATAATGAAAACATGTACTTTGAATCATACTGACCACATCGTGTGTTGGATTGGTGTGCGGTCAATTCCTACATGTGAAAATTGAATTATGGATTGTGTCCCTAAATCTTGGAAAAAAATATAATCTCATTTTCTTAGTTTTTCCTATTTGATGTGTTTTTTAAACAAAAATGAAACTTTTTTATTGAAAACATGTTGTTCAAGTCATACTAACTACATCAAGTGTCGAATTTATGCGTTGTCAATTATTAAATGTCATAATTGAATTATGGATCATTTTCCAAAATTTTGAAAACAAATTGAGATCATTTTCTCAGTTTTAGATATTTGATATGTGTTTCAAAATAAAAAGAAACTTTTGTATTGAAAACAAGCACTTCAAGTCATACTGACCACATCATGTGTTATATTAAGGTGTGGTCAATTTCTACATGTCAAAAATGACTTATGGATCACTGTCCTAAGGTATCAAAACAATCTAATTTTATTGCATGGTTTTGAGCATGAGATGTGTATTTTAAAATAATGTGTAAATTTAAAAAAATAAGTATCAAATAAAAATGATAATGAAATTAACTATAAAATTAGATAAAATACTGAGATAATCAAGTAACTAAGTAATAGTAATTAACCAATTTATGATGTCTGTATACATTTTAACATCATGTATTCTGTCCATTCATTTCTAATAAAATTGATTTCCTCTATTATAAATATCCTTGAGAAATAGATCAAAACTAATATATAATCATTCAAATACTAATGATTCACATCCAAGATATATTTCTGAATTCATATTCTATACTATACAACAAACATAATATGTAATCTCCTAAATTTTATATCGGCACATTCTGACACCATGTACTCTACCCACTCATCTCTAAAAAAATTCTTCTTATTTTGAGTATGTAGATTATTATAAATCCTGGCAGTACAAAGAAAATATAAATAAACATACAATCAAGAAATATTTCTAATGAAATTTCAATTACCTTCAGAAATTACTTGTCTATGGATGCTAGTTTTTTATGGTATATGATATCTTTAATAAATTTTCAAATTTAATATCCACAATAATGTTATTATCTTGCTTCATACACTGTAGAAACATTGATCAAGATAAGAAAATTATTTTTCAATATGTTTTAATAGTTAATTTTTCTATCTACACCTTAATATATTTCCATTTGAATAAATACATAGGTTTATTATGTTTAGTGATCGACCTCACGCCATGATTTAGCATATATTTATAAATATACCTGTTATAAAAAATTTCTAATTAAAACACAAACTGAAACATATAATTCGAATTTTATCTATAAAATATTGATTTTTGTTCATTAAAAATCCATAATACACATCATGTGTGGTTGGTTTGATGGAAATACATGCATTGAATCCAAAAATACATATTTAGGGTATCTTGGTACTACCTAAAAAACAAAAATAAAATAGGTAATGAAAAAAATAAAAATATATTTTATTTTATTATATTGCAGAGTTTTACCCCTGTATTGTAAAAATCATCAAGAGTTTCTCAACGATTATTTTATTCTCAAATTTCATGGTTAGATAATCTTTTTTCTTGTCAAATTCTTCCAACCCCAAAGAAATTTGTACCATAAAAATGACACATGGATTAATGAATCTAAATCGTGCTTCATAGGGTTTTAGCTTTATGTAGTAGTAAAATAAACACCTATAGAAAATATGAATGGTTATTAACTTTATTGAAAAAAGTATATTATTTTTTTTACAACAAGATTATGAAAATGTACCTGATGTATGTATTCAAAATTGTGACTCCCTTCCATTTAAGATTGAGAACCTCATTAATAATATTGATACCAAAAACATATGTAATGAAATATCCAAATATTTGTTCTTAATATAGAATGTAGGACACATCTACATCTTTGAATGTGGTTTATACATAAACATGTAATGTTAATATATGATGAAATAGAATTGGAAGGGAGAAGTTACTCTTAAAAGGCCCATTTTTTCTTGGTTGATTCACAAGATTTTCTTGATCCTACCTTCTATCTCCCTGCCATTTTATCCATCTATGATACCATACCTCACATCAGACCTTTTTTCATCAATTATTATAGGTTTTTCATCTGAATTAAATTGTTAAGAACATACCTCAGTATCATTATAAGATTATATGACCATGTTATGAAATTTTCAATAGTATCATTGAGCATTGTAATATCTGAATCATAAAGTGGAGCAAGAAACTAGTGCTCGACTCTTGAGCTCTTAAATCCCTACTCTCATCTGAACTTTTGGGATTTATTTTTTATGTATCACGTCTCTAGGGACAATATAGATCATGCCCCTCGCAACAAGGTAGTGTGTGGGTGTTAATAGATAAAAATCACATATGAATTTACCCTATATAATTTTAATAATATAATGTTACTGGAAGCCGTTTTATTCACATTTAGGAGAAATGGTAATGAAAAAATTTATTACCTCAGGAAAGGTATGTAGTTACGGGGAATGACTAGCCTCAATGATAGTGGGGTTATTTGGTTGTTCATGTGTTGATCTTTTTTCCACTAACAGTTCACATTGGTCCTTTTTCATATATCGTTCTGCCAAACCAGAATACATAATAGTATCTTGCAAAGCATCTATTTGCACTTTAAATCCATTAATCATCTCATATGTATCTTATTGTGGTTTTTATTCTCAAAATATGTTTGAGGAGATACTCCAAAACCTACATCTATAATACCACCATATTTTTATGGCCACTTCAAATATACTGAAATTAGTTTTTCTTCAGGTACAGTCACTATCGATTCTTGTGTCTAAACTATATAGAAAACTTATGAACATAAATATATATTTTTATGTTATACGACAATAAATCATAATGAATTTATAATATGTTATACTTATATATGTTTCCCAAATTTATTTTTTGTTTTCATCATCTTGTTTTCCCTCTTTATTTATCCAGACCTCCTTTCATAACACATGAAATGGGATGTAAGTGGATTTCAATTTTGATTCATAAATTTTCATATAAAAAAAGAAACATATGTTGTTTCATATCACATAAAAAAATAGATTTAAAATATATACCATTTTATTTTCTGGTGAAGTGTACCCCATACTTGCTTTGCGATAGGGGTACATTGGTTTTGATACGCGTTTTTTATTTTTTAAACTAAATTTTGGATTTTTAAATTAATATTTTTGAATCATACCGGATAAAATAAATAATGTAAAATAATATATAATTGACTAAAATGCACCTAAAATGATTTCTCATTGTAAAAACTGATGAAATATTTCCCTGATTCCTACTTTATAATGTGTACATAAGTTACTGGTGGGTGGGGATTTACCTTCCCCTCAATATACCTAAAATGAAACTTCGTAAGAAGTGTATTGAATCATCTATGGGATTTTCGAGTATCCATTAAAATGTTTTTCTTAATTAAATATTCTAAAATAAACAAAGTCTGCAAATAATGATGAAAAGTAAAACAATGTTTCAATATATATATTTTTTGGTAAAATAGAGAAAGTATATCATAACATTAACTTAAAATATTTCAAAAGGGTTTCCTTTATTATAGGATGTTCATGGAACCACAAATCTATATCAATTAACACATTCATTCTCATTCTAACCCCAACATAACTAATGAACATTGACTTGTTGGGGTCAATAGGTTAGACATGTTGATTCCATCCAACCTTAAATTTTATACCAATTCTTCTTGACTTGATAATTTAATCAATACAGTGATGCTACATCATTATTATTTTTTTCATCAACATCTCGTTGATCTTATAATAATTATGTAGTTTCAACATCAACAACCTAATCTCCCTAGAGATTGGTAACATCATAATGTGCATAAGTCATTGTCTATATGATTACTCAAACATTCAATTTAGATTATATAAATATAGTAGATAACACATAATATTATGAGTAAAATCATAACATATTAAAAACACTTTAACCTATTAATTGAATTTTATTTATTTTCATTAAAGGTTAAAGGGATTTGGATCTTCTATCTAGAATCCAAATACCCTCTTTTTGGTCCCCTATAATTTATAAGAAGTTCTCTACATTTAGACTACCATGAAATGATTATGATATCCCAATAAAAGTGTCATACTCAATTGGATTTTCATCTAACCCTATAGTTGTTTTAGTCACCAGTAGGATAACTTATCAATTCTTGTTTTTTAGATATAAGACATAAAATACCTGAACTAGTTGTGACTCCATTATGAATGGATCATCCTTATGACATTCCATGTTAAAAATCACATTATGAAGTCCATTTCATTAACTTTCACTACTCTCCTATTGTCAACCCATTTGAAATAGAAAATCAGAACTTGAAATATTATATAATATAATGTGTATATCAATTCAATGACACTAAAATATGATATATTGGCATAAACTAGATTTATATCCTTGCAACTAGATATGTTCATTGATTTTTCCACAAGATTAACACCAATTTTTTCATCGTACTTCGGCCATCATGTTCTTTAATATAGAATGTATAACCACTAATTAAAAAACATGTGTAAGATATGAAATTTTAATTTGATCTCATGGATATCTATCGAAGTCATTCCATAATTAAATTCATTTTTTTAGATAACTTATTATAAATATTATCTCCAACCCATCCTATATATTTTTGATTTTGTGTATTGAATATATATACTTTAGCCCTTGATGGATTCAAATGTATAAGAATTGATTTTTAGGATTCAGTGTATGGATCAACATCTCCACTATAATGTAAATTGTAAAAGTGATATTTCTCTCACTATATGATGGTAATTGTAACAAAATCCCTTCTAAAATTCAATTTTCCCATAAGGTGTTTTCTATGATAAGAACTTGGGAGTCTAATTCTATCAACATCTGATAGTTAACAGGTAAAAAATTCAACATCTTCTTCAACAATTTATCATTCTGTAATACAACCTTCTATCTAACTATGATTCATGATTTACCGTTTAAAAATATTTATATATCATTTATAACCAATTGAAACATCTGGTGGACCATTATATAAAAGAATGATAGTGGGAAGAACATCTCAAATTCTCATAATATGAGTGAAACCTTTTTATTCATATTTAAAAAATTATTCAGGTTTATAACTTTTACTACATATGGATTTGAAAAAGAAGTAGAATCTGGTTAATGTATATCATACATTTTTAGGTAGAATTCAACTTAAAGTGATAGGAATCAATTATTCCATCGAAACATGACATTACTATGATTTTAGTCATCATAACTTCAAATTATTCTTTGACACAACATTATTGATATTTGATTAGTACACCTTCATAACTTTTACACCATTAAGGAAAATAAAAAATTAAAATTTGTATTGTCTGGATAGAGTGTAAGATACTAGATGAAGAAATGTCTACCTTTTACCCTTCACAGGTTCCAAATATTCCCTTATCCGCATGTCAATCATGTCTAGCATGCCTTAATGCCATTTTTTTAGGAACATTTAGTAACATGCTAAATACTCTATCAAATACATTTTTTCTACATGTATAACATTAAGAAAATGTTTTACATACAAATAATTTCAGTCTAATAATTAAAGTAAAATTGAATTATTTTTCAAACCATGTTTCAAAATGTTTTTCAAAAATTATTTACTGAAAATAGTGTCAATGTATTTAATTTATCAAATAGTTGATCATACATTAGTGGAGATGGTTTTGTACCTTGTTCCATATTCCCATTTAATGTCGTCATCCAGGATCAGTATTTATGTCACTGAGGTAAAAATAAATCGATGTCCTAAAAACACAATCTTCAAGGAATGTTTCAATCAAACTGAGTCTGTGCATTCTTCACAAATGGGACACCCCAATATTCCTTTAATTCTATAGCTTGAAAAGTTTCCATAATCCAAATAATTCGTTTATCATTCCATATAACATGGACCCCAATGTGAATTATTCTCTTCTATGAGCATCATACATTATAATACATGTATCCCATATCAATTTTAGTTATTCAATCAATGGATCCAAATCGGATTCAAAATCATTACTGGGTTGTTTTGGTTTAAATATAAGTACAAAAAACCTAATGTATTTGTGCTTTATAAATAACCATGGTGGAAATTTGTAATTTAAAAAACATAACAATCCATGTACTATGAGTACCACTCTATACAGTAAATGGATTTATTCTATCTATAAATAACACAAGACAGAAGTTTCTTAGCTCATTTCCAAATTTAGGATGCTCCTAATTAATTTTTTTCCACTAAGTAGAGTCTTATGGATGACGTAGTTTTCTATATTTAATTATTATTTCTACATTCCATGTCAATTTTCTCCCAGTTTACTGACATTCATATAGTCTTCTAAACCATGGAATGATAGGGTTGTTCCATACAACTTTTGAAGGAGTTGATTCATCTTTTTTTATTGATCCATTCCACACTTAGGGAATCTTATGAGTGATTCGTGGTCCTTTTGATACAATATGAAATAATTTTGACAATAATTTATTTTTTTATAGATCATTCCCATTGAAGGTAGCATTCATTTAACATTATATGATCAATAAGAAAGTACATTTTCTTCTGGTATCATGTCATTCAGAAGACCAAAGAGTTCTATAAAGCTAGTGTCTCTCCATCCACTACCAGTTTTAAAAATATATAAATCCAAGGTATACATTGGTATCTTAGAAAATCTATTTAACTCCTTAAACAACTTTATAAAATCATGAAGTTCAGATTCAATTTCTATTATCATTTCTTCTATATATTCTCTATTATCATTTACACTAGTATCCATACCAATTGATCCATAAAAAATAGTATCATCCAAATTGGTGTGCATATTTAGTTTTTCCCCATGTTTAGTCCAAATTTTATAACTGTGGTATATTCCATGAAAAATAAAAATTCCTTCCCACTCTTCCAAATTAATTTTTCTTGAATAAAAACAATGTAAACATAGAAAAAAGATTTGAGAAGGGTAGTATTAATTTGCTATTGAAAACTTGATGAACTGTTTAACTCCATTTTCCTACTCTTTTTTCATATGATTAGCATGCATCCATTTTCAATTTATATTCTTCCAATTAGGTTTATAAAAAATTCATTTTGTATAAAAAATATATAAATACACATAATATATTCATAATCAAAGGAGAATGTTATATATAATTATTATAATGGGAACCCATCATTTGAATGTTATTGAATATGATTCCAAAATATTTATCATTTACACAAGGGTGGAATATAAATAAATAACCTAGGGTAAACATGTGGTTTTCAGTAATAGTTTTCAATTTGATGTTGTGTGGGACAAAAATGTGGTAATAAATATGTTGTTAAACAAAATTTATTCATTATTGGATGGTAGATTTCACGTAAAATTTCTTCTTCTTTATTTTCATTTAATTGTTACCTTGATTTCTGAATTTGTGTAAAAATATATTTCCTTGGAACATAAAAGGTCTTGTAATCACTTTATTTTGACACAGGGTCAATGAGCTTGGAATTCCATGAAACAAATAGTTGAAAATGTTATTTATTACAAAGGAGAATTTAGATTCTATATTACTCTATTTTTCTAACAATTATTCTAGAACTTTTATTATGGGAATTCCAAAAAATATACTTATACTATAACCCACTGATGAACAATTATTTCAAAAAGATTAGATTCATAAATCTTAGGAATATTTCACATATCCTATAATATCCAAATCCTCTCTTCAATATTCATAAAAAGACCATAAATATTTTTTATTACTAAACACTCCAAAAAATTCAATTATCTTGGATTTTACATCATTGTGATCTAAAAATTTTTGATTCCCCCTCTATAAATGACACAGATCACAGTAAGTTATCTCTCACATCTTGTAGTCAAAACCTTTACATGTATACCAAAAAGAGTATATTAATTTTTAATAAAACCCATACCACATGTATGGTTATGGGAGATTATAATAAACTTTATAAAATTCTTTCAATAGATTCTAATCCAATATGTTTCCATGATAAATTTGTATTAAAATAGAAATTTTTTTGGGTAACATTTAAACATTTTGTAATGATACAAAATAGATAAAATGAATAATAATATTGTGAACATGGATTAATTAAAATAAATAATGTTATAAATAAGAAGATGAAACATATACATACCCACACACCTAAAACCATGGATAAATTTTTCGTTGTCCTCACCTCATATTTAAGGTTACTAGATAAGAAAACAAATAAGAAAAATCATTTTCTCAACATCTATATTAACCAAGGAAAACCCACAACACCTTTGGTTTTAAATGCCTAGCTTATGCCCATTTTCCATAATTCTAACATTAAACTCTCCTGAGACATTTTAAACACTAAAAAATACCTTTTATATGTGGGTTTAGCTCTCAAAAATTATTTTTATTTAGTTTTACGCATTCCACCACTCATTTATTTAAAAATCATTGTAAATTTTATTAGTATTCAACAACTCAATATTCCATTTTTACAAATCTCATTCAAAATAAATAAAACCAACACCCAATATGTCTACTAATTTTTAATACATGTGGTCCATTACTATAAATGATGTTTTTAATATATATGATCCCAAAACTAATCCAGAATAGTCAAGAATCAAATAAAAAGTTTAAAATAAATAATTTCACATTATTCTACTAAATCAAAACACATACCAAATCTAAATTCAAACACAAAAGAATGGAATTCAATAATCAAATAAAAAACTTACAAAATAAATTAAAACATTACTAAAACCCATTTAAATGTATTAGTAGAAACAAAAAATTATATAAACTAAACAAATGGAAGATTTAAATCTAATCCATTAGAAAAACAATGTTTTCAAAATCGACAGAAAATCAAACAGGGAATATAACCTCTAACAAGATCAAGGGAAACCATATAAATATTTCAAAATAAATACAATACATTAGTTTTAAAAACACATCCCAATAAGTCACAAAAAACATTTTATAAAAAAATTGAAATATTCTCCACTACTACCACCCTTTCTAAAACCAACAAACATAACTAATTTTTTGAAAACATTTAGAATTTGAACAAAAAATATAAATCTCAAACGCATTAAATAAATATATATATATATATAATAAAAAACCAATCCTATTAATACAAAACCCAACAAAATTACTCAAAATGAATTTAAATTCATTTAAATTAATAATTTTAAATATAATAAAATTATTTATATAAATCCATATAAAACAAAACATAATGAAACCTTTTTCTTTACAACAACATTATTTTATATTATAATTCATCTTTAAACTCAAATTCATATCCACTAATATCCCCATATTTTGGAATAAAATTTATTTTATTTTACTTTATAAACCATTATAAAACCAATATCATGTTACAATACTATTTACACCATTTCCTCAAGAATTTTTAAAGGTTCACTACACTTGGAAATAAAATTTTTATAAAGCATTCTAAATAAATAAAGATAATTTAGTCTAAAAATCAAATCTATAATCATAAACTAATAAATCCACTTAAAAATTTAAAAAAAAAAGAGAAATCAACACAAATCTCTCAAAGTTTTCCATAATAGTTAGTTTCAACTGCATATATTCAAATTTATTAAAACTATTATCATGCATGAATAAAAATTTAATAAAATTAAAATACACTTAAAATAATACCATTACTAATTCAAAAAATAATCCATAATTATAAAATATAATTTAAATCCATCAATTTCTCCAATTTAACTCAAATCCAATTCCAGTTTCTTGACTTTTACATTTAAAAAATGGTCATTTTCAGGAAAAATATAAATGGTTCAATGCCACCCAAAACAATTTTAAACATGAATAACATAATACCATTATGTAATAAATATGAAACGAATATTTAAATTATTTATCTATTACTCATATCATAATTCATTTGAAATCAAATATATTAAATGCAATTACAGAAAATAAGTGAATGAACCATAAAATGAACTTAAAAACATTCAATAATAATGTCATCACTATATCTAATTATTTGACCTATGTTATGTTTTTTTTCAATGGATTTTAAATTGTTTTTGAGTGTGTCTAATTTTATGGTAGGCTAATAACTAGGAACAAAACTTAAAAAAATAAAAGTAATCAAAAATAATAAAAACTACCAACCACAACACCACACATACAATAATTTCAAAAAAAACACTATATGAATAAAATATTTCAAATATATTAAATATTACACTCACATTCAAAGAATTAAAACAATTTTTCAATATAGTTAGTTTCAATCTATTCAATTTAGATAACCTTGTTTTCCTCCCTACCATCAAAAATATGTTCATCATGTGAAAAACATAATACATTCAATTGACATAATTTTATCAAATGAAAAAAATATTTTTAGGGAGGATAAATAATGGTTCATTAACAGTCATCCAAAGGAAGACAAGGATCCAACATTGTAAAAGTGAGCCCAGTATGGGTCGACTTTAGGCATGAGAATTAAGAATCAAGAGGACCGCCCAATGGGTGTAAGTATTGTCCATGATGATCGATGTGGGGGTGGCAATGACAGTGTTCATCCACCCTAGTGTTTTCATGATACAGAGAGTATGTGGGATCCTTGATACTTGTGGAGTTTAGTTTACACTGCGATTGAGTTTAGTGTATGAATAGAGATGATTAACGATGCTAATAAATTATAGATTAGGAGAAAAAATAACATACCTTATATTTGATAGTTGATTCATCTGAGAGAAGATTGAGGGGAAGTGGTGGTAGAGCTAAACTTCTGTGATAGCTTGGCATTATTAAAATTGAATTAGTTGGGGTTATATATAAAAAATTGGAGAGGGTTTTATCTACGCTTCCAAAAAAGTGCTAATAAAGAGGGGTTTTATCGGTGAAAAAATAATAAATGTTGATAAAGACTTATATAATTAATTTTAATAATATAATTAATATAATTCAAAATTCTAAATATATATAATTATAAAATAAATAAATATATATAAATGTATATAATTATAAATATATTAAAATAATTGTAAATATGTATTTATAAATATAATTATAGATAAATATTTATAATTACAATTATAAAAAAATATTTTAAATATAATTATAAATATTTATATATAATTAAAAATATATTTATATCATTATATATATTTAGTTAATTTATGAGGAAGGTCTATCCAGAAGTAAATCTCCTGAACTTTTACTAAAGAAAAGAAAATGATAACATGAGAGAAAACATGATCAAACAAAGAGACAAGACCTCATCCAGAAAACTAGTTTAAGAGCCACAAAATAAAAGATCATTTCTACATCTATTATCAAAGTCATCTATAGTTTTTCATTCAGACTGTGAGTTAGCTTGATTGAGGATCCTTAGCATTGCTACCATGGAACTTTCCTACTCTAGAGTGGTCATGATCCTTAAATATTTGGAGGATGATATGGTAGAAAAATTCCTTATCATAGTGGAATAATCTTTCTGTGTCATTCATTTTAGAGGATCCATGTCACTAGTCTTCCCCTTTCCCTTTATGAAAACATACTTAAGGGGAAAAATATCCACCACTGATGATAGGTCATGTGGTGTCCAATAAAATCATCAGTTGTTCTTTATTGCTTTCATCATCTGAGATATTTCCCCATTTATCAATTTTTGATGAATTTTAATTATCATATGCATCATAGATAGATTTTCAAAAATCCATAGCCTCATACTCAAGCTGAAAGTTCTCACCTTGACTAATATGATGAGAGTTCAAGACAGCTCTAAAATCCATATCAATATGATTAACAACAAAAATAAGACCCTGCTCCTGACCGCTTCCAACCTCCACATGTGCAGCCTCACCCAAGTTAACCAGCATATCATAGGAAGTGTCAACCCTATCACATAAAACCCCCTTTGGGTCACCCTCAATAACAAGATCGTCTACACCATCAGACATACTAGTTGAATTCCAACTTGGAGAAGAAACAACATTGAGACAACCAATCTCACCTCCATCTTCGGCCAAACCAAAATAAGTTGTATCAAAACCATCATTTAAAGTTATCTCCTCTACAGATTCTGACCGATCATTGGATGGTCCACTATTACCTATAATTGGAAACTCATCCAACAACATTTCCTTGCCCTTAAAATGGGCACCTGATAGTTTCATTTCTCAGAAACTAGCACATCATCTTCATTGGACAATGTATTTCTAAGCACGTGTCCATAATGATCAAGGGAATTTGGTGTAGAAATATCACTCGTCTTTGGCTTCCTGCAACAGAGGGTAGCTAGATGACCCTTCATCCCACAACTTTTAGAAGAGACTGTATTCTAAAATAACTCCAGTGAGTGGCCAATGACCATAAAATAATTATTGAAAATAGGATTTCTTTAATATTCCACATAAATTTGGATATCATTAGAGGAATTGGAAAGAGTTACCTTATCAATAATAGCATAACTAAGGTCAATATCTACCAACATCTTGGAAAAATGACCAAACTGTACATACTCGGTTTCTTTATCGAGATGAATATGAGTTCTAATTGTCATGCCCATATCCTGCAAACATTTTGGATGCTAGAGGATACAATTAAGTCTATGAAGACAAACCCAAATATGAGAAAAATAAATCCTTACTTGTGATACATTGAAATCCAAATACCATTCATGTAGATGAAGCCATTGATACTTTGAGAATAGGGAACCATCACTCCATGCTCGATGCTTAGAATCATACGAAGGGAAAAGGTAGTGAAAAAAACCACAGCTGAGAGAGATGTATCTCCAATCAGAGAAGCCCCACAAAAATGAAATCTGATGAACCAAATCATCTAGCTTCCAAGATTTCTCACCTTTAGGTAAAATAAGATACACAATCAGTTATTTTTCCTAATTTTCAATCTCTCAGCGAATGATTCAGACTTCGCCTAAACATGGATTGTTGATCCCTTCCAAAAGAATTCTTCTAAAACAAGAATCCTTGAATGAAGCTGGAATTGGTTGGAATTTCAGATCTAGACCTCCTATCGCACCACAAATGTTATTTGGAACCCTTCAAGAATATATCCTACATGCATCAGAATCTTCATTCATCACAACACCAACGGATTTCATTGTATATCTATTCTCATCACAAGCTCCATTCCAAGTCACCCCCACCAACATAATCGATCTACAAGGAGTGTTGCAATTTTCGGCCACTACAATAGAGATTTCCATGCAACAACACCCATTACCATCAAGTGATCTTACATCATTGTTCTAAATGAATTCCTCTCCACCAGCCATATGCATAGACCCTAGGAAGTGAGAGAGTGGAATCTCAAAACCCTAAAATGAATAATATAGATTTCTATGGAGGAGAAGCTCCCGAACCCCTGATTCCACCATCATCGATAATTTTCCTCTATATTTATGTAATTATATATATATTTAATAAATAAATATAAATATAGTAACTATATTAATTATTTAAATATATTTATTATAATTTTATATTTATTTAAATGTATAACTATTTATATATAATTATGTAAATACTTTTTAAAAAAATACATTTATTTATTTAAAAATATAAATATAGTAAATATATATTTATTAATATATTTATTTATAAATATTTATTTATAAATATACTTTTAACATTATTAATTAATATGTGACATTAAATTAATGAATGTTAAAAATGAGTAAAATTGAATAATTAAAAAGGAGTAAAGTTTAAAAATATTGAAAAAATGGATAAGTTTTATTAATTATACAAATTATTAAAAAATAAAATATAGATATATATTTAAATGGACATGAATACATATTGATAATATTAAAACATGTTAAATAAATATTTATAAATAAATATTAGAAAATGATTAAATTCTTAAAAAATTCAAAAATAAAAATATGAAAAATTAAAAAATAATTCTGACTTAAGTAATATTAAAAAGAAATAAATAAAATTTTTTGACTAAAAAAATATATTAAATAAATTATGTTACTAAATGAAATTCTGAAATAAATATTAAAATTTTAATAAATTACATAAATATTAGGTGTATGCATTTTTATATAAGATTTCCTCACTTCTGTAAATGTTTGTATGTCTGAAATTAATGTTCATATATATAAAAGATCAATATATGTTATATTGAACAATGAAATTATATAATATGAAGAATCTATTAATAAAATAAATAATAACAAGAATGGATAAATTTTAAAAATGACTAACTGTTATTAATTATATAGATAATTTAGAAAAAAAATGAATATTTATATATGTTAAAATGGAAACGAATTCATATTAAATATATAAATTATAAATATATTATTAACATTAAATGTAAATGACAAAAAAATGTATAAGAAATATTATAAAATGGTTAAAATTACAAAAATAATGAAAAGTGAAAAAGTGAAAAGGAATAAATTATAAAAATATTAAATATATTAATGAATAATTGTGTATAAAAACATTAAAATGAATAAAATTAAAAAATATTAAAATAATAAATATTTAAAATATATAAGTTAAAAAAATGTAAGCACACACATAGCATCGTCAATAAATAAATTATATTAAAAGAATGCATGTTAAAAATGAGTGAAATCTAATTATATATATAATTAAATAATTAATATATTTTTTATAATTATCAAAAATGAATAAAATTATTAAAAAAATAATATATATATATATATATATATAGTATTTTTTTGAAAAAGTTGGGTCAAAGCTCTTTTATTGAACAATAAAAAACAAAGAAAATGAGAGATGAGTTTATAAAGAGAAAAACTTCCCTCATCGATAATATATTCAAAGACCTCATTTTTTTATAATCACTCCTCCAATTCATTTCTCATAATCACACAAATCATTCCAATTAAATCATCCATTCCCATGACCTTGACCTCGAGGATTTCAGACTATTCTCTTAGTTTTCAGTTATTGCAAGAGGCCCTCAATGTCGTTATCCTTCAAATTAGTTCTCCCGTCCTCTTGTTGAACCTCCACCATTTTATATGGTTCATTAAAAAAGGTATCTTCAATGACATTCTTTATAGGTGTTTGAACCTCATTTACCTGAACTCCGCCTTCTTGGGAATCATTAATAATGTCTATCTTACCACTATTTTCTATGGGGATCAATATGGGAACTCTTCGTCCTTATTTAGAATTCCCATTTCATATAAAATTTTAATTTAAGGGTCACCTAAAGCTTCTGGATGGATAGAATCAACCAACATACATATAGGATTATTGATTGAGACTCCATCTGGAAAGTCATCACAGTAAGGGAAAATGCCAAGTCACTTGAATAATCATTATAAGAAGCCTGTCCAAGCTTAGAAAAATGAGTATTGGAATACCTAAAAAGGAACATTTGTAATCCCACTTAATCCACTTAAATAACATTGGATGAAGATGTTTTCTTTCCATCAATATCACTAACCCTAAGGGAAGCCTTATTCTCCCTTTCCTTAGTAGATGGAGCATCTTCAATTGTTATATTACAACCCTTAACAACAAAGATGATTCCCCCACTATCATCCGTGACCACTCCAAAACAATTGGTCGTGGAAAAATGGTCCTTAAATCCTTTAAGAATATTTAAACTCTTATTTAAAACCAGCTCAATAGGAGTGTCCACTGATTCCTTTGCTAAAATATCATCATCCTGCATATTCACCAAATGCGATGAATCTTACTTTGAAGAGGCTTCTTGAGAGGAATTCATTGGGAGTGAAAATCCATCCAGATCATCCTCTTTAGATCTTTTCAATGCATTAGTGAAAGTAACAGCATGTAGATTATGAGGCTCAGAACTTTGAACAACCTATCCAGGATCCAGGAAGGTCATTCTCACTGATTTCCAAAATAAACATCCTTGGGTTAAACATGAGAGAAATATTTCACCTATATTGGAGAAACCAACTTATAATAACCAATTATGGGAAAAACTAAACCACTATACGGATGAGTCTCCAAATTCTTTTTGGAGGTATCAGGAATTCCATTTTACTTAGATTGATCTAACATAAATGTAGAATACTGTATAGCATGAGGGGGGACTTCTATATCCCATGAACCTATCCCCATATCCACAACCTCTTTGGGGTCCAAATCATTTTTCCCAATCACTCTCGACATTGAGTGCCTATTTACCTCTTAATCCAATTTTTTCTTACCTTTTTAGGCTTTTTAGGTAATCATCCATTCTTGGAGAAACTATTTATCATCAAAGTCTCATTATAATTCTTTTTCTACTGTATCAGCCAACCCATCTTCTACAATATCCAACCATGACATGGAAGCATGCTCCCCATTTTAATTCATTTTCTATACATCCAAAAAATCAATATTGACCTTGAGGATTAGATGTAGCAATAACATCTGCATCTTCCTTTTGATAAGAGGTTGTCTCTACTGATAAATTATTTTACTTACTGATTGCATCTACAATGGCAGGGTCACCATTAAAAGGGTCATTCTTCCTATCATGATCAGCTCCTTAAAAATCCACTTGTCCCCTAGAATAATGATGAGCATGACCAATACTTTTATAACCACCTTGAGCATTTGATTTCAAGCATCTAAACTTTTTAAATCATGAATTCACATCATGCCCATGCATAGAGAAAGAATAAAAAACAATCAATCTCTTATAATACAAACGGTTGTGTCCTCTGTAACCTTACAACCCATACAAAATCATGAAACCTTTTCATACTCAATTATCAAAGTAATATCAACATCATTAGTAGAAAGAAATACTCTATTGACTAAACTAGATCATAAATATACTTAAATTAAAAAACAATCAATGTTTCCAAATAAGGAAACCGTAGTTTCTTTATCAATTTTAATGGGAACCCTAATCGAAAAAAAGATGTCATAAAGGATCCTAGGGTTCCATATTATCGAGTTTATGGCATATAAATTAACCCACAACTGAGCTGATGAGTTTCCAAACTCTATGGGATAGAAGTTTTTGTTCCATTCATGAATGTGCAAAAAGGAAAGCTTGAAATAAGTCAAACCAAACCCCTAGGCCTTCAACTTCAAATCCATAGACGGGAAAATCGAGTGAAATAATCCATTCCCAAGTGATACAGATTTCCAATTTTAAAATACTGAGATTCTTTAAAGACGCCCAACTAGATCCTCAATTTTCAATAGTGAAGCTCCCCTTGGAATAATAATATGGGTAATGATATAGTGCTCACCTATTTACAGTCATTTCAAGACCACAATCATATTAGCCTTGTAATGATAAATGTTTCCCTTAAGACAAATAATTCCTACCACCAAACCCTTGAAGAGAGATAACGATTGATTTACCACATTTTCATTCACCATATAAACCCCTCCACAAAAGGTTTTATAGCTATCCAATACATCACCTACATCCATGTGGTAGTCTAAGAGACCTTGGGCAAAGAAGATATGATCCAGATGTAGAGAAAACCAAGAATATGTGGCAGATTCACACACTACTGGGTCTTCATGGAAGATGAGGTAGATGCATTATTTGGCCTTCAGGCAGTAAAAAATGGTCATTTGGGTCATGTATTGGGATACATGTCCACTAGGCCTTCAGGGCATCTGTATAAATAAATTAAGGCTTGATGAGTGGGATATCCCCTTGGGGGGCTATAACTTGCCTTTCCTACATGTTTGTGTGATGTCTGTGTGTCTGTGTGTTTGATGTAATTATACCCCCAAGATCCTAATATATATATATATATATAAATATATATATATATATATATATATATTAAATTTCATAAATTCTATATAAAAAATATAATTAAATAATAAATATAATACTTATTAATATAGGTCAATATATATTAATATATCTCATAATTAATATATATCTGTATATTTTTATATATGAAATAAAAATTTAATTATAAAAAAAATAATAAATATTAAATAAATATTAAAACCAAATAAATATTAACAAAATTTAAAATTTAAAAATTTAAAAAATAAATTTATTATATATATATATAATTTAATATATTCATATATCAATATATATTTTTATATAGGAAATAAAAATTTAATTATAAAAAAATTATTACGTAAGTTGGACCTCAACCAAAAGGGTGATCCATTTAGCAGCCCAACATAGAAGGCCTACTGAGTAGAAGGTGGGCCAAAGGCCATGGTGAGCATATGGTGGGCCAAGAACCACGTGGGACCATGTGTGTAGGCATGATCCAATATTTGTGTGTGTGGAGAGTTTATGTAGGATCACATCCCCACAGTAGGTTTCTGATGTCATGATGCTGCTGAATGATATAAAAATAAGTGTTCAACCATATGAAAGTTTGATGTGGGACTCATGAGTTTGTTTTATCAGCAATTTGACTAGCATTGATAAATATTACCTTTATCAATGATAGAAAAAGTGCTGATAGTGGTGTATTATATCATCACTTTTCACTAGCGCTGATAAAAACTAGTGCTAAATAAACCCAAAACTATATAAGTGGATTCATCATATGTTCATTTTTATTTCCACAATTTTTCACTTTATGTTTATATCACAATTATTGTTATACTAAAGGGATAATTTTTTTCAATCCTAACAAGTGCTATCATAGGGAGGTTCTATCCTAAGGTGATTTTGGATTGATAGTGTGTCCAAATGGTAGTGAAATTCAAGATTGAAAAATTCAATGGAAGTATCTTTTCATTATGGAAAATGAAGATGCAAGCAGTGTTGCGGAAATATAATTTCGTATAAGTGATTGGTGAAAAACTTTCATTTTTGAAAAAGGATAAATGACACAATATAGATGTAAATGTATTTCCAACATCCATTTGTCTTTAGAAGATGGGGTCATATCAACCATTGCGGAGAAAAAGTCGGCAAAAGAAATTTGGGATACTCAGACAAAGATATATGAGGCCAAGTCACTCCACAACAAAATTTTCATGAAGAAACAATTATACACTCTTTCAATGGGGGATTATTCATCAATTATTGGAAATTTCAACACCCTTAGTACCCAATTTTATTAGCTTATGATGTCGGGATACAAAATTTTGGATATTGAACATGTAGAAATTCTTCTCCATAGTTTTCTAGATTCCTATTTTCTACTTATCATCAACCTCTCCAAAAATATCCTAACAGATATGTTTATATTCAATGAAATTATAGTTTCAGTTCTTGAAGAAGAAAGTTAGTGCAAGGACTCAGAAGACATATATACAACATCACACCAAACTGAAGATCTTTCAACTGAAATTGGAAGAATAATGGAGTGTGGTTCTAGTGGGATCTAAAATCCTGGAAGGTCTAAATTAAGGGGTAATAAGAAAAAAATCATAAGTTACAATTTTTTTAAGAGGGATCATGTCAGAAAAGAATATTTTAATAATAAGGTTGGTGAAAATAACTCTAAAGTAAATTTGGTGAGTTCTTATAGAAATGGAGATGTACTAGTCAATAAATCAGCGGTGACTGCTGAAGGTAGATAACATCTCAACGAATAGTAGATTATTAACTCAAGATAAATATGGAATATTATGTATCATAGGTAATGGTTTAATCAACAAGAAACTATCTTAGAAGGACTTGTGTACACAGGGAATGATCATACATTTAATATAATTGGAGTTGCTACCATCAAACTTAATATGCATGATAACATAGTTCAAACAATTGAAGTATTATGCCATGTGATGGACATCAAGAAGAAGAATTGGTACTTCAAAAAATTTGATGGTATTAGATGCAATAATCACACCTATAAAGGTATTATGAGTATTTTTAAGGACACACTTATGGTTATGAAGGTGGAGAGGTCTCAAAGAACTTTTACGTTCTTATGGGTGAAACATTCAAGGAAGCAAAGATAATTATCACATCAAATACCTTAATGGAAGTGTTGAAGATGTCATAGAATCAGAAGCTTGGTCATCTGTCTAAATGAGGCCTAAATATTATTTATAGTCAGAAGTTGTTGTTTTGGATTATGAAAGTATCATTACCATTTTTTAATCATTGTGTTTTGATTAAGAAACATGTGTTGATATTTGGAACATTAATGGCGAGGAGAAAGGAGATCTTAGATTTGGTCCATTCCAATGATTAGAAAGCACCATTTGTATCCCTAGGAAGACTGTGGTCGATTTTATCTTTCATTAAAGACTATTATAGGGGATTTTAGGTGCTTATAATCAAGAGGAAAGTGGAATTCTTTGAATTTTTCAAAATATAGAAAGTATGTAAGGAGATTAAATATGAAAAGAAGATTATGTATTTTAGGATGAATAATGGTAAATAATATACAATAAAAAAGATTAATTATTTTTCTCAAAAAGAATGAATAAAGATACCATTAATGGTGGAATACACTACTCATTATAATAGATTGATAGAGTGAATGAATAGAAACAAGTTCGATAGAACAAGGGTGATGTCGTAAACTTTAGGAGTTTCTAAGACATTCTGGGTAGAAGTAGTGAATTATCCCTACTCTGTGATCTATCAATCCCCTTATGTCGTAATTGATCTAAAGGTACCAATGGAGATGTGGACTAGTAAATTTGATGACTATTATTAGTTTCATACTTTTGGATGTCATGTATATGCACAGATTAATGACTAGGAAAGATCAAAGTTGGACTCGAGATCTAGGGAATATATATTCTTGGGATATGTTGATGGTGTGAAGGGGAATAATTTGTGTGATCACAATACCATCAAACATATCATCATTAGGGATGTCATTTTTTCATATGACAAGGTGAAAATGATGATTGATAAATACATGGAAAAAGATAGTAAATAAACAACAATAGTTAAGGTGGAGGAAAAATAAAGGAAGAACTGGTTTCCTCTGAGGCCTTACTAGAGAACAATTATCAAGTACCAGATGACCATAGACCATGATGGTAAAATCGTGAGAAAAGATAACCAATATGGTACTTATTTTATATCACTGAGATCGATGTTTCATATTAATTATTGACATAGGATGGAGAGCCATGTTATTTTATAGAGGTGACATTGGGTTTGAACATATCTTCATGGATGGAAGTGATGTAAGAGGAACTTGAATCCATACACAAGAACATGAACTATGATATTATTACCCTACCTTATGGAAAGAAGTCCATTGGGATCAAATGGGTCTACAAAATTAAATTGGATAAAAAATAGGTGGAAGGATATCATACGAGACTGGTGGTCAAAAGATATATTATGAAGGAAGGTATTGATTTCAATGAAATATTTTATCTTATTATTAGATTGACGACTGTGTGAGTGGTTTTAGAAATGTATTCTACATACACTCTATACCTAGAGAAACTAGATGTGGAAATATCTTTTCTCCATTGTATTTTTTCATTGGAAAATACACAACGTAGAAACCCTCATTTTGGTGAATATGTTGGTTTGATGAGAACCGGGTAGTCTATAAATTTTTTATTGTGAAGGAGATGTCATGAAGGAGATGTCATGATTAAATAATTTCATATCAGGTTCACCATTTTTTATTCTTCCCTATAAACTCCCAATAATTAAAACATCCATAATTGGGTATATACCTACTTTATAAAGGAAGGTTTCAGTTTGGGTTTAATACCTAATGACACTTAGAAAAACACATTGGTTAAGAGTGTGGTAGGTTGGGATCATGGCACCCTTTTGTGGGACAATTTTTTCTTTCTATAGAACTCTATTATAGATTTAAGATATTTTTTTTTGAATCTCATCATAGTCCTAATATGGTACTAGTTACCCTAAAAACAATCATTAGTTAATCCCTTTTTGTGTAGAAGAAGGGGATTTGATTAGTGAATCAATATTTACGTATCTGAGGTTCATTATCTATTTCCCAAAAATGGGAATTTTTTTATGTTTAGAATTCGTATAACTGGGTTCTTAAAAAATTTATTCCATACAAGGAGGTGGTTAATTCTCTGATGAGGGGATTGAGCCATTATAAGTCAATCTACATATCATGGGTATTATAGGAATCAAAACCCAAATATTTCGTTAAGCTCATGCAGTTTGATGTCATATGGAAAATGAATATTGTGGGAACTTAGGCACTAGGTATTCAAGATCATGTCTTGAAAATACATCCTATGTATCCTGATTATGGAAAGAATTAAAATTATCATATTTCATTTAGTTTCTTAGTCCACTAGTGGATGATGTAGAATGATCAACCCATGGAAATGATTGGGTCGTAATAGTTGAAATGTCGGAAACATAAGGGTACTTACACTAAAGTGGATGCTTGATTATGTTTGTGCCTTGGTAATTTGTCCTATGTATCCTGGTTATTACAAGAATCATAGTTTTTTAGTTCATTAACACCCTTGGGATTGGCCCCAAGGTAGATACCCTTATACGAAGTAAATATTATCGTGCCACTCATCGGGGCTTACATACTAAAGTTACCATAGCTGGTGGAGATTCATGATGTGAATGATATGACTATTACAACTCATTATTCCCATGTGATCCATGCTCAGTGTGAAAAATAAGGGATATAAAGTAATCTATCTAATTTCTTATAGATGTGGGACTTATGTATTGGGACAACCCTTTGGAGGTAAATATAGATCTCATGGCTGGGGGAGGTGTCCTACATATCCTGGTAATGGAAGGAATCAGAGTCATTATAGTTTAATTAAATTCTTAGTCTACTGATGGATGTGGTAGATTGATCAGCACATGGGAATGATTGGGTTCTCATGGGTGGAATGCCAGAGACATGGGGGGTCTTACACAAAAGTGGATTCCTATTAGAGATCAGACCTTAGAAAGGAATCCTATATAACCTTTTTATTACATTAATTAGAGTTATCATAGTTCATTTGATTGGTGCTTATACATTGATTTTTTCTTGTACTTATTAACCTACTTGTCTACCTGATATGTGTTTATTGTCTACTCAAAATGCCTTGATTTTCTACGTGACAAGTTAGAGAATGTCTGTTTAAAATGTCTGAGGACAATTTTATGATCCATTTTAATTATCTGAGGGACTTCACATAACATGGATGGCATGTACGAAGGTTGACAGATGATAAAGGTTGACTTATCTAGAGAACATCATACGACCTAGAGGGATTGTCATGGAATCCATCTCATGATCTCGGCTAGCTTGTCCATAGGGTGTTTCATGATCCATTTAACTTGCCCTGGTTTCACCGTGAAAGATGGATGAAACTATTTGAATGGAATTACAAGAGTCAGCATGACATGTCTAGAGGGTGATGCATGACTCAGGATGACATGTATGGATCTCATTATGAAATTTGGATGAAATGTCTATGGGATATCTCCAGATCCAGCTGACATACCCTGGTGCTACCATGATACTCAGCTGACATGTGTCGGTACCACCATATGATCTGGGTGACATATCTAGAGGATATTATGAGGCTTGTATGGATAGTCCTGAGGGTTTAACAAGACTTTATATTCATGACTGGGGGCTTAATATGACATTCTTTGACATATCTAGGGGAGTTTTCATGATCCAAATAGTATACCAAAGGAGCATCACATGATCTGGGCGACATGTCTTAGTGATGTTTCATGACCCAGGTGGTTCATGCGAATCACATGAGGATCATTGTATATGTTCTTAATGTAATTCTCTCATCTTTTAGTATTTTTTATAGTCTTTATATTGAAAATGCCTTAGATTTTTCAATGTTATCTTGTTTTAACTTCTGCCTAATTTAGTAGATATGTGTTATGTTCTTTGCATGCTCTATCAGAACTCCTCAATGTGATCTGTGACTGATCACATGAAGTGTCTATGAACATTTCATGATTTCTCTAATAGTTTACCAATATATTTCATAACATAAAACATCTAGATCATGAGATCATCTACTTAGAGAGATCTTCTCTAATTCATGGGTTCTTTTGTGTGAGGTTCAATGTATTTCTCATCCATGTATGCATCCCCTTCCCAGTGCATTTTTTATGCTAGAGTGGTGGATTTATAGGCCTCTTCACCCCAATAGTTCATATCTTTTCATGGAATGTATCATGGAAATAGAGGCTGAAGTCAGTGTAGGGCTTCAGTGTCATTCGTCTTTATAAAGTCTTTTCATGGATAACTCTAGGGGAATCACATGATTTTTAGTGACCATAATAACATCCCATAAACACCCCATTTATTGGACTATATCCAACTAATGTGATCTTGTTTTATCATGAGAACATGCCAAGGGACTTTCATATTTCCATGCCAAATGTACATGGGCCTTTCGTGAGATCAATGTGCCTATCAAAATGACATTTCATGATTTTAATTGACTTTCCCGGGACCTTTCACAAGACATGGTTGGATTTTCATGGATTTCTAGTGGGATAAGATGAACATGTCAAGGGGTCTAGAGAGACCATGCTATAGACATCTTAGGCATGTCGTGTGATGTTTATGACCACAAGAGGCTCCCACAATCTTCCTTTTTTACTTATTTTATTTTTTAAAGGTTGGGGATCTCACGAGGTTACATGAATGTTGATGAAGACAATCACTCTACTTCTTGGTAATGTGTCACTTGACCAAAAAATATTTTTCTGGAGACACTTGATCATTTCATGGAAATCTCCATATATTTTTTCTTATGAAGCCAAAGGGGGTGTAATAGGATGATTGGATATGTCTACGACCTTTCATGTAACAAGGATGACATGATAGAGGGATTTCATGAGATGATGTGAACTTGTCGTGAGGTGGTTGTTGTGTCTTGCAGATCACTAGGGGTGGAACATATGTTATTTAGGACCACGAGAGTCTCTTGTATTCTACTTTTTTATTTATTTATTTTATTTTACAAATGTATGGGGTTTTTCAAGTTTTCTTGAGTGTTTTCAATGATAATCACTCTCCCCATTGGTGATTTGTCATTTGAGTTTTATAACCACTAGAGGCTCCATCCTTTTGAATATTTACCTCCAATTTTAAAAGGATTTTTGGATGGTTTGTCAATAATTTATCAGTCGATAAGATGCATGACCTAGGGAATATTATCTAACTACCACCATGTGATCATCGATTATCTAGGGTGCCTTATCAAGAGTGGAAGGACTTATTGAAGGCGCTTTGTGGGATCTTCCATGGGTTATGATCTGCACATGACCATCAGTAATACCTTCTAATGGTCTTGTGATCACATGTATCCTGGGGATTCATATCTTGGGAAACCCTTTTTCTACCAAATGATGTTTGGTATTCCATGGAATTCCTTATAAATAGGGTAGTATATGGGTATTTATTCACTGAATACTCCATTATTCAGAGCTCTTGCACCTTGCTTCTTTTGTGTGACCTTGTTGAAAGACCTTTCCACAATATCTGATTACAAGACCTCACTGTTATCCCTTTTCATGATAACTTCTCCACAATAATGATTTTTCTCAGGTGCCCACTTGAATAAAATATTAACTAAACTTTCATAATTATTTGATCTCTAGTTGTGGGGATTCTCAATCATCTTGATGGTTTCTTGGGATCTGTTAGCATGATTACAGGATCTTTTTGACTATCATGTGAACCACATGACCATTTCTAGGTCACGCTATTATGAGTCTTATAAGGGTTCATGCATTTGCATAATTCCATTTTAGGTTTATGTGACCTGTGAGATCTTTAAAAGTTAGGTGGTCTGTGATTCCTTTATTTGATTCGAAAATTCCCTACAGATTCATGTGATGCGCATAATACTGATAGAATTTTTTTTTCTTTACTTTAATAAGAATTTATTTTATATTTCAAATATATGCCACTTAAATTTGTTCATACAAATTCCACTTCTCTTCAAGGATCTCACAATCCTTGGCGGAAGGAGTCAAAGGTATTGATGTCCCATCATGATGCCATTATGGAAAGTGTGGATGCTAATTTCCATAGTGATGTTGGGTCACTCAACTGAGTCTGAAAACACTGATGGGATGGAATTTTGGAGGTTATACTCTTTCAAATTTTCTATGCCTTTATGGGTTTTCTATTACCAATTACACTCCCATTCCTACACCTCAATTATCATTCCTTCCATCCTCTTATGTTCAAAAAACCCACAATAACTTCTGGGAAAACATCTCTCAGGGGGGATACTTCATCGCTGAGGGAGACCACAAATATGGGAATTTAATGACATAGATTCCCATATACATTGATGGGAATAAATGAAAGCATGATTCAGATGTTCACATGCATCTCTCGATAATTCGAAAGTCCTCTTCTAGCCATATGTTTGGGAGGATTACTAATTTGGATTTCTGATTAGGAGGTAGATACGAAATGGACTGGGGCTGGACCTTCTGGGTGAAATACATTACTTCTAAATTCATTGAGAAACTGAGGAAGATTAGGATGTATGATTCCATCTGGATATTGTAGATTTTTTCCAACTACAATAATGGTTTGATGATGGACATGTTCAATCATTGATTTCATGACATGAATACTTCACACATCATGAATGGTGAGGTGGGTGATATCTTCTAGAATATGGAGTAGATATGTGGTACACCTATATTAGGTGGTTTGTATGATGCGTTTTTATCCCATGGTCCACCTAGGATGGTGAAATAAGGACTCCTACTCTTACACAAGAATTGATTAGGTTATCCAAAAAGTCCATTCGAAAGAATCCACTTCCTAGAGAGTACATCCCATTCAATAAGTGGGCCGGATAATTCATCAAGAAGGCCTTCTATGAGCCATAAGATAAGAATTAAAAGGCCTTTCTTACAAAAGATTCTTGTAGTGCACTAAGGGCTTACTGGCCCGTGGTTGAAGAAGGAATATTTAAAGAATGAGGATGGGAATTTTTCCCTAGTACTGAAAAGTCCATCCAACTAATCGGTTTCCACACCATGTACCCGAATGGGTACTTACTTCCAATGAAATAATATAGTAGAGTTAGAGTTTCCACTTTCGTAATGGAAACCTCCATACCAGGGGGAGTGTATCGGGATAGTTGTCCTTGTGATATCCAAGATTTACTGACTTCTACACCATGTTTACAAGGGAAGATACCCTTTTAGGATCACGAGCCTCTTCTATGTATTATGGGGTTGGATAGGAGATCATCTATGAGGTTATGAATATTTGAACATCTAGAGCATCCCTAATTTTTGCTTCATACAATATTTGCAATGTATAAGTGGGGTAAGACTATTAGGTCACTTGGAATGGTAGTTGTGACTAGAGGGGGGTGAATTGTCCTGTTTTATTTATTATTACAGATATTAAATTTATCAAAGTTATTGAAGTGTTAAAATTTGTAGTAGAAATAAAATAGATAACACATGATGTTTTTATAGAGTTTTAGATCACCAATATCGTAGTCCTCTCTTCAATATTATCTACTCCTCGAGGAGAGTGGTATGCACTAAATTCTTACTTTTTAATGGGAGTGATAACTAGATTACATCCCAATACAGATGTACCTTTTTCACACCTAGTGGTATAACCCCTAACTTTTGAAGGAGTCACAATCTTCATTCCTTTTGTCTTGTATGAGAAACCTGACCTTAATTTTAGATGGGAGGAATAACCCAATGATAACTTTTGGAAGGGAAAATCTAAAACCAAAACTCTAGAGTAAAAATAGTTGTTATGAAGTATTTCAATAGAGAAATAAAAAAACAAACAAAATAACATCTTAAGAAGATGGTGTAGGAATTCATTGTAACTCGTGTTCTTCAATCACATCAGGAGTGCAAGATTAATGAGATAAAGATTATTAGTGACCATGGGAGAAAAAAAATTAAAGTTTCTTGATCAATTTTTGAGATCAGTAGGAAATGTATTAGCATATCCCTATCAAATAGATCATCTGAACTAGTTCATATGTTTTATCCTTGAAGAAATCTATTAAAACATTAAAAAAATATCTATAGGAGTGTGTTTATTTCCAATGTATGCATGAATCTTTTTAGTGTTTAATAATAAAATAATATGAATGTTACTTTATTTTGTAGAAGTCTCACTAAAAAAACACAATTTGACAAAAATAGATTTATAAAATATTAAAATTAAGATTTTATATATTAATAATAATGATTTCTATAAAAATAAAAATTGAAAAATAATTAATATAATAATATAAATCTATAAAATTCACATGCATTAGAAAGCTATGAAAAACATATCATCGTATTAAAAACAATCTACATGTGAATATATCAATAAAAAATGCTACAATTTATTTTTTGAACATTGTTACAATTGTATTTCAATAAAAAATAAAAAATATTTTACAATGTAATTTATTTCAACAACATTAACTAAAATTAAGTAAATAAAAAAAATGGAAACACATTTTTAACTTATAGTGGTTGATTACCTACCATTGGAAACAGAGAGTGGTCTGACATTACTCACCATTATAAATTTCCAACTGTGTAAAAACACAGTGTCACAAACCATTAGTATTTTTAGTAAAAATAAAATGATTTAAGAAAAAATAAAAACAATTCCAAGCATCTTATTAATAAATTGGTTCATGTGACCAATAAAATATTACCTACCATTTGATGTACAATAGTGGGTAAATTACCCAAGTTTGGGTTCTGATGGTGGCTAAAAAATATTAACCCACAAAAAAAGATATAACGTATGAGTAAATCAAACTTATTAAATCTTAAAATAATCTTAGAGTAATAAAATTTAACAAAATGAAATTATTATAAAGTTACTTCCATGCTTCTAAAGAAACATGAACAAGCTTCTGAAAATAGGATAAAAATAAGAAGAATAATTTTCAGATAAAAATTAATATAAAAGATTAAAATACCTTAAATATATAAGAATATAACAAAACATGTTGATAGAAGAGACAAGAATTAATTTTGAATCTTGATGTTGTTACTGTCAAGAAAAAGTGTAGCAAATACAAACAAAAGGTAAGTAAAAATATAACTTACTAATGAAATTAAATGGTGGGTAAATTTACTTACCATTGAGGTGCAACAGTGAGTAAATTTACTCACCATTGTAAAATTTCCAAAAAATACAAAAAACTTAATCACCATTGTTAACAACAAATGGTGACAAAAAACACTCACTCACCATTAGTGAAAACCAATGGTGATAAGAATGAATCACTATTAGTAAAAACCAATGGTTTTTCAAAAAAGTTGAGAAATAAACAGGACTATCATTAACTCAAAAGAACATTGAAATAATAGAAAAATTTAGAAGAATATGTTGAAGTAGAGAGTGAAGAAAAAGATAAATATCATACCCAAAAAAAAAATAACCCAACACCAAACAGGAAGATCAAAAGCTCGAAGAAACTTATTAAAGTTCATTGGATACACAATGAAGTTTTTTAGAGAAATGGAGAGTCAAATGTCAATTAATTAAGAAAAGAAAGTTGATCCATGGTTGGCTCTATTAAGAAGGAATATAAACTAGAATAAAAAAATATAAAATGATATGAATAATAAAAAAAGGAGCATATGTTGTCGATCTGGAGAATATAAGGATGTCGCTGGATAGTCTATTGTGGAAGAAAGCGAATAAAGGAAGAATAAGTTGCGTGGGAGAGGAGAATAAATTCAAGAGTTCAAAAAATATAGACACGGTATTTAAGGAAAGATTGGATGGAGGATAAAAAATAGGGACGAGATCTGAAGGCTGAGATAGAATTTTAGTGTAAAATTCTCATCCCACATCAAATCCAACTCACAGAGCATGAATGGTATATAATCTAGAACAAGCTATTGATTGGCCCGAACAAAAACACTACACACACTGTGGGTGACCAAATCCCATACTATATGGTTTACTCTTATGCCTTATACATGGTCCCACATGCTTATAAAATTCACTATGTAGGCTATGAATCATGATCTTTTTTAGCCTCAATGGATAGACCTCACACGAGGATAGACCTTCGGGTCCCCTTAAAAGTAGTAGTAGGTTCAGTTTATACGCTCGTGCAGAAAGCCTTAATTTTTTAATGAAAAAATAAAATATAAAGTAAAAAAAGAGATCATAACAATATTAGAATACATGTTAATAAGAAATAATATTTTTTTGAAACAAAAATTGAATTTAATTAAATTTTATTCAAGTGTAATTTATCAAAACAAATAGTGATAGAAAATTTTTAATACCCAATTACAAACAATCTACCCCTTTTATAAATTACAAAAATATATTAAATTTTCAAATAACTTAATAGAAAATTATTAAATCCCCAAAAACATTCTCCCGCTTTATTAAATTTATCAAAAAATACATTAATATAAGAAAAATCAACAATAGTGAATGAAAAGAAGTAAATATTACATTTAGATATAGTATTAAAAAGATAATACAATATAATTTATTAATAATGTAATTTTAAACATTATGATCTAGTAATCATTTAATCATAGTAAAAAAATAATAGTGAGATATCAAAAATAATAGATAGCTGTAGTGATCAAGTAAATGGTGTTATTTAATAAAAAGTAATCAGAGTTTAATAAATAAATTTTAATTATTGATAGAAAAAACATTGAATTGATATATCAAAAAAATTATACTGAGAACATTTGAAGTTTCCATCATACCCAATTCAATCATTATTTTCACAAATTTAACAGAATCTAGGGGTTTAGTGAAAATATCAGATAATTTTTTCTCAGTTATAATAAATTTTAAACCTATACCAACTTTATTTACATGATCCTTAAGAAATTTAAATCTAACATCAATGTGGTTAGTTCTTTAGTGTTGAAGAGGATTTCTAGATATTGAAATATCACTAGTGTTATCTCAGTAAATATGAATTTTATCAAAATTAATATTGAAATCATATAAATTTTTATTTTAAAAATTGTTTGTGAATAAAAACTAGTAGCAGAAACATACTCAACCTCAGTTGTTGTATGTACTAATAGTAGTTTTTTCTTAGATATCCATGAAATTAAAATTTTTCATAAAAATTAACACATACCATAAGTAAATTTTTGGTCAATTCTGCAACCTCCAAATTCAAAATCAGAGTGAGAGAGTAAATCAAAGCAATTATAATTAGAATAAAATATTCTATTATGAAATTAACATTGATATAACTAATTACTCTTTTAACAGCCTTAAGATGACTTTCTTTGGGGTTAAAATGATATCTAGAACACATACAAATAGAAAACATAATATAAGTCCAAGAAGCAATAACGTACAAAAGACTTTCTATCATGCTTCTATATAGCTTATCTCAAACAGACATTCCAAATTCATTTGCATCAAGTTTAGATTTTGTGCTATTAGGGGTTCTCATAGTTTTATAATAATCAAGACCAAATTTTAAACAATATCTTAATCATACATAGCTTGATTTAAAAAAATACCATTTTTTATTCGATTATTTTGTAAACAAAGAAAAATATTTAATCCCCCCATTATTCTCATATCAAATTCATTTGAAATTAATTTTGAATAATAATTACATATTTTATCATTTTTTGAACCAAAAATAATATCATTAATATAAATCTGTATAATCAGAATATCATATGAAATTCTTTTTATAAATTTTGATTGATAAACAATAACTTTAAAAAAATACTTGAAAATTAAAAATTTAGTTAGTCTTTCATAACAAGCTTGAAGAGGTTGCATAAGACCATAAATATATTTAGGTAGTTTGAAAACATGATTTGTAAATTTGATATTTTTGAAACCAGGAGTTATTTTAACATAAACCTCTTCTGGAGTTAAACCATTTAAAAAAAATTAAATCCATTTTAAAAAGTTTAAAAATTTTAAAACTTGAAAAAGGTAATAAAATTAGAATGGATTCTAATCTAGAAACTGGTGAAAATGAATACTCAAAAAAAATACATTATTCTTAAAGATAAATTTGTCAAACAAATCTTATGTTATTTCTAACTATATTATCAGATTAACCCAATTTATTTCAAAAAACCATTTGGTTTTTAAAGGTAATGTATCTTTATGGAACTCAATTATATTCCATACTTTATTTCTATCAAACTGGTCAATTTCATCATAAATAGAATTAACCCAGTTATAATCATTCAATTTATCATTGATATTAATAGGAACAAAATTAGCTACAAATGAAGAATTAGTACAAAAATTTAAAAGAGAATTTCTTGTTCTAATTTCATATTCAACATTTCCTATAACATTTTATAAATAGTAATTTTTGTGTGTTTTTTAAATTAAAGTATTATATTGTGAATAGATATTCTCCCCCTTAACTGATGCATCATTACTTTTAGGTTTATCTTCAACAAAGTTGAATTATTTAAAATCTTCATCCTTATCATCAGAATCATTACTCTATTAATCCTTATTTTCAATGAATCTAACATGCACAGATTCTTCCATTTTCATAGTTCTTTTATTATATACCCTATAATTCTTACTATTATTAGAGTGTCCCAATAATATATCATCATCACTTTTTGAATCAAACTTATCATTAGTATCTTTAGTATTTCTAATAAAAACAATACATCTAAAAAATTAAAATAACCAATTTTGGGTTTCTTATTTTTAGAAAGTTTATAGAGATTTTTCTTTAATAAAAAGTTCTCATGTAAACTCTATTTAAGGTATAGAAAGAAGTGTTAACAGATTCCTCCCAAAAAATATTTTAGATGGTTTATTTAATTAAGAATTGTTCATTCCATTTATTGAATAGGTCTATTTTTCCTCTCTACAACACCATTCTATTATGGTGTTCTAGGTGAATTTTTTTTTGAAAATATCCATTAATTTCATAGAATTTTTCAAATTCATAGTTTACAAATTCTTCTCCTTTAACACTTATAGTAGAATAAATTAAGTGAAACTTCTTATTTTTTATTGTTCTTATAGAAATTAACAAATCTATTAAATGTTTCACTTTTATGAGAAATAAAATAGTACAAATAAATCTATTGAAATCACAAAAAAATTACAAAAACATATCTTTTAGAACCTAAAATAGGAGTTCTAAAGGGTCCAAAAACATTATGATTTTGTAGTTCTAAGCATCTAGCATTATTAACTATATTTATAGATCTAAATGATTTTTTGTGTTTCTTACCTTTTAGACAATAATCACATACATAGTACTTATCTAAACTAAACTTTTAATGTTCTAAAACAAGTTCATGTTTTTATATCTTGTACATCTATTGAAGATGAACATGTCCCAAAATCATGTTCCACAAAATGTGATCTGAATCTACAATATTTAAGAATTTTATATTTTTTTGGGTCAGTTCTAAAAAATCAAATGAATGTATAATTTCTTTTCAATTATCCTAAAATAAATCTCTATTATCTTTATAAACAATACATTTTTTTATTCAAATATTACATTACTGCCAATATCACAAAGTTATGATATATTGATTAAGTTATGTTTTAATCATTCTATAAAAATTACTTTAGAAATTATAAATGAAGATAATATACCTACTTATCTAAAAACTTTAACCATACATTTAGAATTGTCACTGAAAGTGAATGTACCTACATAACAAGATTTAAAAGATAAGAAGTTATAAATTTCATCAATAATGTTCCTTAAGCATCCACCTTCCATATACCATGTGACTTTGGAACTCTTTTGGCAGGTTTCCTAAAAAATAGATCAAGTAGAAGTTTGTTTTGGTAGCTAGGCTAGTTTGGGTCCAACTAGATTAGTATAAAAATATTTAGCTACCCATACATATCTAAGACATTATTTGTAAGGTAACCTAGAATAAATATTTTTAGAAATGAAATTCGTAGAATGGCCTTAAGACTGGGTAAACTTTAAAGAACACTCGTTTTCATAATTTACTTTCAAGTTATAATTAAAGCAGGTAAGATTTGAATTATTCCCATTTATTCATTTAATAATTATATTTTTATACATATTATGAACCTAACTATTATATATACAACCCTTTTTATCATATTTGGGTTTGTTCATAGCCATTATTTTAATAATTTTCTCTTAGCCTCAAACAAAAATAGATAAAGTTTCCGTTAAACCAGTAATTTCCTTTATATGGTTTTTATTCTCTTTCTAAATAACATCTAGGTCATCCCATACTTTAATATTTTTAAATAATCCATAATTTTTTATTTTATTATTTTCAAGTTTAATATTATTTCATGATTTTTTAATTTTCTCTAAATCGTTACAAACTAATGTAAATTTTCTATTTTGAAAATCAACATTTTTTTACAAAAAAATTATTCTATTCTCATTTTTTCATCTATAATTTTTAATAGTGCAGAATATACAACCTATTTCTCTTTTATATTAATTAAAACAAAATCATTCAATTTTTTATTTTCTTCTTTAATATTATTATTTTCTCGTATCATTTCCCAGTACAGTTCATCCATTACTAATATTTCACTTTTGAAACTTTTCATTTTCAGTAGTTAATTATTTAACATCATTGTTAATATCAGTTTCATATCTGAAAATATAATTATATTCAGAGTGTACCTCATTTATATTAGTATCCATCACAAAAATATTTTTAGATTATTTTTCACTTTCATAACCAACATAACTTGAGTCTTACTATTCTGTACAACTCCATCATGTATGATATGCCTTTATTTGTTCTTTCTTTTATTGTTTTTCATTTCCTTATTATTTTAATTTGTGATAACCTAATTTTATATTCCTCTTTTTCCTACACTCATAACATATTAATTCAAAAACACCATAACTGAATTATTTTACCTCTTTTAATACCATGTCTATCGTCTTTTTGAAAATATCTTCTAAGATATTCTTATAGAATATCTTACCATTTATGTACATGTAAAATCATTTGGTGAGATTATCAATTTCATCCTTAACACTTTTCTATAACTCGGAATCAAAATAATTATAAATAACACTTATATTTTAATTATATGTTATACCTTTCCTTTTATCATGGTCATCAACATTCTCATTCTACATTTCCAGATCATATTGAAGTAATGATCCTACCAACTCATCCATAGAATATTTTGTTAAATCCTTACATCCTTTGAATTCAATTTCTTTTGTAGGGATCAATGAATTATCTCAATGAGAACTTCATTATTCATGTTCTCTTTGAGAGAAACCATGTTTTTTCACAATTTTGTATAATATATTGCACATCTCATTTATATGTTCTTCATTGGTCATTTTGAATTCTTGAAAATAAGTTTGGTGTATACCTATAGTGGTTCTATGAAACTTTTTAATTCCTTAATGAGTGACTTTTAGTGTCCTCCATATGTCAAAAGTAGATTTAAAAGATGAAATATAACTACATATTTCTATATAAATACCAGTATAAGTAATTCATAACATTATATTTTAAAAAACATTTTTTATCATCATTACCATTAAGAGTTTATTAATAATATTTAGGAAATTTATATGGTGTTGACACTATATCCCAATAAACAAGACCTATTTTTTAAAAAAATACCTCTGTTTTGTATTTATGGTAGACGGTTACTTCCATTTAAGTGAGGTGGTCTGATAGGATTCAATATATCGAAATCCTAATTAGCCATAAAAATCGGTGGATGTTTTATTTAGACTGTGTATTCTAGTATAATGGTTAGTTCAGAATATATAATGAAACAATTAAAATAAAATCCTTAAAAAGGAAATATTCTATGATACCAGTAATTAGGTCTCTTGGTATGGAAGTAGTGACTAGAAGGGGGTGAATAGTATTTTTGATTTATTATTACAAATATTAAATTTTCCAAAGTTATAACAATGTTAAAATTTGGAACAAAAATAAAATAGATAACAAAGGATTTTTTTATAGAGGTTCATATCACCATGAACTTATTCTTATCTTCAATATTCTCTACTTCTCAAGGAGACTAGTATGCACTAAATTCTTAATTTTGAATTGGATTGATAACCTGATTACATAAAAATAAAGATGTGCCTTTTTCACACCTAGTTGTATAACCCCTGACATATGAAGGATTCATAACCTAACTTTCTTTTTTCTGGTCAGAACAACAAAAACATCCTTTTATATGGGAGGAATAACCCAATGAAAGATTTTGTAATGGAAAATCTTAAACCCAAACTCTAGAGGACAAATAGGTGGTAGGAAGTATTACAAAGGATAAATAAAAGAAAAAAATGAAATAAAATCTTGAGGAGATGATGTATAAATTCATTGAAGCTATTTTTATTTGATTATAATAGGATTAGAAGATGAAAACAATGAAGATTCATAGTGACCACATCAAAACAACAAAAGTTGAAGAAGTTTCTTGATCAATTTTTTTTTGAGGAGAAGGAAATGTATTGTCATATCCCTATCGAATATATCATCTACCCTAGTACAAATGTTTAATGATTTAATTAATCTCTCAAAACATTAAAAACATAGATATAGAGGATGTTGACTGTGTCCAATGTCTACACAACATATTTTAGTGTTTAATAATAAAATAATATGATTGTAACCTTATTTTATTGAATTAGCACTAAAAATAGAATTGAACAAAATTTTATTTATAAAATATTGAATGGAATATTTAATATATTATGAATACTAATTATTTGTAAAATAAAAATTGAAAATAATTAAAATAAAAATACAATTTTGCAAATTATACATGCAGCAAAAAGTTATAAAAAACATAGCATCATAGAAAAAACTGTCTTCATGAGAAGATGTTATTAAAAAATGATGCAATTATTTTTTGAACATTGTTGTAATTGTATTTCAATATAAAATAATAAAAAATTGGAAATGTAATTAATTTTAACTACATTAACAAAAATTAAGTAAATAAAAAAATTGGAAACAAATTTTTAACTAACAACGGGTGATTACCTACCATTGAAAACAGAGAGCGGTGATACGTTACTCACCATTAGAAATTTCCAATGGTGTAAAAATAGAGTGTCCCCTATTTTTAATATTTTAACCAGAAATAAAATTATTCAAGAAAAACTAAAAATAATTCCATGCATCTTATTAATAAATGGATTCATTAGAACAATAAAATATTACCTACTCTTGGATGTCTAATGGTGGGTAAGTTGTCTATCATTGCATTCCAATGGTGGCAAATAAATATTAACCCACAAAAATAAAAAATATATAACATATAAATAAACCAAACTTATTAAATCATCAAAGATGCTTAGAATAATAAAATTAAACAAAATGAAATTATTATAAAGCTATTAGAATGATTCTAAAGAAATATGAAAAAGCTGCTGAAAATAGAATGAAAATCAGAAGAATAATTTTTTGATAAAAATTAATATAATAGATTAAAATGCCTCAAACATTTAAGTAGAGAACAAAACACTTTGATAAAATAGAAAAGAACTCCTTTTGAAGCTTTATGTTATGACTGTCATGAAAAAGTGCAGTAAAGACAAAAAAAGGTGAGTGGAAATATAACTTACTGACGAAATTCAGCAGTAGGTAAGTTTTCCCTACCGTTGAGTGCAATGGTGAGTAAATTTACTCACCATTGGAAAATTTATAATGACGAAAAAAAACATAATCACCACTGATAAACACCAATGGTGAAAAAAAACACTCACTCATCATTAGAGAAAACTAATGGTGACAAGAAAAACTCACCATTGGTAAAAACCAATAGTGACTCAACAAAGTTGAGAAATAAAAAGGACTGTCTTCTAACCAGAAGAAAATAGAAATAATGGAAAAATTTAGAATAAAAATTTTAAGAGGAGAGTGAAGAGAAAGATATCTATAAAACCAAAAAAAATTAACCCAACATTAAATAGGCATATCAAAAGTTCAAAGAACATAGTAAAGTCTTTTGGATACACTGTGAAGTTCATTAGAGAACTGGAGAGTGACATGTCATCCAATAAAGGAAATAACTTTGAGCCATGGTTAGATCAAGTAAGAAGCAAGACAAACCATAATTAATAAAAGAAAACTTGATATTAAAAAGAAACAAACTAGTAGATGTCATTGATCTAGACAAGAGAAGGACAGTGAAAAAGGATGTCGATGGATGGTCTGTTATAGAAGAAAAAAGTAGAGGAATAAAAATTGACATGGGAGATTAAAAGAAATTTTGGAGTTCAAAAAATATAAATGCAGGATAGAAGGGAATATTAGATGAAGGATGAAAATAAGGAGGAGATCTGGTGGCTGGGATTTAATTTCAGTGTAATATTTTCATCCCACATCGAATCCAACACATAGATCAAGAATGATATATAATCCAGAATGAACTATTAATCTGTTAGAAAAAAACACTACACATACTGTGGGAAACCAAAGTGCATACTATATGGTCACACTCTCAGGCCGTGTACATAAGACTGTATTATTGTATTGTGAACTATGTAGGATATGAATCTGGATCTGTGTGAGCCTCAATGGATGGACCTTATATGAGGTTAGACCTTCAGGTCCCCTTAATATTTGTAGGAAGTTTGGATTAATGTCTTTCACAGAAAGCCTTAATTGTTGAAGGAAAAAAATAAAATATAAAGTAAAATAATTAGATATCATAAAAAGATATGAATACGTGTTAATAAGAAATAACATTTTTTGAATCAAAAAATTAAATTAATTAAATGTTATAAAAATTTAATTTATCAAAACAAATAGGGATATAAAATTGGTAATACCCAATTACAAACAAAGACCTATTATATAGATAGATCAAAATTTCAAGTCTTATATGAGCTGCTATGACCGTTTCTATTTCAGACCCTATAGGACAGTACCGACTAGTGATATTATTAATACTGGTGAGGCCAGTCTTGAGGCATAGTATTATATGACATCACTTAACAAGTGTGTTCTATCCACCCGTTTTGACGGGGATCTCCTCTACGAATGGTATTCTCCTTGTAGGTTTATTTGTTAGTTCATATGTTTTCAATCAATATTTACTCACTCGGTTTATTTCTGATCTAAGGAGCATCCGATGGTGGCCCTCTAATTTTTTTTATGTTCATCAAGGAGGAGACTTGGGATTATATAAACATTCCTCCCCACGATGCATCAATTGGTTTATCTTGTAACTATGCTAAGGTCTAGATCCGCTCATATCCTAACAATAAATTTTCTAAATTGGTAAGTGAGTCTTCCCAAGAACCAGCTATTCAGCACAATCCTAGGCCTAGAATTAAACTGGCCTCTAGTGGGGGGGAAAACCCAAAAGCACACCGCAAGTACATATGGTATTTACCACTATCTTCTTTGCCAGAAGAAGTTTCCACTGATGCAGATGTGGTGAATGTGTCACCATAGGTTGAAACCGTACTAGAGTTATCATTTCTTATCATGGCTCGATAGTGGGAATCTTGGAGGATTTATAACTTAGAGGCCGAGTTATTGGGTATAGTGCACTAATCATAGTTACGTTTAGAAGGTTTTCCCCATGTTACCACCTTTATAGGTATCACTTTCAAAAACCAGTCTGAAAAGGTCAAGGCCTTTTTCTAGGACCTTCAAATAGATTTGGAAATTGTTAGTGGTCATATATTTTATTAACCCATTGGTAAACCAAATGGTTCATCGGGGGATGCGGAAAATTACCCTAGATGAATAGGGTTGTCCTATTTCCAAAGAAGTAGTAAGGTTGAACTCACTACTATGTTTTAAGGGTCGTAGTTCCATTGAAAATTTATAGAAATCCTTTGTGTTTTTGATGATGTAGTGGGAGACTATAGATGATCGGTCAGTCCTGTCATCCCCTAAGAATTCTCTCTATGGTATAGTTGTGGGAGAGGAATTTGGTCGTGATTGGGGTACTAATGATAAAGGGTCTCTGAGTCAACAGGCCCAGATTGTAAGAACCCGGTTCTTCATTGAGGTATTAATCTTGTGTTGTCCATAAATTCTCAGTTTAATTTATTAAATATATCCTTTTATGAATGCCCATTTGGTTCATGGAGGTCTCTGAGGTTTCTGGTGTTTTTATGAAGCCTGGAACCCAAATTTTGGGTGAAAAGAGGAGGACGCCCGGTTAGTGAAAACCGTGGAGGGGTGGTCACATAGTCAAACATAATCACTAAAATTTTAGAATAATTTGGCATAGGATTGATCACAGTTATTGCATGATTAGAGAAAACAATGTGGGGTAATCATGTGCTATGACCAGACTTATAAGAATCCATGCACGATTTCTGCACGGTTTGAAAAACTGTGTGGATAAACCGTGCGAGAGATTCTATATGGTTTTTTATATATTTTTAAATTTTAAAATAAAAATATTATAAAACCTAATGATTTTTTATTCAAATGTTCAGTATCCATACCATGAAAAATATATCCCCTTGGCTATTCTTGGTTTTCATATTCCTTTATCTTCCGACCCTTGATTCGAGTGTCGTCTGTGTCATTAGATATATATCAGTAAGTCCACGATTCATTTTTTTCTCCTTTCTTAATTCTTCTAGAAATAGATTGTTCTATTTGTATTTAGTCTCATGTGCCTTAATATCCCAATCTTCGTCTATTTTTTATATTAATCCCAAACCATGGTGAAACATAGCCTAATACTAGACAAACTATCTAGCACAATCCTAAGGTAGACGGTATTGTGCCTTTCACTAATTGTCGAGCTGTATTTATATGTCATAGTTCCACGCGCCCATTTTTAGGGTGTTGGATTGAATTATAATTGAATCTTTTTTTGCCTTTTTTGTTTAGGTAATCGAATAGGTCTTTCAAATATTGTATTAGGTTTTATACCATAATTAAGGGTCACCCCATGGGTGAGTTCCATTGGATGACCTTTTATGGTTGTTTGGCCTTGGATGCCTCTGAGGAATTCCATTGTATCCCTTTATTAGGTGGTCAAAAATGGTTTGAGATTATTAATTTAATTACATGGTTTTAAATTGTAATTTAAATGATTAAGGGTATGGGATGGATGACTTGCCCCTCGACCATTGTATTCCTAAGCTTGTTTAAGCATGTTTGAATAGATTTTCTTATTCTGTTTACCTACCGACATGAGTTGAATAATGTTAAATCCATGTAATAGTTACATGTAATGATTTTTATGATAAATATTTCTATATGAGTAAATTAAAGGCCAATCCTTTGAGTTTTTCCCTTGCTTGATACACCACATAGTGGTGAGTTATATTAGATGCTTTTGGGTTTTGACCTTCGCAAGCCAAATGAAATGTTAAATGAATTTTGAATGATGAAATAGTAAGTAGACTTGGGTGAATCATGTATTTGGTTTAGAAATCCATGAATGGGCTCATGTGACTATGGTACCTTTTACTTAGGGTAAATCATGGATTCATATTAGAATTCCATTGATGAAATAAAGGGTTAAATATGATTATTTCATGAGTGATACATGGATCCATTAAGGGATTCCATGTATGGTCTCAAAGTTGTTGTACTTAAATTTTGAGTGAATCATGGATCCATTGAGGGATTCCATGGATGGGCTCAATAGGCACTGACTATATGTAATTAGTTATTCTTGGGCCTTCCCTATAGGACAGCCAAGGACGGGCTTAGTTGAAATGGACTTATACTACACCTAGACTGATACTAGGTTCCTGAGAGGTTTGTTGGGATGGGTTTGTAGGGTGTTGGTGGAATTCCACCTGGAGTGATACTTGAATTCTAACTGAGGAATTTCTAGGATGGGCTTAGGTTATAAATTGAATAATGAATTGGAATGGGTTATGATGCGTCTGCCAAGCCAAAGAATGAGCTTGGATTCAATCTTTTCTTATGCTTACTTATATGGCCTTTTGAGGCATATGTTGTGCTTACAGTTATACGGGGGCTGTCGAGCTTAATCCAGATCCCAAGACTTATGGATTCAATGTAATTTAATTTTTAAATGAATAATGAAATGAAATGGAAATGGAAACCCGTGCTCATAGTTTGTTTAGTTTTGAGTACTTAAAAGCTTACTTCTTTCATTATTTCACACTAGCTCTTATATATATTCACTGATAGATTGGCACATACCTTGTGTGGTTGCCTACTGGGATTTAGTCTCACACCCTGTTTGGGTCATGTTTTGTAACCAAACAGATTATATGATTTTAGGTGTTGATAAGGGCAAGAACCCTCCTATAGGTTCCTGATATGTTGCTTAGGAGTAGGAGAGCATATGACTAATCTGAGGCTTGTGATGCTTTTGATATTATTTTTGGCCTTTTTTACTTTTTTATTTGTATTTTATATGACTACAATGTACCTTTTTGACCACTTTATTAGAAACATGTGACATGTATCATCATCTTGTTTATGATATGATTATGGTTTAATTATACTATTGGTCTTCCACTGTTTACTTTTATTTCATGGTATTACAGCTTTGAATATTGAATTTTTATTTTATTCCATTATGTTACAATCTACTAATGAGGGAATAGTCTCCCCATTATCACACCTAGGACCTCACTTTTATTCAAAACCTTTGTCATTTGGGGAGATGTTCTTGAGGCCATGTGGTCAACTATGCTAAGAGCACTATTATGTTGCATCCGGTTTCGGTACATTACAAAGTGGTATTAGAGGAGAATTTTTGGTTTTATTTGTTGTTTGGTGACAATATACTGGGATTGGAAAGAAATTGGATTGGTATAGAGTTATGTTTGGGTGTAACTAATATATGTACAAGGAAAAACCAAATTACCTTAAATTGAATTGTTATTTTTTGGATTTTGAGCTATTATAGTTGATTAGATTTAACTGTTGGGTGATGCACTTATGTTGAACTGTTATTTTTTATATGATTGTGGGTTATATTGTGTTGAAACCTGATTAGATGAGGTTATTCCATCTCATGAATCATATAGGAACTTTTTACAAATCACATTCCATACATTATTGTTATTCTATTTAGAGAGCATTACTGATTGCATGTTGTTGTGATAGTTTTCATGATAGATATGCATACTATTGTGATAGGTATATTGGAAAATGTTACAGTACATATTTGATGGATGTCAATATTTGGTTTCTAAGGTGTATGGTCCCTCTTGGATTGTAATTTGGTGGATCGTGTTATAGCCTTAAAGAGAATTGTGTTACTATTTACTATATGTGGATTCCAAGCTTTGATTCACAGAGAGTATGGTCCCCCATAGATCGAAATTTGACATACCATTGGGTTTACCCTTCTAAAATGGGATGTGATAAATATGAAATGAATATGAAATAAAATGAAACTAAAATGGTTTTTGATAGAGAAATTGACCAGGCCCGGCCTTAGTATTGGGATTTTGGTAGTATCTCTCATTTGTTTGGAACCTAGATCTGACCCATGGGGTAGGAAGAGGGGTGAGTTATTAGAGGAAGGTTTTGACCTATTTTGTTTTGATAATTTCACTTTTGAGCTGTGAACCTTGGAAATTGTCTTGGACTGAGCCATGTGTTTGGCATTATAGATTCATGCCACCATGATGACCTCAATAAGTGCACCAGGAGGGTGTGAATGATCATACCCTAGAGGTGGTAGACTATGGGATACCAATGGATCCTCCAGTTGTGCTAGTTGTGGCACCAACTATTATATCAAATATAGGTGTTGATGCACAGTTCTGTGAAGGATTTGTGAGGTTTATGCAAACCTTTCAGGGAGCACCACAACTAGCCGCATCTATGGTAGAGCTAACATAGGTGTTTTAGTAGTATTATCCACCCATATTTTCAAGGGATGGTGGAAGACCAGTTTTATAGTCATGTCTAGAGGTAATTATTTTAATTTTCAAGAATTTAGAGATGCCTCCTAAGAGGAGGGTAAAGATAACGATGTATATATTGTGTGATTCCTCCAAGAGATAGTGGGATGTTATCACTCAGATGGAGCATCATCGAGATATGGTGTGGGAAGATTTTAAGATAGTATTCTATGATTACTACTATCATGATACACTGAGGTCTTATAAATCTTGAGATTTTATGCATTTATAGTAGGGCGCTTCGTTAGATTTCGACTACTCATCCCATTTTTTAAGCTCCAATGATTCGAACCTATTCTGATGGGTAGTGATGTATCGAAAGCAAGAAAAGTTTATGTTGGTCTTAGGAATAACATCTTGTCCCTGATAAATGTCTTTGGGTTGGCTATTTTATCCACTATAGTGAATCTAGAACTGATGACAGAGCGTAACTTGAGGGAATCTAGAGGTGTGTCCCAGGGTGGTTCGGCACCTAGATTTGATACTGCCTTGACCGACAATAGGAAGTGTCATCTAGAGCTTCCTCATGGTGATGTGAGAAGTCATAATGTATATTCAAGTATCCAAGTGTGGTGCTACCAATGAAGTAGGATGGGGCATATGAGGCCACAGTTTCCACTGGACCCAGTGCAATGTTGATCTTATGAGAAGATTGTCCATCTACAACACTTCTATAGAATGTTTCCACTAGCAGATAGTGAGAAATTGTCTTCACTAACTCTACATTTAGGATAGGATTCTGCAGCTTCTCACCACATAAAGAGATGATGTACATCAAGTCATTCAGGTTGAAGTGGTGTTCGTGGTTTTTGTGGCCAGACCCCAGGTTCTCAGCGATAATATGGTGGATCAACTCAGGGTATCCAGGTAGTGCCGCATTGCAGTGGTATAGTCCAGACTTATGCAGTACAACAAACCCAGTTGTATGAGGTTCTTGGACATTCAACTATCATAGGTTTTATTCTAGTATCCTCCATTTTAGCTTATGAACCTTTTTATATAGGGGATTCACATAGTTTCATATATGTTCCCATTGTGGAGAGACTTTGGATCTATGTTTTTGCTTATGATGGCGTTATGACACTAGAAACTCTGTTAGTGATGATAACTAAAGGTGTGAATCAATTCAAGGAGTTCCCCTTTGATATTAGTCGGTGTCAATTCATGTGTGACCTTTACATCCTAAATATGATAGGATTTTATTTCATTATTGGGGTGGAATGGTTGGTTCCATTTCAAGACATTGTTGATTTCTATCACTATAGTTTGAGTTTTACGTCACTGAAGGGTAGAGAGTTTATACATAAAGGTTAATGGAATGTCCAGGAAAGTCAAGTTGGACCTAAACATTGTGGGTTAGGTGAGATGATTGTCCAGATTGTGAGTTTTTATATTGATGATCAGGGAACATGTCTGATGGATTTCAGAAACTACCAATTCCTACGTGGAAATAAAATAAAATCACGATGGATTTCATTATGGGATTATCAAGGTTACCTCGAGGTAATGATGTAATTTGGGTTGTTGTTTACAGGCTCGTGAAGGTTTCACATTTCTTTCCAATCAAATAAACCATTAGTGTTGATGATCTTGGGAGGTTGTACATCTGTGATATTTTATGACTACACAAGGTTTCACATTCTATCATTTCAGATAGGGATGCTCAGTTTATTTTTTTTTTATGAAAAGGGCTATAGTGGGAGCTGGTTACACAGGTGCTTCTGAGCACAGCTTACAATCCCTAGATAGATGGCTAGTTAGAGCACACGATTCAGGTTCCTGAGGACATGTTGTGAGCATGCGTCCTAGATTTCGGGGGTTCTTGGGAGAGACATATACCTATGGTTGAGTTTGTATACAACAATAGATTTCAGGATACTATTCATATGGCACCATATAAATATTTTTCTGGTAGGCCATGAATATCATCCCTTTGTTAGCTGGAGGCATGAGAGGCAGCAATGTTGGGACCTTGTCCTGTCCAGGAAACCAGTGAGCAAGTTCAGTTGATTCAGAAGAACATCGCTACTGCGCAGTCTCTTCATAAATCATATGTTGATCACCGTAGAAGACCTCTATAGTTTGAGGTTGGGGATAGGGTTTTCATACATGTTTCACCAAGGCTGTGACACAAGAGGATCATGAGATAGGGTACAGTTTCACCGAGATACGCCAAGACGTTCAAGATTCTGGAAAGGGTCAGATCGATAGCATATCAGTTGTAGTTTACCTAGAGGTACCAAGAATTGCACAATGTCTTCCACACTTATCAGTTGTGATGTTACTATTCAGACTCATCTCACACATTTCATCCTGAGGAGCTTGAGTTATAGGTAGATGCGTCCTTTGAGGAGCATCCTATACAAATTGTGGATCGTAGCATAAAGGTTCTCGGTAGCCAGCTTTTTCCTTTAGTACAAGTGCTATGGAATCAAGGCCAATTGCTGGATGAGAACTGGGAGAGGTAGGATGATGTGTGATCATAGTGGATAGAGTTGTTATCCGATATTTCTTCACCCCCCTTGTAAGGGAAATTTAAGGATGAATTTCTTTAATGGGGGAAGTTTGTAAGAACTTGGTTCTTCATTAAGGTACAAATCTTGTTTTTTACATCAATTATTAGTTGAATTACTTAAATATTTCCTTTTATGAATTATAGTTGGTTTCATGGAGGCCTCTGGGGTGTTCAGGGATGGTCATGATCCTGGAATTGAGTTTTGGGTGCAAAGAGGAGTTTTCACTGTTAGTGAAAACCATGAGGGTTAGGTCGCATAGTCGTGCGACAGCTCTGCAGTTTTAGCAGACTTTGGTAGAGTATTGAGTCCGGTTCCCAAATGGTTAAAGAAAAACTTGTGGGGTAACCATATTCTATGCCCAGACTTATTGGAATCCTAGCACAACTTCTGCCCGGTTTGACAAACTAGGCGGATAAACCTTGCGAGACTTGCTGTGTGTTTTTTTCTATATTTTTAAATTTTAAAATAAAAATATAAAAAAACTTGTTGAGGTTTTCTTAAAATTGGAAGTATCCCTCTCATGGAAAAACTCTCCCCTTGAATATTCTGTGTTTTCAGATCTCTTCACCATCTGACCTACGATTCAAGTGTCATATGTCTCATCGGATCTGTATTAGTAAGGCCTTGATTCCTTTTTACCCTTTCTCGATTCTTATGGATATCGATTGTGCTATTTGTATTTAGGATTATAAGCCCTAATATCATATTCTTCATCTGTTCTTCATATTTCATACCAACCAGGGTGTATTAGAGCATGATACTAGACCAGAAATCTAGAATGATCCAATGGTAGGTGGTCTTGTGCCTTTTTCTAATTGTCAAGCTATTTGTGTATGTCAGAGTGTCGTGTTACCATTGTTAGGATGTCTACTTGAATTATAATTAAACCATGTTGTTTCTAATTTTTTCTAGGTAATTGAATTGATGTTTCAAATCATATATTAGTTTGTATACATTGATTAAGGGATACCTCATGGGTGAGTTCCCTTGTATAGACTTGTATAGCCTATGAGGCTTTCCTTTTTTTGCCTTTCATGGATTGTTAAAAATGTTTTGAGATTATTAATGGAAATATAGGGTTGTTAAATTTTAATTTAATTGATTAAGGGTATGGGATGGATGACTTTCCCCTTGACCCTTTTATGACTAAGATTTTTTAATCATGTTTCAATAGATTTTATTATTCTATTGACCTACCCATGTGAGTTAAATAATGTTAAATCCATGTAATAGTTTAATTTAAATGTGATTCTTGTTATGAGAGATGTGACCATGTGAGTAAATGAAAGGCTAGGAATTTGAGGCTGGTCCTTGCTTGAGACACCCCTTAGTAGTGAGTTATATTATATTTTTTGGGTTTTGACCTTAGCATGCCTAATGAAATTTTAATTAAATTTTGAAGGATTAAATGGTATGTAGACTTTGGTGAATCATGGATTCAGTTTAGAATTCCATGGATGGGATCTTGTGACTATTATACCTTTCTGCATTGGAAAAATCATGGATTCATATTAGAATGACATGGATGAATTTAAGGGTTAAATATGATTATGTTGTGAGTGATATATGGATCCATTAAGGGATGCCATGGCGGGCTCATAGAGGTTTTACTTAAATGTTTAGTGAATCATGTATCCATTGATGTATTCTATGGATAGGATCAAGAGGCATTGACTATATGTCATGAGTGATACTTGAGGATTTCCTATAGGACCGCCAAGGACGGGCTCAGTTGAAATGGACTTATACCACACCTAGAGTGATACCCAGTTTCTGAAAGGTGCACTGGGATGGGCTTGTAGGGTGTTGGTGGATTTTCACCTGGAGTGGTACATGAATTCCAACATAGGAATGTCAAGGATGATCTTGGGTTGAAAATTGAATATAAAATAGAATGGTTTATCTTTCATATTCCAAGACAAAGAAAAATATTGTATTTGGTCTTCACTTATACTTTCATAGATGGCCTTCTGAGGCATCTATTGTTCTTACGGTTATACGGGGGATGTCAGGCTTGAGCCGGATCCTGATACTTATAAATTCAATGTAATTGAATTGTTAAATGGATAATGAAATGAAATTTAAATGGAAACAAATGCTCATAGGTTGTTTACTTTTGAGTAATTTTTAGCTTATTACTTTCATTATTTCACACTGCCAGTTATATATATTCACTGATAGATTGGCATATAACTTGGGTGGTTTCCTAATGGGATTTAGTCTCACACCTTGTTTGGGTTATGTTTTGGACCCAAATAGATTATATTATTACAGGTCTTGATAAGGGAAAACACCCTCTTATAGGTGCTTTATATATTGATTGGGAGTAGGAGAGAATGGGACCAAGATGAGGATTACAATTCATCATATATTCTTTTCGGTCTTTTGTACTTTGGTACTTGTATTTTATATACACATATGGTAAATTTTTTGATAGATTTATTAGAAACATGTGACATATATCATAATCTTGTGTATTATATGGTTATGGTTTAATTATACAATCGGTATTCTATTACTTTACTTTTGTTTCAGGGTATTATTTCTTCTGATATTGAATTGTTATTATATTCTGTTGTGTTACACTTTTCTAATGATGAAATAGTCTCACCACTATTACACCTAGTCTCTCGCTACTAGTCGGTAGCCTCTGGTGTTTGTCGATATGTGCTTGAGTCCATGTATCCAATCGGGCTCGGTGTACTATTATGTGGCATCTGAGTTCGGGACGTTACACAGATGAGGGTGAAAATTTCTACTTCTAGAGCAATTAATTCATCTTATACACCTTCTAGAGATCTTTCCCTTTAAGGGAAGAGGAAAAGGAATTTCTCTATATTTTTAGGGTATTCTCTTACATAATCCTAAAGTAAGAGTGGAATTTCCCTCTTATCTATATTTTAATTATTCCATAAACATCAAATTATTTTTTTTGAAATTATGTAGGTACTCACCAAGCTCACTTGGAAGAGAATGTATCCACCTTTGGCGATGTGGGAAAGCATTTGGTTTCTTTAGTAGACCCTTCGCTGTCAGGGCCATCCCATCAAGAACTAGGGACGGTTGAGGTGCTGACTCAATCACACCCGTTAACTGTTGTAGATTTTACAGTGATCACACCACTTGATTCGTCATGGGTGGATGCTATTTTGGAGAAAACAAACATAGGTAGCTATTCTTCTACCACATTATCCTTAATATAAGTGAATTTTAGAGAAGTTTAATACTTATTCAAGACTAGAAACTTTTTGTATTTGTTTCATATCACATGATATTATCATTTTTTCTTGTAGTCCTCAAGGGTGGTGAGAGAAGCACATATTCAGGAAAAGTATTGGAGGTGTCGTGAAGTCAGTTGTCATAAGAGGGTGTCGCCTCTTCACCTGAAGATGGAGTCGGAGTATTGGATGTTACCAGTGATGCAACTGAGAAAGGTATGTTTCTAACATTGGTCATGTCCTTTTATTACCTGGTGATATCATATTATTTATTCTGTAACTAGTAAACCCTTATTCCAATTACTGTAGCATCTTCACCCCGAACATTCAGAGGATATATTCCCTACTCCCATGGGGGTTCTTCTAACTATATCAACCAATATAGAGTTCGGATCTCTTCCCTCAACAATATAGACTGTGATCATGACTCTTTAATTTTGAGACCTAGTCCCATAATATATTCCTATCCTTAGGATGAAACTAGATCACGTCCCCAGGTCTGCATCACTTTATCAGTCAACATGGTGACAAATGTGGAGGGAGATCTGGAATTTAGGGTCAAAAACCCCATTGGAAGAGCTGAAGGACTAATTTGGTCATCTTCGATTCATGTTTCCCACCCCTGGTTATGAGGGTTTTAACTACAATTCCCTTCATGCCCGGGAGAAGGAAGTGGTCTCTTTGAGAGAGCAGAAGAGGTCCCTTGAATCAAGGGTGGTCGATACTGAGGCTTCCTCTTTAATAAAGCTGAATCGGGACAAGGTCGTAAAGGATGTTTCTTAGTGTGTGATGGAGGCATCTTCTCACGGGGATTTAGTCGATACTAGGAACGTTGAAAATGATCGTCTTTAGTCTAAAATCATCATAATTCAAGTAGAACTATCCCAGTTTCAACATGCACTTTAGATATTAGGGATGACCGTATTGGATTATAAATGTCTCCTTGATATAGAAAAGAAAGTTAGGCATGATGAAATTTCCAAAGCATAGTAGTTTTAGCTAGATGTGGAGGAAGAAATTGAATCTGTTGATAAATTACACAAATCTATTACCTCTATAGAGTAGAGTATTTCAGAAATCAATGACTCTTCTAGTCACATGTTGTGATGAATATTTAATTTTTTGACCTTTTTTGTCTCTTACATTCATAAGAGAGGCTCTAGTATGTGGATATTCTTCATTTTTTATGTTATCAATTGATAGATCTACTGAACTTTATATGTTTTTTTCATTTCTCCTTTCATTCATGATATTTTTCTGATCTAATGTTATATGAATCACCACTTATACCCATCCCTTGTGTAATATCAAATAAACCTGAATTTTGGGATCTGAATATTTAAATAATAACAAATACTTCTCAAGAAGTACTGATGAATTCCCACCGACATGAGATTATTTACTCATATATATGTTCTGGTTATCTTGAGATCACATGTTTCATAGAAGGATAATTGGGTATAATATATGATCTAAATGGAGAGTGCTTTTTCTTTTTGTCAGAGCCAATAGTCTTGGCCAGCATAGATTTATTTTTTCTAAGTCCATATGGTAGGCCTTAAAATATTTTCCTTTCTTGTAGACTAAATTACTAATGTGCTATATTTTAGGGTTTTTAGCTTATACCATCCATCATTCAAGTTTAGGGTCTTCTTTCTTAGACCTTCTATCACTGTAGTTTAGGTTATTTTAGCTGAGACCTTCTATCACTATAGTTTAGGGTCTTTTAGCACGGACCTTCTATCACAATAGTTTACGGTTTTTAGCTCAAAACTTATATCACTATATTTTAGGGTCTTTTAGCTCAAACCTTCTGATTCCACTTAGTTTAAAGTATTACTAAAAGTACTTTATACCTCTTTAGTTTAAGGTCTATTAGTTTGGAACTTCTAATGACATGAAGTTTAGAGTCTCATTTCAAGGACTTGATATATGATCATGGGATATAGTAAATACATTATAGTAATGAACCAAAACATACTAAGGTGTTTAGTTCTCCTGTAGTATTGTCGAGGCTCACAAGGATTATAGATCCTTCCCTGCAGGGAGGATATGCCTCTGGTTGGTAGGTAAAAGCCTTTATGTGTAAGTAGCATTGGCAAAAAGAGGTGTCTCCACTCTTTTCCAATGGTCATAGAAGATTTATTGTGGGATTATTAATTGAGTACAAAATAGTAGGGATTCTAGGACTTCCTGGATAGTTGGAGTATGGGTGATATAATTCATAACCCAAAAGTTTGAGTTAGTGAAAATTGGATGGGGAATACATGTCGGAGATGACCCATAACACCCTGAGGTGCCAAGTTCCACCACGGTGTTTCTAGGGATCTCATGGATTGAAGCTATTTTCTTTCAAGGAATATATTCATTTAGATGGTAGTTTTAATCCCTTATGTATCAATAATATGGTCAATAAATGATGATCTACACTCCTTTATAAGGGACATGAAAATTTATAATGACTCAAACATCCAAATAATGAGGTTAGTTGTGTGAGGAAAGCTATCCAAGAAGGGTTTTGGAACCCTAGGGAAATTTATCTCTTAATTTTGTGTCTTGATCCCAACTCTATTTGGTTTCGAATCAAGAGATGTGGGGCATTAAAGGTTCAGGAATGCAGTGTTGCAATCCTACTTTGAGAGAGGGTACAAAACATGGCGATGTAACATTGAGGATATCAAATCTTCTTGGATATATTGGTATGGGGATTATAAATTTTTTTCTAAAGTGATTGGTATGAGAGGATGATATGGGAAAATCATACTGGTAATGGACTAGAACACACTGAGGTGATGAGCTCTGCCACTTTGATGTTAGGGATCACAAGGATCAAAAATCTCTTTTTGAAGAGTGATGCATTTGGTTGACGACCATAGGTGAATATACATGATCCATAGGCATACATGCATAGTAAAAAAATGTTCCCTTGAATATGGGTATCCTTTTCCAAGGACCATGGAAGGTCATAGTGATTCGAGGCACTTAAATCATGAAGTGTGATTTGTGGAATGTGTAATATTCAAGAAGTGTTCGAGCACCCTAAAATTTGTGTCACCACCTAGCGAACATATTATCATGGTGAGAAGATGTGATAAACCATTTCTCTAATATTTTTCATAGACTAGGGGGTCTAGCGAGAATAGCTTGGATTTTACTAGGGCTATAAAGTAGTCCCTATAAGATTTGTGATTTTTTATTTGCACCCTAATTTTTTCCTAAACTCTAGGGATGATGTGTTTATTGGGTAAAGAATTTACTTTTTCCAAGAGTTGGAGATTCGTGTGTCACTATATATCATGTGAGGACATGAATCAAGTTACATGTAGTTCTTGAATGGGAAATTCTCTACACAGGTCTAATCCATACACATAGGTGGGAATTTGTTCCATTGATTTTGTGGTTGGGCCTAGTATTAGAGATTAAGGCATCACTATATATCCTATGATGACAAGAATCAATCCACATGTAGTTCTTGAGGAACTGTGTATTTTAACATCATGCAGAAAGGATGTTGGCTTCCCATCTTGGAAAGTGGTATTGTGGTTAGACCCAAGGATAGAAATCTAGGTGTCACTACATATCCTATGGTAATAGGAATCAATCCATACATAGTTCTTGAGGAAGGACCTTCCTAGGAAAGTCTGTACTATACACAAAGTGGGGAAATTTTTTATATTTATTGTGATTGGACCTAGGATTGAATATTCAAACGTCACTACATATCCTATGATGTTGGGATTCAAGTCACATATAGTTATCTGAATATAGGTGTGGTGGGAGACCAACACTAACAATGGTGGTCCTCTCGGGTGACGTCTATGGGAATGTGAAACATTATGTCATGCAAGGGACATTAAACATGCAGTTTATCATCATGCGATGAAAACTCATGGTATAATTTTTATGGTCTTTCATTCAGGACCATGATGAGATTTTCATGTGATTTTATACCTCGTTTATGTAGGAAATTCGTTATTGAGTAGGGTTCCCGGTGATAATTCCATGGTGACCACATACAAGATGAGTGGCCTCTCTTCAATCGGAGGCATCAGAACTAGTGGTTGCAGTAGATACTCTTTGAGACTTTTGAAGGCTCCTTGATAGTTGTTGTGCCATTAATAGGTGATCCCATTCTTCATTACTATGGTGAAGGTGAGAGCCCTCCCAACCAAGTTGGCTATGATACACTGAATATGGGTGAAATTTAATTGAATCCTCCTCCATTATTTGAGAATTATAGGGGTGAAATTGCTAAAATAACACTAGTCTTATCTTGGTCGACCTCGATGTCATGGTGGTGTACAACAATGTCAAGGAATTTCCCTAATGTTACCCTAAAAGTGAATTTTAGTGGGCTCATCATCAGACAATGTTGTCACAACTTGTCAAAGATTATTTGAAGATCTGTGAAGTGATCATATCACTATTAGAATTTGACAGTCAGGTATTCGATGTAACATTCAACTATCCTTCCATGGAATTTATTAAAGATATTATGCATGGTACATTGATATGTGGTGCCATCATTCTTTAATCCAAAGTGCATGAACTGATAAAAAAAATATCCCATTGAGTGCTCTAAAGGTAATATCTTGTTCATCTTCAGGGGCCATCTTTATTTGATTAAACCTTGAATACCTTCCCATGAAGGAAATTACTTGGAAGCCAGCAGTTATGTCAATCAAGAGTTTTTTGATCAGCAATGGGAAATCATCTTTTGGAAAGTACTGATTAAGGACTACGAAATTGATGTAGACCCCAATTTTTCCATTATTCTTCTTGACAAGGATGATGTTGTTGATCCATCTTAGGTATTAAACTTCTTGAAAAAAGTTGTCATTGATCAATTTGTCAACTTTATTTTCTACATTGGTGGCATGAGAGGGGTGTACCCTCCTAGCTTCCTTACCGAAGCCTCAATTCTAAATGGGTAAGACAAGGTGAAGTGTAGACAAATATGGATTTTGTCTGAGAATTTCTGTATAGTTCGGAGTGAACTAATATCAATGGTTCTTTAGAAATGCGATGTACATCTCTATATCTTTGAGGGGCATGGAGGCACTAATTAGTGTAGGCCGTAGGTCATAATCTATTCCCAGATTGACCTATCTAATCTCACCAATGGTGGTGGAGACACCTTCCTTGAATGGGGGGGGGGGTTTCCGGAGGTCATACTTATCTTATTCTACTTCTGATTCTATAGAGACACTTCTAGACAAAGTTGAAAATTTGGGGGTATCTCTATCACTATTGAGGTGAGAGAGTCCATAAGAAGAGACATTATCATCCCCTACTTCCTAATTCATTGCAGAGAGATGTTAGAGAAGATTTTATTTTACACTATCATTGTAGAAAGGAGGATCTTGGGTTTGTCGGACCCTCAAAAAGATTTATGGGGATCACATAGTTATTGTCGAGCATATTATAAGGATTTTCAGGGGCGGTCCCCAAACCATTGGGGGCTGAAACCTGTATATCATCATCCACAATTGGCTATTTTTATCCCCTGCTATAGAATCATTCCTCAATATATGTGGCTTCGAAGGACTCAAAGGGGGGCCTATCACCATGTAGTATGTCGACCTATCCATTAATGGGGTATTTTAGACATTGATGGAATGTTGAAGGTACCTCTATGTGGCTATCAAGCCAAAGCCTTCTGAGTAGGAAATTATATGTTGTGTCTTTATAGATAACCATAAACTTAGTTTCATATGTCGTATCCTAAAATTGTGCTTTGAGTTTGATCTTCTAAAGATTCCTTTTCTCATGTTTATCATACCCTAGAATGGTCAGATTTGTGGGAGATAAATCCCCTTTTCTATATCCCAAACATCAGAGTATTTTAATCGGGATGATATTGATCCTAGATCTATTATCAATAAAATTCATTCATATATGAACATTATCAAGTCTTCCTGAAACATATAGGGGTATTATGTGTCCCTATATGAACTCTTCGGGATCATGCTCTGTGAATGAGATGGCGACATAGAATTCTGCTAACATGGTCATAATTCAATAGACCTCTATTACATTTACCTCTATCTCAAATTCCTATGGTTTTTAAGGGGTTTAATGAGTTCCTATCTAATTTCTTTCAAAATATGGATTGAATTAAGAATTGAGTGATTGGCTAGGATGATTTCTAGTTTCTTCAAAAGGTTGTACTTTTGTGCCATTGGTTTACGCTTCCTGAAATGGGGTTTCTCCTGGTCATGTGGCTCAAGAACAAAGGAATTTGAGGTAGATAGGCCCAGTGATTGTGCACAGGTTGTGGGATCTTCTTCCACTAATGGAGTGGGTCATTCTGGCCTTCTCTATTTCTTAGGTTGGTCAGATAATCATACCCCAACTAGGTGGTCATGAAAGACAACTAGGTATAGATGAAAATTAGAAGGTTCTGAGACTTATACATGTGTTTTATGGGAACATTGTAGTGCCTTTCCGTTGGTATCAATAGCATATATTTCCATTATGGAGATGTGACCACAATATTGGGTCCAACCATGCCTGTGTTGTCTTGTGTATCCTTGGATCTTGCACATGTGGCCTCCCATTCCACAGTTATGTGTGGAAACTCATATTCTGAGGCAAATTCATCATTATAGAAGGGCTATACCAAGTGTATCATGTTTAATTAACCAAATATGATCTCTTAGTCTGATAAGGGTTCAATTTGGTTGGGTGGTGCTCAAGCTTCATATGTTGCAGGGAAGAAATATACAATAGTTAGAGCTAGTATTAGAGTAGAATATGACTCCTCCTATTCCATTTCTTTCTAATTCTAGTGGTCATGTCCACATTCAAGAGACACATAAAATGTTTAATTATTGGGTGGTAGGCCTATTCTGGGTATGCGTAACTATGTTCTTAGGATGGCATGAGCTTGGTCGACTACTTTATGAGTTATTCGATTTTCTAGATTTCATTCAGGCCTGGTCAGAACATTTTTCCAACCACCCTCTTCTTCTGACTGGGAAATGATTATGCAGTCCACCTACTCTGAAGAGTTATCTAACACCACTTGTTTATAATTGACCATGCCATGAAGGATTTAATTAAAGAGGAAGTAGTCCTAGATATTATGATCTAGCCTTCTATGGAAAGGGAAGTAATCAGGATGGTTAGTGAGGTTTACCACATTGGGATCTCTATGCTATAGGAGCTTGAGAAGGTTATTATCCATGGATGTAAATAAATAATTGGGGACGTGTTTGTTTCATAAGGAGTTTGCTTTATTCATTCCTTCCTCAAATCCCATGTGACCCTAATTTCTCTGTGCTTCTAGCCAAGGGAGATTTTGGGGTTGTTTCCACTCGATAGGAGGTGTTGGGTGATTCGAGACCTGCCTAGGTGCTTGGATGGGAACTATTTCCATCATAAGAGTGATATATGATGCTTCTTATTTGGATATAATTTTCCCATGTTTCGATGTCATGAGTTGAGATTTGGATTGGTTTTGTTGAATGGTTTCTTCCAATCATTGTGCCATTTCGACGAACTCACAAAACTCTCTTGGATAATTCATTAGGATTAGAGGCGTATGCAACTCATCTCAAAGATATTCTGAAAAGACTTCCAGTAATTGATCCTATGAGAGAGGGATACTGAGTGAATAGGTTAAACCGTTCTTCCTGGATATGAAGTAATTCACCCTATAATTTTCATGTTTATTGAAATTTGTCAGGTCGAAAAGTGTCATTTTTTTCAACATGGAGCTGAACTAATAAAGGAATTGACAACAAAGGTCTTCCCATCCTACAATAGATCCTGCTGGATGATTATTTTACCAAAGGCTAGCCCTGTTAGAGTCTGAAAAATCTTAGATTTGTTTCCTCTTATTGATCTAAAGGGCCCATCATCTGCCTAAATTAGGATACAAAGTGTGTGAGATATTGTTCAGGGTCACCTACACCAACAAAGGTAGAGAAGGTATGATTGCTGAAATTTGGTGGGGGGAATGTGTCATCCAACCACTCAATATATGGCATCCTCATAGGCTACATAGGTGTGTGTCGCCATTCCATGGCTTCTATTCGAGTATCTAGGGACTCGATGTTGTTATGTAGCTCTGGGGGGTACTATTATCTGAGTCACCTCCCATCTATAGGGAGTGGGTGGAGGTTGATGATGTGGTTTCACTTTCATCTCTCACTGATTTTTTATTTTTAATAAGACTTAATGATCAACTCGGTGTGGGAGAGGTTTTCACCACAATGGAGGGAAGTCACAATCATTTTCAACTTCTTCATTTATTTAGATAGGATTCCTAGATCTGGAGTCTGTATGATGCTTAGATGCTGCTCTTATGAGTGGATCTGCTTTTTCCATATGTATAGGAGGAGGGATATTCACCTCAGCCTGAAGATTATACCCAATGAGAATATTTCCCCTGATTATCTTCTCATTGAGATTTATGAGAGTTCATACCTCATTCCTATATTGCCACAATCGTTCCTATATAGAAGGAATTTCGATTCTTTTGGGAGGTGATTGGGATGTAGCCACACCTTTCCCTTTTTCTTTGGCAATTCTCTATCATAGAGGTGGAAACTCTATATTCAAAGGTGTCAGGTTTCATAGCCTCCTCTATTTTTGGGTTCGTTCAGCCTTGGTTGGTGCATCTAGATCACCATCCTCTTGAGGTAGGTTTTCTATGTTGTGGACCTCTGTATTTTTTTCTCAATCCGCAATGATTTTCATGTTGATAATGAATATATTCAAATAGGTTCATCAGGAAATTATTATTGTTCCATTACTTTCAACGCAATATGATGATAATTCACTACCTTCAACGGAGTATTTCTTTGAATCCCTTGTAATATTGGACTATTTTGGCTTGAGATCCTAGAAGGGTATAATTACCTTTATCGTATGTTCCTCCTATATCGTCTTGTGAGTATTGCCATTGAGGTAGTTTCGAAACATGAATGTCGAACAAGCCCCAAATAGAAGAGGTTTTTCTTATGGTGGGATGAACAGATGGGATGTCGACCATCAATATTTACCTCCCAACCTAGAGAATACTGATTATATCTATGATGATGATGATGATGAAAATTCCCCCAAACCTAGGGGGTAGAGGTTATTTGGGGACACAATTGGTATTGATTGATCTTTTTGTTGAGGATCCAATGATTCTAGTTTTTGATTCTATGACTCTGAAAACAAACATTAAGATATAAATTCCCACATCCTTACATGATAGGTTTGATCTAGAATCATAGTTGATTTTTTCTAGGACCCTCTCAGGGGGTGATGAACCTAGTGATGGTGATTGAGATATAAGTTCCCTCAGCCTAGTGGGTTGGGTATTTTTAAGTATCTAGTGAAATGTCCTAAATCCTCTTGGGAATTATTGATTCAAGAGGTTGAGGTGGTGGTAGATATTCCCTTGGCTTGGTGAGCTTGGAATACTCCTAGATGGATAATATAGCAGTTGCTACTATGGCCCGTTTTATGCAACATAGATATGCTTTCATAGGATCTCGGTGCAATGGAAGCCTGTGATGGGAGTCAGTTTCCTCTGTATGTCTTTGGGTCGATTGCAACTTTGGATTCCATGTTTTAAATGTATTCCCATTTCTACAAGAGACCTAGTTCAAAGATTTTTTGGTTATCCTCTTCCTATGTTTGTGATGTATGGGCATCATTGAAATGGGGGAATTATTTTGTAGTGAACAACTAGCTCACGTGTTACCTGGTTTTTTGATTTCACCAGAGGAAACAACATTATAGGGTGTCATATATAAAGTTTTCAGTTGTTCTGAGGACATATTGATGTGAAATAATCCATATTTCACCCATCCTCAGATATGAACGTCTGGAGATGCTCTGAAAATTAGTTGGTGGAGTGTTTTCATGATTCGAAGATAAACATTGCAAGCCATTTGTCATTATACTTAATTCCCAGGTTTCAGGATACAAAAAGGTGGTCATATCCAGCTAAAAACATAGTGTATTTATGATATGAAGATGATATGCATATCCTAGATATGACAGATGTCTAGCCTTCAGTCACTGATGATTTTCCCAAATATTTTGGTGTATATAAGGCATTCAATCCATTTTTAGCTCATATGGGACCTCATAATCAGATTTGGAGAGGGTATAGAACATTATGGGAAGGTTTTTTATGGATAAATATCTCTATATGTTAATATTTGATTCCTATTCATCATACTTACACACGTCCATCTGATCAGACCATAGAAGATGTTTCTAAGGGTCACCTGCTGACTGGGGTGGAGTACTGCTGGAAGTTGATGGGGGAAATTATGAAGTTGACCTAGATGTTTCGAGATCCTCTCTATATGTGGGTGTCTACCTTTTGGACCCCTATCTATATGATGGTTTCTGGGAAAGGGGGTAATTTTCTTGTTTGTGGGAGATATCACCATGGAGAGGTTGACCACGGAGGATATTTAGAGTGTGGTTCCTTTGATCCATCTCCATACTACCATGAGAAGGACTATTGTGGTAGTGATTATTTTTTGATTTGGTTGAAGAGTAGATGAACCCTTGAGGTATTGAGAATGTGTCTCGAATTACCTCAAGGACACTAGAATTGAGCGTATTAGGGGTATGAGCCTCATTATAGGTCATGACTAGAATATGCTGACCTACCTTTTATAATTGTGTAGGGATATTAGCATGTTGTATGAAGATTGCCGAAACTTATTTATAATAATCTAGTGATGCTAGAATATAATCCCACTATTGAGAATATATTTGAATATGATAATGATATTACTCATTATTGATAGGAATGTAAGCATTTCCCATGGTGTATTCCATTATTAATTTGTGAGCCTCAGTCAAAATGGGAGTATGATCCCGATTCTGATCCTTTGGAATATATTGTTAGTCTTTTGTGGTAGGGATATGAGCTTACCCGAAGGCATGTTCCACTCAAACCTGGTGAGCACCAGTTGGAATAGGAATATGATCCTGATTCAGATATGCATTCCCTACAAAAATATACTGACGGACATCCGAAATGAGAGAAATTATATGAGCCTCTTCATGTATTGCCTCAGAATGATGTCGGTGCAGTAGTTTGTCATCAAAAGTAGGAATATGCACCTAGATTTTGTGATATGCTAGAATATGTCAGGTAGATTCACTAACTGAAATATGAGCCTATCCTAAGGCATGTCCCATTCTCACTTGGTTATCCCTGACCAGAATGGGGTAATAAACTTGATCTTGGGCCTTTGGAGTATGATGTTGGTCTTCTTTGATAGGAATATGTGCCTTTCCCAAGGCATGTTCCCCTCTCACATGGTGAGACCCGACCAAGATGAAGATATGTGACCGATCTTGGGCCTTTGGAATATGTCTCTAGACTTTTTCGATAGCCATGCGCCCATGTCCTAAGACATGTGTAACTCTCACCTAGTGAGCCTTAGTTGGAGCGGGAATATGACCCTGATCCGACAACACATCCTTTACCAGAATGAGCCGATAATTCTCCTTGATAAGAAATATAATTCTTTCTTGCTCCGGAGAAACCACTTGTTCATAATGATCAGAGTATTGAGTTTATTTGGATATAGGGATAGGAATATGTGACAATCCATTTATCTGTACTATGTTCAACTTATGTTGGTGGAGTTCTTCAGTAGTTACTAAAATGTAATGGAATTTTAGCAATGTGTGTACAAGGATATAACACATTTTCCATCCCCACTATATACTAGAAAATATATTTGATTGAAGTGGATATATGATCCCACTTTTTTCCTCCTTGTGACACCAGAATATGTCTATGGGCTATATGAACATCGGTAGGAATATGCGCCTCACCCATGTTTAATAGAGGAACATGCCCACAGACTTGCTCTGAGTGAGTAGGGATATGAGCCTTCTCCCTGGTTACTACCAGAATATACCAGCATACTTCATCAACGGGAGTGGGGATATGATCCCACTTATGGTTATCCATAACCTTCCTCACCTAATGTGCTTTCCTTATGTCTCATACATGGGTATCATAGGTTGCAATGTGTCGGGTGGTGCCCTCAGTAGACGATTAATGGGTACTGATGGGATGATGCTGGAAATGGTGATTGACAGGATCCCTCCTCAGCATCCCCTGAATCGTAAGGGATCTGTATTGGACTCCTTGGTCCATCTTCATCAGAGACTGAAGGTGGTGGTTGTCATGCTCTAGGGATAAGCACCTGAAGCGGTTGGCTATTGCGATGAGGGCCACCGGCCTAGCTGTAGCTTTCCCGAGAGGATGAGAACTCATTGGTCTCCAAGACCATTATGTTCACTACTTGACATTGAAGTTTTTTGGTAGGTGAGATCATTTTGTGACCCACATGGGTTGCAGTCATAGGTGATTTTCTGGAACAATCACTAGATGATTTCATTATCTCAGATCGAGATGTTATTAATGTGATCAGTATCTGTAGTCATGCAGACAACAAGGAAAAAGGTTACCAATTAGTGTAATATCATAGGCATTATGTGTGATCAATTTGATATACATGGTTAACACAATTTTCCTTTCATTCCAGATCTAACCATTTTGCTCATGTGGACTTATCAATGCGAGGATGGACTTATTTTATGAGAACCCCTTATAGAGGATCATTAGTAAGATTTATGTTAGGCTTATCATATTTGTTTGATATACCAAAAAATTGGCATGATACATGTTAAGAAAACCATCCTATTATTTGAGGGTTTTATGTCAGGCTTGTTGCTTGTGTAGAGTATACAGAGCAAAAAACACTAACTCATGATTAACTGGTCATTCTTTTATTTGAGAGATTCGTGTCAGGTTCACCATTTTGGTTTCATTAGAAAAGACATGACCTAGAAACCCTCATTTTAGTGAATAGGTTGGTTTTATAAGAACCAGGCAGTCAATCCTTTTTTTATTGTGAAGGAGATGTTGTGATTAAATAAGTTTATTTCAGGCTCACCATTTGTTTAGTATTCCCTAGAAACTCCCAACGGTTCCCACATCCATAACTTGTTACATACATGCTTTCCAAAGGTAGATGGTTAGTTGAGATTTTATACCCAATGATGCTTAGTAACACACATTGGTCGAGATGATGAGTGTTCAGGCTCATCGCACCCTTTTGGGGGGAATTGTGGCCTATTATGGGACTCTCATATAGATTTAATATATGTTTGTTAATCTCTTCCTAATCCCAATATAGGACCAATTAATCTAATATAACTATCATAGGTTAACCCCTTTATGATTAGTAGAAGGGGATCTAATTTGTGGATCCATTTGTATCTTTCCAAGGTTCTTCATTTATTTCCTAGAAATTGATAGTTGTTGTGCTAAAGCTATATTGTCAGGTTCTTCAGAATTTGCTGCCATATAGGGAGGAAGTTAACACTTAAAGGAGTGGATTGAGACATTATGATTTGTCCTACATATGCTGGTTAAAGTAGTAATCAAAACCCAAGCAGTTCATTAAAATGATGCAATAAAATATTGTATGGAAAGGACATATGATTGGGAACTTAGGCACTGGGTATTCAATATCAAGTCTCAAGGTGACATCCTATATACCCTGATTATAGAAATAATCATAGTTTTCATAGTTCATTTGGTTTCTCAATCCATTGATGGATGAGGTAGAATGATCATTCCATGGGAATGATTGGGTCATGATAGCTAGAATGTCAGATACATGAGGTGACTTACACCAAATTGGATCCTTGATTGAGCTCAGGCCATGATAAAGTGTCCTAAGTATTTTGGTTATTGTAGGAATTAGTTTTGTCATAGTACAGCCATGCCCTTAGGACTGGCCCCAAGGTAGATTCTATTATATGGAGGCAATCATATCATGCCACTCATCAGGTCTCACATACTGAGATTGTTCTGGATAGTGGAGATTTATGATACGAATGATATGACTATTGAAACTCGCTAATCCTGCATGATCCATGATCAGTGTGAGAAAAAAGGGATAGAAAGTAATAAGTCTCATTGCATATAGATACAAGACTTATATACTAGGAAATCCCTTTGAGGTTAATATAGAGATCGGGACTCAGGGAGGCATCCTATGTATCCTGGTTATGGAAGGAATCAGAGTCATCATAGTTTAGTTCACTTCTCAATTTTCTGATGGATGAGGTAGAGTGATCAAACCATTGGAATGATTTGGTCCCAATGGGTGGAATGTTAGAGACATGGGGGACTTACTTCAAAGTGGATTGCTCTTTGCGATCTAGCCGTAGAAAGGAATCCTACAATTCTTGGTTATTACAAGAATCAGATTTCTCATAGTTCAGTTGATTAAGGCTTACACACCAAGGTTTCCCTATAGTCCCAACTTGCTTATCTACCTGATATGCATTGATTGTCCACTTGATATACCTTGATTGTCTGCTTGACATGATGCAGAATGTATATCTTACATGTACAAGGATAATTTTATGATACAGTTGAAGTGTCTTAGGGAATTCACATAATCTATATGGAATGTTTGAGGGTTGTTGTGTTCTCAAGGTTGACTTGTCCCGAGGGCATCACAAGACCAGATTAGATTTTCTTGGAAGTCATCGCATGATCTCGAATGGTTTTTCCAAAGGGCATCGCATGATCCATCTGACTTTCCCTGCTGTCACTGTTAAAGTCGTCTTACACTCTTTAGAGGGCGTCGCTAGAGTCAACATGACATGTCTGGAGGGTGACACATGACCCAGGATGACATGTTTGGATGTTATCATGAAATTCGACTGACATGTATAAGCGACATCATAAGTGTCAACTGACATGCTCAGGTGCTACTGTGAGACCCAGTTGACATGTTCTGGTGCCACCATATGATTTGGGTGACATGTCTAGAAGACATTGGGAGGCTTGGATGGCTATCCTAGAGGATTTCAAAAGACTTGGGTGGCATGTTGGGGGGATTCCATGTGACTTACATTTACATGTCTAGGGGACTTTGTGTAATCCAAATAGTATACCTGAGGGAGCATCTCATGATCTGGATGACAAGCCCTGGTGTGGTCGCATGACCTGAGTGGTTTATGTGAAGCGCGTGAGGATCAAGGTATATGTTCTTTGGGTAAGTCTCTCAGGTTTTAGTCTTTTTTCTAGCATTTATATTTTGAATTTCTTATATTTGTTCAATGTTAGCTTGCGTAATTTAATAGATATGCAGGATGTTCTTCGTGTGCTTCACCATAATTCGTTAGCATGATCTATGAGTTATCATATGAATCGCCTATTCATGTTGCATGATCGCTTTTTGGGTTCAATGGTATCTTACCTGAAGGAAAAATTCTTGGTCACAAGATTAGTCACTCTGAGAAATCATCTTTGATGCCTGGGTGCACAGGTACGAGGTTCCAAGGATTGATCATCTTTGTATGCATCCCCTTCCTGATGCATTTTTCATGCTCATTTGGGGGATTTATAGGCCTCATCACCCTAATTCTTCACTACTTTGTGTGGCGCATATTGCAAAAATCTAGGCTGGAGTTGGTGGGTGGATTCAGCACCACAAGTCTTCACAAGGTCTTGCCGTTGATCACTTTGGGGGAATTGCATGATTTTTAGTGACTGAAAGACCATCCCGTCAATTACCAATTTATTAAATTATATCCAACTAGTGGGTATTTTTTTCAAATATGAACATTCCAAGGGATTTCTATATTTCCATGACAAAATGTCAATGGGTGTTTCATGAGATCAGAGTGCCTGTCGAAAGGCCTTTGTGTGATCTCAGGTGACATGACTTGTCAGGGAGTTCTCATGGGATGAGGTGGACATGTTGAGGGATCTTTCGATACCATTTTTCAGATATTTTATACATGCCTCATGATGTTTATGACCACAAGAGGCTCCCACCTTATTCCTTTTACTTTATTTTTTTTACAATGTTTGGGGATCTTTTGAGGTTAGATAAATGTTTTTGAAGACAATAACTCTATCTATTGGTGATGCATTGCTTGACCAACAAATAGTTTTGTGGAGACACATGAGCATTTTAGGGACTACTTCATCATTATGTCTTTATGGGGCTAAAGGGGGGTTATGAGGTCATCAGGATATGTTTGAGGTCTTTTGCGTGATGAGGATGACATTCTAGTGGGATTTCATGAGATGAGGCAGTCATGTCACTGGGTTCTTGTGGTGTCTTGTGAATCCACAGGGGCATGTCGGATGTTGTTTATGACCGTAAGAGGGTCCCACCTACCCCATTTTTATTTCCTTTGTTTATTTCACATTGTCCTTGGGTTTCACAAGTTTTATTGAGTGTTGTTGAGGAAAATCATTATTCTTATTGGTGATACGTCACATGAGTTTTGCGACCACAAGAGGATCCTATATTTTGGATATTTTCTTTCTATTCTTGAAGGATTTTCGGATGGATTATCAGGAATCCACCGGTTGACAAGTAGTTTGACCTGGGGGATTCTATATGGCTACTGTCGTGTGATCATTGATTGTTTGGGGTGACTTTGCAAGAGATGAAGGACATGTCAAAGGGGCTATGTGGGATCTTCCATGGGTTATGCACCATGTGTGGCTATCTGTATGATCTTCTGTTGGTTATGTGGTCACATGTCTCTTGGGGGTTCATGCGATCCACATGATCATGGATGCCTTCTTCTTCTTTTTATTTGTGGGGAAGATAATACCCGTATCCAATAATTTCTTCCTTTTTGAATTTTTCAGTGGTTATTTAGTGAGATTCAATAGTGATCTTGATGAAGTAATATTTATGCTAAAACTAGAAGTTTTTTTCAAAGAAGGTAAAGAGAGTTTTTTTTACATGTTGAATAAATCTTTGTATAGTCTCAAACAGGTGTCAAAGTGTTGGTTCAAGAGATTTTATTTCTATATCACAATCCTTGGATTTGATAGAATTTATTTAGATACTTATGCATATTTCAAGGATCTATATGGAAATGATTTTATAATTTTACTGTTTTATGTGGATAACATGTTAGTTCCAGACCCCAGCAATTATCAAATCTAGGAGATGAAGCCACAATTGGGTAGGGAGTTTTATATAAAGGAATCAATACCCAAAAGAAATATTATTAGGATGCAGATCTACCATTGTAGAAATAGTAAGATGATTTGGCTATCATATAATAATTACTTGAGTAAAGTCTTGAATCACTTTAACATGCAAGAATGTAAGACAATATCTACCCCTATTCCCATTAATTTCATGTTGTCCTCCACGATGAGTCCTAGGGGGAAAGCAGAGAGGATAAAAAAGTCTTAAGTGTCATATGCATCAGCAATGGGGAATTGAATGTTCACTACGGTTTTTACTAGAACTGACATTGCACATGCAGTGGGTGTAGTTAGTAAGTACATGGTGAATCCAGGAAGGGAACTTTGAAACATGGTGAAGAGGATCCTAAGATATATCAAGGAGATATCATATCTTTCAATATGTTATGGAGGATCAGATTTAATTTTCATGGGTTGTGTTGATTTATATTTTACAAGTGAACCTGACTGGAGGAAATCTAATAATGGTTATCTTTTTACTCTTGTAGGAGGAGTTGTGAGTTGTATTTCGAAATTAAATTTGGCCATGGCATTATCCATGACTGAGGAGGAGTACATGGAAACTAAATAGGCTTTTAAAGAGGTGGTATGGATGAAAAGGTTATTGTAGGATCTTAAGCACAAACATGATCATATTGCATTATTTTGTGACCATCAGAGTGCCCTGTACATTGAAATTAATCAATATTTTCATCAAGAATGAAGGAAATTTCCATACAATATCATTTTGTTCAAGATGTGGTGAAAAAAGTGTGTATATGGATAAAGTTCATACTAAAGAATACCTAGAGGATTTCTTAATGAAGGTGATTGGATCTGATAAGTTCAGATGGTGTAGATCCTCGAGCAGTCTTACAGAGACATGAGCGGCATGTTTGGTAGATATAAAGTATGTTTCGAGATGTGATTGGTTCTCAATAAAATCTCTAAAAGGGGGATATGTCAAATGACTTTTGGGGGGAGAGAGAAAAAATGGTTCAGCCATTTTATTCTTTCAATGTGGGTGTATCCTAACCATTTTTCTTCCAATTAATTTGGTAAAAGGAATTTATTTGAGGGGAGGCCAAAAGAGGGTGAGGGAAACCTATAAAAGGGGATATCCCCCAACAGTTTTGATCATCAACATCTCAAGAAACACATCATCTCCTAGTTTCAATTTTCAGAAGAATATTTTGTGAGGTGTTTCTCTATATTTTCAAGAGAGAAGATTTTGAGTGTTTTCTCCTTGTAATTGAGATTGAGAGTATGTACTCCCATTTTACCATAGTGCTATCCTTATATTTTCTTGTATCTTTTTACCCATTTCATTTGGGGATTTTTCAACGTTACATCCAATGTTCATTTTTATTTCTATATTTGTTCACTTCATTTTTATCTCACAATTATTGGTGTACTAAAGGGCTAGTTATTTTCAATCATAAAAGATAAAATATCCCTTTATCAACACTTTTAGATAGAACTGATAAAAAAGACCCTCTTCATCAACTCTTTTTTAAGAGATGATAAAGGGTTACATTGAATAAATGTGATTCTGTAGTAGTGATAGTTGCAACCTTATTTCACATCTTGATTATGTCAATGATTTCCTTGTTTTTATGAGGGTGTATCAGGATATTGAGGGATCTCATGAATTTTTTACTTAGTCATCAAACTTCCAATGGGCCCACATTTATGTATAATAAGAGAAATTTTTTTATTAATAATTTATGTTAAACTAGCGTAATCATATTTTTTAAAAACGTACAGTTATGTGTCAGGATCAACTGCCTATCAATTATCTTGGTTTGCCAATATTTAATGGAAAACCAAAACACTCACACATTGGTCCATTATTAGATACATTTTATTTTCATATTAATAATTAGAAGAAAAAAATATTGTTAATATTAGGAAAACAACATCTTATTAAGAATAATATTCCAACCAATACCTTGTACTACATAGTATTTCACCCACATCCAAAAGATATGATTGTGATTTTGAAAGAAAGTTGGCTAAGTTTTTATGGGGTGACTTAAAAATTAGACCCAATATTCATTAGATTAATTGGAATAAATTTTTTATGGTGGTTCACAATCATAATGGAAAATTGGTTGTGCCCAATACTAAATGTATCACTACAGGTGATACTCTTTAGTGAAGGGAATCCCTTGGAGTGGCCTATAGGTGATACTCCATAAGTCAAAGCTTCTTCCTATTTTTTATCTCTTCCAAACGGAATCCTTGAACACGATTTTGGATATCCAAAAAAGATATTGTGCGAGTAAATTTTTTGATAATGGTCGTATTTATTAGTAATAAAAAAAATCTCTGATAAATGAGATGTTTTTATTAGTACTAGAAAAAAACATTGATAAATGGTAACTTTATCTGCACTGAAAAAAGTGTTGATAAAAGACAACCTTTATCAGTGCTTTTTTTACACTGATAAAAGACACTCTTTATCATGAATTTATTAGCACTGAAGAATGTTCCCTTCATAAAAAATATATATTATAAAAAATAATTTTTTAATATATAAATATTTTTATATTGATATAGATATAATATATTTTCTCAAATATGATTTATATAACACTAAATATGTATTTACACTTAACATGTAATGGATTTAGTGAAATATGGTTTATTAAATAATTAAAATTGTTATTAATTGAAAATTGACAAATTAGTATTTGAGTAATAGACTTGTAATAACATTATGGTGTTAAAAAATTAATAAATCAATTAATCTCTTGAGATAAGTTGAAAATAAGGTTTGAACTTCTAACAAACATTACTTTTGATCCAGATATCCATTTAGGCTCCGTGAAATGTCAAATCATAGCCTATGAAGAGTTATATGATGTTATAATTTAGGGTAACCTTAGTCCCTATTTTTTATCAAGGTTCAATTGTAACAGGATCCTGTTCCAAATTTTCAAGGGATATGGGATCCTATCGGGATTTACCAATGGTCAAAATGGCATTTTGAAAACATTTTTTGGTGATGAATCCTCACAATTTTTTTTCAATAGAAAAACTCCATGTAATAAATAATGTTTTCCGCTGCCCACCATAATATATGAACAATAATCATTTGTGATGTAATCATATTTCTGTCATAATAGGTTATTCACAACGGAAATCTATATCCATCACAAATAACTACTTTTGACGGAAATATGATTCCAACACAAAAAAAATGAAATGTAAAAAAAATTAAAAAATAACATCAAATAAATTTTAAAAAACCAAATATATAAAACTTTGCACAAATAAATTAATAATAATATTACACATAATATGTTCATCCATAACTTATCGTAATATGTTTATCAACAAAATATATCATCAATCACTATGGAGGTTGTGGATCATCTGAAGGACCAGGTTGAGGAAACTTCATCCTTATACCCTATGTAATTTGTCATGTGCACTCCATCATGTGCTCATGTTGCTGCTTCTACCAACGATGTTGCTGCTCCTCCAACTATTGTTGTTGTCGATGAAGCTCCTCTTACACTATACACTTGCTCCATATAACATCATTTTGAGCTTGAAACTTCTCCTCAAACACTCCAGTCGAGGATGATGACTATACACAATATCCCCTTGAGTTGGATGATGACCACACAACAGTAACATAATTAATGGCATACATCAATCCTGAACTAATACCAAACTCATTGATTTTTTATATATTTTAACCGTTTTTCAATGGAAAAAACTCTAGATCTACAATCATTGACTATAATATGAACCTAGAAATAAAAACTCCTTGATGAATCATGAGACTCATAGTCAAGATATAGTGGGCATTCCGTTAGTTTAGGTGGACATTAGTTGCCATCCTCCATAAATTCTCTTTTGTTTCACCGGGATGTTTAATCGGATATTCTACTACTTTTCCTAGATTGATCGGACCCTTTTGTATTGTTTTATCACCCCATATGTTGCATAAGAATAATATTTGGAATATAGTTGACTAGTTCCAAGACACCCTTAGTAGATACTTCTCCCTGGCCATGCAACACGGCTCCGTCCAGCCTTTCCATTGTGGCTCCCACATCCCCAGCATCTCACACCTCTTCTTTGTAGATTATCTAATGTTCCTAATCAATGGACAGAGCCCCTCCATTGGAGTGTTTTTCAAGATCATGAATGAGTATGTTAAGTGGAGTAGACAATTGATCAACCAGGAAAAAATTGGTGTCTTTCTTCCCTTGAGTTTCCCAAGGAGGCGCAGGGGTACCATCCAAATCATTACAGATATTCAGGAAAATCATTTTCCCCTAACCTACCTAGGGGCCTCGGTTTCCCTAAGGAGAATTCGTGTTGACTTATTCGAGGAGCTTTCTAACAGGATCAAAAATCACATCAATAACTGCAAGAACTGGTTCCTCACCTTTGGGGGGAGGATCACCCTAATAAATAGTGTGATGTCCTCTTTACCCATGCACATTTTTTCTACAATTAAGGATCCAAGGTCTATCATCAACCGTTCAGATTCCATTTTTAACTCTTTCCTTTGGGATGCTCATGGTGAAGGTAGATACAGATGGGCCTCTTGGAACAAGATGGCCAAGCCCCTGGAACTTTTGGGTATTAATGTGAGAAGTTTGGATGAAATGATGTTTCTCCTGAAATGTAATCTATTCTGGGAAGTCATTGAGGGTCGTTCTCTATGGGGTCACTTTACCAGAGGAAAGCACAACTTTGGTCTTAGAGAAAATGGTAGGAAACCCATTAGTCTTTGGAGCTCTCTTTGTTATCAGGTTTCTTCTCTCTGACAGCACTCCCAGTGGATTATGGGTAGGGTGACATCAACTTATGGGAGTGCAATTGGGGTGGCGGGCTCCTTGGCTTCCTGAGCTACCCTACTCTTGACTTATCGATCAGGGAGGCCTCCCTCAACCCCACATTCCCTAGAGATGTTCTTAACCCTTATCAAGAAGATCGTTTCCATGACATCTACCTCAATGGATCAATGGATAGGTGCATTTTCAAGAGTTATCCTTCAGGTAGATTCTCGGTAAAAGAGTATAGGAAGGCCACATTTGGGAAACTATCCAGCGACCCCTAGGGCGGTATTCTCTAGTGAAAGTATATTTTATCCAAATTCAACTTCTTTATCTGAAGAGTTTTATTCAATTCCATTCCAACAGAGATGGACATCAAAAAAAAAGGTATCCCTTTGGAATCTCATTGCAGTTGCTCCTCAGACCCTAAGGAGGAAACCTCGACCCTTCTTTTTCTCCACAGTGATTGGTTTGGCCACATTTGGAATGTGATTGGGTCGTTTATTGTCTCCCCAAAGGCGGCCCCTTCTCTTGATGATTTCTTTCATTAATAGTATATCGGAGCCCCTTCCAAACATGAGACAGGCGGCTGGTCGATCCTGCTTGTCACAGGTTTTTGGTGCATTTGGCAGGCACACAACCATGCAAGACACCTCGGGTCTCGCCCCTCTCTCCGCAGAATGGCATTCAAGACCAGGCTTCTTATCTTTGACATGGATTATCTCTATATGTATCATGAGTTGGATCCCTCCCTTAGACGCTACACCATTAGATTGTGCCCTCCAGGGCCTTCTTCCTCCACTTCTTTTGAATCTTGGGTCATATGGTACCCTCCCACTTGAGGGCTCAAACTCAACATAGATGGTACTTGTGGACAGAGAAATATGAGCGGAGGCGTGGTCGTATGGGACACTTAGAGTTAATTTATCCTTGCCTTTAATGCCTTCTTTGGGATGGGGGATTCTTTGGTTGTTGAGGCCAAGGCCATACTCAGCGTGTTAGAGCTCCGCCTCTCTAGAGCTCTCCCCCTATCTATAGTAGAGACGGATACTGAAGTCATTTGGAGATCCCTTAAGGGTGACGGTTCCCCACCTTGGAACATTATTTATCTCATCCACAAGTGCAAGGCCCTCCTTTCCAATGATATTGAGATCCTCTACACGGGACGCGAGGGTTACCGACTGGCGGACTTCTTGGCTTCTAGGGTAAACTGTGACTCTCTCCACTTTATGTTCAATTCCCTTGGCTCCCTACCTTCGGGCGGTGTGGTTTTTGCTATCGGGGACACTCTTGGCCTCCATTTTTTCAAACCACCATGACCTTTTACTTTATTTATGATGATTTTTGCGGATCGATGGGGCTGGATTCTGGGCTCTTGGTCATTTAATCTCAAGTTATTAGTAATAAAAAATATCATTTTACACAAAAAAACATTGCTAAAGGCGGTTCTTTTATCAGTGCTAGAAAAAAACAATGATAAAATGTACATTTATCTACACTAAAAAAACATTTATAAAAAACACATTTTATTATTACTTTTTTTAGAGGTAAATTTCACTCTGTGTCACCACCTTTTTTAACACTGATAAATATCACCTTTATTATATTGTTTTTAACAATAAAGGCCGCCTTTATCCAGGTCCCTATTTGGGTTCCATGAGATGTCAAATTTAAGCCTCCAAAGAGGTATACATCATTTAAATATGATAGTTTAGTATCTAATTCTTTTTTTATTAATAAATGTTTGAAAGACCCGTGAAACTGAATTTTTAGTTTGGATAGCCTAATTTTTGAACATTTGATGGAATTTTTTCTTTATTTAAGAGGGGATACTTGTATTTTTACAGTAAAGACTAAATTTATTCCTCATGATTACATTCATATAGATGTTACGATGTTAAAATTTTAACTTTTTATGTATTGTAGTGTTATTTATAACTAAATACACACACACATACAAATATATATATATATATATACATATTCATATTTATATATATTTATATATAAAAATTTTATTGTATAAATATATATTTGAACATACATACATATAAAAATATTTTTTAAATATATATACCGTATTTAAATTGTAAATAATTATCCATTTTATTTGAAACAAAAATGTATAAATATGCATATACCTATACAAATGTATATATGATGCTTATATATAAATATGTGTGTGTATTAATTCACACATATATACTTATATATGTATTTTAATATATGTAAATTAGTATTAATATATATATATGTAGATAAATATAAATAAATATATTTATAAATATATATACATGTGCACATGCGTGTGTCACATAAATACATAGAAGCACAAAAAAAATTTATAAATGTATTTAAAAATAATTAATTTAATGTATGGATAAATTTATGGATAAAAAACATGTATCTAAACATATATAAATAAATATATATATCATAAAATATTAAAGAAATCAACATGAAGTAGTGGTAAAGTAAGAGATACGGGCGGGTGGTGGTCTTATGTTCGAATCTAGGTATAATCATGCGTGGATGGATGGGGCAAGGTGGTGGGAGGAAATCATTGAAAAAATAAATTTTCAGCGCTAAGGAATCCTAGTTTTTATCTCCTTTATTTTATCACTGATAAAGAGTGAATTTATTAATGCTAAAAAATACATGATAAAACTACCAATGATATATACATCCTTTATAAGCATTAAAAAAATGTTGATAAAGAGTGTCTCTATCAGAGTTTTTTTAGTATTGAAAAATGGTGCATTTATCGGTGGGTTTTTAGAGACGAAAAAAGTGGTTGAATTTTAAAATTACATGCCAGATCAGTGTTTTTTTAACTGTGATAAAAGTAATTTATGGACCCGATAAATGGTTGATTTTTATTAGTGGGACTTGGATATTATATATGGTGAATGGATTTTGGGATTAATTGATGATTAATTTGGAAATGACAAAATCATAGTTAAGAGTCTAGCTATGAATAATATTTACATCACCATAAACATAATTATAATTAATCTTATGTTGTCCCTTTTGGATGACTCAATAATCATTTTTGTGTGTGCACCCCTTTCTATGGTTAGTCTTTTTCTTTATATAAGCGTAAATCACAAGGTTAATTATTTTTTACTAACTCAATCAATTCTAACCAGCCACGTGTCCCAAGCACTAAACAAATTTGTTATTCCTTAATTGATTTGGCAATTTTTTATTATTTTTTATATTTTTTATTATTATTTTTATTCTTCCATAGGTGGTCTTTTATTATTACTTATTTAGTAATTTATTATTATCATTCCCTTTTTTCGATTGGGCTATTTTGTCTTCTTCTCGGGACAATCAACACCAAGACTGTCATCTTCCAAAAAATATATATAAAATTAATCTAAACTTCGTTAATCCACTGTAATATAAAAATAAAAATTGCAAAATATTAAATTAAACATTCTTCCCAACTCATAAAAAATTAATTAATATTAATCTCCAACCATCCGAGAAGGGGGATAAACACAAATAAATTCTTACGGTACCAATAATAAATATTAAGTCTAAATTTATTATCGGATATTAAACATAAATTATATTACATAGGTAAGATTAAAATAAATTTTAAACCGATTATATTATATTAAATTTAATTCAAACTACATATGTAATTTTGAATGCAAACTATAAAAGATTGTGTAATATTAAATGCTATAAAAACTACAAAAAAATTATAAATTGAAAGATAAAGACCTAACAATGCTTTCATCAAATTATACTAAAATAGAAACTAAGTAATTTTAAAATTATATTTATCAAAGAATTCAAATGTTTAAAGAAAATACTTACAAATAATATTTAAAATTTAAAACAAATTGAAAAATAATTAGAATAGAAACAATAAAAATAACCCATTCATATCATCATTAATAATTCAAAAAAATATTTTATTTATAAAAGTACTAAAAATTACATAAAATTTATAAAAACAAAATTATAAATTATAAAATATTTATTACATTGTTATCTATATTAAATTCATATAAATGATTTAAAATAAAAAATAATAATTTTTTTAGTAATTATCAACTCTCTCGCACTTAAAAGTTGATTACTAAAATATAAATTCAGGTAACAATTTATAATTAATTGAAACTTTCTCTTATATCATGAAAACTTTTGAACATAAAATTCTCTATTTAAAAATGTAAAATATCTAGATCATACTATTCTCTTGTCTTTGAATTAAGTTATCCATTTCATTATTAATTTAAAATTTTATTGGCTTACACTCTCACCATGGTTTCTCACTCCATGTTTCATCTGAATATAAGATGAAAATAAAGAACAGGAATTTCCCACATTCATTTATTTGGTGAATCATACTATAGGCTCCCAAATATAATACAATCTCCACCACTTGGGTTAAAATCACATTCACACACTAGTAGAAAATTAGTTTTATACATCAATCTTTTAACATCATTTTTTTAAAAAAATGAAAAAAAATATTGTCGGTTTTTAAAAAAACAAAATTAAAAGTATACGTTTAAAAAAATTCACCGGTTTTTTTAAAACTAGATGTTAAATGTACAAGGTTCAATTTTTTAAAATGCATTCATTACTAATATTTAATTCTTAGCATCACGTGCTTGCCACTTCTGTCTTCCTAATGACAAATTCATTGCATGTGTGTGACCATTTTCTTTTCACTTATAAATAAATCAACTCGATCACTATTAATCGTTTGGATCAATTTTATTTATTTCTAAATTTTTAATTTCTCAATCTACTCCTACTCCATTCGACTGATTTGAAGTGGTAATCCATCCATAATTTGATTATTTTGTCGATTTGTTTTCATTATATACATTTTTTTTTAAAAATTTTCATTTTTTCAAATGAAAATGACGCTTTTAACGATGATTAAGCTTCCATATGATATTTGCAAGTTATTGATCTAAATTCCTCATGAGTTTTTTAATCGTGAATCAAACGAATATAAAGGGGATCAACGAGTGGAAGGAAGGACTTCGTGTAGCACACTGACCTTGATTGTTCCTGAGGAAAAGAAAATAAGTCAGGGGAAGGATCTGGTGGATACCCCAAGCTGGGTCCCAACTATTTTAAAGACATTACATTTCCAGCTATCAGGCCACACTCAAACTACAAAGATCCACCAGACCTAGGCTCAGGGGTACACCATCTTTGTGATAACCCACCAGATCTAGTCTCTAGTTCAGATGAAGTTTCTCCCGGTACTACCTCTCAGGAAAAATAAGATATGACTCAGATAACGTTGAATGCCACTATAAATCCACAGACATGGAAAAGGGTGTTTTGCAGGGATATGGGTGTGAAGAATTTTGGTACACAGGACAATGAGCATAAACGGCGTTCTGAGGCCTTTCAGATGACAGAAATCCTACCAAATAGGTGGAAAGTGGAAGATGATGGGCATTTGGTCGAAGTTGCAGAGGCGGCGACGGTAGTGTCCCAGCCCCGCCTAGGGCCATGAAAATCCTTTGATGGAACTATCGGGGGCTTGGAAATCCCCGAACGGTTCGTGTTCTTTGTCACTGGAGTTCCAAATATCGCCCTGACATAGTATTTGTATCTGAAACTATGTTGGATTACAAAGTTGCGGGCCTGTTGGTGTTGAAGATAGGTTTCAAAAACATCCCTCCCATTAGAAGATAGGGACACTCTAGTGGCCTCTGCCTCTTGTGGAAGGAGGATCTTGGGGTCCAGATTTCTAATTTTTCAAGAAATTACATTGGAGTTACAGTTTTTGGCCTAGGGTCTCCTATTTGGTCATTTGTATGTTTCTATTGGTGGTCGGGTGGGAATGATAAGCAAATATCATGGGCCCTTTTGAATCAATTATGGACCTCTTTACCTAGCCCTCTTCTGATTGAGGGGGATTTCAACGAGGTCCTTTTTCATCATGAAAAAGAAGGGGGACACATGAGGTGTGGCACTACTATGGATGATTTTAGGACTTCCCTTTTGTCAATCTCTCTTCATGACCTCAGGTTTTCGGGCTCTCCGTTCACCTAGAGGTGGGGTAGGTCAATGGAGAATCGTCTTGCGGAAATGTTGGATAGATTTGTTGGGAATGATGAGTGAACTTATCTTTTTCATGCATTCTCTATTTTTCACCTACCCCCAGTCTCTTCTGACCACTGTCTAATCATCTTGTCGATGCTCTCTCAAGGGAAACAGAGGAGGACTGTGTAGACATTTCAATTTGAAAGAATGTGGATCCAAGAAAAAAACTGTGAAAAGGTGGTCCAAGCGGCATGGGAGGGACCGAATCGGTGCATCATGACTAATATCCACAATACTGTGTCTTTCTTAAAGATGTGGGTCTCAGTGAGGTTCAGAGACTTTGAAAGATTCATTAATGAGGTTGAGACACGCTTAAAGTGACTCCACTCTTCTCCTTGTTCTGCCTCTGTTCTTGAAAATATCTCCATTGTGGAAAATAATCTTAATACAGCATTGAGGGAGAAGGAGAGTTTCTGGTTTCTTCGGGCAAGAGAGTCTCACATTATAGATGACGATCAAAATACCAACTACTTTCCCCACATACCGTCTGTACGGAGAAGGAAAAATCATATCACACATCTGGAGGATCCCAATGGGAATGTTGTTCATGATATCAAGGATATTCACTCCATCATCCTGAATTTTTTCAACAAACTCTATGAAGCGGAAAGCATCGGCACTCTTACAGGTATGACTAGTTGCATCCCAAAGTTGGTTACGGAAGATATGAATCGTCAGTTGGAAAGAGATGTCTCTAACGATGAAGTTTTTGGCACTCTGCATCTTATTCACTCTACCAAGGCCCTGGGACCTGATGGGTTTCATGCTCTGTTCTTTAAACGCTTTTGAAATATCGTTGGGCATGATGTGGTGGCCTTGTTGAAGGAGGTGTGGGTAGGAAGATCATCTCTTGAATCCCTTAATGAAACTGTTATTACTCATATCCCAAATAATCAGTGCCCTCAGAAAGTCTCAGTGCTTCGTCCAATTAGTCTGTGAAATGTGGTTTACAAACTTTTCTCCAAAATCTTGGTAACCAGACTTAGGGACTTCCTCTCATTGATTGTTTTTTATAACAAAAGTGATTTTGTTGCAAAGATATCCATTACTGATAATGCTTCCATCGCTTTTGAAGTTTTCCACTCTATGAAAACTCGTTCCTCTTCTAAGAGAGGCATCATGGAAATGAAAATAGATATGATGAAAGCATATGATATATTTTAATGGCCTTTTCTTGAACTTGTTCTCTCCAAGTTGGGCTTTGGGATGAGATGGGTTTCTAATTTCATGAATTGTGTTACATCTGTCTCCTACAAAATTAATATTAATGGGGCCCCTTCAGCAATCATTAAACCATCAATAGGTTTGAGACAAGGGGATCCCCTATCACCTTATCTCTTCATTCTGGTGGCTGATGTTTTTTCTAGCCTCCTTTTGAAGGTGGTGGATCAAGAAAATATCCATGGTTCTAAGGTATGTAGAAATTCCCCTCCTATCTCCTATCTCTTCTTTGCAGATGATAGCCTTCTTTTTTCTTATTCTACCCCACAAGAATGTAGTTCAGTGTTGCATATCATCAATCTGTATGAAAGGGATTTTGGTCAATGTCTTAATCCTTCAAAATCAGAGTTATCTTTCAGTAAAGGTGTATCAAAAGTTAAGAGAGAGGAGATGCAGAGAATGTGTGGTTTTCCGCTGGTTGAGAAGCATTCTAAGTACCTTTTCCTCCCAACCCTTGTTGGTAGGTCAAAGAAACAAGTGTTTGCCTCAATTATGGACAGGGTGGATAATCTGATTTGTCTTTGGTCTAGTAATAAGATTTCCAAGGCGAGAAAGGAAGTTCTCATGAAGCCAGTGGCCCAAGCAATCCCTACTTATGCTATGTCACTGTTTAAATTCCTAGAAACTCTCGTTGATCAGATACACTCCCAGTTGGCCAATTTTTGGTGGGGATTTTATGAGGGAAAACATAACTCACACTGGATGTCTTCGGAGAAGCTGTGCGTTTCAAAATTTCATGGGGGGCTTGGCTTTACGAACCTCAAATGGTTTAACAAGGCACTTCTGGAAAAGCATGAATGGAACCTCCTCTCCCATCCATATGCCATGTTCTCAAAGGTTCTATGAATAAAATATTTCCCTCATTCTGACATCTTGCATGCCCAGTTGGGGCCAAGGCCATGTTTTTTGTGGACAAGCATCTGGGGTGCAAAATCCCTCCTTGACATTGGCTGCGTTTGGAGAATTTCTGACGGGCATAATGTTCATGATTGGAAGGACTCCTGGCTAAAAAATGGCATTAACCAAAAGGTCTCTTCGACTATTGTTCCTGGTTTTGAAGATTCAAGGGTACAAGAGATGATCAATGAATCACTTGAAGATTGGGATCGTGGGAAGCTTTTCACCTGGTTTAATTAAGTTAACCTTCAACTCATCCTAATTGTTCCTCTCACACCAAGGATGGGCAGTGACCATCTTTGATGGACCAGGGAGTCTCATGGAAGATATTGTGTCCACTCAGGTTACAAAGTGTGGGTCCAAGGAGTGGCTCAAGCCTTTCCTGATAATCGATGGAAGATTATTTGGGCGCTCACTCCCCCCCCCCTAAGGTGAAATTTTTTTGGTGGCAGGTCTGCTCTGGGGCTCTCCCAACCCATGACTTTTTGGTGCTGCGACATTTGGCGGAGGATGACACCTTTTCGGTGTGCCTCCATGAGGTGGAATCCCCTTTTCATGCAATTATTTCCTATCATTGGGTGGAAGGGGTGTGGAAGGCATGGAAACCAGATTTTGGTTTGTTCATAGATCTTTCAATTGGGCTAGTCCAGAATCTGGTTAAATGGGTGGCTTCTCTTGAACCAAGAGCGGTGGGGTTGATCAGCACAATTTCTTGGTTCGTGTGGACTCGACTAAATGATCTCATTTTCCAAATGAAGTTATCCCATGATCGTATTTGGGTGTATAGGTCTAGGTAATGGATGAATGGTTGGAAGAATAACGATTCAATGCCTCCTTTGGGAATCACTCGGCAACAGGCTCCCTGTTGGTCTCCCCCCTGAGGGTTTCCTGAAGATCAATACAGATGTTGTTGTCTCTGCTAATTCCAAGGTCAGTATTGGAGTAATTTCTCATAATAGTTTCGGCCCGATTGTGGATGCTCAGTGTCAGGCTCTGCCTTTCTCATGGAGCCCTGTGGTGGCAGAGGCCTCTGCCATCCTCCAGGGGATCATTTTGGACCGCTCAAAAAATTGGCTCAAGGTTTTTGTGGAATCCGACTTCCTCGAAGTGGTCAACACTCTAGCTTCGAAGGACGATGCATCTCAATCATATGGAATTATCTTGAGGAAGATCTGGCCATTAACCTAAAGCTTTGATTCATGCAAATTTTCTTTTATCAAGCGAGGAGGGAATATGGAAGCTCATTGTTTGTCTCAATTTGGGAAATCTTTGGGTGATCATTATTGGGTTGACTCATTTCCTAATTGTATTTGTAGGCCTAGTTTTCTTGATCAGTAATATATCTCATATTGTCTCAAAAACAAATCAAGAAAATGATCTTTAAAGTCAGAGGAAACATATTCAAGTACCAAGAAGAAGGAAAAATAATAACTCTTTTTTTTATCTGGTTCGTACAATGTTACGATTGTAATCTTATTTTTTGATCGATGTTATGTTATGTGTACTAAAATTATATTCTAAAAAAACAATTATATATTTTCATTTTGGTTATCTATGTAACTTGCATGAAAAGTCATTTTTCATGTAGGTTATATATATAATCGACATGTAAAGTGTTCTTACACATTAGTTACCTATTTTTTGAATATATTTCCACATCAGTTTTATATAACCAACATGAAAAGGTTTTTGAAATGTTGGGAAAAAAACATACGTTAAAATATTAATAAAACAAATGTTATAACACATTTTGACACAACCAATGTTAAAAATAAATTTTCCACTTGTGTCAAGAGTAACTTTCTAGGTTGTTTTGTGGCTTAGGTGTGTGGTAAATGAGAAGAAAAGAAAGAAAAAGAGAACTAAAAAGGAGGCTTTAAAGCTGTCCATTAATGAGTACTTTTTTTTTAAAATGGAAAATGATATATTAATCATGGAGATCAGCAGTAAAAAAGTCATACAGCCATGGAGGAAAAAGATCAATCCAGAGATGGTTCATGTCAGAAAAGCCATAGGAGGCCAGATGGTGGGCTTCTACATTTCCTTCTCTTTTGATAAAAGAGAAAGAGCAGGTTGTAATGATTTAACTGAGAGACTGGATTTTCTTAATGAGGAAGCCAACAGATTGGAGGCCACCATCATTATACCTGATAGCCTTGATGATGGTGAGACAATCCGATTCAATGTGGATAGCTTCCCATCCAAAATATTTTGAAAAATTCAACCTGATAAGGATAGTGAAGGCTTCAGCAACGATGGGTTCCCAGAGAGTGTGGTTTGATTCATGTTTGGCAGCAATAATATGTCCATGACGGTCCCAGGCCAAGAGTCCAATTCCAATAACTCCATCCTTGGAGAGGGATGTGTCAATATTGATCTTAAGGATCCCTTCCGGGGGAGGGCACCATCGTGAGACAACTATGTGAGTGACACATGGCCCATGCTAATTAGAGTCTCAATTCCACCCCTCGATCCAGGAGTTATCCCATTCTGTCCAAACTCTAGAAGGAATTTCTGTGTGATTAAAGATGAAGTAATTTTTTCAAACCCAGATGATCCAAGCCACGATGCACCATGAGACAAATTTATCAACAGTTAAAGAAGACGACCACAACAATAGCAGTGTTGGAGGGTCCGGTGCCTTATCCAGCATAAGATCTGTAACAGAGCCCCAGGAAGTCAAGATTTCCTCCACCCACAGACACTGGACGATCGTATGTAGAGGAGATTCCAGAGAGCTCGAGCAAAGGGGACATTTCTTGTTATTCGTAACATGATGGAAAGTGTGGATGTCCATGGTGGGGAGAATACCATTAAAAACCTTCCACCAGAAGTATAGTATTTTCAAGGGGACATACAGATGTCATAGAGTTTTTTAAGGCCCCTCCCTTTCCTCAGATTGAGCATCAAGAGAAAGCCTATATCCTGACTTCACCGTATAATATTCAGAAGAATAGTTGCTCCAAAATAAATAGTATGGCCTTACATCTGTCACACAGGGGATGCTAAGAATAATCCTATTGTCCCTATCATTGAACCATGAATTGATTTTATCCATACACTACACAGTACCATGACCGTCAAACAAACAAAAAACAAGGGTATTCTCAAAGCCAGGAAATATTGGGGAAGTATCCCATATACCATCTTTGTCGATCAACTAGGGATCATTCCAAATGTTGACTTTCATACCATCATCAATCCTCCACCCTAACCCTTTATTGAGTAAAAATCTTGATCCCAAAATACTTCTCCATATAAATTTGGGGCGAGGGCCAAGAGAGGAGTTCTGGAAATCCGAGTGGGGAAAATATTTTGCATGGAGAATCCACACACAGAGAAAAGATGGATGGATCAAAAGGTGCCAACCCTGTTTGGCCAAAAGGACATCATTAAAGAGACAGAGATCCCAAAAACCCATTCCGCCACCTGTTTTAGGGGTGCAGAGTGACTTCCAACCAATCCAGTGTATTTTGTTTCTTCCATTATTATTACCCCACCAGAACTTGGCAATGCGGTAGTGGATTAGGTCAATAATAACTCCAGGTAGCTTAAACAGAGACATGATATAGGTGGGGATAGACTGCAGAGCATATTTGATGGGTGTTTCCTTTCCCACTTTAGAGATTCTTTTTGGAATCCAGCCTTGGATTTTATTCTCTATTCTATCCATAGTAGAAGAGAATTTATTTTTGATCAGCCTATATTTGTGGGAAGCCCAAGATATTTTTTTTGCTTATCAACCATTTGAATACCAATAGTGAGACAAATCTATTCTCTCTTGGTTGGTGGTACTCCAGTGCTGAAAGATATTTCCAACTTTCCATCATTGATTGCTTGTCCAGATGCCCTTTCATAAGGGCAGGTCACATGACAGATAGTGATGCATTCGTTATGGGTAGCTCTAGAGAATAAAAGGCAGTCATCCACAAAGAAAATATGCGACACAGGTGGGCTGGTCGGACAAACCTTTTCCCTATGAATCAAATTAGAGGAAGATGTCAGGGAAATGAGTTTAGAAAAAACATCAGCCACCATGATAAAGAGAAATGGGGAATGGTTATCTCCCAGTCGAAGGCCTCGGGTGGGTGAGAAGCCTCGGGTGAGGCCACCATTAACATTAATCCAGAAAAAGACAGACGAAACACAGTGCATGATCATGTCTATCTATTTTGAGAAGAAACCCATTTTTGTCATAACGAACCAGAGAAAATGCCATTCCACTATATCGTAAACCTTGGTCATATCTAGTTTCCAGGCCATAGTACCACTTTTCTCAGCAGATCATGTTTTCATGGAATGAAAAAATTCATGGACCACTATATCATTTTCTATGATAAGCCACTTTGCTACAAAGGCACTATGATTTTCAGAGATAATGTCAGGTAACCACAGGCAAAAACGATTGACCAAAATATTTGAGAAGATATTATAGGAGACACTATATAAGCTAATTAAATTGAATTACAAATCCAAGAGGGGTTTCTTAACCATTGGGAAGAGGGTAAGGATTGTATCTTTAATAGAGAGGAGATTGATTTCTCCAGCCCAAATACCTTTCATCAGAGAGAAAATGTCAGAGCCGAGAATGTGACAGTATTGCTTGAATGAAAGATCATGGATACCATCAGGACCTGGGGTTTTTGTGGAATGGATATTTTTAAGATCCAGAAGAATCTCATCATCTGAAAAATATTTTGTGAGCAGGCGATTCATCTCATCGATGATCACATGTTTAATGCACGACTCAAACTCCGAAGAAATGGAGGAATTTCCTGCAGTATATATTTTTCACAAATAAAATGAAATAATATCATGGATACCTTCAAGATTGGTCACAGCTCCACCATCAGGGTGAGAGAGACATAAAATATTGTTCTTGTGATGTCTAGATGAAGCCTTCTGATGAAAGTATCGGGTGTTTTCATCCCCTTATTTAATGAGGGTTTCATGTGCACACATTTCCTAGAAGATTTCCTTAATTCGGAGAGCCGCATCCAGTTCTCTTTGGATAACACCAATTTTGGAGAGGGTATCATTAGTTGGTGATAGGGAATGTATGGTGTTATGTTGTCTTTCAAAATACTCACAATGCTTGTCGGGTTGAAGAAACTTTTTATTACTCCAAAACCTCATATTTGTAACCACCCGTTGGAGGTTAAGACCAATATTTGTGTTTCCACCCTTCCAACAAGATCAAATGACTTCTTCACATTCACGATCTTCTTCTAAGATGCTTTCAAACCTGAAGGGATTCCCAAATCTTTGGATGCAACTATTTTGAGAGAAATCAATCACAATAAGGAAGTAGTCCAAACAATTCGGTGCCAGTTGAGCGATATTGAACATCTTGAATTTGATGGTTCATTCTATTGAACCTAGATATCTGTCAAGATTCTCTTCAATGCACATTCATTCCATGTTCCCCTGAAACCAGGTGAAGGGGTTACCTGCATAACCCAGATCAGCCAAATCATCCCTAGAGATAGCATCCCTACAGCCTGACATTGAGGGAAAGGACCGACATCTACCTCCACATTTCTCATTCTGGAGCAGAATCTCGTTGAAATCACCACCAAAGAGGATAGGGCCAGACATTCATCTTCGCAATGAATAGAGAAGATCCCAGGATTTATATTTATCATTTTGTAATGACCATCTGTAGAAACCCATAATTGTCTATGGTGGAGAGAGGTTGTCATGGATGGATGCAGCCACATGGTTTGAAGGGTACACGATTATTCTGACATCAACGTTATCTTTCCAAAGTAGAAACAATCCCCCTGAGAGGCCTTGGCAGGGGACTGGGAAGCATCCTGAAAGCCGCATTTTTATGCAATACCAATGTTTTTCTTTGTTTTCCAGTATGGTTTCAGACAAAAAAACCATATCTAGGTAAATTTATACGCAATGGCACTGGATCATTCTAACCGTTTGTGGGTTTCTAATCCCCTGACAGTTTGAACATAGGATTTTCATTTCTCTAGGAGGGGATGGGACATGCCCTCCTCCAGCTCTGTAACATCTAAGAACTATCCATCACCTACTTCATTCCACATTTTTTGGAGGATTTCAGTCAACTCACAAGTCTCCAATTGCTATTTATTCTCATCGGACCTCACATTAATATGATCACCACCGATATCTCTGTGATTCATCCTTTCCCACATCTGATGGTTTGACGAACCTGATATTGTTATCCTAACCATATCAGTTTCATCCTTGTAGAATGTAACTAGGACAACAGACTATGGTCTAGGAAAGGTTGTGGTGGTTTGATAAACAGTTGTTGTGACTTAGTTCCAGGGTCTGGTGGTTCCTTATATTTGTAAATCGGTCCCAGTGGTGGTAAGACACTACCGTTCTTAGATGCTGGAACCCAGCTTGGGATGACAGTCGATCATGTATTCTAAATCTTTTGCATTTCCCCTGTTTTTACCATGAACATTGCTCTGCACAGAGGCCCTTATTGCACTCACTAGTTCACTTGATTTTCGTTAGAAAAATATGGTGGTCCAAGCATGATGACTTTATTTTTTTCTGGTTCCACCTTCTTAGAGAAAGCCTTCGCATGTTAGTCTCGATCCTTTTGTTTTTTCACTTTCGAGACGAATATTGTTCCTACAGCTTTAGCACGGAGCCAAGGGACATATTGGAGAATGATATTGCCTTGTTCATTTTCCTTCTTCAAGTCACAAACTTTCTCTAGGTGTCCAATACACCCACAATAAAAAATAAAAGATTGGAATCTTTTAAAACTCAAAAGACATCCAAGAGTTAGATTAATCAATTGATAAGAACAAGCCCCTCATTAGTGGTTATGTCACATCAACCAAGTTTCTGATCTGCACCACAATTTTCCAATGAATTGGATCAGATCAATCCCAGTCGATGATTTTATCAATGCATTCTCCAATTTCTCACATAACATGTTTCGTTATACCATGAAATGGGGTTCCTTTGATTCATATTTAGAAAGGCGAACAAGTCAGGTTGATCTTCTGAATATCGTCCCCTCCATTGAAGTCATCCATGAGAATGAGTTGGTTATCAAACGAACATAGCCTACCTTTAAGAACCTTTTCTTTATCTCTATAATTAAAGAACTCTAAGGTGAGGAAACCCTCTCCTACTTCCCGTAGGGAAATGCCATCCTCCAATCTCCAAAAGTTTTGCAGAGTATTTTTAAGGGCTCCTTGATTGAATGAGCATTTTACTAAAAAATTCCCAACCACTAGGAGCGTCATGCTATGTGATAGAAAGGAGTCTTCATCTTTTCATGTGGAAATTGACACATTCTCTTTATAAGTCAATGAAAGGTTCTTCCATCGATTCACCATGTCCAATTCCATGTCATGAACAAACAGAGTTCTTATTATTCCAAGGGCTGGCTCCCATGCGTAGCCCTCCACGATCGCACCCTTTTCGCAAACAAAATATCAAATGTGACCCTTCTACAAATAAGGCCATCATGGACCATGGTCAAGCTCCCCATTGTGGTCAGCTCCACTACTATTCATACCTCAAGAAACCCTTTGTGCACAAATCTACTGCTAGCCACCCCAAATAAGCCCCCATGAGAACCTCACCTCCGCATACCTCACAAAAAAATGAAATAGAGGTGTTGCACACTGCTGAATGCACCCTTCATGGGACACTGCATCGTGAACCACATAACCACGAACCATGCCTGCCACTTCCTTCATAGGCCACACCATGAACTGAAACAAAACCTTCATTCACAATCAAAACAATGAGATTGTGAGGAAGAACCCTTTGCGATCAAAATTCCACGAACCACGCCTAAGAGAACCTCGCTTCCTTTGGATGCACCCTTCATAAATCATGTCTCTGCAAGCCACACCCAACTATTATCAGGCTGTCACGAACCACCAGATATACCCTTCGCAAATTACCGCATTGTGAATCACACACCACAAAACTTGCGTGCATATCCCTTTTCTAGCCACCCTCAAACCTTAAAAAATCTCTTTTTGTGATAAAAAAGGCATCAAATGTCTCAACATCACACCGCGAACCAAAATTAGGGTGAATGTCCTGGGTATGTCCCCAAAAACCACACTTTGTGAACCACAAAATCATGAACCCCAAAAGGCCCGCCAACCTGAATCCTCTACCACCAATGTCAAGCGCGAGCCATCTCTCCATGAACTGGAATTGGGGAATCTGTCCTGAGCACACTCCCACAAAATGTGTTCAGAGCCCCTTTTGCGAGACCACCTTGAACCATTAGGAGGAGATGAAATAAAGAGGTTTCCCATGGGACACCCCTCCTGAGTAGGGCCTCCGCCGTTGTATAATTTGGAGAAGTCACCATCCATTGCCTCTCCAGATTGTCAATTCACAGATCACGAACAGGTTCCACAAATCACAAACAAAAAATGTCAGAATCCTTATTGTAAGCCGGATCCGCCGGTTGAGGACGAAACTGCTGGTGCACATCATGAAAAGGGACCCAAAACCATAAAATGTGGCTGGGAAAAAACCAGGGTGTAGAATAACCATGCAGTGAGTGACGGCATCATGTCGGAGGTGGGGAATAGAGGGGAGGTAAGGCGATTCGAACTAAATCAGGAGTCGTTCGGGAGAGATCGTCGCCACCTAAGGATCGTGGAAGACCACCCAACCCTAGGACAACAATCATTGACTTAATAAATAGACATGACATAGAGGAATGACGACACCTAATAGAATGAAAACTGATAGAAAAATTGAGTATTATGAAAGGGAAGAAAGAAAAAAATATATAACACTCAATGTGATAGGATTTTGAAAAATAATGAATTTAACCATCCAAGACCACACATGGTTGGATAAGGTGGTGAGGGTGGGTTGGGGTTTGGGGCGTGGTCATGAGATCGAGTCCTCAGGCCAACGATTTGTTTTCAATTTTCTTGTAGTGTTGTGTGCCGCACATACTGTATCACCCCAAGTTTGAGGTACATAGCCTTTTGTATGTATTTTTATTTATTTTAAGTGCATGGGATGAGTTGGAATGAGGTTGGGAGAGTTTGGAATGGTTTGGAATAATTTTGTAGGATTTTCTAAGTATGCGCTGTTTGAGCACGGTTAGGGAAAACTGTGCGAGTTCACCAGGGAACCGTACAGGTGGAGACAGTGCGCTTCGCTCGGCCTAAGAATGGTCTGTCAAACTATGTGAGGAAACCCTGTGGATCCCCTCTCTCGAGGCAGTGTCTTGAGCATAGTTAGCGCATGGATTTCCAAACCGTGCAGGCTAACTGTACGACCACTTAAAGGAAGGGTTTTTAAATCTAGGCTCTCTCGAGATTGACCTATTTCACTCCAAACTCTCTCCCAATCAAGCCTCACTCTGGATTTTGGGTTCTCAAAGGTTTAATGTGATCCCCCACTCATTTTGGAAGCACATTTAAGGGGTTTCTTGGTGTATTGAAGCCATTTTTTTCTCAGGTAAGTCTCTCCTCTTGGTTTCTCTTTGACTTTCTCTAGGTCTTCTCTTCCCTCTCTCCTGGTTTTCCAGATCTACATTCGTTTCATGTAGTTCTAGTGTTGGGGTTTCCTTGGGTTGTGATTTTAAGGCTTGTGGAATATAGGGAAGGATAACTAGAGTGGTGTTTGTGAAGTGGTTTCCCTGATTGGGGTGTTGTTGCTTGTGGGTCGATTTCACCGAAACCCTAAAGGTATGGCTTCTCTCTATAGTCCTATGTGCTAGAACATGAAGATTAGTTACAATTAATTTGTTTTGATTAATATTAATTGTGTTTTTGGTGTGAAAAATTGGGTGGAAATCCCTTTGGTGATGTTTTGGGGATTTTTGGAAAAAAGTGGTGTTGTGGTGAAATGATCTTATTGTGGATTTTAAAATGAAGATTTTAAAATGGGTTGCTGAGATTGATTTGGGAAAATGGTTGATGAAAAATGGTTTACAAATAAAATTTTGTCTTATTGAAATTTTGTTTTGCAAGGAAAATGATTAAATGGTGTTTTCAATAAATGGGTGATTTATTGAAGTGAATTGGCATGCGTTGGAAATGGTTGTGTGTTTATTGTGCAGCCTTCAATGATTTATGCTTATTGGTTTATTGAGTGTTATGGATTGAGTTGGTTGTGTGGAAGTGGGATGGAAGTATCACTGTAAAATTTGGTTGGTGGTGGTCAGTAGAATCACCATTATGGGTAGTGGTCAGGAAGTACTGCTAGTTGAGAATGGGGTGAACGGGATTGGTGGAAGTCCCACCGTTTTGGATGTCTTGTTGTGAACTATTTTGCAATATGGATATTGTTGTGCTAATGTTAAATGGTGAGATGTATTATATCATGGTTTTTTGGATTTCCAATGGGTTACATGGTTTAGGTGAAGTGTCTTGGTAAGGGTATGTTTGGCTTATGGCAATGGTTGCACTTGTGATTAATTTATATAAACTTCTTTATATAAATTTGCTAACGGTTTATCATAGTGATGTGTGTAGGGAAGTCATTTTGGGAAAACCAACTAAGTATTAGTACTCACCCCATAATTTGGCACTTAGGTGCTTTTGCAGATGTCATAATCTGGGACACAAGTAAAGGTAAAGAATCTCATTGCTAGTGGCTTGTGGTGATGCTTGGGAGATGTGTTGGTGCTTGGAGCATGGAGCTTCGTGTGGAGTTGTGGATTGTGTCTTGGTTTATTTTGGGGTCTCTTGTTTAGTCTTATACATAGTACTCTGATATTGTGTTGGGTCGTATTGGTTTTGGGTTGTATTATATATCAACTTGGATGTCCTTTGGTAATACATTCTTGAATGTATTATTGACATGCATCATATAGTTGTTATTAGTGGATGGTTTGGTTGGTTTTTTCATAAGGTAAAATTGTTCCCCAATTTTCTCTCTAAGCTCTCGACATTTATTTCCTACCTTTGGCACCTTGAGAAAATCACTTAAGTCCAATTAGCTTTCCTCCTCCCTCTCAATACAATGAGTTGGGGTGGGATGTTACACTTGCAGTTATTCCAATTTTTTAATTTAACCATCCCACTCAAGAAATTTAAGCTTACAATCTCCACCACACTTATTTTTTTTCTCTAATCAAATGGATCTCAAATATAATTACTCACACATTCATTCTAGTTTAAGTTTAAGAAAAAATAAATGAGTGCAATGGGTGGATTGGGATTTCTAACACATAAAATATACTTAAGCAATTGATAAGGCTTTTTCATGGATTTAGGAGGCTTAGGAAAGATTCAAATGTTGGTACAAGAGTGTATTTGACTAAAACATTAAACAACTAATTTCAATCCAATTCCTCTATAATTTTGGTGAAATTATGTCAATGTATTATTGATTAATAATTTAATCATGTTCTAGAGGAAAATCACCTAAATGAAAAAAATTTACTAGAAAAGAAATATATGTCTAAGTGTGACAATTAATGGAATCAAGGAACAAATCTCATGGGAAAGAGGAATATTTACTAAAGTGTATAACAATGATACTCAAAATTATTTTGGATATTTAAATATCTTCTCTCAAGTAATCAAAGATTATGAAATATAAAGTTTAAATTGAATGAGAGTTCAAATATTATTTCCAAAAAAGTTTTTCGCATAAGGAACCTTGTCACAACCCGTCTCGTGCCACAACTCCCCAAGCCTACCTCCAATAGGATAGAGGCAGGAGACTAGTGTCGAGAAGGCATATCACTAACATGAGAGACCTTAGTCTATGTATCAATACACACACACATCTCCAAACCTATACAATGCTGAAATGTAAAAACATCTGAACAACCATGGATTCATACATCTAAATCTCATAACCAGAGTATGTTAAGAAGTAAAAAAAGTAAATTGGGCCAAATAAAATCCCACCATAGAGTCTAAAACATACAAAACCACAAAACAAGGTTTTATCAGTGCTAAAAAAATAATGATAATTGAGGAGCTATTAAAAGGGAGTCCCTTTTATCAGTGTTAAAAAAACCACTGATAAAGACTCGTCATCATTAAAAAAAGCGATGATAATGGTCGATTTGTTAAAAAGAAATCTACAAATCGAAGGGTGGACAACCCCTCTTTTATTATCACTCGACCCCCTTTTAATAGTGCTAGCCTCCCCTGCCCCCCTTTATCAGCGCTAGGCACCTCGCAACCCCCACCTGCAAGATTTTGTCTTTGCTGGGTTTCGAATCTAAGACCTCCTCATGCGCCTGCGACTCTTCCACTCGCCTATATTGTATTTTATTTCATTATATGATATATTTATATATTTATATATATTTTGTTACAGTATATATATATATCTAAATACACATGTAAAATTTGTGTGTGTGTGCGTGTTTATAAATACACAAATATATATATTTATATATGTGTGTGCAACTATAAATATAATTATACATATTTAAATTTATTTACCTATATTATATATTAATATTTACATACTTATATAATAACATGTAGATAAACATATATATTTTTGTAAATATACACACAAATATAGTTATATATATAAACATTATATATACATTAATTGTATATATATATTTTTATAAATATTCATACATTGGTATTTTAAATAAAATGGGTATTCTTTTGAATTTAGATAAGGTTAATATGTTGAGAAATATATTTTATTTGTACATATGTTTAATTATTTACCTATAAAATTAAAATTTTATGGATGAATATATAAAATATATATATTGTTATATATTTGAATATAAATAATAGTGCATTATGGAAAATAATAAAATTTCAAAACCACAATATCAATATGAATGTAATATCTAGAAATAAATTCAATCTTCACTAAAATAGGCAATAAGACCCCCTTAAACGAGGCTGAAAATCCATCAAATGTTAAAAAATTGGGGTACCCTAAAAAATACTCAGTTTTGGAGGCTTTTTGGGCCTTTTTAGCCTCAAAAAATTGACAGAGGTTTACCTTGTTATTGAGTGCATGGAGCTCATCACAAGTTTTGATTTGATATGTAGTAAAACTCAAACAGATACCCAGATCCAAAGTTATGGTTGTTTGATGTTATAGTTACATTTTCAACTTATTTTTGATCTTTTATTTTTTATTTTATTTTTTTATATTCATATTTTTATTAAATGACTATTACTCGATAATAATTAGCAAATTATTAATTTAAAAAATATTTTAAATTATTTTATAAGGTATTTTCACTAATTATCTTATATATTAAGTGTAAATGTATATTTAGCTTTATCTAGAACATATTTAAAATATATATATTATATTTATATCAATATAAATATATTTATATGTTAATATATTATTTTTAATGAAATGTGTTTTTTAAAGTATAATTTTATCAGTGATTTTTTTAGCACTGATAAAGGTACCCCCATTATCACCATTGTTAAAGGGCAGCGCTGCAAAAAACCCATTTTTTGTCAGTGTCAAGTCCAACCTAAAAGTAAAGGGACTACTGTTAGATAGCTGCATGAACACACCTCAGTATGTCCGATATCACTAAGCACAATATAGTCTTGGTCCGCCTAGGCCTTTGTCAAAAGGTCAATCGTCTGCACAAGACATGACACATGCAAGCAGAGCTCATACAAAGGTGAGTATAAAAATACTCAGTAGGTCACCCTGAAACCACAAAGCATACAATAAGGAAATACAGTCAACTATACATAGGTATATGTCTATAACACATATAATAATAATATCTTGATATATTCACTAAATAAACATAGTATAGAGATAAGTCACAACCATAGTATACCGGCCTATGATTCTAGATCGAAGATTCCATGAAACACTAATTTGGGAGAATTTACTCCCGAGTCTGATAGCACTGATAACATCCATCCAAGAGGTATTGCTTGTCGAGTATTGTTATAATAAGAACACACTAATAGTATAAAAGAAATACGATATATAGATGAGGATCACTGTTAGGGCCATGAGGTGATACAAACAACTCAATTTGGGTTAACCTGTTAAGTAGAGGATCAACGCCCGGGTAGTGTTGGTCATGACGATACAAAGAACTCTACCTAGGGAATGAAGTTGAATAAAGGATCTCACTCTGGCCCTCTTGCAGGGATTCCAATGACTCTATCCATAAATTCATACTGAAGGGATCGAAGTCCTAGGAGTATGAGACAATTCATACCAACCATTAGGATAAAGGATAAGGGGAATGTGCCCTAATAAAATTTTTCCAAGATATGAAAAAAAAGAGTTTCAAGCCATGTTTATTATGATACACAACATGTAGTAGGGGTAACACACCATGTCCCTTGACTCCAGGTCCTGCTCGTGTAAACAACCCACGTTATCAAACTGTGTCTGATTAGAAGAGTACACGACATGTAGAGGGGTTACATGTCGTGTCCCTATACCCCGAGTCGCACCTGTGTACTCCAGTCGTGTGAAAATACGCAACATCAGCCCGTGTACCCATGCCAGTGTACCAGTACATGGGGTAGCCTGTATACATGGTCCATGCCGTGTTGTGTGGGGGAGTGCACATCGTGTACACAACCCATGTACTACACCTCATGTCTGTGTACCCTCCGAAGTACACACTGAGTCATCCAAAGTGTAATAGACGTCGTGTAGTCAAATACCACATGTCGTTTGTATAAGGTTTTTCTAGAAACCCTTCCTCTTCCTCCCACACGCGCTTGTACTGTCGTCGCCTTGAAATCTTACTCTATCATGCTAAAAATCAGAGATCTGCCCAGGCTAAATCCCACCATAGACATTCATCATAATATGAGCTTCGAAACAGTTTGTAAAACATATTTCGTTTGTCTCAATCATTGTCCGTACATCCCACTTGAAATTGGGGGTTTCCAAACCGGTCCGATTCATTTGTCGCTATCGCCGTCCCACCTCTTTTGCATTGTACTGAGTCTGGATCTACAAACTCGAATCATTGCAGTAGGAAACATGTGTTCAATGATCAATTCATTAAAGAAGCATCAAACCAATTTCCAAAAAAATAATTTCTATGATGAATGGAGAAATATGGGAGAAAACCATGAAACAAGCAAAATAGGAATGAAACTTGCCCATGTATGGTTAGTCTCAATTAATTTATATTCTAATGAAGAATGAAGAAACAAACAAGTAAGAAACTCCCAAAGTAATATCATTAAAAAATAACCCATCCTATAATAAAAACAATCCATAGATCAATCCATTGGTCAATTGATCCACATTCGTTATAGGAAAATAAGAATAGAAAAGAAACAATTCAAAACACACACCCTGCCTCAATTTGGATCGATCATTGATCAATAATGGGGTTGAACAGTTGTTGTTGGTGAGATAATTTGAATCTGTGGTGTGTCGATCATCGATCCACGATCACATTATCATTTGCCTAAGAGAATTTTCTAACGGTCTCTCCAAAGGTTCCAAGATTATGTGACTAACCCTGGGTCTTCTCTATAATAGTATTTTTAAAGACCAATCGTTCTCTGAATTAAGAATCTAAAATAGAATTTTTTATTTAATTATTTTATTCATTTTTGCGCCCATGAATAAATTTCTACAAATGACATGCACTGACTAATGTTATGTCATTCCTAGGGAAAAACCCACATTCTGAACTCAATAGTAACCTCATCTTTTGGATCCATACACCCATTTAAAAGTTATTCCACTTTTTTAGGAAAACTATGCACATGTGCTATTTAATATATTTAATACATTTAAAACATTTATTCCAGGAACACTGGGTCCCAGAATCGTACGATATCTCACTGCCTGATCTCAAAAATAATCCATGAAATATCCAAAAATAATACATAGAAAATCTGGGACATCACATTCTCCCTACCTGGGGGCATTATGTCCCCAAAAATTTAAAAAAGGGACTACTCAAAAATATGTGGGTATTGAGCATGAATATGAGACTTTTTATTCCATGTGCTATCCTATAGATTCTCATACTGCTACCGGACACACACTAAATGAATCGATCACCCACAAAGGATCCGCTTCTGTTGATTCTTGATCTCTACTAGGTACTCAGCAAAGGTCACTCCATCCTTGATGTCTAACTCACTCTAGTAGATAACGTGTGATGGGTCATGCACATACCTCTTCAGCCGTGACTCATGGAAGACATCATGTACCCGAATTAACTAAATAGGTAGAGCTAAGTGGTACACCACCTAACCAACTCTATATGGTATCTTTAAGGGGCCAATGGACCTTAGAGATAACATGCTTCCCCAACAAAATATATGTAATCCACATCAAGGTGAACGCCATATGAATACATGGTCTCCTTCCTCAAACTCCAAAGGCCTTTGTCATTTATCAGCATAAGTCTTCAGATGGCTATGTGCAGTCTCCAACCACTCCTAGATGATTTGTACCTTCTCTATTGTAGCTCACACCAACTCCAGGCCCATGAGTACAGACTCTCCTGGGTCAGTCCACCAAAGTGGTGACCTATAGGGCCGCCCATACAAAGCCTCAAATGGTGCCATACTGATGGTGGAATGGTAGTAGTTTTTGTAAATAAATTCCACCAGTGGTAGGTGACCCTCTAAACTATGCCCAAAGTCAAAAATGAAAGCTCACAACATGTCCTCCATAACCTGAATAGTTTGCTTAGTCTGGCCATTAGTTTAGGGGTGAAATGCTATTATCTAGTTTAACTGGGTCCCAAATTCCTCCTGTAATCCTTTCCATAACAAGGATGTAATGACAACATCACGATTAGAAATAATTATCGATGTAACTCCATGGAATCAAACTATCTCCTAAAAATAGAGGCGTCCCAAGCTCTATACTGAACTCTGCTCTCATATAGCCAAGAACTGGTATGACTTGGTGAGTCAGACTATGATCACCGAGAGGGAATCATGTCCCTTGGATGTATGTGGTTAGCTCATCACAAATCCCATAGATATTCTATCCCAATTCCATTTTGGCACCTCAAAGGGTTGAGCTAAACCCACTGGAACTTGGTGCTCAACATTCACTTGGTGATAAGTAAGTCATTGAGAGATAAACTCTGCAACTCATTTCTTCATCTCTAGTCACCAAAACTGATGTTGGATGTCCTAGTACATCTTTTTCACACCTGGATATACTTCCAATGGATTCTTATGAAACTCTCTCAGAACCTCCACCCACAACGTCACTGGTACTATCATGCATACTCTAAAAAGAGCGATGCGATCCCCACCTTTAGAAAATCCATCAGGATCATACCCTGTGGATATCTAAGTATGTATGGTCTCACAGTCGATATCCCCAATATGCACCTCACTATCTCACTACAAGATCATAGGGGTTACAACAATTTACTAGAGGTAAGTTTATCCATCTCCATCCCCAAAGTATAACTAAAACGAGACCAACTTTTTAGATGCATCGTTTAACATCTATGAACAAGATCTTCTATTGATATCATCTGCTACCATGTTACCCTTCCCAGAAGTATAGAAAATTTTGAATTTATAGTCCTAGAGGAACTCTATACATCACCCATATCTCAAGTTGAGATCCTTTTGAGAGAAGATATACTAGAGACTTTTGTGATTGAAGTAGATGATAAACTACTCACTCATCAGGTAGTGTCGCCACATCTTCAAGGTAAATACTACCACTGCTAACTCAATATCATGGGTCACATAGTTCTTCTCATGTGGTCTTAATTATAATGAACCATAGGAAATCATTTCTTTTCTCTACATTAGAGCACAACCAAGACTGGTTCCCAATTCATCGCAGAACACTACGTACTCGAAACCCTACTTTGGTAATATCAATATGGGAGTGCTTATCAAAATCTATCTCAACTGCTAAAAATCATGATGTCACTTCTCTATCCATGTGAAATTTTTCCACTTCTGAGTCAAAGATTTCATGGGTGATTATATCCTAGAGAAATTAGTTATGAATCTCGAGTATTAGCCTACCAACCCAAGGAATCTCTACACTTCCATCGCACTTTTAGGTGGTTCCCAAGATAACATTACCTCGACCATGTTCAGGTTTACTAATACTCCATCTACTAAGATAATGTGTCCCAGAAAGTGGACTTCTTGAATCCATAACTGGGAGTTCGAGATATTTTTGTAAAGCTAATGCTCTTGGAGTATGTCCTGAACTATCCTCAAGTGTATCACATGCTCCTCCTCAAACACTGAGTAGACAATGATATTATCGATGAAGACTACCTTGAACCGATCTAATTACATCTAAAAGATCTAGTTAATTTGTTCCATGAACACTACTGGGGCATTATTCATGCCAAATGCAATCACCAAGTACTCATAGTGACCATAATGACATCTGAATGTCCTCTTTAGTATATCCTCATCCCGTACTCGAAACTGGTGAAAACCTGGCCTGAGGTCAACCTTTGAGAACCATCATTCCCCGCTCAACTGATCTAAAAGTTCATAGATCCTTGGTAATGGATAATTGTTCTTCATAGTACCCTAGTTCAAGCACCAATAGAACACACACAACCTCAAGCTCCCATCTGCCTTTTGGAAAATAAAACCGGGGCTGCCCAGGGTGAAATGCTAGGTCTAAAAAATTCCTTCCTCTTAAAGTACTCCAACTTCACCCTAATCTCATAAATATCTATAGGATCCATCCAATATGATGGCATAGATATTGGTGTTTTCCTAGGGTGTAGATCAATGCATAATTCTATCTCTCAGTGGAGAGTTAAATTTAGAACATATTTGGGGAAGACGTCCTCAAACTCCACCACCACTTCAGGAAATTGGGAACTCATATCATCCACTACACCAAGGTTTAGGCTAGCCAACTGATGATTAATTGGATACACCCTCCTATGCATGAGTCCATCCTGTGGTGCCCAGGTTTCCTTTTCATGAAAAAGGATAAATTGGTTCCATAAGCATGGACACACCACACCCTTCCCCTAAAACCTTCAATCTGGTCATGAACTGTAGATAAAAAATCCATACCAAGAAATATGTCATAAGGCCTCGATGCTACTACTAATAGATTCCAATAGAAACTCTAATCTCCAAGGCTTAGGTCACACTATCAGCATAGGTGCATGATAATTGTGTCTTCTCAAGTAGGAGTCTCCAAACATAAGGGTTTAGCCAACGGTTCAACCAGAATCTCTAAATCTCATACAAGGTATGTGAAAAAAAAGGAATGACTAGAACCTGTGTCTATCAGTACTATAGCTAAGGTATAAAAGACATAGATACTACCTCGAATAATTCTCAGAACCTCTGGGTCATATGCTTCAACCGCCTGCAACTATCCCCTCCCCTTTCCTCCAGCTCCTTGATCCTGGCGTAGACCTCCCGAGGGTGGTGGTGGTAAGAAGTCAAAACATCGACCACCTCTTGCTACTCTCCCAGCTTTTCTGCCACGTCTTCCACACTACAAAACTGTCTGATCCTGCCACAATATCTGCATCGGTGGCCCATTCATGATCTCTCTATCAGTTTTACAACGAGTCATAAAATCATGGGTGAGATGTCCCACACCGTCACATGAGTAGCATCGCCTCTATGGGATGACTAGACCCACCATTTGAGACCTGAACTGTAGATCCCTTATCCTAGGACCTAAAACATCTCACACATACAAGCCCCTAAGATGGACATCGAGTCCCTTATGCTAAGGTCTATACTTCTACATTCCCACTACTGACAACTACTACCTTTATTTTCTCATCCAAGAAACTTTCAATCACTAAAGATCACTCTGACACCCAAGTATAGGTAGAAATGAATAGAAGGATATCATTGGCTCAAATTTCTCTATGAAGACCTCGGTTGAATGTCCGAGTTCGGAAGAACTGATCTCAAACCATATCCACTGAATACCTAGAAAGGTTGGTAAACCTTGATGAATACTCTACTACTATCATGCTACCCTGTTGGACCTACAGAAGATACATGATATATAAATCCCTCAATGTAGCTGGTGAGTATCACTCTCTGAAAAGGATCTTGAACTTTGTCTATGAAAGAGACGCCTCATTGTAAGACTAGGTAACTAAACCCCACTATCACCTTGCCATGAAATTTAGAAGGCACAGCGCCAAGACCACTATCTAATTTGATGGTGTCCTGACTAGATGAAAAACTTATGTCACTACCTCAAGCTAATCCTCATACACCTGTGGGTCGAGGATTCCTCTAAACCTAATATGTCTTTTCTGTTGAATCTCGTGAAGTGCACTCAGCTTGTGCACCTCATCCACTGATGTTGTGGGTACCGTGTGCTGCTCTACAGGTGGTGGTATGGATGGTAGACCATCTAGAGGTAACATATTAGGAATTGGCACATGTCTTGACACCTCATCACTAAGTAAATAATCCTCATGATCATCATGTTGAATCCAAGCTAGCATATGTCATTGAGGAATCCTGAAACAAACAATATGTATCACAATCAATGAGTATATAGGGAGAGATAATTCAAGAAGGCCATGAAAACCACAACCCATTTCTATATGATGCGTGTACCATTGTTTTCCCTACAACCAGTGTTCTCATGTACCAAGTAAAAACATAGGTGATTAGATTCTTGGTGTTTGGATATGTCGGTTACCGTACCAATATTGGATTCCATGGCCTGAAATCCAAACATGAAACACTTAACACTGTCACCCCAAACCAATCTCATAGACTCTTGATCCTAAAGTAAAACTGACCCCCTCTAATACCACTATATCATGACCCTTCCCAATGGGTCCCATGCCATGACACCCCAATATTTCCTCCAATAGGCCAAGGGCCAGCAACTAGCATTGATAAGGCATATCACTGACATGGGAGGCCTTGGCCTAAGTACCTGTACACACAAACACATATCCAAGACTATACAATTCTGAAATGTAAAAACAATTGAACAAACATGCATTCATACATATAAATCCCATAACTAGAGTACTCCATGAAGTAAAAGAAAGTAAATAGGGCAAAATACAATCCCACCAAAAAGATACTGAAACACATGTCCAACTTGAATGTAAAGGGACTGTTGTCAGATAGGCAAAAGAACACACCTCGGTCTGTCTAGTCTCACTAAGCATCATCTAATCCGAGTCTGCCTAGGAATATGTGAAAAGTTCGATCTCCAACACAATACACAACACATTCGGGCAAAGCTCGTGCAAGGGTGAGTATAATAATACTCAGTACGACACCCCAAAACGACAAATCATACAACAAGGAAATATAGTTAGCTCTACTTTGGTGTATGTCTATAGCACTTATAACAAGAATATAAAAATATTCTAAACCAAGACACATAGTCTAGAGATAATTCAAAACCATAGTATTCCAACCTAGGATTCTAGCTCAATGATTCCATGAAGCACTCATTCAGAAGAACACACTCCTATGTCTGATAGCACAAATGATGTCCATCCAAGAGGTATTACTCATCGGGTCTCATCATGAGAAGAACTCACTAATAGTCTGAAGAGAATACAATACATGGATGAGGATCACTACCAGGGCCATAGGGTGATACCAACAACACAATCTGGATTAACCTGATAAGTATAGGATCGACTCCTACGTAGTGTTGGTCACGATGATACCAAGATCTCCACCCAGGGCACAGAGATGATTAGAGGATCTCACTCCGGGCCTCTTAGAGTGATTCCAATAACGCTATCCAAGAAGTCCTGCTGAGGTGATCATAGTACTAGGAGTAAGAGATGATTCATACCAAACTTCAAGTAAAGGATAAGGGGAACGTACCTTAACAAAACGTCTCTATGATATGGAGGAAAAGGGCTCCAATTCATGTTTAATAGGGAACAAAGCATGTAGTAGGGGTCACATGCTGTGTTCGTTGACCCCTAGTTCTACCCTTGTAAACAAATTGTTTCATCAAACTGTGTCCTTGTTGAAGAGTACACGATATGTATAGGGGTTACACACTGTGTCTCTATACCTCGAGTCCCACCAGTGTACTCCATCCATGTTAATGTACACAAAATCATCTTGTGTACCCATTCCCATGTACTAGTACATGGGATAGCCCATACACATGGTCCATGCTCTATCGTTTGGGGGAGTACATGTTGTGTACACAACCCATGTACTCCACCCCATGTCTATGTTTCCTCCAAAGTACATTTTCATTCATCTAAGGGGTATTACATGTCATGTAGTCAAAGACTACATGCTGTGTATATCAAGTTTTTTCACAAACCCTTATTCTTCCTCCCACATCTGCATGCGCCGTTGTCACCTTAAAATCATGCTCCAATCACACTAAAAATCATTGATCTTCCCCTATCCAATCCCACCATAGCCATTTTATAGAATCTGAGCTTCAAAAACATTCAAAAAATGAATTCTATTTTTCTTGATTATCATCCTCACTTCGCACTCAAAATTAGGGGTTTCTAAATTTAATGACCCGACTTTTGACCAAGGTATGAATATTTGGTTTTTCTCGTAGAATCTTTCCTTTGAACATGGTAAAGGTGTGTTATAGCCTAGGGAAGGACTGGGGAGTGTCTAAAGCTAGTTGAAAGCTTGGAGGTCTGGAAAATTGGTGGTAGGCTAGGCCACACAATTAGTGTGAACTGTGAAGACCTAGGTGCACAATTGTGTGACCTATGGTAGAAGGTTATAGTGCCTACAAACACAGTTTGCGCATGGTATGGTAAATCATTCGCATAAACTGTGCCGCCTTGCAGAAGATGGAAGAGCCTTCACGCATAGTTTTTTCTTGGTTTGGTAATCCGTGCACATAAACTGTGCGAGCCATGTTTTGAGGCAAAATGACCATTTTCCCCCACATAAAAATTTAACATATTTCCGCCTCCTTTTCATCCAATGGAAAGAATCATGGCCTCCTCCCCTTTGATCTCTCAAATGTCTAAAGCCATGTTTTTTATCCATGTTTTCTATCCGTTGTCCGATCTTAAATTTGAGTGAAGCGTTGGATCCCTTGAGGTAAGGATAACCCCATGATCCATATTTTTTTTTGCTTAATTTTTCCATCTGTTGCACTATTTAGATTTAGGCTCATTCACCCCATTTTCAAGGAATTGAATAGAAACTCATATCTCTTCCAACCTGCTTCTAATTTGAGGTCGATATCATTCGAGGCTTCATCTACGAGCCCAAGGTAGGTGGTCATGTAGTCTTCCATTTGAGTTTCAACTATTTTGTATTTATTTTCATTGTGTCATAAGCCATCCTTTTTCAAGTTTCTTAATTGTGTTGGTTCATTAATTTTGAAATGACCCTAGAGGCTTGATATTGATGAATTGGGTTTGGGTTAAGGGTTTAGAGATAACCCTTTCTCTATATGGACACCCATGGGGTGTGCCAACTAGATTTTCCATTTTAGGCCAATTTTACATAATGTCCAATTATGGTTTATATCACATGTCTTGGTTTTAAATTGAATTGACCATTTTCCCATGTGTATTTTATGTATATCAAGGTACCTCAATGGTGATTATCCTCATTTTAATTAGAATTATCCAAATGGGAATGTGAGTAATTGACTTTGACACTTGGGCCATAATACCTTGACTTGCAATGAGTTTTCCATGTTTGGGAAACTGGATGGTGGGACTTTTAGGTTGGATGGGATGAGATGAAATAAATCTTATAATGAATTGGATTTAATTTTAATGATTTCAATGTGTGTAATGGCCTTGACTTATTATGTTTTATTATAAATGTATTGCTTGTTTAAATTGAAATGATGTAAGATGTTTTTCCATACATTATATAATATGAATTTATGTTTATGAAATTTTTATGCTTATGATATATAATGTAAATTATTGGATGAAAGGCATTCATACCCCATGGAATCTTATGATATGTATCGGGGGGAGGCATGCTTAGCCCACTCTAGTGAAAACCTCTATATATGTATGGACGGGAGGCATGCTTACCCTGTGCTAGTTATAATCTCTACATGGGTGGGAGGCATTCTTACCCCACACCAGCTATGATATACATGTATGGATGAGAGTCATTCTTACCTCATGACAGTGAAAACCCATATATATATAAAAATTCAAGCGGACAAGAGTCATGCTTACCCCATGCTAGTGATAACCTATATATATACACATATGGTGAATTATTCAGAATTACCAGCCATGTGATAAAGAAAGTTGACCCACCATTTGTCCTTTGGGAACCTGAGTGGGAGATTATTTATTTATTTAGCATTTATTACCTTCTATCCATTACTTTCACACTATTTACTTATGATCATCGACTCAAATTACACGCATACACCATTGGTTTTGGCCTACCGAGATGTTATCTCACACCATACTCAGGCTCCCCTTGGCACCTGAGAAGATTTTTTGCCTATTTGTGTGGATAGAGGCAAGCACCACTCTTCTGGATGTTGAATATTACTATTGAGTTGGAACTTAGGAGTAGAGTATCATACCTAGGCATAGAATGTTATAAAGTAGATTTTGATTTTTTTTTCTTTTTTATACATTTATATTAGCATGTTTTCTACCTATTTTCTATTTCAATTTTCTACTAACATTCCATGAATGAATATCTATATCAGACACTTCCTCTATGGACATTTCTATGCTATTTTGTTATTCAGACTTCTGTTATATTTATTTATGTTACATTTTTTCATTTTATTTATCTGATTAGTTATGATTCTGTTACTAGTTATTTCTATTGCATCTTAAATGTAATTTGACTTGGGGGTAATGTCTCCCCACCATTCTACCTCGACACCATAGATGCCAGTAGGTAGCCTCTGGCTTAAGGGGAGATACACTAGGGGTCATGTGGCTTTCTGGGCCTGGGGCACGGGTTAAGTGGCATCTGAGACTGAGATGTTAAAAAGTGGTATTAGAGGTGTTTCATTTATTATTTTACAATTGGAGACAATAGAATAGAGATTAGGAATGCTTGGGACTAGGTCACAAGTCGTACTTAGGCGTTGTGAACCCATGTATGGGGTAAGGCCAAGTGTCTAGAATTATTGTTGCTCTGTTTATGACTATTAAAGTTGATATTATTTCACCATTGGGGTTTTCACATGTTTTGTGATGTTATTGATATTAATGCTATTAGAATTATGATTTTTTTCTCAATCCGATGAAATGAGGGGTATGTATTGGAACATGAATCATGATAGTCTCAATATGAATAATCCATGCATTTTTCCATTTCATGTTTAGATTTTCAGAAAGAATTTCATGTTTCCTATTATTGTTCCTTGTTATATATATACCATTGTGCTGAATTTTCTTGTAGGATTTGGATCAATTGATGGGGTGAGTTTAGTCGGTACATCTCTCTAACTCATAAGGTGTATGGTCCCTTATAGATCTGAAAATGGAATTCCAGCTACCTCAACCATTTTATAAATGTTATAATAACATGGATAAGCACAATTCAAATGAAAATGATATCCAAGTGAGTGCCATATTTTGGTTCATAATGTGTATGGGCCCTTATGAGCTGGGAAAAGGCATATCATTGGATTTACCTAACTTAAATTCCATAAATGTTCTAATTAGATTACTTTAAAATGGGGTATGACTTTTAACTTGATAAAAACCACCTAGCACATGCCTAACATAGAAACTTGAGTTGGAACTTTCCTTAGTAGTGGGTAGCGGGTGTTTCTTCGTTTTCATGACCGTTTATGGATTATTCTATCATCTAGTCTTGGATTTTGAAGCAGAGAGAGAGGCGTGTTTTTTCTTATAGGAAGGATTTAGTACCTATCAAAGATTATTGAAATAAATATTCTAAATTTCTTGTTTTCTTTCTAAGACATTCATTTTTCATTGTATCTTTATGCTGCCATGACGTCCTCGAGCAGCACGCACTAAAGGTGGTGATGATCATGTTCTTGAGGTGGCAGTCCTTGAGCCACCAATTATTCTTCTAGCTGATCCACCTATGGATCCTCCTCTTATACAAGAGTTGGGAGTTGAATCCTAGTTTTGAGAGGGTTTCCTACATATAATGCAGAATATGCAAGGCAGGGTGTGACCTGTCCAGAGAATGGAAGAGTTGAATCATGAGTTTCAGCAACAACATCCTCCCACTTTATTGAGGAATGGAGGACCAATTACTACCAAGTCTTGGATTGAGGTGATCATTTCTATTTTCAAGCACCTAGAGACACCTCCTGAGAGGAGGCTGAAGATATAAACTTACATGTTATGCAATTCAAACAAGAGGTAGTGGGATGTCATCACCCAGGCAGGCTAGTATAGAGAGATGGTTTGGGATGATTTTCAGATAGTCTTATACGATTACTTCTTTCTCCATACTCTAAGGGATGACAGAGCTTGAGAGTTCATAAATCGTCAGTAGGGGACCATGTTAGTTATGGATAAATCATCATATTTCACTGAGTTTTACTGTTTCACTGCGTCTCTAAATGCTAATGATCTGATGGCTGCTAGGTGAATTGAGGATGAGCTGTGTTACGCCATCCAATCACAATTCAATGTGTTTTGGCTGATTAAAATTTATAATATTATCAACCAGGCCTTATTTATATAGAGAGATTTGAGATACATTGAGGGTGAAGACTACGGAGGTTCTATACCTATGGATTCTAGTGGATGTTCTTCTGGAAAAAAATTACATCTCAAATAATCTCATAGCAGTAGCAGTGGCCAAGATCTTTTCCCATATAGTTCCCTTATCTATCACCAGTGTGGAGTGCTAGGACATTATAGGATACAGTGTACACAGAATCCAGTGGAGTGCATAGTTTGTGCAAGGATGGGCCATCTCCACCACTTCTATAAGAATTTTCAACCAGCACTTAGCAAGAAGGGATCTGCATCTACTCCTCGATCAAGAGTGGGTTCAGTAGGATCATGATAGACAGATAGCTGGAATACCATCGGTCTATTGGGAAGAGGTGGTGGTTGAGGTAGAGGTATCCTAGCATATGACTCTCAGTGCCAGTAGAGTGGGTCTGCTCAAGTCATTTAGGTAGTGACTCAGGGATGTGGTATAGGCTAGATACAAGCAGTCCAGTCTACACTATAAGAGCAGAGTGCTGAACCATCTACTATACGAGGTACTATAATAGTAGCCTCCACTTTAGTGTCTGTTTTGTTTGATACAATAAAATCTAACTTGTTCATATCTAAGTCAAACACTAAAATTATAGACCTCGATGTTATGTTCTATCATGTTTTCATGATGATAGATACACCATTAGGTATCCATTCAGAGGGTGTTTTCCACTGTCAAAATTGTCCCCTTGAAATAGGTGGTTACCTATTTGAATGAAACCTTCATATTCTTAACATGAAATATTTTAATGTAATCACTGGGATGGACTGGTTAGTTCCCTATAGAGCATGTATTGACTACTATCATTGAAGGGTGATGTTTACATCACCAGAGGGTGTTACACACATCCATAAGAAAGAATGGGATCTCAGTGTGACATGGGAAGGACCTGAGCAGCAGAGGATGGGTAGTTTTATAGCACAATTCCCTTGTATTTACCTAGATGACCATGAGTTAAAACCTGATTTCTTTCTTCTGGTGGTGGAGTGTTTTAGAGATTTTTTTCCAGATGACTTCTCCGGTCTACCTTCAGCGTGAGAGGTAGAGTTTAATATTGATCTCATGCTAGGAGCAGTACCTGTGACCATTCCTCCTTATATGATGTAACCTAATGATATTTTGAATCTCAAAAATCAGTTGGAGGAGTTGAAAGGCTTTATACACCCAAACACTTATCCTTGGGGATCACATTTCCTCTTTACCATGAACGCAGATTGTACCCTTAGGTTTTGCGTGGATTATAAATGGTTAAATCAACATACTATTAAGAATCAGTATCCAATGCCTAGAATAGACAACCTCTTTGATCTACGTTGAGGAGAAAAGGTGTTTTCAACGATAGATTTATGGTCAGGCTATCATCTTGTGCATTTCAGAACTTTGGACATACCTCCCAAAACTTTTAGGATCATGTATTTTCAATATGAGTACCTAGTTATGCTATTAATACTCACGATCTCACATGTTGTCTTCATGGCTGTTATGAATTGGGTTTTCAATCCATATCTATATTCTTTTTTGTTTGTATTCATTGATTATATCTTATTGTATTCTATCTATATACACGACCATGTAACCCATATTGTTATCATGTGGAATATGCTAAGAGATAATAAACTCTATGCCAAGATTAGTAAATTCCACTTCTGGATCGATAATGTTATTTTCCTAGGTCATATCATCTCAAATTTAGGAGTTTCTATTGACCTAGAGAAATTGTGGGATTTAGTTTATTGGGAGAATCCTAACAATATCTTTGATATTTTGAGTTTATTGAGACTTTCTAGATACTATATAAGCTTCATTTAGAATGTCTTATCCCTTGTAGTTCCACTTACGGGCTTGATGAAGAAGGGTGTGAAATTGTAATGGTCTGAATCTTAAAAAGAACAATTTCTGGAATTAAAGGGTATACTTACTTAAGTTTCAATAATGATTCTTCTAGATCCATTTAGGGATTATACTATCTACTATGATGCATCAGGTGTTGGAATTGGAGTTGTTTTAATGTAGGATAAATGAGTTGTTGTGTATGGTTCTCGTTAGTTGAGGCCTCATGAGAGGAATTACCCGACACATGACATTGATCCCTCTTTGGTTGTACATGCCTTACGATTTTAGAGACACTATATTTTGGGAGAGATCTTTGTGGTGTTCATGAACCACAAAATCCCCAAATAAATATTCACTCAGTATGATCGGAATATCAGGTAGTGTAGGTGGCTTGAGTACCTACAATCTGTTGAATTCTAACTTGCCTACACTCATGGGAAATGGAATTAAGTAGATGATGCTCTAAGCTGGAAGACTCATACCTAGGCGGTTCTAGAGTCCAGTGAAGAATGAAAGCTTATGTCCTTGTTCTTGGAGATGCACTTTTAGGTTCAGAAGGATTTTGGTTAGACCTTTCTCTCAACCTTAGCGGTGAAATATACTCTTCTGGAATGAGTAAAGCCAAGAAAAATGTCCAATCCTAAATTCCATGTCCTATGAGAAAGTGTTTTAGTTGACGATACATCTTATAATTGGGAAGTCTTTGGGGATAACACTCTTTCATTACGTGGGTGTATATGGGTCCCAACAGACATTAGATATGAGTTAATGAGGGATTTCCATGACTCAACATGGGTGGTTCTCCATGGTGTTACCAAAATGTTTTGAGATGTATAACATCAATATTGGTGGCCCTGTATAAAGTGTGATATAGCTAATTTTATTACCCAATGATTCACTTGTCAGTAGGTGAAGGTAGAACATTAGTGTCCAGTAGGGATTCTTTAGTCGTTGTCCATTCCTGAATGGAAATGTGACTATTTTGATGGACTTATTAACTGTTCTACCCATATAACCTCATGGAAATGATGCATTATGGGTTATCATCGACTGTCTGATGAAGGTCACACACTTCTTACCTATGCAAGAGACCTTTTCTATAGATGAGTTTGGAAGACTGTATGTCAAAGAGGTGGTACGTCTTCATGGAGCACCTATTTCTATCATTTCTGATATAGATGTTCATTTTACATCATGGTTGTGGAAGGGGTTATAGAAGGCCTTGGGTATGCATGTATTTCTGAGAACGACCTATCACCCACAGATTGATAGACAGACGGAGCATAAAATTCAGGTTCTAGAGGATATACTTCATATGTGAATTCTTGACTTTGGGATTTCCTAGGATAAATATATTCCCCTCATCGATTTTTCTTATAATAACTACTTCTAGGCTACCATTGAGATGGATCCTTATGATGCCTTGTATGGTAGGCCTTGTCACTTGCCTTTATGTTGTCTAGAGGTAGAGAAAGTAACAATGCTTGGACCTCATCTCGTATATGATACTACAGAGAAGGTCCAACTGATTAGGAAGTGTATGTTGATAGCTTGGTATAGACACCAGTCTTATGAAAATAGACACCAAAGACCTCCTGAGTTCAAGGTTAGAGACTAGGTTTTCTTGAAATCCTCACCCAGGTTAGGGCATAGACGTATTCAGAAACCGAGTGAGCTATCACCAAGATTCATTGGACCCTTTGAGGTTGTGAAGCAGATCAGACCAGTGAATTTCCAGATGACACTTCCCTATATATACTGGTCCATGCATGATTTCTTTCATGTATCTCATCTTCGCTGATATTATCCATACCCATATCAAGTTTTTCATCCTAATGAGGTTAATCTGAATATGGATGCTTCCTTCAAAGAGTACCTTGTTCGTATTGTTGATTGGAGTGTAAATAAAATCTGAGGTAGGTCTTTTCCCCTTGTATGAATGTTATGGAAGCACAATCAGGTATAGGATGAGACCTGGGAGCGGAAATCTGATATAAATTCTTAGTGGTCATAACTCTTTGCTAACAGAACCACTTTACCCTCATAAGGACAACTCGAGGATGAGTTACTATTAGGAGGAGAGGTTGTAATGAATTGACTTCTTACCAAGGTATATATCTTTGGGTTTTACCTTTGAATATTTCTTTTTAACATGGTAAAGGTGTGATACAACCTAGGGAAATCTCAAGGATAGGTTGGGGATGGTTTAAATCCTAGATGTCTAGAAAATGGGTTGCAGGTTGGGCTGCACAGTTAGTGTAAACCCTGCGGACCCAGGTGCATGGACGTGTGACCTACTACAGAAGGTTGTAGAGCCTTCCCACATGGTTTTTTCATAGTCTAGTAAATCATGTGCATAAACCGTGTGACCTTGCATAATGTGGAAGAGCCTTTATGGATGGTTTATGGATGGTTTTGGAAACATTATACATAAATAGTGCAAGCTCAGTTTTGAGGAAAAATGACCATTTTCCCCCACTTAAAAATTTAAAATATTTCTTCCTTCCCCTCTGCTTCTAGTGGATAGAATTGTGGTCTCCTCCCCTTTTATCTCTTAAAGGCCTAAATTATTTTTTTAATCTAGGTTCTCCATCTATTGTCCGATCTTCAATATGAGAGAAGCGTTGGATCCCTTGAGGTAAGGATATCCCCACAATCCCTCATTTATTCGCTTAATATTTCTATCTGATGTGCTATTTAGATATAGGATCATCCTCCCTATTTTTAGGGAATTATACTAAAACATAGATCTCTTCCAAAATTATTCAAATCTGATGTCGATATCAAGTTAGGCTCCTTCTACGACCCTATGGTATGTGGTCACAAACTTTTCCTTTTGAGTTTTTTCTGTTTGGTATTTATTCTCATTGTTTTGTAAACCACCCTTTGATGATATTCCTAATTGTTTTGATTAAATCGTGTCTAAATGACCTCAGAGCCTTTATTTTGGTGAATTGGGTTTGGGTTAGGGGATTGGAGATCACCCTTGATTTATATGGACACCCAAGGGGTGTGCTAATAAGATTGGCCTTTTTAGGCTATTTTTCCATAATGTTAAATTATGGTTTATATTCCTTGGATTGGTTTTAAATTTGATAGACCATGGTACCATGTGTATTTTATGTATACCAAGGATAATCAATGGTTCTTATCCCAATTTTAATTATAATTTTCTAAATGTACATGCGAGTAATTGACATTGACACTTGGGTCTTGATACCTTGACTTGAAATGAGTTTTCCATGTTAGGAAAACACGATGATGGACCTTGTTGGTTGGGTAGGATGAGATGGACTAAACCTTCTAATAAATTGTTTTTAATTTAATGTTTTCAAGTGGTGGAATGTCCCTGACTTTTTCTTTTTTATTATAATGTTATTGATTGTTTAATTTTAAATTATGTAAGATAGTTTTCCTTACATTAAATAATGTGAATTTTTATGCCATTTCTATTCTTATGACATATGATGTAAATTCTTGGATGGGAGGAATTCATACCCCATGATAGCTTATTGTAATTCCCCAACCCTAGTTACCTAGAGTCGGTGAATTATTACATAACATTGGCATGATCACATGGGATCAAATCCGAAAATACAGGTCAGTTTAGTAGCCTAGGAAGTACTAGATACATTCATAAGTTTTACATTACATTATAAAACAAAAAAACAACAAAATTTTCTCCATTTACCACATTCATATCCCTTATATTATCTTTATAGGTTAGTCAAAATATACTTCTTCTCATCCTGAGAAAAATAAAATATAGAAAGGGGTGAGCTCAGATGCTCAATAAAGATAACAATATAACGCAAACTTTCATAAATAAGCCTAAACATTTAAGGCAATGTATAAGACTAAAACATAATCCTTTTCATCATAAACATTTGTATAATATGGCCAATATAAATCAAATAATTCCATTTACTTATTCACATGGATATTTTACAAGTTGAATAATCACTTGCAATATCAATACCCAATTTCATAATGATAGAATGCATAATGTCAGACTGTATAACCACATAGTCAAGGCCTTGTGCCAAGACTACAAGTAAAATTTCTTCAAGGCCTTGTTCCAAGACACTAGTTTGTCCCATGAGACCTACTGATACATCGAGGAGCTATAGCGGGCTTTACTCATCACTTACTAAGTCCAATGCATTCCTCATACGAAAATTTAGAAACATAACATAAACATTCGTATTAAAACTAGCATAAAAAATATTAATACATTAACCATAAACCATTAATGGTATAAAAATAAAACATCCATAGTCAAACGTATCACAAACCCTTAAATACAATATGTAAGATTGTATCATAATAAATCAAGTTCAAACAAGTGTAAAATCCATCAAAGGATGTTGACATAGATGAAATCAAAACTATTTGGGAGAAATATATCTTTCTATTTTGAAATTATTTAAAAGTCGCATAATTATAAAAGAAAACATTTATTTTGAAAATATTCTTATAATCATGTAAGGGAAGCTTCGAAGGTGTTATAACAACGGAAAATAGTGGCACCCGCTGTATAAGTTAAAAAAACATTCATACCATAATTTTTCAAAAAGGTCATAAAGTATCTTGTTTGGAAAATGACAGAAAGATTCCTTTCAAACAATCATATAGAAGTCAAATGAGGGTATAAATGAATTTAACCCACAGTCTCGTAAATATTAAACAAAAATTGAAATACATTTTTAAGATTCACGGATGTGGAGGATAAATAGGTCCTAATAGACACTCACGTATAAACAACCTCGGATAATGAAGATATTGTACAATTAACACTTACATTATACTTTTCCTTGGTCTAGGGTATTTTAACCTACTATATAATAGTTAAATAATTTTTATTAAATTATAAAAGAAAAATATAAATTAATATGATATCATATATGATATTCAAATATTGTTTTTGTTAATAATATTTCAGTAGTATCATCATTTCGGGTGTTAATTTAATCATTTTCCTTTATATTATTGGTTACATAAGCCATGTATGTTATAGATAGGATGAATTTGATTCATATAAAAATGATATTATGTTCTTAAAAATTATTTTTAATCATAAAATGAAAATTATTCTTGGATGATTACGATGGGGAATGAATCTCATCGCATTCCTGGAGACAGTAATCCGTACGTACGCACGAGCGAAAATATCATTATATTGATGGTGAAATAGAATGTAATTGGATTTTATATCATATATACAGAACCATTAACATTTTATATTTATTATTTAAACCAATTTTACTCATTATTATACCCATCAAAAAAATGAGGTGTTTGAATATCAAACTACACCACGACGTGGAGACGGTAAGCCGTACGTATGCACGTATGGTGACTTTGTCATTCATAGGATGGATAGAATAACGAATATGGTTGTACCATATTTATAATAAAATAAATAAATTTAGGAGTTATGGAGTTATTATTTTGGTATGGAAACAAAAAAGAAAGAGGAAGTGGAATAAGAAAAGAACTTCAAAGAGGGTGGTGAAATTATTACATCTTTTTCGGGTGTTTCCTTTTGAGTTTATCAAAAGGGCTCCTTAGGTTGGATTTCTTATAAAATTAAGGACTATAGGATGAATTGAGGGAATTTTGTAGGATATTGTGGTAGGGTTTGTCTGAGAAAAATGGCTTTGGAGGTGTGATTTTGAGAAAAGGGGAAGTGCCCTTTTATAAGAGGGGTGAGGGGCACCTTAGGAAAAGATTGAAATACTATTTTATTATAAAATAATTTTCTATTTATAATGGATCCAAATTGATTTATTTATAAGATAAGGTGGGTATGGGTATAAATCCTCTCAACCAATAGTTTTTAGATATGTTTAGGTTACCATATTAACCTTATCTTTTAGATTTAACTATTAGTTAAATAATTTAACTTTTACCTTGTCTTCTTGTATTCTTACACTATATGGTCAATAAACTTACTCTAAACTTCTAATAGAACCTAAAATGGTTCATTAATTACTTATATAATATTATTTAATCCCTTTGGTGAAACCGTATATTTTTAGGAATATTATATCACCCAATAATATAGTATTTTTTTTTAAACTCATTTATGTCAATTTTGACACTATTTAGTATTTGGTTTTATTAAAAGTGATCAAAACTTGATTACTTCAAACAAGATACATTTAATCAACCCTTACATATAATATTCACCTAGAAAATTAGTTTATGTCATAAAAACAGTGAAATTATATTTATTTTAATATTTATAATACCAATTATTTGATTCATTCATTAATAAGGTAATTACCGCATCATCATTGTGTCATAAATAAATTTTATATTAACTATCTAAAAAATATAAATAAAATAAAATGGTTTAGGAAATATTTTTATCTTTATAATTAATACTTATAATCTAATTTATCTTATGTATAACCCTATATTAAAAATGGTTTAGTTATTAAACATTGAATTTCACACGTTTAACTTTTCTTTAAATAAAATAATAATAAATGTCCTAATCTAATCCAAGTAGACCAAAGGAACCATATTTTATTCCTAATGTTGTTTTTGGTTCAATTAAACCAATCCAATACAATTAGTACATGTGTTTGTGTAATTATAATATCATTTTTACCTATAATTACCCTATTTACTTTTAACCGTGGTAAATAAAAGTCAAAAGTTACTATTCACCAGAAATTATTTTCAGCTTATTGAACCACATTGTACATACTGATGTAAACTGTGTCTCTAGAATTTTTGAAATTCAACTCACAGAAGTGGTAAAAGTTAGTTTTATTCAAAATTTCAAATGCTCCTAGAAGTTTGGTAAAAGACGGTAAAAAGTTAAATAAAATTTTATATATCTAAACTTATTTTAAAACGACTCAAATGAATTATATTGAACATATATAGATATTATACATCTATTTTGAACTAAAATAAATAAACAAAACTAATTATATAAATAAAAAGTCACTTTTAAATAATAACGTATTGTTTTTCACTATTCATCAAAAATTGAAAGTTTTTTGAAAAATACAAAAAAATCACCCTAAGAAAATTTTGATATTATAAATTCAAAAATGAATTATATATTACCAAATTAAAAACATAGAAGTTGAATTAATTAATTTAAAATTGATTTCCATTGTCAAAACCAAATACCGAGTTTTAAAAAAGAAAAAATTATCAAAAGATTGACTTGTGTTTATGTCAAATTTAAATGTGAAATTAATTATAATGACCTAAATTGTATTAAATGATAAAAATATAATCTAATTATAATTCCATAACATTCAAATTCATAATTTAAAACTATAAATTATTTCAATTAAAAAAGTTTTTTTAAATTAAAATTTAGTATTTTTCAATATTCATCAAAATATAAAAGTTATCAGAAAAGTACCAAATTTCATGACCCATCCCTCAGGGCCCGTGTCATAACTACCACAAGCCTGACTTCCATATTTCAGGGGCTAGCGACTAGCACCAAAGGCTTAAATTCCTAAACTGGGAAGGCAGCGCATTTATAACTACAAACAAACACAACCAGAGAACAAACGGAAGCAAACTCTAAGTAAAAACTGAATACATAAGAAATGATCGAAAGTACCAGGTCCAGAAATACAAGGACAAAAGTAAAGTAAAAGGAAAGTACAAACAGGTAAAACCAAAAAGACAAACAACTGGAAGGTGCCTAGCATCTCCGGAATCGTCCACCACAGATCCTATCAGAATGGTAGGTACATATAGCCTCCTCAGTGCACCACGTCCATCCATCTCCTCCTAGTACTGACTCATCATAAGGTCCACCTCTAGTTACCATCCAGTCCTCATACACTCCACCACATCAGCGTTGTATGTCGTCTTCATCCAACACAATGAGGTGCGATCATATCCCATATAGGGGTGAGTATAACGATACCCAGTTGGAACCCCGAGACCCTCAAGGTCTCACAAAGTCTACAAAGGATAAACCACAGTAGAAAGGTACAATCACGAAGTATCAACCAACCCTACATAGTTATATACCGATACATATACCTAAGTTATCAATCGCAGTCTGACTCCAACTCTCAAGCCTAAGCACAACCCAGTCCACAAAAGAAGTAATGTCAATCACCACAATGATAATGGTTTAAATACATGACTCAACTCACATAGGTATATAGCTCATGAAGAGGGGTAGAGATGATTAAATGTAGCCTTTGAATCATCTCCTCTGTCGAACCCACATAGGGTCCTGGAAAAATATTAGCACTGTCAAACCCACATAGGATCCTGGTATAGAATTCATCGCTGGTGAACCCACGTAGGATCCTGGTACATAATTCGTCACTATCGAACCCACATAGGATTCTGGTACAATAGTCATCACTGTTGAACCCATGTAGGATTCTAGTACAATAGTCATCGCTATCAAACCCACATAGGATCCGGGTATAGAAGTCATCACTATTGAACCCGTGTAATAATCTGGTACAGTAGTCATCACTATCTAACCCACATAGGATCCCAGTACAGAAGTCATCGCTGTCAAACCCACGGAGGATTCCGTCATCTCAGTCCCAGCCAGCCCTAGGGTTCCCGCTCATAGAACGCTCGATTCCAGGAGGGTCCGCTCCACAAGCCAATTGTCAATAAATAAAATATCTTTAAGTCCTATGTTGATGTATCTCGTAGTTCTGTCTCATCATAAATAACCCAACGCGACAGACGGTGCATCAATTAGACGCCCGGTTTGAGAGTTATTGGCATTTCCATTCCAAGGCCCCGGTTGGATTTTGGGTACAATTCAACCCGAACATACTCCAACCTCATCCTAATCCTATGTGGATTATTCCAAAAGGACTTTCTCATCAAAAGGAATCCAACGTAGTTGACGGCACGTCAATCAGACGTCCGGTCCTTAAGTTATAAGCGTTCACGCTCCGAAGGCCCAGTTTGTTTCGGGTTCGAACCAACCCAGCCATATCCAAAATTCTCCAAAACCTTGAGTGTGATATACCAAAATGACTATCTCGATCCATTAAATCCTACTCAATGGAAAGTGCATTGATTGGAGGTCTATATCTCAGGTTATGGGCGAAACACCAAAAGTGGTCCGGAGAGTGGGGTCTGGGTCCGGTCCGACCCGGCCCAACCCGCCCTAGGTCGGCCCGAACTGGGTCGACCCGACCTAGATTTAGTTTTGTCCCATCGGGTGTGGTCCGACATGGCGACTATGGCATGGCCTGCATGAGGGCGGCCCGGCCCGCCCGCCCGGCCGCAGCACGGCTAGCTGGCTGAGCGCGTTACGCGCCAGGCGCGTGGAGTTGGGGGGGGGGGGGGGGGTCCTGTAACGGCGGCTCCAGTTGGCGCTGTCTGATTTTCCCGGAACCCGTGGACGCGGGTTCCTCTCCGCCGCAGCGGCCGATGCCGCAACATCCTTATGTCAGTGGCGCGCGAGGGGTGCCTCCATCCCCAGGCGGCCGGCCGCCGCACCGGTGACCCATGCCGCTACGCTCTTCCGCGGGCCACCGGAGTTGTTCTGGTGGTCTAGTTTACCTCTCGTCTACGCATATGTCCTCCTTGGGTCTTTTTCTTCAATACGACGGCCTCAAATCATATTTTTCATTCTGTTCACCCGTCTCACATCAAACCGCGCATCAAGAATTAATTGGTGAAGGGTCCGGACTTGTTCGTTGGCCCGTGCCCTCCATGTTAGTGACTCAAACAGTAACCCAACATATAATTGAACCAGAATCAAACCCAACATAATCTCTAACCCATCCCACAATCAACATCCATTCTTCGTATTGACATGTTCGGGGGTCGATCTGCGGTTGTTGTTTTTATCCAAGGGGAACGAACTTAAAAGAAAGGAATTTATATTCGAATTCAAAACCCTACCTCAATTGTTGTTGACCGTTGAAAATGTCGAGGGATGGAAGCATTGTTCCATTGACATCAGAAGGAGGTGACGTCGTCATTGGCGAAGTTCTTCATGGGTGGTGTCTTCCCTTTTGGCTCGGTCTAAAGGGAGAAGACGATGCTCTTCATTCTTCGTTGGAAGGAAGACGAAGCGTTCTTCGTTGAGGGAAAGAAGTTCTCCTTATTTCTTCTCTTCCTCCGTTCCACCAAAAGAATGCCAACCAAAGTAAAAGAATATCATCTCCCATTTTAATGTTGGAATAATGAATTCAAAATAATTCAAACACACAATTATTTAATTAAGCCATCAATTAATTTTGTTGGCACATTAAAGGGAATACCAAGAGTTTAAGGGGATTAAAGGGGTTATGGGAAGTTTAAGAGACTCACTTTAAATTTAATTGAGAGTCACATGGGGGGTTTAAGGGAAGTTTAAAATTGTGGGACCTACCCCTAGTTATATCCTCCCAAGCGAGGTTAGGGTGTGGTGGGCCCCCCCTAACCTCCACTTAGATACATTAACCACCTTTCAAATAAAAATGTGTTACACACACATTTTTATTTAACTTTTAATTTTAATTAGAAACCCCAAAACTAACTTTCATTCTCAATAAAATTAAACTGCAATAAATGTCTCTTTAAGCGAATACCAGCGCTATGTGTTCAACGGTGCCCTTGGATTTCAATTCTGAGTACCGGTTCAAAAGATATAAAACCCGCACATACGTTTACTGAATATACCTGAAAAAAACATTAGAAATTGATTCTGGGAACACCGGGGCTCGAAATTAGGCGCCGTAAAAAACTGCGGACTCATGAAATTCCCATGTATTTAAAAAACAATCCACAGAAATTATGGGTCTTTACATTCTCCCCACCTCAAAGATTTATGTCCCTGAAAGCTACAACTCGCACTAAGGAAACAAATGGGGGTACTGAGCATGCATCTGAGCCTCCCACTCCCATGCGCTCTCTTGGAGGTTCCCGTGATGCCAGCAAACACGCACCAGAGGAATCGACCATCCATGTAGGACCCACTCCTGTCAATCCTCAACCTCCACTGGAACCTCCGGGAAAGTCGCCCCGTCATCGATATCTAGCTCCCTGTGGTTGATGATGTGGGACATATCGTGCACGTATCTTCTATGCTAAGATACATAGATGACATTGTGTACCCAGTGTAACTGAGGTGGAAGGGCCAAGCGGTAAGCCACCTCTCCTACCCTACTGAGGACCTGAAAAGGTCCAAATAATTGTGGAGATAACTTGTCTCCTTGGATAAATCTATATATACCTCGTCATGGTGAGACCCGTAGAAAGACGTGGTCGCCATCCTCGAATTCTAGAGGTCTCTATCTCCTAGATGTACTGCTAAAGGATAGGTGTGGAACTCTCTCAACACTTCCTCCTGAAGTGACACTGGTACCATAGTACGTTCTCTAAAGGGGATGACGTGCTCCCCACCTTCATAAAATCTGTTAGGTTCCTGTCCTATGAATATCTGAGCACATCGTGACTCACAGTCATCATTCCCACACTATGCCTCCCTCACTTGCTGGAGAAGTGCGGGAGTGACTGTAAGAGACTGAAGAAATTTTGTTCCATATCTATCCACAAAGGATATCTGCAACGTCGACAGCTACTCCATCGTCTCTCCTAACAGCAGAATGTCTGATCTCCTGCAGAGAGGATCTGCTACAACGTTTCCCTTCCCAGGAGTATAGATTATCTTGAAGTCATAGTCTTGGAGAAACTCAAGCCATCTCCACTGCCTCAGGTTCAGATACTTCTATGAGAAGATATACCTGAGACTCTAGTGGTCAGAGAAGACTGTGAAGTATTCACCCATAAGATAGTGTTGCCACATCTTCAAGGAGAAGACCGATGCTGCTATCTCTAGGTCATGGGTAGCGTAGTTCTGCTCGTGCTGTCTCAACTACCGAGAACCGTGATCACTGCTCGCTCCTATAGAAGGAAAAACCCGAGTCTGGTCCCTGATGCATCACAGTTAACTATGTACCCAAACCTCTCCTCTGGAAGCCTCTAGATTGGGCACTATTTAGCCTCTGCTTCGGCTTCTAAAAGCTATGCTGGCATCTCTCCGACCACACAGAGGGTTGCCCCTTCTTTTCCAAAGCTGATAGTGGTGCTGCAACTCTGGAGAAGTCTGGCACAAAGGTATGACTGGACAAATCATCAGTGTTTGACCACACCCTCTTATGCATGATTCCATCCTGTGATGCCTGGGATTTCCTTTTCGCAGACCAAGGAAAACCCCTTCCCAAAATTGTAGATAAATCATAACCTTTTTTCCTAATGCAGTCAATGTGTGTATGAACTGTGGTTGCCCAGTCCATAACCAAACTAACGCTTTAAGGCCTCGAAGCATCCACTAAGAGGTTCCAACCGAAACTCTTTCCTCAAGGGTCAGATCACACCATCATCATAAGTGTGATTATCGAGTCTCCTCCCAATGGTATCTCCAGACGTGAGTCTCAAGTCAATAGCTTAACCGGAAACTCTAGGTCTAGGAAAAGATTTGTGGAAGGAAGGAATGATTTGTACCTTTTTCTATTGATACAGAAGCTAGTAGAAGACACAGAACGTACCTCAAATCATTCCTAGAGCCCTTGTTTCACACACCTTGACTGCATGCAGCTACTCTCTTCCCCTTCCCTCCAACTCCCTGAGCCTAGAGGGGACTACAAAGGCGGGTGGTTGTAACATGTTGAAATTTTCACCACCTCATTATGCTCCCCTAGCTCTACGTCCACGTCTTCTACCCTATAGATTCATCTTCCCTTAACACTTACTCTTCTCAAAACTTTTTACATGCCCAAATCTCTGAGACCGGTGCAAGTTTCATGCTTTCCAACTACTAACATTCACTGGCTATATCCACTCAACCAATGAACATTCAACCACAAAGGTTCTCTCTAGCACCCTTACATAAGTAGGAATGCCTAGAGGAAAAAGTGTTGGCTCAGATATCCTTAAACACACCTCGCTCAGAGGTCCATGCTCTAAATAAATGTTCGTGTCATATTCATCGAGTACCAGGAATGGTCGGTACGCCTCGATGAATACTCAACTACCGACAAGTCGTTCTGCCGAAACTGTATAAGCTCTAGAAAACTCTGATCCACCTCCTCAAGCCAGTACTAAGCCACCTGCTGGTCGGTATCGCCTTGGAAATTGAGGGATATCTAATGTTGAAACATGTGTAAGGAACTAAGCCTACAAGTGTCCTCTATAGGTATTGCCAGTTTCAACTGCTGACCAACATGGAGTGATATAGCTGACACACTACCCGGAGGTAATATCTTGGGTAATAGTCCATGTACCAGGGCCTCATCACTATACAGACCATCCTCATGGTCACTCACTGAAAAAGTATGGTATCTAAGATCACCATCTGCTCTACTGGTGTCTCAACTAGGCGGAATACTCTAGAAATCACCTCTAGCAAGCCCTCAACTGTGTGGGAATCTGTTACCCCTTAGAAACTCACAGGCCTCGGCTGCTGGAACTCATTAAAGGTGCTCATTCCACATGCATCATCTGCCAAAGTGACTGTCGGTATCTACTACCCAATGAGTTGTGGTGGTGCTGGTACATCACCCGAAGGTGCCAATGTAGATAGAGGGACCTGCACCGGAGACTCGTCGCTTCGTGGGTCATCATCGTGTACTCTCTTGGGAACCCTAGGTGGTTGTCTTCGCAGCGTCATCCTGATAAGGAACAGGTGTGACATGGTCAAAAAGTTATACCTGGTGAGCTGACTCTAAGAGACCAAAAAGGAAACCAATGAAACCCACATGCAATTAGTGTTTTCATGCACTGAGTCAGAAACCAGATGTCAGGGTTCTGGTGTATGGATACGTCGGCCGTCGTGGCATCACTAGAATCCCTGGACTAAAAACCACACTCAATACTATTAACACTACTACTTCACAGTAAAACATATTAGAGTCCTATGTTCTGCAGTAGAACCAACTCCTCATATACAAATTTGTCATGACCCATCCCCCGAGGCCCGTGTCGTAACAACCACAAGACCGCCTTCCGTAGGCCAGGGGCTGGTGACTAGCACCAAAGGCGTAAATTCCTAAACTTGCAAGGAATTTCCTTTATAACTACAAACAAACACAACCATAGAACAAGCGGAAGCAAACACTAAGTAAAAACTGAATACAGAAGAAGTGCTGGAAAGTACAAGGGCTAGAAATACAATCCCAAAAGTAAAGTACAAGGAATGGAAAAACTAGTACAACTAGAAAGAAAAATAGCTGGAATGTTCCTAGAAACTCCGGGATCGGCCACCATAGATCCTTACTGAAGGGTAGGTATAGATAGCCTTTTCATTGCACCACGTTCGTCTGTCTCCTCCGGGTACCAACTCGTCATGAGGTCCACCTCCGGTTACCGTCCAGTCCCCGTATACTCTGCCTCGTCAGTGCTGTCCATCGTCTGCATCTAACACAATGAAGTGTGGGATTATTAAATGTAGGGGTGAGTATAACGATACTCAGTAGAGACCCTGAGACCCTCATGGTCTCACAAAATTCACAAAGGATAAACCATAGTAGAAAGGTATAATCACGAAGTATCAACCAACCCTACTTAGGTATATTCCCATACATATACCTATGTTATCCATCATAGTTCGGCTCCAACTCTCGAGACCAAGAAAAAACCAGTACACAAAGGAATTAATTTCAATAACCTAAATAATAATGGTTGAAATACATGACTCAGCTAACACAGGTATGCAACTAATGAAGATGGGTAGAGATGATTAGATGCAGCCTCTGAATCATCTCCTCTGTCAAACCCACGTAGGATCCCGGAATAATATCAGCGCTATCGAACCCACATAGGATCCTGGAGCATAAGTCATCACTATCAAACCGACAAAGGATCTTGGTATTGAATTTGTCACTGTAGAACCCACGTAGGATTCTGGTACAATAGTCATCATTGTCGAACCCACATAGGATTCCGGTACAGTAGTCATCTCTGTCGAACTCATGTAGTATCCTGGTATAGAAGTTGTCACTATCGAAGACACATAGGATTCTGTTATAGTAGTCATTGCTATCAAACCCATAGTGGATCCTTGTATGGAATTCATCACTGTCGAACTCACAGAGGATTCTGTCATCTCAGTCGCAGCCATCCCTAGGGTTCCCGCTCACAGCACGCTCGATTCCGGGAGGGTCTGCTCCTCGAGCCAAGTGTTGATACATCAACTGTCTCAATGTCCTATGTTGATGAATCCCATAGTTCTGTCTCATCATAAGTAACCTAACGCGACATACGGTGCATTAATCGGACGCCCGGTCTGAGAGTTATTGGCATTTCCGTTCCAAAGGTCCAACTGGATTTCGGGTACAATCCAACCCGACCATACTCCAAACTCATCCAAATTCTATGTGGATTATTCCAAACAGACTATCTCATCAAAATTAATCCAACATAGTTGACGGCATGTCAATCGGACGTCTGGTCCTTATGTTATAAGTGTTTCCACTCCGAGGGCCCGATTGGTTTCGGGTTTGAACCAACCCGGCCGTACACAAACTTTTCCAAAACCTTGAGTGCAATATACTAAAACGACCATCTCGATCCATGAAATACAATGAAACTGACAGTACATCGATCGGAGGTCCTTAGCTCATGTTATGGACGAAAAACCAAAAGTGGTTCGGAGAGGGGGGTCTGGGTCTGGTCCGACCCGGCCCAACCCGCCCTGTGTTGGCCCAAACTGAGTTGACCCGAACCGGATCCAAGTCCATCCCGGACCATGCGAGGGTGTCCTGGACCATTTGGCAGGCGGCCCGGCCCACCCAGTCTTCCGCGGCTCTGCCAGCTGGCCGAGCACATTACACGCCTGGCACGTAGAGCAGGGGGGCTAGTGTCCCGTAATGGTGGCGCCAGCTGGCGCTGCCCAATATTCCCAGAACCTGAAAATGCGGGTTTCGCTCTGCCACCGTGGCTGGTGCCGCAGCGGCCTTCCTCCAGAGGAGTTCGATGGGCACCGCCACACCTAGGCAGCCGTCCATTGCCGGCCGCTGCCTCCGGTCACTGGCGCCGCCGCGCTTTTCCGCGGGCCACCAGAGTCGTTCTGGTTGTCCGTTTTGCCTCTTGTTTGTGCCTACAGCCTCATTGGATCATGTTCTTCACTGTGACGACCTAAAATCAAGGTTTCCATTTTCTTCACCTGTCTCCCATCAAACCGGGCATCAAGAACGAATTGGCGGAGGGTCTGGACTTGTTCGTTTGCCCATGCCCTCCTCGTTAGAGGCTCAAATAGTAATCCAGCATATAATTGAACCAGAAAAAAAACCTGACTTAATCTCAAACCCATCCAACAATCAACATTTGTTCTTCGGATCAACATGTTCAGGGGTCGATCTGCGGTTGTTGTTTTTATCCAAGGGGAAAGAACTTAAAAGAGAGGAATTTAAACTCGAATTCAAAACCCAACCTCAATTGTCGTTGACCGTTGACAATCTCACGGGATGGCGGCATCATTCCATTGACATCAGAAGGAGGTGACGTCATCATTGGCGATGTTGTTCACAGGTGGTGTCTTCCCTTTTTGCTTGGTCGAAAGGGAGAATACGATGCTCGTCGTTCTTCATTGGAAGGAAGAAGAAGCATTCTTCGTTGAGGGAAAGAAGTTATCCTTAGTTCTTCTCTTCCTCCGTTCCACCAAAAGAATTCCAACCGAAGTAAAAGAATATCATCTCCCATTTTAATGTTGGAATAATGAATTCAAAATAATCCAAACACACAAATTAATTAATTAAGTCATCAATTAATTGTGTTGGCACATTAAAGGTAAGACCAAGAGTTTAAGGGGATTATAGGGGTTATGGGAAGTTTAAGTGACTCTATTTAAATTTAATTTAGAGTCACATGGGGGGTTTAAGGAGAGTTTAAACTAGTGGGCCCCAGCCCTAGTTATATCCTCCCAAGGGAGGTTAGGGTTTGGTGGGCCCCACCCCTATCCTCCACTTAGATACTTTAAACACCATTCAAATAAAAATGTGTTACACACACATTTTTATTTGACTTTAAATTTTAAATAGAAACCCCAAAACTAAATTTCATTCTCGATAAAACAAAACTGCTGTAAAGGTCTCCTTAAGAGAATATCGGCGCTGCGAGTTCAACAGTGCCCTCAGATTTCAATTCTGAGCACCGGTTCAAAAGATATAAAACGCGCACGTATGTTTAATGAACGTACCCAAACAAAACTTCATAAATTGATTCCGGGCACACCGGGCCTAGGAATCAGGCTCTGTCAAAAACCGCAGGATCATAAAATTTCCATGTATTTAAAAAAAATTCCATAGGAATTCTGGGTCTTTACACCAAAAATTTATCCAAACTAAATTTTTATGTCCCAATTCTAAAGAGGAATTTAATTTCATTAAATTGAATATATAAAAGTGTCAAAAATTTGTTTTAAAAAATATTCTCTGTTAAATAGGTGGTAAAATTGTATTTTTTGAAAAATACTTCTTTTATCTGAAAAATTGAATTTGTCCTTATATTATGTCTAAGAAACACAAAATATTAATGTTAAAATTATATAGGATATATATATAATTCAAAATTCAGTTAATATTATTCATAACCTCTTTTTGAACGGCTAGTTTGGTAAGTCATGGTGCTCTCGAACTCATTGTTGCGTGTAACGCAAGTTATTGTATTACTTTGAAGAGATAACATACTATGAAATATTGGGGTGTTACATTCTCCCCTCCTTCAATAAATTTCTTCCTCGCAATTTGAAATTGTTCTTAAAAAATAAAAGGTTTGAAATAGAAAAATACCTTTGTGGAAAACCCACATCAGAAATTGGTTTATTAAAATTTAGTCTTAATAATATGGAAAGGAAAATGAAAAAGTCACCATGAAATTATGATCTCGATTAGGGGAACATTGATGGAAATTAGAGACAACTAATTGGAGTGAAAACATAAATATTTATAGCGAGTGATTGAGGTCATCAATCACAAACCAGTGTATATTGAGAGCCTCAAATCCATCAATCTATGGTGATTTAAAATACCATCAGTTCAAAAAAACCTAAGGTATTAGGATGGCACTTTTTTGGTTTTAATATCCCTTCCCTAATGTTTAAGAATTAATTTATTCATAAAATATGAGGAAAAAATATACCTGAAAAGTTGAGTTTCATCCTTTAACTAATTCCTAACACAAATTCATCTTTCACTCCAAAATATAATAGAATTCAAAAATATTCTATTTATCCTAATCGTATATGGTTCCAAAAATAATTCATTTATAATTCATTTGTAAGAAAATTAAAAAAACTACATTATACAAACTAGAAAATCATGTAAGCTAGTGGTAGGTGATTACCATTGTCACCCTTCAGTTGCAGGTTCAAGTCTCACGGCCTGGATGGATGTGATGGTTTGTCACCCGACCTCTAGGTTTTCCTTTTTATAACAATACAAAAAATTATATTAAGATGTTTTTTTAACCTTAAAAAATATTATCCAACGTGTAACTTAATCCATTCCAACATTTAGACTTATCCAAAATACTTTTTTCCAAACTCACAGTACGAAATTTATAAGGAAGGTAAACAAAATAAAGATCCTTTTTTCCACATAAAAACATGTTATTACCTTCATCATGTATTCTTTTAAAACACGAAAACACCCTGAATTACCCTGAAATCTTATTGATCACATTCATTCTCCCTTATTACTTATCGAATACTGGATATAGTCCTTATATAAAAAAATGCCGTAAACCCCAAGAATTATGGAATATAAAAATCATTAATCAGTTTCATGGTAGTCAGGAATATCCAATATAATTTATCCAAATCAATCATATCTTAATTCAAAATCACTACCTCAGAATCAGAACCATATTAACATTTATCTTTCTCTCAACCATATATTCTCCAAAAAAATTAACCTTCTATTGAGTCACTTTTCTTGGTTCCACAAAATCTCAAGTCCTTAATGAAATAGTACTACAGTACAATCCTTATATACTCTATAATTATTATTACATGTACATCATTAATAGAATACTCAAATGAAACAATACATTAATAACAACATAAGAACTCTAATCATTCCTCTTCATCTTCGGTAGTATCATAACTTGATTATTATCCAATAGCAGCATTTGGGGCATACTCTGATGATTTGGACATTGATTCGCATAGTGTCTCAACTTCTTGTAGAGGAAGCATTGTGCATTTGAAACCTTTTTCATAACCCTTTCAATCAGGTACTTGGTGTCCTTTTTCTCCAAACTTATAACAATCTCTCATTCCCTTCAATCATTTTCCAAGGTGATTATTTCCACAGTTATCACATATGGGAAATTTTTTCTTTCCCCTCTTTCCTTTATCCATCTTTATCTCTTTCATCCTTTTATTCTCTTGCATCCCTTCAAAGCCATAGGACTGAGAGAATTCTTTACTTATCTTATTAACAAATTATATTATTTATTCATATGATGAGAATACGTGGGAGACTATTTCCCTTCTAAGTGCTGGCTTAATACTATGAAAGATATGATCTTTCTTACCATTTGGATCAAGCATATTGTTGGAGTTATCATTCCTTATACTGGCCACCATTTCTAAATTATGACACACACTAGGTTAGATCATATCATACTATATAATCCAAAAAAATAAAAAAATTCTCAACATTAATTGAATATTTTCACACATCTAGTCTCATAATCATAAAAATGGATTCTTTACTGGAATGTTTACTCATATATCTTTCATAATGGTTTGAAAATAAATTGTGAATTATCCTAAGAATATCCTCTGGGAGTGTCGTAACCAAGAGTGTAGCAAGGCCAATTTTCATGTATGAGGATACCCTAAGCCAAGCCTGAAACTCCTTGTTGGATTTTTCACTCGTATTCACATCTATGCCAGAGCCACCTCTACCTACTCGTATCCATAGAAGGATGTATTGCTTGGAAAACCCACATAATATCTACATTACCAAAATTCTAGTAAGTTCTTCTATACTAATCCTCAAAGTATATCTATGTGTAATGTGATGTAATAGAGTGTATCTAAATCTTGTTTCCAAAGTTTGTACTAAATTTCCTCTGATACCAACTATAACACCCTAACCCCAGTTACCCAGAGTCAGTGCATTATTACATAACATTGGCATGATCACAAGGGATCAAATCCTGAAAGACTGATCAGTTCAGTAGCCTTGGAAGTACTAGCTACATTCATAAGTTTTACATTACATTATAAAATAAAAATCAACAAAAAAATCGCATCCATTGAACACATTCATATCCCTTAGACAATCTCTATAGGTTAGTCATAATATACTTCTTCGCATCCTGGTAAAAATAAAACATAGAAAGGGGTGACCTTAGATGCTCAGTAAGGATAACAATATAGCAGAAACTTTCATAAATAAGCATAAACATTTAAGGAAATGTATTAGAAAAAAACATAAGAAATTTAAAAACAAATGTCTATATAATATGGCCAATATAAATCAAATAATTCCATTTAATTATTCAACATGGATATTCTACAAGTTGAGTAATCACATACAATATCAATATCCAATTTCATAATGATAGAATGCATAATTCCAGACTTCATAACCATATAGTCAAGGCCTTGTGCCAAGACAAAAAACAATTTTTTTTTCAAGGCCTTGTGCCAAGACAATAGTTTGTCTCATGAGACATACCAATACATAGAGGAGATATAGCAGGCTCCACCCATCACTTACTAAGTCCAATGCATTCCTTATATGAAAATTTTGAAACATAACATAAACATTCATTTTAAAACATTCATATGAAATATTAATACTTTAACCATAAACCATGAATGGTATAAAAATAACACATCCATATTAAAACATATAACTAAACCTTTAATATAATATGGAAGATTGTATCATAATAAATAAACTTCAAACAACTGTAAAATTCATCAAAAGATGTTGACATAGATGAAATCATAACTATTTGAGAGAAATATCTCTTTATAGTTTGAAATCACATAAAAGTCACATAATTATAAAATAAAACAATTATTTTTTAAAAATTCTTATAATCATGTAAGGGAAACATCTAAGGTGTTATAATAGTAGAAAATATCTTCACCTGCTGTATAAGTTAAAAAACATTATTACCTTAATTTCTCTAAAAGGTCATAAAGTACCTTTTTTGGAAAATGAAAGAAAGATTCCTTTCAAACCGTTTTATAAAAAGTAAAATGAGGGTATAAATGAATTTAACCCATAGTATTGTAAATATAATTTTTATTGAAATACATTTTAAAAAAACACAGATGTGGATGATGAAGAGGTCATAGTAGATACTCACATATAAAAAACCTCAGATAATGAAGAGATTGTAGAATTAACCCTTACCTTATACTTTTCCTTGGTCGAGGGTATTTGGCCTCCTATATAAATGTTAAATCATTGTTATTAAATTATAAAAGAACTATATACATAAATATGTTATCATATATGATCCTCTAATATTTCTTTTGTTAATAATATTATAGTAGTATCATCGTTTCATTTGTTAATTGATTCGTTTTCCTTTATTTTCTTGGTTACATAAGCCATGTTTATTATGGATATGATGTATTTTATTCATATAAATAATGATATTATGTTCATAAACATTATTTTTAATCATAAAATAAAAATTAATCTTTAATGATTACGATGGAGAAGGAATCTCATCGCGTTCGTGGAGACGGTAATCCGTACGTAGTCACCAGCGACAATATCATTATATTAATGATGAAATCTTATGTAATGTGATGGTATATCATATATAAATAATAATTAACATGTTATATTTATTATTTACATCATTTTTATGCATTATGATACCCATCCAAGTAATGAATTGTTTGAATAACAAACTACACCACAACGTGGAGATGGTAAGCCGTACGTATGCACGTATGGTGACTTTTTCATTCATAGGATGGATAAAATAACGAATATGGTTGTACCATATTTATAATAACATAACATAATGTAGGAGGTACTGGGGTTATTATTTTGGTATGGAAACAACAAAGAAAGAGGAAGTGGAAAAATAAAATAACTTGAAAGATGGTGGTGAAATTATTACCTCTTCTTCTAGTGTTTCCTTTTGAGTCGATCAAAAGGGCTCCTTAGGTTGGATTTATGATCAATGTAAGGACTCCTGGTTGATTTCAGAGAAGTTAGGAGGATATTTGAGTAAGGTTTGGTTGAGCCAAATATCTTTGGAGATGATATTTTGAGATAAGGGGAAGTTCCATTTAATAAGAGGGGTGACGAAGACCTTAGAAAAAGATTGAAATATTATTTTATTATAAAATATTTTTCGTTTCTAATGGATCCAAATTGATTTATTTAGAATCTAAGGTGGGTATGGGTCGAAATAATCTCAACAAATAGGATTTGTACATGTTTATCATACCGTATTAACCTTATCTTTTAGATATAACTATTATTTAAATAGTTTAACTTTTACCGTGTCTTCTTGTATTATTAAACTATATGGATAATAAACTTACTATAACCTTCCAAGAAAACCTCAAGTGTTTCATTAATGACATATATAATATTATTTATTCCCTTTGGACGAACTTTATATTTCTAGGAATATTATATCAACCAATAATATAGTATTTGTTTTAAAAACCCAATTATGTCTATTTTGACACTATTTAGTATTTGGTTATTTTGAATGTCATCACAACATGATTACATTGAAAAAGATGCATTTAATAAACCCTAACATGTCATATTCACCTAGAAAATTCTTGGATGACATAAAAACATTGAAATTATATTTATTTCAATATTTATAGTACCATTTATTTGATTTATTCATTAATAAGGTAATTACTGCATCATCATTGTGTCATAAATAAATTTAATTATTTAATGTGTAAAAATTATAAATAAAATACCATGGTGTAGGAAATATTTTTATATTTATAATGAATATTTATATTCCAATTTATCTTATTTATAACCCTATATTAATAATAGTTTAGTTATTAAACATTGAATTTAACACTTTTAACTCTTCTTTAAATAAAATAATCATAAATGTCCTAATCTAATCGATGTGGACCAAAAGGATCATATTTTATTCCTATTTTTGTTTTTGTTCGAATTAAAATTATCCAATACAATTAGGACATGTGTTTGGGTAATTATAATACCAGTTTTACCTTTAATTACCCTATTTACTTTTAACCCTCGTAAATAAAAGTCAAAACCAAAAATTATTTTAATCTTGTTGAACCAAATTTTACTTACTTATGTCAACTGTGTCTCTCAGATTTTTGAAATTCAACTCACAGAAGTGGTAAAATTTAGTTTTATGCATATTTGCAAATGCCCCTATAAGGTGGGTAAAAGACGGTAAAAAGTTCAATAAAATTTTGTATATCTAAACTTATTAAAAAAATGACTCTAATTAATATTATTTTGAAAATATATAAGTATTATGCATCTATTTTGACCTAAATTAAATTAATATAAAATTAATAATTATATAAATAAAAATTTGGTTTTAAACATTAACATAGTGTTTTTCAATATTCATAAAAAATTGATAGTTTTCAGAAAAATACCAAAAATTCACTGTAAGCTAATTTTGATATTCTTAATTCAAAAATGAATTTTATTTTAACGAATTCCAAATATCGAAGTTTCATTAATAAATTTAAAATTAATTCCCATTATCAAAACCAAAAAACGAGTTTTTAAAAAGTAAAAACTATCAAAATATTGACATGTGTTTATGTCAAATTTAAATGTGAAATTACTTATTATGGCCTACATTGTATTAAATGATAAAAATATAATCTAATTATACTTATAAACCATTCAAATGCATAATTTAACAATATAAAATATTTTGATTAAAAAAGTTGATTTCAATTAAAATTTAGTATTTTTCAATATTTATCGAAATATGAAAGTTATCTATTATGTACCAAAAATTTATCCAAACTAAATTTTTATTTCCCTATTCTAAATAAGAATTTAATTTCATTAAATTGAATATATAAAAGTTTCAAATATTTGTTTTAAAAAATATTCTCTATTAAATAGGTTGTAAAATTTTATTTTTTTGAAAATATTTCTTTTATCAGAAAATTTGAATTTTGTCTTATATTATTTCCAAGAAACACAAAATATGAATGTTAAAATTATATATAATATATATATAATTCAAAATTCAGTTAATACTTTTCATAAATGCTTTTTTAATGGCTAATTTGGTAAGTCACGGTGTGCTCGAACTCATTGTTTCGTGTAGCACAAGTTATTGAATTACTCTGAAGAGATGACATACTATGAAATCATGGGGTGTTACACTTATGATATGTTTGGGTGAGAGGCATGCTTACCTTACACTAGTGACAACCTATATATATGTATGGACGAGAGGCATTCTTACACCATGCCAGTTTTAATTTCTACATGGTTGGTAGACATTATTACCCCATGCCAGCTATGATATACATGTATGGATGAGAGTAATACTTACCTTATGCCAGTTACAATGCCTATATATATATAAATATGAGTAGATAAGAGGAATTCTTACCTCATGGCAGTGGTAACCAATATAAAAACACACACACACATAGATGGTGAATTTTTCAGACTCACCAGTCATGAGATGAAGCAAGTAGACATACCAAATATCCATTGGGAACATGAGTGGGAGATTATTTATTTATTCAGCATTTCTTAATTTCTAGATATTACCTGTACAATGTTTAATTATAAGGTCTATCTTGGATTACGCAAAGACACCGTTGGTGGTGGCCTACTGAGATGTTATCTCACACCCTACTCGGGCCGCACTTGGCACCCGAGAAGACTATTTGCATGTATGTAAGGATAGAGGAAAGCACCAATCTTATGTCCGTTGAATCTTACTATTTATTTGGAACTTAGAAGCATAGGATCGGTCCTAGGCTTGGAATTCTATGAAGAATCTTTTGGATTTTTTTCTTTTTTTTACTTTTGTATTAGCATGTCTACTGCCTGTTTTCTATTTCCATTTTATACTCACATGCCATGCATGCATATCTGTATCAGACACTACCTTTGTGAATTTTTCTAGGATATTAAATTATTCAAACATCTATTGTATCTATTTGTGTTATTTTTATTCATTGTATTTATCTGATTATCTATAATTCCGTTACTAGTTATTTCTGTTGCATCTGTTGTGTACTCTGACTTGGGGGTAAAGTCTCCCACCATTCTACCTTGACACTCCCACTACTAGTCGGAAGCCCATAGCTTAAGGGAAGACGCACTAGGGGTCATGTGGCCAACTAAACCCATTGAATTAGTTAAGTGGAAGTCTGGTCTGGACGTCACATAAAATGGTCCTATTTGTTCACTACTATAACCATTTCACCCCCATTGCATCCTACCAAGTCCAGATCTACAACCTTGGATCACTACGCCATGAAATGTGTGCACATTGATTGATTCATTGGCGAAGCATCGAAACAAAATCCAAATAAATAATTACCTTTGATGAATGGAGAAATATGAGAGAAAACCACAAAGCACGTAAAATAGGAATAAACCTTGGTCGTGTTGGATTGGCCTTGATCTATTGATGTTAGAACAATGAATGAAGAAACAAACAGGTAAGTAACTCCCAAAGTAATATCTCCACAAACTAAACCATCCCACAATATGCACAATTCATGGATCAATCCATTGGACAACTGATCCGCATTTGTCCTAGGAAAATAAAAATGGGGAAGAAACAATTCAAAACACACTTCCTACCTTTATTTGGATCGATCATTGATGAAGAACGAGGTTTCACCATTATCATTGGCAAGTTCTTTTGAATCTGCGGTGTGTTGATCATTGACCTGTGATTTCATCGTCATTCATTTGAGATAATATTCCAACAGTCTCTCCAAAGGTTCCATGGTTATGTGGATAACCCTAGGATTTATCCATAATAGTCTTTTTAGAAACCAACTATTCAATGCATCAAGAATTTGAAATCAAACAATTTTTTTAATTATTTTATTCATTTCTGCACCAATGATGACTTTTCTACAAACAACCCATTCCAACTAATGTTTAGTCGTGCCTAGGGTAAAACCTACATTCTGAACATAACAGCACCCTTAGATTTTTGATCTAGGCACTTGTTTTGATGTTTTTATACTTTTTTTAGGAAAACTATGTGTGCATTATATTTAATATATTTCAAACATTTATTTCGAGCACACCAGGCCTCATAATTGCACATCTTCTCAGTGCCCAGTCTCTAAAATAGACCATGTAATATCCAAAAATAATACATAGAAAATATGGGTAATTAAAAACCATGAAATTGTTTTTATTATAAATAACGATTATGAAATTCAAAATAAATAACAACATATATTCATATATAAATGTTATATAGGTTTTATGAATAATAAATACAAAACAAAAATTCTACTTTTAGAAAAATCACAGCATAAAAAAACAAGTAGTTTTTATACCAATAAAGTCAAAAAATTACAAAACAAGTATTATATTTAACAAAACATAAAAAAAAGTGAAAAAAAAATTTAATCATTAAAAAGGTTAATATTTTTTCTTAAAAACTCAAAAATTCATGAAGAAAAAAAGCTAATCTAAATAAAACTAAAACATGAACTAAATATTTTGTTCAAAAACTCAAAGAACACTTATAATGAAAAAATTGAATCACATTTTATATACAATACAATAACTAAATACACATGCTCTATTATAAAGAACACATATAACATAAATTAAAACAATAAAAAACCATCCATTTTAAAAAATAGGCTTGATTCATGTTTCTAATAGAAAAAAAACTCATATATTCACACAAATAATTTAATATAACATGTAAAACTTTGTGGATTTTTTTTATAAATAATTATTTAGTTTTAGCAACAAAATTTTTTTCAGGAAAAATAGTTAAATAAACAGAAAATAAATGTTATAAAAAATAAAAGAATTTAAAATTTAAATATATTTTAAGAAAGTTTCCTAACGGAAGAATCTGTTCCACATTTTTGGCACTTTCAAGAAGTTATTAATGATAAATATTTTGAAATTAACTATTGATAGTCAAATCTCAGGAAGTTTAGAGTTCCGTAATATACAAAACACCAAATAAAAAGACTATTAAAATATTGAATGGTACATTCCATCTTATTCTTATCTTACTAGGATATGAAATAAATTTTAAATTAAAGAGAAATACATAGTCCCATTATCTAAATGATTTCATAAAATATAGTTGTCATGAAATAGTTTGGTTTTATCCATATATAAAGAGTTATTATGATATAAATCAATTCTTAACTCCTCTAAATTTTATAATTCTAGTTTTATTTAAAGCGTAATAGATTTAATTTAAAAATTAAATGATTTTAGAGCACAATGCGAATTGTGTTGAATCTCTACAAGTAAATGAAATGATTTTATGAAGTAAAGACTAAAAGGTGAAAAATCCAATGGTATTCTATAGACTATCCTATATGTCCAAAGATCTTCACTCAACTTCTTAGATAAATATTCTCTTTTTGGGTTAAAAATTATTTCAAAAACTTTTAATATCCCAATTAAATAGCATATTCAACCCATTAGTTTGATAATGATAGATGTTTGTTTTTTATGGGTGACAACATGTTTTTTCAAAATATCATCAAGAAATTTATTACAAATTTTTTTCTGAATCACTGCTAAAAAGAATAGGAACTCCAAATCTATGAAATATGTTAGTTTAAAAAAAATTAAAAACTTTTAAGGCATAATATCTCCTTATAGCTTGGTCTTATACCCACCTAGACCCATAATCAACTGATAACATAATATTAGGATAATAATTTAATGGAGGTAATATATATATAACCAATTCCCTAAAAATAAAACACCTCATAAAAAATAAGAGGTTATTGTGGAATTTTATTCAACTTTGAAATTGTTCCAAAATATCCAAAATAATAACATTGTTTACAAAAATAAAAAGAATATTTAAATAAAGATGTCTAAAAGAATCTAGAATCTAATTTTTTATGGTTCTCTTGGGACCAAAGTGACATGCACTTGGTAAAGAATGAAAAAAGACCCAGATTGAATGGCTAAACAGATGTGGGATTAGTAGAGAATAATATTATGTTACTCTATCTTCTATCTCTTAGATAGTAATTTAGAGACGGTGAAATAGTGGTATTTTCTCTCATTAATGAAGTTTTGATTATAGCTTCCAATAAAAGAAATTTGGAAGTCTATAGAAAAATTAGGATTCCATGTTGATAGATCTCAGAAAGAATTTCTATAGGGGATTCCAATGGCTAAACAGATGTGGTATTATTTGAGAAGAAGCTATAAAGGTAATGAAATAGTTAAGGATTAAAAGATACAAATATGGAGGAGTAGGTTTGATGATATTATGATAGATGATGAATAAAGTATTATTGAATAATTTACTAAATGAAATGAGATCTTCAGCATTATCAGAGGTTTTAGTGAGAAGCTAGAAGATTCAAAAATCGTTAAGAAACTCATGAGAAAAGTTTTAGATAGAATTGATTCCAAATTTTTAGCATTAAAAGATTAATAAGATTTATCTATAGATGAAATTATAAAATTATTATGGAATAAAAATGAGAAAATATATATTATTTAAGAAGAAGTCTATGAAATAAATATCTTTTAAATTTTTGTTAAAAAATAATCTCAAAGATAAGGAAGCTAAAGAATAATAATGTGTTTCAAAGGTAGAGTAAGAAGAAGAGGAATTCAAAATAATCATTTATCTTATCTATAAAAAAATACAAAAAGGGAAATTGGAAGGGAAAAGGTAAAATTTCTCTTAAATGTTTTAATTTTAATGATAAGTTCCATTTTCGGTGATTTTCCTAAAAAAGTACAAATATTATGAGTCATAAGAAAAATATAATAAGTCTCAAAATTAAAAATAGAAGAAACCTAATAAAATATTTCCTAAAATCAAGAAGAAATGTTTGTTGAGAAAAAGAGAACAGGATGATTCTTCATCTAGTAATGAATCTGATTATCATGTCAATTTCTTAGATCATGTTAGATGATGGAGTTCTTAATTAGATAGTGATGATGATGTATAATAGATAATTGAGCTTGAGTTTATTCTAAAATAAAATTTATAATATTATCTTAAAAAAATTTCAAAACTCAATAAGGAAAGGAAGAAGTTGACGAAATATGTTAAGGAGATAACTTTTGAGAATTATGAGCGAATAAAAAAGGAGATGATAAATCTTAATGTCATCAAATCTCATAAAATAAAAGTGTATGATCTTAAAATGAAATTAAAATCTTATAAATAAATAGAAGAATACTAACAAGGAATAAAAAAACTTGTTGAGGAATGTAAGGAGAATGGGTTGAAGTTAGTTGAATTGAAAATATGGTAAATGTTATTACAAACAATTTATCTATGAAATAATATTTTTTTTAAAAACACAATAAATTTATATTACAAAAAAATTGAATTAAGAAATATGAGAGAATACTTCACTAATGTAGTTGAGGTTAAAGTTGAATCTAATCAAAATGGTGAAAATTTAAGTTCACAGAAGCTGGTTGTTTCTATTCCTAAATATTCTCAATGTACTTTTACTTATACTAACAATGAAAGTTAAAAAGTTAATATTTTTTAGAAATCATCCTCCACTAATAAAGATTTTAATTCATCAATAAAGTATCCCCCTAAATAAATTTTCCCAAATTTTTATAAGAAATAATAACAACTACAACAAACATCAAATAAATACTAATATCAACATGAATGATCAATATTAAGTGGTCACTATTAGTGTTGTGGTGTGTTTAGGGAAAAAATAATATTCATGTTGGTATAATATGCCTCCTCTAGGAAAAAGGTATGAATCAACGGGGTGCCATAATGAGTATAGAAAATTTTTTTTCCTAGAATGTTTATTGAGGAATAAAAAAAATTCATGAGGTAAAGAATGTTAATTCCTTCATAAATACATGTGAGAAGTTTAAGAAAGTTGAGCAGGGTAATAATGTTGTGCCTGAAAATAAAAAATTATTGGTTATTTGGATATATCAAATCACCATGACTAGAAATATAGAGGAATCACATAAGTCTACTGGAAAAAAAGGGAAGAAACAAGTTTCAGAAAATTAGCTGATAACAAGTTATCAACAAATTTAAAGTTAATGAATTATAAGAAATGAAAGAGGTGTGATAAAGATGTACATGTTAAAAAAATTGTATGACTATATTACCATCCCATGAATAAATCATGAAAAATATGTTACAAACTCAAGGTTACAAATATGTCACAAAATCAAAAAAGATAATAGCTTCATCTAAAGATTTTATGAATGAGAAGAAAGAAATAACCTATATGGCCAAAGCAAAGAATAAGAATAGAAAAATTTGAGACCAATATAATATTCTCAGTTTAATTGTTACTTCTAAGGAACAATGTGGTTCCTACTTATTCTAAAAGATACATTATCATTTTTAATAAATTTAATGAAATTAATGGATAATAACTAAGGTATTTGGATTAGTGTAATAGTAGTTTCACATTAAGAAGATATATCAATCATGGAACATTTTTATCACCATGTCAAATAATATTGTGCTACCCTTTATGGGGATAAAAGATGAATTTGAGGTATAAGTGTCACACTTTTCATAAAAAAATGAGGTGGTGATGTTAAGAAAGATGAGATATTGGGGGTAATTTTTTTTTACATTTGAACTATTTTCATATGTTTTATAATATGGGTATAAGATTTTATATTAACAAACTTACTCATATTTACACAGATATATAGTTTTTGGAAGAAACTTGAGGAAATTTTACATGAAATAAGTGTCATGTAAAATACTGATAATCTTGATTATACACTTTTTTTTCTATACTGAGTTCACCAACACAGTTTAACATCCCATGTAAGTAATGAATAATAATAAATTATTATCTATGTCTATTTATGGATTAGATAGTGTTTTAGAGGCTTAAAATGAAAATAAATCCAATCTTAAGCATGGAATACACTAATATTTTTAACAGATTATTTTACCGCCTTTTGATGGCGAACCATTTTTAAATATATCTTTTGACAATTTTAGAAGATCTATTTGTCAAAATAAACTTATTCATTATTATTGGGACATTGAAATTTACCATGGGTAATTTTTTGGTATTTTTCGGACCGTGTTCATTTTTTTTAATGAATAGTGAAAAAAACTGCATTTTACATCAAAACTGTTTTTTCAACTAATTTAATTATATAGTTATATTATCTATTTAATTGGTCTTAAAGTGTAATTATAATATATTTTTACCATATAATCCAATGGTGGTCATTATAATTAATTTCACTTTGGAATTGGGCATAAACAAGTGCCAAACTTTTTATAGATATTGTTTCAAAAAAACCCGCTATTTGTTTTGACAACGTGAATTACTTTTAAATTAATTTTTTCAATTTATATGTTTGGAATTTGGTAAAATGGATTCCATATTTGGAATCATATGGTACAAATTATCTAACTAAGACTATTTTGTTTTTGGACATTATGAATAGTAACGACGGTAATTATCTTTAATTATCTTGATTAATTAGTAATCGGGTAGTTAAGGATAATAAAATAATATCATAATAATAAAAAATGACCCCAAAATGTGTCCTAATGATACTTTTTGTGTCATTTTCTACCATGGGATGCCTTTTGTGAAACTTAGTGACCCCATGGATTCAGTTTTGGTTGAATGTGACACTTTATCTTTTTATTTTTAAAGAAAGGAGAATATCACTAAAGAATGTATCACCTGAGTAAAACATTTTAAATATTGTATAAATAAATGATATATTGGACTATAAATAGTAATTATAAATATAAAAATATTTCCAACATCATAGTATTTTTTTTATAATTTTTAGACATTAAATAAATTAAATTATTTATGACATCATGATGATGCAGCGATTACCTCATTAATGAACGATTTAAATAAAATGAAATGATAATGTAAAATATAAGCCTTGAACTTGTCAAAGACCTATTAGATGAGTATATTTCGTACCCTTATTACCTTATCCTCGAAATACATCAATGTGGGACCTTTAAAATCCGAAACTCATTTGAAAACAAAGTAACATTTTATACCTTTCCAAGAGTGCCCCTCCTCTCCTCTTATAAAAGGCCCCCATCTCAACCTCCTTACCAACACTTATCAAGCCATTGGCTCGGCCAAGCACTGATCATTTTATCTCTCCACATCCCTCTATTCATCCTAGAATCCTTACCTTTTGCATAAATCTCTTCAAGAAACCCTTTTGGTTTTGACCAAGAGGATATACCCGATTTAAAGGTAAAGACGTATCTGATGTTCGTTTGTTTTATTTTGCTTCTCCAACCCCCTAAACTCTTTTTATTCATTTATTTTGTAACAAAAACAGTATTTTAAATATACTTGGATGTTTTTATAAGAATTATTTGAGATACACTTACACACACCTACATCTAATGGTTAAAGAACATACTGTTTCCGTGGATGGTGAATTTCTGCCTCACGAAACGATGATTGTTCAATATTCGTATAACACCTTCAAAGGTGGCCATTAAGATGTCACTATATTTATATATGATATATAATATTTTTATGTTTTCCTTAAGCTTCTGTATTTTTCATTTATGGCATAACTTTATGGCTTCCATTATGGGTATACGCGATATCATCATTTTAGGAAGTGCGGACTACCGCCCCTCAAAGTGATTTGATTCGTTAATGCCATATGTGGGACATATAAAAGATAGAAATAATGATATTACATATGATATTACACTGTAATTATAATATACCTTTATATCATTATTATTCCTTTCCATAAAATACGAAATTGAAATGAAAGTAGCGTTCGTGCGTACGTACGGCTTACCGTCTCCATGAACATTGCATTTCATTTCTTACCTATAATTGTTATGTAATATTGTAAATGCATGTATATACTGGATATATATGAAATATATGATATCTACATAAAGAATATAATTCTGGATATAATGGATATTTTTCCACATGAACAACTTGTAATTTTAAAGAGTTTATTTTTGAATCAAGTACCAATGATCGACAAAACAACAATTATTAACTTAAATAATTACATAGTGTTCATAACATGGTAATAAGTGATATAAAAGAAATAATGAACTTGAAAAAGGTTCTTAATCAAGTAGAAATTAACTCAAGTTTATTATTCAGGACGTTAAAGAACGATCGAGTCAAGTCGGACACGAGGTAAGGGACTTCGTCTCAATCTCCTTTCATTGAGGCATATTATGTTTTATACACATCTTTATTTTATATGGTGTATAAAACCCTTTGACATTTAATATTCTTCAAAATGAATCTTTTTTTATAAAAAGCGTTTACTAAACGACAAAAGGGAATGTTTTTTTATCGTAGGTATGCGGCGACAACGACTTCTCCGCCGCCGTGACCATTATTTGAGCATCGACTTCCTCTACAAGCCATAACTTTTTTTAAATGAAAAATAAATATCATGTTTTACTTTCCTTTTATTTTGGTATTGAAAATGGTTTTCATAATGTTATTATATCAATGTGTTTTACTGATATCTTGTGATTGAAAAGTAGAAATTTAATGTTTCCTTTATGCATGTTTTATGTGATACGATTCGGTTATGGTTCTTGAGAATTGTTATGAAGACGGGTGGTTCCGTGATAAACTAAGTGCGAGTGAGCCCGATATAGCTCTCCAATGCATTGGGTAACGTGAAGGGGTTAAACATTAAGGTTTCTCTGAAAATATTTATTGAATATACTGTTATGGGTATTCCAAACGTAACCATGAGGGTTACTCCCTATGTAAGAATGTTATGAATGCATCAAGTTAACTTTATGTCTAATGATTTATATGATTTATTCATTATTTGATGAGGTATGTTAAAATGCTTTTGTTTTATGAGTAAAGTATGATTTCATACATGGACTAATGTTTTCATTTCGTACTTTTATATCCCTTGATGAGCTTTTTATGTTCATCCCATGTTTTTGAAATGTTTTTCACAAGTCAAGGGAAAGGTACATGATGTGATGATAGTGTCATGGAAGTGTCAAGAAAGAATCTATGTTTTATTTTAAATATGTTTCTAATGATGGAAAAAATGAGTACTATCTTTTATGTAACCACTTTGTTTAAATGTGGAGTGTAATTCATGATTTATGTTCTAATTCTCTAAAACTTTAAACCTGAAAAGATACTCAACATGTATTCTTGAAACAACTCAAGATTAAGTATTGTTTAAGGATGGGGCCTTATAGTTGGTATCAAAGGTTGGTTTAGATAACTTTATGAGTTATAATTCTATTAAATGATTATCCAAAAATATTTTTCTTATGGTCAAATTGAAATGATATAGCATTTGATGATTACCATGTTGCTTCATCTAAGACATGTTTGTTCAGAATGGTTTTCCACAAAGGAAATAGGGAAGCAATGATAGGAAGGCATAAAGAAGGAAATGACATTCTGAATCAGCATCTTGAGATGGTCAGAATTGGAACTGAACAGTTTGGTGTAGTGATGGATCAGTTGAATCAAGAGATAAATGGTGGTGGTATCTATTAACGAGATCATCCAGATCAACCGCAGAGGAACATGTCAGTGGTGGAACATTTCATGAGGCAACATCCCTCATCATACAGAGGATCATCTGACCCTGTACTAGCTGAAGGGTGGATTAAAGCACTGGAGAATATTTTCGATGTCATGGGGTGTTTAGACAATCAAAAGGTTAGTATTTCTATTTACCGTTTAGAGGGTGAAGCAGATCAGTGGTGGTCGATGATTAAAAATATCAGGGACGCTGATGAGAATGATTCTCTCGATTGGGATGAATTCAAAGGTATGTTTCTTGAGAAGTATTTTCCTAAGGCTATTCGACTTAGGATGGAAAAAAAATTCTTGGAATTGAGGTAAGAGGATGACTCAATGGCTGTTTATGAAGAGAGGTTCACTTGATTGGCAAGGTATGCTCCAAATTTTATCTGAGAACATGATAGTAAAATCAATCATTTTTACACAGTAATAAAGCCAAAATATCGAAGGGTATTGGCTTCTCGTGGGTTCAAAATTTATGAAAATCTTGTTCGATGTGCAGAGAAGGTGGAAATTGAGTTTGCTGATGATCAAGTGTTCTATAAAAACTAGCAGAAGAAGAGACCGAGGTGGCAGGAGAAAGGAAAGAATTCTTCAAAAAGGTCTGACGGTAAGAAAACTAAGTTTCCAGTTTTTGATAAATGTGGTAAAAGTCATGCTGGGGAATGTATTCTGAATTCTAGAAAGTGCTACTGATGCGGTAAGATGGGACATAAGGCTCGTGATTTCACTAAAAAAGATCAGGGTGATGGTAAGACCAAATTTGATTTATAGTTATTTAAATGTTTTAAGTGCAATGAGATGGGTCAAAATGCAAACGAGTGTCCAATAAAGAGATCAAGTGATGGGAAGCAGTTAGACTACAAGAAGAAAGGGGTGGTGAAATCCTTTGCAACTACTTCAGAAGATGTCGGGCCAACAAATGAAGTGGTATCAGGTACTTTGTTTTTTTCAGATTATGCCAGTGTGTTGTTTGATTCAGGGTCTACACATTCTTTCATCTCTGAGAACTTTTCTAGTAAAATGGGAATACCATCTCAATAAATGACTCCTGAACTTGTGGTAAAAACACTTGGGGTAAATGTTGAGGCAAAAAGAATTTATAAGAATCTTCCTATCCTTATTCTTGGAAATAACCTACTTGAAAGCCATATTGTTTTACCTCTAGAAGAGTTTGATGTTATCCTAGGTATGGATTGGCTCTCTATTTACCCTGCTAATATTGACTATAGAGCTAAAGAAGTTTCTTTTCAGAATTAATTTCATTTTGTGTACAAGAATGAACCCTTACTGTTTATAACATATCAAGAGGCCGAGAAACTTGTAAAATATGGAAATTAATGTTACCTTGAACATATTGTTGAAAACAAGGGAACTGTTCGGTTTAATGATGTGCCAGTGGTAAATGAGTATCCTAATGTTATGCCTGATGAGTTTCCTAGAATAATACCAGATTGGGAAGTTGAGTTTACTGTTTACTTAGTTCTTAATGCTAAGCCAATTTCGAAACCCCCTTATCGAATGGCTCAAATTGAACTTTTATAGTTGAAGGAGAAATTGCATGATTTATTAGAGAAAGGTTTCAGTCGACCAAGCACATCACCATGGGGTGCTCTTGTTTTATTTGTTAAAAAGAAAGATGGTTCAATGAGACTTTTCATTGATTATAGAGCCTTCAATAACATCACTGTTAAGAACAAATATCCTTTGTCTCATATCAATGATTTGTTTGATCAGCTCCAGGGAGCTCAGTTTTTTTCAAAGATTGACCTGAGATCGGGGTACCATTAGTTGAAGGTAAAGGAATAAAATATTCCGAAGACCATGTTTCATACAAGATATGTCCATTATGAATTTTTAGTAATTCCTTTTGGGCTATCCAATTCACCTGCTGTATTCATGGACCTTATGAATAGAATTTTCCATGAGTTTTTGGATTAGTTTGTGGATGTTTTCATTGATGATATTTTGGTGCTTTCTAAAAGTAAAGAGGAGAATTAAAGTCATTTAAGGGTTATTTTTCAAACCAAAAAAGAAAAAAAATTGTATGGTAAATTCATCAATTGTGAGTTTTGGTTTCAACAAATTTCTTTCCTTGGTCACATTGTTTCTATAGATGGGATAACTGTTGATCCTGCAAAAACAAAGGTTGTTGAAGAATGGCCAAGACCCACAAATGTGACTGAGATTTGTATCTTCCTTGGTTTGGCAGGCTATTAACGAAGGTTTGTTAGAAATGTTTCACAGTTATCTAGTCCAATGACTAAGCTAACTCAGAAGGGTGTTAAGTTTATCTAGACAAAAGAATGTGAGGATTGTTTTCAAGAATTGAAAATAAGATTGGTGAATGCTCCAGTTTTGGCACTACCTTCCAGGAATGGTGAGTTTGTTATCTATAGTGATGATTCATTTAAAGGAATTGGTTGCATCCTAATGCAGAATGATCAGTTAATTGCTTATGCTTCACATCAGTTGAAAACTCATGAGGTAAATTACCCTACACATGATTTGGAATTATCTTCTGTTGTTTTTGCTTTAAAAATTTGGAGGCATCATTTGTATGGAGTAAAGTGTGAAATATATACCGATCACAAAAGTTTAAAGTATATATTCACTCAGAAATAATTGAACATGAGACATAGGAGATGGCTGGAATTAATCAATGATTATGATTGTACAATTCATTACCATCCTGGAAAAGAAAATAAAGTGGATGATGCTTTGAGTCGAAAAAGTAATGTTTCATTAATGATGTTGTGTTTGGAACGTGATCCTTTTCATAAGGATTTGATGAACTTTGGTATAGAAGTTGTTGGTGAAGGATGTTCTTCTGTTTTGTTTCAGGTGTTAGTGAAATCTTCTCTATCAGATAGAATTAAGCAAGCACAGAAGCATGACAGTGAGTTGCAGAAAAGGGTAGAGCTTGTTTAGAAGGGTAAGTTTCCTAAATTCAACATTGATAATGATTTTGTTTTGAGATTTGGGAAGAGATTGTGTGTTCTGTGTGATTCAAAGTTGAAGAGAGAGTTATTATGTGAAGCTCATAGTTCTCTATTTTCAGTTCATTCGAGCAGTACTAAGATGTATAGAGATCATCGAGAGTATTACTGGTGAGACGGAATGAAAAGAGACATTACTGATTTTACTGTGAAGTGTTTGACTTGTAAACAGGTTAAAGCAGAGCGGTAGTTACTAAAATGGATGCTTCAGCCTTTACCAGTTCCAGAGTGGAAATGGGAGAATATATCCATGGACTTCGTTGTGGGGTTGTCGAAGACACCTCTAGGTAATAATGCAATCTGGGTTAATGTTGATCTCTTGACTAAATATGCTCATTTCCTTTCTATACGAGATAATTTTTCCCTAGATCAACTTTCCTGTTTGTATCTTAAAGAGATAGTCAGGTTACATGGAGTTCCTCTCTCCAATGTATCTAACCGTGATCTCAGGTTCACTTTTATCTTTTGGAAAGGCCTTCAAAAGTCGATGGGAACTGAATTAAATTTTATTACAGCTTTTCATTCTCAATCAGATGGGCAGTCAGAACAAATGATTAAGACTTTGGAGGATATTCTACGTGCTTGTTCGATGGATTATCAGGGATGTTGATACCAACATCTTTCTTTGGTTGAGTTTTATTATAATAATAGTTTTCATTCCTATATACAGATACCACCATTTGAGGCATTATATGGGAATTGGTGTCGAACTCCTGCTTTTTGGGATAAAGTAGGTGAAAGGAAGTTGATGGGACCAGAATTGGTAGAAGAGTTGGCAGAAAAAGTTCAGCAGATACATAAACACAAGAGAACAACTCAGAGTAGGCAGACGAGTTATGCGTACAACAGGAGGAAGGATCTCTCTTTTGAGGTAGGTGATCATGTTTTTCTCAAAGTTTCACCATGGAAAAGTGTGATGCGATTTGGTAAGAAAGGAAAGCTATGTCCAAGGTTCACAAGACCATATAAAATTTTGGAGAGAGTTTGATAAATTGCATATCGAGTGGCATTACCTCCGAGTTTATCTCAGGTACACAATGTTTTTAATATTTCAATGTTAAGGAAGTACATGCTAGATCCATCTCATGTTTTGAGTCCAGAGGTAGTTCAGCTAGAAGAAAATCTATCTTATGAGGAACAACCGATCCAGATTCTTGACCACAGGGAGAAATTGTTGAGGAAGAAGGTGATTCCTCACGTAAAGGTTTTATGGAAAAACAACATGAGTTAAGAGGCAACATGGGAATCTGAAAATGCAATGAGGGATAAATACCCCCAATTATTCAATAAGTAAATAAATTATGGGGACACAATTTTCTAAAGGGGGGACGGATGTAACATCCCTTTTAAGTAATGAATAATAATAATTTATTATCTATGTCTATGAATTATAAAGTGTTTTAGAGCCTTAAAATGAGAATAAATCCAATCTTAAGCATGTAATACACTAATATTTTTAAAAGATTGTTTTACCGCCTTTTGATGGCGAACCGTTTTTAAATCTATCTTTTGAAAATTTTATAAGCTTTATTTTTCAAAAAAAACTTATTATTTATGATTGGGACATTGAAACTTACCTTGGGTAAATTGTTTGGTATTTTTCTGACCATGTTCATTTTTTTAATGAATAGTGAAAAATACTGCATTTTACATCAAAACTTCTTTTTCATCTAATTTAATTATATGGTTAGATTATCTTTTTAATTGGTCCTAAAGTGTAATTAGAAAATATTTTTACCATATAATCCAATGTTGGTCATTATAATTAATTTCACTTTGGAATTGGGCATAAACAAGTGTCAAACATTTCATAGATATTATTTCAAAAAAACCCACTATTTGTTTTGACAACGGCAATTACTTTTAAATTAATTATTGCAATTTCTATGTTTGTAATTTGGTAAAATGGATTCCATATTTGTAATCATAAGGTACAAATTAAATAATTAAGACTCATTTGTTTTTTGACATTATGAATAGTAACGACGGTAATTATCTTTAATTATCTTCATTAATTAGTAATCAGGTAGTTAAGGATAATAAAATAATATCATAATAATAAAATAAGACACCAAATGTGTCCTAATGCTACTGGTTGTGTCATTGAAGACAATGGTATGTCTTGTTCCAAACTTAGGGACCCCATGGAATCACTTTTGGTTGAATGTGACACTTTATCTTTTTATTTTTAAATAAAGAAGAATATCACTAAAGAATGTATCACCTGAGTAAAACATTTTTAATTTTGTCTAAATTAATTATCTTTTGGAATATAAATAGTCATTGGAAAGATAAAAATATTTCCTACTTCATATTATTTTTTTATAATTTTTAGACATTAAATAAATTAAATTATTTATGACATCATGATGATGTAGTGATTACATCATCAATTAACGATTTAAATAAAATGAAAAGATAATGTAAAATATAAGGAATACACTTGTCAAAGACCTATTGGATGAGTATATTTCGAACCCTTATCACCTTATCCTCTAAATACATCAATGTGGGGCCTTTAAAATCCGAAACTCATTTGAAAATAAAGTAACATTTTATACTTTTCCAAGAGTGCCCCTCCTATCCTCTTATAAAAGACCCCCACCTCTACCTCCTTAACCACACTTCTAAAGACATTGGATCGGCCAAGATCTGCTAATTTTATCTCTCAACATCCCTATCTTTATCCTATATTCCTTACCTTAGGCATAAATCTCTTCAAGAAACCCTTTTGGTTCTGACCAAGAGGAGTTACCCGATTTAAAGGTAAAGACTTCTCTAATGTTCTTTTGTTTTATTTTACTTCTCCAACCCCCTAAACTATTTTTATTATTTTCTTTTGTAACAACAGTAGTATGTTCAATATACTAGGATGTTTTTATAAGAATTATTGGAGCTACACTTACACACTCCTAAATCAAATGATTAAATAACATACAGTTTTCGTGGAAGGAGAATTTCTGCCTCATGAAATGATGATTGTTCAATATTTTTATAACACCTTTAAATGTGGACATTAAGATGTCACTATATTTATATATGATATATAATATGTTTATGTTTTCCTTAATCTTCTGTATTTTTCATTTATGGCATACCATTATGGCTTCCATTATGGGTATACGTGATATCTTCATTTTAGGAAGTGCAGACTACCGCCCCCTCAAAATGATTTGATTCGTTAATGCCATATGTGGGATGTATAAAGGATGGAATTAATTATATTATATATTATATTATACTGGAATTATAATATACCTTTATATCATTATGATTCCATTCCATAAAATACGAAATAGAAATGAAAGTAGCGTTCATGCGGATGTACGGCTTACCGTCTCCATGAACGGTGCATTTCATTTCTTACCTCTAAATGTTATGTAATATTGTAAATGCATGTATATAATAGATATATATGAAATATATGATATCTACATCATGAATATAATTCTGGATATAATGGATATTTTACCACATTAACAACTTGTAATTATAAAGAGTTTATTTTTGACTCAAGTACCAATGATTGACAAAACGACCATTATTAACTTAAATAATTACATAGTGTTCATAACATGGTAATAAGTGATATAAAAGGAATAATTAACTTGAAAAAAGTTCTTAATAAAGTATAAATTAACTCAATTTTATTATTCAGGACGTTAAAGAATGATTTAGTCAAGTCGGACCCGAGTTAAGGGACTTCGTCTCAATCTTCTTTCAGTGAGGCATATTATGTTTTATACACATCTTTATTTTAGACGGTGTATAAACCCATTTGACTTTTACATTTATTCAAAAGGAATCTTTTTTTATACGAATCGTTTACTAAACGACAAAAGGGAATTTTTTTTTTGTCGTACGTATTCGGCGACAACGACTTCTCCACCACCGTGACCATTATTTGAGCTTCGGCTTCCTCTACAATCTATAACATTTTTTTAAATGAAAAATAAATACCATGTTTTACTTTCCTTTTATTTTGGTATTGAAAATGCTTTTCATAATGTTTTTATATCAATGTGTTGTACTGATATCTTGTTATTGAAAAGTGGAAATGTTATGTTTCCTTTATGCATGATTTATTTGATACGATTATGTTATGGTTCTTGGGAATTGTTATGAAGACGGGTGGTTCTATGAAAAACTAAGGGTGGGTGAGCCCGATATAGCTCTCCAATGCATTGGGTAACGCAAAGGGGTTAAACGTAAAGGTTTCTCTGAAGAGATTTAGGGAATATATTGTGATGGGTATTCCAAACATAACCGTGAGGGTTACTCCCTACGTAAGAATGTTATGAATGCCTCAAGTTACCTTTATGTCTCATAATTTCTATGATTTAAGATTTGATGAGGTATGTTAAAATTCTTATGTTTTACGAGTAACGTATGATTTCATACATGGACTAATGTTTTCATTTTGTACTTTTATATCCCTTGCTAAGCTTTTTATGCTCATCCCATGTTTTTGAAATGTTTTTCACAGGTCAAGGGAAATGTACATGATGTGATGACAGTGTCAAGGAAGTGTCAAGAAATAATCTATGTTTTATTTTAAATATGTTTCCGATTATGGAAAAAATGAGTACTATATTTTATGTAACCACTTTATTTAAATGTGGAGTGTAATGCATGATTTATGTTCTAATTCTCTAAAACTCTAAACCTAAAAATATCCTCAACGTGTATTCTTGAAATAACTCAAGATTAAGTAATGTTTAAGGCTGGGGCCTTATACACAGACTTAGTGTTTTTTACATAAATTCTATTTGTTAACAAACTCATTTCATATTATTTTTCACTAGAGACAAGTTCTCAAATTTATAAAATGATGGAATATAAGATGAGATGATCCCTATGTTACCCTTTGAATTTTATTGTCAATTAGGAGAAATAATATACGGAGAAAAATAAAATAAAAAAATTATATGGGGAAAAATTATTGAGAACACATGTTGAATTTGTAGATGTTTGAATTGTTATATTGATATAAAAAAAGGGGTTATTATTGTTCTAAAGTGATTTTTGTTGAATTGTTTTTAATATATCAATATGTTTTTGTAGTGAAAGTCACTAAATAAATTTGGAGAAGTTTGAGAGAATTTATGTAAGAAGAAGTCTATTAAATAAATATCTTTTAAATTTTTGTTAAAAAATAATCTCAAAGATAAGGAAGCTAAAGAATAATAAAGTGTTTCAAAGGTAGAGTAAGAAGAAGAGGAAATCAAAATAATCATTTATCTTCTCTATAAAAAAATACAAAAAGGTAAATTGGAAGGGAAAAGGTAAAATTTCTCTTAAATGTTTTAATTTTAATGATAAATACCATTTTAGGTGATTTTTCTAAAAAAGTACAAATATTATGAGTCATAAGAAAATTATAAGAAGTCTCAAAATTAAAAATAGAAGAAACCTAATAAAATGTTTCCTAAAATCAAGAAGAAATGTTTGTTGAGAAAAAGAGAACATGATGATTCTTCATCTAGTAATGAATCTACTTATCATGTCAATTTCTTAGATCATGTTAGATGAGGGAGTTCTTAATTAGATATTGATGATGATGTATAATAGATAATTGAGATTGAGTTTATTCTAAAATAAAATTTATAATATTATCTTTAACAAATATAAAAACTCAATAAGGAAAGGAAGAAGTTGAAGAAATATGTTAAGGGGATAACTTTTGAGAATTATGAGCGAATAAAAAAGGAGATGATAAATCTTAATGTGATAAAATCTCATAAAATAAAAGTGTATGATCTTAAAATGAAATTAAAATCTTGTAAATAAATATAATAATACTAACAAGGAATAAACAAAACTTGTTGAGGAATGTAAGGAGAATGGTTTGAAGTTAGTTGAATTGAGAATATGGTAAATGTTATTACAAAAAATTTAGCTATGAAATAATATTTTTTAAAAAAACACAATAAATTTATATTACAAAACAAAGTTAATTAATAAATATGAGAGAATACTTCACTAATTTAGTTGAGGTTAAAGTTGAATCTAATCAAGATGGTGAAAATTTAAGTTCACAGAAGCTGGTTGTTTCTATTCCTAAATATTCTCAATGTACTTTTACTTATACTAACAATGAAAGTTAAAAAGTTAATATTTTTTAGAAATCATCCTCTACTGATAAAGATTTTAATTCATCAATAAAGTATCCCCCTAAACAAATTTTCCCAAATTTTTATAAGAAATAATAACAACTACAACAAACATCAAAGAAATACTAATATCAACATGAATGATCAATATTAAGTGGTCACTATTAGTGTTGTGGTGTGTTTAGGGAAAAAATAATATTCATGTTGGTATAATATGCCTCTTCTAGGAAAAAGGTATGAATCAACGGGGTGCCATAATGAGTATAGAACAATTTTTTTCCACGAAAGTTTATTGAGGAATAAAAAAATCATGAGGTAAAGAATGTTAATTCCTTAATAAATACATGTGAGAAGTTTAAGAAAGTTGAGCAGGGTAAGAATGTTGTGCCTGAAAATAAAATATTATTGGTTATTTGGATATATCAAATGACCATGACTAGAAATATAGAGGAATCACTTAAGTCTACTGGAAAAAAAGGGAAGAAACAAGTTTCAGAAAATTAGTTGATAACAAGTTATCAACAAATTTAAAGTTAATGAATTATAAGAAATGAAAGAGGTGTGATAAAGATGTACATGTTAAAAAAATTGTATGACTATATTACCATCCCAAGAATAAATCATGAAAAATATGTTACAAACTCAAGGTTACAAATATGTCACAAAATCAAAAAAGATAATAGCTTCATCTAAAGATTTTATGAATGATAAGAAAGAAATCACCTATATGGCCAAAGAAAATAATAAGTATAGAAAAACTTGATACCAATAGAAGATTCTCAGTTTAATTGTTACTTCTAAGGAACAATGTGGTTCCTACTAATTCTAAAAGATACATTCTCATTTATAAGAAATTTAATGAAATTAAAGGATAATAACTAAGATATTTGGATGAGTGTAATAGTAGTTTCACAGTAAGAAGATATATCAATCATGGAACATTTTTATCACCATGTCAAATAATATTGTGCTACCCTTTATGGGGATAAAAGATGAATTTGAGGTATAAGTGTCACAGTTTTCATAAAAAATGAGGTGGTGATGTTAAGAAAGATGAGATATTGGGGGTAATTTTTTTATACACTTGAACTATTTTGATATGTTTTATAATATGGGTATAAGATTTTATATTAACAAAATTACTCATATTTCCACAGATATATAGTTTTTGGAAGAAACTTGAGGAAATTTTACATGAAATAAGTGTCATGTAAAATAATGATAATCTTGATTATACACTTTTTTTTCTATACTGAGTTCACCCACACAGTTTAACATCCCATGTAAGTAATGAATAATAATAAATTATTATCTATGTCTATTTATGAATTAGATAGTGTTTTAGAGGCTTAAAATGAGAATAAATCCAATCTTAAGCATGGAATACACTAATATTTTTAACAGATTATTTTACCACCTTTTGATGGCGAACCATTTTTAAATATAGATTTTGACAATTTTAGAAGCTCTATTTGTCAAAATAAACTTATTCATTATTATTGGGACATTGAAATTTACCATGGGTAATTTTTTGGTATTTTTCGGACCGTGTTCATTTTTTTAATGAATAGTGAAAAATACTGCATTTTACATCAAAACTGTTTTTTCAACTAATTTAATTATATGGTTAGATTATATTTTTAATTGGTCTTAAAGTGTAATTATAATATATTTTTACCATATAATCCAATGGTGGTCATTATAATTAATTTCACTTTGGAATTGGGCATAAACAAGTGCCAAACTTTTTATAGATATTGTTTCAAAAAACCCCGCTATTTGTTTTGACAACAGGAATTACTTTTAAATTAATTTTTTCAATTTATATGTTATGAATTTGGTAAAATGGATTCCATATTTGGAATCAGAAGGTACAAATTATCTAATTAAGACTCTTTTGTTTTTGGACATTATGAATAGTAACGACGGTAATTATCTTTAATTATCTTGATTAATTAGTAATCGGGTAGTTAATGATAATAAAATAATATCATAATAATAACAAATGACCCCAAAATGTGTCCTAATGATACTTTTTTTGTCATTTCCTACCATGGGATTCCTTGTGTGAAAATTAGGGACCCCATGAATTCAGTTTTGGTTAAATGTGACACTTTATCTTTTTATTTTTAAAGAAAGGAGAATATCACTAAAGAATGTATCACCTGAGTAAAACATTTTAAATTTTGTATAAATAAATGATATCTTGGACTATAAATAGTCATTGGAAATATAAAAATATTTCCAACATCATAGTATTTTTTTATAATTTTTAGACATTAAATAAATTAAATTATTTATGACATCATGATGATGCAGCGATTACCTCATTAATGAATGAATTAAATAAAATGAAAAGATAATGTAAAATATAAGACTTGAACTTGTAAAAGACCTATTGGATGAGTATATTTCGTACACTTATTACCTTATCCTCGAAATACATCAATGTGGGACCTTTAAAATCCGAAACTCATTTGAAAATAAAGTAACATTTTATACCTTTCCAAGAGTTCCCATCCTCTCCTCTTATAAAAGGCCCCCATCTCAACCTCCTTACCCACACTTATCAAGCCATTGGCTCGGCCAAGCTCTGATAATTTTATCTCTCCACATCCCTCTATTCATCCTAGAATCCTTACCTTTGGCATAAAGCTCTTCAAGAAACCCTTTTGGTTCTGACCAAGAGGATATACCCGATTTAAAGGTAAAGACGTCTCTGATGTTCTTTTGTTTTATTTTGCTTCTCCAACCCCCTAAACTCTTTTTATTCATTTATTTTGTAAAAAAACAGTATTTTAAATATACTAGGATGTTTTTATAAGAATTATTTGAGATACACTTACACACACCATATCTAATGGTTAAGGAAGATACTATTTCCATGGATGGCGAATTTCTGCCTCACGAAACGATGATTATTCAATATTCTTATAACACCTTCAAAGGTGGCCATTAAGATGTCACTATATTTATATATGATATATAATATTTTTATTTTTTCTTTAAGATTCTGTATTTTTCATTTATGGCATATCTTTATGGCTTCTATTATGGGTATACGCAATATCATCATTTTAAGAAGTGCGGACTACCTCCCCTCAAAGTGATTTGATTCGTTAATTCCATATGTGGGACGTATAAAAGATATAATTAATGATATTATATATTATATTACACTGGAATTATAATATACCTTTATATCATTATAATTCCATTCCATAAAATACGAAATAGAAATGAAAGTAGCGTTCATGCGTACGTACGGCTTACCATCTCCATGAAAATTACATTTCATTTCTTACCTCTAAATGTTATGTAATATTGTAAGTGCATGTATATACTGCATATATATGACATATATGATATCAACATCAAGAATATAATTCTGGATATAATGGATATTTTTCCACATGAACAACTTGTAATTTTAAAGAGTTTATTTTTGACTCATGTACCAATGATCGACAAAATGACCATTATTAACTTAAATAAATACATAGTGTTCATAAAATGGTAATAAGTGATATAAATGGAATAATGAACTTGAAAAAGTTTCTTAATCAATTAGAAATTAAGTTTATTATTCAGGACGTTAAAGAACGATCGAGTCAAGTCGGACTCGAGGTAAGGGACTTCGTCTCAATCTCCTTTCATTGAGGAATATTATGTTTTATACACATCTTTATTTTATATGGTGTATAAACCCCTTTTAATTTTAATTTTATTCAAAATTAATCTTTTTTTATACAAAGTGTTTACTAAACGACAAAAGGGACTATTTTTTTATCGTACGTATGCGGCGACAACGACTTCTCCGCCGCCGTGACCATTATTTGAGCATTGGCTTCCTCTACAAGCCATAACTTTTTTTAAATGAAAAATAAATATCATGTTTTACTTTCCTTTTATTTTGGTATTGAAAATGGTTTTCATAATGTTATTATATCAATGTGTTTTACTGATATCTTGTGATTGAAAAGTAGAAATTTTATGTTTCCTTTATGCATGTTTTATGTGATACGATTAGGTTATGGTTCTTCGGAATTGTTATGAAGATGGGTGGTTCCGTGATAAACTAAGTGCGGGTGAGCCCGATATAGCTCTCCAATGCATTGGGTAACGTGAAGGGGTTAAACATAAAGGTTTCTCTGATTATATTTAGTTAATATACTATGATGGGTATTCCAAACATAACCATGAGGGTTACTCCCTATGTAAGAATGTTATGAATGCATCAAGTTACCTTTATGTCTAATGATTTCTATTATTTATTCATGATTTGATGAGGTATGTTAAAATGCTTATGTTTTACGAGTAATGTATGATTTCATACATGGAGTAATGTTTTCATTTCGTACTTTTATATCCCTTGATGAGCTTTTTATGCTCATCCCATGTTTTTGAAATGTTTTTCACAAGTCAAGGGAAAGGTACATGATGTGATGATAGTGTCAAGGAAGTGTCAAGAAAGAATCTATGTTTTATTTTAAATATGTTTCTAATGATGTAAAAAATTGGTACTATCTTTTATGTAACCACTTTGTTTAAATGTGGAGTGTAATTCATGATTTATGTTCTAATTCTCTAAAACTTTAAACCTGAAAAGATACTCAACATGTATTCTTGAAGCAACTCATGATTAAGTAATGTTTAATTATGGGTTCTTATAGTTGGTATCAAAGGTTGGTTTAGATAACTTAAGGAGTTATAATTCTATTAAACGATTATCCAAAAATATTGTTCTTATGGTCAAATTGAAATGATATAGCATTTGATGATTACCATGTTGCTTCATCTAAGACATATTTGTTCAGAATGGTTTTCCACATAGGAAACAGGGAAGCAATGATAGGAAGGCATACAGAAGGAAATGACATTCCGAATCAGCATCTTGAGATGGTCGGAATTGGAACTGAACAGTTTGGTGTAGTGATGGAGCAGTTGAATCAAGAGATAAATGGTGGTGGTATCCATGCATGAGATCATCCAGATCAACCGTAGAGGAACATGTCAGTGGTGGAACATTTCATGAGGCAACCTCCCTCATCATTCAGAGGATCATCTGACCCTGTACTAGCTGAAGGGTGGATTAAAGCACTGGAGAATATTTTTGATGTCATGGGGTGTTCAGACAATCAAAATGTTAGTCTTTCTATTTACCGTTTAGAGGGTGAAGCAGATCAGTGGTAGTCGATGATAAAAAATATCAGGGACGCTGATGAGATTGATTCTATCGATTGGGATGAATTCAAAGGTATGTTTCTTGAGAAGTATTTTCCTAAGGCTGTTCGACATAGGATGGAAAAACAATTCTTGGAATTGAGGTAAGAGGATGACTCAATGGCTGTTTATGAAGAGAGGTTCACTTGATTTGCAAGGTATGCTCCAAATTTTATCTGAGAACATGATAGTAAAATCAATCATTTTTACTCAGGATTAAAGCCAAAATATCGAAGGGCATTGGCTTCTCGTGGGTTCAAAAGTTATGAAAATCTTGTTTGATGTGCAGAGAAGGTGGAAATGGAGTTTGCTGATGATCAAGTGTTCTATAACAACTAGCAGAAGAAGAGACCGAGGTGACAGGAGAAAGGAAAGAATTCTTCAAAATGGTCTGACGGTAAGAAAACTAAGTTTCCAGTTTTTGATAAATGTGGTAAAAGTCATGATGGGGAATGTCTTATGAATTCTAGAAAGTGCTACCGATGCGGTAAGATGGGACAAAAGGCTCGTGATTTCACTAAAAAAATCAGGGTGATGGTAAGATCAAATTTGATTTATAGTTAGTGAAATGTTTTAATTGCAATGAGATGGGTCAAAATGCAAACGAGTGTCCGATAAAGAGCTCAAGTGATGGGAAGAAGTTATACTACAAGAAGAAAGGGGTGGTGAAATCCTTTGCAACTACTTCAGAAGATGTCGGGCCAACAAATGAAGTGGTATTAGGTACTTTGTTTTTTCGGATTATACCAGTGTGTTGTTTGATTCAGGGTCTACACATTCTTTCATCTCTGAAAACATTTCTAGTAAAATGGGAATACCATCTCAATAAATGACTCCTGAACTTGTGGTAAAAACACTCGGGGTAAATGTTGAGGCAAAAAGAATTTATAAGAATCTTCCTATCCTTATTCTTGGAAATAACCTACTTGAAAACCATATTATTTTACCTCTAGTAGAGTTTGATGTTATCCTGGGTATGGATTGGCTCTCTATTTACCATGATAATATTGAATGTAGAGCTAAAGAAGTGTCTTTTCAGAAAGACTTTCATTTTGTGTACAAGAATGAACCCTTACTATTTATAACATATCAAGAGGCCGAGAAACATGTAAAATATGGAAATTAATGTTACCTTGAACATATTGTTGAAAACAAGGGGACTGTTCGGTTTAATGATGTGCTAGTGGTAAATGAGTATCCTGATGTTTTTTCTGATGAGTTTCCTAGAATAATACCACATTGGGAAGTTGAGTTTACTGTTGACTTAGTTCTTGATGCTAAGACAATTTCAAAACCCCCTTATCGAATGGCTCAAACTGAACTTTTATAGTTGAAGGATAAATTGCAAGATTTATTAGAGAAAGGTTTCAGTCGACCAAGCACATCATCATGGGGTTCTCCTATTTTATTTGTTAAAAAGAAAGATGGTTCAATGAGACTTTTCATTGATTATAGAGCCTTCAATAACATCACTATTAAGAACAAATATCCTTTGCCTCATATCGATGATTTGTTTGATCATCTCCAGGGCGCTCAGTTTTTTTCAAAGATTGACCTGAGATCGGGGTACCGTCAGTTGAAGGCAAAGGAATAAAACATTCTTAAGACCATGTTTCGTACAAGATATGTCCATTATGAATATCTAGTAATGCCTTTTGGGCTAACCAATTCACCTGTTGTATTCATGGACCTTATGAATAGAATTTTCCATGAGTTCTTAGATTAGTTTGTGGATGTTTTCATTGAAGATATTTTGGTGGTTTCTAAAAGTAAAGAGGAGAATTTAAGTAATTTAAGGGTTATTTTTCAAACCTTAAATGAAAAAAATAGTATGGTAAATTCATCAATTGTGAGTTTTGGTTGCAAAAAATTTCTTTCCTTGGTCACATTGTTTCTATAGAAGGGATAACTGTTGATCCTGCAAAAACTAAGGTTGTTAAAGAATGGCCAAGACCCACAAATGTGACTGAGATTCGTAGCATCCTTGGTTTGGCAGGCTATTAACGAAGGTTTGTCAGAAATTTTTCACGGTTATCTAGTCCAATGACTAAGCTAACTTGGAAGGGTGTTAAGTTTATCTGGACAAAAGAATGTGATGATTATTTTCTGTAATTGAAAAGAAGATTGGTGAATGCTCCAGTTTTGGCACTACCTTCCCGGAGTGGTGAGTTTGTTATCTATAGTGATGCTTCATTGAAAGGAATTGGTTGCATCTTAATGTAGAATGATCAGGTAATTGCTTATGCTTCACGTCAGTTGAAAACTCATGAGGTAAATTACCCTATACATGATTTGGAATTAGCTTCTGTTGTTTTTGCTTTAAATTTTTGGAGGCATCATTTTTATGGAGTAAAGTGTGAAATATATACCGATCACAAAAGTTTAAAGTATATATTCACTCAGAAATAATTGAACATGAGACAGAGGAGATGGCTGGAATTAATAAAGGATTATGATTGTACAATTCATTACCATCCGGGAAAAGAAAATAAAGTGGCTGATGCTTTGAGTCGAAAAAGTAATTTTTCATTAATGATGTTGTGTTTGGAACGTGATCCTTTGCATAAGGATTTGATGAACTTTGGTATAGAAGTTGTTGGTGCAGGATGTTCTTCTGTTTTGTTTCAGGTATCAGTGAAATCTTCTCTATCAGACAGAATTAAGCAAGCACAGAAGCAAGACAGTGAGTTGCAGAAAAGTGTAGAGCTTGTTTAGAAGGGTAAGTTTCCTAAATTCAACATTGATAATGATTTTGTTTTGATATTTGAGAAGAGATTGTGTGTTCTGTGTGATTCAAAATTGAAGAGAGAGTTATTATGTGAAGCTCATAGTTCTCCGTTTTCAGTTCATTCGGGCAGTACTAAGATGTATAGAGATCTTCCAGAGAATTACTGGTGGGATGGAATGAAAAGAGACATTACTGATTTTACTGTGAAGTGTTTGACTTGTAAACAATTTAAATCAGAGTGTAATTACCGAAAGGGATGCTTCAGCCTTTATCAGTTCCAGAGTGGAAATGGGAGAATATATCCATGGACTTCGTTGTGGGATTGTCGAAGAAACCTCTAGGTAATAATGCAATCTGGGTTAATGTTGATCTCTTGACTAAATATGCTCATTTCCTTTCTATACGAGATAATTTTTCCCTAGATCAACTTTTTTGTTTGTATCTTAAAGCTATAGTCAGGTTACTTGGAGTTCCTCTCTCCAATGTATCTGACCGTGATCTCAGGTTCACTTCTAACTTTTGGAAAGGCCTTCAAAAGTCGATGGGGACTGAATTAAATTTTATTACAGCTTTTCATTCTCAATCAGATGGGCAGTCAGAACAAATGATTAAGAATTTGTAGGATATTCTACGTGCTTGTTCGATAGATTATCATGGATTTTGGGACCAAAATCTTTCTTTGGTTGAGTTTTATTATAATAACAGTTTTCATTCCAGTATACAGATAGCACCATTTGAGGCATTATATGGGAATCAGTGTCGAACTCTAGCTTTTTGGGATTAAGTAGGTGAAAGGAAGTTGATGGGACCATAATTGGTAGAAGAGTTGGTAGAAAAAGTTCAGCTGATACATAAATACAAGAGAACAACTCAGAGTAGGCAGAAGAGTTATGCGGACAACAGGAGGAAGGATCTCTCTTTTGAGGTATGTGATCATGTTTTTCTCAAAGTTTCACCATGGAAAAGTGTGATGCGATTTGGTAAGAAAGGAAAGCTAAGTCCAAGGTTCACTAGAACATATGAAATTTTGGAAGAGTTGGATCAATTTCATACCGAGTGGCATTACCTCCGAGTTTATCTCAGGTACACAATGTTTGTCATGTTTCAATGTTAAGGAAGTACATGCTAGATCCATCTCATGTTTTGAGTCCAGAGGTAGTTCAGCTAGAAGAGAATATTTCTTATGAGGAACAACCGGTCCAGATTCATGACTACAGGGAGAAAGTGTTGTGGAAGAAGGTGATTCATCATGTAAAGGTTTTATGGAAAAACAACATGAGTTAAGAGGCAACATTGGAATCTGAAAATGCAATGAGGGATAAATACCCCCACTTATTCAATAATTAAATAAATTGTGGGGACACAATTTTCTAAAGGGGGGAAGGATGTAACATCCCATGTAAGTAATGAATAATAAATTTATTTATCTATGTCTATTTATGAATTAGATAGTGTTTTAGAGGCTTAAAATGAGAATAAATCCAATCTTAAGCATGTAATACACTAATATTTTTAAAAGATTGATTTACCGCCTTTTGATGGCGAACCATTTTTAAATATATCTTTTGAAAATTTTATAAGCTTTATTTTTCAAAAAAAACTTATTATTTATGATTGGGACATTGAAACTTACCTTGGGTAAATTTTTGGTATCTTTCTGGCCATGTTCATTTTTTAAATGAATAGTGAAAAATACTGCATTTTACATCAAAACATCTTTTTCATCTAATTTAATTCTATGGTTATATTATCTTTTTAATTGGTCTTAAAGTGTAATTAGAAAATATTTTTACCATCTAATCCAATGGTGTTCATTATAATTAATTTCACTTAGGAATTGGGCATAAACAAGTGTCAAACTTTTCATAGATATTGTTTCAAAAAAACCCGCTATTTGTTTTGACAACGGGAATTACTTTTAAATTAATTATTTCAATTTATATGTTTGTAATTTGGTAAAATGGATTCCATATTTTTAATCAGAAGGTCCAAATTAAATAATTAAGACTCATTTGTTTTTTGACATTATGAATAGTAACGACGGTAATTATCTTTAATTATCTTCATTAATTAGTAATCGGGTAGTTAAGGATAATAAAATAATATCATAATAATAAAAAATGACCCCAAATGTGTCCTAATGCTACTGGCTGTGTCATGACCGACCATGGTATGCCTTGTTCCAAACTTAGGGACCCCATGGAATCACTTTTGGTTGAATGTGACACTTTATCTTTTTATTTTTAAAGAATGAAGAATATCACTAAAGAATGTATAACCTGAGTAAAAAAATTTTAATTTTGTCTAAATTAATTATCTATTGGAATATAAATATTCATTGGAAAGCTAAAAATATTTCATAATTCATATTATTTTTTTATAATTTTTAGACATTAAATAAATTAAATTATTTATGACATCATGATGATGCAGTGATTACCTCATCAATGAATGATTTAAATAAAATGAAACGATAATGTAAAATATAAGGAATAAACTTGTCAAAGACCTATTGGATGAGTATATTTCGAACCCTTATCACCTTATCCTAGAAATACATCAATGTGGGACCTTTAAAATCCGAAACACATTTGAAAATAAAGAAACATTTTATACTTTTCCAAGAGTGCCCCTCCTATCCTCTTATAAAAGACCCCCTCATCTACCTCCTTACCCACACTTCTAAAGACCATGGATTGGCCAAGATCTGCTCATTTTATCTCTCAACATCCCTATCTTCATCCTAGATTCCTTACCATAGGCATAAATCTCTTCAAGAAACCCTTTTGGTTCTGACCAAGAGGAGTTACCCGATTTAAAGGTAAAGACTTCTCTAATGTTCTTTTGTTTTATTTTACTTCTCCAACCCCATAAACTATTTTTATTAATTTATTTTGTAACAACAATAGTATTTTCAATTTAATAGGATGTTTTTATAAGAATTATTCGAGCTACACTTACACACACCTAAAACAAATGATTAAATAACATACAGTTTCCGTGGATGGAGAATTTCTGCCTCATGAAATGATGATTGTTCAATATTTTTATGACACCTTTAAAGGTGGACATTAATATGTCACTATATTTATATATGATATATAATATGTTTATGTTTTCCTTAATCTTCTGTATTTTTCATTTATGGCATACCTTTATGGCTTCCATTATGGGTATACGTGATATCTTCATTTTAGGAAGTGCAGACTACCGCCCCGTCAAAGTGATTTGATTCATTAATGCCATATGTGAGATGTATAAAGGATGGAATTAATTATATTATATATGATATTATACTGGAATTATAATATACCTTTATATCATTATGATTCCATTCCATAAAATACGAAATAGAAATGAAAGTAGCGTTCATGCGGACGTACGGCTTACCGTCTCCATGAACGGTGCATTTCATTTCTTACCTCTAAATGTTATGTAATATTGTAAATGCATGTATATACTAGATATATATGGCATATATGATATCTACATCATGAATATAATTCTGGATATAAGGGATATTTTACCACATTAACAACTTGTAATTATAAAGAGTTTATTTTTGACTCAAGTACCAATGATTGACAAAACGACCATTATTAACTTAAATAATTACATAGTGTTCATAACATGGTAATAAGTGATATAAAAGGAATAATTAACTTTAAAAAGGTTCTTAATAATGTATAAATTAACTCAATTTTATTATTCAGGACGTTAAAGAATGATTGAGTCAAGTAGGACCCGAGGTAAGGGACTTCGTCTCAATATCCTTTCAGTGAGGCATATTATGTTTTATACACATCTTTATTTTAGACGGTGTATAAACCCATTTGACTTTTACGTTTATTCAAAAGGAATCTTTTTTTATATGAATCTTTTACTAAACGTCAAAAGGGAATGTTTTTTTTGTCGTACGTATGCGGCGACAACGACTTCTCCACCGCCGTGACCATTATTTGAGCTTCGGCTTCCTCTACAAGCCATAACATTTTTTTAAATGAAAAATAAATACCATGTTTTACTTTCCTTTTATTTTGGTATTGAAAATGGTTTTCATAATGTTTCTATATCAATGTTTTGTACTGATATCTTGTTATTGAAAAGTGGAAATGTTATGATTCCTTTATGCATGTCTTATGTGATACGATTATGTTATGGTTCTTGGGAATTGTTATGAAGACGGGTGGTTCTATGAAAAACTAAGGGCGGGTGAGCCCGATATAGCTCTCCAATGCATTGGGTAACGCAAAGGGGTTAAACGTTAAGGTTTCTCCGAAGAGATTTAGGGAATATTCTGTGATGGGTATTCCAAACATAACCATGAGGGTTACTCCCTACGTGAGAATGTTATGAATGGCTCGAGTTACCTTTATGTCTTATAATTTCTATGATTTATTCATGATTTGATGAGGTATGTTAAAATTATTATGTTTTACGAGTAACATATGATTTCATACATGGACTAATGTTTTCATTTCGTACTTTTATATCCCTTGCTGAGCTTTTTATGCTCATCCCATGTTTTTGAAATGTTTTTCACAGGTCAAGGGAAAGGTACATGATGTGATGATAGTGTCAAGGAAGTGTCAAGAAATAATCTATGTTTTATTTTAAATATGTTTCCGATTATGGGAAAAATGAGTACTATATTTTATGTAACCAATTTGTTTAAATGTGGAGTGTAATGCATGATTTATGTTCTAATTCTCTAAAACTCTAAAACTAAAAAGATCCTCAACGTGTATTCATGAAATAACTCAAGATTAAGTAATTTTTAAGGCTGGGGCCTTATACACAGACTTAGTGTTGTTTACATAAATTCTATTTGTTAACAAACTCATGTCATATTATTTTTTACTAGAGACAAGTTTTCAAATTTATAAAATGATGGAATATAAGATGAGATGATCTCTATGTTACCCTTTGAATTTTATTGTCAATTAGGAGAACTAATATACGGAGAAAAATAAAATGAAAAAATTATATGGGGAAAAATTATTGAGAACACATGTTGACTTTGTAGATGTTTGAATTTTTATATTGATATTAAAAATAAAAAAGGGGTTATTATTGTTCTAAAGTGATTTTTGTTGAATTGTTTTTAATATATCAATATGTTTTTTAGTGAAAGTCACTAAATAAATTTGGAGAAGTTTGAGGGAATTTATGTAAGAAAATTTCTTATGAAGGAAAACAGAGTTTTCTTATGATGGCTAAAAAATTTCCTTACGTAGTTCATTAATTAAAGTTCCCAAAATCTTGAAGAAGTTCATGATGTAACATATTTCTATAAGAGTTTTTAAAAATTAGAATTAGTTGAAGTTCAAGGTACAAAAAAAATTTTCACACTGTTATCAGATGGATAGAGTCAATGTGATCAAATGGAAATATATGTAGTCCAACTTTCTATGTTTTAAGATGTGGCTGTATAAATGGTCAGCTTTGAGAGACTAGATGTATAATGATCATATGATGTAGTTGAATAATTTTTCATCATATAAATTAATATGTTCTTTTTGTATTAAGAACTTATAGAAGTTATTATTAGATGGAGGTCCGAGTTATAAGGGTTGAGATGTGGTTGTATGGAGAGTGATCTATGAAGTTTCATGTTAAAAAGTAATCATATGGAGGATAGGTTGTTAATTATATCAAATAGAGGAAACCCATAGAGAGAATCAAATAGATATTTCTCTAATGTTTCAATAGGTTAAGTTCCATTATCTAGACACTCAAAAGATCCAATGGATGGATATTTCCACTAACATCGGATGGATAACTATAAAGGTGATCCAAGCTAAGATAGACATACAAAGTTTGAGATGACACTGAGTTGCATCAGATGGAGATATTTATGAATTCTCATTGGTTAAAGAGTAGTATAAAGGCTACTAGATGGATATAATGTATGATAGATAAAGTTAAAATGGATTGGATCTTGGATAGATCATCAAAAAAAGATATATCATGCCCATAAGAATAAAGTTTCCTATCAAAGGGAGATAGAACAAATGTTTATCAGATGAAGAAAGCTTATTATTCCATTAGATAGAGAATGATGAGTGAATTCCATTATTTTAAGGAGATATAATTAGATTTAATAACTTTATGTAAATTCCTTAACTATGATGATGTTGAGTTGTTCGTTCAAATTTTTCTGTCTTATTGAGGTTAAGGATGTTTTCAGATGTTCTTTAACACTTAGTTTAATGATGTTTGAGGAAGTTTATTAACAAATCAAATATTCCAAAATTCGTCAGAAGATTCCATAAGATTTTATAAGTGTCTAAAAAAATAAAATGAGTGGGAGAATTTGAATTTGTAATTTTTTCAAGAAGGAAAATACATTTGATTTCCCAAATTTTTATCCGAGAAGCGCACTTATAAAGGGGGGTGAAATAGTATGGGTGTGAATAACTCTTTTCAAATACAAATAGAAGTATAAGTGATGAATTATTTATGTCATGATAATCCAAATCATATTCCTACCTGGTTGAAGAAGAGTTACATTAGACCATGTTTCACTATATAGAGATAAAGTTTCATCAGACTACGAATCATCAAAGGAAGAGGAAGTAGTGTGCAAGTTTCTATTCAGAGTTCTTACTTGGTTGAAGAATGTTCATCAGTCCAAGGATGATTTATTAGATAGATAAGAATCATACTGATAACATAATTCATAAGTATATAAAATAGAGTATGATGGAATTAAGTGCAGTAAGTTTTGCAGCATCGGATGGAAACCCATCGAATGGTGGGAATACTGGATGGAGGTTGATTGGACAAATGCTGCTAAGGTAAATTTCTAGGAATGTTTTGGAAAAGTTGATTTTAAGAATATCCAGGTATTCTTAAGATAAAAAGTAAGCTTCATGGAGAACAAACTCTTAATAGTGTTATTTAAGATTTTAAAGATTATAAATAGGAAAAGGATATCCAACTTATTTGTAGAGAAAGAGAATCTTAATAATAAGATCTTTCTAGAGTGGATCATAAAATAAGAAGGAATATTCTTGTATTTGGGGGCTATAACCAGTTGCTAAAATGTATTATAAATTGGGGGTATAACTAGCTGTGTAGAAAGTGGATACGAGGAGGAAATTTAGAGGGTATAACCAACTATGGAAGAAGAGCTTATTACTTGGGGTAGAAACCAAGATAGTTGGAGGAATGATTTCAAGGGTGTAGAATCAGTTACGACATATGAATTTTTATTCCTGAAATAAGTTAGTAAAAGAATCCATGTAGGGGGGATAAACAATTTTTAATTGAGTAGGTCCTTGTACAAAGCCTTATAAATATTTTATGTTAATATCTCACTTTTTATTATTTTATACAAACTGAGGTTGAGAGATATCTTTGAGTGAATTTTAACTCTAACAATATTTTAGAGGTTAGTTCGTAAGAATATTTTGTAAAATAATGTCATCAAAAATTCACCCCTACCCCCCCCCCCAATGATCCTACACCGACCAGGGAAATTCAACCAGTTAATCATGGTATGGGATTCCATAATAAGAGAGTTCCTTTATCAATAAAAAGGACTAAATTTAAGCACTATGGATCTCCTACTATGATATCCATTAATAATGTTACTTAAGGGGATACACATTGTTATCATAAACATAATTTTTTTTACATTCTATGTTATTATTATTTTGATAATTTTTGTTAGTTCATATAGTTCATTACTTTTGAATTGTTTATTTCAATACCATTTAACATTGTTGTTAGTCTAATTAGATTGGAACTTGTATCTTCTGAGCTATATATTACTTAGAGTGGGGGAAATTGTTATGTTTTTTATAAATTCAATTCACCCATCCTCTTAAATCTTATATTCCATGAAAATAAAATTATTTATAAATACTTCAATAAAGCTATGAAGAAATTTAAAATACAAACAAATCTTACACCTTTTGAATGTTACATGGGAATTACATAGACCAAAAGGAAAACTACTATAAGAAAACATGCCATATGGATAAGTAAATGTTGTCATATTTCAGTCTTTAAGTGCTATAAGTATTTTAAATTTACCAATGTAATCATATAAAAAGCAAAAATATAACATTTCAATTAACCTTTCAAGAACTTGATCTATGAATGAAAACACGTACTGATCTTTCATAGTGGACTCATTCAATTTCTGATTACCTATAAAAACTCTCCATTTATTTTAAAATCTGGATAGTATGAAGCCCCCTTTTCATTAGTTATAATATTTTTTCCACTCTTTTTAGGTACTATTTTAACTAGACTCACCCACCAACTATTTGAAATAGGATAAATTATGCTTACACTTAATAATATTGTGACTTCCTCTTTATAAATTTGTGTATAAGAGGATTAAACCTCCTTGGATTATTTTTAAAAAGTTTGGAGTGTTATTCAATTAAAATATCTGCATGAAAAGGGATATATTAATTTTAGTAATTTTGGATGAGGTCCAGATGATGGTTTCACTTATTGATTCCAAGAATTTAATTAATTGATTCTTCTATTCAATAATTAATTTAAATTAAATAAAACATGAAAACTTTTATTATATTCAAAAAACGCATATTTTAGATTCCTAGGATGTTTTATTCTATAAATTTGTTGTTGACCATAGATTCATCACATTTATTATTTAAATTAGTGTGTTCTTCATTTATATTAGAATGTGTGGTGTTTAATTTATAATTTTCAAGATTTTTTTAGAAAATATGTCTTTTATAGATCCAAAAACAATATTTTTAGCAATGATAAACATTTATTTTTTAATAATTTTCATCCACTTAAAGTTACAAAATAGGTTTATCATGTTTCTGGAAACCATTTTCATTAATAGAATTTAATATTTTAGAATTATTCTCATGGAAAAATGGGATTCAATAATTATAATCAGTCACTATTTCAATAATATCGACAGAAGATATAGTTTCAATATAATTTAGAAGTTCATATAGCTTTAAAGAGTTTTTTTTCATTAACTAACTAAATTTTTTTGGAACTATTTATATTCGTAGAACAATTTTCATCCAATGTTATTTCAAAAAATTGTTTTCAAAAAATTGATCCAAAAATTTAGTTAAATATTGAATACTCAATATATAGGATTTATAATAATTATAATCTTCACAAAAATTGAAAATGAAACTCCTATTTAAATAACTAAGCTCAAAATAGTCATTCACTAGAGAATCAATTTTATACAATGTGTGATCCTAAAAGGGAGACTTCATGGAATAAAAATGTTAAGTATCACAATGTTATAAAAAAAATTCCATGATTAAAGTTCTAAAATAAATATCAATTTTTTATCCTGGTAATCACGAGAGAGGGTATTCCTAAAACGAAAGACACGTTTCCTTTAAAATACTCTTCCAAAAAATAAAAGATATGAAAATTAACTAGAAACACTAATCCATTAACACCCATAATAATTTATTCTTAAAAAATAGATGGGTTTTTAGTACTTTTATTTGTAAATTGTAAGACTACATTAGTATTTTAAAAGGAATGTGAACCAAGACTCCAATGAATCAAGTTAAAAAAATTAGTATCACATTAACTAAAACACCTAAGTAAACCAATAAACTATATATTTTAAAACTACCAATTTAATAAGTAATATTGAAAGTGCCATGGTTTTTATATTTAAAAGGTATACAGAAATGAGATACATTTTAAATAGATTAGATATTCCTCTTGTTAGTATAGATCTACTTTAAAAATTTATCATATTTAGTAAATTTTAACAGGTTCCAGAAATGGAATATTTATCTCAAATTTTATAGAAATGGTAAGTAAATAATTTTTCAATTCAGTGGTATTCTTATCCATATTCAAATCTTAAATAAATTTTATTTTAGGGGATAAAATAACTAATATTTCACAATGTAAAGTATTTTTTTTAGAAATTTTAGTAGGCCTATCATCATTTGAAAAAAAAAATTAAAGGAACTATTGAAATATTTCTTCCTACTTATAAATCTCAACATTTTCAGTTATTTTTTTCTTTTAAATCTATTTTAATAGTATTTTAAAGTTATTTAGATGACTTTCTATACCCATGTTCTATTTTATTAACATCACTTTTAGGACATGGAAGATGTTGTGGAGGTAATTGGTTATTATTTTTTAAAGAAATTATTGTAAACTTGAAGTATTCTCTCTTGATTTATTTTTAACATTTTTGTTAATATCATATTGAGAGTTTTGAAAATTAGAAATTTGTTTAGCAGTGTTTTCCAAAGATTCCGCACATGATGAAGCACTATTATAGTTTATAATTAATTGTCTTATGGTTCCATATAACTCAACACTTGACCTATCTTTTAAAAAGTATTAAAGGAAATTTTTGATCCCCACAGGATGGAAACTAATGCATTAGAATAATTGAACAAACCTTGAGAATGATTTCAACCTTATAAATAATAAAGATTAGCAACTAAAACAAAACCAATAAACCATCCAACTTGAGATAAGAAATACTGAACATCCAAAACAAAATATCCAATTAATATATTGATGAATCAATATAGAAAGCATATACAAATAAAGTTGAATTATAAAATATCAAATTCTAAACTAAACAATAAAAAACCCAAAACTAAAAGGAATCCACACACCACTCCAACAAGCATATGTGTGACCCACAGTTACCATAAAACCCAACATCTTCCTCAGAATATCAATAGAGAAAAATCAAACAAGAACAAACCTAGACCAGTTAAATATATGTGTGATCTATACATCCCATTAGGTTATCACCCATGGAATTTATACTGTCTCTTTTATATTAAATCAGTGATTATTTTAAATAAATAAAAATATACATTTCCATAAGGCTTTACAAAATAAAGAAAAAATATATCATAGTTGTGTTAAAATCCTTTTCAAGTTTCTTTTTAAATGAAAATAATCACCTAGAAAAAACCTTTTCTTGGATGAAGGCTAATTTTTCAAACCATAGTTTTATAGTGACTCTTTTAAAACCATCTCATAAAGAACTCCAATAAATTAAACATTTAAAAAATTAAAATAGGATTCTAATTTTGAAATGGTTTCCCAAAGAATCAGTAAAAACTTCCATATAAAACTAAGCACGATGAGTTAAAAAATTATTCTAAAAAATCATGCACACCATAGTTTAAAAAATGAAAAATATCCACTTTTAAAAATACTCCAAAATATATTTGAAAAACATATATTCACATTTAAATAGTTTAACTATAAAAATAATAATAAAACATTTTTAAATCTCACAAAAAGTATACTTTCACTTTCTTTCTTTCAAAACCCTTGTTAAATCTATTTTCAAAACATTTAAAAATGAAACCATAAAGTAAAGAAAAAGGAAAAACAAGAACCACTATATCAAGGTCACGAGATAAGAAAACACACCAAAAGTACATAGGTTCCAAGAAATAATACAATAAATAGGGGATAAAATTAAAATAAAAGTATAAATTCCATAAAATGATACTAATTAGGTTCCCAGCATCATGGACATCATCCTAAGACTCTAGTAATAACGAACTGAATTGGTGGAATGGAACCTAGGAGGATGCTACTAAACCTATCTCATCCTAAGTAGTCCCATTGAACTATCTAGAAATAAATTTCTCTTGTGATCCTTTGTTATCATGGGAACAAAAAAATGAAGCTAACTAAAAAGGCCCACTACCCCTTCTGGTCTAACCATCTCAAAGTATCTAGGAAACAGTCCATAGTCGACGCACTATCTATGCTAGGTTTTACCTCTTATATTCCATCTACTATATTCCCAGGACTCTCATGATGCACCAAATGGAGGTGAGAACAATCATTAATTACATAAGATAGATATAAATCATTTGAAACAACTCACGCTATATAACTTACACACTCTCAATAAATAGTTATAGTCACATCAATGCATGGAAAGGAACATCCCTTAATATGATCAAAAGACACTATTACCTTAACATAATAACATGAGATAAATGAGGGTCTTATACCATTTATGAAAACTCATTTGTTTTAAAATACTAAATAAACCTTTTTCCATAACATTCTTGGAAATCTAATCCCAACTCACACCATTTCAAACTCACCCCAATCAACTCTAAGGACTAAATTTTATTAAAACATTACTTGAAAACCATTTGTGAACTAACTATTATCTTAAAAAAACCTTTTAAATATGTCATATAAATTAACAAGTATCAAAAGGTGTCCCATATGGGTCAAAAAACCCCCATTCAAATTAGAAACCCATTTTAAACAATTAAAATTACTTTAAAATACACTCAACACTTGGTTTGAAAATTTAATGACACAAAACCGCACTTCTGAATTCAATAATAAAACATCATATGTATTTTTTTTAAAAGATAATTGAAAAATTTAGAGTACATTATACAATTGAGGAACTTTTCCAATCTAGGTTTTAGAGAATATTAAATTACATTACAAATTATAAGAACTGTATAAAAATATAATAAAAAACTAAAATACTTAATGTTTTCTAACTCTGTAACCGATGCGAACAACTTCAGATAATTTACATTAAACGTATGGAAAATAAATTTTGAAGAATAGGGTGAGAAATTATTTTTTCCAGTAAGGTGTCTTAAAACAATGATAAAATCATTTTAAAATACTTTAGTAAAAAATGTTACATCAAACACAAAACATTTGATATAATTTATAAACATTTTTTTTCATAAAAATTCACAAGAAAACACTTTAAAAAACCTTCAAATATACTTATCATTTTGAAAAACCATTTTAAAATCATCTTTGAAAAACTCTTAGATTTCTCCTCAAAATCATTTGAAAATAATAACTCTTTTGTGGATTAAAGTGATACTTGAAAGGTCTTTTGAAAAAAACGTAGACAATAAGAGTATCACTTGTAGTACATCATCCCATTAAGGTCATGGGTTCACTCCCCATACCATATCATCTCATATGATACCCTAATTCCTAATTTTAAGAAAACATTTTAGAGGACCTTCCTTTCTCAGTCATAACCCACTAAAAACATTTCATAATCATACATAAATTATTTTCATAGAAGAAAATAATTTTAATACTTATAATCATGAATAAATCTAAATTCTATTATAACTAATGATATTTGGGAGAAATCCACCTTTCATGATGAAATGTGAACATTTAAGAAGACAAAAACAATAGAACACATGATTGCATAAAAGTTAATGAGACATCACTAATAATTATAGATGATGGACATATCTACAATCATGAATTAAAATAGAATATTTTCCTTGAAAATATAAGAATATATAGTAAAAATAATTCTTTTAAAAAAATCCACTTACCTTGAGTTCTATTCACCACATAAGTTTCTTTACCTTCCTCTTTTTTGGAAAACTGCTTTTCTTAACACCTGAAGACCACAAAAGATAGTGTTCTTCCTATAATAGGACCTCTATAATGAGGATATATATGTTTATAAGATAATTTTTAAGTGTATAGTTGATATTGAAGGATCATGGTGATGGATATTTGTAAATGAAGGGGGATAATTTTATAATTGAGGTGGGGGTAACTTAGTAATTATTCAAATTATTAAAATATAATAAATCTATTATATGGTTTAAGACTTAAAAGGCCTAATAACTACAGGGAATTACATTAAAAACACAATATTATTACATTTTCCTTATTAAATATTTTTGGTATTTTTGAATAATTTAATAAAATATTTTATTCTTGACAAATAATTTATGTTAAAATAAACACTACTCATAATTAAGACTTTAAACACCTCAAAAAAGTTTCAAATTTGATTAATTTTATTAATAAAACACAGAAAAATCATATTAATCTAGTAAATTAATGAATTAGCTTAAAAATATAAAATTATATTTATTTTATTATCATTAATATCATTAATTTGATTTATTCATTAATGGAATATTTATCACATTATTATTGTGAAAGACATTAAGGTAATTATTTATTCTCTAAAAATTAAAAATAAAATTTCATGAATAATATAATTCTTTTATCTTTATGTTCGATATTTGTGTTAGAAAACTCTACAAGAAACCCATACATAAAAATATAATACTAATTAAAAACTATAATGTGACAGCTTGACTTCCTTTTGAAATAAAATATTATAAATCCCTTAAAGTGATGCACGTGGGTCCAAAATGTTCCAAAATTGAATAAAAATACATAATGGTATAAAATTAATTATAAAAAAATATTTATCCAAAATATGGTTCATTTAATAATTCTTATAATTTTAAATAAAAACATTTTATTTATCTTTCTTATTCTTGCACAAACATTGCATTAGTGTTGCACATGCATTAATGTTAATTATTTCATATATAAAAATTAAAAATAAAATAATTTCATAAAAACAAATTAATTAGGTTCAAAATAAAATTCTATATTCGTTCTGTATATTCATTAATATAAATATCAAGAGAACTTATTAAATTTGTTAATTTATCTTTTCTTTACTCATGCAAACATTGCATGGACATTTGTATAAGACTTATGTTATATAACTATAAAATTATAATTTATTAGATAAAAACATAAATAAAACATAATAATTAAAAAAAATAATGAAAATAATTTTTATCACATCATTATTATCAATAAGTCATCAATATTGACTTTTTCAGCGCTATGCAGGCACTGACAATGATTTTTATACTTATCATGAAAAATATAATATACATGTTTTAAATTATTTATTTACAATATTCCTATTATAAAATTAGAATTTATTTATTCAATAAATTTAATAAATTTTATATCACAATTATGTCTTCATGAAGTCACAAAAAAATACCGTATTTTAAAAAAGACCGTCTTTTAAATATTCACAAAATAATAAACTTTTCTAGAAAATTCTAAAAAAATCATTCTAAGATAATTTGAGCATTCTGAATTCAAAAATGAACTTATTTTTATAAAATTAAAATTATATAACTGAAATATAAATTTTTTAAATCAATAACCATATGTTAAAGTATTTATTTTAAGAATTACTTAACATAATGAATATAACTATTTAATTAAAGAATATTAATAAATATGATTCTATAAATATATAGGTTGTTACATAAAATAATTGCATACGAAATTACCAATTAAAATACAATTTGGAATTATGGACCACTTTTAAAAATACACTCTAACTTTAGGAATCCACTTGTCCCTTTTTACATACATTTGGCATGGAAACCGTTCCATGTTAGGGTTTAAAACCATTTAAAAATCATTATTTTTTTCTAATATGACAGATACATATGAATTATCATAATTAAAAACTACTTTTAATCTCAAAATAATCTAAATTAATGTAACATAAATTGACACCAAATAAACACTTACCTCAGTTCAATAAAAAACAGTCCAAAAGTTATCTCTTATAGTAGAAAACATTCTAATAAGCTAAGGAATTACTTATAAGACCCCTATAAAAACAAATCACCATGATTAATTCCAATTAAAACACTAAAATAATCAATTATATATGCTAGGGTTTATGGTAGGAATCAAAATCAAGATAAATATGTAAATATAAGAGAGGAATGGGTTTATAGAAACTTACCAAGGAAGAAATACCTTAAAATAATGGTGGAAAACCACCCAAATGAAAGTGACGGAAGGAAGTAATCTCCCTAGGGTTTTTCTGGTTTGTTTGAATAAGAGGGATAAATAAGGGAGGGAAATAGGGTTAAAATCAAGAAGTGTAAAAATTAAAAATACAAGTTTTAATGAATTTGGGAAAGCCACATGGTATGGCCACATGATTTTACAAACCATTCACTAACTATACTAAATGAAACTACCAAATTATATATATGACTCACACACTTATCACATGGATTACCAAACTATTTAAAATTTGTGCACCATTACCCTTATATACTAATGGTCTTATACAGTTTCTCCTCATATTTTCATGATTTGGACGAAACTATGGGCTATATATGTAGACCCACCGTACACAGATTAAAATGAACTGCACATAAGGGAAGAAAAGGGCCACATAAGGGCCATCACATGGTTTACCCTAATCCATGTGTCTCAAACTTATTTCCATAATAAAATTTACATAAATTACATGTTTTTAGCTGAAAGTTACTAAACACTTTAAATAACCCCCAATAACATAAAATAAAATGAAATAAACTCTATAGTGACAGTGTGGGTGTCATATAGTTTTTGAAATTTTCTTAGTTAAAATTTCTTTGATATTTTTATTCTGGTTAAAGTTGTTTGGGGTTGCGTTATTAGGAAAAAAAGTTGGTTCATGGTTGGTTTGGTTAGTAAAAGGTCAGTTTTTATAAAATTAAAACCCTACGGGCTTATCAAATTGATTTTAGTTTTGATTGTAACCCTTTTTTAATTTAGGTTAAAGTTTTGAAATTTTTTATTGGTAGATAAATTAGTGTTATGGTAATTCCATTTATTATTTTTAGTGAATTGGTATGTATTATTGAAATAATTATTCTTGAACTTAAAATTAGAGTTATAATTCTTAGAAAGTTAGTCATTTTATGGTTGGTAATGTTATTAAATGGATTATTATTTTTTAAAATGAATTTTGATTATTAATTTATTTTCCTCTAGTTTCATAAAAAATATTAATTATGGGGTTTTAAAAAACTTCAAAACGTGAATTTTAAAAATAATTACAAGAATAAGTTGGGTAGTCATTTGATGAGAAAAGACCATGCAAATAATGTGGAAAGGGGGTTCGAATAGAGGTAGAAAAGGTTGAATTGGTGGATATAAATGCTATAATTGTGTTTTTGAATGAATTTATGATAAAAAATGGCATGGATGGGTGGTTGAAAATTGGGATGGAGGAATGGATGAGACCAAATATGGTTAGAAACTAGGTGTTAGACAGAAAATTGAACTTGAATGAGATAAAGATTCCATTGATATTTTTCTCATCATAGTCATCATTTCACTCATCCGTTCTTTATCAAATTTTTTTGTTTCACTATTTTAAGTTTCACTATTATATTTAACTTTATATGATTTATTACAAGTGTTAAATTATTATATGTTGGAATCCATAGTGTTTATGAATGTTCTAGAGGTAATAATAGTTTTTTCAACAGGCATAACACCACTAGAAACATCAATAATTTCCCTTCCTAGGGATAAAAACCACTAATAAATGTATTTAATGATGAGATGTTATGGAATTTTATGAAAAGGGAATGAAGTAATAATTTTATTTAATCTTTCCCAATAATCATAAAGTGTTTCATCTAAATATTACAAAATTGTATTGATTTCTTTTCTAGAAGTGGTTGTATAAGAAGTTGGGAAGTAATTTTTTAATAAAAGATCGGTGCATATGATCCTAACATGTTATTGGATCTAAGGGTATGTACTAGATTCAATATTTAAAAAAATCAAGGGAAAATAAAATCGATTTAATTTTGACATGTTCATCATCGATACCATGAAATTTCATTATGGAATAAATAACATAGAATTACTTCAAGTAAATGTGAGGATCCACCCCTATTAACCTGTTGAATTTAGATATAATTTGTATAATTCTACGTTTTAAGTGAAAATAAATACTCATAATAGGATAATGAATAATAAGAGCTAAGTTATATAATTTTGAAATATTTATCCCCTTATAGGTTTTCTCATCATTATATTTATCCATTTGAATGTTTTTAATAAAACATTTGGGTAGTTAATTATCTTTGTTGTTTTTATAAGGCTGGTTAGCACCTTTTAAATTTTAGTGTCATAGTTATTAAGTTTAAGGACTCACTTCTATGTAGGAAAATAATTAATTATAGTGGCTTATTATTTCAAAAGTAGATATATTAGCATAAATTTCTGCAAGCACCAAATATAAATAACAATGAGAACATACAAACAATGTGAAAAAGTAAAAAATTTAAGACACACAATAATCAATTTCGTGGATAAAGAGACAAATGTCAACTTTCAACAAATAAAAATTAATAAGAACTCAGGAAATTAAGAAAAAATATCTTTCAACAACACATTCCAACAATTTTTTTTCAAGATTTTTTATGAATAAATTTGCAATTAAAATTTTTAACCCTTTTTTATACACATTTTTTTATAGTTTTTTCATTTTGATTTTATGATTTACAAAAGACACTTCTTTTTTTCATATTTTCAATTAATTTTTTTTATGTTTTAAAAATTCAAATTTTTTATATTTTTATCGCATTAATTTTTTATATTTTTCCAGTTTTATAGGGTTTTATTACATTTTAAGGTTTTTAAATATTTTTTCACCTTATATTTGTTATATTTTTCTATTTTTTTGATTTTTTTTTGATATTTTTTCTGTGGAACAATTACCTTCCCTAAAAACATCACCATAATTTTCTATGCAATATGTGTTGTCACATATTTATCACCCATTTTTTACCTAAATATTATAAATATGGTATTATTTTGGCTTATGATAAAATCTATCAAGTAAGGATATTGTTTCCTTTGAAATTTTGATATAATATTTTTGGTTGTGTTTTTGGAATATTATTTATTTCTAAAAAACTAAAAGGATTCTTATCAAAGAGACTTTAAAAATATCAATAGAGAAAGTTGGGATTCATTGAAAAATAATTTGGAAATTAAAAAATAATTAAGTTAAAATTTATTCTTTAAATAATATTAACATCAATATAAATATAATTATAATTAAGCTTCTATTTTCATCTGAAAACTCAAGCATGATCAATAAAGTAATCAATGCTTAGATTATGTATTTTAAATATCAAGAATTTAAGAAAAAGAATAGAAGTTAAATTCAAACTAAATTCATGGAATAAATTATTTTATCTCTATATTTTCAAATATTTTAAATGAATAATGTTTTCATTTAAAAGATCTACTTATTCTAACAATCACTCCCTAAAACACCACTCACTAAACATTATTTTTACCATAGAATAAATTTTTAGATAAAATGAGCATTTCCCTAACTAAATAGAGTCATTAAAAATAAATGATGAAAATAAATTAATATATTTCTAGTTTAAAGAAGAAAAACTTTCTAACTATATATTCTAAATAAAGATTATATGAACTAAAACTAAACTAAAATAGTAAAAAAAGTAATTTATACACTAAGTAGGACTCTAATATTTTAATAATATTTAACTTAGTACATTAATGCTCATATAAGTCCACCAAAATGCATTTTTTGATCATAAAATATTCATTAAATAATTTCAATAAATGTATAAAAAGCATTCAATTGAGAGCTCTAACTCATTATTAACCTAATCCCCACCTTCTGTTATTCAGATATTGATATTATAAAACAAAAATATATATATTTTATATTAAATTTAGTTCAATATAATAGATTTATCCATTACATTTTTCAACATTCATGTTTCATTGAATAACTTCGACCATCGTCAAAAATTGATAAGTCTTATACAACAATTAGTTTAACTCTTATGACTTCGATCACTATGAACAATATTAGAAATCATCACCTTCAACTCACAGAGGGATTTATTCAAGAATCTTTCCTTAATAAACTTTCAAATCACATATCAGTGACAAAAAATCATCAAACTTATGATATTCACACATTGGACCACCATAAATGTAAATTAAATAACAATATTTTTCTTGTAATTATCTTCATATACAATAGGATCAACTATTCATCACTCCCTTCATTGATTAGCATTGAGATTATTTTAGCATCAAACTATTTCTCAATATCAACTTCAATGGAAAATAGCTTGCTTTAATCACACTAGATAATTGAAATCAATGATTCAATGAACTTGGATTGGATACTACTTATAACTCAAACTAATCCTAAAATCAGGGAAACTTCATTTGGAAAAACTCTTACTCATCCCATTATCCTTCTCTATTCTAACTTCAAAATATATAGAACAACTCGGGAAATAGATATCATATTGGCTCCATTGGGATTGAACTTTTTCCTTGATATGATCTTATGTAACCACCAGATTATTCTTACTAACCAAGTGAATTTCCCAACAAGATCCTATATATTGAAAATTCCAAGATCTGATCCTCTAATCTCACAAAGTATCAAATATTATATATCCTTTTATTTCTAATGTTTAATATTACCAATAATATAATGTTATAAATCCTTCAAATGAAAAAAAGACAAAAAATCTCCCATCAATGCACTTGAAATTCAAAACAAAATTAAATATATAAAATTAATCAAAAATTTATTCTCTCTTAAACCAATTTTACGGAATTTCTAAGAAAACCCACAACAGGTTGAGTGGGAACCAAATGCAAGGAAATTAAAGGAACATAAAAACAAAACCAAAAGAGGAAACCATTAAAGTCCTAGGGTCTTAAACATAGGCCTTGGGCTATAAGTTCTTTGAATATATTCCTCCTAGGTCCATGTGTTCCTATTTATATTCCTCAACTAGATCCTCTAATGAAACTGGTTAAATAGTTCCAGAACCTAGGTTCTTACTCTCTAACTCTTGAAAAGTTAAATCCTATTGAATAGGTGAAACAAGAGGACTGGGAGAAGGTATTGTCCTTGAATCTTAGACTCCTTAACTATTGAATCAGGTTCCATAATTATAATAAGAGGAAAATGATCAAGACCTTCAATATTAGATCGCAGAGACATTCTAACCTTGAGTTGCGGGGGATAAGATTCATGATCTTCAACAGACTCAAAAAATTCTCCTTCCTCAAACTTATTAATATCAAAATCTCCACCCGATGCTTCCTAAGAGTAGTGATAATTTTTTAAACAAAAAACATATTAAAATACAATATATGTAATATTAAATTGAACAATCTTCAAAATTGATAAAAACATATGTAATATCAAACTAAAAATAGCTTAAATAATATTAAATGCAAACTAATTGCCTAATATTAAACATAAATTATATTATATATGTAAGATTAAAACAAATTTTAAATTGATTAAATAATATTCAATTAAATTCAAACTATATACATTATATCAAATGAAAATAAAAAAAATTACACAATACCAAATATTAGAATAACTATAGAAAATTAAAAATTTTAAAATAAAATTTATAAAACTTTCATCAGATTATACTAAATTCGAAACCAACTATATAATATCAAAATAATGTTTATCAAATAATAAAAAATATTAAAGAAATTACTTACCAATAATAAATAAAATAAATACTAATTACAAAAAACAAAAACAAAAATAATGAAAATAATTCATTCTTATCCTCGCTAATAATTCAAAAATTATAATTTTAATAATAAAATTACTAAAAAATTATGTTAAATTTATAAAAACACAAATATAAATTATAAAATTTTATTAAATTAATAACTATATTAAATACATGAAAAATAATTAAAGTATAAATAATAATAACAATAACAACAAATACTTAACAATTATCAAATAAACATCCTATATTGAATGAAAAACCTCAAATGTTCTCGAGAAAGGGGAAAAAGTTTAATTTGCATTTAAGTAACTCAATAATCATAACCTATACCATAAATGAGGACCTTAATAAATTTGAGACCTATGTTTTGGATTTAACGAGGGAATATGGATTTTAACTCAAAAAATTAATATAATAATTATCATATATATAATTATAAATAATAAAATTAAATTTATGTAATTATAAATAGCTATATTATGTATTACTCTACAATATAAAATAAAATCTATAATAAGTGTTAATATAGATTATAAATAATAATAATAATATCATTCAAATATTAGTAAAAATAATAATGTACAATGTTAAATAATAAATATTAATACTAATTTTAACATGTAATAATAATAATTACAACTTGTATTAACTAAAAATTATAAAAATACCAATGATGTAATAAAAATAAACTTTTTTTTAAAATTACATAAAATAGTTAAACTAACTAATAAAAATATATAAAAAAATTTAATAAAATCCATGTGCGTCAAAACCCCCTCACATAATTTTTTTCTCCTTGGTAAAAGAATCAAAAAACAAAATTTTTTTGCACCCTTTTTTAGATTAAAGTAGTATAATTAAAATTTTAAAATTCATTCATTATTTTTTAGCAATAAAATATCATGCTTCATTTAAAATTCCAAATTTCTAAAATAATTTCTCTTCCATTACCAGTTTTTACCATAAATAATGTCCACATATATGCATCCTTATGACTTACCATTATTTCACTCTAATGGATCAAGAAAAAGTTTTCGTAATTAAGTAAATTCATATATATATGAATTCTTAACCATATGTTTTCCATGAATTTTACAACTTCATTTTTTGGAAATTAAAAATTACATTAATCATGAGGACTTAACATTGGGTTGAAATGCACATTTAGGTTGTAGTAATGTGTGTCATAATTGTTTTTAAAAAATTGATAAATGAGCATAACATCATAAAATATAAGAGCTATATATCAATCCAAGTGTCTCCCTCAAAAAAACTGTCCGAACTTAAAAAATTTACATGACTTAAATAAAATGATGAAATAAATACTCAAAATATGATCAATGGGACAAAAGTGAGCTGAAATATAATAGGAATAAAATCATATAAGTGGATGTGAGGAAATACATTGAAACCCCAAGAAATAAATATAAGAAAATATCCCATAAAGGATACACAATAAACTCATAATCCATATAATATTAGTAAAAGTAATTCGTGTAAAACTCTTTAGCACCTGAAGTATTGGGTTATCACTGTATAGGTATCTAACAAAGCATTGGTTGTCATGTAATAACAAGGAAGTACTCATCTTTAGAGACCAAATAAATTTATATTTTCATAGAAAAATATATAACTGAAATTAATGGAACAACTATGAAAATAAACATGTATAACATGATGGGATAATTTATATAATGTAAATCAAATAACTCATTATCCCTCAAACAACCCTCTCCATGAATGAATCATACCCCCACACATAAATTGAAAATCATCATAAAAATATACAAGATATGGTTAAGAATGTATATGGTATATCAAAACATCCTAAATAGGACTTTACATGACTTATAAGAGATATGTAATGGTGAAAACATGAGGGTGGATCAGTTGGTAAAAAGGGGCTAAATAAAACTTAATAGGGGGAATTATTTCAATTAAACTTTTAAATTTCATATATTTTTTATTGATAAACCTTAAAATATCTAGAATCCATATCATGGATTGAGATTATTTGAGGAAAAATAAAAAAAAGTAATAAAAAATGTATTAGGGTTCTATTGGGTATAAAAATATGGTTTTGTACAACATATATGAGAATTAGAGAAAATATGTGTCTCTCAAATATTTATGTTTTAGATATAAGGTTTTGATAAGAATGGAATATTAATATAAATAACATATAATCATGGGTATAAATGATTTAATCAATTCAAACTAGTAATCATGCACTTATACTATGACTAGGAACAAGAGTGGCATGCCTTTAATTGTGTCATCATAGAAATATAATCAATTTACATGTGTCTTTAAGGATCAAATTAAAGTTATTTTTTTATGTTTTATGTTTTTTTGTAATTTAATTTATTTTCAAAGTATAAATAAAATATTTTGATAAATAGATTACTTATTTCTTCAATTATATATATATACATATAGATGTTTTATGTATCACATAAAGTACTATAGAAATATAACAGAGTAAAAATACACATAAATCACAATATAAATATAAAATCCAAATAATATAATCATGTGGATGATAAATATATATATATAAAAACATTTAAAAAAACAAATTATTGGTAAAATATTAAAACTATCCATATATTATAATTTATTTCCCAAAATATAAACTAAAACCAAAATAATAGAAAATATTTAATGATGAGTTATCTCCCAATAAGCAACAAATTTAATGTCTTCAACCAAATGAACAAATTAAATCAATATTTTTAATATATTTGATCATAATTATTTGGATTATTTTCCTTAATCATGAATGTTTCATCAAATTACCAAGATCTTTTCCTCTTGTTTATCTTCATTAACTTTTTAAAAACAACCCACTAATGGAAAATTTTGAATGCCTTTCATTAGTCGACCTGAAACATAACATGAGGAAGAAATATATTCATATCCAATTCATTTAGAAAATAAATATTCAAAAATTATACCCACAAAATGAGAATTAGTAAATGGATATCATGGAATTTAGAAACATCCAATATGCCTCTTGATCAGTGAAAAGTTTAATATCTTTAGTTGTATGAATAATCTATCATTTTAAATGAATTTTTTTCAATATAGCCAATTATTTATAAAGTATGATAATGTTTTTAATGTTGTAAATTTATCTTGAATGGAAATATATTCCCATATGAAATTTCAGCATCACTATGAGGATATACAATTATAACTGTGTATGGCCTTGACTACTTCAATTTTAGTTTTCCTACCATAAATCTAATCCTAGATTTGATTAGAAAAACCATCTCACCTAGTGAAATATTTCTTTGTTTAATTATATTGTCATTCCACAATCAAGTTTTCTCTTTATATATCCTAATAATATCATATAATTTTATTCTTATCTAATCAATCTCATTCATTTTTTAAAGTGATTTTCTTGGTCAACTTTCAAATCCATATTCAATTTTTTTACAGCCCAATAAGATTTATATTCTACATATACATGCAGATAATATGTTTTTTAAAGACTAATTTTTATGTGGATATTCCAATCAGTATTTTATATGTTTTTAGATAATCCAAAACGTCTTCCTTATTTTTGGTGTCCTAATAGTTATGAGAGAAATTTATAGATTTCTTTAGAAGTCCTTTAATATCAAAATTTTAAATTTTATCTAGGACATTTTTCTATGGTTGATATGGGGTTCCCATATAATGATTACATCCAAAATTATTCATTAAATTTAGACACATATTATTATTGAAATGTGTACCATGGTAATTGATGATAAGTCTCGAGATACTAATCCATGTAAATATACATTTTTTTAAAAAAATTATTTACAATGATCAATATTTCCCATAGAGACTTTAGTTTCCACCAACTTTTGAACATAGAAAAAACAAAAGGTCCCATTAATTCAATTCCCCATACATCAAAAATACCAACTCTTATAATTGGTTGTTATGACATATCATGTTTTTAATCAATACTTTTAGTTATTTGTAATTTATTTCAATTCATGATAAAATCTAAAATATATTGATATAAGGTGGTGAAATATAAATTACATTAAAAAATTATTATAAATTTACAGTGGATTATCTAGAATCCACCAACATCAAAAGAATAGAAAAGATTTAAATTACTAGAAACTAATTCTTCTGGCATACATCTTTTAATCATTCCATCCGCACAATCCTTAAAAATTAACAGATTATCCTAGTAATAATAAAAAAAATTAGTTAAAAACATTCATTTTTTCATTGTATAAATATAAATTAACCACTCTTGAAACTAAATATTTCTTGATATTAGAATACTCAAGTGTGATAGTTTTTGTTGTATAAGGTGCTCATCAGAAAATGTTTCATTAATTAACTAAACATTGGGGTCACTTGTGCCTAGTTATAAGACTGAAAACTGATCATATATGACAACTTTTATACCATTTTTATCCTTTATCTAAATATAAAATTCTTATATTAAAAATATATATCAAATTAGCTTTTACTTTTCATTCTTCTTGGTCATTAAAAATCATAGGGTAGAGTGATCTAAATAAATAGTGACTTTTGAGACCAACAAGTATAACCATAATTTATCAAGTGTAAATACTTATAGGATTATAAGGTGTATCATAAAAAGTTCTGAAGAAATTTAATCCCATTCCAATATCTCCCATTCCAAGAAATATTAAATACATATGTAAACAGAAATGAAAAATTATTTTAAAACCATAAATTTCATTTTATGAGCTTCTACAGTATCTTTAAACCATCTATTGGTTTGATGAAGATTAATAAGGGTAGCCAAATGAAAACCCCTCTTTATATGTATATCCATGTTTTTCTAAATCACATAACATGTATTTTGGATTCCCATTTCTTCCATGATGTGATAGCATCTTGGTATGCTAAGGATGAAGAAGACGAGAGAATATGGTTATTGGAGTTTTTTGAGCTTAGGGTTATATCACACACCCACCATCCAATGGAATTACCATTATTATAGAACCTGAAGATTCTCCTTAGTGTTTTCAATGTAACACCGCAATATTTTGTGAAATATATGTTTTTTAAAATAAATTATATATTTTTTATAATTTGTGTCACACAAAACTTTGAGTTTATCTTGTATTACATGAAACACTGAGTTTATCTTGCATTACATACAACACTTAGTTTGGATTTCATTATGTGAAATACTAAGTTTGTCTATTGTTACATGAAATACCGATTTTCTCTTATGTCACACACAACACCGAGTTTAAATGAAACGTGACATTCTACTAAAATATTATTATTTAATATGATAGTAATCACCTAGCCATTGGAATGGAGGGTAGGAACAAGAATAACTAAATTATTAAACTATATGGTTTAAACATGTATATGTAATGAAATCATGTGCAACCAATTAATTAAAAATGAAAATAAAAACCTTTCTAAAATAAAAGAAATCATTTTCTAGAAAACTATTTTTATGAATATAAAAACATTTTACCTCAAAAAATTTAATAAATCACTTTTAGCGAATTATTTTAAATATATATATATATATATATTATATATTATATATTAAATGAAATTTTTAACATTCGTATTACGCGTTTTCTAGATAATAGATAAGAATAAATCTCATTTTAAGCTCAAAAACTATCTTTTTCAAAAAAAAAGTTTTGTCACCTTTTTGGATGCACTTATGTTAAAAATATTTTTAAAACTCTTATAAAATTTATTTGAAAAATAAAATAAATTTCTTAAATCAGTATATCAAAATTATCTTAGGGTAATTTTTTGAGAATTTAATAAAAAGATTGTTTTTTTGATGAATATTGAAAAATAATAATTTTTAATTAAAAAATGTTTTTTCAATTAATTTAAAAAGTGAAGTTATATTTTAAATTGGTAGGAAGATTTGTTCAATTATACATAAATTATTTTAATTTATGTCATTGTAATCAATTCCATTTTGATTTTTTATTTAAAATCCTTGTGAATTTTTGAATGCTTTCTCATCACATCTGCAAGATTAATTTTAAATTAAACTTTTCCACATAAATGAATGGAATTTGAAAAAATAGATTCTATATTTGGAATAATAAAAATTTATATTATCTAATAAGGTCAAATTAATTTTTTTTCTAAAAATAAGTATTGAAAACAATAAAAATTATTTACTGTGGTTAAGGTAAAAATAGGTTTACCCGGGGGTTAAAATAAAATGATAAGGGTTAAAAATAAATTAAAACTTGTAAAAAATAATTTTATGGAAATATTAATAAATTTTATCTTATATTTTTAAGAATTATCCATTATTGGATCCTTGTGACATGAAAAAAACATGGGTGGAATTCTTTCCTTCAAAAAATTACAAGTGTGCTGCTCACCTTACATATAGAAGGTAACACCTTCTCCTCTCTTCTTCAGACCATAAAAGAATTTTGGTTCAAAAAATACCTACCCAAATCCCTTAACAAACTCTCTAATATAATTCTATGAGCCTTAGTTCATACATAAAGATAACCTAGTAAGGATTTTGGTGCATACCTAAGGAGGATACTCGAAGAAGAGATAATGTTCATCAACAAGCATTTTTGTTTTATTTCTTCCACCACATAATTATATTATTATTATAACATGATCATATGATAAACTTAGTATCTTCCATATAATGATCTGTTTTTATGTAAATTTCATGTCCTACATCTATATATACCTCTATCAAATGGGTTACATAATCAACATTCGTGTGTATGACGGACTACTGCCTCACGAACAAATGTAATTAAATTTTCCATTACCACCTCTATCAATTGGAAATAATGTTATGTATATTATTTATATATGATACTTATTTTATAATTATTCTTCTATAATATTTATATTACATGTACCTTCATTCTTTCCATTTTTTGAGAATACATTAACGTCGCTCCTGTGTATGGCAGACTACCGCCTCGTGAAGCGATGTGATTCATTCACACTTTACATGGATGGTATTAATAATTGATTAAATGAAAATATGTGATAAATATAAGATAAAAATAATTTTTTATGGAAATATATTATTTACCATTATTTCTTTCAATTTGACAAGTAAATGGAAACAATGGTCATGCGTATGTATGACCTACTTTATCAATGAACGATGAATTTCAGTTTCTATCACAAAAATTTACAGATTAATATAAATAAATATATACTAATTATATATGATATTTATATCATGTTTAAAATTCTAGATATTATATAACCATGATCCAAGTGATAGGAAAAAATAACAAATTAAAACATTTATGAAAAACAAAGCATTTATTACCCAGAACATAACGTCAACATAGAATTTTTAATAAAAATGTGATAAAAGGTCATAAGAAAATAAAATATTGTATTATATATATTTATTATTACTTAATATATTTATAATAAACTTATATTTATCTTATATGAGGTTTTAACATGTACAATGTAAGTCAAAACATCAGTTAATGGATTTTGTCTCAATTTCGTTTAATTGAGGCATACTGTAATGTTATGCACCAAATTTATTTTATATGGTGTATATAATTCCCATTTTTACTTATTAAATCATTAATACCATTCTTCTCATAATACATTAATTTTCATTTAATTTTATCCATTAATGGGGCTTATGATTCAATGTTACCAAAGTGGTAAGAGTTTTGTGTTTCAATCTTGTTATTTATTGGGATGGCCCATGATTATACTTCCAATGATGAAATATTATGATCTATATCTCAAGAAACTATGAATTTTATTCTCACATGGTAATTTTTTGAGAATACATATTTTCCCTTTCATTTTCCTCTATTTATGTACACATGATTTCAAAATATTGTTATTAATAAATAGTGTCTATTTTTCTCTTTAATCAAAAACCCTTTTTCTTCTGAAACCTTGTTTTCTAAAAAAATTTCATTCTTTTAAAAAACTATTAAAATGATTTGTTAAATAATTTTTACACATTTTTTCATTTTTAAATTTTTTTTTTGAAATGAATCTTCATTTTTTGTCCCAAACAATGCCCGTTTGGATTTTACCAAAAACGTGAAAGGAATATTTTTTTAAATTGTATGGAATAAAAGGAATTTTTATCATCATGAACATTATTTACTTTGAAGATTCCATTATAATTTTTAAGGAAATTTTCAAAGAAAATTATTTTTAAAATTTTTATGTTTTAAAAAGTGTTTTTCAAAATAGAAAGGTTATTTTTATCAAGAAATGTTTTAAATGATTTTTAAAGCTTCCTTATATAAGCTTTAAAGCATAGTTTAAAAGAAAAGGATTTCCAAAATATTTTATAAATTTTAATTTTAAAATATTATTTTGAATTAATGGTTATTTTACTCAAGAAATATTCCAAGTGATTTTCCTTTCAATATCATTCTCCATATTAGATAACATCCTTTTAGGTTACTTATGGTTTACTAAGGATATTATCCAAGGATACCATTCTTATTATTTCAATGGATGTTTTATGTTTATGATAAAAAATGTTTATGAAACCCATTTTGTTTCATGGGTTATTATATGGTGAATGTTTTATGATCTTTTTGCACACATATATATTATTTTTATTATGTGATAGTGGCTATACTATAACCAAGGATGGTGGTTATGTTATAACCAAGGATGGTGGTTATGTTATAACCATGAATGGTGGTTATGTTATAACCAAGGATGGTGTTTATTTTATAAAAAAATATGGGTGGTACATATATTTCCCTCCAATGCATTTGGTAAAGATTTATATCTCATGATATAGATAAAAAAAGAATAGGGAGTGAACATGGTTCAATGAGTGACTCTATTTGCAATGATGGTCTTAAGAGTGGGCATTGACTACTATGATTGTTTGGGGAGTGAACTCGTTACACTATAATGAATGTACGACCACTTTGGATGATGGTATGTCCCACTAGAGAGGTGTATCTGCCCATAGAGTTCTCTGATAAGTTTTGGAATTGATACTTAACTACTAAGGAAATGAATTTCTATGATTATGTGTATTCTACAATTATATGTCTTATTTCAATATTATTCCCTCATGGCACACATTATTTTATTTTCATATGATTAATGTCTAATGAACTACCAATATTAATGACTGGAATCAAGATTATAATCTTTTATACGCAAGGTATGGTTTTTATATGTTATGATCAAGTTCTCATACCCTTATATTCAAGTTATGTTTATGTATCTCTCTTGTTTACCCTTACAGGGCATATGAGCTCACCCTTTCTTATGTTTCCTTTCCCCAGGCTATGGAGAAAGGGTTAAGTAGGGAATTTTTGTGAATATTACCAAATGGGGAGATATTTTTGGGAGACTTTAAAGATCATTTACCAAATTAATAATATTGTGTTCCAAGTTTCCAATGTAACTAAACTATTATGGTTCTCAGGGGGTGTTTGTGTTATTTAATGAATATTCATAAAAATGATCTAATATCTATTTATTATAATCCCAAGTCACTATAGTTGGTATCATAAAAAATGTTTATTTAACCTTTATAAATTAGGGTGAGAGAAATTTAGTGATACCCCTCAGTATATTTCTAAGGATATGTCTAGGGAGGTCTCTAAAGAAAAGTCTATGGCTGAGTCAAAGGATATTAAAATTTCATGGAATTTTGGTAAAGGATAGATCAAGTGGTTTCCAAGAAATTACGTCCCTATTTGGATAATATAAGTATATGTGTCTCTGAAACATATTTACCTAGGGGTAACAAATCTAAAAAGGTGAATTAAGATGGACTCAATCATCACTTGGCGCATGATAACTAGCCTTGCTACAAACCTATTTTGACACTCCCTTGGGATATGATTTGTAAGTTCCAAATCTCTTTTTAAACCATTATGAATTATTTGAATAGATGATCGCTATGAATAAGGGTATTTCTTTTTCAAAAGCCCTTGTGAGGTCTCCTCATCCAGATAAAACACAGGTCAGGATGCCAATGGTCAATATGACTAGAGAGGGTGCAATTATGATTATTGTAGATCCTAAAGCTGTCAAGAAGTTCTTGGAGGTTTGCAAATTTTCTGTGCTTGGATGCATTTATTATGAAAATGGCACTAAGCCTTGGTCGTACTCTGATCTCAAACAGAGAATTCCAACCTGTTTGAATTCCTCTTATTGGCGCTTAATTCCAATTTGAAAAGGCTTATTCTATATTATTTTTCAGAAATAGGATGACTTGAATCAAGTATGGCATATAGGATCTCTCAATTTGAAACATGGATTCTTCCGTCTCTCTGAATGGGATCCACATTTCAACCCTTATACATAGAAGCAGTCTATTTCCCCGATCTGGACAAGGATCCATGGCCTTCCATGGATTTATTGGCACCTAGAAATCTTGAATGACATTGCTTCAGGAATTGGTACTCCTTTGAAGATTGATCATAGAACAATAAATGGAAATCTTGGCTTCTTTTCCAGAGTTGTAATTGAAATTGATATGGAATCACTTCCTCCTGAACGTGTTTTACTAGATTTTAATGATCATGTTATTGACCTCCATTTAGAATTTGAAAACCTTCCTAAGTTTTATGAGCATTGCAGGATAATTGTTCATTTCATTGATCAGTGTCGCTTTTCTCAAAGGATCACAAAGGCTACATCAAGAAAGTATGCTTGGAAAGATCCTCCTAGCAAGAAACCTAACCCTGCTAAACATTATGTCAAAAAGGACTCCAATAATTTCATGCATGTTATAGCTGAACAGACTGCAGGTTCCAGCAAGGCCTGGGCTAACATGGTTGAAGAGGAAGGCCATTCTGATTCACTATAAAATAGAATGTCTCCTGGGGACCCTATACAATTACATGATCCCAAAATAAATCAGCTAGAAAAGCTTGAGTTCTCAAATGGAATTTTCAATACTTTTCTTAACATGCAATTTGAGGATTTTACGCTGGATCTGATCAACTCATGAATCTATAAAGTGCTGGATATTTGGCAATCAGAACTTGGAAATATTTCACACTCCTTTGATCAATCTCTTGACACTTCCCTGATAAAAAGTTCATCCAATCAAGTGAACGTGGAAACATCTCCAGAGGAAAATTTTCTGAGTAGGAAAGATGTCTCACCTCTGTTTGAATAGAATCTCAAATAAGATGTTGATGTATCATTCATGTCCAAGTAGATTTCTATCCAGGATGGATCTCAGATCAGTACAGAATGTCATTTGGAAGCAAACCCCAGAGGAGGTGTACATAACATTTCCTCCAATCACGCTGAAATCACTCCAGAAAGAGCTGCTACTTCAGGATCCCCTAAAAGCATTAATCCAAGAAGATCCCAAAGAATTAAGGTTGGTGGCAACCTGTAGAAAAAGGGTTTCAACCCCACTAAATGTTTATAATGAGGATTATCTTCTGGAACTACCAGGTCATAGCCAACTCTGGCACTATGAGTTCCCTTCGGCTTCTTGTGATTAAACATAAACCTGATGTAGTTGGACTTGCGGAACCCAATAAAAAGGATATCAGTTCTCATTCAATTATTGATAAACTCGGATACACACTGTTCAACTCTATAAATGATGATCATCATGATTGTTTATGGATCTTGGTGCATAGTAAGGTTGTCAATCTCACTCTTGTTTCTGTTCAAGCCCAAATTATTACCTGCAAGTTTACTATCTAGACTCAAAATTTATTCTTCTAAATGGTTTATTCTTCCAATAACTATCTAGTTAGAAGGGACTTATGGAAACACATATATAATCTATCACACATCATTGATGATTCTTTTCTGATTAGAGGTGATTTTAATTCCATTCTCAAGGCGGATGAAAGGCTTGGACATTCTTCTACTATTTCTGTTATTGATGATTTCAGACTATATGTTGAAAGATCAAATCTGATTCAGGTTAATCTGATTAGATCCAAGTACACCTAGTATAGAAAGTATCTTAATGGAGTGAGATCTAGTAGAATTGATTGTTCCATTGTTAATGACAATGTGCTGGATAATTGGAGGACAATATCTTGTGTGACTCTTGACAAACATAATTCTAAACATCATCCAATCGTGTCAAATTTTATTGGAATAATTGACATATGTCCTCTCCCCTTTAGGTTCAATAATGCTTGGACTACCCTTCTTGAATGTTCCACATTGGTCAAAGATACTTGGTGCACTAGGGAAAACAATCACCCTTTATCTTGTGTTTTCAAACATTGATCTCTCAAGATTAAGATGAATCATTAGATAAAAAACTGATTCAGCCTCCTTGATCAGGAAATTGATTCTCTCGAAAACACACTTCATGGCATTCAACAATCAATGACCAACACGGATTTCTCATGCATGGATGGACAAGAAGCTACGATCTCCTCAGATCTGAAAATTATTATTTCCCTTAGAGACAATATTCAAAAAGAGGTATATAAAGTCAGGTGTCTTACGGATGGTGATCAAAATACTAAGTTTTTTAATGCCCCACAAAGGAGTAAAAATGTTATTAGGCCACTCTCTCTTCTCAAAGATGGATATGTTATTCTTTAATACTATTAGGATATTTCGAATCACATTGTCACTTTATATATGAACCTCTTCAATGTCCCTAAACGAATTGCTGAACTCTTGGATGGAATCATACCTTCTATTGTAAGTGATGATGATAATTCAATGTTGATAAGAGTACCCTATGACATTGAAATAAGGAATTCTATCCTCGGACTTAAAAAAGACAACTCTCACTGGATGGATGGATTCACTAATCACTTCTTCCAATTTTATTGGGATATTATCCAAGAAGATGTTTTCAAGTTGACCAAGTACTTCTTTACTGATGGATCACAAATTCATGGAATAAATGAAAAATTTATTGCATTAATTCCAAAGGTGGACAATGCTAGTGGTATCAATCAATTCAGACCTATTCCTCTTATCACCACCATATAGAAAATCCATACTAAAATCCTGGCTAACAGGCTTGCCTGCATCTCTGATAAAATCATTTCATGGATTCATTTTGGGTATGTTAAAGGCAGAAGAATTCAAGACTATCTTTTTAATGCATCTGAATGTGTAAACCTTCTTCAAAAACCTACACGAAGAGGGAGTATTATCCTCAAATTGGACATCAAAAAGGCATTTGACACCATTGATTGGGACTTCATTGGTAACATAATGAATAAGTTTGGGTTTCACCTGACCTTCATACGGTGGTCTTATTCTTTGATTAGCCCAGCTTATATTTCCATCCTTATCAATGGTTCACCTGAAGTCTATTTTAAGTGTTCTAGAGGAGTAAGGTAGGGAGACCCTCTGTCTAGAATTATCTTTTCCATTATAGAATATTACCTTTGTCAACTGATCACTCACAATGTTGAAAATGGGAATATGAAAGTTCTTCAGGCTAACCGTGGTATCTCTTCCCCCTCAAATCTCTTTTTTGCAGATGACATTATCATTTTTACTCAGGGATACAAAAGAAATATTCAGAATCTTAAATCCATCCTTTATCACTCTCATCATGTCTCTAGATAGAAGGTTAGCTAGAAAAAATCTTTTATTTTCTTTGGGAAAAATATTTCATATTCTAGGAAACATTGTACGATTCATAATCTTGGAATTAGATAGGGTTCCCTTCCCTTCAAATATCATGGAGTCCCAATGTTATTTGGAAGACCACGCTCTACCTACTTTACTGATGTGGTTAGTCATATTAGGATAATTCTCTCCAATTGGAAAGGAAAATATCTATCCATGGTAGGAAGAATTTTCTTAGTCAAACATGTGATCATTTCCAAAATTATTTACTCTGTCATGGTGTAATCTTGGAATGCTTCTACAATCAAGACTCTCAATTCCCTTATCAAGAATTTTGTTTCTAGTGGAAACATTCTTGAAAGGAAAATTATCACTACCTCATGGAATAAATGTTGTTTACCTCTCTCTATGGGGTGACTTGGGATTAAGAATATTGAGCTTTTTAATCAATCTCTTCGAGCTCAATTTATTTGGAGGCTTATTAATGGAAAATAAAGATCTCTTGATTTTCTCAGAGTTAGAATAATTACTAGATTGATTGTTGGAATCTTAACTTATATGCAGTCCTCTGTTTTTCCTAGTTTGAAAAAGTTTTTTAAAAATATTACTAGTCACTCCCGTTGGTAAGTGAATGCCTCCTTCAAGATGAAATTCTGTAAGGATAACTAGACAATAACTCCTTTAATTGATAGTATAAATTTTTAAACTATTGATGTTGATTTAGATGACTCTATTTGTGATCATATTAAGAAGACCAGCAATATTCCTACCCACATTGTACAAATTAACAATTCTTATGACTTCATTAATTCAGATGATATCATGGTTTGGGAACCAAGTGAAAATGGGATTCTCGATTCTAAATGCTTTTACAACCATTTAATATAAGGAAATTCTTCCAGTGTTTTCCATCAATTCAGAAAATGGGTCCATCCCTCTCAGTTCACTCTTCTATGGAGAATTAACTTGAAAAAGCTTCCAATGGGCAGCAATCTCCAAAAATTTGGTATCTCTCTATGCTCAAGATGGTATTTGTGACACCAACATAGGGATGACCTAGATCATTTATTCCTTTCCTGTAAAACTGATTCTTCACTCTGGATCATTATATTTGACCTCTTTGGCATTTCAATACCTCATTCCAACAACATTGCAGATTTTCAACACATAATTACAGCAGAATATTTTTCTGAGAAGATTCATACTCGATTCCTTGTCACTTGTGCTAAAACTTTTCACACACTTTGCAGAGGTGGAAATAAAAACAGGCATGACAATTCCACTTTCAATCATAAGGTTTCCATTTCACATATTCTATAAATGACTAGATTTGTAAATCAGTTCCACACTGAACAATGCCATAACACTATCAAAGACTTTACAATCCTCAGAAGGCTTCATCTATTAGGTAATTTTCCCAAACCTATGGGCACTATGGAAATTTTTTGGACTCCCCCTTTTGTAGGTTGGATAAAATGAAACCTTGATGGCACCTCAAAGGGAGACCTTGGACCAACTGGATATGGTATTTCTTTCTGTGACCACAATAGTGACTTGCTTAATGGATTTTATAGATCTTGTGGTCGTGACACTGCCCTTAAAGATGAGATGATGACACTTATTAAAGAAGTTGAGCTTGTTAATCAAATAAATTTGAGTAATATCTGGTTTGAAAGTGATTCCTCTACTATTGTATACGTTGTTAGAAAAAATCAGATCCATCTTTCCTGGAAGATTACTCTAAAATGGATCAAATGTCTTGACACTCTTACCTCAAAAAACATTATCTTTACACATGTTTACCATGAAGCCATCTCTCTTTCTGATAGACTTGCAAATCAATGTATTCCTGAAGCCTCTGGTGTGCATGTGTCCACAGTTGCTAATGATTTTATCATTATTCTCAATAGAGATAAATGTAAAATTCCCCCCTTTAGTCTCTTGTAACTAATTTTGTTTAATTAAGGATTTAATTATTAATTTTCCTAATAAAATGTGCACTATAAACAACTCTCTAACTCACCAAAGAAGCTAAGGATAGAGTTTTAAGAGAGTTAGGGTAGTGAAGATCACGCAGGGAAGAAAATGTAGTTTTCTATATGTCAAGAATGTGAGAAGAAGCACTTAAGGGAATGTATCAAAGGGATGAGAATATTTTTTCACTGTGGAAAAGAAGGATACAAAGCAAGTATCTGCAAAGTAAAAATTAAAAGGTATATTAATGTAATGAATGATAATAATAGTATCCCTAAGTTATCGTTGATAGTTTAATGTTTCAATTGTGGAAAATATTGGAATCATGTAGATTGATTTCCTAAAGGGAAATCTCATGAATAAAATCAATAAGGTTGTATGGGTAATGGATATATTGTTGAACATGAAGAGACTACAAATGACATATGAAAGGAAGAGGTGTTAAGGAATAAGAAGATGAATCTTGGATAATGGTGTATAAATAAATTAGAATTATTTATGTATTTATATACCAGGATTCAAATATTAATATTTTTATCAATGGTATTTTGGTTATTATAATCATAAAAAGTTAATAGATTGTTCCATTATAGTTTTTCTTTAACTAGTTTCAAGAATATGTTAAATGGTATTGATGTAATAAAAATGTGATTTAATGGAAATGTGATATTTTGATTATATTAATGTAACCCTTAATATTTTCTTAATGTAAAAAAAATGGAGTTTAGTTTGGATAAAGAGATGACTGATATGGATAAAGTAAATTGTATAGTATTGGTGACCTTATAACTGATAAAGGATTTTTTGAGAAAGTGGTTAATGTTATCATTGATGGTGTTTATAAAATTATTGGATTTTTGGAATATGTTCTATAATCTATGGTTTTAATCAAGGAATGAGGAATCATGCATGATTTCATTTAGGTTTTATGGTAATTATGGTAATTACCAAGATTTGGGAGAATATATGATGAAGGTATTAACATGTTTGGTATGTAACAATCAAGATACACTTTATGATATAGGTGGGATTAATATTATATTGATTTCGAGAAATTTAGTGACCTTATTTATAAATTTTTAAATTTATAAGGATTATAATGTTAACCATTTATGGGATGGTTTATGTTGTACATTGAATGAGGTTTTAGATATTAACATATTACATAACCATGTGAATATTTATCCATATTGGACAACCAGTGTTTACCTTTTTTTAACTAGAGATAGAAGATATGGCTTATCATTATTTTATGGATTTTATTTAGTTCTTCAATCATGAAAAAAATCATCCCTTTGAGTAAGAGAAGAAGTGGAAATTGATTGAGGAACAACCAAAGGATGAAATTGTACCTATGAAGTAAAAATATATCAAAAAGTACATTTTCATATGTTATCAATCTAGATAAAAAATTAATTTCCCAAAATTAGGAAAAATATCTTTAAATAAAATGTTTTAATTTTAACATCATTACTGATGATATCAATGACCTTTTTCACACCTATTAGTTTAGGGATTTGTGGTTTTCACACTTCTCTAGATCACACACTTTCTTGTGATCAACATTATCTTTCACTCTTCATCCGTATTTGTTCGTTAGTTTTCACTTATATGTCCATGTTTTCACTTCTCTCCAATTTTTTCCTATTTGTAAACTATGTATGTTCCATTCTAGATGAATTTCAAACATCTCTTTCTCCTTTTCAACAGGATGTTTTATTAACCCTTTTTATGATGTGTGTTTCTATAAAAGAATTTTCAAATGTTAAACCTCTGATGTCTGAGAGAAATTTCAAGGGTGAAATTAATTTTAAGGGGGTATAATGTAACACCCCAAGATTTTTTGAAATATATATTTTTAAAATAAATTCAATATTTTCGATACTTTTCATTATACACAACACCAAGTTTGTCTTTCATTACACAATATACAGAATTTGGATTTCATTACACGAAACACTGATTTTGTATTAGGTTACACACAATACTGAGTTTAGCGTGCGTTACATGCAACACTGAGTTTAAGTGAAATGTGTCATACTATTAAAACATTATTATTTAATATGATAGTAATCACCTACCTATTAGAATGGTAGGTATGAATAGAAATAACTAAATAATGAAAATATATGTTTTATATATCTAAATATAATTAATTCTTCCTTTTAGAAATGGTAATTCCCAGGAGTGTCCTTTTCGAACCCTCCACACCTAGAAACACCCGTCCCCATGAAGAGATCATCCGGAGAAGCCTCAGCTAGGGAGGTGTCATTGTATGTCGAGATGACAGAGCATCTCACGGGGTTACATCTTGATCAGTGATGATATATAAATAATTAATTCATTTTTAACCAATCAGTCATAAATGAAAACAACAACCATTTGAAATTAAAGGAATTCATTTTATGAAAAAGTATTTTTATACACATAAACATGTTTTACTTTAATAAACTAAAAAAATCACTTTTAGTGAATTATTTGAAAAAAATATATATATTATATATTCAAAAAAAATTAATATTCACATTTTGTGTTTTTTAGACAAGTGATAAGAATAAATCTAATTTTATAATTAAAAACTCTATTTTAAAAAAAAAACTTTTTGTCGCCTTTTTTTGGCACACTTATTTTAAAAATAATTTTTGACAATTTTAGAAAAATTATTTTATAAAATAAAATCATTTTTATAAATCATAATATTAAAATTATCTTAGGGTAAATTTTTGATAATTTTTTGAAAAGATCAATTTTTTGATGAATTGTGAAAAACACTAAATTTTAATTGAAAACTATATTTTTGTTTAATTTAAAAAGTTAAATTACATTTTCAATTGGGTTTAATGTAAAATTAGTTCAATTATAAATCCATAAATCTAATTTTTGTCATTGGAATCGATTAAATATTGAATTTTGATATAAAAACCTTGGGGACTTTTAAACATTTTATCTTTAACAACATGCTTTATCATCACATCTACGGGGTTAAATTTAAATTAAAAATTTCCAATTATGTGAATTTAATTTGTAAAAATGGATTCCATAATTGGAATCATAATAATTTATATTATATAATAATATGAATTTAATTTTTGACCAAAATGAAAAGTGAAAACAATAAAAATTATTTACCACTATTAATGTAAAAATAGGTTTACCCAGGGGGGTTAAAATAAAAAGGAAAGGATTAAAAATAAACTAAAACTTTTCCAACAATGATATTATAAAAATATTTATTCCTTATATATATTCTATTACCAAGAGTGTTTCATTATTGGAGTCTTGTGACATGAAAAAAACGTGGGTGGAATTATTTCTTTCAAAATATCATAATTCTGCCACTCACATCACTTATAAAAGGCACCTCTTATCCTATAATATTAACACCTTCGAAACATTTTTGTTTAGAAAATACCTAACTAAATGCCTTACCAAATTCACTCCTTTTGTCCAATAATACATAGTTTGGATAGAAATCCAACCTAGAATGGGTTTTGGTGTGAACCGAAGGAGGATACCTGAAGAAGAGGTAACGTTCATCAACGAGCGTTTTTGTTCTATTCATTACTCCAACTCATTAAATTATTATTATAAAATAATTATATAATAAACTTGGTAACTTAAATATACTATGATATTTTCATGTTAAGGTAATTACCTACAAACATATCTACTTCCATTAAATGGGTTACAAAATCATCATTCGTGTGTATGGCGGACTACCGCCTCTCAAGCCGATGTCATTCGTTTTTTCATTACCCCCCTATAATATTTAGAAATAATGATGGATTTATTATTTATATATGAAATTTATTATATCATAATTATTTTTTAATTTTTATATCATGCATACCTTTACTATTTAAATTTTTAGGAATACGATAACTTTACTCGTGTTTACGAAGGACTATCACCTCGTGAAGTGATGTGATTCATTCACTATTTACATAGAAGGTATTATGGATGGTATTAATAAAAATAAGTTACATATATGACCTAAAAATTATTCTAGAATGATAATATTTCATTTACCTTTCTTTCTTTCAATCCTACAAGAAAATGGATACAATTTTCTTGGATACGTACGACCCACCGTCTCCATGAATGATGTATTTCATTTTCTATCACTAAATTTTATGGATTACTCTAAATAAATATATAATTAATATATATTATGTTTATATAATTTTTAATATTATATATATTATAAAACCATGATCAAAGTAATAGGAGACAAAATAACAAATCAAATCATACATGAAAAATAATGCATTTATTACTCGAATGGTAACTTTAACATGTAATTGATAATAAATGTGTAATAAAATGTAATGCCTCGACCCTAGTTACCTATATTCTGTGCATTATTACATACCATTTTCATGATCACAAAATATCATGTCTTTAATGACCGATTAGTTTAGTAACCTTGGAAACACTAGATATATTCATAAGTCTTAGATTACATCAAAAAGTCAAAAACTACAACAACATAGTCTCCATAGTCCACACTCATATCCCCTCAGACTATACATGGAGGTCAGTAATAAAATACTTCTTCACATCCTAGGAAAAATAAAACAAAGAAAGGGGTGAGCTCAGATGCTCAGTAAGGATAACAATATAGCGGAAACTTTCATAAATAAGCATAAACATTTAAGTCAATGTATAACTAAAACAAAATCCTTTTAAACTTGAACATTAGCATAACATGTCAAAAATAAAATGAAATAATTCCATTTAATTATTCACATGGATATTCTACTAGTCGAATAATCACATGCAATATCAATAACCACTTTCATAATGATAGAATGCATAATTCCAGACTATCATAACCACATAGTCATGTCCTTGTTCCAAGACACTAGTTTGTCTGAGGAGACCTACCAATGCATCGAGGAGCTATATCGGGCTCTACACGTCACTTACTAAGTCCAATGCATTCCTCTTATGAACAGGTTTAAACATAACATAACCATTCATGTTAAAACTAGCATATTAAATGTCAATACTTTATCCATAAACCATGAATGGTATAAAAATAACACATCCACAGTCAAACATATCAAAAAACCTTAAATTAAATATGGAAGATTTTTATCATAATAAATCAACTTCAAATAAGCTTAAAATCCATCAAAGCATGTTGACATAGATGAAATCAAAACTATTTGAGAGAAATATCTATTTTTGGAAATCATTTAAAAGTCACATAATTATAAAATAAAACATTAAATTTTAAATTATTCTTATAAGCTTGTAAGGGAAGCTTCGGTGATTTTATAACAGCGGAAAATAGTCGCACCCACCATATAAGTTAAAAAGTCATTCTTACCTTAATTTGTAAAAAAGGTTAAAAATGACCTTATTTGGAAAATGATGGAATGATTCCATTCAAACCATTTTATAAAAATTCAAACAAGGGTATAAAATTAATTTAACCCATAGTATAGTAAATAGTAAAAATGTTTTGGAATACATTTTTATGAAACATTGATGTGGATTATAAAAAGGTCCCAATAGATAATTACGTATAAACAACCTCAGATAATGAAGAGATTGTGAAATAAACCCTTACCTTGTAATTTTACTTGGTTGAAAGTAAGCTAAACTCCTCTATAATGGTGAAATAATTGTTATTAAATTGTTCAAGAATAATATACATTAATATGATATCATATATGATCTTCTAATATTTCCTTGTTAATAATATTTTAGTATTATCGTCGTTTCGGGTGTTCACTTACTCGTTTAATTTTATATGTTTTGTTACATAAGCCGTGTTTGTTATGGATAAGTTGTATATTATTCGTATCCATAATTACATCAAGTCTTTAAACATTATTTTTAATCAGAAAATGAAAATTATTCTTGAATGGAAATGATAGGGAATGAATCTCATTGCGTTCATGGAGACGGTAATCCGTACGTATGCACGAGCGACAATATCATTATTTTGATATTAGAATAATATATAATTGGCTGGAATATAATATATAAAAAATCATTATAATGTTATATTTATCATTTACATCAATTACACACCATTATTATACCCATCCTAATAATAATGTATTGAATAACAATTACACCATGACGCGGAGACGACAAGTCGTACGTACGCACATATGGTGACATGTCATTCAAATGATGTATAGAATAATGAATATGGTTATAAAATATACATAATAACATCACAGTATATAGAAGATACTGAAGTTATTATTTTATAATGGAAACAACAAAGAGAAAGGAAGTGGGAGAAGAAAGAAACTTGAAAGAGGGTGGTGAAATTATTACCTCTTCTTCGGGTTCTTCCATTTGATTTAATCAAAAGGGATCATTATGTTGGATTTATGACTAAACTAAGGCCTCTAGGATGAATTGAGGTACGTTTATAGGATATTTGGGCAGGGGTTGGCTGATCCAAAAGTCTTTAAAGGTGTGAATTATAGAGAAGGTTGAGTGCTCTTTTATAAGAGGGTTGAGGGGAACCTTAGGAAAAGCTAGAAATATTATTTTATAATAAAATAATTTTCAGTTTCTAATGGCTCTAAAGTAAATTATTTAATGTATAAGGTAGTTATTAATATAAAACCACTCAACCAATAGGTTTTAGACAGGTTTGGGTCACAATTTTACCCTTATCTTTTATATTTAACTTTTAGTTAAATAGTTTGACATTTACAGTGTCTCTTTGTATTTTTATATTATATGGTTAATAATCATACTATATTCTTCCAAGAAAACCCCAAGTGGTTCATTAATAACACACCTATCATTATATAAGTCCTTTGGACGAACCTTATATTTGTATGAATAGAATATAAATTAATAATATAATATTTGTTTTAAAAACTCTTTTATGTCAGTTTTGACACTATTTGGTATTTTGTTTTTTCTAAATTCATAACAGCATTATTACTTCTACCAAAATTCATATAACCAACCCTAATATGTCATATTAACCTATAATATTAGTGGAATTCATAAAAAGTCTCAAATTACATTTATTTGAATATTTATAATATCAATTATTTTAATATTTCATTAATTATGTAATTACTGCATCACCATTGTGTCATAAATAAATTAAATTATTTAATTTATAAAAATTATAAATAAAATACCATTATATAGGGTAATAATAATATCATTTCTACCCTTAATTGCCCTATTTACTTTTAACAGTGGTAAATAAAAGTAAAAAGTTACTATTCACCAAAAATTATTTTTATCTAATTGAGCCACATTTTACTCCTTGATATTAACATTTTCTCTTGGATTTTATAAATTCCACTCACAGAAGCGGTAAAATTAAGTTTTTTATGAATATGCAAATTCTCATAGGAGATGGATAAAAGACGATGAAAAGTTCAATAAAAATTTTATATATCTAAATTTATTATAAACTAACTCCAATGAATTACATTGAACATATATTTAGGTATTATGTATCTATTTTGACCTAAAATAATTTTAAATAAAATAAAAAATTATTTAAATAAAAAATTTGTTTTAAACTATAACTCAGTGTTTTCACTATTCATCAAAAAATTGAAAGTTTTCTGAAAAATACCAAAAATTCACCGTGAACTAATTTCGATATTCTAAATCTGAAAATTAAGTCCATTTTGAAAGATAAAATTTATAAAATTTCAAAAATTGGGGATTACTATTCATAAAGTCTAGTTTGATTAGTTGTGGTGTGTGTTCAAATTCGAAATTGCGTACAACACACACTACTGTATTATTCAAAGAGAAGTGTACCATGGAAGCTTGAGCTGTTACATAAAAGGCCATAAGAAAATAATATATGGTATGATATATATATTTATATAATATATTTATAATAAACTTATATTTTTTATATATGATTTTTGAATCTGTATGATGGAAGTCAAGACTTTAAGGCAATGGATTTCATCTAAATTTTATTTCATTAATGCATATTGTAATGTTATAAACCAAATTTATTATATATGGTGTATATAATTCCCATTAGACATAGTGATATATTTATTGTTTATATATGATATTTATTATATCATTATTCTTCTATAATATTTATATCACATAAACCTTCATGCTTTCCACTTTTTGAGAATATGATAACATCGCCCTTGTGTATTGGGGACTACCGCCTCGTGAAGTGATGTGTTTCATTTATTCTTTACATGGAAGGTATTAAGGATGGGTTTAATGAAAATAAGTGATAAAGATGACATAAAAATTATTCTTTAATGAAAATATATTATTTATATTTCTTTCTTTCAATTCAATAAGAAAATAGAAACAATGTTTATGCGTACGAATGACCTACTATCTCCATGAACAGTGTATTCCATTTTCTATCACAAAATTTATAGATTATTATAAATACATATATAATAAATATATATTATATTTATATCATGTTTAAAATTATTGATATTATGTTACCATGATTTATCTAATAGGAAAAAAATAACAAATCAAAAAATATATGAAAAACAAAGGGTTTATTACCTGAAAAGTAACTTTAACATAGAATTTTTTAAAAACATGTGATAAAAAGTAATAATAAAATAAAATATGGAATTAAATATATATATATATTTATTATTATTTAATATATTTATAATAAACATATATTTTCCATATATTAGGTTTGAACAAGTGCGACGAAAGTCACAACTTAAGGTAATGGATTTCATCTCAATTTCATTTCACGGAGGCATATTGTTATGTTTTTAACTAAATTTATTTTATATGTTGTATATAATGCCCCTTTAACATGTTAAATCATTAATCACATTATTCTCATGATACTTTCATTTTCATTTAATTTTATACTTTCATTTGGATTATTATTCAATGTTACCAAAGTGGTAAGAGTTTTATGTTTCAATCTCATTGTTTATTTGGATTGCCTAGGATTATACTTGAAATGATGAAATATTATGATCTATATCTCAAGAAACAATGAATTTTATTTTCACATTCTATTTCTCTAGAGAATACATATTTCCCTTTATTTTCTTCTATTTATGTACACATGATTTCAAAATGATGATTTTAAGAAATAGTGCATATTTCACTATTCAGTTGAAAACCCTTTTTCTTCTGAAACCTTGTTTTCTAAAAATGTTTTCAATTTTCTTTTTAAATTATTAAATTGATTTATTAAATAAAATATTACACATTTTTTCATTTTTAAAATTTTGTTTCAAAAGGAATCTCCATTTCCTCTTCCAAATAATGCTTGATTTGATTTTACTGAAAACATGAAATAAAATTTGTTTTAAAGTGTATGAAATAAAAGGAATTTCCATCATCATGACCATTATTTACTTTGAGTATTACTTTATAATTTTTCAAGTAAATTTTCAAATAAAATGTTTTTTGAACTTTTTATACTTTAAAAAGTGTTTTTCAAAATAGAAAGGATATTTTCCTCAAGAAATGTTTTAAATGATTTTTAATGATTCATTTATATGTTTTTAAAGTTTATTTTCAAATAAAATGATTTCCAAAATATTTTATAACGTTTAGTTTTAAAATTTTATTTATAAAGAATGGTTATTTTCCTCAAGAAATGTTCCATGTTATTTTCCTTTCAAAATAAATCTCCATCTCATATGATATTCTTTGAGGTTGCTTAATATTTATTTTGGATATGATCTTAGGATACCATTCTTATTCATTCTCTGAATGTTTTCTATTTATAATAACAAGATGTTTTTGAAACCTATTTTATTTCATGGTTTATGATATGGTTAATGTTTTATGATCTTGTTTCACACAAATATATGTTTTTCATTATGTGATGGTGGTTACGTTATAACCTAGGATGGTGGTTACGTTATAACAAAGGACGGTGGTTATGTTATAACCAAGAATGATGGTTATGTTATAACCAAGTATGTTGTTTATGTTATAAACAAATCTAGGTAGTACCTATATCTCTCTCGAATGCATTGGGTAAAGATTTATATCTCATGAGATAGATAAGATAGGAATGGGGAGTGAACTCGGTTCAGCGAGTGAATCTATCTACAATGATGGTCTTAAGAGTGAACCTTGATTACTATGATTGTTTGGGGAGTGAACCCATTCCACTATAAGAAAAGTTATGCTACTTTTGATGATGGTATGTCCCACTTGGGATATGTAACTACCCATAATGTTCTCTGATAAGTTTTATAAATGATCCTTAACTACTAAAGAAATGATTTTCAATGATTATGTGTATTCCACAATTATATTTCCTATTCTAATATTATTCTATCATGGCACACATTCTTTGATTTACTTATGATTAATTTCATATGAACTACTTATATTTGAGCCATGAAAGAAGATTTTTTTCTTTTTTATGCAAGGTATGTTTTTTTTTGTTATGATCATTTTCTCATACCCTTATATTCAAGTTATGTTTACGTATCTCCCATTTTTACCCTTACTAGGCATATGATCTCACCCTTTCTTACGTTTCTTTTCCCCATGCTATGAAGAAAGGTTCAAGTATAGAATGTCTGTGAAGATTACTAAAGGGTAAGATATTTGTGGGAGACATTGAAGATCATTTACGAAATTAAGAATATTTTGTTCCATGTTTCCAAAGTAACTTAACTATTATTGTCCTTAGGTGTGTGTTTGTGTAATGTAATGAATATTCATAAACAATTATGCAATATCTATGTATTATAATCTAGATTCACTATATTTGGTATCATAAAAAATGATAATTTATCCTTTATAAATTAAGGGGAGAGAAATTTAGTGATACCCTGAGGGATATTTCTAAGGATATGTCTAAGGATGTCTCTAAGTATAAGTCTAAGGGTGAGTCAAAGTATAAGAAAATTTATTTTCATTTTGGTAAAGAATAGACCAAGTGGTTTCCAAGATATTACATCCCTATTTGGAAAATATAAGTAGATGGGTCTCTGGAACATATTTACCTAGGGGTAACAAATCTGAAAATTTGTATTGAGATGGACTCGAGCATCACCTCGTGCATGACAACAGGCCTTGATACACACATAGTTTGACACTCATTGGGATATTCATTGGATGTTGAAAAACACATTATAAACCATCATGATTTATTTAAATAGATTAACACTATGAATAAACTAGTATAAACCTAAGGTTTCATAGATTAAAAATAAGGTGTTATGATTTAGAAACCCTGTAAGTTATTTTTATGATTATTTGGATTTGCAATATATTTAGCATTTCTCAAACTATGCTTTTTGGTTTTAGTCAATGGTAAGAACCAGAATTAACTTATTTAACATTGAATGTGATAGACTATTTTTTGATGAGAAGTCAAATGAGATGATTACTAGAGTGAATTATGTTGTGATTATTCCTAACTAACTATCACAAAACTTGATTAACAACGTGCACCTTAAGCAACTCTCTGACTTGACAAAGAAGCAAAGGATAGAGTTTCCTAGGATTTAGGGTAGTGGAGATCATGGATGAAATAAAATATGGTTTTTTATAAGTCAATAATGTGGAAAGAAGCACTTAAGGTAATGTATTAGAGGGATGAGAAGATTTTTTCACTATGGAAAAGAAGGTTACAAAGAAAGTAAATGTAAATGAAAAATGGAGTGTTAAATTAACGCAATGAATGATAATAGGCCTTGATAAGGTATCATTGATAGTTGAATGTTTCAAATGTGGATAGTATGGGCATCATGAAAATTGATTTTCTAACGGTAAATCTCATGAATAAAATCAACAAGGTTTTATGAGTAATGGTTATATTGTTGAACATGAAGAGACTAAAAATTACATATGAAAGGAAGAAGTGTTAAGGAATAATACGATTAAGCTTGGTTAATGGTGTATAGAGAAATTAGAATTATTGATGTATTTATGTATCAAGATTTAGAGAATTATATTTTTATCAGTGGTATTTTGGTTATTATAATAATAAAACGTCAATTTATTTTTCCATTGTAGTTTTTCTTTAATTAGTTTTAAGAATATGTTAAATGGTACTGATGAAATATAAAAGTGATTTAATAGAAAGGTGATATTTTGATTATCATAAGGTAACCCTTAAAATTTTTCTATTGTTTATAAAATGTTTTTTAGTTTGGATAAAGAGATTATTGATATGTATAAAGTAAATTTTATAGTATTGGTGACCTCAAAATCGATAAAGGATCTATTGAAAAAGTGGTTTATATTATCATTGATAAAGTTTATAACATTATTGGATATTTTGAATGTGTTTAATAATATAAGGTTTTAATCAAGGAATGAGGAATCATGCATGATTTCATTTAGGTTTTATGCTAATTCTTGACATTACCATGATTTATGAGAATATATGATGAAGGTATTTACATGTTTTGTATGTAACAATAAAGAGATACTTTATGATATATGTGGGATTAATGTCATATTAATTTTTGAGAAATTTAGTGACCTTATTTATAAATTTTGAAATTTGGAAGGGTTATAATTTTAACCATTTATAGAATGGTTTAATTTAAAATTTGAATGTGGTTTTATAGATTAACATATTACTTCACCATATAAATATTTATCCATATTGGATAACCAGTGTTAATATTTTTTTAACCAGATATAGAAGGAATGACTTATCATTATTTTATGAATTTTATTTAGTACTTCGGTCATGAAAAAAAAATCCCTTTGAGTAAGAGAAGGAGTGGAAATTTATTATGGAACAACCAAAGGATGAAATTATACCTATGAAGTAAAAAAATATCAAAAAGTACATTTTCATATGTTCTCAGTGTAGATGAAAAAGTAATTCCCCAAAATTAGGAAAATAATCTTGAAATAAATTTTTTTTATTTTAACATCATTTCTGATGATATCAATGAACTTTTTCACACCTCCTGGTTTATGGATTTTTAGTTTTTACCCTTCTATAGATCTCTCACTTTATTGTGATCTATATTCTCTTTCAAGATTCATTAGAATTTGTTTGTTAGTTTTATCTTATATTTCCATGTTTCCACTTCCCACCTATTTTATCATATTTTGAATATACGTATATGCCATTCTAGATGAATTTCAGACATCCCATTATCTATGATGGAATTTTCAAATGTTAAACCTTTGATTTCTGAGAAAAATTTTATGGGTAAATTTCATTTTTAAGGGGGTAGAATGTAACACCCCAATATTTTTTGAAATATATATGTTTAAAATAAATTCAATCTTTTCTATAATTTTCATTATACACAACACTTAGTTTATCTTGCGTTATATGAAACTCTGAGTTTAGCTTGCATTATAAACTATACTGAATTTGGATTTAATTACATGAAATACTAATTTTTTCTTTAGTTACACACCATACCAAGTTTAGCATGCCTTACATGCAACACCAGGTTTAAATGAAACATGGCATACTATTAAAATATCATTATTTAATATGTTAGTAATCATCTACCTATTTGAATGGTGGGTATGAATAGAAATAACTAAATTATGAAAATATATGGGTTATATATCTATATATAAAACGAATTAATTTGTAACCAATTAGTTACAAATGAAAATAAACACCATTTGAAAATAAAGGAAATCATTTTCTGAAAAACTATTTTTATACACATAAACATGCTTTAATTCAATAAATTTAAAAAATAAATTTTAGTGAATTATTTTAATGAAATATATATATTATATATTCAATTAAATTTTAAACATTCGTGTACTGTGTTTTTTAGACAAGAGAAAACAAAAAATTCAAATTTATGATTAAAAATTGTATTTATTTTTTCGAAAAAGCGGGTTTGTCCCCTTTTTTTGGCACACATATATTAAAAATAATTTTTTACACTTTTCAAAAAATTATTTGAAAAAATAAACTTCATTTTTTAAATCATAATAGTAAAATTATATTAGGGTAAATTTTTTATAATTTTCTGAAAAGATTAATTTTTTGATGAATTGTGAAGAATACAAAATTTTAATTAAAAACTGCATTTTGTGTTTAATTTAATAAGTTAATTAAATTTTAAATTGGTTTTAAAGTGAAATTATTTCAATTATAAATCCATAAATATAATTTAGTTCATTGGAATCAATTTTATATTGAATTATGATATAAAATCCTTGTGGAATTTTGAACATTTTCTCTTTAAAAACTCGCCTTATCATCACGTTTGTGGGATTAAATTTAAATTTAAATTATATAATTATGTGAATTTAATTTGTAAAAATGGATTAAATAGTTGGAATTAAAATAATTTATATTATATAATAATTTTAACTTAATTTTTGACCAAAATTAATATTAAAAACATTAAAAATTATTTACCATGATTAAAACAAAAATTGGTTTACCGGGGGGGTTAAAATAAAAAGACAAGGATTAAAAATAATACAAAAAAATTCAATAGAAATTTTATTGAAATATTTATGCCTTATATATATTCTATTACTGATATTGTTCCATTATTGGAGTCTTGTTACTTGAAAAAAACATGGGTGAAATTATTTCTTTCAAAATATTATAAGTGTGCCACTCACATCACTTGTTTAATCCACCTCTTATCCTATATTTTTGACAACATCAAAACCTTTTTATAAAGAAAATAAATAAATAAATACCTCACTAAATTCCACCTTCTTTTCATATAATCCATTGTTTGGATTGAAATCCAACTTAGAAAGGATTTTGGTGCAAACCTAAGGAGGATACCTGAAGAAGAGGTAAAATTCATCAATGAGCATTTTTGTTCTATTTATTCCTCCAACCCATTAAATTATTATTATAAAATGATGATATAATAACCTTAGTATCTTAAATATAATATGACATTTTAATTTTAAGTGAATTACCTACAACCATATCCACTTCCATCAAACAGGTTACAAAATCATCATTAGTGTGTACGGTGGACTACCGCCAAGTGAACCAATGTCATTCGTTTTTCCATGTCCTCCAATAATATTTCGAAATAATGATTGATTTATTATTTATATATGAAATTTATTATATCATTATGCTTTTGGAATTTTTATATCATGAATACTTTCATGACTTCCATTTTTGGGACTATGATAACGTCGCTCTTGTGTACATAGAAGCATCACCTTAGGAAGTGATGTGTTTCGTTAATGCTTTATATGGAAGGTATTAAGGATGGTATTAAATAAAATATGTGATATATATGAAATATAAATAATTATGTAATGGTAATATATCATTTACCTTTCTTTATTTCAATCCTACAAAAAATGTAAACAACTTTCATGCATTTGCACGACCCACCGTCTGCATGAATGATGTATTTCATTTTCCATCACTAAATTTTATGGATTAATATAAATACATATATACAGAATAAATATGATATTTATATCATGGTTAATATTCTGGATATTATAAAACCATGATCAATGTAATAGGACCAAAAATAACAAATCAAATCATATACAAAAAAACAAATCATTTATTACCCAAAACGCAACTTTAACATGGAATTTTTAATACATGGGTAATAAAATATCATAAGAAAATAATATATGGTAAGATATATATATATATATACAATATTTATAATAAAATAAAATTTATTATACAGTATTTTTGAATCTTTATGACAGAATTCAAGACTTTAGGTAAGGGATTTCATCTCAATTTCATTTCATTAAGCCATATTATAATGTTACAAACGTAATTTATTTTATATGGTGTATATAATTCCCATTTGACATGTTATATCATGAATATAATTATTAACATGATATTTTAAGTTTAATTTAATGTTATTCTTTCATGGGGCATACAGTTCAATGTTATCAAAGTGGAAATAGTTTTATGTTTCAATCTCATTGTTTATTAGTATTGCTCGGGATTATGATTCCAATAATGAAATATTATGATCTATATCTCAAAAAACTCATGAATTTTATTCTCCCATATTTATTTATGGAGAATACTTCTTTATATTAATTTTACTCTATTAATGTATAGATGATTTCAAAATTATGTTTTTAGAAATAGTATCTTTATTTCTCTCTTCGGTCAAATTTTTTTTCTTCCAAAACCTTTTTTCAAAAAATATTTTAAAAAATGTTTTTAAAATTCTGTATATGATTTATTAAATAAAAATTTACCCACATTTTTCTTTTTACAAAATGTTTTGAATGAAATATTTATGTTATGTTCCAAAAAAATATTATTATGATTTTACAGAAAATGTGAAGGGAATATTTTTTTTAAAGTGTACGACTTGAATGGAATTACTGCGTTCATAACTATTTTTTAATTTGAAGCATACTTTATAAATTTTCAACATTCTTTTCAAATATAATTCTTTTCAAAATGTTTTATATTTTAAAAAGTATTTTTCTAAAAGGAATGTATATTTTCCTCAAGAAATGTTTTAAATGATTTTTTTATATTACTTTATAAGTTTTCAAAGTTTATTTTTAAAGATAATAATTTACATAATATTTTATAAAGTTTAGTTTTAAAAATTTATTTTCAAAGAAAGATTATTTTACTCAAGAAATATTCCAAGTTATTTTCCTTGAAAAATAATCATCCATCTAAGATGAAATCCTTTGAGGTTACTTATACTTTATTGGGGATATATCCAAGGATACCATTCTTATTATTTTTCTGAATGGTTTATTTTTATGAAAAAAATATGTTTATAAAACCTGTTCTATTTCACATCTCATGATATGGTGATTTTTTATGATTTTTTGGAACACATATGTATGATTTTCATTATGTAATGGTGGTTACAATATAACCAAGTATGATGGTTATGTTATAACTAAGGATGGTGGTTACATTATAACCAAGTAAGATGGTTATGTTATATCCAAATATTGGTTAGACCTATATCCCCCTCTGATAAGTTGGTTAAAGATTTATATCTTATGAGATAGAAAGGTCTAGAATGGAGAGTGAACCCAATTCAGTAAGGGACTTTGTCTACTATGATTATATTAGGAGTGAACCTTGGCTACTATGACTTTTTAGGTATTGAAATCATTCCACTGTGATAAAAGGGCTACCACTGGGGATGGTGGCATTTCCCACCGAGGAGGTATAACCCCCCCATAGAGTTTCCTAATAATTTTTGGAAATAACCTTGAATATTAAGGAAATGATTTTATATGGTTATGTGTATAACAAAATTCCATGTATTATGCTAATATTATGCTCTCATGTAATACATTATTTTATTTTCTTATGATTCATGTCTTATGAACTACTAATATTTATCCCATGACTCAATATTCGGATCATTGATACCCAAGGTGTTGTTTTCATTTGTTATGATTTTATTCTCATACCCTTATCTTCAGGTTATACTTATGTATCTCCTTTTTTACCTTTAATGAGCACATGGGATCACCCTTTCTTGTGTTTCATTTCAACATATTATGAACAATGTTTTAAGTAGGGTATTTCTTGTAAAGAGTACTAAAAGGGAAGATCTGTGTGGGATACATTGAAGATCTTTCACTAAATTAAGAAGGTTGCGTTCTAAGTTTTCAAAGGCACTAAAATATCATGGTCTTTAGGAATTTCTTTGTGTAATGTAATGAATATTCATAAAAAATGATGTAATATCTATGTATGATAATACTAGGTCCCTTTACTCAAGCATTAACTCATGCATTATAATGAACTAATTAATGGCTTGACCAACACATTCATCATATGCATGAATTTAACTATCTCCCAAGTGTTATATAACATCCTATAATTCTATCAATAGAAATTAACTTCTTATAATTATTTCATATAGTATAAACCACATAAAATCATATTGATAACACATTACAAACTTTATAAATAAATAATGAATTAAATAAGAGGTATTTATAGAAATTAAAAAAAACTATACCGATGGAATAGTAACTTGACCGTTGAAATAGTAATGTGACCATTTAAAATAGTAATCCAGCCAAAATAATATTAACCTCACCTATGAAAGTATAAATAACATTTAGGTATTTTATAAATGAAAATATGACATAATTATATCATGGTATAAGTAAATAAATGTTTTAAAAATGATAAATTAAGTATTGTTTTTATTGAAATAAAAATTTTTATTTAGAATTTTATAATTCATATAATGATTTAAAGGAAACTTTATTCACATAAAATAGATTCATAAATTAATATTTTTTTCCTTAATATTATATGATAATTTTATAACACCTTAATTAATTTTTCAAAATGTTATAAAATCAATATTTTTCGAATAAATGAGGATTTTAATTAAAAATTAAATCTATTATATTTAGAAAATTATTTAAATTAAATGTAGATTATTTTAGAATTTTACATCTAAAAAAATGGTTAGGGAGATTTTTTTGGATTTTTCTAAAATAGTTGAATTTTTGGTGAATAGTGAAATATAGTAATTTATGGTATATAACATTTTAAGTTAAATACACCATTTCTTGATTCATTGATGATTTAATCACCATAATATCTAAATATACATCCTTATTTAATATATATAGTGATAAGTTTCAACACTATTGATAATCTTGAGCCAAAATAATAAAATAATTAATATAATAAAAAACACCCCTCTCCTACCCTATAAAAGCCACCCCTCACCACCACTTCTCCTCACACATTATAAAAATTGAAGCTTTTCCATATTCTACCCAATTCTATTCCAAAGTACCCCCACTTCTAGAATCCATTTTAATCAACAGAATACCAAATCCAATCTCCCTATTGAGGTTCTCAAGGAAAAGAAGTTCAAAATATAAAATCTTATTTTGTTTTGTTTTAATTTCCTTTCAATTTATTTTCTTATTTTATCATATAATAAAATTCCCTTACCCAGGTGACATGATTACTCCGATGTCTTATGTATACTTTAATTTTATTTTTTTAATGGAATATCCATCATCAAACCTCTTCTCCCCTCCCTTTTATTTTAAAAATGAAGACATCATCCATGATGTGTTGATTTATTACCATTGTGGATGATGCCTTTTCATTTTCCATTAAATCCAAGAAGTATGGTTATAAAAAAAATTATGGTCAAAAAATATTATAATATATGTATTATATCTTATTTAATGTTCTGGAACTAATATATATTCATAATATTAAATAATAAAACAAAACTAGTTTGTGATGATCGAAAATTCACCAAAATAAACTACCCTTCATCATTAACATTTTATCTAATGAATCATTATATTTTATATAAAAAAATTATATATAGATCCTTTAAAAAAAATTAGGATCGGAAATATCATATAATTCCACTTATGTAGTTTTTCATCCATTTAAAAAGAACTCCCATAATTAAACATAAGGTAACCAATCATAAAATCATGAAACTAACACTCCTATAATGGTGAAATTGAATCTTATAACTCATCAAAAATGCCACAAATAAACTTAATAAAATTATACTAAATAAAATACATGTTGAATGGGTTCTGATTTAATTAATTAATAGATCTAATTTTATTATTGAGGGCATTAAGTTCAAGTACAAAACAGTTTCAGACATAAGGTAATAGATTCTCTCCAAACACACTCATTCATTTTATTGAACACCTCATTGAAATCTATCTAAGAGATCCATATCAGTGTTAATAAACTTTTTTCCTTATGTTTTTCAAACAACGATCCTACACAAGAAATAAATATAAATTTATGCTCAATTTAGATTCATAAAATAGCTCAATCCATTCCCTTTATCAAAATTTGAGCTTCATAGAACAACTTTGGTCATCATCAAAGCTCGATCATTATTCTACTTAAATTGGTTCAACTCATGTGACATGGATGATGCTGAACTGATGGGGTTCATCCATTTTTTTTTTTTTTGAAGATAATTTTTTTAAGTGACATGCCTTCCATTTCATTTTTGAACACCATTGAGTTTTTTTTAAGATATTATTAAATACTTTTTGAACATCTTGAGATGAACATGAGGGATTATACAGGGCTTTAAAAAGTTGTGTGCATTTCTACATCATGGTGTTTGAAATAGGAGGAAGCGACCCAATGATTGTAACACAAAATAATAGGAAGATACATGGGTAGAAATGTGGATATGGAGACATGGGAAATAGTTTGGGTGTATACATGGGAAGCAGTATTTCATGCAGACATATGGGTGATGATAGTTTTTGAGCAAGGGAAGTTTCATAAAGAAATAATATGGTTTCCCAATACATTATTGGCGGTGTTTCAATGATCCCACTCCTCTGGTTTTGAGATTTTATGGGTGACTTCTTAACAAGAGATGATTATCAGAGAGGCAATAGAAGGGTATCAAGGTGTACATTTTCACACAAGTTTTCTTTGCAATATTTTCAATTAAAGTTTCAGGATTCCACTTGGATTCCATATACTCTTTAATTATTAGTGGATTTTCATATATTTTTCTAGTGTCTTTTTAGTTCTCTTCATTTGAAATTTTTTACACGTTAAATTTATGCATGGGCATTTATTTTCCACTTTTATTTATGTGCTCTATTTTTATTGTAAATTATCTCAATTTATTTGTCCCAACTGTGTTTTTTTCCTTGGGTTGATACACTTATAACCCAAAAAATGATATCAAATGGATTTATTTATATTTCTTTCTAATTTTATGTGGTTGATTCACTCCATGGAATTTCTTCCCACATTAAACTGTTCAACAAGAAAAATGATTTCACTCTATAGAAGAAATGAGTAAAAAATATTTCGGTCCATGAGAAGATAGTGTAGGAACTGAAGAAGAAAATTAAGAAGCTTGAGATGATGATCAATGGTTATTGGAAGTATTTTAGATAGTTATATTACAAGAAGAAATCAGATGTATTTGAATGATAATAATCTATGTGATGTGATAAATATGATACATCCGAAGGTGATCTGGGGGAATCTTGAAATAAGATATAAATTGTAATCCCTCACAAATCATTTATATCTGAAAAAATGATTATATTTTTTGTGAATTCGAAAAAATAGATATTTAGTTAACCATCTACACAACTTCACCAAAATTTTTATGGAGATGTATTTAGTGGAAATCAAGATCGATGATAAAGGTAAAAGAGTACATGTTAAAATGGAAGAAGAAGACAATTTTTTTCTTATAATGTGTTCAATACCTGGTTTATATGATAATATATTCCCTACATTGTTGTTCGAGGAATATAATATAAATTTGGATGATGTGATATCATCACTGTAGATGAAAAAAACTCAAATAATGTTCAATGGTGGTGAATCTTCAGGTAATAGTGGTATTTTTCCTTTAGAAAATGGATGTAGTAATCAGAAAGGTTGATCGAAGACAAGAATAAAGGTCAAGTGATACTTTTGAGATGAGGATGGTCATGTGTATAGAAATTTATATGCATTGAAAATGATTAATGATGAAAAGAAGGAACATGTCAATGATTATGAGGATGACAATGTAAGTTTAATTCATGGTGTGGATGATTCACTTTCATTTAGAGTTGATTGTCATTAGTCAGATCTATAAACTGAATGGCTAATTGAATTAGTATCATCATACCATATTTCACCAAATAGGGAACTATTTTATTTATATGATGAATGTAAATTTGGTATATTGAAGATGGGCAATGATTTTGTTGGTCTCATTAGTATTGGTGATATTTTTATCACTACAATTGAAGGTTGCATGATGATTTTGAGGGATGTGTGGCATGTAACACCCCTATCCTAGTATCCTAGAGCCAGTGTATTACTTTATTACATTGGCATAGATACAAGTGACGAATCCCAAAGTACCGATCAGTTTAGTAGTCCTGAAAAATAGATTACATACATGAACCTTACATTGCAATTCAAAACATAAAATACAACATAGATAATCCTTTGAGAACGCAATTAATATCCTAGATTAACTCTGAATATCTATCATAATACACATCTTAGAATCCTAGGAAAATAAAAAATAAGAAAGGATTGATAAAATATTCTTAGTAAGGGTAAGTGTACCATGGAATTTGTTATGATTAAATAAGCCGAAAGCCTAAGGAAAGGTGTATAATTAAAAATTGATCCACCTAAACATAATCTAGAGCATAATATGAAAATAATAAATCAAATAATGTCATATTAAAATTGACATGGATATAATAATATGCTAATAATAACATGTAATATCAATAACTAATCTCATAATGAGGGAATTAATAATTTCAGACATCATAAACATACTATGAAGGCTTCAGACAAGACACCATACATAAACAGGTAAAAAGCCAAACTAGTTTTTCTTATGAGATCTAACAATGTATCGAGGGGTTATAGCGGGCCCCACCCATCACTTACTATTGTCCCCTACTATCACTTACTAATTCCAATTCATTCCTCATATGAAAATGTAGAAACATAACGAACATAAACATTCACATTAAAACTATCATATGAAATGATAATACATTAACCATAAACTATGAATGGTATAAAAATATAACATCCATAGTCAAACATATAAAAAACCATGAGAGACAATATGGAATATTGTATCATAATAAATCAACCTCGATTAATCATAAAATCCAACAAATGATGTTGACATATATAAAAACAATCTAATAAAATCATTAAAAGCTTCTAGAGAGAAATACACCTTTTATGTTAAATTTTTTTTAAAATGGGTGAATTTTTTTAAAATAAAACATTTTTATTGAAAAGAATATTGTAATATTTCAAAGGAATCTTCTCTCAGGCATATAAGATAAAAAAATAACATTTCTTTTGTATTATGTCGAAAAGGTTATATAGTATCTCCTTTGTAAAATGATAAAAATATTAATTTTGAAATATTTTATAAAAAGTAAAACATTGATAAAAATGAATATAAAAAAATAGAATAATATTAAGAATATTTTGAAATTTATTTTTAGTAAACATGGACATGGATGTTAAATGTGTCCCAGTAAATACTTACGTATAAACAATCCCGGATAATAATGAGATTAAGAAGTTAAATCATACCTTGAACTTTACTTTAGTTGACGGTATGTTAACCTTCTATATAATAATTGAATCACGTTATTAAATTATTCTACAATTATATCAATATTTATGATATCATATATGATCATCTTATATTGTTTTTTAAATAATATTCAATTATTACTATTGTTTCAGATGTTAACCACTTAATTTTTTTATGTTTTTTTTTCATGTAAGTCATGTTTCTTGTGAATAATATATATTTTCTTCATATCCAGAATGATATTAAGTCCATAAATATTATTTTCACTCATCATATATATTTTTTATAATTATTATTTAATGGTTAACGTGGACAATGAATCTCATTGCATCGTGGAGATGGTAGACCGTACGTACACACCAACGACAATATCATTCACTTAATGATAAAGTGGTAAGTAATTGGATGATATATTAATTATAAATAATCAATATCATGTAATATTTATTATTTTATCCACTATATTTCTCATTATACCCATCCAAATAATGTGGAGATGAAAAAAAATTACACCAAAATGTGGAGATGGTAAGTCGTACATACGCACGCATGGTGATATTGTTTTTAATAAGACAGATAAAAGGAGGAATATGTTTTTTCTATAATCATAATAAAATATCATAATATATATTATACAATATTTATTTCTTTATTATGTAAAAAACATAGAAAGAGGCGGTAAAATAAGAGATGAACTTAAATAAATTGGAAAATTAATTACCTCTTCTTTAGTGGTTTCTTTTGGATATCTTCTTAGAGACACTAGGGTTGCTATTTTTAGATGATCAGGACCCTCATAACTTATATAATAATTTTTGGAGGAGAAATTGTTGGGTTTTGGTTGATATAGAAGGCTCAATGTGGTGTGATGAAGTGAGGGAAGAGATATCTTTTTATAAGATAGGGGAGGGGCACTCTTGGAATCCTTTAAAATATTAAATTTATATAAATTGATTTTTGATTTCAAATTACTCCAAATTGAGATATTTATAAGTTAAGATGAATATTGGTCGAAATAATCTAAACAAATGATTTTTATAAACCTTCAGGTCACAATATTAACCTTTTCGTCTAGCTTTAACCCTAAGTTAAACCCTTTAACTCTTACAGTGACAACTTGGATTTTTAGTATTTGTGGTTAATATAGTTACTATAAAATGAAAAAAAACTAAATTGATCATTGATGAAATATTTAACCTTATTATATATGTTTGGATGAATTTTATTTTTTTATGAATTTTATATCATTTAATAAAATATTATGTATTTTAATGTATCATTTATGTGAATTTTGAAACTATTCATTTTTTTCTTTTTAAAAATGCCATTAGAATATGATAACATTAAAAGAAAACTTATAATATGTAACTAACATGTCTCAGTTACCTATAAAACTTTTTTATGTCATAAATTATGTAAAATTATATATATATATTTTTAATATCATTTATTTTATATTTCAAATGGTTAAATAATTACTACATCATTATTAAGAAAGCCTTTAATTAAATTATTAATTATTTAAAAATTAAAAAAAAACATGATGAATATAAATTTATTAGATTTAAAATTAATATTTATATTCTAATTTATAATTTGTATAACCGTGTATTAAAAATGTAAACCTTAGAAAAAACAAGAGGATGACATTTTTAACTTCTCTTTAAATAAAATATTATAAATGTCATTTTCTTACCTAGGTAGATTTTAAAGGATATAATTTATATAAAAGATTTATTTTTGTCTAAAAAAACTCATCCAATAAAATTATGACAAGTTTTAGGGTAACTTTATAACTATATAATATTATTTTTAACTTTAATTACTCGATTTTCCCTTAACCGTGGTAAATAAAATTTTACTAAAGTTACTATTCATAATATCAAAAATATTAATTTGATCCGATTAGAATATAAATATCATACTAATAAATATCTTTTATCTACATTTTTCTAAATTCAATTCAAATAAGTGGTTAGATTTAGTTTAACACTAATCTTGTAGATGTGGTGAGAAGGTGGGTAAAATGAAACGTTCCAATGTTCAATAAGTTTTTATATCTAATTTCAATATAAAATTGATCCCTATAACATACATAGGATTAATATATTTATTACTGATCTATTGTTACTTTAAAAATAAATTTTAAGTATAATAACTATTTAAATGAAAATTTGGTTTTTAACTACAATTCAGTATTTGTCACTATTCATCAAAATATGAAACTTCTCAGAAAAATACAAAAAAATAACCCTATGATAATTTTTATATTCCAATTTAATAAATAAATTCTATTTTTAAAAAAAATAAAAAAATCCCAAATTTAGTATTAAAATAGGTTCTCCATTAAAAGGTGGTAAAATTCCCCTAAAAAATATATAGTTTTTATGCATAAAATAGGATTTTTTTTCTTATATAATTATCTTAGAAACACATAAGATAAATGGAATATACATAATTTTAATAATGAGGTTAATGTTATTCAAAATAATTATTTAAATGGCTATGTTAATAGATCATGGAGTGCTTGAACTCAATGTTGCGTGTAATATAAGCTATTGAATTAATTTAAAAAGAAAACATATTGTGAAATATTAGGGTGTCAAATTATACCCTCCTTAAAAAAATCATCCTCAAATTTTCTAGAATATCACCTCATAAAAATATTTAGGTAGTTTTTGTAATGACCCAAACATTCATTAATGGAAATCCCTCTTGGTCTAATTAAATGTATCTTTATGTAAAATGTTTATATAAAATGTCAACTTATCTGGATTTATTTTAAGAATTCTGACCGTTTCTAATATAGTCGTTGAAAAGTGATCACATGATTTGTATAAAAATAGGGTTTTAAAAAATCCAAATTTACTCAGACAAAGGAAGTGATGGACTCATCCAGTTGAATTGCTCCATACAAAGCCCATTTCTCGGAGCTCAGAAAAGAGGTGGCGACATTGGACTTCTCTCTTGACCATGCCCAAGCCGAGCTTCATCATTTCAAGCTCGAATGGAACTGTTTATGGGAGAAGTGGAAGTTGATAGAGATCACTATGCGTGCAATGTTATCTGAGCCACACCAAGAGTCTATCACCATCACGCACCTTACCCTTAGGTCTTATGCGGTTGTTTTAAGGGGTTATGTAAAAAATCCCTAGTACTATGTTTATGTACATTATTTTGTATATAATAATGAATATACATTCATTTTATTATTGTTACCTTGTAAATAGTTTTTAAAGCACAAATAGTATTTTTAGTTAATGTTCAACTAAGAAATATATTTTGATGAATTAATGGATTTTTTAATTAAATAATTTTTTAATAAAATATTATTATTATTATTAAATTAATTTTTATTAAATATAAATGATCGTATAATTTTATGAATGCAATTGTAATTTTTATTATGGTTTGAAATCCATTTTTGTCAAAAACCCATGAATTTTCGATAAATGTCAGTTTTATTTTAAAGGTCAAAATTAAAAAAATTAAAAATTTATTTAGATAAAATGAATATTATTTCTGGAATCAGGATACTGAAATTATCCAACGGTTAATTTTTCATAATTTTCTGAGACAGTCAAATTTTTGGGTAAAAATTAAACACCGTTTAAATATATATTGTGTTTTATGACATCATAATGACCCAATAGTGATGTAATAAAATACTATAAGCCTTATGTTCGGCCAATATATTTTTTAACATTAAGATAATGTAATTTTGGGGTTTTATGACTTATTTTACAAAGCATTAATGGACCCATAAAGACTTATTAAACATCTTGTCTTTTTAAATTGTTTTCCTTGGGAGTGTGACTCACCTCCACATAAGCAATCCCATTATTTTAAGAAGTTCGTACTTTGGCCTTATAAAATAAAATTTTCCAATTCCCTTTCCCAAAAACCACGAGCAAAAACCATGGCCTGGTTTGTGGTTTGGATTAGTTTGATGTGAGGGTCTCAAACCTAAATAATAAAGAATTCCCTCACCTTTCCTATATAAACCCACCCAAGATCTCACTTCCTCCTCACTCAAAGTCTTTGGAGTTCATCCAACCTCTACCCTCCTCTCTCTATAATCTTCCAAAGGTTCCCCAATCTCCCAAGAAGCCTCTCTCAAGACTCTCTAAAGCCTTTGGAAGCATATTTCCAAGTAAGGGTTTTTCTTCCTTTCTCATTTTTGTCCAATTTTATTAATGTTGTTATTACATTTTAATTTCAATTATAAATGTTGGGGTATGGTTTAACACCTCCCCCATACTGACCACTTTATGTTTTAATGATGGGATACCCCTTTCTCTCTCATTAATTGCCTCCCATGTACACCCATTAATATGCCGAAACTCCGGAAGGAATTTCTCTAACCTCATTTACATTCAAGCAATTATTTTGTATCATGAATCTAAATTCAATTAAATTTGTTGGGGCATGTATCTATATGACCTCCTTACTTTCCATGTCCTGTAAATATGACGATACACCCCTTTTTCTCTCATTAACCATTTTTATGAATTCTTACGTCACTCTGTTGCGCTACCGAAATTGCATCGATTTTCGAAGAAAATGTCATTGCGTAGTGAATACCATTCCCATTTCCCTATCAAGGGTATTCACATTTATGCACATTTACTTATTGATTATAAAGTTTCGTGTATGAATTCCACATTCCTTAATCTTGTAATAAATGATTATGTTTTATGAATCCATGTTATATGATCCATGTGGCAGACTTATGCAGGAAATGAATGATTTAAGAAGGGTGTGCCCTTATAGTGCTCCAATGCATTAGGTAAAGTATAATATCATGATACGTCATGTGAAATGGGTGTTGACTCATACTAATTAAATTTAAACAATGTTTTACTCATGCTTCATGTGCAATGAGGATTTACTCATGCTCTATGTTCAATAACCCTTAGCTCATGCTAATTCCATGTTAAGTGTTGTTGCCACATTTCCATGTTATGATTATCATGATTTATCATGACTTTATGTTTATGCTTCTCTTGTGCTCTATTGATATACATATTTTCTAACTTGTATTTTATTACCCATTTATTCCATGATTATTCCCATACTAGGTTTTATAGCACATCCTTTTTATGCATGTCCTCTGGTTATCCTATACAATGCTAAGTACGAGGGAATGTAGTGGTCATGTAAAGGATATTTTCAATAAAGATGTTGTTTTTAATGTTTTAAGTGGTTATTTAATAATCCTAAGCCCCAAAGACACTATACCTCTATATCCTCGATGTTGTATCAAGTGAATTTTATGTAATAAATTATGTTTGATTATGTAATAAATGAGTTGGGTTGTTATAGTTGGTATCAGAGGACAAGTTTAGTTATTTTTGGGATTAGGATTAGAAAATAAAAGTAAGGCCTTAGAGACAATACTATGTATCATGAAAACATCCCTTTGTTTTGGTGAGTATTGAGTAAGTGGTTTATCAATAAAATACATCCCTGTCTAGATACGAGTAGACAGAGGCAGCTCTAGAACAGATGTATCGTAGGGGTAAAACCCGAAAACAATGCTTTGAGCTAGACTCGAATAGGAACTGGTGCACGACAACGATCCTTGCTGCACTCTTGGTTACGACACTCCTGGGGGATATGCTTTGGTAAATTCACAATCATATTATGAACCATTATTAAGGGACCAAAAAAATTTCCTAAGAATATATGTTAGAAACTAGGTCATGGATAACATCGACTGAAGCCAATAGATTCATATGACAAGGAAATAAAATTTTTTATAAGTCATTAGTTTTTTCCTTGGATTAACTTTTATGTGTTACCTCTAAATTTCCTTTTATTCCAGCAAATTTCTGGTAATAGGAGGACTCGGGCTAACAACTAATGTGAAGATCAATGTGATGACTGTATTAATGAGATGCCCAATCCAATGGGAGCGGTAATAGCAAACGTTGTCACACTTCTCTCTCAGATTACTCAATATTTTAATAGAAACATGGGTTTAGAGGAATGTTCAACCCCCCCCCCCCAATGAAATAACAAGTCGCTATCGAGATCTTCCTGAGACAAAGGCCTCCTACTTTTAATGGATCATCTGATCCCTCAATCGCTGAACAATGGACCAACTCCATTGAAAAGATATTCTCCATCCTTAAATGCTTTGAACAAGAGAAGGTTCTCCTGGATGCTTATCATATAGAGGGTGAAGTTGATCAATGGTGGACGTTGATCAAAAATAAGAAACCTAAGGAGGAGATCGAGGCGTTGGAATGGAAGGATTTCTAGAAGATGTTTTTCAATAAATATTTTTTGTGCACCCTCTGACATAAGATGGAAAGGGAATTTCTTGACTTCATGCAAAAGGATGATGAATGTGTTGGATCGTATGGGGAAAACTTCACAAGGCATTCACAATACGCTTTTGGCTTTTTCATTACCCCCGAATGGAATGTTGACCGCTTCTTTGGTGGGCTGAAACCTAGCCTTCGGATAGCATTGGTGATCCGTCACTTCGACAGGTATGATGAAATTGTCTGATGTGCCCTCAACGTCAAAATGGAGATCGGCGAATCTCAGGGGTATCATGGGGATAAGAAGACTATGGTGGACTTCAATGCTGGTGGTATGATGGATAAATCCAATGGTGCTAAGAAGATCCATCACCCCACATGCCAAAGGTGCGGAAAGAAGAACCCTGAAAATTACTGGAATGGGATAAGGAAATGCTTTAGGTGTGGAAGAGAAGGGAACCTGGCTATTAAATATCGGCAAGAAAGACCCGTGGTTGTGACAGAGGAGAGTAAAGCTCCATTTGAACCTCAATGCATGGTTCATTGCTACAACTACAAAGAAGCATGGCATCTTGCAAATCAGTGCCCTAAGACAAGGGTCTTCGGAGGCAACCAACAACCTCCAAGGCAACAAGGGTGAGATTTTCCCATCACTATTACCAATGTGAACCCCAACAATGAAGTGGTGACAGGTACACTAGTTATTCATTCAAGAACTGAGAACGTAATTTTTTATTCAGCTTCTAAGCATTCTTTTATATCTCAAAAGTTTACTAGAATAATCCCAGCACCACCACAAATCATAGAAGTGAAGATGTCGGTGAGTATGGAAAATGGGGCAATCATTGCGTCCTGTGAATATAACTCCTCCCATATCATAATATATGGATTGAACATCCTGGAAAACCATGTCATACTCCCTCTAGTGGAATTTTATGAAATTCTTGGCATGGACTGACTTTCCTTATATAGAGCCAACATAAATTTCCGTGAGAGGGAAATCACTCTCCTTGTAGAGAATAGACCCCTGATTCATTACAAGTTCAAGGAGGAATATGAAACTTCTTTACCTCCATCATCTCAAGCGTGGATATTACTACCCTATGAGCATGCATATCTATCTTAGATGATTGAGTCTACGGATGCAACCAGTCTAGATGACATGCCTATTGTGAGGGAATTTTTTGAAGTATTTCCAAGGAATTGCTTTGTCTTCCTCCTAGAAGAGATGTTGAATTCTCAATTGATCTTATACTTGGGACATTTCTAATATCCAAGACTCCATATATAATGGTTGTTGTGGATCTTGAGGATCTGAAACAATAACTACAGGAGAATTTGGAAAAAGGGTTTATATTCCCAAGTGCTTCACCATGGGGTGCACCAGTCCTCTTCGTCAAGAATAAGGATGGGTCAATGCGCCTTTTCATTGATTATCATGAGCTTAAAAATCATGATAAATAATGAGTATCCTATCCCATGAATTGATGACTTGTTTGATCAGCTGCATGGAGCACAATACTTCTATAAGGTGGATTTGCGGTTAGGATATTATCAAGTAAGGGTGAAGAAGGAAGATATCCCCAAGACTTCTTTTCATACAAGATACATGCACTATGAATTCATAGTAATTACTTTTAGACTCACTAATGCTCCAGCAATCATCATGGAAATGATGAATAAAGTCTTCTGAAATTACCTTGACAAATTATTTGTAGTCATTATAGATGGTATTTTGATATACTCCAAAACCAAGGAGGATCATGAGAATTATCTAAGAACTGTACTAGAGACCTTATGGAAGGATAAGATCTATGAAAAGTACAGAAAGTGCGAGTTCTGGTTGAAGGAGGTCTCATTCATGGGCCATATCATCACAAGAAATGGTATATTTGTGGATCCCTCCAAAACAGAAGCAATTGAGGGATGACTGAGGCCAACATCGGTAATGGATATCCATAGATTTTTGGGATTAGCTGGATATTATCGACGATTTGTGATAAATTGCTCACGATTGTCCAACCCTCTTACCAAGATAACTCGGAAGGGAGTAAAGTTTTCTTGTAGTGTTGAATGCGAAGAAAGCTTCATACAGATGAAAAGAAGGTTTATCACTACACCTATGCTAACTTTACCGACAACTGGATAACTTTTTGCGGCATTCAGTGATGCTACGAAGAAGGTACTGAGATGTGTGTTGATGCAAAATGAAAAATTCATTGCCTACGATTCAAGGCAATTGAATGTTAATGAAGAGAACTATCCAACACATGACCTCGAGTTGGCTGCAATGATCTTCACTTTGAAAATTTGGCGGCATTCTCTCTTTGGGGAGAAGTGTGAAATATATACGAACCACAAAATCCAGAAGTATATATTCAAATAGAATGAGTTGAACATGCACCAACAAATATGGTTAGATCTGATCAAAGACTATGACTACTCAATCCATTACCACCCTGGGAAAGCGAACAAGGTGGCAGATGCCCTAAGTAGAAAGGACCCAGCGATTCTATCATTGATCAGAATTGAAAAGGATCCAATCTTCTTAGATTTGATGAAGATAGACATGGGAATCATAAAGAAGCGAACATCATGAATCCTTTCAAAAATTATTGACCAACCATCTCTTTTGGAAAGTTTAAACGATGCTCAAAAGGATGATGTGGGAATTTAGGAAAAAGTAGAATCTATCGGAAAAGGGAAATCCTTAGAGTTTAATGTTAATGAGGAAAGAATTCTGATATTTGGAAAAAGACTATGTGTTCCCTAAAGTCCGGAGCTGACGAAGGAACTTTTGGATGATGTGCATAGTTCAAATTTATCAATTCACCCAAAAAACACAAATATGTATTGAGAGCATTGAGAGCATTATTGGTGGGATAATATGAAGACGGAGATCGCTAAATATACATCAATGTGACTGGTGTGTCAGCATGTGAAGGCAGAGAGGAATAAGTCTAAAGGGATGATGCAACCATTTCCCATACCAGAATGGAAATGGGATACCATCAACATGGACTTTGTCACTGGACTTCCGAAGACATCCAAAGGAAACAATGCAATCTGGGTTCTTGTGGATTGTCTTACAAAGGCTGCACACTTCATTTCTATTCGGTAGGATTTCTCTTTGGATCAAATGGAAAGAATATATTTCAGGGAAGTGGTAAGGCTGCATGGAGTACCACTATCTATTGTGTCTGATCAAGATCCAAGATTCACCTCCATGTTTTTGAAGAGACTTCAACATGCTCTAAATACTGAACTGAACTTCAGCACATCCTATCATCCTCAAACTAATGGCCAATCCGAGTGAACTATCCAAACACTTGAGTACATGTTGAGAGTGTGCTCGGTATACTTTAAAGGAGGATGGGATCAACATCTTCCTCTGTTTGAGTTCTCTTATAATAATAGTTTCCACTCGAGCATCCAAATGGCACTATATGAAGATCTTTATGGGAAAAGGTGCATAACACCGGTGTGTTGGGATGAGGTCGGTGAGCGTAAGCTTCTTGTACCAGAAATGGTCGAAGAAATGGTAGAGAAGGTGAAAACCATTCAGCACCATAACAAGGCATCCCAGAGTTGATAGAAGAGTTATGTAGACAACCGTCGATGAGAACTTGAGTTTAAAGTTGGAGACATGGTATTTCTACACATATCTTTGTGGAAAAAGGTCATGTGGTTTGGAAAGAAAGGGAAGTTAAGTCCAAGGTACATCGGCCCCTTCGAGATTCTTGATCGTGTCGGGGATGTGGCCTATTGACTAACACTTCCACCTACCATGTCCAATGTACATGATGTCTTTTATTTATCCCTTTTAAGGAAGTACATGTTAGACCCTTCACATGTATTCTCTTCAAAGGTAGTACATTTTTAGGATGATATTTCTTATGAGTAGCAACCAATAACGAACTTAGATCATAGAGAAAATGTTCTACGAAATAAGACAATGCCCCTTATCAAGGTGTTTTGGTGAAACTACAAGTTTGAAGAAGCAATGAGGGAATCAGAGGAAATGATGAAGCAGAGTTACCCACATCTGTTTTAGTGTGGGAAAAGGAAATTTTGAGGGAGAAATTTCTTAAGGGGGGAAGATTGTAACGACCCAAACATTCATTAATGGAAATACCTCATGATCTAATTAAATGTATCTTTATGTAAAATGTTTATATAAAATGTCAATTTATTTGGTTTTATTTTAAGAATTGTGACATTTTATAATATATTCAATGAACATTGATCACAGATTAGTATAAGTATAGGGTTTTAACAAATCCAAATTTACTCAGACAATGGAAGTGATGACCCCATCCAGTATAATTTCTCCATAAGAATCTCATTTGTTAGAGCTCAGAAAAGAGGTGGCATCATTGGGCTTCTCTATTGACCAATCCTAAGCCGAGCTTCATCATGTCAAGCTCAAATGGAACCGTCTATGGGAGAAGTGGATGTTGATAGAGATCACCATGCGTATAATGTTATCCGAGCCACCCCAAGAGTCTATCACCATCGCGCACCTTACCCTTAGGTATTATGAAGCTATTTTAAAGGGTTATGTAACAAATCCCTAGTACTATGGTTATATACATTATTTTTTATATAATAATAAATATACTTTCATTTTATTATTCTTACCTTGTAAATAGTTTTTAAAGCACAAATAGTATTTTTATTTAATGTTCAACTAAGAAATATATTTTGATGAATTAATCGAATTTTGAATTAAATAATATTTTAATAAAATATTATTATTATTATTAAATATAAATGGTCGTATTATTTTATGAATGCAATTGTAATTTTTATTAAGGTTTGAAATCCATTTTTGTGAAAACCCATGAATTTTTGATAAATGTCGGTTTTATTTTAAAAGTGAAAATTAACATATTTAGAAAATTATTTAGATAAAATGAATATTATTTCTAGAATAAGGATGTCGAAATTATCCAATTGTGTATTTTTCAGAATTTTTTGAGATAGTCAAATTTTTGGGTAAAAATTAAATACTCTTTAAATATATAATGTGTTTTATGACATCATAATGACCCAATAGTGATGTAATACAATAATATAATCCTTATTTTTGGAAAATAAATGTTTTACCATTAAAATAATGTGATTATAGGTTTTTTGAATTATTTTACAAAGCATTAACGGGCCCTTCAAGACTTATTAAAAATAGTATCTTTTTAAATTGTTTTCCATGGGAGTGTGACTCACCTCCACATAAGAAACCCCATTATTTTAAGAATATCGAACTTTGGACTTATAAAATATTGTTTTACACTTCCCTTTTCCAAAAACCATGGGCAAAAATCATGGTCTAGTTTGTGGTTGGGATTAGTTTAATGTGAGGGTCCCAAACCAAAATAATAAATAATTCTCTCACATTTCCTAAATAAACCCACCCAAGATCTCACTTACTCCTCACTAAAGGACTTTGAAGTTTTTCCAAACTCTATCCTCCTCTCTCCAGAATCCTCCCATGGTGCCCCAAGCTCCCAATAATCCTCTCTCAAGCCTCTCTCAACCTTTGGAAACTTCCAAGTATGGGTTTTTCTTCCTTTCTCATTTTTGTCCAATTTTCTTAATAGTGTTATGCCCTTTTAATTTAAATTATAAATGTTGGTGTATGGTTTCAAACCTCCCCCATACTTCCGTATTTATATTTTAATGATGGGAGACCCCTTTATCTCTCATTAAATGCCTCCCATGTACACCTGTTACTATGCCGAAATTCTGAAAGGAATTTCTCTATTCTCATTTACATTCAAGAAATTATTTTGTATCATGTATCTAAATTCCATTACATTTGTTGGGACATGTATCTATACAACCCCCCTTAATTTCCATGTCATGTAAATATGATGAGATAACCCTTTATATCTCATCAACAATTTGTATGAATTCTTACGTCACGCCGTTACGCTGCCGAAATTGCACCGATTTTCCAAGCCAATGCCATTGTGTAGTAAATACCATGCACATTTCTCTATCAAGGGTATTCACCTTTATGTACATTTAATTATTAATTATAAAGTTCCATATATGAATTACACATTCTTTTATCAAGGAATAAATGATGATGTTTTATGAATCCATGTTATATTATCCATGTGGCACACTTATGCATGAAATGAAAGGTTTAAGAAGGGTGTGCCCTTATAGCCTCCAATGCATTAGGTAAAGTATAGTATCATGATGAATCATGTTCAATGGGTGTTGACTCATGATAAATCAAGTGAAATGAGGTTTTAATTTCACTTCAAGTGCAATGAGGATTTACTCATGCTTTATGTGCAATGAGCCTTGGCACATGCTAATTCCATGTTAAGCGTTGTTGCCACATTTCCATGTTATGACTATCATGCTTTATCATGCCTTTATGTTTATGATTCTCTTGTGCTCTATTGATATGAATATTGTCTAACATGTATTGTATTCCCCATGTTATTCCATTATTATTCCATTACTGGGTTTTATAGCTCACCCTTTTTTTATGCATGTCCTCGGGTTATCCCATGCAATGCTAAGTACGAGGGAATGTAGTGGTCATGTAAAGGATGTTTTAAATAAAGATGTTGTTTTTCATGTTTTAAGTGGTTATGTAATGATCCTAAGCCCAAAAGACTCTAGATATCTCGATATTCTATGTTGTATAAAATCATGTTTATATAATAAATTTTATTTAATTGTGTAATAAAAGAGTAGTGTTGTTATAGTTTTTCATCATAATTTCTTCAGGTTCCCACGTATCCTCTTCCATATTATGGTTTCTTCAATAAAATATCTCCAATATAGTAATATTATTCCTTAACACTTATTCTCTAGTGTTAATAATATTGATAGGATATTAAAAATATGACAGATCAATTTCTGATTCCATTTCTTCATAGGTGAGTACATGCGTTGGGTATGGAAAGTGTTTCCTTAACGGTGATGCTGGAACACATCATGAACTTTGGAGAGACTTGGAAGCATTGAAAAATGTTAAGCTGTAACTCCAATTTATTCTATAATTTTAAAAGTTCCGATGTACCTGGGATTTAATTTTACTTTATTGCTGAATCTTATAATACAATTCCATGGAGATACATTCAATAAAACTTGATCCCCCACCTTAAAATCAAAATCCTTCCTTTAGTTATCGGTATAGCTCTTTTTCCTACATGGAGCTGATTTGATATGGTTATGAATAATATTCACTTTTTCTGTTGTTTCCTCAATAGGTTATAGGCCTTCAAGTTTCTTTTAACCAATATCATCCCTACAAGTTGTTGTACAACATCTATTTCAATATAACGCTTCATACGATTCCATCTGAATTCTTGAATGGAATCTATTGTTGTAGGAAAATTCAACCAAAGGTAAATACTAATCAAATATAAATTTAAAGACAATTGAGAAATATCTCAACATATCTTATAATGTTTGAATATTTCTCTCTAATTGTCCATTAGTTTGAGGATGGTAGGCAGTTCTCAAATGAAGCTCGATATCTACTACCTTCTGAAGAATTTTCTAGAATTTTGATGTAAATATGAGATCACAATCAGACACAATCAATAGAGGTATACCATGAAATCATAAAACTTCATTAATATATATTATTTCTAAGAGTTCAAGAGTTAAATCTTCTCTTAAAGCAAGAAAATGTGATGATTTGGTAAGAAGATTAATAATAACTTATATCGCATCATTATATCTAGGATGCATTAGCATCCCCATGAAAAAATCCATTGTAATGTCATCCCATTTTCACACAGGTATAGGAATAAGTTTAATGACTCCTCTAGAATGTGGTATTTCATACTTCACTTGTTGAAAAACCAAACATATGGACACAAAATCCGAAATTTCCCACTTCACATTATCCCACAAAAAATGTTCCTTGAAATCTCTATACATCTTAGTTATATCAGGTTGTATTGAGAAATTTTAGCTATGGGCATTATCCAATAATTCTTTTTTAAGATCAGGTAAAGTGGGAATGAAAATCCTCTTAAAAATTTCAAAATTTTATCTTCATATACAATTTCTATCAATTACCCATCATTCAAAACTTTAATTTTATTCTAGATTTTTTCATTATTAGATATATAACTTTTTATCCTTTACAATAAAGATGGTTTGAAAACCATTTAAAAAGTATCTATCTTTCACCTGCCTTGATAATTTTCATATAAATATTTACTAGATCAATGAATATAGGATCGCTTTCAATTCTCATTATATTCAAAACTCCATTGTACTTCCTACTCAATGCATTTGAAACCTTATTTACTTTCCCTGTGAGGTAGTGTACTGAAAAATCATAATACTTGACTAGTTTGAGCCATATCCTTTAACTCATATTTAGTTATTTTTTTGAGAAAATATATTTCAAACTCTTGTGATCGGTATATATATCACATCTTTCACCATAGAGATAGTATCTCCATATATTCAGTGCATGTATTAGCACTGCTAACTCAAGATTATGAGTTGTATAGTCTTGCTCATGATTTTTTAACTATCATGATGCATATACAATAACTTTATTATTCTATATAAGGACACATCAAAGTCTTTTCTTTAATGCATCCCAATAGATCAAAAATTCATTATTTCTTAATGGTAAATTCAATAATGGATAATTGACCAATCATCTATTTAATTATTAAAAACACTCTTCACCTTATTTTTTCCACACAAACTTAACCTTTTTACGTGTGAGCTTTGTTTATGGATTTTAAAATTAGGAAAATTTCTGAATGAAATGATGATAGTAACTTGGTAAACTGATAAAACTGCACACCTCGGTTATGTTCGTTCGTGTAAGCCATTTTTTGATTTCTTTTTTCTTTAAAATATCAATAGATATTCCATCCTTAGAGATAATATAGCAAAGAATAGAGGTGTTTTGAACCTATAATTCACACTTGATAAATTTACCTTATAATTATTCCATTATTATAGTCTCAAGAATGACCCATAAGTGATTATTATAGTATATATAGTTTTTAGATAACACTAGGATATCATCAATGAATAAAAAAATCATCATGATGTTCCTTGAATTTTGTGTTCATTAGATCCATAAAAACCACGAGTGAATTAGTCAATCCAAATGAAATTACAATAAATTTGTAATGTACATACCTCATCTAAAAAGATTTCTTTAGAATATCTTCCTTCATTAGTCATAGTTGATGATATCCATAATGAAGTTCAATCTTCGAAAATAATTGGTCACCACAAAGTTGATCAAATAAATCATTGATATGGTCCATAAGATACTTGTTATTTTTTATAATAAAATTTATTTCCCTATAATCAATACACATTCACATGGATCCATCCTTCTACTTGATAAAAATAATAGGGGCTCCTTATGGAGAAAGACTAGGGTGAATAAATCCTTTTTTTTCAAACTCTTCAATATGTTTATTTAACTCCAATAATTCCACTATGGACATTCTATATGGAGTACTTGATTTTGGTCTTGCATCAAGTATTAAATTAATAGAAAACTCAAATTCATGCTTTGAGGGTGTCTCGTTAATTCCCTAAGAAATACATCAATTTATTCCTTTACAATGGGTACATCATCAATTTTAAGATTATCTTATTCATCCCTAGATGATATTTTCACTTCCACCCCAAGAATTTCATTCAGTAAAACTACTGGGGGTGGAACTAGATAAGAATCAGGTGATGAAATTTCTTATATAAAGATAAGATATTCTTCTTCATCCTCAAAAATCCAAATTTCCTTCTTCTTGTAATAAATTTACTCATCATATTTTTAAATCCAATCCATACTAAGGATTATATCAAAGTCAATCATAGGTATGATGACAAGGTCAGAAACTAAAGTACATTTATGTGTTATAAATTGGATTTCCAAACATATCTTTATTCCAATGAGACTTCCCTTATGATATTTGAAGATAACTCCTTTGTTAAATCAAAAGGGAAATGTATAATTTTCTTAGAAAACTGGGAAGTTATAAAATAATGTGATGATCCAGAATCAAATAAGGAATTTTCTATGTTTGAGGAGGTGATTAAAGTACCTTCAACCACATCATTAGAAACTTTAAACTTAGTAATTGTGAACATGTAATATTGTCCTTTATCCCTTATCCTTTTCTAGGGAAAATATCCTTAACACTTAGGAAAATCTTTTTCATAATGTCCCAATTCATTACAATTGTAGCATTACTCTGAATGTCCCAAAGGCCATCTTTTTTATTTTATTATGGATAATCCCCCTTTTAAGGGTTTAGGGGGAACCCGTACATTATCCGTAGGCCCAAGGCACAAGGTCCTACATGACTTGCAATACATGACCCGAAGTCCCAGAGGCATACCATTCCCAATACATGACCCATAGGCACAACCCACTAGAACTTCCCCTTGCCAGATTATTCGTCATTGATCACCTAACTCCCCACCTTGCATTGATGATCAGATAGCATTGTCTCGTACAATGATGCATGGTGCCTGTTCCTGATGGAGGTTTCCATACCCTCTCATTCTTCCAAACCGATTAGATCTACTTCTGGTGATTGTTATTCTTCTTACTATGATCCTCTTCTAGGGCCTGCTCTATGTGAATTGGGATACTCCATGGTCTCAATTGTAGCATTGAACATTGATATCTTCTTTTTTTCCCTTCAAATCATGGTCCTGGTGGATTTTTTTCTCATCACTTATAAAAAACTCTTACTCCATTCAGGAAAGAATCAGGGTGTTTACTCCCAAAATTGTTATAGAATGAAAATTCAATTCTCTCCTTCATACCTTTTTACTTATTTCCTTTTTTAGAGTGTTTAGAATCCCTATTCTTCTCCTTCAATCCTTTAAATTCATATTAATTAGATAATTCCTTTTCTATCTTGATATCACATGAGACTATATATTTGTATTATGTGAAATTTGGGGAGACTAGTGCCCAATGGAGAAATGCTTTTAACCCCTCAAATAATCAATCAATCATACTCTTTGGATTATGTATATAATCTGTAGTATGACTTGCTAACCTTGTGAAGTTAGATTCAAACTTTGCAACATTCTCATACTCCTTCTTCCTGAGACTCGTAAATTTACTCTCCATATTTTCTCTCTATTCAAGATGAAAGTATTTTTCTAAGAAAAGTTATGTAAATTACCTATATTCCATGTTTTGTATTTATTCATCCTTCTATGTGTTTTGAATCAATGACCACTATTGGTCTACATATCCTGAGAGACAATAAATTTCCGTGAAAACTTTCTCCCTTTTATTACTTCCTAAAGTAAGAAATATCTTCTCTAAAGAAATTATCCACTTCTTAGCTACAAATGGATTTTTAGTCCCATTGAATATTAGAGGTTGTTGTCTCATGAAGCAGTCTATCATTATTCCTCTACATTGTAGATCAGGGTTCTCCATAAAGGTAAGGTTATTTTTTATAACCTCAGCCAGTTGCACCAATATAGTTATAAGATATTACACCAGTTTTAGCTCCATCACCAATATGATTATCTTTAATAGGATGGAAATCCCTACATGGATTATGTGTGTTGATACAGTTTCCATTTCTTCCACTATTCTCTATTTCTAAATAATAGAATACACTAGATTTTGTTATAAATCTTAATTCATAATTTCAAACTACTAAAATACATAACATAAATTGAAAATTTTATGCATATCTAATCTCATAATCATAAACATAGTTTATTTTGGGACATAATTAATTTTCAATTATTCAAAATGGATTGTAAAGAAAATTTGAATTATCCTAAGCAGATCCCCCATGAGTGTCAAACCAGTTTCACAGTAAGGCCCATTGTCGTGTACCAGGTTACGTCATGTACGGCTTGTCACACCTTGTTTCACTTGTTACCTCTAGGTACATATATTCCAGAACCATATACACTTGTAGTATCCAGACATGGATGAATTTCTAAGAATACAAACCTAATCTCTATCTTACCAAAATTCTTAGAATTTCTTCTATACTTATCATCAAAATCTATCTTAGGGTTATGTTCCCTAATCTATGTTTTTTAAATCTAGTTTCCATGTTTTTTATTAAACATCATTTCATACAAATGGTAACAACATTAACCCAGTAGCCCAGAGTCGGTGCCCTACTTTGTTACATTGGAATAAATACAAGTATCAAATCCCAAAGGACCGATCCATTTAGCAGTTTTGGAAAATAAATTACATACATTAACCTTACATTACAATTAAAAACATAAAATAAAACATAAATAATACTTTTATAAGTTAATTAATATCCTAGATTAACCCTATATATCATTCATAATACACATCTTGGCATCCTAGGAAAATAAAACATAAGAAAGGGGTGAGATCAGATGCTTTGTAGGGGTAAGTGTGCAACAGAAGCTATTATTAGAAAATAAGTATAAACTTTAAGGAAATGTGTATATTTGAAACATAATCCACATAAACATAATATTGAGCATAACATTAAAATAATATATCAAATAATTCCATATAAACATTCACATGGCTATTCTATAAGTCTAACAATCACTTGTAATATCAATAACTAATCTCATAATGATGGAATGAATACTTTTGGACATCATAAACATATTGTTAAGGACTTTTCCAAGACACCATACATAAATGGGTAAAAACCCAAACTAGTTTGTCTCATGAGAACTATTGATGCATAGAGGGGCCATAGTGGGCGCCATCCATCACTTTCTAAGTCCAATGCATTCCACATATAAAAAATGTGAAACAAAACCAATATAAGCCTTCATAATAAAACTAGTATATTAAATGTTAATGCATTAACCATGAACCATGAATGGTATCCAAATAGAACATCCACTTTCAAACATATCATAAAACCCTAAATATAATATGATATATTATAACATAATAAATCAACCTCATTTAATCATAAAATCCAAAAAAGGATGTTGACATAGATAAAAAAATCTAAAAAAATCATTAAAAATTTATTGATAGAAATACACCTTTTTATATTGAAATTATTTTAAAATGGGCGTGAAATTTTAAAAGAAAAAACTTTCAGTGAAAATAATCTTATAACAATGTAAAGGAATTTTCTATCATTCCATATAAGTTAACAAAATAACATTACTTTCATATTATGCTAAAAAGTTTATAAAGTATCTCATTTGGAAAATGAAAAAAAGATTCCTTGAAAAAAAATTAATAAAAATAAAAAAGTGGGTAAAAATGACTTTAAACAATTGTAGAGGAATTTTAAGAATATTTTTAAATTAAATTTTTACAAAACATAGACATGGATGATAAATATTTTCCAGTAAATACTTATATATAAATAATCACAGATAATAATGAGATTGAAAAGTTAATCCTTACCTTATAATTTACTTTAGTTGAGGGTACATTAAACTACTTTATAATGGTTGATTCATGTTATTAAATTATACCAGAACTATATTTAAATTTATGATATCATATACGATCTTCTTATATCATTTTGTTAATAATATTTTATTATTACACTTGTTTTGGGTGTTAATGGCTTCATTTTATTTTGGTTTTTTTGTTGTGTTAGTCATGTTTCTTATTCATAGGATATATTTTATTCATATCAATAATGATATTAAGTTTATAAATATTATTTTTAATCATCTTATATATTTTTTATAATCATTCTTGAATGTATAATGTGGATAATGAATTGGATCGTGTTAGGGAGACGATAGCTCTTACGTACGCACAAGTGACGGTGTCATTCCCTTAATGATTAAGTGGTGGAAAATTAGATGGTATATTAATTATAAAAATTTAATATCATATAACATTTATTATTTTTTCCATTATATTAATCAGTATACCTATACAAATAAATTGCTAATGAAAAACAAATTACACCTCTGCGTGGAGATGGTAATTCGTGCGTACGAATGTATGACGATATTGTTTTTCATATGATGGATAAAAGGAGGAATATGGTTATCCCATAATCATAAAAACATATAATAATATATATTATAATGGATTTATTACTTTATTATGGATACAACATAGGAAGATGAAATAGAATAATAAATGAACTTAAATGAATGGGTAAAACAATTACCTCTACTTCTGTGGATTTCCTTTGGGTATCTTCTTAGGGACACTTGGGGTGAAAATATTAAAATATAAGGACATAAATAAATTAACTAAGAATGTTTCAATGGTAAATGAGTAGGTTTTGTTGATATATAAGTCTCAGTGTGGTGTTAAGAAGTGAGGAAGAAGGTGCCTTTTTATAAGAGAGGGGAGGGGCACTCTTAGAATCCTTTAAAATATTAAATTAAAATAAATAGATTTTCAATTTAAAATAGCTCCAAAGTAATTTATTTTTTATGTATGATGGTAATAGGTAGAAATTATCTCAAAATATTATTTGTAGACATATTTAGGTCACAATATTAACCTTATATTTTGGCTTTAACACTTAGTTAAACCCTTTAACTCTTAGTGGGACAACTTGGCTTTTTTACTCTTTAGAGTTAATATAGTTACTATAAAATGACAAACGAACCACAAATGGATAATTTATAAAATATTTAAACTTATTATAGTCATTTGGACAAATTTTATATTTTTATGAATTTATATCATTTAATAAAATATTATTTATTTTAAAGTATCATTTATATCAATTTTTATATTATTCATTATTTATACTTTTAAATATATCATAAAATCATGATAAATTAGAAATAACACTAATAATATATCAGTAAAATGTATAATATATCTATAAATTTGATTCATATAATTAATTATTCCAATTTTTATTTATTTTAATATTTTTAATATCATTTATTTGATATTTTCATTGATTTAATAATTATTACATAATTATTATGAAAGCCTTTAGTTAAAATATTTATTCATTAAAAACTAAAAATAAATTATCATGATGAATATAGATTTATTATATTTAAAATTATTATTTATAGTCTGATTTTTCCTTTGTATAATCATGTATTAAAAATGTTATACTTATTTAAATCATGGGTATGACATTTTTAACATATCTTTAAATAGAATATTATAAATGTCATATTTTTACCCAAGTGAATTAAAAAGGTTATAATTTATAAATAAGTTTTATTTTTGTTGAAAACCACTCATCCAATCAAATTAAGACAAGTGTTAGGGTAACTTTCTAAAATTATAATATTATTTTTACCTTCAATTACCCAATTTACCATTAACTGTGGTAAATAAAAATATATTAATGTTTATATTCATAATATATAAAAAATTAATTTATTTCTATTAGACTCAAAATATCATACTATTAAAATCATGTATATCCATTTTTCCAATTTCAATTCACAGAAGTTTCTAAATTAAGTTTAACACTAATCTCACGTATGTAGAGAGAAGTCAAGTAAAAGGAAACGTTTCAAAATTCAATAAGTTTTATATCTCATTTTAATATAAAAATGATTCCAATAACCTAAATTGGTTTAATATATTTATTATTGATCTATTTTGACTTTAAAAAATCAATTTAATATATAATAATTATTTGAACAAAAAGTCTTATTTTTACCTACAATGTAGTATTTTTTACTATTCATCAAAAAATGAAACATCTTAAAAAAATAACAAAAATTAACCCTAATATTATTTTTCTATTCCAAAAAAATAATATAGTTTATTTTTAAAAATAAAATTTAAATAATTTCAAAAAAATTAGTTTTAAAATAGGTGCACCATTAAAAGGTGGTAAAATTCCCCTTAAAAATATGCAGTTTTTATGCGTAAAATCAGATTTGTTCTTATATAATTATCCTGGAAGCACATAAGATAAATGGAATATACATATGGTTAGTAATGAGGTTAATACTATTCATATCCATTATTTAAACTTCTAGGTTAATAGATCATTGTGTTCTCAAACTCAATGTTGCATGCAACGCAAGTTATTGAATTTATTTAAAAAGAAAACGTATTGTGAAATCTGGGGTGTTACACAACATATTCCTGGTATATTCCATAATTTTTTATCATCTTTTACTCTTTAAAATGATGGATTTATGTGTTCATTTTGAAATAGAATATGGAAATTATTCATAGGATTGATGGTATATGGGTGAGTAAAAATGGATCTCACTTTACGGGACAAATGTAAAGGAGCGTGGTGAAGTGATGAATCCAATTGTGAAGATGACTTCATCAAGTTTTTGGAATAGGAAATAGTTTCACATGATTTTAAGACCATTGACTAGGATAAATAAGGTTTGGAATTCAAAGAATGATATTTTATGTGGTTTAGGTATTACACCTAGTTATTTTCTTCAGAGAGTGTCTCTAATTACAAAAGAATTAAAATCAAAGATCAATGTGATGCACTGAGAGTTTTAGACTACTCGGAGGATATTAACCAAAGGGAAAAATTAATTAATATAGGTGATATAGATTATGTGGAAATCACAGTTATAGGAGATCCAAGTGGTGGTTCTAATCTTGTTCAACAGGGTAGTGAAGACACGGTTATGATAAAGAGTTCGACACTTTGATTTATTTTTGTGGGGGAAGCTTTTAGGTTTCCATCAGAGATGCAAACAGGGATGTAATATTTCTTTATATTATGATGTTTGGTATGCAAATAAAAAATTTATGATCTAAATAATTTTTTTAAAATTTATCTCTTTCTTTTATGGGCTAAAGTTGAGATTGATGGGGTTCAGCTTGTTCTGTTTGGGGGGGGTTTGAGGGTAAAGATTTTTTTAAATGACATTCCTTCCAATACATATCAGAATGCCTCCAACAATATTTTGAATACATTATTAAATATGTTTTAAAATTTTTGATATACAGATGATGGATTATATGGGCCTTTAAAAAGTGGAATACAGTGATGCTTTTTGGTGTGAAGAATTGGGGGAAGTGACCCAAGGAGAGAGACATGTAGCAGAGGCTACTTCTTGGTGTGAAAAAATAGGAGGAAGCAAACCAATGAGAGATAAACATAGTATATATCAGAGACATGGGTAGTATCATGGGTACAAATATTTGGGAAGAAATTTGGGGGAAGGGACGTGGGAAGTAGTTTGGGTGAATACATGGGTATTAGTGTTTCGTGCAGATATATGGGAAGCGGTAGTTTTTGAGAAAGGGAAGCAACAACAGGGTTGCACACCGGTTTATTTGAGGTTGTAAAACTATGCCACATGTGTGTTTTTTATATTCAAAGGGTGATGTCTTATCATGATATGATTATCAATGTGGCGATGGATGTGTATTAGTGTGGGGATTTTCAAGAAGGTTTTCTACTCTATAGTTTCAATCCATGTTTCAGGATTCTACATGGATTGGGTGTACTCTCTGATTATTATTGGATTTTCTCAGAGTTTCCTCATGGATTTTTAATCCTCTGAATTGAAGGTTTTTTTTCATGTTAAATTTCTATGTCCCAACTTATTTTATACTTTTATTTCTATGCTCCATTTATATTGTCCATTCTTAAAATTTATCCATAGACTGATCCCATTGATACCCAATATGAACAACATTAGAAATCTTCTTCTTCAACTCACATTGATGTTTTATCGATCTGCTTGCCTCCATAAACATGAGAATTCCATTTTGGAGGCAATATGAAATCGAGATTTTGATATTCTCATAAAGAACCTCTATAAAAATAAATAAACAACAAAGTTTCAATCACGATAAACTTCATCAACAATGAAATCAAACATTCATTAATCAACAATGGGTTTCTTTTAACACCAAACAATCACTCAATCACAACTTTAGTGGACAACATCATCTTTCAACCTCAATTGATAAATTTCATCAATGACTAAAATTACCTAGATCGGCCACCACTTGCAACTCTACGAAACCTAAAATCATGGAAACTTCAAATGGGAAAACTCTTACTCCACCCCTTCTTCTTCTTTGTTCGAACATCAAAAAAACCATACACCCTCGATGAATCAGCTTCAGATGGAATTCATCAAGCTTGACCTCTCTTAGTTGGTCTCCAACTCACGACCTAATTAGACCCCTCTCCCTGAAAGATATCACTTATCCTTATGATTTCTATCATCTAATGATAATAAGGAATTTTGTTTTCTAATTTGATGAAGACTATTATCTTAAGTAAATGTACTTAGAAATTCCGAAGAAAAATCAACATATAAAATCAAATAGCAATTTTTTAATCCTGCATAATATTAATATAAAAGTTAAAAAATGTTAAATTTAATTTTTTTCACAACTCATGAAAAACTTACCTAATATTACTTTTTAACATTCTGAGAAAGAAATAAAAAAATCCTATAGTATAAAAAGTAAATATTAGTCAAAATTTATTTCAAAATATTAAACATAAATTATAATTCAAATGTAACATTACAATAAATTTTAAACTAATTATGAAATATTAAATTTAATTTAAACTAAATAAGTAATATTACATGAAAACTATAAAATATTTTTTAATATTATATACTAGAAAGACTATAGAAAATTAAAAATAGAAAGATTAAAATAAACCTCATAATAATTTAATAAAATTACACTAAAATTAAAACTAACTATGTAATATTAAAATAATGTTTATCAGAGAATACATAAGATTTAATAAAATACATATAAATAATAACTAAAAATTAAAACTAATTAAGAAAGAATAAAAATAGAAATAATAATAACAATTCATTCCTGACATCATTTATATTTTAAATTTTAAAATTTTAATAATAAAATTTCCAAAAATTACTTGAAAATTATAAAAACACACAAATATAAATTATAAAATATTTAATAAATTATTATCTATATTAAATACATAAAAATAATTTAATATATAAGTAAATAATTAATTAAAAATTATCAATTCCCTCACACATAAGGATGCTAATTTTCTTATGTTTAGGAAGATTACTAAAATATAAATTTGTGTAAAAATTTATATTTAATTGAAACTTTCAAAGATTTCACTTATATTAAGAACACATTTGATCATAAAACTCTCTCTTAGAAAATGTAAACTCTATAAATCAATCTCTTCTCTTACCATTAAATTAAGTTCTTTATTTCCATGTTAATTTCATATTTCATTGGCGTACACCCTCACCAAGGTATCTTATTTCATGCTTCAATTGAATAGAAAATTGAAAATAAATAATTGTATTCTCCCTTATTAATTCATGGGTGCATCAAACCATAGGTTTGAAAATATCCTAAAAACACTGATTAAAGAGGTTATATTATTAGTTCTTTTTTATTGCTCATAATTTTTGATGACTTTTTGGGAGATAAAAAATAATTGATACCCCATTTAATTCATTCAAAGTGGGTGTATTTCTACCATTATTTCCCCAATTAATTTGGTAAAAGGTGTTTATTTTAGGGGAGGCCAGATGAGGGTGAGGGAAGCCTATAAATTAGTATCTACCCCAATAATTTTCATCACTAGATTCTTAAGAAACACATCTTTTCTTGGTCTTATCTTTGAGTGTAATATTTTGTTGGGTGTTTCTCAATTTATTCAAGAGATGATATTTTGAGTGTTTTCTCCTTGTATTTGAGTGAAAGGGTATGTGCCCACATTTTAACATTGTGATATTCCTCTATTTTCTCATGGGTTTTTACCATTTTCTTTTTGGAGTTTTTCTACATTCAATACTACATATAAGGCCTTTTACAATTTTAAAATAGGGATTTTTTAGTGAAAAAAAGCCCTACCAATTAGAGTGCCCTTAAAAGTCATATACCTTTATCAGCGCTTAAAGAAGAATTGATAAAGGGGGTATTTTATCAACACTTTTTATAGCATTGATAAAGGTTCATACTGCTAAAGTGTTATATTAAAATTATAACTAACTGAAGTAGAAAAAACTAGGAACAAAGAAAAAATACAGGGAGAGAAAATATAGAATTTAATTGAAATAAAATTTATAACACAAATACAATAAAAAAACAGAATATTATAAACATTTAAAACATTGGTTTGTATAATTTTATGTGTAATTAAAATGTATAATATATATTCAAAAACATAAATATTCCTTTTTCTTTCGCCCCTGACCCCCATCCAAGCTATTAGTTGCCAAAAAATCCACCTTCGCCTCAGCAAAAAATGCACCTGTATAAAAAAATTATTATGTTTGTAATAAAATAAATTAATTAATTAAACACAAAGTGTAAATTTTAAAATAAAAACATATAATTTGAGTCATACAAGGAACATTATATATCATATTGATTTTCAGTTGATTCTTACACATCACGCCATTTCTTGTTGTTCTCAAAACAATGTTTTCCGAAATTGGCTCACATCTGTGGTGCTAAAAAAACTCACTACAGATGCGATCCAATTCAAGATAAATTTCTTTTTAAGAATAATACTTCATCTATCACACCATTTCTTGTTCATCTTCAATCATTATCACTATCGAAAGTAACTAAATAAGTATCAAATAAAAATAAAAAGAAAATTAATTTAGTAATATCAAATAAAATGTTGAGAAAATAATATGAGCTTGTTATGCTCAGTGTTTCTTATGTGATGTTTGTTTTAAACAAAAATTACACATATATATTGAAAACATCCACTTAGAGTCATACCGACCACATCATGTGTTAGATTTATGTGCGGTCAATTTCTATACATCACAAATGAAATAAGGATTATTTTTCTAAATTTTGAAAACAATCTATTTTTTTATTAGTTTTGGCTATGTGACATGTGTTTTAAACTAAAATGGAATATTTATATTAAAAACACACACTTTTAGTCATATCATTCATATCATGTGTCAGATTGATGTGCGGTCAATTCTTACTTGTCTCAAATGAATTGTGGAACATTTCCTGAAAGTTTGAAAACAATCCAAGATTTTTTTCTCTATTTTGGATATTTTATGTTTGTTTTAAACTAAAATGAAACTTTTATATTGAAAACACATACTTAAATTCATACTAACCACATAATGTATTTTACTGACGTGTATTCAATTCATAAACATAAGAAATAAATTATAGATCGTTTTTCAAAAGTTTAAAAACAATCTGAGCATTTTATGCTCAGGTTTTCCTATATGATGTGTGTTTTAAACTAAAATGGAACTAGTATATTGAAAAAATGTACTTTTCCTCATACTAACCACATAATGTATTGAATTGATGCATGATCAATTTCTACATGTCACAAATGAATCATGAATTTATTTCCTAAATTTTAAAATAATCCAGACTCATTTTCTCAGCTTTATCTAGTGACATGCATTTTAAAATAAAATGGAACCTTTATATGGAAAACACACACTTTGAGCCATATCATTCACATAATGTGTCAGATTGATGTGTGGTTGATTCTTAATCATCAAAAATTAATTATAGATAATTATACTAATGTTTGAAAACAATACAAGATTATTTGCTCAATTTGGCTATTTGATGTGTGTTTTAAACTAAAATGATACTTTTTTATTTAAAACACATAATATAAGTCAAACCAATAATGTCATGTTTAGGATCACATATGGTCAATTCCTGTACATGACAACTTAATTATGGATCATTTTCTTAAATTTTGAAAACCATCTGATCTTGTTTGCTTGGTTTTTGAAAAGAGGCATGTGTTTTCACTTAAATGGCACTTATATATTGAAAACACAGACTTCAAGTCATATAAACCACATCTGGTGTTAGATTGGTGTGCAGTAAATTCCTAAAAATCACAAATTAATTTTTGATCATTTTAATAAAGTTTGAAAATAACTTTCAATCATTTTTATTGTTTTGGATAGTGATGCATGTTTTAAACTAAAATGAAACCTTTATATTGAAAACACACAATTCAAGTTATACTGGTCACATTGTGTGTAGGATTGTTGTTTAGTCGATTCATACCCATCACAAAGGACTTATATACCATTTTCATAAATTTGGAAAATAATACAAGCTCATTTTCTTGGTTTTGGCTATTTGATGTGTGTTTTATACTAAAATGACACTTTTATGTTAAAAACATGTACTTCGAGCCATACTGAGCACATCGTGTGTCTTATTGGTGTATGTTCATTTCCTATATAAAAAAAATTAATTATGGATCATTCTACTAAAGTTTGAAAATAATCTATACTCATTTTCTTGGTTTTAGTGATATGAACGTGTTTTGAAGTAAAATGCCACCTCTTTATTGAAAACATATAGTTGATGTCATACCAACCACATCGGGTGTCTGATTGAATTGTGGTTGATTCATATACATAAAACATTAATTATTAGTCATTTTCATAAATTTTAAAAACAAGAAGAGATCATTTTTTATATTTTGTCTTCTGACATGCTTTATATTGAAGACACACACTTTGAGTCATATTGGTCACATCATGTGTTGGATTTATCTGTGGTCAATTCTTACACATTAAAAATGAATTATGGACTATTTTCCTTATGTTTGAAAATAATCCCATCTCATTTTATCAGTTTTGGATATTTGATGTCTGTTTTAAACAAAAATGAAATTTTTATATTGAAAACACGTATTTCAAGTCATACTGACCACATCATGTGTTGGATTGGAATAAGGATAATTAATTAATATTAAAATGAATTATGTATCATTTTCCTAATTTTTGAAATAAATACAAGAACATTTTATTATTTTTGGAAATGTGACACATGTTTTAAACTAAAATGGCACTTATTTATTGAAAACACACACTTCGAGTTATACTAACCACAATGGTTGTCGGATTGACATGAATTCAATTCCTACACATAAGAAATGAATTATTAGTCATTTTCAAAAAAATAACAGAATTTGAGATCATTTTATTGGTTATGGACAGTGATGTTTGTTTTAAACTAAAACGATACCTTTTATATTGAAAAAATACACTTCAAGTCATATAGGTCACATCATGTGTTATATTGATATGTGGTCAATTCATCAACATCATAATTAAATTATAGACCATTTTTCTAATGCTTGAAAATAATACGAGCTTGTTTTCTCAGTTTGGGATATTTTATGTGGGTTTTAAACAAAAATGATGATTTTATAATAAAAAGATGTACTTTGAGTCATACATAACACATCATGTATTGGAATGGTGTGCGGTCAATTCCTATATGTGAAAATTGAATTATGGATCGTGTCTGTAAATATTGAAAAAAATATAAGCTCATTTTATTAGTTTTGGAAATTTGATGTGTGTTTTAAACTAAAATGACACTTTTTATTGAAAACATGTGGTTCAAGTCATACTGACCACATCGGGTATCAGATTGATATGCGTTCTATTATTACATGCTATAAATGAATTATGGATCATTTTATAAAATTTTGAAAACAATTTGAGCTCATTTTATTAGTTTTAGATATGTGATATGTGTTTTAATATAAAAAGACACTTTTTTGTTGAAAACATGCACTTTAAGTCATACTGACCACATCATGTGTCATATTGATGTGAGGTTAATTCTTACATGTCAAAAATGACTTACGGATCACTGCCATAAGGCATCAAAACAATCTTATTTTTTTTCATGGTTTTGAGGATGTGGTGTTTATTTTTAACTAACATGTAAATTTAAAAAAATAATAATTACATAAAAATGATAATTAAATTTACTAAAAAAGTAGATAAAATGATGAGAAAATTAACTAAATAAGTAATAGGAATTGACCACTTTATGATGTCTATATACAATCTAACACCGTGTATTCTACCCATTATTTTCTAAACAAATTGATTTCCTCTATTAAATTTCTACTTGAGAAACAGATCAAAAATAATATATAATCATTCCAATACTAATTCTTTACATCCAAAATATATTTCTAATTTCATATTCCATACTATATTACAAACCTAATAGGTAATCTCCTAAATTTGATATCGGCACATTATGACACCATCTAATCTACCAACTCATCTCTAAACAAATTTTATTCTTATTTTTAGTATGTAGATTATTGGAAATCTTGTTAGTATAAATAAAATATAAAAAACAAAAAATTGAGAAGTATTTTTAAAGAAACTACAATTACCTTCAGAAATTACTTTCCCATGGATGATAGTTTTTAAGGTATATGATATATTGCATAAATTTTCAAATGTAATATCCAAAATCATTGTTATTATCTTGCTTCAGACATTTTAGAAACATTGACCAAGAAAATAAAATTGTTTTGAAATTTTTTTTTTGATAGTTAATATTTCTCTATATACCTTAATATATTTTCATTTGAAGAAATCCATAGGCTTCTTATGTTCAACGACCAGCCTCATACCATGATTTAGCCTATATTTTTAGATCTCCCTATTATAACAAAATTATCATTAAAACACAAACTAAAACATATAATTCAAATTTTATCTATAAAATATTTATTTTTTTCCATTAAAAATCCATAATACACATCATGTGTGGTGGGTTTGATGGAAATCCATGCAATAGATCCAAAAAATAAATATTTACGGTATTCCAATACTACCTAAAAAACAAATTCAAATAGGTTATGAAAAAATAAAAAAAAATATTATATGATTATATTGTAGAGATTTACCCCTGCATTGTAGGAATCAATACAAGTTTTTCATCAATTAATTAATTCTCAAATTTCATGGTTAGATCATCTTTTTTCTTATAAATTTCTTCCTACACCAAAGAAATTAGTTCCATAGAAATGATATCGGGATTAATGAATCTAAATCATGATTCATAGTGTTTTCCCTTTATATAGTAGTAATATAAACACCTATAGAAAATATGAATAGTTATTAACATTATTGAACATAGTACATCATTTTTTGAACAAACATATTATGAAAATTTACATGATGTATGTATTTAGAATTCTGACTCCCATCCATTCAATCTTGATAACCTCATTAATAATCTTGATAACAACTACATCTGTAATGAAATATCCAAATATTTCTTCATTATATTGAATGTAGGACACATATTCATAATTTAATGTGGTTTCTATATAAACTTTTAATGTTAATATTTGATACAATAGAACTAGAAAGGAGAAGGTACTCCCGGAAGGTCCATTTTTTTTCTTGGTTGATTCACCGGATTTTATTGATCCAACCTTCCATTTCCCCATTATTTTATCTATCTATAATACCATACCGCACATCAGACCTTTTTTATCAACTATTATTGGTTTTTCATTTGAATAAAATTCTTAAGGATATACCTCATGTATCTTTATAATGTTAGATGGCCATGATATGATTGTTTAAATAGAATCATTGACCATTTTAATATCTAAATCATCAAGTGGAATAGAAAACTAAGAACTTGACTCTTGATCTCATCAATTCCAACTCTCATGTGAACTTTTGGGAGTTATTTTTGGTGAAGGATATCTCTGGTGATATTATACATTGTACCCCCTGTAGCAAGGTAGTGTGTGGGTATTGATATATATAAATCACATACAACTTTACCCTATATAATTTTATCAATATAATGTTATCGGAAGTTGTTTGATTCGCATTTAGGAGAAATGGTAATGAAAAATTTATTACCTCAGGAAACGTATATAGTTTAGGGTAATGACTAGGCTCAAATATATTGGGGTTATTTAGTTGTTCATGTTCTGATATTTGTTCCACTACTAGTTCAATTTGATCCTTTTTTCCTATATTGGTCTGGAAAACTGTACCACACAATAATATTTTGAAAAGCATCAATTTTCACCTTCAATGCTTTCATCATCTGATGCGTATCTTCTTGTGGTTTTTATTCTCAAAATATTTTTTAGGGGATACTCTAAAACCTACACCTATAAAACTACCATATTTTTATGGCCACTTCAAAGCTACTCAAAGTAGTTTTTCATCAAGTGCACTATCGATTCTTGTGTCTAAACTATATAAGAAACATATGAACAAAAATATATATTTTTATGTAATACTATTATAAATCATAATGAATTTTTATTATGTCATAATTACATATGTTTCCTATATTGATTTTTTGTTTTCATCAACTAGTTTTCCCTCTTTATTTATCTAGGACTCCTTTCATAACACATGACATGGGATGTAAGTGGGGAAGAGTAACCCATACTTGCTTTGTGTTGGGGGTACATTGGTTTTGATACACGTTGTTTATTTTTTGAACTCCTTTTTTGTTTTTTAAATAAACATTTTTGAATCAAACTGGATATAATAAATAACTTAAAATAATATATTATTTACTACAATGCACCTAAAATGATTTCTAATTGTGAAGACTAATGAATTATTTCTATGTTTCATGTATTATAATGTGTTCATAAGTTACTGGTTGTTGGGGCTTTACTTTCCACTCAACATCCCTAAGTTGAAACTTGGTAAAAAGGGTATGGAATCATCTATGGTGTTTTCTACTATCCATTAAAATGTATTTCTTAAGGAAAACATCTAAAATAAAAAAAATCTACAAGGAATGATAAAAATTAAACAAATATTTCATTAAATATATTTATGGTAAAATAGAGATAGTATATCATAACATTAACTTAAAATATTCCCAAAGCATTTCATTTGTTATAGTATGCTCATGAAACCACAAATCTATATCAATTAGCATATTCATTCTCATTCTGACCCCAAAACTACTAATGAACATTAACTTATTGGGGTAAATAGGTTGGACAAATTGATTCTAACCAAAAAAAATTTTATACCAATTCGTATTGACTTAATAATTTTAGTCAACATAGTGATGCTACATCATTCTTATTTTTTTAATCAACATGTTTTTGATACCCTAATAATTCTTTAGTTTCAGCATCAACTTCCTTTTCTTCCAAGAGATAGGAAACATCATCATGTATAGAAGTCACCATCTACATGAGTACTCAAACATTTAATTTAGATTATGTTAATATAGTAGAGAACACATAATATTATGAGGAAAATAATAGTATATTAAAAAACACTTTATTCATTTAATTTTATTTATTTTCTTTAAAGGTTAAAGGGATTTGGATCCTCTATCGACAATCAAAATACCCTCTTTTTGTTCCCCTCTAATGTACAAGAAGTTTTCTACATTTTGGACTACCATGAAATGTCTAAGATCTCCCAATAAAATGGTCCATCCACAATTAAATTTTTAACTAACCCTATAGTTATATTAGTCACCGGTAGGATAATTGAACAATTCTCATTTGCTAGATCTGAGACATAAAATACCTGAACTGGGTGTGACTCCATTATTAACATATCGTCCTTATAACATTCCATGATAAAATTCACCATATGAATTCCATTTAATTAACATTCACTACACTCCCATTTTCAAGACATTTTCAATAGAAAATCAGTACTTAAAATATTGTAAATACAATGTTTATATCTATTCGATAATGTTAAAATATGAAATATTTTCATAAATTGGATTTATATCCTTGAAACTAGATATTTGGATTGACTTTTCCACAAGAGAAACTCAAATTTTTTTCATCATACTTCGACCATCATGTTATTTTATATGAAATGTATAACCACTAATTAAAAAACCAGTGTAAGATATGACATTTTCATTTAATCCCCTGGCTAGCTATCGAGGTCATTCATTAATTAAATTCATATTTTTAGATAAATCTTTATAAATATGATCTCAAAATCATTATACAAACTATTGATTGTCTGTATTTAATATACATCTTTCAACCCTTGTAGAATTCAAATGTATAAGAATTCATTTTTTGGATTCAACGTATAGATCAACATCTTCACTATAATGTAAAATGTAAAAGTGAGATTTCTATCTCTATATAATTGTAGTTGTAAAAAAATCCATCCTAAAAATCCATTTTCCCATAAGGTTATTGAAATGATAATAACTTGGTTGTTTTATGCTATCAACATCTGATAGTCAATGGGTAAAAAATTCAGCATCTTCTTCAACAATTTATCATTTTGTAATACAACCTTCTATCCGACTTCGATTCATGATTAAACCTTTCAAAATATTCATATATAATTTAAAGGGTAAAATACTCTATAACCAAGTGAACCATCATGTGGACAATTATATCAAATAATTATAGTGGGAAGAAAATATCTAATTCACATAATATGATTTCAACCTCCTTATTCATGATTGGAAAATTCTTAAGGTTTATAACTTCACTACATATGGATTTGAAAAAGAAGCATATTCTGGTTAATTTATATTGTATATTTTTAGGTATAATACAACGTAAAGTGAAAGGCATCAAATATTGCAACTAAACATGGAATTCGTGTGATTTGAGTCCTCATAACTTCAAATTATTCATTGAAACAACATTATTGATATTTGATTAATAACCCCTAGAAAATTTTACACCATTATGGAAAATTAAAAATTATAATTTTTCTTGTATCGATAGAGTGTAAGATACTGGAGGAAGAAATGTCCACATTTTACCCTTCACAGGTTCCAAATAATCCCTTATCCCCATGTCAATCATGTATAACCTAGACTTAATTGAATTTTTGTTTTTTCAAGAACATTTAGTAACATGATTATAACACTATCAAATAAATTTTTGTCTACATGAATTACATCTAGAAAATGTTTGACATACAAATAATTTTAGTCCAAATATTCAAGGAAAATTGATCACTTTTTCATACCAGATTTCATAAGGTATTTCAAAAAAAATTACTTAAAATAGTGTCAATATATTTTAATTTATGAAATAGTTGATCACCCATTGGGAGAGATAGTGTTGTACCTTTTTCAGAATTCCCATCGAATGTCATCATCCTGGATCAATATTTATGTCACCAAGGTTAAAAAATTGATTTCCTAAAAACACAATATTTGAGGATTTTTTTAATCGAACTGAGTTTGTGCATTCTTAAAAAATGGGACACCCCAATGTTCCTTTAATGCTATAGCATGAAAAATTTCCATAATGAAAAAAATTCATTTATCATCTCATATAACATGTCCCTCAATGTGAATTCCTTACTTCTATGAGCATCATAAACTATAATAATTGCATCCCACATCAATTTTAGATATTTAATCAATGAATCCAAATAGAAATCAATATAATTACGGGGTTGTTTTGTTCTAGTTATAAGCACAAAAACATAATTTAATTTTGTTTCATGAATAACCATTGTGGAAGGTTATAATTTAAAAAACATAACTAGACATCTACAATGAGTATTACTCTATACAAAAAAGGATTTATTCTATCTGTAAATATCTAAAGATATAATTTTCTTTCCTCATTTCCAAATTAAGGATAATCATAATTAATTTTCTTCTACTAAGGAGAGTCTTATGGATGATGTAGTTTCCTATATTTAATTATTGTTTCTATATTCCATGTCAATTTTCTCATGGTTTACTAGCATTCATATAGTCTTCTAAATCATGTAATGATAGTAAAGTTCCATACAACTTTTCAAGGACATGATTCATATTTCTTTTATTGATCAATACAGCACGTGGGGAATCTTATGAGTTATTCATAGTCCTTTTGATACAATATGAAATCTTTTGGACAAGCATGTTTTTTTAGAGATCATTCCCATTGAACGTATCATTCATTTAACATCATATGTTCAATAAGGAAGTTAATTTTCTTCTGGTATCATGTCATTCAAGAGACCAAAAAGTTTTATAAAGACAGTGTCACTCCATCCTCTACAGGTTTTCAAGTTATATAAATCCAATATAACTGACAGTGTTGTGTATTTAGTACAACCTAATATACAATGGTCTCTTAGAAAAGTTATTTAACATCTCAAAAAACCTTGAAAAATAACGAAGTTCATCTTGAATTTCCATTATCATTTCTTCCATATAATCTCTATCATAATTTATAGTAGTATTCATATCCAAAGTAATTTTCTTGAATAAAAACAATGTGAACATGGAAAAAGGATTTGAGAAGGTTAGTATGCATTCTCTATTGAAAACATGATGAAATATTTAACTCTATCTTCATACCCTTTTGTCATATGATTAGCGTGCATCCATTTTTAATTTATATTCATCCTATTAGGTTTATAAAATATTCATTTTGTATAAAAAATAAATAAATACACATAAGATATTCATAATCAAAGGATAAATTTGTAGAAAATTCTAATAAGGGGAACCAAACATTTTAATATTACCAATTATGATTCCCAAAATGTTATCATTTTACACAAGGGTTACATGAAAATAAACAACCTATGGTAAACTTGTGGTTATCAGTCCAAGTTCTCAAATTTATGGTGCTTGCGAAAAAAAAGGTGGTAATAAATATGTTGTTAAACAAAATTTATTCATTATTGAATGATATAATTCACTTATATATTATTGTTAATTATTTTTATTTAATTGTGACCTTTCTTACAAAATTTGTGTAAAAATATATTTCCTTGGGACATACAAGGTCCTATAATCAGTGTATTTTAACACAGGTTCAAGGATCATGGAATTTAATAAAAAAAATAGATGAAACTTTTATGAACGACATAATTAAATTAAGATTTCATATTACTCTCTTTTTCTAAATATTTTTCTAGATAATTTATTATAGGAATACATAAAAATATACTTGTACTATAACCCAATGATACACCCTTATTTCAGGAATAGTAGAGTTATGAATCTTAGTTATATTTCACATATCCTAAAATATCTAAAACCTCTATTCAATTTTCTTAGAAACACCATAAATATTTTTCATTAATAAACACTCCAAAAATTTAAATTATCGTGGATTTTATATCATTGAGATATAAAACATTCTCATTCCACCTCTATCAGTGACACAAATCACAATAAGTTATCTCCCACATCTAGTAGTCAAAACCTTCATAGCTATATCCAGAAGAGTATACTCATTCTTAATAAAATACATACCACATGTAAGGTTAGGGGATATTATAATAAAATTTATAAAATTCTTCCACTGTATTCTAATCCTATATATTTACATGATAAATATGTTTTAAATTAATACTTTTTATGTGTGACATTCAAACCATTTTTAATGATAAAAAAGAAATTAAAAGAATAATAATATTGTGTACATGGATTAATCAAAATAAATAATGTCATAAATAAGATTATGAAACTTACACATATCCATACACCTCAAACCATCGGTAAATTTTTCATAGTCTTCCCTTCAAATTTAAGGTAACTAGAAAAGAAAACAAATATGAAAAATCATTTTCTCAACGTCTATATTAACCAAGGAAAACTCACCACACCTTTGGCATTAAATTCCAAACTTATGAATATTTTTTATAATTCTAACATTAAACACTATTGAGAGATTTTAAACACTAAAAAATAACTTTTATATGTGGGTTGTAGCTCTCAAAAATTAGTTTTAATTAGTTTTATGTATACCACCACTCATTTATTTAAAAATAATTATAAATTTCATGAGTATTCAACAACTCAATATTCCATTTTTACAAATCTCATTCAAAATCAATCAAACCAACAAAAAATATGTCTATTTATTTTTATTACATATGGTCGATACCTCTAAACAATGATTTAAATATATATGATCCCTAAACTAATCCACAATATCCAAGAATCATATAAAACTTTTAAAATAAATAATTTCACATTATTCTACCCAATAAAAACATATCCTAACTCTAAATTCAACCAAAAACAAAATGAAATTAAATAATCAAATAAAAAACTTCAAAAATGAATGAAAACATTATTTAAACCCTTATAAATGTATGAGAACACACAAAAATAATGTAAACTAAACAAATAGAAGATTTAAACTTAAACCATTAGAAAAAAAATGTTTTGAAAATAGACACAGAACCAAAAAAGTTATATAACCTCTAATAAGTTTACGGGAAACCATATAACTATTTTAAAATAAATACAATACATTAGTTTTAAAAAATGATCCCAATATCTCACTATTGTTTTTATAAAAAAAGGTGAAATATTCTCCACTATAACCACCCTTTCTAAAACCAACAAGCATAACTAATTTTTTGAAAACATCTACAATTATAACAATAAATAAAAATCTAAATCACATTCAAATATATATATATATATATATATAATCAAAACCACATCCTATTGATACAAAACCAAACCAAAATTATCAAAATGAATTTAAATTCATTTAAATTCATCATTTCCCAAATAATCAAATTAATAATATAAATCCATTTAAAACACAACATAATTAAACCTTGTTCTTTACAACTACATTTTTTTATATTATAATACATATTTAATCTCAAATTTATATCCACTAATATCCCTATCTTTTGGAATGAAAAATATTTTATTTTACTTTTTAAACCACTGTAAAACTAATTTCATGTTACAGTACTATTTACACCATTTCATCAAGAATTTTTAAAGGTTCACTAAACTTGTAAATAATTTTTTTCTAAATCATTATAATTTAATAAAAATAATTTAGTCTAAAAATAAAATCTATAATCATAAACTTACCAATCGACATAAAATAACTCAAAAGAGAGAAATCAATAAAAAATCACTCAAATATTTCCATAATAATTAGATACAAATGCTTATATTCAAATTTCTTAAAAATATTCTTACACATGAATAAAAATTTAATACAATTCCAATACACTATAAATAATACCATTAATCACTCAAAAAATAAACTATAATTATAAAATATAATTTAAATCCATCAATTTCCATAATTCAACTCAAATAAAATACCAATTTCTTGACTTATAGATTTCAAAAATGGTCATTTTCATGGAAAATAAAAATATTTTAATACCACCCAACAAATTTTAAACATGAATACCCTAATAACATAATAGAATATATATGAAATAAATCATAAAATGATTTATCTATTACTCATAAAATAGTTTATTAAAATCAAATATATTAAATATTATTACATAAAAGAAGTGAACTAACCATATAATGAACGGAAAACCTTTCACTAATAAGCTCATGTAACACACCTACCCTAGTTACCCAAATTCGGTGCATTATTACATAACATTTTCATGATCACAAGAGATCAGGTCTCAAAAGACCAATCAGTTTCTTAGCCTTGGAAGTAATTGATTCATACATAAGTTTTATATTACATTATTAAATAAAAAACAACATTTTTCCCCTTTGAACATACACATATCCCTTAGCCCATTCTTGTAGGTCAATAATAATATACTTATTCGAATCTTGGGGAAAATAAAACATAAGAAAGAATTGATCTCAGATGATAAGTAAGAATAACAATATAGCAGAAACTATTATAAATAAGCATAATCATTTAAGACAATGTATAAGACTTAAACACAATCCTTATAAACTTAAACTTAAGCATAATATAGAAAAGATAAATCAAATAATTCCATTTACTTATTCACATGGATATTCTACTAGTAGAATAATCACATCTAATATCAATAGCTAATTTCATAATAATGGAATGCATAATGCCGAACATAATAACCATATAGTCAAGGCCTCATGCCAAGACTACAAATAATATTTTTTCAAGGCCTTGTGCCAAGACAATAGTTTGTCTCATTAGACCTACTGATGTATCTAGGGGCTATAGTAGGCTCCACCCGTCACTTACTAAGTCTGATGCATTCCTCATATAAAAAGGTTGAAACATAACATATGCATTTGTATTAAAACTAGCATGCAAAATGTAAATACTTTATCTATAAACCATGAATGGTATAAAAATAACACATAAACAGTAAAACATATCAAAAAACCTTCAATATAATATAGAATATTGTATCATAATAAATCAACTTCAAACTAGTGTAAAACACATCAAAGGTTGTTGATATAGATGAAATCAAAACAATTTGAGTGAAATATATCTTTCTATTTTGAAATAATTTAAAAGGAACATAATTATAAAAGAAAATTTTTATTTTGAAAATATTCTTATAAGCTTGTAAGGGAAGCTTTGAAGGTGTTATAATGGAAAAAAATAGTCTCACTCGCCGTATAAGTTAAACAAACATTTTTTCCTTAAAAATGAATGTTTTCAGAAAAATACCAAAAAATTAAACATAATCTAATTTTGATATTTCGAATCCAAAAATGAAGTCTAATTTGAAAAATTAAATTTATAAAAATTTAAAAAGTGGGTATTACTTTTCGTAACTACTTTTTAAACGGCTAGTTTGATTGGTCGTGGTGTGCTGGAACTCGAAGTTGTGTACGGTGCAAGCTATTGTATTATTCAAAGTGAAATGTACTATGGAATCTTTGGGTGTTACATTCTTCCCCACTTCAAATAATTTTATCCTCAAAATTTCTATAATACTACTACATAAAAATATTCAGGTGGTTATTCATTATAATTTCCTCAGTTTCCCACATTGCCTCTTCCATTTTATGAATTCTCCAAAGAACTTTTACTAGATGAGTCATCTGGTTTCTCAACACCTATTCTCTAGTATCAATAATACTGATAGGCTCTTCACAAAAAGAAAGATCTGGTTCTAGAACTATTTCTTCATAGGTGAGTACATGTGTTGGGTGTGGCATGTATTTTCTCAACAGTGATACGTGGAACACATCATGAACTTTGGAGAGACTTGGAGGTATTTCCAAACAATAAGCTACAACTCCAATTCATTATAGAATTTCAAAAGGTCCGATGTACCTAGTTTTAATTTACCCTTCTTACCGAATCATATAACACCCTTACATGGAGATACCTTCAAGAAAACATGATATACTACTTGAAATTATGAATCCTTCCTTCGGTTATCAACATAGATCTTTTGCCTACTTTGAGCTGGTTTGATGTGGGTTTGGATAACCTCCACCTTTTCTATTGTTTCCTCAACAAGTTCTTGGCCTACGATTTTTATTTCACCAACATCATCCCAAAAAGATGGTGTGCAACATCTCTTTTCATATAACTCTTATATGGTACCACTTGATACTTGAATGGAAGCTATTTTTATAGAAAAATTCTACCGTAGGTAAATATTGATCCCACATACCGTGAAAGTCAAGTGAGAAAGATCTCAAATTGTATTCTAAGGTTTGAATAGTCTATTCTGATTTCCCATCTGGTTAAGGGTGGTAGGTAGTGCTCAAACAAATTTCAGTATCCATGGATTTTTGAATAATTTTCTAGAATCATGTTGTAAAATGTGGATCACGATCCTAAACGATCGATAGGGGTACACCATAAAGTCTTACGACATCATTAATATATAGTTCTCTTAAACATTCAAGTGGTAAATATTATCTTATATCAAAAAAATGTGCTGACTTGGTAAGACGGTTGACAATTACCCATATGGCATCATTCCTTATAAGAGTATTTTGTAGCCCCATGAAAAAGTCCATCATAATATTATCCCATTTCTACTAAGGTATAGGAATAGGATACATGAATCCTCTAGGATGTTGTCTTCTAGCATTCACATGTTGACAAACCATACATCTTGACACATAATCAGCAGTCTCCCTCTTCATGTTGCCGCACCAAAAAATGTTCCTTCAAATATCATAAAATATTAGTGACACCATGGTGTATAGTTAAATTGGAGCTATGAGCATCATCCAACAATTCCCTTTTTAGATCAGGTATGTCGGGAACACAAAGCCTCTTCCCAAATTTCAAAATTTCATCTTCATATACGAAGTCAATCAATCTCCTATCATTAAAAGATTTAATATTCCTTTGAAACTCCTCATCATTAGTGTGATAAATTTTTATAATTTATAGAAAATATGGTTTGGAAACCATTTTGAAAAGTATCTATGTTTCACCTTCCATGATTATAACCATATTCATCTTCATAAGATCCATGAACATATGATCCCTTTCAACTCTCATCTTATTAAAAACTCCATGATCCTTTCTTGTCAATGTATCTTCCACCTTATTTTCCTTCCTCGGGTGGTAGTGTATTGTGAAATCGTAATCTTTTAGTAGTTCAAGCCATTTCCTTTTCCTCATGTTGAGTTCTTTATGTGAGAAAATATACTTCAAACTCTTATGATCTGTATATATCTCACATTTTTCACCATAGACATAGTGTCTCCATATCTTTAGAGCAAATATTACATCTTCTAACTCAAGATCTTGAGTAGGATAGTTTTGTTCGTGAATTTATAGTTGTCGTTATGCATAGGAAATAACTCTATCATTCTGTATAAGGACACAACCATGTCCTTTCACTGATGCATCACTATAAATAACAAACCCATAATTTTCCTATAGTAGAGTAAACATAGGAGCATTGAAAAATATTATCTTCAATTATTCAAAACATTCTTCACACTCTTTTTTCCAAAAAAAAATTACCCCTTTACATGTGAGCCTGGTTAAAGGGTTATCCAATCGGGAAAAAATTTGGACAAAACGCCGATAGTAACCTGATAAACCAATAAAACTGTGTACCTTAGTTATACTCATCAGTGCTGGACATTCTTAGATTACCATTGTATTAGATGGATTAATAGAGATTCCATCCTTAGTGACATTATGTCCAAGAAAATAAATTTTCTGAAGCCATAATTCACACTTGCTAAACTTCCCATATGATTCATTTCTTATGAGGGTTTTCAGAATACTGCACAAATTATTTTCATGATCTTCATAGTTTTTGTAGTAAACCATGATATCATCAATAAATACCACTAAAAATTCATCAATATATTCCTTGAAAACACTATTCATTTGATCTATGAAGACAGAGGGTGCATTAGTCATTCCAAAAGGCATTTTGGAAAACTCATAATGCCTATACCTGGTTCGAAATGCTGTATTTAGAATGTCTTCCTTCTTCACGTAGAACTAATGGTATCCAAGTCAAAGGTCAATCTTTGAAAAATATTGAGCTCCATGAAGTTAATAATATAAATCATTAATGCGAGGTTGGGGATACTTTTTCTTTATTTTTATAGCATTGATCTCCCTATAGTCAATGCACTACCTCATAGATCCATCATTCTTCTTAACAAAAAGAATAGGGGCTCCCCATGGAGAAAAACTAGGGATAATAAATCCTTTATTACTCAATTCATCAAGTTTTTTCTTTAGTTACACTAATTTCATAGTGTACATTATATAAGGTGTCTTCGATATGGGCCCTGAACTAGGAATTAAGTCAATGGAAAACTCAATTTCTCATTCTAGAGGATGTCCAAGTAAATCCTTTGGAAACACAACAACATGTTATTTCCCAATAGGTACATAATCTATTTGAAAATTCCATTCCTTGCCCATAGTTATTTCTGTAACACCTTGAGATTTTATGATAATTATTCGTTTTAATTTCATTGATGTCTTGTGTTGTATGCTACACCAAAATTGTCTTCTGCTATATGCAACACCATATTAGCTTATAGTATACGCAACACAATTTTTGGCTCGTGTTACACACAATTTCAAGTTTATATTGTAGAAATTATTCTACGCAACATTAAGTATAGATTTTGTTTAATGAATAGATTAAATAAGTTTTGAATTATGATATATGCAACACCAAATGGAGCTTTCACTACACGCATCCCTGACTTGGCTTGCATTATACGCAATCGTGATTTTCCTCGACAGCGTGTGTAGTACGCAATACTGGGTTTTACTAAACAACGATATATTGGCATAATATTATTATGGATTAGCCGTTATGAATATTATTAACAAAATTTTGAATTTTATGACATTATTATTCATCTTACACTCTTTATAGAACATGGTATGTGAACAAAATAAAACTTTTAGGTAAAATAAGTATTTTTAAAAAAAATGCAGTTTTGTCGCCTTTTGATGGTGCGCCCACTTTAAATCTAGTTCTTGAAATTTTTATAAGATAAATTTGACAAAATAAAATTATTCTTTGGAATCAGGATATATAAATTTACTCTGGATAACTTTTTCATATTATTCTGATAACTATCAAATTTTAATGAATAGTAAAAACACGCTATATTTTAATTAAAAACAACTGTTTTCATCGCAATAATTTATATGGTTAAATTATAATATTTAAAGGTTTTAAATTATAAATAGAATATATTTTTACCATTTAATATAATTTATGTCTTTAACATTAATTTTACATTGAATTTATAGCTAAAAACATTTCAATCTTTTGCAATATTTTAACTTTTAAAACTCGTTTTCTTAACAACGGGATAAATTTTAATTTAATTACTGTAACATCTGGGATTTGAATTTTGAAAAATGGATTCCATATTTGGATTTAGTGGGTCCAAATTATGTTAATAGTTTACTTTTATTTTTTGATATTATGAATAGTAACTATGGTAATTTTTATTTAATTCAGTTAAAGATAAATAGGGTAATTAAGGGTAAACATAAGATTATAAAATTACACTAAAACATTCCAAAATTATATTTGATGACTAAAAGTATACCCATATCACATAAGGGTCGTATTATATTCATTTTATGGACTTTTGACCATGAAAATAATTTAATTATTATGAAAACCAAACAAAGTGACAACATGTCACTCTCTTAAATATTATAAGTATAATAATTTTAATTTAGTGATAAACTTCATGAAACATTAAACATGAATGGTATCTATAAATATAATAAAATTATATACATCATGTGAATTTATTTATAATTTTTAAGGATTAATTAATTATCATTAAAGGTGACACAATAGTGATGTTGATACTATTTTATTGATTGAAATATCAAATAAATGGTTTTAAAAATATTAAAATAAATATTATATGAACTATTTAATGCGCTAAACTAATTTTCTAGATAAATATTACATGTTATGAATCTATTAAAGCTTTTATTTCGAACATATCTTCTGTTAGGATTTATTTAAATTGAAATAAATGAATAGTGTCAAAATTGACACTATTTTTACTTTATAGAAATAACATAATATACAATTGTTTAAAAATCACAAAAATATTTAAAAATTAAAAATTGAAATTTATATGGTCTAAAATTTCATATATTATCCAATTATAGACAATTCATAACACATAAGTAATTATTTATAACAATTTAAAATTTAGAATCTTATTACCACAAATAAAATTAAATAGATTAAATAAGGATAAATTAAGTTGATAATATTTAAAATAAATTACCACCATTTATAAATTTTATTGTTTGATGATATTAAAACCCTATATCATCTAATCTTCAGATATGAGTCATTTTGGAATTTTTTATATGGGTTTTGAATTTATTAAAAATTAATATTTCTTATGTTTTCAAAGGTGCCCCTCTCCTCCCTTATAAAAGGGAACCACTTCCCTCTCCTCTTCACAACACTTTGAGCCTTCATGCTCAGAAAACCCCTATGCATTTCTGTTATCCACTTCCCTAGAAACATTATTGAGGTTCTGGTCTTCTCAAAAGACCAACTCTAGTACCTTAAGACGAAGCTTAAAAGAGGTGCGTCGAAGAAGAGGTAATCTCTTCTACCGATTCTTTCAAGTTTCCTTCTTATTCAACTTCTTCTTATTTAGTTGTTTCATTATAAAGTAATAACATCAGTATCAATAATATACTGATATGTTATTATAAATATGAAACAACCCCATTTCACCTTCTATCCATCCTATAGAAAATGAAATCACCGCGCGTGCGTACGTACGAAATACCGTTTCCAAGCCATGGTCTAATCTTTTTTTCACCACCACCTTACTTGGATGGGTATAATGGTGTAAAGAATAACTATATATATTGTAATTATAACATGATACTAATTCTGAGATATTATATCATCCACTCTAATTCCATTCAATAATTATGGGAACGATATCATCGCTCGTGCGTACGTACGGATTACCGTCTCCACGACGCCATGAGATTCATTCTCCAAGTTAACCATTCAAAATGATTATAAAGTATATATATTAAATAATAATAAAATATAATAAATATTAATGATATTTTACTTATGTATATTTTATTTACTTTCTTCCATTCAATTTAATAAGTTAACGAAAACAGCGTTCATGCGTACGTACGACATACTGTCTCCATGAACAGTGTATTTAATTCCATTTATTGATCTATTGTGTATATGTATATTCTAAAAAATATATTATATATAAATCATGTTTTACATTCTAGAATTAATTAATCATGATCTAAGTAATCATATGAATAATTACAAGTCAAAACACAGATGATAAATGAAACGATTTTACCCAAAACTCTAATTTAACATGAATTTACCAAAGAACAGGTAATATAAAGTCATAAGTGAACCATATATGATATCATATAAATTAGTATTATTATTTAATAAGTAAATGACATTTTTTAAATCATTATACAGGATTTTTGGATACCTACGAAGCATATCGAACATAAGGTAAGGGATAATTTTGTAATCTCATTTTTATCTGAGATTGCTTACACGTAAGTATTTACTGGGGTTATATTTTTCACCCATGCCCATAAAATGTTTTTCATAAAGTGTTTAATATTCTTCCATGTAATTTTAATTTCTTTTTTACTCCTCTTTTACTTTTACTTTTTGTTATGGAATGAATCACTCTTTTGTTTACCATACGTGATACTTTTTGACTTTTCCGTTAAAAGTATGAGGAGAATGTTTTTTTAACTTATACAGCATGAAAGGATTTTTATGGTTTTATAATGAATTATATTTAGGCAGATTAATCTACTATATTTCATGTTTATTTTCAAAAAAATCCATTTTCTTTTAAAATTTCATTGCATTATGAGAAAAGAAAATTATTTTGAAGAAGAAAGGATATTTTCCTCAAGAATTCATTTCAACTGTTTTATCAAAACTATTTTCCATATAAGATGAAATTATTTAGCATGTTTATGTTTCATATATAATTCCTCTATTATTTACATGGTTTTATTTTTCTTATGATGAAATTATATCCATTTTTTATATGGATTGTGTTATGATGGGATGATGTTTATGAAACCCATTTTATTCTTTGTGTTATGATGAATGATTTATTTTTATGTTGTGGCACACGTAAGAATGGTTTCATTATGAGATGTGTGGGACATATATATCCCTCCAATGAGTTGGGTAAAGATTTATATGTCATGAGATAGACTTGGCTAGAATGGAAAGTTAATCTGGTTCAGTGATACAGGACTGGAATGAGGAGTGAACTCGATTCAGAAAGGGACATTGTCCACTAACATGGTCTTGGTAGCAATGCATTGGCTACTATGGAAATCATAACATATGCTTAATTGTTTCCAAAATTAATTTTTTTTTTCCATGCTAGTTTATCATGATTAATGTTCCTTTAATATCTATGGCTTTCGTACTGCCATGTTTTATGTCATTGCTCAAGATTTTGATGTTTAAATATTATGTTCATGTTTTGAAGTTCAAATGTATATGGTTTGTTTTATTTTCTCTATACTTAACCTTACTGAGAATTTGATATCACCCTTTATATGTTTTTCCCCCAGATATAGAAAAAGGTTTTAGGTAAGAAAACAAAAGGGGAAGATCTTTATGGGAGATGTTAATGATCGTTCACCATGATTAAAAGATTGTGTTTCGAGTTTCCAAGGACACTAAACTATTGTGGTCCTTGTGTGTTGGTTTTTATTATTTATTAAGTAATTCGAAAAAGTAATGTAATGTCCATTTACTTGAAGCTTTGGGTCTCTATAGTTGGTATCAGAGGAAAGGTTTAGTCAACTTTTTGAAACTACGATGCAAGAAATTTCGTGAGATCCCTAGAGATATTTCTAAGGTATGTCTAGGGATGTCTCTAAGGTTAAGTATAAGTATAGGTTATAGTTCTAGGATTATGGTAATGATCATAGAATTAAACCTAATATGTTAGATATTATAAGTAATCCCCCTTTATTATGTTGTTTTACTAGCATAATTTTTGCCTCTTACACTATTCTTTTTGGGTTTAAGACGATGGTTGGAAACCGAAAGAACCGTGTTGATTAATTTAATGGGAAATGAAATGATTGTACTCTGAACAGACCAATGTTATGGGAGATGGAGTGAAAAATATTATTGTTATACTTACACAAGCTATGAATCATTTTGGACTTCCGAATGAGCAGAGAAGGGAACAATATTCTATTGAGTCCTTCATGAGGCAATGTCCACCTTCTTTCAGTGGGTCTTCTGATCAACTTGTTGCTGAATAATGGATCAGTACCATCGAAAATATATTTTCCATACATCGCTTTTCAGAACATGAAAAATTCATTTTAGATGTTTACCGTTTAGAAGGTGAAGCGGACCAGTGGTGGACTCTAATTAAGGATACAAGTCCCCAAGATGAAATTGAATCCATGGAATAGAAAGAGTTCAAGAACATGTTATTCAATAAGTACTTCCATCGTATTCTTCGAACAATGATGGAGAAGGAGTTCCTTGAGCTTAAGCAAAAGGATGATGAATCTGTTGGTATATACGAAGTGAATTTTACAGGGCTTGCAAGGTATGCATCTGGATTTATCATACAACCTGAAAGTAAAGTTGATCGATTCTTCAGTGGATTAAAACCAAGTCTTCAAAGGGCATTAGCTATAAGAGACTTCAGTAGCTATGAAGAAATTGTGCGTTGTGCTATCAAGGTAGAAATGTAAGTTGGTGTTACATGTCCATCTCATGGTTTTAACAAGAAACGAAAGATGGAGTTCAAGGAGAAATCTCAGAAAAATGGTGAAAAGAAGATGAATGCTTCTTTATGATAAAAGTGTGGAAAGAATCAAGGTGGAGATAGCATAAAAGGTACTAGAAAATGTTTTAAGTGCGGAAAAGAGGGTCATCGAGCAGATGAGTGTTGATGTAATGGGAAAAAGGTAGTTAATGATGTGAATAGAGAAAAGACTACATAGAATGATCCACCAACACTTCAACACTTCAAGTGCAATGAAATGGGTCATTATGCTAACCAATGCCCTAATCCAAGGGTTAATGATGATCGACATGAGAAACCACTTGAGGCAAAGGACAAAGGAAAGTCACATGTGATCACTATTGGTGATGTTGAATATGACAACGATGTGGTGGAATGATTAAGTGTTTAGGTAATGGGATTCCAAAATAATGTTGTATATAGTATCATGGAATATTGGAATATTTATGTATTAGTCTATTATGGGTTTTAATATTTTTATGGTACCGGTAACCATAGAAATTGATTGAGATATTTTTGGAAGGAAGATGATATGCACATAATGAAGGGATAACGAGAAAATTAAATGTTTGATAGTATTAATGAGCTCATGACTGATATATGGAAAAAGTTATATCATGGTTTGAGTATATTGAATTTTTGGATTTTGGTATGTGGAAAGAGTTAACTTTTTACATCATTTATGTTTTTACTAATGTTCAATGGGTATTAATTTTTCAAGAGAATACATGATTAAGGTATTCACATGATTGGAATGTGACTAACAAGATATATCGAGGATAAATGATGGTATTCACATGCTCGGTAGATGACATTTCTAGTAATTGTTTTCTTTATACTATGAGCTTGGACAGAAGTATTTTTGATATGCCTAAATATTTGAAATAAATTATGTTTGAAATAATTTAGTATTGTTTAAGGCTAGAAATTTTTTCGATATTATTGATGGAATGTCATAATGATGTAGTTTTAGAAAAAGGACACCCTGCAGGACGGGTGACAACCCGTCGTGTCAGACAAGGTTGCAGGAATCGAACCCACAACCAAAGTGCTATAGGCCTTTATCACCTACCACTGGCCAACAAGAAGTCCCAGGTTAGTTGAAACTAGTTTTATTATATTAAGCGGTATGATATATGAAGTTTAAGTCCATTTTAGGAACCATATATGATTAATATCACTATAGATGGACTTATGTATATTTAATAACTTTTTCTATTATTTTGTTTGAGACAGATGGAATGACCTATCATTATATCACATGATCTGCTAACACTTCACGGAAGTAAAATTCAACTTCATTTCTTTAAGAGATTATGTGGAAATTGTTCAAGGCATAAACAATAGTAGGATTGTGCCAAAATCAAGTAAGTATTTCTTTTAATTCAACAATTCTTCAACTTTATGGAAATGATCTTGAAAACAAAAAAAATGTTCTCCTAGTGTACTTATATCTAATTAATCAGATGGTACCTTAGATCATCACAAATTTATGGCTTCGTGATGGTTTTCTTTTTCATAGCCATGTTCTCTACCACTCTCCATCAGAAACGTGATGGTTAGGTTTCTCTTCCATATCGATATTTTCACCTATGTTCTCTTATGTGGAAACCCAGTGATTAGTTAATTTGCGTAATCGTTACATTTCATAATTTAGTTTTTAATGTTATGTTTTGGTATTCCTTTTTACGATGTGGGTTTCTATTAAAGAAACTTTCAAGTAGTAAACCATTTATAACCCTGATTAATTTCGAGGGTGAAATTCATTTTATGGGGGTTACAATGTAACACCCTTAGATTTTATGAGAATTATTCTTTTTAATTTCATTGAATTCTTGTGTTGTATGCTACACCAAAATTATCTTGTGCTATACGCAACACCGTATTAGCTTGCAGTATACGCAACACTATTCTTGGCTCGTGTTACACACAATTTCAAGTTTTTGTTATAGAAATTATTCTATGCAACATTAAGTATATATTTTTTTTAATTTATAAATGAAATAAGTTTTGAATTATGTTATACACAACACCAAAGAGAGCTTGCACTACACGCATCCCTGACTTGGCTTGCATTATACGCAATCACGACTTTCCTCGATAGCGTGTGTAGTATGGAACACTGGGTTTCACTAAACAACGATATATTGTTATAATATTATTATGGACTAGCCGTTATGAATATTATTAACTAAATTGTGAATTTTATAACATTAGTATTCATATTACACATTTTCTAGAACATGGTATGAGAACAAAATAAATTTTTCAGGTAAAATAAGTATTTTTCAAAAAAATGCAGTTTTGCCGCCTTTTGATGGCGCACCCACTTTAAATCCAGTTTTTGACATGTTTATAAGTTCAATTTGAAAAAAAAAATTTCTTTGTAATAATGATATAAAAATTTACTCTGGATAAATTTTTCATATTATTATGATAACTTTCATATTTTAATGAATAATAAAAACACGCTATATTTTAATTAAAAACAACTTTTTTCATCGCAATAATTTATATGGTTAAATTATAATATTGAATGATTTTAAAGTATAAATAGAATATATATTTATCATTTAATATAATTTATCTAATTAGAATTAATTTTACATTTAATTTATAGGTAAAAACATTTCAATCTTTGGCAATATTTTAACTTTTAAAACCCGTTTTCTTAACAACGGGATAAATTTTAATTTAATTACTGAAAATTCTGTGTATTGAATTTTTAAAAATTGATCCCATATTTATATAAAGTGGGTCCAAATTATGTTAATAGTTTAATTTTATTTTTTTGATATTATGAATAGTAACTACGGTAATTTTTATTTACTTCAGTTAAAGATAAACCGGGTAATTAAAGGTAAACCTAAAATTATAAAATTACCCTAACACATGACAAAATTCTATTGGATGACTAAAAGTCGACCCATATCACCTAAGGGTCGGATTATATTCATTTTATGGTCTTTTTACCATGAAAATAATTTAATTATTATTAAAACCAATGAAAGTGACAACATGTCACTCTCTTAAATCTTATAAGTATAATAATTTTAATTTAGTGATAAATTTCATTAAACTTCTAACATGAATAGTCTCAAGAATTCTAATAAAACTATATACATCATGTGAATTTCTTTATAATTTTTAGGCATTAAATAATTATCATTAAAGGTGACACAATAGTGATGTTGAAATTATTTTATTGATTGAAATATCAAATAAATGGTTTTAAAAAATATTAAAATAAATATTATATGAACTATTTAATGTGATCAAATAATTTTCTAGATATATATGACATGTTATGAATATATTAAAGCTTTTATTTAGAACATATATTCTATGAGTAATTTATTTAAATTAAAATAAATGAATAGTGCTAAAATTGACACTATTGTTATTTTATAAAAATAACATAATATAACATTGTTTAAAAATCACACAAATATTTAAAAATTATAAATTAAAATTTATATTATCTAAAATGTCATAAATTATCCAATTATATAAGATTCACAACACATAAGTAATTATTTATAACAATTTAAAATTTTTAATCTTATTACCACAAACAAAATTAAATAGATTAAATAAGGATAAATCAAGTTCATAATATTTAAAATAAATTCCCAACATGCCTAAATTTTATTTTTTGATGATATTACAACCCTATATCATATAATATTCAGATTTGAGTCATTTTGGAAGTTTTTATGTGGGTTTTTAATTTATTATAAATTAATATTTCTTATTTTCCAAAGGTGCATCTCTCCTCCCTTATAAAAGGGAACCTCCTCCCTCTCCTCTTCACAAAACTTTGAGCCTTCAATCTCGGCCAAACCCTACCCATTTCTCTTCTCCACTTCTCTAGAAACATTCTTGAGGTTCTGTTCATCTCAAAATACCAACTCTAGTGCATTAAGAGGAAGCTTAAAAGGGGTGCGTCAAAGAAGAGATAATCTCTTCTACCGATTCTTTCAAGTTTCCTTCTTCTTCAACTTCTTCTTATTTAGTTGTTTCATTATAAAGTAATAAAATAAGTATCAATAATATACTGATATGTTATTATAAATATCAAACAACCTAATTTCACCTTCTATTCATCCTACGGAAAATGAAATCACTGCGCGTGCATACGTATGGAATACCGTCTCCACACCGTGGTGTATTCTGTTTTTCCACCACCACCTTACTTGGATGGGTATAATGGTATAAAGAATAACTATATATATGGTAATTATAACATGATACTAATTCTTAGATATTATATCATCCACTGAAATTCCATTCAATAATTATGGGAACAATATCATCGCTCGTGCGTACGTACGGATTACCGTCTCCACGACGCGATGAGATTCATTCTCCAAGTCAACCATTCAAGAATGATTATAAAGTATATGTATTAAATAATCACAAAATATATGAAATATTAATGACACTGGACTTATGTATATGTTATTTACTTACTTCCATTCAATTTAATAAGGGAACGAAAACAGCGTTCATGCGTATGTACGGCCTACCGTCTCCATGAACGGTGTATTTCTTTCCATTTATCGATCTATTATATATATATATATATATATATTCTAAAAATAAATTATTTATAAATCATGTTTTAAATTATAGAAGTAATTAATCATGATCTATGTAATCGTATGAATAATTACAATTCAAAACAAGGACGATAAATGAAATGAATTTACCCAAAATGCTACTTTAACATGAATTTACAAAATAACGGGTTATATAAAGTCATAAGTGAACCATATATGATATCATAACAATGAATATGATTCTGTAATAAGTCAATGACATTATTTAAATAATTATACAGGAGGTTTAGATACATACGAAGCATATCGGACATAAGGTATGGGATAATTTTGCAATCTCATTTTATCCAAGATTGCTTATACGTAAGTATTTACTGGTGTTATATTTTTCATCCATGCCCGTAAAATGTTTTTAATAAAGTGTTTAATATTCATCCATGTATGTTTAATGTCATGTTTACCCCTCTTTTACTTTTACTTAGTGTTATGGAAGGAATTTGTCTTTTTTTTACCATACGTGCTACTTTTTGACTTTTCCGTTAAAAGTATGAGGAGGATGTTTTTTTAACTTATATGGCATGAAAGGATTTTTACGGTTTTATAAATCCTTATTTTCATGAAGCCTACTCTACAATATTTTATGACTATTTTCAACAAAATAATTTTTCTTTTAAAATTTCATGGCATTTTGAGAAAAGAAAATGATTTTGAAAAAGAAATGATATTTTCCTCAAGATTTCATTTCAAGTGTTTTATCAAAACAATTTTCCATATAAGATGAAATTATTTAGAATATTTATGTTTAAAGTATAATATCTCAATTATTTACATGGTTTGATTTTTCTTATGATGAAATTATATCCATTTTTTTATATGGATTGTGTTATGATGGGATGATGTTTATGAAACCCATTTTATTCATTGGGTTATGATGAATGATTTATGTTTATCTTGTGGCACACGTAAGAATGATTTCATTATGAGATGGTTGGTACCTACATCTCCCTCTAATTCATTGGGTAAAGATTTATATCTCATGAGATATACATGGCTGGAATGGAAAGTTAATCTGGTTTAGTGATACAGGACAAGAACGATGAGTGAACTCGATTTAGAAAGGGACTTCCTCCACTAAGATAGTCTTGGAAGCAATGCCTTGGCAACTATGGAAATCATAACATGTGCTTAATGGTTTCCACAATTTAATGTTTTATTCCCATGCTATATTATCATGATTAATGTTCCGTTATGATCTATGCCTTACGAACTGCCTTATTTTATGTCATTGCTCAAGATTTTGATGTTTAAATATTATGTTCATGTTTTGAAGTTCAAATGTATATGGTTTGTTTTATTTTCTCCATGATTACCCTTAATGAGAATTTTAGCTCACCCTTTATATGGTTTCTTTTCCCCATGATATAAAGAAAGGTTTTAGGTAAGAAAACAAAAGGGGAAGATATTTATGGGAGATGTTGAAGATCATTCACCAAGATTAAAAGATTATGTTCCGAGTTTCCAAAGACACTAAACTATTACGGTCCTTGTGTGTTGGTTTTTTTATTTGTTATGTATTCTGAAAAAGTAATGTAATGTCCATGTACATCAATCTTTGGGTATCTAAAATTTCACTCCCTATCTACCCAATAATCGAATTTAGTAGAGCTACTAGGGGTGGATCTAGATGAGAATCAGATGGTGATGTTTCTTCTCTAAATATAAGGGATTCTTTATCACCATAAAATATTGTAACCTTCTTCTTCTAACAATAAATGTTTTCATCATGGTCTGAAATCCAATACATAAAATTGATTATATCAAATTCAATCATGGGTATGACGATAATATTAGCAGATAAATCATACTTATATGCCATAATGGAAACTAATTGACAAAACATTGTTGCAATGATACTTTCCTTGGGAGTTTTGACTGACAACTCCCTTAATAATTAAAATTAGAAATATCTGATTTTCTTGGAAAACTGGGAAGATATGAAAGAATTCAATGATCCAGAATCAAATAAATCACTAGCTAATTTTGAGGAAAAGATTAAAGTACCTGCACCATGTCATTCGGAACATCAACTAAAGCAGTTGTGATTGCATAATAATGGTTTTTCTCCGTTGGCCTTTTTTGAGGAAAGTTTCCTTAACACTTAGTAAATTTATTTTCATAATTCCCCATTTCATTATAGTTTTAGCATTCAATATTGACAGTCTCTTTCTTCCCCTTGCAATCACGATCTTGGTGGAATTTTTCTCTACACATGTAACAAACTCCCATCCCATTTAGTCATGTACCAGAATGTTTTTTCCCACAACTACTGCAGTATTGAAATTCAACTTTTCCCTTCTTCCCCTTTTTTCCTTTTCAAAAGACTTTAGCAGATTTCTTCTTCTCTTGCTCCACTTTAAAGTCATAAGACTTAGAGAATTAATTTTATGCCTTGATATCACATGTGACTATATCTTCATATGAAGAGAAGGATTGTGAGACCAATGCTCAACATAGAAATGTTTTTCTCCCATAAAATAATCAATCAATATTACTTCTTGTGTTACATATATAATCTTTAGCATACCTTTAAAACCTTGTAAAGTTATTCTCATACATTGCGACATTCTCATCCTTCTTTTTCTTCAGACTCAGAAATTGCCTTTCTATATATGCTTGATTTTCTTGAGGAAAGTATTTTTCTAATAAAAACACTTTAAACTCCCTCCATTATATATTTCATACTTCTTCATCCCCCTTTGTGTTTTTAATTAATGACCACCATTGATCTGCATGTCTTGTGAGGAGATAAACTTCCATGACAACTTTTTCCCTTTCACTACTCCTCAAAGCATGAAATATTTTCTCTAAGGAACTTATCCATTGCTCATATACTAATAGATTTTTAGTCCCATTGAATTTTGGTGGTTTTTGTCTCATGAAGTGTTCTAACATTGATCCTTCACGTTGTGGATTAGGGTGCTCCATACGGGTAAGGATATTATTCATAACATGAGTGAGTTGTCCCAGTATGGTTATAATTTATTCAGCACCAGTTACATCACCAACTCCATTAGGCATCATTTCTAAACAATGGCATACACTATGTTAGTTTAATAACCACAATGCATAATTCCACACTTGTAAAATACTTTAACATAAATTGAACAGTTTATGCATATAAGCCATAATCATAAAAAAATTCTTTGGGTATGTATTTAACCATAAATCCTTGATAATGGTTTGAAAAGAAAATGTGATTTATCCTTAGAATGTCCCCATGGAGTGTTAAACTAGGTGCGCAGTAAGGCTCATTGTCGTGTACCAGGATACCCCAGGTCATGCCCGAAACTCGTTGTCAGAGTTTTCAATCCTAGGTACATCTGTTCCAGAACCACGTCCACTTTTAGTATCTAAATATAAATGTATTACATAGAAAACCCACATAATATCTACATTTTAAAAAATTTGGATGTTCTTACATAGTAATCTTTAAATTGAATCTTAGGGTAATGTTCTCTAATCATAGTTTTTCTAAATCTTGTTTCCAAGGTTTGTACTAAACTTCCTCTAATACCAAATGTAATACCAGGAACCTAGTTACCTAGAATTGTATCATTATTACATAACATTGGCATGGTCACAAGAGATCATGTCCCAAAAAACAGATCAATTTAGTATCCTTGAAAGTACTAGATACATACATTAGTTTTACATTACATTATGAAATAAAAAAACATTGTGTCCCATTTGAACACACTCATATCCCTTAGCCTATTCCTGCAGGTAAATCATAATATACTTCTTCACATCCTAGAAAAAATAAAACATAATAACGGGGTGATCACAAATGCTCAGTAGGGATAACAATATAGTGGAAACTATCATAAATAAGCATAAACATTTAAGGCAATATATAAGAATAAAACGAAAGACTTTTAAACATAACATTAAGCATAATATGAAAAAATATAAATAAAATAATCTCATTTTCATATTCACATGGATATTCTACTAGTTGAATAATCAGATGTAGTATCAATAGGTAATTTTATAATGATGGAATGCATAATACCAGACATCACAACCACATAGTCAATGCGTCGTGCCAAAAATACAAATAAAAATATTGTCAAGGCCTTATGAAATGACACTAGTTTGTCTCATGAGACCTATCGTTGCATCGAGGGTCTATAACAGGCCCTGACCATCACTTACAATGTCCAATGCATTCCTCATATGAAAATGTTGAAACATAACATCAACATTCGTATTAAAATGATCATATGAAGTGTTAATACTTTAACTACAAACTATGAATGGTATAAAATTACCACATTCACAGTAAAACATAACAAAAAACCTTCAGTAAAAAATGGATGATTGTATCATTATGGATAAACTTCAAACAAGCGTAAATTCCAACAAAGGATGTTGACATAGATAAAAAAACTCAAAAACTATTTGAGTGAAATATATCTTTCTACTTTGAAATCATTTAAAAGTAAAGAAAACATTTATTTTAAAAATATTATTAAAATATTTTAAGGGAAGCTTTGAAGTTTTTATAATGGTGGAAAATGGATGCACCTGTCGTATAAGTTAAAAAAATATTCTTTCCTTAATTTGTCAAAAAGGTCATAAAGTACCATGTTTGGAAAATGACTGAAAGATTCCTTTTAAAACATTTTATAAAAAGTAAAACAAGGGTATAAATTACATTAACCCATAGTCTATGAAATATTCAAAATGTTTTGAAATACATTTTTAAAAAACACGGATGTGGATGATAAAGAGGTCACAGTAGATACTTACGTATAAACAACCTCAGATAATAAAGAGATTGTAAAATTAACGCTTACCTTGTACTTTTCCTTATTCAAGGGTATGTTAACCTCCTGTATAATGGTTAGAAATTTTTATTAAATTATACAAGAACCACATTCATAAATATGATATCATATATGATCCTCTTAAAATTTGTTTGTTAATAATATTTCAGTAGTATCATTGATTATGGTGTTAAACGATTCATTTTTCTTCATATTTTTTGTTACATAAGTCATGTTTGTTATGTATAATATGTATTTGATTCATATTAAGAATTATATTATGTTATTAAATATTATTTTTAATCATCAAATGAAAATTATTCATGAATGGTTATAATGGGGAATGAAATTTCATCGCGTCGTGGAGACGGAAAGTCCTACGTACACACGAGATAAAATATCATTCTATTGATGGTGAAATCGTATGTAATTGGATGGAATATTATATATATAATCATTAAAATTTTATATTTATTATTTTCATAAATTATACTCATTATTATACCCATCCAAATAAGGAAGTGTCGAATAAAAAACTACACCACGTCGTGGAGATGGTATGCTGTACGTACGCACGTATGGTGACTTTTTCATTCATATGATGGATAGAATAATGAATATGGTTGTCAAATATTTATAATAACATATCATTATGTAGAAGGTTCTGGAGTTATTATTTTGGTATGTAAAAAACAAAGAAAGAGGAAGTGGAAGAAGAAAAAAACTTTAAAAGAGGTGATGAAATAATTACATTTTCTTCGGGTGATTTCTATTGAATTGAACAAAAGTTGCACCTTAGGATGGATTTATGATCTAATTAATGACTATAGGTTTAATTTAGGGTAGTTGGTAGAATATTTGAGAAGGTTTTGGCTGATCCAAATGGCTTTGGAGGTGTGAATTTAAGATAAGGGTAAGTACCCTTTTATAAGAGAGGTGAGGGGTACTTTAGGAAGAGCTTGAAATATTAATTTATAATAAAATCATTTTCAGTTTTTAATATCTGAAAATGGATTTATTTCGAGGATAAGGTGGTGATGGGTCAAAAACATCTCAACCAATAGGTTTTAGATAACTTTAGTTTACCATATTAACCTTATGTTTTAGATTTAACTCTTGGTTAAATAGTTTAACATTTAGTATGCCTTATTGTATTTTTATATTAAATGATTAATAAACATACTATAAAATGACAAGAGAACCTCATGTGTTTCATTAATGACATATTTAACCTTATATAATTACTTTGTCTTAAATTTTATTTTTAGGGATATTAAATCATTTAATAAAATAGAATTTGTTTTAAAAACTCATTTATGTCAATTTTGACATTATTTAGTATTTGGTTTTTCTGAAAGTCATAAAAACTTTATTACTTAGAAAAAAATTAATTTAATCAGTCCTAACATGTCATATTAACCTATAAAATTTGTTTATGGCATCAAAAGTTTCAATTTACATTTATTTTAATGATTATAATATAAATTATTTTAATCCTTCATTAATAAGGTAATTATTGCATCATCATTTTGTCACAAATAAATTTAATTATATAATGTATAAAAATTATAAATAAAATTCCATGATGTATGAGATATTTTTTGATTTATAATGAATATTTGTAGTCAAATTTATCTCATGTATAACCCTATATTAAAATGGTTTAGTTATCAAAATTTCAATTTAACAATTTTAACTCTTCTTTAAATAAAATATAATAAATGTGCTAATCTAATACAAATGGATAAAAAAATCATATTTTTGTCCTAATTTTGATTTTTATCGAACAAAACTAGTCCAATATAATTAATACTTGTGTTGGGGTAATTATAATATTATTTTTACCTTTAATTATCCTATTTACTTTTAATAGTATTAAATAAAATTCAAAAGTTACTACTCACCAAAAATTATTTTCATCTTATTGAACCACATTTTACTTACTCATGACAATTATGTCTGTCGGATTTTTGAAATTCAATTTACAGAAGTGGTGAAATTACATTTTATGCAAATTTTATAATGTGCATGGTAGGTGGGTAAAAAACGTTAAAAAGTTCAATAAATTTTTATATATCTAATATTTTTATAAAATGAGTCCAATGAATTGAATTGGATTAAAATATGTATTGTGTATATATTTTAACATTAAAATAATTTGAAATTTAAAAATAATTATTTAAATAAAAAGTCGGTTTTAAACAATAACTCAGTGTTTTTCACTATTCATCAAAAATTGAAAGTTTTTAGAAAAATACAAAAAATTCACCCTAATCTAATTTTGATATTACGAATCCAAAAATGAAGTACAATTTGAAAATTAAAATTTATTAAATTTTAAAATATGGGTATTACTATTCATAACTACTTTTTAAAAGGCCAGTTTGATTGGTCGTGGTGTGCTGGAACTCGAAGTTGCGTACAACGCAAGCTATTGTATTATTCAAAGAGAAACATACCATGGAAGATTGGGGTGTATAAGGTCACCACTATATATAATTATTTAACCTATGTTATTTATTTTTCAATGGATTTTATATTGTTTTTTAGTGTGTTCTATTTTATGGTATCCTAATAAATGGGAAAAAACATAAAAATATAAAACTCAAAAATAATAAAAACTACCAACCACAACACCTCACCTAAAATCATTTCAAACAAAACACTATATTAATAAAATATTTCAAATATATTGAATATTAAACTCATATTAAAAGAATAAAACCGATTAATTCAATATGGTTAGTCTCAATCTATTCAATTCAAAACCCCGTGTTTTCCTCCCTACCATCAAAAATATTTTCATCATGTTGAAAACATAATCCATTAACATCAACATAAATTTCACAAAGGAAAAAAATTTAAGGAGGAGAAAAAATGGGTCATTAACAGTCATCCATAGGAATACAGAGAGCCAACATTTTAAAAGTGAGCCTAGAAGGGCTCATCTTTAGGCAGGAGAATTAATAAGCAAGAGGATTTCCCAACGGGTGAAGGTACTGTCCATGGGTACTGATGTGGGGGTTGCACTGACAATGTTCATACACCCTAGTGTTTCCGCATTAGAGAGAGTAGGAGGGATCCTTGAGATTTGACTAGTTCATTTTACACTGCAATTGAGTTTACGGTATGAAGAGAGATGATTGACGACATTGATCAATGAGAGGTTAGGAGAAAAATAACATATCATAGATTTGATAGTTGATTCATTCGAGAGATGCTCGACGGGGAGTTGTAGAAGATCTAAACTTTTGTGAGATCTTAAACGGTGTGATGGAAATCGGTTCGGGTAGGGTTACATTTAAAAAATCAAAGAGGGTTTTATCACCACTTCCCAAAATGCGCTTATAAATAGGGGGTTTTAAGTGCTAAAATAATAAACATTGATAAAGAACTATATAATTCATTTTAATGATATAATTAATATAATTCAAAAATTTAAATATATAATTATTAATAAATAAATAAACATAAATGTATATAATTATAAATATATTAAAATAATTGTAAATATGTATTTATAAAGATAATTACATATATATATTTATAATTATAATTATAAAAAAATTATAAATATTTTTATAAATATTTTTATATAACAACAAATATATTTATATCATTATATATATTTATATAGTATACGAGGAAGGTCTAGTCGGAAGAAAAGCTTCTGACAATTTTTTAATGAAAAGAAAAAGATAACTGGAGAGTAGAGAGGGTCAAACAAAGAGACAAGCCCTCATCTAGAAAACCAGTTTAAGATCCATAAAATGAAATATCATTTCTATATCTATGATCAGAGTCATCGGTAGTTTCTCACTCTGACTATGAGTTAGCTTGATTGAGGATATTTAACATTAATACCTCAGAACTTTCCATCTCTAGAGTGGTCATGAACTTTAAATATTTGGAGGATGATCTGGTAGAAAATTTCCATGGCATAATGGAATAATATTTTGGTGCCTTTTGTTTTAGAGGAGCCATGTCACTCATCTTCGCCTTAACATTTATGAAAAAATATTTAAAGGAAAAAAGATCCACCACTGACGATAGGTCAAGCCAAGTCCAATAAAATCATCAATTTTTAATTATCGCTTTCATCATCTAATATATTTCCACATTTATCAATTTTTGATGAATTGGAATTATCCTAGGAATCATAGATAGCTTTTAGAAAATCCATAGCCTCAGGCTCAAGCTGAAAGTCCTCATCTTGACTAATATGCTGAGAGTTCATGACATCACTAAAATCCATATCAACAGGTTTAATAGAAGAAATAAGACCCTGCTCCTGACCGCTTCCAAGATCCACATGTAAGCCTCACCTAAGATGACCGGCATAACAGAGGAATTATCAACCCTATCAGGTAAATACCCCTTTGGGTCATCCTCAACAACAAGACCAGCAACACCTTCAGACATGTTGGTTAAAGTCCCACCAGGAGAAGCAACAACATTAAGACCACTAGTCTCAGTTCTATCATCATCCAAACCAATAGAAGTAGTAAAAACCCATAATTTTAAGTTATATCTTCTATAGATTCCAACCAAGCATTGGAGGGTCCACTATTACCTATAGTTAGAGACTCATCCAGCAGCATCTCCTTACCTTTAAAATGGGCACCTGAGAGTTGCATTTCTTAGAAACCATCACATCATCCTCATTGGGAAATGTATTTCTAAGAACATAACCATCGTGAGAAAGGGAATTTGGTGTAGAACAATCCTTCATCTTTGGCTTCCTATGACAAAGGGTAGCTGGATGGCCCTTCATCCCACAACTTTCATAAGGGACCTTCCTCTAACATAAATCTAGTGACTGGCCAACAACTATACGATCATTATAGAAAAGAGGCTTTCTTTCATATTCCACATAAATTTTAATATCATTAGAGGGACTGGGAAGAGTTACCTTATCAATAATATTATAACTGAGGTCAATATCTATCAACGTCCTGGAAAGATTCCCAAATCGTACATACTCTATTTTCTTATCAAGATGAATAAGAGTCCTAATTGTTGTTCATAAATAATGAAAAAATTGGATTCTAGTGAACATAATTAAGTCTATAAAGATAAACCCAAACCTGAGAAAAATAATTCCTTACTCCTGATACATTGAAATCTAAAGACCGTTCATGTAGATAAAGCCATCTATAATTCAAAAATTGGAAACCAGTACTCCATTCTCAATGATTAGAATCGTCTGAAGGGAAAAGGTAGTGAAAAAAAACCAATACCAATAGAGACGTATCTCCAGCCATAGATGCCCCAAAAAATGAAATATGATGAACCAAATCATCTAGCTTTCAAGACTTCTCATCTTTACGTAAAATATGATGTGCATTCAGGGAGTATTCCCAATTTTCAGTCTCTCAGTGAACGCTTCAGAGTTCAGTTTGACATGGACTATTGATCCCTTCCAAAAGATTATTCCAGAACAAGAATCCTTGAATGAATCCAGAACCGGTTGGAATTTTGGATCTAGACCTCCCATCGCACTTGGACTATGATTTGGAACCCTTGAAGCATCCGGCCTACATGCATCAGAATCTTCAATCATCACAGCACTAACTGGTTTCATTGTAGATCCAATCTCTTTAAAAGATCCAAGCAAAGTCACCCCCACTAATAGAATCGATCTACAAGGAGTGTCATGGTTTTCTGCTGCTACAATAGATATCTCCATGGAACAACTCCCACTACCATCAAGCGATCTCGCACCATCATTCTGAACGAATCCATCTCCACCACCCATAAAAAAGGACCCTATGAAGTGAGGGAGGGGCATCTCAAAACCCTAAAATTAATAATATGGATCTGCATTGAGGAGAAGCTCTCAACCCCCTGATTCTACCATCGTCCACAATTTTCTTCAATATTTATGTAATTATATATATATTATAATTAAATATAAATATAGTAAATATATTAATTATTTAAATATTTTTATTAAAATTTTATTAATATTTAAATATATGATTATTTATTTATAATTATGTATATATTTAAAATATATATATATTTACTTATTTATAATTTTAAATAAAGTAAGTGTATATTTATAAATATTTATTTATAAATATATTTTTAACATTATTAATGGATATGTAATATTTAATTAATTAATGTCAAAAATGTGTCAAATTGAATAATAAAAAATGAGTAGGCTTTAAAAATATTGAAAAAAAGGATAAGTTTTGTTAATTATAGAAGTTATTAAAAAATAAAATATATCGTAGTTGGGGTTTGTCTTAGTGGTAAGAACCCCTTAAATCTACATGAAAAATGGGGGTTCAAAACCAATTGGGTGCAGGTACTGTAGCAGCACTGAAGCGACTGTAGCAACGGCGGGCACTATAGCGGCAGCAGGTCACTATAGCGGCGGCAGAGCACTGTAGCAGCGGCGGGTATTGTGCAGTACTGTAGCAATGCGAGTACTGTAGCAATACTATTCACAGAATGGGCTTTGGGCCAAAAAAATGGGCCTACGGGTCATGTAATGGGCTAAATGCCCACTGGGCCTTCGGGCTATGTAATGGGTCTCCCTCTACCCAGTTAAAGAGGTCTTTGCTTTTCTTTAATAATAAATTGAGGCTTCCGCCCCAACCTTTAAAAAATATATATATATATATATATATATATTGAAATGGAGGTGAATTCATATTGATAATATTAAAAAATAGTAAATAAATATATTTAAATAAATATTAGAAAATGATTAAATTCTTCAAAAAATAATAAATAAAATATATTAAAAATTAATAAATATTACAGACTAAAGTAATATTAAAAAGATATTAATAAAATTTTATGATTAAAAATAATATATATTAAATATATTATGTTACTAAATGAAATTCTAAAATAAATATCAAAATTTGAATAAATTCCATCAATATTAGGTGTATGCATTTTTATATAAGATTTCATCAATTATGTAAATGTTTGTGTGTGTGAAATTAATGTTTATATATATAAAAATTTGATATATGTTAAATTCAGTAGTGACATTATATAATATGATGCATCTATTAATGAAATAAATAATAATAATAATGAATAAATTTTAAAAATTACTAACTGTTATTAATTATATAGATAATTTAAAAAAATGAATATTTATAAATGTTAAAATGTAAATGAATGTATATTAATTATATAAATTATAACCATATTAAAACATTAAATGTTAATGAGAAAAAATGTATCAATAAATATTATAAAATTTATAAAATTATAAAAAATTAAAAAATAAAAAATTTAAAATTATTAAATTATAAAAATATTAAATATATTAATGAATAATTATATTTAAAAAAATTAAAATGAATAAATTTTTTTAAAAATATTAACATAATAAATATATAAATATAAAAATTATAAAAAAAAGTAAGCACACACTTAGCATCATTAATGAATAAATTATACTAAATGAATGTGTGTAAAAAATGAGTGAAATTTAATTATATATATATTTATATAATTAATTTATTTTTTATAATTAACAAAAATGAATAAAATTATTAAAGAAAGAAAAAATATAATATATATATAGAAATAAATAGTATATTTTTTGAAAAGGTAGATTCATAGCTCATTTATTAAACAAAAAAAAGAAAATGAGAGATGAGTTCATAGAGAGAAAAACTTCCCTCATCGGTAATACAGTCAAAGACCTAAGTTTTTTCAAATCTCTACTCTAATTTTTCATTCTTAATCATTCAAATCATTCAATTAAATCTTCCCCACCTATGGTCTCAACCTCGAGGATGTCAGCCTCTTCTTCTAGTTTTCAGTTATTACATGAGGCCCTCAATGTCGTTATCCTTCAAATTAGTTCTCCCATCCTCTGATTGAACCTCCACCCTTTTATATATTTCATTAAGTAGGGTATCTTCAATGTCATTCTTTATGGGTGTGTTAACAACATTTACCCAAACTCCACCTTCTTGGGAATAATTATTAAAATCCACCCTTTCCTCCATTTTCTCTAGGGATCAATATTGGAGGTCTTCTTCCATATTTAGGATACCCATTTCCTATAAATTTTTAATTGTAGGATCACATGAATCTTTTGGGATGATAGAATCAACCTACCTGCATGTGGGATTATTGATTGATACTTCATCTAAAGAGGCGTCACAATAGGTGCCAAGGCCATGTCACTTGAATAATAATTATAAGAAGCCTATCCAGGCTCATAAAAATGAGGCATGGACTTCTTAAAATGGACTATTTGTAATCCCTCTTAATCCACTTAAATAACATTGGATGAAGATTTTTTCTTTCCATCGAGATCACTACTCCTAACGGAAGCCCTATTCTCCCTTTCCTGAGTAGATGTAGCATCTTCAGATGCTATATTACAACCCTTAACAACAAACATAATTCCCCAAATGTTATCCCTATGCGCTACAAAAAAAATGGTGGTGGAAATCTGGGCCTTAAATCCTTTAGGCATATTTAAACTCTTATGTAAAACCTTCTCAATAGGAGTGTCCAACATTTCTTTTACTAGAATATTAGTTTATTGTATATTCACCAAATGCATTGAATCTTACTTTGAGAATAATTCATGAGTGAAATTCATTACCGATGAAAATCCATCTAGATTCGCCTCCATAGAGCTTTGCAGTGCATTAGTGAAAGTAACAACAAGCATATTATGAGGATTAGGACTTTGAGTAACCTATACAGAATCCAAGGAGGTCCTCCTCCTTGATTTATAAAAGAAACATCCTTGAGTTGAACTTGAGAGAAATATCTCACCTTCATTGGAGAAACTAATTTATGATAACCAATTATGGGAAAAACCAAACCACTATACAAATGAGTCTTCACATTTCTGTTGGAGGTACCAGGCATTCTATTTCACTTGGATTGATCAAACATGGATGTAGAATCTTGTATAGAATTAGGGGGACTTCCATATCCAATAAACTTATCCCCATATACCCAAACTCTTTGGGATCCAAATCATTTTTCATAATCACTTTTTACTTTGAGTTTCTATCTACCTACTCATCCAATTTTTTATTACCTTTCTTGGATCTTGAAGGAATCATCCATTCTTAGATAAACTGTTGATTATCCAGGTCTTATTCCAATGCTTCATCTCCTGAACCGGCCAACCCATTTTCCACAATCTCCAACCATGACATGGAATCATGTTTCCCATTTTTATTCATTTCCTATACATCCAAAAATGAATACTAACCTTGAGGATTAGATAAAACCGTAACATCTACTTCTACCTATTGATAAGAGGTTGTCTCCAGAGGCAATAGATTTTCATTACTGATTGCATCTACAATGATAGGTCCACCATGAGAAAGGTCATTCTTTTCATCCTGACCATCTCCTTCCAAAGCCACTTTTCCCCTAGAATAATGATGAGAGTGACCAATAGATGAAAAACTTCCTTGATCATTAGATTTTGAGAAACTTAACTTTTTATAGAATGAATTCTCATCATGCCCAAGCATAGATCAAGAATTACAAACAATAAATCTCTTATAATTCAAAAAGTAATGTCTGATAACCTTACAACCCATATAAAATCTTGGAATCTTTTCATAGTCAATTCTCAATGAAATCTCATCATCATTGGTAGAAATAAATACACTATTGACTAAACTATATCATAAATACACTTAAATTAAAAAACAAGAAAAGTGTCCAAATAGGTCCACCTGAGTTTTTTATCCATTTTTATGGAAACCCCAATAAAAAAAGTGATGTCATAAAGGATCCTAGGGTTCCAAATTATCTAGTTTAAACCATATACCTTGAACCACAACTGAGCTGATGAGTTTCCAACCTCTAGAGGATTAAAGTTTTTGTTCCATTCAGGAATGTGTAGAAAAACAAGATTGAAAGAAATTAAACCAAAGCCCCAGGACTACATCTTCAAATCCATAGAAGGGAAAATCGTGTAAAAGAATCCATGCCCATGTAATACACATTTAAAATTTTAAAATCCCCAAATTCTTGAAAGATGCTCAACCAGATCCTCGATTTTCCACAATGAAGCTCCCCTTGGAAAAATAAGATGGGAAATGATAAAGTGCTCATATATTTCTAGGTATTTTGAGACCACCATCTTATTAGCCTTGAAATGAGAAATGTTTCCCCTAATAAAAATTATTTCTAACACCAAACTCTTAAATAGATGGAAGGATTTATTTATCGTATTGTCATTCACCACAACAACCCCTCCACAAAAGGTTTTACATCTATTGAATTCAACACCTCCATGCATGTGGCAGTCGAAGAGACCTTGTGCGAGGAAGATATAATCAAGATGTGGAGAAAACCAAGTGGATTTGGAAGGTGCACACACTACTGGTCCTTCATGGCTGATGAGGTAGACTCACTATTGGGCCTTCAGGTAGTAAAAACATGGATATTTGGATCATGTATTGGGATACATGTCCACTAGGTCGTCAGGGCATCCATATAAATAAAATATGACTTGATGGGTGGGATATCCCCTTAGAGGGAAATGCCCTACCTTTCAAACCTATGTGTGAGGTGTGTGTGTGTGTGTGTTTGATGTAATTATACCCCCAAGCACCTAATATATATATATATATTAAATTTCATAAATTATATATATAAAATATAATTAAATAATTAATATACTATTTAATAATATATGTCAGTATATATTTATATATATCAATATTTAATATATATTAATATATTTTTATATAAGAAATAAAAATATAATTATAAAAAATATATAAATAAATATTAAAATCGAATAAATATAAAAAAATGTTAAACAAATAAATATTTAAAAAATATATTTATTATATATATATTATTATTTAATATATTCACATATTGATATATATTTTTATATATGAAATAATAATTTAATAATAAAGAATTTATTAAGTCAGTTGGCCCTCAACCAAAAGGGCAAGCCATTTAGGCAACCTATCATGGAAGGCCTACTAAGAAGATGGTGGGCCAAAGCCTGCAGTGGAATAGGGTGGGCCAAGGCCCACATGGGACCATGCGTAGGTGTGATCCCATATAGGTTTGTGTGGAGAGTATATGTAGAATCCCATCCCCACAGTAGTCTTTTGAAGTCATGATGTTGCAGACTGATATAAAATAAAGTGGTTGATCATCTACAAGTACGATGTGGGACTCATGTGTTAGTTTTATTAGCACTTTAACTATCATTGATAAATATGAACTATATCAATTATATAACAAGTGCTGATAATGGTGTATTTTATCATCACATTTTCTAGCATTGATAAAAACTAGTTCTAAATAAACCCAAAACTGTAGTGGTGGTTACATCATATGTTCATTTTTTTCTTCATTTTTGCAGTTCATTTTTATATCACAATTATATTTATACTAAAGAGACAATTATAATCAATCCTAAAAAGTGGTATCGTAGGGAGGTTCTAGCCCAATGTGTTTTGGATTGATGGTGTCACCAAATGGTAGGGAAATTCAAGGTCAAAAAAATTATTGGAAATATCTTTTTATTATGAAAAATGAAGATGCAAGTGGTGTTGTGGAAAGATAATTGCCTAAAAAAAATTTGTGAAAAACTGGCATGTGTGACAAAGGAGAAATTAAACAATATAGACGGGAATGTATTTCCAACATCCATTTGGATTTTGAATATGGGTTCATGTCAATAATTTCATAGAAAAAGTTAGAAATGGAAATTTGGGATACTCTGACAAAGCTGTATGAGTCCAAGTCACTCCAAAACAGAATTGTTGTGAAGATAAAATTATACACTCTTTTAATGTTGGATTCTTCATTAGTGACTGTCCGCATAAAAAACCTTAGTACCCTACTTTATCATATTATGATGTTGGAATAAAAAAATTTGGATACTGAATATGTGGAAATTCGTTTCATAGTTTTCCAGATTCATATTTTTAGCTTACCATCTACCTCTCCAAAAATGATATATTACTCTTCAAAGACATTGTAGTTTTATTTATTGAAGAATAAATTCAGTGCAAGGGCAAGGAAGATAGATATACAATATCACGCCAAACTGAATATCTATCAACTAAAAGAGGAAGAATAATGGAGTGTGGTTCTTGTGGGAGGTATACTATTGGAAGGTCTAAATTAAGGGGTTATAAGAAAAGCATCAGATGTTACAATTGTGGTAAGAGGGATCATGTCAGAAAATACTATAGGAATAATAAGTGTGGTGAAAATAAATCTCAAGGAAATGTGGTGAGTGCTTCTAGAAATGAAGACGTACTAGTCAGTGAAGTGGTGGTGATTGTTAAAGGTAGAAAACATCTCAATGATGGATGGATTATTGACTCAAGATAAATATGGAACATGATGTCTCATAGGTAATGGTTTAATCAGTAAATAACTATTCTAGAAGGACTTTTTTACATGGGGAATGATCATACCTTGAATATCATTGGAGTTGGAACCATAAAATTGAAGATGCATGAAAACATAGTTCAAACCAATCAAGGTGTACTCCATGTGAAGCGAATCAAGAAGAAGATTTTTTCCATCAAAAAATTTGATGATATTAGATTTAGACCCACACCTAGAAAGTAATTATGATTATTTTTATGGTCACACTTATGGTTATGGAGGTTGAGAGTTCACAAAGAACTTGTATGTGCTTATGGGTGAAACATAGAATAAATCAAATATAATTTTCACATAAAATACCTCGATAAAAGGGTTGAGGAAGTCATAGAATTGGAGGCTTGGTCATATGTATAAATTAGGCTTAAATATTCTTTCTAATCAGAAGTTTTTTATTAGGATTATGAACGTATCCTTACTATTTTTTGAGCATTGTGTTTTGAGTAAGCAACACATGTTGAAGTTTGGAACGTAAATGGTGAGGATAAAGGAGATCTTGGAGTTGGTCCATTCTGATGATTAGAAAGCACATGTTGTATCCCTAAGAAGACCATGGTAATTTGTATGTTTCATTAATGAATATTATAGGAGATTTTGTGTGTTTCCAATCAAGAGTAATGTGGATTTCTTTTAAGTCTTCAAAATATTCAAAGTGTGGAAGGAGCATGAAGATGAAAATAAGATCTATTATTGGAGGACTAACAATGGTGAAGAATATACTAGAAAGAAGTTTAATTATTTTTGTAAACAAGAAGGAATCAAGATATAGTTCATGGTGTCATACACTACTCAATAAAATGGAGTGGTAGACTGAATGAATATAAACATGTTAGATAGAATAAGGGTGATGTAGAAAACTGTAAGAGTTTCCAAGACATTCTGGGTAGAAGCGGTGAATACAGCTTAGTAAGTGATCTATCAATCACCTTCATTCAAAATTGATCTAAAGATACCAATGGAGATGTGGACTAGTAAATTTTATAAATATCCTTAATTTCATACTTTTGGAGTTCATGTATATGCACTGATTAATAACGAGGAAATATCGAAGTTAGACTAGAGATTCAAGGAATGTATCTTCTTGGGATATGTTGATGGTGTGAAGGGGAATAATTTGTGTGATCCCATTACCCACAAAATTATCATCAGTAGGGATGTCATTTTTGAAAAAGACATGGTGAAAATGATTATTGATAAATACATGGAAAAATATGGTATATAAACTACAATAGTTAAGGTGGAGGACAAACAAAGGAAGAACCATCTTCCTCTAAGACTATACTAGAGCACAATGATCAAGTAACAGATGAGAATGGACCATGATGGTAAAATCAAGAGAAAAGAGAACCAATATGGACTTAGATTATGTCAATGACATCAATGTTTTTTATTTATTATTGATAGATTATGGAGAGCCATATTATTTTATATAGGTGACCACGGGTTTGAACATATCTTCATTGATGGAAGCGTTGCCAGAGGAATATGAAGTCACACACAAGAACATAACCTAGGATCTTATTACCCTACCTCATGGAAATAAGTCCATTATGAACAAATGGATCTACAAAAATAAGTAGGATAAAAAAATAAGTGGAAAGATATCATACGAGACTGGTGGTCAAAAGATATTCTATGAAGGAAGGTATTGATTTCAATGAAATATTTTCTATTATTATTAGACTGACGAGCATTTGAGTAGTTCTAGAAATGTGTTATACATACACTCTATACCTAGATCAACTAGATGTGAAAATATCTTTTCTCCATGGTAATTTTTTCATTGGAAAAGACTCAACCTGGAGACCCTTATTTTGGAAAACAGGTTGGTTTGATGAGAACCAGGCAGTCTATACATTTTTTATTGGGAAGGAGATGTCATGATTAAATAAATTCATGTCGGGCTCACTATTTGTTTATTCTTCCCTATAAACACCCAACAATTTCCACATCCATAATTGGGTACATACCTACTTTCTAAAGGAAGGTGGTTAGTTTGGGTTTCATACCCAATGACGCTTAGGAACACACATTGGTCAAGAAGGTGGTAGGTTGAGCTCATCGCACCCTTTTTTGTAGAATTTTTTCCTACTGTGGAAATCTATTATAGATTTAAGATATGTTTGTGAATCTCTTCATAACCCTGATATGGCACTGGTTACCCTAACAAAACAATCATAGGTTAACCACTTTTATGAGAAGAAGAAGGGAATCTGATTAGTGAATCAATTTTTATACATCTGAGGTTCATTATGTATTTCCCAAAAATGGAAATTTTATTATGTCTTGAATATTTATAACTGAGTTATTTGAAAATTTATGTCATATAAGGAGGAGGTTAATACTCTGAGTAGGGGATTGATTCATTATGAGCCTTTCTACATATCCTGGTTATTATAGGAATTAAAACCCTCATAGTTTATTAAACTCTTGATTTTTTATGTCATATGGAAAAGGAATATGTGTGGGTTTACACACTGAGGTTTCTCTATACTTATAACCTACTTGTATACCTGATATGCATTGATTTTCTACTCAACATGACTTGATTGTCTATGTTACATGTTAGAGAATGTATGTATGAATTTTCCAGGGATAATTGTATAATCCATTTGAAATGTCTAAGGTACTTTTCATAACATGGATGGAATGCATAAAGGTTGTTGAATGATCACGGTTGACTTTTCCATAGAACATCATAAGACCCGGCTGGCTTGTCCTAGAATTCATCACATGATCTTAGGACACTCTTTGTATGTAATTGCGAGAGTCAACGTGAAATGTCTATAGGGTGATTCATGACCTAGGATAACATATTTGGATGTCATTGTGAAAGATGGATGACATGTATGAGGGATGTGTCACGAGACATCTGGCATACCAATGTGCTACTGTGATACTCATATTACATGTGTTGGTGCCACTATATGATCTGGGTGACATGTCTAGAGGACATTGTGAGGCTTGGATGGATAGCCCTGAGGGTTTCACAAGACTTGAGAGGTATTCCTAGGGGATCCATATAACTTTTTTAGACATGTCCAAGGGAATTTTCATTATCCAAATATTATACTAAATAAGTATCACATGATCTGAGTGACATGTCTTGGTTATGTTTCATAACCCAGCTAGTTCATGCGAATCACATGAGGATCAACGTATATGTTCTTAATGTAAATCTCTTGTCTTTTAGTATTTGTTCTAGCCTTTATATTTTTAATTCCTTAGATGTGTTCAATGTTATATTGGATTAAGTCCTGTGTGATTTTGTATATATTCGGAATGTTCTTCTCATGATCTGTTAGAAGTCCTCTACATGATCTATTAGTGATCACATGAAGTGCCTATCCACAATGCATGAATGCTGCGATAGTTCATCGATATCTTACCAGAAAAAAAACATATTGGTCATGATATCATCTTCTTTAAGAAATATTCTCAAATTTTTGGGTGCGCTGGGGTGTGGTTCAAAGGATTTATCATCTATATACGTGTCCACTTCCTGGTGCATTTTTCTTGCTGGAGTGGGGGATTTATAGGCCTTGTCACCCTGGTTGTTGGCCGCTTTGTATGGAATGTATCATGCAAATAGAGGCCGGTGTCAGTGGAGGGATTCAGCATCACACATCTTCATGATTTCTTGTCATGGATCACTCTGGGGGGATCCCATGATTTTCAGTGAACACAATACCATCCCATAAACACCTCATTTATTGGATTATATCCAACTAATGGAGTCTTGGTTTCTCATGAGAACATGCCAAGGGACTTTTATATTTCCATGTCGACATGTCCAAGGACCTTTTGTGATATCAATGTGCTATTTAAAGGCCTTTTGTAATAATAGGTGACTTTCCTGGGACCTTTTATGAGACATGGATGACTTTTTAGGGCGTTCTAGTGGGATAAGTCCAACATGTTGAGGGGTCAAGCGAGACCATGATACAGACATCATAGGCATGTCGTGTGATGTTTATGACCACAATATTCTCCCACATTCTCCCTTTTTTACTTCCTTTTTTTTATTTTTAAAAGCTTGGGGATCTCATGAGGTTACATGAACATCGCTGAAGATAATCACTCTACCTCTTGGTCATGTGTCACTTGACCAGGATTTTTTTTTTGGAGATTCATGAGCATTTCCTAGAAAACTCCATTTGTTTATCCTTATGGAGCTAAAGGGGGAGTGTGAGGTCACTCGGATATATATATGAGACCTTTCATTTAACATGTATGACATTCCATTGGGATTTTGTGAGATGATATGGACATGTCATTGGGTTCTTTTTATGTATTTCAGATCACTAGAGGTGCATCATATGTTGTTTATGACCACAAGAGGATCCCATATTCCCCCCTTTTATTTTCATTATTTATTTTACAAATGTATTAGGTTTCATGAGCTTCCTTGAGTGTTGTTGAAGATAATCACTTTCCCAATTGGTGATGTGTCATGTGAGTTTAATTACCACGAAAGGCTGTCTCTCTTTTTGAATATCTCCCACCTATTTTCAAGGGATTTATGAATGGTTTGTCGAGAATTTATCGTTCGACAATCCACGAGACCTGGGGAATCTTATCTAGCTACCACTGAATGATCAGTGATTGTTCAGGGCACCCTCTCAAGAGCAAAAGGACTTGCCTAAGGGGCTCTGTGGGATCTTCCATGGGTTATGTCCCACACATGACCATCAGTAAGACCTTCTGATGGTCATGTGATTGTGTGTATCCTGGGGGTTCATATGATTTGTTTGATCATGGAAAAATTCTTCTTACTTTTCTTTACAGGGAATATAATACCCATATCCAGGTTTTCTTTCTTTATGAAATTTTCAATGCTCATTTGGTGGGAATAATAAAATTCCCCCCTCAAGAGTGATTTCCATGGGGAAAAGGGCTTTTTCTGAGGAAAGTACATGCCCGCCTGAGTATTTGGAATCATCCCCTGTCAGTGTCTTGGGAAACACTTGGTCTACCAGATAACATTTGGTATTCTATTGGATTCCCTATTAATATGGTAGTAGAGGTGGATTCATTCACTGAATATTCCATTATTCATAGCTCTTGTGCCCTGCTTCCTTTATGCGACCTTGTTTCGAGAACAACCCACAAGATCTGATCACGAGACCTCACCATTATCCCTTTTAATATGAACTACACTACAAGACATCTTTTTCTTAGGTTCCCACTAAAATAAAATATAAACTAAACTTTGCTAATTTTTTGAGCTCTAGTCGTGGGTATGCTTGATCATCTTGGGGGTTTCGTGGGATCTGTCATCTTGATTGCATGATCTTTTTTACTATTATGTGGATCACCTGACCATTTCTAGGCCACACTATTATGAGTCTTTTGAGGGTTCATGAATTTTCAAAATTCTTTTTAAGTTTTACATGACCCATGAGATCTTTTGGAGTTAGGTGGTTCATGAGTCCATTATGCAATTCATGAATCCCCCGATGATTCATGTGATGCATATGATGCCAACACAATTTTTATGTGATTACTTTAATATGAATTAATTTTATCTATCTAACATATTCCACTTACTTTTTTTCAGATGAATTTCATTTCTCTTCATGGTTCTCGCAATCCTTTTAGGAAAGATTCAAAAGGCAGTGATGATCGATCACGATGTCATTGTGGAAATTATGGATGCTACTTTCTGTCTTGATGTTGGGTCACTTAAACTGAGTCTCAAAATGTTTATGGGATATAATTTTGGGGGATATCCCCTTTCAACTTTTATACCCCTTTATGGGTTTGGTATTACCAATTACACTCCCATTTCTACACCTCAATTATCATTTGTTCCCTTCTCTTGGGTTCGAGAAACCCTCAACACCTTCTAGGAAAACACCTCTCAAGGGGGATAATTCATCATTGAGGGAGACCATGAAGATGGGAATATAATGAAATATATTCCCATAGAATTTTAAGGGAAGAAATTAAATCCTAATTCAGATGTTCACATGCATCACTCGATAATTTAGAAGTCTACTTACAACTAAAAGTTTGGGTGGATTGCTAACTGGGACTTCTGATAAGGAGGTAGACGCAGAATAGACTATGGGATGGACCTTCTGGGTGAAAGACATTACTTTAGATTTCACAGAAGTTCTGAGGTATATTAGGATGTATGAGTCCAACTAGATATTATAGTTATTTTCCTACTACAACAAGTGTTAGATGACAGAAATGTTCCATCATTGGTGTCCTAAAACAAATACATTCCACCTCATGCATGGTGAGGTGGGTGTTGGCCTCTAAAGATATGGAGTAGATATGTGGTACACCTATATTAGGTTGAATGTATGATGAGTTTTTTCTCCCATGGTCCACCTGGGATGATGTAACAAGGAATTTTCCTATTAACCAAGAATTGATAAAGTTATCCGAAAAAGGCCCTCCAGAAGAATTCCCTTCCTTGAGTGGACATCCCGTTCAATAAATGGGTGGGATAATTTATAAAGAAAGACTTCTATGATCTAGAATCTAATAATTCAAAGGCCTTTCTTATGAAAGATTACCTTAGTGCATCAAGTGCTTACTAGCCCATGGTTTAAGAAGGGAGATTTAAAGAATGAGGATGGGAATTTGTCTCCAGTATTGACCTGGCCGTCTGACTGATTGGTTTCCTCACCATGTACCTGAATGGTTATTTACTTCAAACGAAAAAAATGGTGGAGTTAGAGTTTCCACTTTATTGATGGAAACCTCAATAGTAGGGGGAGTGTATAGGGATAGTTGTCTATGTTCTATCCAACCTTTATCTAATTTTACACCATGTTTACTATGGAAAATCCTTTTTCAAGATCATAAGCATCGTCCAAGTATTATGGGGTTGCATAGGAACTCATATAAGAGGCTATGAATATATGAACATCTAGAGAATCCTTAATGTTTGCTTCAAACCATATTTCTAATGTATCAGTTGGGTAAGACTATTAGGTCACTTGGTATGGAGGTAGTGACTAGAATGGGTGAATAGTACTTTTGAATTATTATTACAAATATTAAATTTATTAGAGTTATAAAAGTGATAAAAGTTGTAGTAAAAATAATATAGATAACGCACGATGTTTTTATAGAGGTTTAGATCACCATGATCCTAGTCCTCTCTTCAATCTCCTCTACTCCTCAAGGATGCTAGTATACACTAAATTATAACTTTTTAATGGGACTGATAACCAAATTACATACAAATACAGACATGGTTTTTTCACACCTGCTGGTATAACCCCTAACTTTTTAAAGAGTCACAACCTACCCTCCTTTTGTCTAGGAGGAACAACCTGACCTTCCTTCTAGATGGAAAGAATAACCCAGTGACAACTTTTGGAAGGGAAAATCTTAAACCTAAACTCTAGAGGAAACACATGTGTTATGAAGTATTACAATGGATAAATAACAAAAAACAAATGAAATAACATCTTGAGAAGATGATGTAGGAATTCATTGCAACACATTTTCTTTAATCACATTATGATTGGAACATAAAAGTGATGAATATTCTTAGTGACCATGGAAGAACGAAAAAAAATCAATGAAGTTTCTTGATCAGTTTTTGGGAGAAGTATGAGATGTATTATCATATCATTGTCAAATATATCATCTTCACCGATACATATGTTTTATCCTTGAATCAATATATTAAAATATTAAAAACATGTTTCTACAAGAGTGTGTATATTTCCAATGTATCAATGACACTTGTAAGTGTTTAAAAATGAAATAATATGATTGTTACCTTATTTTATTGAAGTCGTGCTAAAAATAAAACACAATCAGACTACAATTTATTTATGAAATATTAAAAGTAATATTTAATATATTAAGAATAATTATTCTTATAAAAATAAAATTTTAAAAATAATTAAAATAATAATATAATTATACAAATTATATATTCATTATAAATCTATTAAAGACATATCATCGTATAAAAAACAATCTACATATACATATATCATTAAAAAAATACTGTAATTATTTTTTGAACATTTTTGTAATTTTATTTAAAAAAAACTAAAAATATTTGACAATGTAATTTATTTCAACAACATTAACTAAAATTAAGTAAATAAAAAGGAAACAAATTTTTAATTAACAATGGGAGATTACTTACCATTGGAAACACAGAGCGGTGTAACATTACTCACCATTGGAAATGTCCAACAGTGAAAAAACACAGTGTCACATACCATTGCTATTTTTAGTAAAAATAAAATGATTTAAGAAAAATAAAAACAATTCCATGCATCTTCTTAATAATGGATTCATCTGACCATTAAAATATTACCTACCATTGGATGTCCAAAAGTGGGTAAATTAATTATGTTTGGGTTCCAATGGTGGATAAAAAAATATTAACCCACAAAAAAATATAAAATATGAATTAATCAAACTTATTAAATCTTCAAATAATATTAGAGTAATAAAATTGAACAAAATTAAATTATCATAAAGTTACTGTCATGCTTCTAAAGAAACATGAACAAGCTATTGAAAAATAGGATGAAAATTAGAATAATAATTCTTCGATTAAAATTAATATAAAAGATTAAAATGCCTCAACAATTTAATAATAGAACAAAAAATGTTGATAGAATATACAAGAACTCATTTGGAATCTTGATGGTTTTATTTTCATAACAAAGTGTAGAAAATACAGAAAAAAGGTGAGTGAAAATATAACTTACTAATGAAATTAAATGGTGGGTAAATTTATTTACTGTTGAGGTGAAATGGTGAGTAAATTTACTAACCATTGGAAATTTTCCAATAGAGACAAAAAACATAATCACTGTTGGTAAAATAAATGGTGAAAAAAACACTCACTCACCATTGGTGAAAAAAAATGGTGATAAGAATAACTCCCCATTTTTCAAAACCAATGGTTTTTCAACAAAGGTGAGAAATAAACAGGACTGTCTTCCACTCAAAAAAATAGAAATTATGGAAAAAATTAAAGAAGAAGTTGAAAAAAAATAATGAATACAAATATAACTCTCATACCCAATAAAATATAACACAACACTAAATATGAAGATCAAAAGATCTGAGAAACATAGTAAAGTCTATTGGATACCCATTGAAGTTTTTAAGAAGAACTGGATAGTCACATATCATACAATGAAGAAAAGAAATTCATGCCACATTTATATTGATTAAGAAGGAAGATAAACTAGAATAAATAAGAGATAACATGAGATGAAGAATAAAAAAAGAGCATATGTTTTTAATCTAGAGAAGAGAAGGATGTCGGAGAAGGATGTCATCGAGCAGTCTCCTATAGAAGAAAACGAATAGAGGAAGAAGAATTTGTGTGGTAGAGGAGAATAAATTCAGGAGTTAAAAAATTATAGACGTGAGATAGAATGGAATATTTTATAGAGGATAACAAATAAGGGGGATATCTGATGGTGGAGATTGAATTTCATTGTAAAATTTTCATCCCACATCAAATCCAACACACAAAGAACAAACGGTTTTCCTTTATTTACATGATCCTTAATAAAATGAAATCTAATATCAATGTGTTTAGTTATTTAGTGTTGAAGAGGATTTTAGAAATTGAATAACACTAGTGTTATCATAGTAAATAGAAATTTTATCAAAATAAATATTGAAATCATAAAAAGTTTGCTTCTACAAATAGTTTGTGAATAAAAACTCACAGCACCAACATACTCAGCCTCAGCTATTGATAGTAATACTAGTAGTTATTTCTTAGATCTCTATGAATTTAAACTTTTTCCTAAAAAGTAACACATACCTGAAGTACTTTTTTCGTCAAGTCTGCAACGTTCAATGTTATAATTAGATTGAGATAGTAAATCAAATATATTCTCATTAGAATAAAATATTCCAGTATGAAAAGTACCATTGATATAACTAATTACTCTTTTAAAAGCATTAAGACAACTTTCTTTGGGGTTATACTGATATCTAGAACACATACAAACAACAAACACAATATCTAGACTAGAAGCAATAAGGTACAAAAGACATTCCATCAGGCCCCTATATAGCTTATCACAAATAGAATTTCCAGATTCATCTTCATCTAGTTTAGATTTTGTGCTCATATGGGTTCTCATAGTTTTACAAGAATCAAGTCCAAACTTTTAAACAAGTTATTTGTTATGCCTAACTTTATTTAATAATATACAATTTTTTATTTGATTAATTTTTAAACCAAGAAAAAAAATTAAATTCCCCTATTATACGCATATAAAATTCATTTGAAAATAATTTTGAAAAATCATTACATAGTTTATTATTTGTTAAACAAAAAATAATATCTTCAATATAAATTTTTATAATTAGAATATCATTTAAAATTATTTTTATAAAATATGTTGGATCAACTATAAATTTAACAAATATTTTTGAATTAAAAATTGAGTTAGACTTTCATACCATTCTCTAGGATCTTTTTTAAGACCCTAAAAATCTTTAAACTATTTGAAAACATGATTTGAAGATTCATTATTTTCAAAACTAGGGGAAATTTAACATAAACCTCTTCTAAAATTACACCATTTTAAAAAAATTACTTCCATTTGAAAAATATTAAAAAATTTAAAACATGAAAAGGTAATAAAATTTGAATGGATTATAATATCGCAACTGGTAAAAATGAATCATCTTAATCAATACCTTCTTCTTGAAGATAACCTTTGGAAACTAATATTATGTTATTTCTAACTATATTACCATATTCATCAAATTTATTTCAAAAAACTCATTTGGTTCCTAAAGACATTGTATCATTAGGTAACTCACCTACATTCCATTTTTTATTTCTATCAAATTGGTCAATTTTATCATACATATAATTAACCTAGATATAATATATCAAAGCATCTTTGATATTAATAGGAAAAAATCAACTATAAAGGAAGAATTAACATAAAAATTAAAAATATAATTTCATGTTCTAATTCCAGATTCAACATTTCCAATAAAATTTTCTAAATAGCGATATTTTGAGTTTTTTAAATTAAAGGATTATATTGAGAATAGATATGATCCCCATCAACTAATTCATCATTACTTTCATGTTTATCTTTATCAAAGTTGACCAATTTAAAATCATCATCCTTTTCATCATAATCATTAATCTATTTATCCCTATTTTCAATGAATTTGACATGCATATTTTCTTAGATTTTCATAGTTATGTTATTATATACCCTATAATTCATATTATTATTAGAGTATATCAAGAATACACCTTCATAACTTTTTTAATAAAACTTGTCTAGATTATCATTGGTAGTTATAATATAAACAATACATCCAAAAAATTAAAATAACTAATTCTGGGTTTATTATTTTCAAAATTTTGATAGGGATTTTTCTTTCAAAAATGTCTAATTTAAACTCTATTTAAGATATATAAAGATGTTTTAACAGATTCAGACCAAAAATATTTTGGTAGGTTGAATTCATTAAGCATTGTTCATTCCATATCATGAATAGTTCAATTTTTCCTCTCTACAACACCATTCTATTGTGGTGTTCTGGGGGTGATTTTTTTTTGAAAATATCAATTAGTTTCATAGAATTTTTCAAATTCATAGTTTAAAAATTCTCCTACATTATCACTTCTAATAGAATAAATTAAGTGACCTTTCTGATTTTTTAATTTCCATATAGAAATTAAAAAATATATTTAATATTTCACTTTTATGAGATAAGAAAATAGTCCAAATAAATCTACTTAAATCATAAAAAATTACAAAAAAATATCTTTTAGAACTTAAAATTGCATTTCTCAAGGTTTTAAGAAAACCAAGATGTATCAGTTCTAAGCATCAAGCACTATTAACTATACTTATAGATCTAAATGATTCTTTGTGTTTCTTACCTTTTAGACAATAATCAAATACATAGTACTTATCTGAACTAAACGTTGAATGTTCCAAAACCTATTCATGTTTTCCATCTTGTACATCTATTAAAGATGAACATATCCCAAAATCTTATTACATAAAATGAGATATATGTCTACAACATTTAATAATACTACATTTTTTGGGTTAGTTCTGAAAAATCAATAAAATATATAATTTGTATTCTATTATCATAAAATAAAACTTTATTATCTTTATAAACAATACATTTTTTATATTCAAATATTACATTCATGCCCTCATCACAAAGTTGTGATATGCTGATTATGTAATGTTTTAATCCTTATACAAAAGGTATTTTAAAAATTATAAAAGTAGATAATGTATCTACTTCTCTAAAACCTTTAACCATACCATTAGATTTTTCACCAAAAGTGACAGTACCTCCATCACAAGATTTAAAATATAAGTAGTTATAAATTTCACAAGTCATGTTCCTTGAGCATCCACTTTCCATATACCATGTGACTTTCAAACTCTTCAAGAAGGTTTCCTACAAAATAGATCAAGAAGAGGGTTGTTTTTGTACCCAGGATAGTTTGGGTCCAAAAATATTAGTAGAAAAATATTTAGGTACCCATACGTATTTGATACATTTATAGTAAGGTAACCCAGAAGAAATATTTTTAGAAATGAAAGTCGTAGTATAGCCTTAAGACTATGTAAACATTAAAGAACACTCGTTTTCATAATTTCCTTTCAAGTTACAATTAATGTGGGTAACATTTGAATTATTCAGATTTATGCCTTTAATAATAATAGTTTTATACATCTTATGAAAATAACTAGTATATCCACAAACCTTTTTTAACATATTTGGATTTTTTTAATCAAATTTTTCTTAGCCTCAGACAAAAATAGATAATGTTTCCTTTAAACTAGTAATTTTCTTTTTAAGGTTTTAATTATCTTTCTGAATAACTTATAGGTCATCACATACATTCATATTTGAATATGATCCAAAAATTTTCATCTTATTATTTTCATGTTTAATATGCTTTCATTATTTTCCATTTTATATAAATCCTTACAAACTAATTTAAATCATCTATTTTTAAATTCATAAGTTTTTTACACAAAAAATTTTATTCTCATTTTCTTATATTTTACTTTTAATAGTTCATCATGTACAACCTCTTTATTTTTTATATTACTTAAAAAAATCATTCAATTTTTTATTTTCTTCTTTAATATTTTTATTTTCTCTTATCAAATCCCTATATAGTTCATCCATTATTAATATTTCACTTTGAAATTTTTTATTTTAAGCAGTTAATTATTTAACTTATTTATCAATATCAGTTTCATATCTAGAACTATAATTATATTCACAGTGTAACTCATTTATAGTTGTATCCATGAAGAAAATATTAGAAAATTATTTTTCACTATTAGAACTAACAACACTTGAGTCTGACTCTTCTTTATAACTAAATCATGCATGATATGCCTTTCCTTGTTCCTTCTTTTATTATTTGTCCATTCCTTTTCTTTTAATTTGGGATATCCTGATTTTATATTCCTATTTTTCCAACACTCATAACATCTTAATTCAGAAACCCCATACTTACATATTTTACCTCTTTTACTAACCTTTCAATCATAATTTTGAAAATATCTTTTAGGATTATTCGTAAAGACTCTCTTACCCTTCATGTATTGTAATATCATTTGGTGAAATTTTCAATTTCATCCTTCCCACATTTCTTTAACTCAGAATCAAAAGAATTAGAAATAACATTTATATTTTATTTAAATGTTATACCTTTCCTTTTATTATGGTCATCAACATTATCATTCTTCATTTCCAACTCATATTAAAGTAGTGATCCTACCAACTCATCCATAGAATATGCTTCTAAATCCTTACTTTCTTTAATAGAAACATTATTTGAATTATATTTCATTGGTAGAGATCAAAGAATACTTTCAATGAAAACTTCGTTATTCATGTTTTCTCAAAGAGAAACCGTGTTGTTTGAAAATTTTGGTGAATCTATTTCACATCACATTTATACTTTCTTTATTGGAAATTTTAAATTCATGAAACTTGGTTTGGTGTATACCTAACTTGGTTCTATGAAACTTTTCAGTTCCGTAATGAGTGAATTTTAATTTCTTCCAAATGTCAGAAGAAGATTTAAAAGATGAAATATGACTATACATATTTCTATATAAATACCAATATAAGTAATTCATAACTTTGTAATTTAAAACACATTTTGAAGCATTATTACCAGTAAGAGTTTCTAAATGAACTTTAGGAAATTTTATGGTTTTGACACTATAGCCCAATAATAAAGACCTATGTTTTTAAGAAATACCTGCATTCTCTCTTTCTGGTAGATAGTGAATTCCATTGATGTTAGGTGGTATGATTGGATTCAATATATTGAAATCTTAATTATCCATAACAATTGGTGGATCTTTTCTTTAGAATTTTAAATATATGATAATGGCTAGTTCAGAAATAGATAATGAAACAATTAAAATCAAATCCCTAAAAAGGAACCATGATATGATGCCAATAATTAGGTCCCTTGGTATGGAAGTAGTGACTATAAGGGGTCAATAGTATTTTTTTATTTATTATTAAAAATATTAAATTTATCAGAGTTATAATAGTGTTAAATGTTGAAATAGAAATAAAACAGGTAACAAATGATGTTTTTATAGAGGTTCAGATCACCAAGATCCTAGTCCTCTCTTCAATCTCCTCTACTCCCCAAGGAGACTGGTATGCACTAAATTCTCACTTTTTAGTGGGATTGATAACCTGATTAAATACAAATACAGATGTGACTTTTTCACACATAGTGGTATAACCACTGATTTTTGAAGGATTCATAACCTACCTTCCTTTTGTCTGGGTGGAACAAACCAAACTACCTTTTAGATGGGAGGAATAACCCAATTAATGATTTTGGAAGGAAAAATATTAAACCAAAACTCTAGAGGACAAACAGGTGGTAGGAAGTAATACAACAGGGAAATAAAAGAAATTAAATGAAATAATAGCTTGAGAAAATGATGTAGAAATTAATTGAAGCTCTTTTCCTTTGATCACATTTGGAATGGAAGATAAAATCAATGAAGATTAATAATGTCCACAGTAGAACAACAAAAGTTGAAGAAGTTTCTTGATCAATTTTTGAGAGGAGAAGGAAGCGTATTGTCATATCTTTGTTGAATATATCATCCTTCCTTGTACATATGTTATATACTTGAAGAAATATCCCAAAACATTAAAAACATATATCTACATGATATTAACTGTGTCCAATGTCTTCACGACACTTTTTAGTGTTTAATAAAAAATAATATGATTTTTTCCTTATTTTATTGATGTCACGTTGAAAAAAAAACAGAATTGAACTAAAATTTATTTATGAAATACTAAAAGGAATATTTAATATATTAATAATAATTATTATCAAGAAAATAAAAATTTAAAATAATTAAAATGAAAAAATAATTCTACAAATTATACATGCATCAAAAAGTTATGAAAAACATAGTATCAAAAAAAACTGTCTGCATGCGCAGATGACATTAAAAAATGATACAATTATTTTTTGAAGATTGTTGTACTTTTATTTCAATATAAAATAATAAACATTTTAAAATGTAATTTATTTTAACAACATTACCAAAAATTAAGTAAATAAAAAAATTGGATAATTTTTTTTAACTAATAGTGGGTGATTACATACAATTGAAAACAGAGGGTGGTGAGACATTACTGGCCATTAGAAATGTCTAATGGTGGAAAAATAGAGTGTTACCTACAGTTGATATTTTAACTAAAAATAAAGTCATTTATGAAAAACTAAAAACAATTCCATACATCTTATTAATAAATGGATTTATGAGAATAGTAAAATATTACATATTATTAAATGTACAACGGTGGGTAAATTACCTATTGTTGGGTTCCAATGGTGGATAAAAAAATATTATCCTAAAAAAAGATATAACATATGAATAAACCAAACTTATTAAATCATCAAATAATCTTATAATAATAAAATTGAACAAAATTAAATTATCAGAAAGCTACTGGAATGATTCTAAATAAATATGAAGAGGCTACTTAAAAATAGAATGAAAATAAAAAGAATTATTTTCTAATAAAAAATAATATAATAGATTAAAATACCTAAAACGTTTAAGTATATAACAAAACACTTTGATATAAGATACAAGAAATCCTTTTTATCTTGATGTTATGAGATTCATGAAAAAGTTGAACAAATACAAAAAAAATGTGAGTGGAAATATAACTTACTGATGAAGTTCAATGGTGGGTAAGTTTTCCCTACCATTGAGGTGCAACAATGAGTAAATTTACTCACCATTGGAAAATTTATAACTGATAAAAAACCTTACTCACTATTGGTAAAAACCAATGGTGAAAATAAAACACCCACTCACCATTGGAGAAAACCAATGGTGAAAAGAAAAACTCACCATTGGTAAAAACCAATGGTGACTCAACAATGTTGAGAAATCAAAAGGATTGGCTTTGAACCAGAAGAAAATATAAATAATGGAAAAATATAGAAGAATAAGTTGAAGCAAAGAGTGAAGATAAAGATAACTATCAAACAAAAAATATATAACCCAACAAGAAACATGAATATCAAAAGCTCAAAGAAACTTAGTAAACAAACAGAGGAATAAGAAGTCGCATGGGAGATAGAAAGAAATTTGGGAGTTCAAAAAAGATAGATGTGGGATAGAAGGGAAGATCATACAAAGGATGAAAATAGGGAGGAGATCTGATGGCCGAGATTGAATTTCAGTGTAATATTCACATCCCACATCAAATCAAACACACATAGCACGAACGATATATAATCTAGAATGCACTATTGGTCAGTTATAAAAAAACACTACACACATTGTGTGCGACCAAAGTATATACTATACGGGTACATTCTCGGGCCTTATACACAGGCCCACATTCTTGTAGTGTGCACTATATAGGCTATGAATCAGGTTGTGAGCGAGCCTTAATGGTTGGACCTCTTACGAGGGTAGACCTTCGGGTCCCCATTAAATTTTTAGGAGGTTTTTCTTGAAGGCTTTCATACATAGCCTTAATTTTTGAATAAAAAATAAAATATAAATTAGAAATAAATTGAGATCATAATAAGATATGAATACATGTTAATAAGAAATAATATTTTTTGAATCAAAAATTGAATTTAATTAAATTTTATGCAATTGTAATTTATCAAAAAAATAGTCCCACACTTCTAGTCGGCAGCCTCTGGTTTTTGAGGAGATACACTAGAGGCCATGGGGTAAACTGGGCTCGAAGCACTTTTATGTTGCATCTGGGTTCACTACGTTGCAAAGTGGTATCAGAGGAGTATTTTCTGGTTTTATTTTTTTTAGGTGATAATAGACTAGGATATGAAGAAGACGGGATTTGGTAATGATTTGTGCTTGGGCATAGCTAACTTGCGTATAGGGGAAAACCAAATTTCCATGATTTTAATTGTAATTTTTTTTGGATTTTAAGCTATTATAGTTGATTCAATTTTCACTGTTGGGTGACACACTTGTATTGCGATGTTATTTTTTATATGATTGTGGGTTCTATTTTGTTGAAACCCGATTATATGAGGGTATTCCATCTCATGCATCATATAGACACTAGTTAGAAATCACATGACATGCGTTATTTTTATTCCATTTAGAGAGAATTACTGATTGCATATTGTTTTGATTGATGTCATGATAGATATTTTTATTGTTGTGGTAGTTATATTGGTTAATGTTATGGTACATATTGGATGGATGTCAAGATTTGGTCCCTGAGGTGTATAGTCCCACTTGGATAATAATTTGGTGGATCATGTTCTGGAATTAAGGAGAATTTTGTTACGAAGTTATATATATAGATTACAAGATTTGATTCATAGGGAGTATGGTCCCCCACTTATCAAAATTCAGCAAACCATTGGGTTTACCCTTCTGAAATGGGATGTGATAAATATGAAATGAATATGAAATCAAGTGAAACTGAAATGTTTTTTGATAGAAAAATTGACCAGAATCAGCCTTAATAGTAGGATTTTGGTAGTATCTCTCATTTTTTAAGCACCTAGACTTGACCCATGGGACATACAGAGGGGTGAGTTCTTAGAGGAAGGTTTTGACCTATCCTAATTTGATAACTGTTCTTTTGAGCTGAAAAACATGGAAATGGTCTTGGACTGAGGTGTGTGTTTGGAGTTGTAGAGTCATGCCACCATGATGACCTCAAGTAGTGTGCTAGGAGGGTGGTGATGATCATACCATAGAGGAGGTAGGTCGTGGGCTACCAGTGGATCCTCCAGTCATGCCAGCTGCAGCACCAACTATTATACCAAATGTGGGTGTCGATGCACGGTACTATGAAGGCTTTGTGAGCTTCATGAAATCCTTTTATGGTGCACCACACCCTGACATGTCTATGGAGGATCTGACATGGGTGTTCCAGTATTAGCATCCACCCACATTTTTTAGGGATGGTGGACCACAGGCTGTAGAGTCATAGCTAGAGGCCATGATTTCAATTTTTGATCATTTAGAGATGCCTCCTGAGAGGAGGGTAATGCTCGTGATGTATATGCTATGTGATTCCTCCAAGAGATTGTGGGATTTTATCACTTAGATGTATAATCATCATGATATGTAGTGGGATATTTTAAAATATTCTTCTATTATTACTACTATACCAAGACACTGGGGTATTATAAAGATTGGGAGTTTATGCATGTGGAGCAAGGTGCTTCTTCAGTTTTGGACTACTCAGCCCATTTTATAGAGCTCCAATGATTCTCACCTATTCTGATGGGTGACAATGTATCAAAATCTAGGAAATTTGAGGATGGTCTCAGGTATGAAATATGATCATAGGTAAATGTATTTAGGTCGAATATTTTATTTTCTATAGTGAATCAAGAACTAATCATAGACCATAACCTAAGGGAATTTGGTGGTCTGAGCCAGGGCGGGTCGGCACCTAGATCGAGTACTAACTCGACCGAAAGTAGGAATAATCATCTAGAGATACCTCACAATGATGTTACCAATCATAACGTATCTTCAGGTATCCAAGTGCGGTGCTACCAGTGAGATAGGATGGGGCATACAAGGCCACAATGTCAACTAGACCCAGTACAGTGTCGATCTTTCAGCAAGATGGACCATCTATAGCACTTCTATAGAATTTTTCCATGAGAATATAGTGAGAGGGTTTCTACAACGACTCCAAATTCAGGAGAGAGGTCTACAACATCTCACTAGATAGGGAGCCGAAGTACATTAGGCCGTTCTGGATGAAGAGGTGGTCCTGGTTGTGTTAGACAGACCCCATGTTCTCAGCGACAATAGGGTGGATCAGCTTAGGGTATCCAGGCAGTGTCACGGGTTTATGGTACAAGCCAGACTTATGTAAGGCAATAGACCCAGTAGGAGAGGGATCCCAGACCTTCTGCTGTCAAAGGTACTATTCTAGTAGCCTATGTTTTATCTTCTGTACTTTTTGATACAGGGGCATCACATAGTTTCATATATGTTCCCATTGTGGAGAGCCTTGGGCTCTATGTTTTTTCTTATGATGGTGTCATGACGTTAGACACTCTATTAGGGATGATAATTGAAGGTGTGCGTTAGTGAAGGGAGTTCCCCCTTGATATTGGTGGGTGTCACTTTGTGTGGGACCTTTACATCCTCGAGAAGATAGTCTTTGATTTCCTTATCAGGGTTTACCGGTTGGTTCCATTTCAAGACTTTTTTGATTTCTATCATTGTAGGGTGAGTTTTACATTACAATATGGAAAAGAGTTTATAGATAAAGGTGAATGGAATGTCTAGGATAGCCGAGATGGACCCAAACATCGTGGGTTAGGTGAGATGATATCCCATATTTTGACTTTGTATTTTGATGATCAGGGAACACATCAGATGGATTTTCCTCCATTAGTTGATCATTTTAGGGACATCATCTCAGAATAATTCTTAGGTTTTCCTCCATTGAGAGATGTAGATTTATCAATCTTGCTAGTTCTAGGATCTTCACCCATGTCTATTCCTCCTTACTGGCTATGATAGAGTTGCAAGATCTCAAAAGACCACTAGAGGATTTAGAGGCAAAGGGTTTCATCCAACCTATTACTTCTCCATGGGGTTCGCCAATCCTTTTTTTGAAAAAGGTTAATGATACCCTTAGGCTATTTGTGGATTATTAGAAATTTAACCAGATGACAGTGAAGAACTGGTTTCCTTTTCCATTGCTACACGATCTCTTCAACTGGTTCTGAGGAGCTTGGTTTTTCTCAAATATTTATTTGGGATCCAGTTATCATCAGGTGTGTGTTAGATCATCATACATAACTCTCATGACCTTCAAGAGTAGGTATGGTGTTTATGAGTATTTTATCATTCTATATAGTCTAATAAATTCGCCTATAGTCTTTACAGAACTGATGAACCGTTTGTTCCAACCTTATCCTGACTCGTTTGTTGTGGTTTTCATGGATGGTATCTTAGTGAATTCTTACAATCAGCACAACCATGCCAAACATCTTGAGATAATTTTTAATATACGAATAGAGCATCAGTTATATTCTAAGACCTCAAAGTTCCACTTCTGGTTGGATCATATTCCCTTCCTAGGTTAGATCATCTCATAGACAACGGTATTAGTGGACCCTAAGAAGGTGAGAGTAGTGGTTTCTTGGAAATAGCCCAAGAAGATCTTTGAGGTTTAAAGTTTCTTAGGTTTTTATGGTTACTACAAGAATTTCATATAGGAATTCTCACATTTAGCAGCACCATTGACATGATTGACTAAAAAGGGTGTGAAGTATGTATGGAAAAATTCCAATGAGACGACCTTTCAATAGATGAAAGGGATATTGACTTCAGCATCGATAATAATTTTTCCAAATCTAAGAAGGAGTTTCACTGTGTAATGTGATGCATCAGGTATCGGGCTAAGAGTAGCTCTTATGCAGGGGGATCAAGTCATAGCGTACCAATATCAGTAGTTGAGGTCGCATGAGAGAAATTACCCAATGTGTGATTTTGAGTTAACTGCAGTTGTTCATGCTTTACATTGTTGGAGACATTACTTACTGGGAGGGCATTTTTTGGTGTTCACAAATCAAAAAATCCTCACGTATGTATTTACATGGCATGATATAAATCTATGGTAGTAAAGGTGGGTGAAATACATTCAGTATTTTGACTTAGAATTGGCCTACATGCCTAGTAATGGAAATTAAGTGGCTACTAAATGAGTAGGAGGACTCAGATATAGGTAGACTAGTATGCTAGTAGCGAGTGGTAGCTTATGACGCTGTTCTCTGAGATGCACTTAGAAGTTCACAGTAGTCAAGGGAAAACATTTCTTTCATCCTTAGTTGTTACCTTTACCCTACTGGATGGAGTGAGGATGAGGTTGCTATCAGATTCCAAAGGCCTAGTTCTACAAAAGAGTGTGGCAAGTGAGGGTCCTCCTTCTGGATACACTATAGGAGAGGATGAAGTTTTTCATTTACATGTCCATGTTTGGGTTTCATTAAACATGTGTGAGGAGCTGATGTGGGACCTTCAGGCCTCTGTATGGGTAGTGCATCCTGGTGTTACCAAGAGTATCAAGATTTACATCATTGGTATTAGTGGTTGGGTATGAAAAGGGATGTAGCTGGTTTTGTCATGAGGTGTTCCACCTGTCAGCAGGTGAAGGCGGAACACCAGCGACCAGTTGATCTTTCAAAGAAACTATACATTCATGAATGAAAATGTAATGATGTCGCGATGGATTTTGTGATGGGTTTACTGAGGTATCCTCTAGGTAATGATGTCATTTGGGTTGTTGTTGAAAAGTTCATGAAGGTTTCACATTTCATCCCAACCAAAGAAACTATATGTGTTAATCAGCTTGGGAGGTTGTAAATATTTGAGATTGTATGACTACAGGAGATCCCACATTCTATCATTTCAGATAGGGATTCCCGGTTTACTTCTTGTTTCTAGAAAGGGCTGCAAAAGGTTCTGGGTACATAGGTGCTTCTAAGCACAGCTTACCATCCTCAGAATGATGGGCAATTAGAGTGCACGATTCAGGTTCTTGAGGACATGCTGCGGGCATGCATCCTAGATTCCAAGGGTTCTTGGGAGATACATATACACATGGTTGAGTCCACATACAACAATAGATTTCAAGATACTATTCATATGGAACCATATGAGCCTTTGTATGGTAGGCCATGACAATCACCCCTATGTTGGCTGGAGGGAGGAGAGGCAGCTATGATGGGACCTTGCCTTTTCTAGGAGACTACTGAGTAGGTTCAATTGATTCGGAATCAAGTGGCTACTACATAGTATCTTTAGAAATATTATGTTGATCATCACAAACAACCTCTGGAGTTTGAGGTTGGGGATCATGTTTTCATACATGTTTCACCAAGTTTGGGACACAAGAGGATCAGGAGATAGGGTAAGGTTTTACCGAGATACATCAGACCATTCTAGATTCTATAGAGGATCGGAATGATAGCATATCGATTTAAGTTACCCTAGAGGTATAGAGCTTTTCACGATGTCTTCCATATTTATCAGCTCTGACATTACTATTCATACTCATCTTAGGCTTTTTTCCCATGTAGGTAGAGTTACATGTAAATGCATCTTTTGAGAAGCATCCTATAAAAATTTTGAATTGTAGAACAAAGGTTCTCGATAGCTAGATCATTCCTTTAGTATGGGTTATATAGTATCATGACCAAGTGCAGGATGAGAATTGGGAGAGGGAGGCTGATTTGTGATCACAGTGGGTAGATTTTTTCTCAGATATTTCTTCACCACCCTTGGAAGGACAATTCAGGGATGAATTTCTTTAATGTTGGAATTTTGTAAGAAGTTGGTTCTTTGTTGAGGTACGGATCTTGTGTTTTCCATAAATTATCTGTTGAATTGGTTAAATATGGCCTTTTATGAATGCTCGTTGGGGTCATAGAGGTCTCTGGGGTGTCAGGGTCTAGTCTAAATCCCGGAACTGAGTTTTGGGTGAAAAGAGGAGGTCTCACAGTTAGTGAAAACCATGTGGGTTAGGTCACATAGTCGTGCGGAAGCTCTACAATTTTATCATACTTTGGAAGAGACATAAAAATGGTTACCACATAGTTATAGAAAACTGTGTGGTGTAACTGTGCACTATGCCCAAACTTATAGTAATCCTTGCACGGTTTCTTTATGGTTTGACAAACTGTGCGGAAAAACCGCGTGAGACCTGCTCTGTGGTTTTTTATATATTTTTAAATTTAAAAATAAAAAACTTATAAAAACTAATGAGGTTTTTTTAAAATGGGAAGTATCCATCTTGTTGAAAATCTCTCCCCTTGTATATTATTAGTTTTCATATCCCATCATCATCTGACCTCTGATTTGAGTGCCATATGTCTCATCAGATCTGTATTGGTAAGGCCTAGATTCCTTTTTATCGTTTCTCGATTCTTCTAGATATCGATTGAGATATTTTTATTTAGGGTCAGAAGCCCTAATATCATATTCATCATCCTTTATTTATATTTCTCCCAAACCAAGGAGAATCTGAGCCTGATACTGGATGATCTATCTAAAAGGAACCAAAGGTAGGTGGTCTCATGCCTTTCAATAATTGTTGAGCTTTTAATATTTTTCGGAGTGTTGCATGCCCATTTTTAGGGTGTCTACTTGAATTATAATTGAACCATGTTATTTCCAATTTTTTTCTAGGTAATTTAATAGGTGTTTCAAAGCATGTATTAGGCTGAATACCTTGATTAAGGGCCACCACATGGGTGAGTTCCCTTGGATGGCATTTTATGGACATTTGGCATAAGATTCCTATGAGGCATGCCTTTGTTTACCTTTATTAGGTTATAGAAAATGGTTTGATATTATTAATGGAATTAGAAGTTTGTTAAATTTTAATTTAATTGATTAAGGGTATGGGATGGTTGAATTTCCCATTGACCCTTATTGCCTAAACTTGTTTAAGATTGTTTAAATTGATTTTATTATTCTGTTGACCTGCCCACATGAGTTGAGTAATGTTAAAGCCATTTAATAGTTTAATTTACATGTGATGTTTTTTATGATAAACGTTCCCATGTGAGTAAATGAAAGGTCAGGCCTTTGAGGTTGGTCCTTTCTTGAGACACCCCTTGGTGGTGAGTTATATTGGATTCTTTTTTTGACCTTAGCATGACTAATGAAATGTTAAATTAATTTTGAATAATGAAATGGTAAGTAGTATTGGGTGAATCATGGAATCAGTTTAGAATTCCATGGATGGGATCATGTGACTATTGTACCTTCCTGCCTTGGGTAAATCATGGATTCATCTTAGAATTACATGGATGGGATTCAGGGTTAAATATGATTATGTTGTGAGTGATACATGGATAGATTGTGGGATTCCATGGACGAGATCATAGAGGTTGTGCTTAAATGCTGATTGAATCATGGATCCATTGATGGATGTCATGGACAGGCTCAAGAGGAATTGATTATATTTTATGAGTGATACCTGAGGTTTCCTTATAGGACCTCCAAGGATGGGCTCAGTTGACATGGACTTATACCACACCTAGAGTGAGATTGGGTTACTAAGAGGTTCACATGGATGGGCTTGTAAGGTGTTGGTAGAATTTCACCTGGAGAGGTACATGAATTCAAACATAGGAATTTATGGACAAGATCATGTTATAAATTGAATATTTAATTAGAATGGTTTATGACACATCTTCCAAGCCAAAGAAAAATCTTGTATTCGGTCTTCACTTATGCTTTTTCGATGGACTTATGAGGAATCTGTTGTGCTTACAGTTATATGGGGGATGTTAGTCTTGAGATGGATCTCAAGACTTGTGAATTAAATATAATTGAATTGTTAAATAGATAATTAAATGAAATTTAAATGGAAACTTATTCTTGTAGGTTGTTTACTTTTGAGTAATTCATAGCCTATTTCTTTCAATATTGCACACTGCCTATTATATATATTCACTGATAGATTGGCAGAGACCATGGGTGGTTTCCTAATGGGTTTTATTCTCATACCCTATTTGGGTCTTGTTTTGGACCCAAATAGATTATATGATTGCAGGTGTCGATAAGGGAACTCACCATCCTACAGGTTCTTGATATGCTACTTTGGAGTAGGAGAGTATGGGACCAAGATAAGGATTGTGATGCTTCTAAGATTATTTTGGGACTTTTTTACTTTGGAACTTTTATTGTATATAACAATAGTATACCTATTTTGATAGATTTATTAGAAACATCTGACATGTATCATCATCTTTTGTATGATATGATTATGGTTTAATTATACCATAGGTCTCCTACTCTATTACTTCTGTTTCATGGTATTATTTCTTCCACTATTGAATTTTTATTGTATTCCATTGTGTTACACTCTTCTAATATGGGCATAGTCTCCCCACTATCACACCTAGCCCCTCACTTCTAGTGAGTGGACTCTGGTGTTTGTGGATATGCGTTTGAGGCCATGTTTCCAACCGGGATCAGAGTACTATTATGTGGGATCCGAGTTTGGGACACTACACATATGAGGGTGGAAATTACTACTTCTAGAGAAAAAAATTAATATTCTTCACCTTCTAGAGAGCCTTCCCTATAAGGGAAGAGGAAAAGGAATTGCTCTATATTTTTAGGGTATTCTCTTACAAAATACTAAAGTAAGTGTGGAATTTTACACTTATTTATATTTAAATTATTCCATAAACAACTTAGGATTTTTCAAAAATGTGCAGGTCCTCACCGAGCTCACTTGGAAGAGAATGTATCCACCTCTGTGGATGCGAGAAAGCATTGTATTTCTTTAGGAGACCCTTCGCTATTGGGACTAGCCCGTCAAGAAGTGTGTAAAGCTGAGGTGCTGACTCAATCACACCTATTACCTACTTTAGACATTCCAGTGATCACACAACTTGATTTGGCATGGGTGAATTCAATTTTGGAGGATACTGACATAGGTATCTATTCTGCTACTGCATTATCCTTGATGTATGTGAATTTTAGAAGAGGTGAATACTTATTCAAAACTAGGCACTTTTTTATTTGTGTCATATCACCTGATATTATCCTTTTTTCATGTAGTTATCAAGGGTGGTGAGTGAAACACATCTTTGTGAAAAAGCATAAGAGGTTTCATGAAGTCGGTTGTCGCAAGAGGGGGTTGCCTCTTCACCTGAAGATGGAGTCGGAGTATTGGATGTTACCAGTGATGCGACCGAGAAAGGTGTGTTTATAAAATTGTTCATATCCTTCGATTACCTGGTGATAACATATTATTTATGTTGTGATTGTTAAAAAACTTATTTTTTTAGTTTCTTTACCCTGAAAGTTTGGAGGCTGTAGTCCCTTCTCCCATGGGGGTTCCTCCAACTAGATCAACCAATGTTGAGTTCCTCTCTCTTCCCTCGTCAACAAAGACTGTGAGCATGACTCCTTTTATTAGAGACCTAGTCCCAAAATATATTCTTATCCTTAGGATGAAACTAGATCAAGGTCCTCGGTCTGCATCACTTTATCAGTCAATGTGGTGAAAAATGTGGAGGGGATCAAGAATTTAGTGTCAAAAACCCTGTGGGAAGAGCTGAAGGACCGATTGGGTCATCTTCGATCCATGTTTCCCACCATTGGTTATAAGGGTTTTAATTGCTCTCTCCTTCATGCCCAGGTGAAGGAAGTGGTCTATTTGAGAGATAATAATAGGCCCCTTGAGTCGAGGGTGGTAGCTATTGAGGCTTCCTCTTTAATGAAGTAGATTTGGAACAAGGTCATAAAGGATGTTTCCTAGCATTTGATGGAGGCATCTTCTCACAGGGATTTAGTCAATGCTAGGAATATTGGAACTGAGCGTCTTCAGTATAAAATCATCTATATCCAATCAGACCTATCCCAGTTTCAATATTCACTTTAGATATTAGGATAGATAATATTGGAGTACCAAGGTCTCCTAGATATAACGGAGAAATATAGGCTTGATGCTATTTCCCAAGGAGAGGAGTTTTAGCTGGTAGTGGAGGCAGAAACTGAATCTGTTGAAAAACTACACCAATAGTTTACCTCTCTAGAGAATAGGATTTTAGAACTCAAGGACTCCTCTGATAACATGTTGTGATGGATTTTAAATTTTTCAACCTTTCATGTCTCATAAATTCATAAGAGAAGCTCCAATATGTGGAGACTCCTCATTTTTTATGTTATCAATGAATAGATATACTAAACATTATATTTTTTTTTCATTTCTCCTTTTGTTCATGATATTATATTGATATGATATTATATGAATCACTAATGATGCCCATCCCTTGCATAATATCAAGTAAAATTGAATTTTGGGATCTGAATATTTAAATCATAATAGATTCATCTTAATAAGTACTCATGAATGACCACCGACATGAGGTTATTTACTGATATATATGTTCCAGTTCTCTTGATATCACCTTTTTTGTAGAAGGATAATTGGGTTGAATATACATTCTAGAGGGAGAGTGCTTTTTCTTTTTGTTAAAGCCGATAGGATTTTCAAGAATAGATTGATGTTTTCTAAGGACATATGTAAGGACTTACGAGATTTTTCATTCTTGTAGAACAAATTACTAATGTGTTTTATTTTAGGGTCTTTTAGCACATAACATCCATCATTGTAGTTTAGGGTATTTTATCTTGGACCTTCTATCACTGTAGTTTAGGGACTTTTAGCTCGTACCTTTTATCACTGTTGATTAGGGTCTTTTATCTCGAACCTTCAATCATTTCAGTTTATGGTTTTTAGATCAAAACTTCTATTAGTGTAGTTTAGGTTCTTTTAGATTGAACCTTCTAATGCCACACAATTTAAAGTCTTACTTCCAGATATTTCTACCACTTTAGTTTAGGGTCTTTTAACTCAGACCTTCTAATGCCATGCATTTTAGTGACTCATTTCCAGGACTTGATCTATGATCATGGGATATGGTGAATACATGTTAAGAAATACCCAAAACATACTAAGATGTTGGGTTCTTCTGTGGTGTTTTCGAGGCTCACAAGGATCATATCTCCTTCCCTGTAAGGAGGAGATGCCTCTCGTTGGTAGGTCAAAGCCTTTATGCATCAGTACCGTTGTCAAAAGGTGGTGTCTCCACTCTTTTACATGGTTCATATAAGATTTATTTGGGTGATTTTGATTGAGTACGAAATGGTAGATATTCTAGGACTGCCTAGATTTTTGGAGTATGGGTGATATAAGTCATAAACCAAATGTTCGATTTAGTGAAAATGGGATGGGGAAGACATATCGGAGATGACCCATAACACCATGAGGTGTCGGGTTCCACCCCAGTTTTTCCATGGCTCTCATGTATTGAATATCTTTTCTTTCAAGGAGGATATGCCTTTAGTTGGTAGTTTTAAGCCCTTATGTGTCGATATCATTCTCCCAAAAAGATGATCTCTACTTTTTTCTAAGGGACATGAAAGATTTATGAGGACTCAAACATCCAAAAAATGAGGTTGGGTATGAGAGGAAAGCTATTCGGGAAGGGTTTTGGCACCCTAGGGAAATTCATCCATTAATTTTGAGGTTTGATCCCTACACTCTGTGGTTTCGAATCACTAGATGTGGGCCATCAATGGTTCAGGAATGGAGTATCACATTCCTACTCTGAGAAAGGGTACAAAACATGGTGATGTAACATTGAAGATATAAAATATTCTTGGATAGTTTATTATGGGGATTGTAAATATTCATCCAAAGTGCTCAGGTTCGGATGATGATATGGAAAATCATACTAGGAATGGCCTAGAACACACTGAGGCAATGATATCTTCCATGGTGATGTCAAGGATCAAAAGGATTGAAAAGATCTTTTTGTAGAGTGATTCATTTGGTTGAAAACCATATGTGCATATTCATAATCCATAGGCATACATGCATAGTCAAACAAAAGGTCCCTTGAATCTGGGTATCCTTTTCCAAGATCCAAGGATGGTCGCGGTGATCCGAGGTGCTTAAATTATGAAGTGTGATTTGTGGAATGTGTAATATTCAAGAAGTGTTTGAGGACCCTAAAATTTGTGTCACAGCCTAGAAAACATATTCTCATAGAGACAAGATGTGATAAACCATTACTCTAACTTTTTGTTAGATCAGAGGGTCTAGTGAGCATAACGTGTATTTTATTAGGGATACAAGGTATTCCCTATAAGATTTTTGATTTATTTATTTGCACTCTAATTTTTTCCTAAACTCTTGAGATTATTTGTTTAGTGGGAAAAGACTTGACTTTTCCCTAGAGATGGAGATTCGTGTTTCACTACACATCCTGTGAGGACAAGAATCAAGTCACATGTAGTTCTTGAATGGGAAATTCTCTACAAGGGTCTAATCCATATGCATAGGTGGGAATTGTTTCCATTGATTATTATAGTTGGACCTATGATTGGAGATTCAGGTGTCACTATGTATCCTATAATGACAAGAATAAATCCACATGTAGTTCTTGAGGAACCATGTATTTTAATGTCATGTAGAAAGGATGTTGTCTTACTAACTTGGAAAGTGGTATTGTGGCTGGACCCAAGGATAGAAATCTAGGTGTCACTCTATATCCTATGGTAATAGGAATGAAGCCATACATAGTTCGTGGGGAAGGACCTTCTTAGTAATGTTTTTCTGATACATAGAGAGGGGTAATTTTTTATATTTGTTGTGATTGGACATAGTATTGAAGATCCAAATGTCACTAAGTATCCTGTGATGTTAGGGATCAAGTCACATGTAGTTATCTAAATGGAGGTGTGGTGGGAGACCAACACTAACAATGGTGCTCCTCTTAGGTGAGGTCCATTGGAATGTGAAACATTTTGTCATTCAAGGGACATTAACCATACAGTTTAACATAATGCAGTGACGACTCATGGTATTACTTTTATGGTCTTCCATTTAGGACCATGATGAGCTTGTTGTGTGATTTTATGCCTCTTTTGTGCAAGAAATCCCTTACTAAAATTCCTAAGCTCACGCGAGCTATACATGATGTGAGAAACAAGGAATTTCAAGGATTCCCCTTACCATGTAGAGGCAGTTAATGATATTAAATGGGGATTTTGGATCATATAGTGGTTGGAAGAAGATATAGGATCAATTCATCCCTATATATCTCATCGAGATGAGAATGAATCCATACATAGTTAAAGACAACCCGTGCAGTTTTAATGTCATGTAGAAAGAACATTAGATATGAAATTAAACATCTTGTAGAAATGAATATGATCACTCTATGTGAATGAAGATGGATTTCATGGATCAATGTAGTTTTATATCATGTAGTAAGAACCTTTTATGTGTATTTTAATGTCATACGATAAGGAAAAGAGTTGATGTGCAGCTTAAAGCCTTTTTTATAGGACTTGAGATGTTGTGAAGCTTAACATATTGTTTCTAAGATGGAAGATGCCATGCAGTTTAACATATTATTGTTGGGATGAATCCATACATTTTATCTTCATGGGGTCAAGACGTGGGGTATCATGTAGTTTTATGTTTTGCTGTCAGGACTTGAGGTACTCACGGTTTATCATTTTTCTACCGGGATGATCTTGTGTAGTTTAACATCATTCAAATAGGATAATGGGTTATTGATTATAGCTATGAAAATTATTTCTTGAGAAATATCACATTTTTTGTAGGTGTGACACACTCCTCATCTATTGTGTTCAATGATTAGGCTCCATTATGATAGAACTTATTTATGATGTAATGAACATTCCCTTTGGGTTCATACTTGGGAGTCTTCTTACCTAGTATCATTAGGGTTCTAAGATCCAATACCATCTCTCTTATGAGGAATTAATTGAGGTAAACCTTTTTAATAAAGGCCCATGTGATATGGTTTTGATGGACCTCAACATTATGCAATGTACACAACCTGTTCTCATCAAGTCACCCTAATTTATCCAACCACTTTTGCAATTGATCGTCATCTAATAGTTGTCTGCAGATGTCTATTAGGAGAAAAGGAATCTGTAATTCTATTGGTAACACTTCCTCGGTCCCATATACCAATGTGTATGGTGTTACTTGTGTATAAATACATGTGGTGGTATGGTAGGTCCATAAATCATGGAGGAGATTTTCCCGCCAGAATGTCTTATCCGTGTTCACCATCATTTGGAGTATATTTGATAGAGTCATATTAAGGGCCTCTATCTATCAATTTTCCACCTAATAATGGTGAGATGAGTTATTGGAATCAATATTGTACTCTTAGTAATGTTTTTTCAACCTTGTAGAACAGAAGTTGATGTCCTTTTCTGTCAATATTGTGTGAGGAACCCCAAACCTAGTGATGATACGAGACTTTATGAAGTTGATGATATTCTTCCTCCTAGATTATTTGAGGGGTATTTCCTCAACCCACTTTTAAAATATGTTGATAGTAGTAAGGATGATACTTGAACTGCTTAACTATGGTTGGGGGATATGTACCCACAACATCCATTCCCCAAATAGAAAATGGATGGAAATATTTAGTTGTATGTAGCTATTTTGAGGGTTGATGGATAAGGTTCCCATGGATCTAGAATGCGTGACATTTCTTGCTGAATTATACATAGTCATGTATCGCATTTTTCCAATAGTATCCTAGTGCACATGATTCGTAGCCCAATTGGTGAGGTATTCTTATGTGCATCCACAATACCCAGGTTTGAAACTATGTGGCAGCATATTTTCGTGTTATTATAGTAGTACTATAGCAGTACTGTAGTAGGTACTATAGTATGTACTGTAGTAGCTGGAACTATTCACCTTGGGCCACTGATTTTGGCTTGGAGTCTTTATGGACTTCGGGCCACCCATGCCTTCGGGCTAGTAGGGATTTTAGGCCACCTTTAAGGCCTTTGGGCCACCTCAAGGCCTTCAAGCCACATGCAGTTTCCTGATATAGACTCTATAAAAAAGGAGATTCCCCAGAGATGGATTCAGAGCAGGAGAACTCACCAGAGCAGAACCAATGGATTTGGAAGAATGATAGGGTATGACTACGCCATCAAGAGCAGCTCGTGCTTGCATGGGAAGCATAGCCATACGACCATCACGGGTGGAGAGCTACCATCATGATGCATATTCTAGGGAGGAGAAGTTCCTTGTAGTTATTGTTTGGTTGAATTCCCTAAGGCCTTCAGGTCATGTATGTATCTTAAGCCTACGGGTCATGTAATCACTAATACTATGGGCCTTGTAAGGGTTACCCCTAATTCCTTGAAAGGGGCTTTATCAAAAATCAATAAAAATGAAGGTCTTTGGGGCATTTGGGAAGTAGTATCTTAGACCCCTGATTTGGTGGGAGAGCCTGGTCCTAGAGTGATGAGTGTTGTAGGAGCCTCTATGGAATTCTTCCATGATGGTGGGAATCTCTCTTTCTGCAATACATCTGAGGAGGATTCCATAAAATTCATTCTTGTAGAGGTCTTTTTGTTAATTTGGACCATCCAGTTTGGTAATGTTCGATACGCGGTGCCATATCCATTCCCTTCTGGCTTAGTTTTTCAGGAGAGCTTCGTTTTAGAGATAACCAATTATGGGCTCCATCCATCTAGGGGTGGATATCGATTCATCATGCTCTGGGGTAGTGTTGAGCTAATTGATTTCTTCTATATCACGAATGATGATTAATGAGACCATTCTTTGGTGTGTGATATGGATGATTGCTCCCTCCTGATTAGGGTCATCTAGGACTATAGCTGCATTATCCAATGTATGATCATGACCATTTTGTGATCGGGTTACATGATGCAATATAGGATCAAAATGGAATACTTACATCAGTCCCCTTATGTTGCCAGTGAGGGGGTAATTCTTTCTTTTTCATGGTATACTCTTCATTAATATGCTTTACCACTAGCTCTGAATCTCCTTTGATATTAAAGTAGTGTATATGTAGATTTTGGGCTAGTTCTAAACCGATGATGAGGTATTGGTATTCAGCCCCATTACTTGTGCATCCCTTGGATAGTGAGAAAGATTAGGGAAAAACAACTTTTTTTGGAGCGACATATATAATCCCTAGGCCAACCCGATTGATCTTTGGGTTTTCCATCCTTTTACTGATAGGACTTTGGTAGGTGCTATCAAAATACATATCCCATGTCTAGAGAGTTGTACGTGAATAGAATACCACCTCATATAGAAGCTTGATTTCTACCAGTGTATTCTCTAGGGAAGGATGTGTTGTGAGGAAATCATCCTGGTTATACCCATTCACCAATTTATTTGATCCAAATTGGGTGTCATATTATTGAATAATGACTGTCCATTAACTCAGATGCCCAGTTTTCATAGGATGTACAAGGATGTAATTGAGAGGATCAATAAAAGAGACCAGATGGACTTCATTGTGATGAAATTAATGCCTCAAAATTATTACTATGAAGATGAGTGCAAGGAGGTTCTTCTTAAAATCATAGTATTACGTCTCGATACCTAGCGTCATTCGACTGAGGTAGTATAGACTGTTCTCACTCACCACATCATCTTTCTATGTGAGAAGGGTTCCCAATGGTAATTCCATAGTGGTCACATACAATATGAGTGGCCACTCTTACTCCAGATGCATCAAAACTAGTGGGAAGAGTAGATACTTCTTGAGAATTATGAAGGCTCCCTGACAGTAATTATCACATTAATTGGAAATCCCATTCTTCATTAGTATGGTGAAGGTGAGATATTTTCAGACCATGTTGATTATGAAACATCGAATTTGGGTGAGGTTCCCTTGGATCCCCCTCGGTTCTTTGAGATATTTGGGGATGACATTGCTAAAATAACACTATTCTTCTCTTGGTCAACCTTGATGTCATGGTGGAAGACCACAAAGCCAAATAATTTCCCTAATGTTACCCTAAAAGTTCATTTTTCTAGGTTCATCATCCGACTATGCTATCATAGTTTGTCGAAGATTATTTGAAGATCTGTGAGGTGATCACATCACTGTTAGGATTTTACAACCAAGTCTTCAATGTAACATTCAACTATCCTTCCAAGGAATGTCTTAATGATATGATGCATGGTGAATGGATATGTGGTTATAACATTCTTTAAGCCAAAGGGCATGAAATGATAGAAAAATATCCCACGGGGTGCTCTAAAGGTGTGGCTTGTTCATATTCATGGGACATCTTTATTTGATTAAACCCTGAATACCTATCCATAATGGAAATGACTTGGAAGCCATCAGTTGCATCGATCAAGAGTTTTGTGATTGGAAATGGGAAATTTTCTTTTGGATAGTTCTGATTAAGGACTAATAAATTTATAATCTTCCTCTTCTTTCTCTAGACAGGGATGATGTTGTTGATCCATCTTGGGTGTTCAACTTATTAAAAAAAGTTGGCTTTGATCAATTTTTCAAATTTATCCTCTACATTGGTGTCATGAGAGGGGTGCATCCTCCTGGATTCCTTCACGAAGCCTCTATTCTCAATGATTATGTCGATATGCTGTATATCGAAATTTGGATTTAGTTTGATCATTTCAATATAGTTATGAGTGAACAAATATCAATGTTTCTTTAGAAATTTGTTGTACATCTCTTTATCTTTTGGGGAATGGTGGCACTAATCAGTATAGGTCGTAGGTTATATTTTGTTCCCAAATTTACCTATCTGGTCTCATCAACAGTGGTAGAGACACCATCCTTGAATGAGGGAGGTATGTTCTGGAGGTCATCCTTATATTCTTCCACTTCTGAGTCTATGGAGACACTTCTAGACAAACATGGAAATTTGGGGGTTTCTCTATCACTATTGAGGTGAGAAAGTCCATAAGAAGAGACATTATCATCCCCTGATTTCTAAGTCTATGCAGAGAGATGCCAGAGAATATTTTATTTTACACTATCATTATGTAAAGGAGGATCTTGGGTCTGTGGGACCCTCAACAATATTTATGGGGAGCAAAAAGTCATTGTCGAGCATATTATAAGGATTTTAAGGGGAGCTCCCCAAACCATTGGGAGCTGCAACCTGTATATCATCATCCACCATTGGCTATTTTTCTCCCCTCTTATAGAAAATTTCCTCAATATATGTGGCTTTACAGGTATCAATGGGGGACTTATCACCATGTAGTATGTTGACCTTTCCATCAATGGGATATTTTAGACATTTATGGAATTTCGAAGGTACCGCTATGTGGTTGTGAAGCTAGGGCCTTCTGAGTAGGACATTGTATGTTGTGTCTTGCTAGATAATCATAAACTTAGTGTCATCTGTGGTATCTTGAAATTGAGCTTTGTGTTTGATCATCCCAATAGGTCTTTGATCACGCTTATCATACCCTTGAATGGTCATATTTGTGGGAGATAAATCCCCTTCTCTATATCCCAAACATCAGAGTGTTTGAATCGGGATGAGATTGATCTCGGATCCATTTTCAATCAAATCACTCCATATGTCATCATTATTGAATCATCCCGAAACTTGTATGTGTCTTATGTGTCCCCAGATAAACTCTTCTTGATCATTCTCTATGAATGAGATGGCGGCATGGAATTATGCTGACTTTGTCACAATTCAATAGACCTCAATTATAGAAACTTCTATCTCAAATTCCTATCAGTTTTTAATGGATTTAGTGAGTACCTATCTAAGTTATTTCAAAATATAGAGTGCATCAAGAATTGATTTCTTAGCTAGGATGAACGCCAGTTGCTTCATAATGTCATACTTTTTTCCCATAAGTCGGTGCTTCATGAAATGGGGTTTCTTCTGGGCATGTGGCTCAAGAACTGAGGCATTTGAGGTAGACAGGCCCAGTGATAGTGCATAGGTTGTGGGATCATCTTCCACTAGTAGAGTGGGTCATGTCAGCCTTCCCTATTTCTTGGGTTGGTCAGATAATCATACCCCCACTAGGTGTTCATGCAAGATAATTAGGTTCAGATGACCACTGGAAGGTTCTCAGACTCCTCCATGTGTTTTCTAGGCACACTGGAGTGCCTTCCCATAGGTGTCAGAAGCATATAAGTCTTCTATGGAGATGTGATCACAATATTGGGTCCAACCATGCTCGTTTTGTCCTGTGTATCCTCAATTCCTGCACATGCGGCCTCCCATTCTCAGTTATGTGTGGGAAATTCATATTCTAAGTCACATTCATCACCAGAGAAGGGGTATGCCAAGTGTATCATGTTAAAATAACCAAATATTATCTCTTCTTCTGATGAGGGTTAAATTTGGTGGGGCGGTTCTCGTGATTCATATGTTGTAGGGAAGAAATATACAAGAATTAGAGATTGAATTGGAACAGAATATGACTCCTCTTATTCTATTTCTTCCTACTTCCAATGGTCACATCCACCGTTGGGAGACACTGTAAAGACCTATAAATTCCATGTAATTTTTTATTATTATTTGGGATTATTATGAGTATGATAAGATTGAAGGAGCTTCATTTTGAGTCCCAGTGTGCCTGAAATGTAATTTTGAACTTTATTTAAGGTACGTTCAATAAACTTATGAGTGTATTTTTTTTAACTTTTGAACCAGTACTCGGAATTGAAATTAGAGGACACTGTTGAATTTGCAGTACCAGGATTCACATAAGGGAGGCTTCACTTCGACTACAGTAGGTCGGGTGAAAAAGAAAGTTTTTTGGACTTTTTAAAGAGTAATAAAATAACATGTTATGTTATTTTATTCTTCCTACCATCACTTAAGTAACTGTTTCGGAACCCACAGAGATGGTCTGACATTTAATGAGGGACATTAAATGCCCAGTTACACATTGATGTGTAACCACATCTCGTGTAATTAAGGTGATTCATTAATTGCACCATTTAATGAGGATTTTATTGATAGGGGATTTAATATCTTAACTCGCACTTTTAAATTAAATCATGGGTGTGGGTTTTGGAAGCCCATGGGAGAACTCCGACGAAGCACCGACGAAGAACCCTCCCAACGAAGAATGGAGGAATCGAACAGGGATCAACGAACACTGGCGGCTTCCACAGACAAGGATTCTTCATCCACCACCATGATTTTCCCAATTAATCTCGAGGTATGGGGTTTATTATATTAAGTTTACCTTTGATGAATTAATTTATATTGCTTGTTAAAATGATAACGCAGAGGGTGCGGGCTAAACGAACAAGGCCCAGACCCTCCGCCGCTTCATTATTGTCGCGTTCATTGGGGGAAAATTTTTCCAACTCCATAGAACCTTGAATTCTGGAGCCGCGCAATGACGACGGAATCCTGAGAGGACCATAGGCACGAGTGGAAGGAAAAAAAGACCATTGGAGCTCACCCGATGGCCCGCAGAAGTTCCGTAAGAGTGGCACCGGCGACCAGGGCCGGCAGCGAAGGTGGCAGACGGTGCTCGCCGGCCACGTAAGGGGGAGGCACTCGCGTGTCCCATTCACAAGGGGCAGTTCCAAATGGCACTGCCATTTTAGAAGACTGAATGGACCATCGGTCCATTCGGGAGGTAGACCACACGACCCTTTGCGCGGGTCGCACCGGCCGGCGGGTTGAGCCTGTCCGCTGCCCAATGGGCCGAGCCCATCGGGGGCCAGGCTGTTCCATCTCTAAGTGGGCCCAGCCTTCTAAAACCCATCCCAATAGGGTCGTCCCATGCTGGTTTGGGCTGGGCCGAGTTGACCCGAATCGTGTCGAGTCAGGCCGGGTTGGACCAGACCCAGACCCCTTTTGGCCCAGATACACTTAAAGGTCGTATCTTACAAACCAAATGATTGTAACTGTCTAATACGTTAAAATAATTGGGATGAGATAGTCTTTTTAAGATACTCTACTTGGGTTTTCAATAAAGTTGGAGTACGAACGGGTTGGATTGTACTCGAATCCAACCGGGCCCTCGGCCCTAAAATTCTTATAACTCAAAGACTGTGTGTCCGATTGACGTTCTATCTATTGCATAGGAACCCTTACAAAATTGCGGTCCTTTGGGTTACTCCTTTGTAGAAATTCATAGTAGTTAAGGCACAACTGATATCCAAAGCATCAGATACTACAGAACTCAAGCGCCATGGGTGTGGGGAATTTTGTGGCTGGCTGTCTTCTCATAGTGACCCTGTGTGGATCAGCATCATAGCGACCCCATGTGGATCAGCGTCATAGAGACCCTGTGTGGATCATCTTCATATCAACCCTTTGTGGATCAACATCATAGCCACCTTGTGTGGATCATCATCTAGCGTCTTTGTGTGGATCATAACCATAGTGACCCTGTGTGGATCAGCATTTTAGTGACCCTTAGTGGATCAGAAGTGAACGACCCAACAAGGACCACCCTTAGTGGGGCCCGTCATGGATCAGTGATATATGACCTTGTGTGGATCGATAATAGATCAACTCCCACATGGTTCAGTTGTGGAAACTTCCTAACCAAAAAAATGATATAGCTAGAGACTAATCATCTTTATTCCTGAACTCTGAGTTGTATACCTGGTTTGAGCCAAGTCTTTTGATTTGTGCTTTTTGATTGAGATCATGATTTGTGGTTTTCCTTTGTGAAATTCTAAGAGGCCTTCGGAGGTCTCAGTGTCCCTACTGGGTATTATTATACTCACCCATGTATGGGATTCTCCCACAGCTTGTTATGTCTTGTAAAGACGATGGGCAGCCTTGACTGAGACTCGGAAAGCTAGGACCTAACGGTCGAGGGTGGTGACGATTGATGTGGAAATATGTGGAGAAGATTTGTACCTACCCTTTAGGTAGGATCCATGGTGGACGATCTCAGGAGCTGTTTTCTGTTTTCTGTTGTAGTTGTACCTTTTCATTTGGGCTTGTATTCCGGCCCCTTTACATTTAGTACAAATTTTTTCTATTGTAGTTTTACTTCATGGTTTCATCTTGTTGTGTTCTTGTACTATGTGTTTTTATAGTTTTAAAGGCAATGTCTTCTTGTTTTAGGGATATGCCTTTCCAGTTCTAGTTTCCAACCCCTGGCCTATGGAAGGCGGGCTTGGGATAGTCACGGCACGGGCCCTGAGGGACGGGTCGTGAAAAAGTGGTATCAGAGGAGTCAGTTATACTGAAGAACAAGGACTCTTATATTTCCAATAGAGCAATATTGTTAAGTGTTTTGAGTGTGTTTTTTAGTTCGGGGAGTCCAGTATTAGTGTGGCAGCCGATGTATCCATACACCAGGATCCTGAATTCTGATTTTCGACTTGGTGCATGAAAACACTTATTGTGTGTGTTTTGGAAATGTTTTACTTTGATTTATTTTGAGTCAACTCACTAGGTATAACTTATTGACCATGTATCACCTATTTCTTTTCACGATGTCTCCACATATACAGCCATCCAAGATTCCATAGAGAGTACATGATGATGGACCACCAAGCGACAAGGCTTTGGTGTAGGGCCCTCTTACTGTGTTGGCATCTTCGGGTGGTATACCAGCGGCACCACCACTTGGAATGTATCAGTTTCCACCATCCACACTAGCAGATGGTGTATGCCGACTGAGTACGTTGCACAATTTTTATCAACAGAGGCCTCTGATTTTTCGAGGTGAGACAGATCCCCAGGTAGCTAAGGACTGCCTGGAGGCTGTGGCTAGAATTTTTTGCCTAGTTGGGACACTAGTATAGTAGATGGTGATCCAAGCTGCTAGCTTTTTCAAGGGAACAACAGGGAGATGGTGGAGTCTGACACTCTAGAAGAATGAGGAGGTGACACACTCCTGGTTGGACTTAGAGACCCTCTTCAGGGCAGAGTTCGTACCAATGACATTACACTTAGTGTGTATCCAGGTGTTGCAGCACATACAGTAGGGCAGCCTATCGGTGGCTCAATACTCAGCGAGATTTACTGACCTCTTGTGCTACTCCACTGACATGGTATGGGACCCATTCTTCAGGGCCCGAACCATTGAGAAGGGTCTCTAGTGGGAGATTAGAGAGTCAATGATATCTATGAATATCCCGACAGAAGCTAGAGTGCTCGAGCGAACATTATTGGTGGAGAGATTCTTAGCCTAGCAGGAAACGATGGCGAGATCCACCACCAGAAGATAGGTGGATGAGTCATCTGTAGTAGGATTTAGTTAGATGACGTAGAGTTCCGAGCGGGCCAGACCCTCCGATGGACAACCCTAGGGTGAAGGGTAGGAGGTGCAGAGCTCGCGAGGCAGAGGGGGTCAGCTGGGAATCAGACTATGCTTCACGTGAGGCGGGCAGGGTCACATGGCTCATGACTGCCCAACCCATTATATCGATGATCAATAGACAGTCAAGGGACCACTAAGGAAGAGGTATAGATTTGAATGAGGAGGTCCGTAGGGCAGTAAATGTGTCAGAAACATAGGTCATGCAACAGGATGTGGATGAAGGTTTGAGGTTCTACCACCCCCACCCCAGGTGGTCCACCCCGACCACAGGGGAGCAGGTCGACAGGGGTAAGATCAACTTCGGTCACCAGAGGCCTATGACCACGAAACTCCAAAGATGATTGGAGGTATGATCTATGTCTATTCCACCCTAGATTTAATTCTTATAGACACATGTGCTAGTCACTCTTTTATTGCCACAACACTCATTCGGAGCTCAAAGATTCTGATGGAGTCGTTAGATCGATTCTTACGATTAGAGACTCTTTGGGAGAAGATTCGGCAATTACACACAATTGTAGATAGTGTGAGCTCACTCTAGGAGGAGAGATCATCAACTGGTATATTCTAGTAGCAACATTGAGGCCTTACGACGTCGTCTTGGGTATGGACTGGCTATCCACATTCCATGCTCAGATAGAATGTTTTAGGTGAAAAGTGTGGTGTGTCCATAAGGATGGGATCAAGTTTTAATTCAATAGTGAGAAGGAAACCTTTGAAGCACATGATATACTTTATTGAAGGAGTTTGTATCCAATCACTCATCAGTTCTCTTGCCTTACCCTCAAAGCAGTTGTTTTGAGGAGACCGAGTTATTCTGTAGTGGTGGACCATTATGCTGATGCCATTCCTAATGATGTTCTGGGACTACCTCCTCATAGAGAGGTAGGCTTCTACATCGACATATACCCAGGGATGGAACCAATATCTACACCATCATATCAGATGGATCTCGTAGAACGTCATGAGTTGCGGGTATAGTTGGAGGACTTACAGAAGAAGGGGTTCATATGGCCCAATGTTTCTTCATGGGCATCCTCAATTTTGTTCGCCAAGAAGTAAGATGGGACTCTGAGGCTTTGTGTGGATTATTGGAACCTTCACCAAGTGACTATGAAGAAAATTTTCCACTCCTGAGGATTAATGACCTCTTTGACCAAATGAAGGGAGCTCGATGGTTTTTGAAGATAAACCTCAGATCAGACTATCACCAGCTCAGGGAATGGGATGAGGACGTACCAAAGATGACCTTCAGGTGTCAGTATGGACATTATGAGTTCTTGATAATTTATTTTGGTGTGTCCAATTCTCTGGTAGTGTTCATGGGTATCATGAAAAAGATCTTTTAGCCTTACCTCGATCACATCGTGGTAGTCTTTATTGAAAACATCCTGATATATTCGGCATCGGAGGAGGAGCACGCCACGCACCTATAGATAGTTTTGGATACACTCCGAGAGCACCAGAATTATGGAAATATCTCGATGTGATAGTTCTAGATACAGGAAGTCCATTTCTTGGGTCATGTTATCTTGGAATCTAGATTTGTATTGGACCGGCGAAGATAGAGGCAGTGCTTTCTTGGGATCTACCCAAGAGTGTGACTGAGGTGAGAAGTTTCCTAGGATTGGTTGGGTACTACCAAATATTCGTACCCAGATTTTCCAGAGTTGTGACACCCTTTTTATCTTTGAAAAAGAAGGGATAGACCTTTGTGTGGAAAGAGAGATTCCTACAGAGTTTTCAGGAGCTGATGTAGAGGTTTAAGAATTCCCCCATCTTGAGGCTACCCTAAGAGGGTGTTGGGTATGCAGTCTACTACGAAGCATCAAGGACCAGACTAGGTTGTGTCCTGATGTAGGAGTGATTAATGATCACCAATGGCTCATCGAAGTTGAGACAACATGAGCAGAACTATGCAACCCATGAAATGGAGTTATCAGTATTGGTTTTTGCGTTGAAGTTGTGGTGGCACTACAAGATGGGTGAACGATTTATTGTTTACTCTGATCACAAGAGTCTTAGGTATATCTTCTTATAGAAGGACCTAAACCAGAGATAACGGTGATGGATGGAGTTCCTCTAGGACCATGACATTGAGATAATCTACACTCATGGGAAGGGGAATGTAGTAGCAGACGCACTCAGCAGAAGGTCTGGTCTACAGTTGTTGAGTGAGGCGAAAAAGAAGCTAGCCTCATTAGAGATATCCTTTGTGGATAGAGATGGAGCATCTTACCTCTAGTCTATGATAGTTACTCCACCACTCCTTCAGAGAGTCAGGGAGGCATAGCTTGGGGACATAGACTGTGAGGCCCGACATGTTCAGATATCCTCAGGACAAGCTCCTAATGAATTTTCTGAAGGTGGGGATCACATCATCCTATTCAATGGATGCACTATGGTACCAGTGGCTGTATGGGAGAAGGTGTTGAGGGAGATCTATATATCCCCTTTGGCAGTACATCCAGGTGTGGTGAAGATTTACTTGGACCATCGGAATCAATACTGGTGGCCAAGGATGAAGAAATCAATGGTGGAGTTCATATCGTGATGCATCACTTGTTAGCAAGTGAAGGCCAAGCATTAGGTACCACCAGGCTTAACTCATCCACTTAAGGTACTGGAGTGGAAGTGGGATGGTATATCCATAGACTTTGTGATGGGGCTACCATGTACATCCAGGGGCCACGATTCCATCTAGGTGATCATTGACCGACTCACTAGGTTGGCCCACTTCCTACCCATCTGAGAGCATGGATCAATAGAGAGCTTGAGACTCTTGTACGTACATAAGATTTTACAGATTCACTGGGTTCCATAGACGATCGTCTCATATCATGACACTCGTTTTACATCCTGCTTGTGGAAGGGATTATAAGAGGAATTCAGGACTCAGCTATGTTTGCTCATTGCCTTTCATCCTCAGACATATGGTCAGACGGAGCAGACCATTCAGACACTCGAGGACATGCTTCGGGCTTGTGTACTTGATTTTGGCCATAGTTGAGAGGACCACCTGCCACTGGTGGAGTTTGCATACAACAACAGTTATTACTCCACCATCGGCATGGCTCCGTTTGAGGACTTGTATGGGTGACCTTGCAGATGACCTCTTTGCTGGACAGACACAGGGGATTCAGCACTTATGGGTCCAGAGTTGGTATAAGCTACCTTAAAGAAGGTGCAGATCATCTAGGAGCAGATAAAGACTACATAAAGACTGCAGAAGTCTTATTCCAATAGAAGGCGGAGACCCTTGGAGTTTGAGGAGGTAGACCATGTTTTCCTATGGGTCACACCCTAACGAAGATTACAGAGGTTTGGTCGGGTCAGAACGCTAACTTCGAGGTTCATCGGACCCTTTAAAATCGTTAGTAAAGTAGGTGAGGTGGTGTATCATCTAGAACTTCCCCCACAGATAAAAAGGGTACATAATGTTTTCCATGTGTCATATCTGAGGAGGTATGTGCATGATCTGTCACACGTTATCGACCGGGGAGAGCTGGACATCTATAATGGGGAGACGTTTGCAGAGTTCCCGATGGAGATAGAGGATTAACAGGAGTGGGTCCTTCGTGGGCAATCGATTCCTCAGGTGTGAGTTCTTTTGCTGCATGGGAATCTTCAGGAATGAATCTGGGAGTGGGAGGCTCAGATAGGTGCTCAGTAAAATCATTTTTTTCCTAGTTTTCTTGTAGCTTTCAGGGATAAAAAGCCCTAAGGTGAGGAGAATGTAAAGACCTGAAAATTAAATGTAATTTTTTTAATTATTTGGGATTATTACGAGTATAAAAATATTGACGGTTCTTGATTATGAGGACCGGTGTGTCCGAAATAGAATTTGAACTTTATTTAAGGTACGTTCAGTAAACATACGGGCGGCGTTTTTTAACTTTTGAACCGGTGCTCAAATTGAAATCCAAAGACACCGTTGAATCTGTAGCACCGGGATTCACTTAAGGGAGGCTTCACTTAGACCATAGTAGGTCGGGTGAAAAAAGTTAGTTTTTTAGACTTTTTAAAGAATAATAAAATAACATGTTATGTTATTTTACTCTTCCGACCATCACTTGAGTAATGGTGGTGGAACCCACAGAGATGGTCTGGCATTTAATGTGGAACATTAAATTCCTAGTTACACGTTGATGTGTAACCACATCTCGTGTAATTAAGGTGATTCATTAATTTCCCCATTTAATGAACATTTTATTTAAAGGGGGTTTAATCTCTTAACTCACCCTTTTAAATTAAATCATGGGCATGGGTTTAAAAACCCAGGGGATAACTCCGATGAAGCGCCGACAAAGAACCCTCTGACGAAGAACGGAGGAATCGAACTAGTATCGACGAACATCAGTGGATTCCATGGACAAGTATTCTTCATCCACCATAACGATGTCCCCAAAAAATCTCAAGGTAGGGGGTTTATTATTTTAAGTTTATCTTTGATGAATTAAATTTCTACTGCTTGTTAAGATGCTAATTCGGAGGGACCGGGCCAAATAAATAAGGCCGAAAACCTATACTGCTTTATTCATGTCACGTACATTGAGGGAAGAATTTTCTAACTCGACAGAACCTTGAATCCAGGAGCTGCGCAATAACAAAAACATCCCGGGAGAAGATCTCAGGAACTGTTTTATATTTTTAGTTGTAGTTGTATATTTTTCAGTTGGGATTGTATTTCGGCCCCTTTACATTCATTACACATGTTTAATACTGTAGTTTTACATCATGGTTGCATCTTGTTATGTTCTTTTACAGTGTGTTTGTATAGGTTTAAAGGCAATGTCTTCCCGTTTTAGGGATACGCCTTTCTAGGGCTAGTATCCTCCCCTGGCCTATGAAAGGAAAGATTGGGGTAGTCACGGCATGAACCTTGAGGGACAGGTCATGACAGACACATATGATGTCACCTTATTGGGTGGTAGATATATTTTGGGTATGTGTAGCTGTGATCTTTGGGTGGCATGAGCTTAGTCGACTGCTTTATGAGTTATCCAATTTTTCAGATTTCATTCATGCCTGGTCGGAACTTTCTGTCAACCCCCCTCTTTTTCTGACTAGGAAATGATTATGCAATCCACCTTCTCTAAGGAGTTATCTAACACCACCTATCTAGAATTTACCATGCCTTGAAGGATGTCTTTGAAGAGGAAGTAGTCCTGGATATTGTGGTCTAGCCTTCTATGTAAAGGGAAGTAGTCATGATGGTCAGTGAGGTTGACCTCATTGGGATCTCTATGCTATAGAATCTTGAGAAGGCTATTATCCATGGCTATAAAGAAATAATTGGGGACATTCATTTCATATGAAGTATGATTTATTCATCCCTTCCTCAAATCCCAAGTGACCCTGATTTCTCTGTACTTTTAGCCAAGCGAGATTTTGTGGTTGCTTCCGCTCTATAAGAGGTGATGGGTGATTTGAGACCTATCAAGGTTCTTGGATGGTAAATATTGGTAGCTTGAGAGTGATATATGCAGCTTCTTATTTGTCTATCATTTTCCCCTATGTTGAGGTCATGAGATGATATTTGTATCAGGTTCTCTGAATGGTGTCTTCCAATCACTATACCATTTCTACAAATAAACTTCATGGATACTTCATTAGGATTAGAGGCATATGCATCTCATCGCAAAGATCTTTAGCACAGAGTTCTGGAAATTTTCACTATGAGAGAGGGATACTAAGTGAATAGGTTAAACCTTTCCACCTAAATATGAATTCATACACCCTCTCATTTTCAAGTTGCATGTAATTAATTAGGTTGAAAATTTCCATTTTCCTCAGCATGTAGATGAACTAATAAATGAATTGACAATGAAGGTCTTCCCATCCAACAATGGATCCTATTGGAAGACTATTGTACGAAAGGATCGCCCTATTAGAGTTTGTAAAATCTTAGCTTTGTTTCCCCTTGTTGATCTTAAGGACCCATCATTAGCCCACATTAGGATACAAAGTGTGTGAGATATTGTTCGAGGTCACCAGCACCATCAAAGGTAGAGAAGGTAGGATTTCTGAAATTTGGTGGGGGGAAAGTTTTCTCCACCCACTCAAGATATGGCTTCTTCTTAGGCTTCATTGGTGCGCATTGCCCGGACATGGATTCCATTCGAGTATCCAGGTACTCGATGATGTTAAGTAGCTATGGGGGTAACTTTTTTGAGCCACCTCCCATCTACAGAGAGTAGGTGGAGGTCAATTAGGTGGTCCCTCTTTCATCTTCTGTTGATTTTTAATTTTTCATAAGATTGAATGGTTGATATGGTGAGGGAGAGGTTTTCTCTACAATAGAGGTAAGTCGAGATCATTTTCTACTTATTCATTTATTTAGACCGGATTCTTAGATCCGGAGCCAGTATATTGCTCAGATGCTGCTCTTGCTGGAGGATCATCTTTTTTCTTGGAGGAGGGATATTCACCTCAGCCTAAAGATGATACTAAATTGGAATATTTCCCCAGAGTAGCTCCTCAATAAGTTTCATGAGTGTACATACCTCATTCTCATATTTCAACAATTGCTCCTCCGTGGAAGGAATTTGGATTCTCTGGGGTAGTTATTGGGATATAGCCACACATTTCCTTTTTTCTTTGGAATTGGTCTATCTTAGAGGTGGAAACTCTATATTCAGTGGTTCCAAGTTTCAAATACTCCTTTGGTTATGGGTTCATTCAGCCTCAGTTGGTGCACCTTGATCACCCTCCTCTCGAGGTAGGTTTTCCATGTTGTGCACCTATGCATCCGTTTCTCAATCCACAATGTTTTTCATATTGACAATGAAGATATTCAAAAAGGTGCATCGATCAATTGTTGTTGTTACATTACTTTCAACGCAATAGGATGACTATCCAATGCCTCTATCAAGGTCTTTCTTAGAATCCCTAGTCATATTCAGCTATTTTGTCTTACGACCACAACAGGGTATAATTTCCTTTATCGTACATTCCTCCTATCTCAGCATCTGAGTATTGTACTTGAGGGAGTTTCTAATCATGATTGTCAAACGAGCCCCAAATAGCAGAGGTTTTCATTATGGTAGGAGTAACGGATGGGATGTCGACCATAGATATTTACCTCCCAACCTGGAGAATTCTAATTATAATTATGATGATAATGATGATGAAAATTCCACCAACCATGTGGGCTGGGGGTTATTTGGGGCCACAATTTTTATTGATTGGTCTTATTTATTGAGGATCCAATGATTAAAGTTGGGGATTTGATGAATCCTAGAATAGATAGTAAGATATAAATTCCCTCATCGTATCATGATAGGATTGATCTAGAATTAGAGTGGATTTTACTAGGACCCTTTTCAAGGGGTAATGAACCTGATGATGGTGATTGAGATATAAATTTTCTCAGCCTAGTGGGTTGGGGTTTTTTTTTTAAGCAGCTAGTGATTTGTCCAAAATCCTCTTGGGAATTGATGATTCAAGAGGTAAAGGTGGTGTTAGATATTCCCCTGGATCGGTGAGCTGGGATCGCTCATGGATGGATATTATAGTAGTTTCTACTACAGACCTATTGTTGTAGCATTGTTATGCTAGCGTAGGAACTAGGTGTAATGGCATCCCATGACGGGAGTTAGTTTCCACTGTATGTCGTTAGGTTGATTACAACCTTGGATTACTTGTTTGAAATGTATTCCCATTTCTACAAGGCTAGTTTAAATATTGTTTGGCTATCCTTTTTCTCTATTTATGATGTATGGGCATCATTGAAGTGAGGAAATTCTTTTATAGTGACCAACTGGATCACACATTACCTGGTCCTCTGATTTCACCAGAGGAAATAACATATAGGGTGATGTATATAAAGCGTTTAGTTGTTCTGGGGACATATTGAAGTGAAATAATCCATATTTCTCCCATCCTCAGATACGGATGTCTAGTGATGCTCTTAAAATTAGTTGGTGGGGAGTTGTTGTGATGTAGAGACAAACATTGCGAGGAATTTGTCATGGTACTCTATTCTTAGGTTATAGGATACAAAAAAGGTGTCCATATCTAGTTGAAATCATAGTGTATTGATGATCTAAAGGTGATACACATATCTTGGATAGAATATATTTCTATCCTGCAGTCACTAATGAGTAGACTATATATTTTGGCATAGATAAGGAATTCACTCCTTTTCAAGCTAAAATGGGTCCTCATAATCAGATCTGGAGAGGGTGCAGAACATAATGGGGAGGTTTCGTATGGATAAATATCTTCATATGTCATTGTCGAATTCCTCTTCATCATATTTACACACCTCCATCTGATCAGACCAGAGAAGATGTTTCTGAGGGTCACCTGCTGGCTAGAGTGGAGTACTGCTAGAAGTTGGTGGGGTAACTATATGCTATTGAACCCTATGGTTCAAAAACCTCTCTATATATAGGTGTTTGGGTTTTGGAACCCTATCTACATAAAGGTTTCTAGGAAAGGGGATAATTTCCTTATATGTGGGATATATCACCGTAGGGAGGTTAACCATAGTAGATGTCAGGATTAGAGTTCCTTTGATCCATCTCCACACTACCTTGAGAAAGACTATCGTGGTAATGATCATTTTCTAATTTCGTTGAAGAGTTAACATACACTAGAGGTATTGAGAATGTGTCTTGAATGACCTCAAGGAAACTTGAATTTGGTATATTAGGGATATGAGCCATGTTCTATGTCGTGGATGGAATATACTGACCTGCCTTTTATAATTGTGTAGGGACATGAGATTGTTGTATGATAGTTGCCAAAACTTATTTATAATCATCTTGTGCTGTTAGAATATAATCCTACTGTTGAGAATCTATTTGAATATGACAATGATATTCCTCATTATTGATAGAAATATGAGCATGTCCCATGGAATATTCCATTATTACTTGGTGAAACTTAGTTAGAACCGAAGTATGATCCCGATATTAAGACTTTGGAATATATTGTTGGTATTTTGTGGTAGGGATATGAGCCTACTCTGAGGCATGTTCCACTCACACATGGTGAGAAACTGTTGGAATAGGAATATGATCCTGATCTAGATATTCATTCCCTAAAGGAATATGATGACGGACCTCTGAAATGGGAGAAATGATATGAGCATCTTCATGTATTACCTCATAATGATGTTGGTGCAGTCATTCATCAGAAGAAGTAGGAATATACATCGGGATTTTGTGATCTTCTAGAATATGTCTAGCAGATTCACTGATTGAAATATGAACCTATCCCAAGGCATGTTCCATTCTCACGTGGTTATCCCCAACTAGAATGGTTATATAAACCTGATCTTGGACCTTTGGAGTATGATATTGGTCTTCTTCAATAGAAAAATGAGCCTTTACCGAGGCATGTTCCAGTCTCACTTGGTGATCCCCGGCCAAGATGGGGATATGAACCCAATCCTGGGCCTTTGGAATATGTTGTTATACTTTTTCGATTGCCACGTTCCCCTGTCTTGAGGCATGTGTCACTCTCACCTAGTGAGCCCTGGCTAAAGTGGGAATATGAGCCTGATCCAACATTGTATCCTTTACCAGAATATGTCGATAATTCTCCTTGGTTGGAACAATAATTTTTGATTTCTCCCTAGAAACCACTTGTTCATAATGATCATAGTGTTGAGTTTCTTTGGTTTTAGAGATAGGAATATGTGACTGTAACGTCCCGAGTACGGAGCCCTTCCACTGGTGCCCCGTACTCAGTTCGCCACATGAACTCAAGTGCATTTCCCTGAATTCCATAGGTTGCCGACTAGCAGCGTGGGCCTCGGTGAGTCGGTGGGGAAAATATTCCCTCATTCGGTAAGTTATACACGGTATGAAAACAACAATAAACAGCGGAAGTAGAAAATGACATGCATAACAACAGAAACCAAACAACGGAAGCAATGTAGATATATAACTATGATGAAAATGATGCAGCAGGTACAAGTATCTAAGGACAACAGCCAACACAACAACGTGCTGAAATACAACTGAAACCAAGTGCAAAAGAAAAAAAAATCTCCTCAGAATCTCGAACAACGGCTTGGTCCCATGCTCCCCAGCTCCTGATGCAGTCAAGATCCTGAAGTAGAAGGGCGCTTGCCCTTATCTATACCTGCAGCAACATAGTCTGGTTGGGCCCAAAATCATGGCCCAAACAGGGTCTGAGATACAATCTCAGTAGGCAATCACCCAAAGATTTGTGCCTAACAGTCAAAGAATACATGGCAGTAATAAAACAAGAAGCAGTAAACAGAAAAGCACAAGCAACTACAAACCACAATTCTAACAAGTAAAGCACACAAGTAAGCAGTCAGCAACAAGATGAAAACAGGTAACCCTCTCAGTAGCTCCCACAGTCTAACCCCTATGTTTCAACCTCTATGTACTAGCAACCCTCTGGAAGGCACACACAGTCGCACCCCTCTGGTTCAGCTACGTAAGTAAGCAGACTCTCTGGGGAAGCACTCACCATCAATTCCCCCTTTAGTCTCGTATCGATAAAGGCTCTCTGGGGAATCACTCAATGTCAATTCCCCCTATGGCCCATGTTGTAATTAAAAGACACTCTGTAGAAGCCCTTCCGTCAATTCTCCCCTTGGTCTCACATCATGATTAAAAAGACACTCTGGAGAAGCCCTTCCATCAATTCTCCCTTTGGTCTACTACAATAGGTTCCCACAGTCCTGAGTATAAATAAACAGGCTCAGTACGTGTATATCGTCCAAGTAAACCTCAAGAACTACTTGGATATCAACTAAGTCTCAACAGCAATAATAAAACAACAGTTCTACTATCCTACAACTAGGCATGGAAACTGGAAAAACGCCAAACAAGCATAACAAGCATGGCAAAGCAATATGAGTACAAACAAATTACTCTAATCACAAGAAATAACCTCTACTAAAGCAAAAAAAGCAAAGCAGGAAAGTAACAAGGGAAAAACAGGAAACACGCAATACCCCGTTCAAGGGTATTGGTGGAATTTGCACATAATATCTATCAACTTTCTACAGAAAGGCACAAACCACCCACCTCGATCCTAGGAGATCGATATACATGAACCTCGACGACATATTCCCCTTAGAACAACGTAGATCTGAGAAAATGCACAAAACGTTCATCCCACGATAACATGGAAACGAGGAGGAATCAAGAAACAAGGCTCAAGTAGAAGGAAGAACTCACCTCTTCGATTCCAACACAATCCACCGTACTCGAATCGGAGAACGGACGTCGAGGCGGGAGCCCGTAGAATATCTGGTCGTACAGTCACTCTCGGACGGATGAAATCTGGAGAAGAAGACGAATTTGGGGGTTAGGCGCGACCCTGGTCCGTTGAATGAAAAAAAAGTACACGGCATGTACTTCTTGAGTACATGGTGTGTACTTAAATTTTTCCGTACTCTGAAATAACCGACCTCCACCTCATCCTTACACACCGTGTGTGTGGCCCGGACACGACCAGCACATGGCTTCGAGTCGGGGAAGAGTACACGGTGTGTACTCAGAAAGTACACGACATGTACTTCTGAAATTTCCAAAAAATTCATTTTTCTCAAAATCTCCAGAAAAACGAAAAAAACATACCTGAACAAAGATCCAGGTTCTTACAAACATCCCCCCTTAAAGAAATTGGTCCCTGAATTTCCTTAACAAGGTGAAGAAGAAGAATCCTCAAACAGCTCCGGCCACTGCGATCGTACATCGGCCTCCCTCTCCCAGGTCTCGTCCTGTACTCGCATATGCTGCCATAACACTCGTACCAGAGGAACAAACCGCCCGCGGAGAACCTTCATACTACGATAGACAATCCGGATAGGATGCTCTTCAAACGACGCATTTGCTTCAATCTCAACTTCCTCAGGCTGAAAGACATGATATGGGTCTGAAAAGTAACGTCGGAGCTGAGAGACGTGGAAGACGTCGTGCATTGCCCGATACCTCTGAGGTAGGTGCAACCGATAGGCGACCGGCCCCACTATCTCCAAGACCTCAAATGGCCCGACGTACCACGGTGAAAGCTTACTCTATCTCTGAATCCTTTTGTGTCCCAACCTCGGAGTGACATGTAGTAAAACCTGATCACCGACCTCAAACTCCAGAGGTCGTCTCCGCTGATCAGCATAAGACTTCTGTCGAGACTGCGTTGTATCCATCCTCTTCTGAATCAGCTCTATCTGCTCTGAAGTCTCTTGAACAGGACGAGGTCCTAGCAAAGCTGCCTCTCCTACCTCCAACCAGTATAAGGGTGATTTTCATGGCCTACTGTACAAAGCCTCGTATGGCGCCATCTGAATGGTCGTCTGGAAACTGTTGTGGTAGGTGAACTCCACCAGAGGGATATGCTTCTCCCAAAAACCGCCAAAGTCAAGGATGCAAGCTCAGAGCATATCCTCAAGCACCTGGATCATGCGCTCGGACTGGACATCAGTCTGGGGATGGTAAGTTGTACTCAAAAGTACATGTGTACCCAAGGACTTTTGAAATCCCTGCCAGAACCGAGAGGTAAAGCGCGCATATCTGTCTGAAACAATAGGGCGCGGAACTCCATGCAGATGAACGATATCTCTGATGTAAAGTTGTCCCAGATCATCGACACTGAAGGTCTCCTTGATCGGCAAGAAGTGAGAAACCTTCGTAAGTCTGTCGACGACAACCCAAACAGCATTGTTCCCTCGAGGTGATCTCGGCAACCTGGTCACGAGGTTCATCGCAACATCGTTCCAATTCCACTCCGGAATGGGTAACTGGTGTAAGAGCCCCGCTAGTCGCTGATTCTCTTCTTTCACCTGCTGACGAGTAGAACATCTCATGAAAAAACCAGCTACATCCTTCTTCATACATGGACACCAGTACTGGCGATGAAGATCCCGATACATCTTGGTGACGCCAGGACGAACTGCCCAAACTAAGGAATGAAAATCCCGCATCAGCTCCTCGCGTATGTTTGTTGGCACCCATACGCGTCCTTGGAAACTCAAGATATCATCCTCGCCCACTGTCCATCCAGGAAGAAAGTCCCCTCCTGACACACTCTCCCGCAGGACTATGCCTTCCGAGTCTGATAGCTACCTCATCCATACCCGATCAAGTAGCGTGGAGGTAACAGCTACAGAAGATAGAAAGGTTTGTCCCCGTCTGTCGTGCACCTCCAGATGAATCTTAGAGAATAGATCCATCAGCTGCCACTCACTACTAGCCTTTTGAACTGCCTGAATCTGAGTTCTCCTGCTCAATGCACTGCCACGGCGTTGCCCTTTCCTAGCGTATAGGCAAGATCAAAATCCAAAGACTTAAGATACTCAACCCACCTGCGCTGCCTCAGATTCAGATCATGCTGAGTGAAGATATACTTGAGACTCTTGTGGTCAATGAAGACCACAAAGTGCTCTCCCAGAAGATAGTGTCTCCAATAGTGTAAGGCGTGAACAACAGCTTCCAACTTCAGATCGTGTATAGGGTAGTTCCTCTCATGTGGCCTCAGCTGCTGAGACCCATACGCAACGACTCTATCTCCCTGCATAAGCACAGCTCCCAGCCTGATACCCGAAGCATCATAGTAAACAGTGTAGCTCTTGCCTCGCTCTGGAAAGACTAGTATCGGTGCTGACGTCAACCTCTCTTTCACCTCCTGAAGGGCTGACTCACAAGAATCTGACCATAAGAACTTCGCCCCTTCTTCATCAGACCTTTAAAAGGTGCTGCTAGATGATAAAAGTCTTGAATGAAGCGTCTGTAGTATCCAGCCAGCCCTAGGAAGCTCCGTACCTCAAAAACGTTCTTCAGCTGCTCCTAGGAAACTACAGCTCTCACTTTCTCTGGGTCCACAGATACTCCTGCCTCTGAGATGACGTGACCCATGAAGTGAATCTGATCCATCCAAAAGTGGAACTTCAAGAGTTTAGCATAAAGTCAATGCTCTCACAGTGTACTCAGAATGATCTCAAGATGTGTGGCATGGTCGTGTCGAGTGTAAGAGTACACCAAGATATCATCCATGAAGACCACGAAAAAGGAATCCAAGTAAGGATGGAACACTCGGTTCATCAGTGCCATGAAAACTGCAGGTGCGTTCATGAGTCCGAGAGGCATGACTGTATACTTGTAAAAACCGTACCTGCTCCTGAAGGCTGTCAGAGGTATATCTGATGGTCTAACGCGCAACTGATGATAATCGGACCTCAAGTCGATCTTTGAGAACACCCGGGCTCCTCGAAGATGATCGAAAAGGTCATCAATCTGCGGAAAGGGATATCGGTTCTTAACCGTCAACTGGTTCAGCTTCCGATAATCCACACAAAGCAGAAGGGTACCGTCTGCCTTCTTCGCAAACAGAACAGGCGAACCCCAAGGAGAAGTATTGGGTCGGATGAAACCCTTAGCCTGTAAATCCTCCAACTGCTTCTTGAGCTCCTACAACTCAGGTGTGGCCATCCTATAGGGAGGAATGCACACCGGTGCCGCTCCTGGCATGAGCTCAATAGAGAATTCTACCTCATGCTCCAGAGGAAAACCCGAAAAGTCCTCTAGAAAGACGTCCCTGAAACGATCCACCACTAGAGGAAAGTCTAACTATGGAGTCCCTTGATCATCCAGGTAAAGAATAGAAATCTGGAAAGTCACCCCTCCTAGACCAATATGCTCAAGTCCCACCCGACTCACCCGAACGTCCCATTCGCCTCTATGAAGGAAAGATTCACCCTCTGGTGAAACGAATCTAACTCTGCGACGATAGCAGTCGACGACTGCCTAGAAGGGAATCAAATAGTCCATGCCAAGGATGACATCATAGCCTGTCATCTCTAGGACATAGAGATCCCATAAGAAGCGATACCCTGCAATCTCGAGAGGGCACTCTCTACACTGGCGTACACTAGATGTCCTCATTCCCAAAGGTGTGTCTAGTGCCAATGAGTCAGCAGAAGAAAAGATGCAGAGTCCAAGGCTCTCCACAACAGTAATAGAGATAAAGCTATGTGTAGCACCAGTATCAAAAAGGGATGAAGATAAAACAGATGCTACTAAAATCGTACCTCGAACAGTAAAAGGGTCGGGATCCTGCTCATGATAAGTCTGCTCCACGACGAAAGACTGGCCTACACCGCAGCCCTGCGCCCCTGACTGACCACTCTGAGCTAAACCTCCCTACTGGTGTTGAGGAACTGGTGGCTGACTGTCACGGCCTCGACCTCCCCCTCGGCCCGAACAGCCGAAAGAACTCCAGTTTCCCGACTGGTGAGAAACTGGTGGGGCTGCTCCTGAACGAGGAGTCATGGAAGAACCCCGGTCACCTGCTGGTGGTGAGAAAGCCTGGCAGAAATGCTGAAGGTGACCCATCTTGCCGCAAGAACGGAATTCCAAAGGGTCTCTCTGGCACTGCAACCTCGTGTTCCCTACCCGTCCACACTGATAGCATGTCACCTGGCTGCCAAATGATACGTCTCGCTTCCTTGAATCACCGTGTGTAGGCTCCCTACGGCGCTTCTTGCTGTCATCCAAAGGAAAGCTAGCTCTAGAAGGAGAACCACCCTAACTCATAGCTCTAGAGTCTCTCAGATTGCGCTCCACAATCAGTGCCTGGTTGACGATGGAAGTAAGAGAAGTCAGCTGGAAGATGTTCACCTGTGAGCGGATCTCTTGCCTGAGTCCATCCTCAAACTTCCTCGCCAAGAACACCCCACTCCCATCCCGAAGGGGGGTAAAACGCTGCAGCTCAGTGAAACAAGAGGAATAATCCATGACAGATAGAGTAACCTGCTCTATGATCATGAACTCCCGGGCTCAGTCGGCCCTTAGGGTCTCTGGGTAAACGTAGTCGTAAAACACGCGCTGGAACACCTCCCAAGTCATAGCCTGCTGCTGGCCCACCTGTGAGATCACGTCCCACCACCTTTTGGCGGAATCTCGAAGCATGTAGGTGGCGAGCATGACCCTCCTCTCTGGAGGTGTCTCCAGATGATCGAAGATAGTCAGCATGGATTCCAACCATGACTCTGCATCCTGAGGTCCTCCCTCCCCCGAGAATGTGGGAGGATGCTGCTACTGAAAGACCCGTGTCAAGTCTACCATAGATGAGGCAGGAGGCGGTGCTCCCTGGAAGGCCTGCATTATCCTCATGAAACCTTCCCTAAACTACGCATCAGCGCCCGCGACTGGTACAACAATCGGTGCCAAGGCTGGCTCGGCTGGGGGATCGACAGGAAGTCCATGTTCATCCCTGTCTGGCTTCTAATCACTGCCTGAAAATAGACGTACGACCGAAGGACGTCTCGGAGGCATAGCTCTGAAAGATCAAAAGCACACCTTAGATCAAGAAAACAGGGACAAGGAACACAAGAGTAAAAAACGGGAACAGGGGAGAAAAAACACACAAGATTTCAAAACACGACTACATGGCGTGTATAAAACTACACGGTGTGTCTTCTTAAACCACTGACATGGGCGTGTACTCCTTCCCTACAAGTCGTGTACACTTCATACTACACGACGTGTTGAACCCCACACATGGCGTGTACTTGAAAACTATTCCCCTGCCTGATTTTCCTTACACGGCTAACCCACACGGTCCGACTCAACCCGAGACTACACGGCGTGTTCGAAACAAACACGGCGTGCACTAGGAAAGGCTTTGGCGGTCTGTGTTTTTGAGTACACGGCCGTCTGCACGGCTCGACCTTACACGGCATGCTCCGAACAAGCACGGCGTGCATAGGCGATGGAGACACTGTCCCGTGTTGTTCGTGACACGGCTGGGTACCTGGGAAAGACTACACGGCGTGTTCCGAACAAACACGGTGTATGAAAATAAAGGTAACGCCATCCCGTGTTGTTCGTGACCCGGTCGGGTACCTGGACAGGACTACACATCGTGTTCCCTATGGACACGGCGTGTTCTACCTAAGCTTCCCCGGCCTGTGTTGTTAGTGAAAAGGCCGGGTACACGGCTCCGAACTCACACGGCGTGTAGCATTGGTACACGGCGTGTTCCCTAAGTTACTCCCATGACACCGTGTTCTGCTCACACAGTCAGTGACATGGCCTAAAAACTACATGGCATGTATCTAGAAAGTACACGCCGTGTATTCTGGGTTTTTCTGGTTAGTAGCTCAGAAACTCCACTGAATTCCAGAAACACTAAAAACAAGGGAAAAGATTCCAAATTCTGATCTGTGAGGTCCCATAACACCTCAAGATCCAAAATTCGGCACTCACATTAAGCAAAGAACAAAACAAACAGTTTTCTAACATAACAGCAGAGAATCTATCAAGAAACTATCACAACAGCATGCATAATCTACACATAGTCTATCACAACAACATGCAATCGCTAATGCACCCTAGATGGGATGGCAAGAATGCATGGCATGTGATTCCTACAAGTGTCTATATGATGCATGAGATGGCATACCCTCATATCATTTGGTTGTGATAGGAGTAGAACCGAAATATCAAAACAATAACCGCACAAGTCATATGAATCACTCTAGGTGAAAACATACAAACCATAAAATCTCAAAACCAGAAAATTGTAATTAACGAGGTAGTATGGATTTTCCCAATACACGGGTTAGCTACTCCCAAGAACAGCTTAATTTCAAGTACCGAATCTGTCTGATACCTCGATAAGGTCTCCAAATAATAAGACAAGAGAAAATAAGTCCTCTGATACCACTTTGTAACGTCCCGAGTCCGGAGCCCTTCCACTGGTGCCCCGTACCCAGTTTTCCACATGACCTCAAGCGCGCTTCCCCGAATGCCAGAGGCTTCTAACTAGCATCGAGGGCCTTGGTGAGTTGGTGGGGAAACTATTCCCTTATTTGGTAAGGTATACAAGTTATTAAAACAACAATAAACAGCGGAAGCAGCAAATGACATGCATAACAATAGAAACCAAACAACGGAAGCAATGTAGATATATAACTATGATGAAAATGATGCAGCAGGTACAAGTATATAAGGAAAACAGAAAACACAACAACGTGATAAAATAAAACTGAAACCAAGTGCAAAAGAAAAACAAAATAATCTCCTCAGCATCGCGAGCCATGGCTCAGTCCCATGCTCCCCAGCTCCTGATGCAGTCAAGATCCTGAAGTAGAAGGGCGCTTGCCCTTATCTATACCTGCAGCAACATAGTCTTCTTGGGCCCAAAAGCATGGCCCAAACAGGGTGTGAGATACAATACCAGTAGGCAATCACCCAAAGATTTGTGCCTAACAGTAAAAGAATACATGGTAGTAATAAAACAATAAGAAGAAAACGGAAAAGCACAAGCAACTACAAACCATAGTTCTAACATGTAAAGCCCACAAGTAAGCAGTCAGCAACAAGAAGAAAACAGGTAAGCCTCTGGGTATCTCCCACAGTCTAACCCCTATGGTTCAACCTCTAAGTACTAGAAACCCTCTAGGAGGCACACACAGTCTCACCCCTCTGCTTTAGCTACGTATGTAAGCAGACTCTCTGGGGAAGCACTCACCGTCAATTCCCCCTATAGTCTCATATCACTAAAGGCTCTCTGGGGAAGCACTCAATATCAATTCCCCCTATAGCCCGCGTCATAATTAAAAGACACTCTGGAGAATCCCTTCCTTCAATTCTCCCCTTGGTCTCGCATAGTGATTAAGAAGACATTCTAGAGAAGCCCTTCCGTCAATTCTCCCTTTGGTCTACTACTCTAGGTTCCCACAGTCCTGAGTATAACTAAACTTGCTCAGTGTGTGTATATCATCCAAGTAAACCTCAAGAACTACTTGGCTATCAACTAAGACTCAACAGCAATAATAAAACAATAGTTCCACTATCCTACAACTAGGCATGGCAACTGGAAAAATGCCAAACAAGCAGAAAAAGCATGGAAAAGCAATCTAAGCACAAAAAAATTACTCTAATCACAAGCAATAACCTATACTAAAGCAAAAAAGCAAATAAGGCAAGTAAAAAAGGAAAAACAGGAAACACACAATACCCCGTTCAAGGGTGTTGGTGGAATTTTCACATAATATCCATCAACTTTATACGGAAAGGAACAAACCACCAACCTCGATCCTAGTAGATTGATATACGTGAACCTCGATGACAGATTCCCATTATAACAATGTAGATCTGTGAAAACGCACAAAACTTTCATCCCATGATAACATGGAAACTAGGAGGAATCCAGAAACAAGGCTCAAGCAGAAGGAAGAACTCACCACTGCGATTCCAACGCAATCGACCGTGATCGAATCGGTGAACGGATGGCGAGGTGGGAGCACGTAGAAGATTCGGCAATACGGTCACTCTCGGATGGACGAAATCTGTAGAAGAAGAGGAATTTGGGGGTTAGGCCTGACCCCAGTCCGTTTAATGAAAAAAAAGTACACGACGTGTACTTCTTGAGTACACAGCGTGTACTTCTTGAGTACACAACGTGTACTTAAATTTTTCCGTACTCCGAAATAACCGGCCTCCACCTCAGCCTTACACACCGTGTGTGTGGCCCGGACACAGCCAGCACACGGCTTCAAGCTTGGGAAGAGTACATGGTGTGTACTAAAAAAGTACACGGCGTGTACTTCTGAAATTTCCAGAAAATTCATTTTTCTCAAAAAATCCAGAAAAAAGGGGAAAAAATACCTGAACGAAGATCTGGATTCTTACAATGCATGTCCCTTCTTTTTACCATGGTCAGCATATGTTGGCAGATTTCTTCAGCTGTTTCTAAGATGTAATGGCATTTTTGCAATGTTTGTGTAGGGATATAGCACATTTTTCATCCCCACTATATACTAGAAAATATATTCAATTGAAGTGGGGATCTGAGACCACTTATGTCCTCATTGTTCCACCAGAATATGTTGATGGGATTCATGGATGGGGGTAAAAATATACGCCTCACCCATGTCTACTGGAGGAATATGCTTATAGACTTTCTCTGAGTGAGTAGAGATATGAGCCTTCTCACTGGTTACTCCCAGAATATACCAGCATAATTTATCAGTGGGAGTGGGGATATAAACCCACTTATAGTTATATAGAGCGTTCCTCACCTAATGTTCCTTCCTTGTCGCCCGTACATGGGTATCGTAGGTTGCAACATTTTGGGTGGTATGCTCAGTTGATGAATAATGGGTGCCAGTGGGATGATGCTGGAAATGGCGGTTGATAGGAGCCCTCCTCGGTGGCCCCTTAACCATAAGGGATCTATATTTGACTCCTCGGTCCACATTCATCAGAGATTGAAGGTGGTGGTTGTCGCGCTCTGGGGATAAGATCTCGAAGATGTTGTCTATGGTAATGAGGGACAATGGACTAGCTATATATTTCCTTGGAGTATGATAACTCATCGGTCTCCCAGATCATTATGTTCAACACCTGACATTGAAGCTGTCGGGTAGGTGACATCATTTTGTGACCCTCAGGGGACGCAGTCATAGGTGATTTTCTGAAACGGTCACTAGATGAAGTCATTATCTTAGATAGATATGTTGTTTATGAGAGAAGTATCTACAGCCATGTAGACAACAAGGAACAAGGTTTCCGATTAGTGAAATATCATAGGCATGATGCATTCTCAACTAGATATACATGGTTAACACAAATTTATTTTTATTCCTGATCCAACAATTCCGCTCATGTGGACTTATAAAAGTGAGGATGGACTTATTTTATGAGAACCCCTTATAGAGGATCAGTATTAAGATTTATGTCAGGCTTATCATCTTGGTTTGATATGACAACAAAGTGGCATGACGAGTGATAAGACAACCATATTGTTATTTTTGGTTTTTATGTCGGGATCATTGATTTTTTAGAGTACAAAAAAAAATGGATGAACTCAAGATTAACCAATCATTATTTTATTTATGATATTCATGTCAGGTTCTCCATTTTTTCATTGGAAAAGGCATGGCCTGAAAACCCTTATTTTTTTTGAATAGGTTGGTCTGATAAGAACTAGGTATGCTATCCTTTTTGTATTGTGAAGGATATGTAATGATTAAATAAGTTAATTTTGGGCTCACAATTTGTTTAGTCTTCCCAAGAAACTCCCAATGGTTCCCACATCCATAACTGTGTAGAGACATTATTTCCAAATGTAGGTGTTCGGTTGGGATTTCAGACCCAATGATGCTTAGGAAAACACATTGGTTGAGATGATGAGAGGTCAAGCTCATTTCACCCTTTGGGGGGGGGATTGTTTCCTACTATGGGACTATCTTGTAGATTTAAGATAAGTCTCTAAATCTCTTCCTAATCCCAATATGGGATCAGTTACTCTAATAGAACTATCATAGGTCAACCCCTTTTATAAGTAGAAGAAGGGGATCTGATTAGTGAATTCATCATTATCTGTCCATGGTTCTTCATTTATTTCCTAGAAATGGATAGTTGTTGTGTTGAAGTTGTATAACCAGGTTCTTCATAATTTTCTTCCATATATAGAGGTATTAAATACTTCAAGGAGTGGATTAAGCTGTTATGAAGTGTCCTACATTTCTTGGTTAGAGCATTAATCAAAACCCATGTAGTTCATTAAACCATTGCAGTGCAATGTTGTATGGAAAGGACATATGTTTGGGCACTTAGGCAGTGGGTATTCAAGCTCAAGTCTCAAAGAGACATCCTTCATATCCTGATTATGGAAAGAATCAGAGTTGTCATAGTTTATTTGGTTTTGTAGTCCATTAATGGAAGAGGTAGAATGACCAGTCCATGGGAATGATTGAGTCATGATGGTTGGAATGTCAGAGAAATGAGGTGACCTACACTAAAGTGGATTCCTGATTGAGCTTAGGCCGTGATAAAGTGTCCTAGGTATTTTGGTTATTGTAGGAATCTATGTTCTCATAGTATATGCATGCCCTTGGGACTATCCCCAAGGTCGATTCTATTATATAGAGGAAATCATATCATTCCACTCATCGAGGATTATATACTGATATTTCCCTAGATGGTGGAGATTCATGATGTGAATGATATGACTATTGAAACTCTCTAATCCCACATGATCCATGCTCAATGTGGGAAATAAGAAATAGAAAGTAATCAGTTTCATTACATATAGATACAAAGATTATGTACTAGAACATCCCTTTGGAGGATAATATAGAGCACTGGACTTAGAGAGGAATCTTACGTATCCTGATTATGGAAAGAATTAGAGTCATCATAGTTCAGTTCACTTCTTAATTCGATGATGGATGTGGTAGAGTGATCAAACCATGGGAATGATTGGGTATCGATGGATGGAATGTCAGATACATGGGAGGACTTACTCAGTAGTGGATTCCTCTTTGAGATATATCCATAGAAAGAAATCCTACATATCCTAGTTATTATAGGAATCAGAGTTCTCATAGTTCAGTTGATTAGGGATTACACAATAAGGTTTCCATATAGTCGTAAACTGTTTTTCTACCTGATAGGCATTGATTGTCCACTTGATATGCCATTATTGTCTGCTTGACATGATTGAGAATGTATGTATGACATGTTCAAGGACAATTGTATGATCCAGTTTAATTGTCTGAGGGACTTCACATAATTTGGATGGCATGTCTGAGGGTTGTTGTGTTTTCAATATTGACTTGTCTGGAGGACATCGCAAGACCCGATTGGCATGTCCTAGAAGTCATTGTATGATCTCAACTGTCTTGTCCATAGGGAATGGCATGATCCACTTGAATTTCTATAGTTTCACTATTGAAGTTGTCTTATACTCTTTAGAGGGAATCCTGAGAGTCAATGCAACATGTCTGGAGGGTGACGCATAACCTAGGATGACATGTTTGGATGTTATCGCAAAATTCAACTGACAAGTCTAAGAGAAATCATAAGAGCCATCTTACATACTCGAGTGATACCGTTAGACTTAGCTAACATGTTCCGGTGCCACCATATGATTTAGGTGACATGTCTAGAGGAAATTGCGAGGCTTGGATGGCTAGCCTAGAAGGTTTCATAAGACTTAGGTGGCATGCTAGGGGGATTCCATGTGACTTCCTTTGACATGTCTAGGGGATTTTTTGTGATCGAAATAGTATACCAAGGGGGTATTGCATGATCTGGATGACATGAATTGGTTTTGTATCATGATCTGGTGGTTCATGCGAAGCACATAAGGATCAGCGTATATGTTCTTCGCGTAAGTCTCTCGTATGTTAGTCTTTTTTCTAGACTTTACATTGTGAATTCCTTATATTTGTTGAATGTTAGCATGCATGATTTAACAGATATGTGGGATGCTCTCTATGTTCTCTACTATAAGTCCTTAGAATGATCTAGGAGTAGTGATACGAAGTGCATATTCATGTTACATGATCGCTCTGTTGGTTCAATGGTATCTAAACTGAGGTAATATTTCTCAGTCGCAAGATTGGTCACTTCAGAAAATCCACTCTGATGCCTGGGTTCGCAGATGCAAGGTTCCAAGAATTTCTCGTCCGTGTATGTATGCCCTTCCCAGTTCATTTTTCATGATCTTATGGCGAATTTGTAGGCCTCACCACCCTGATTGTTCACCACATTATGTGGCATGTATTGCGCAAATCTAGGCTGGAGTTGGTGGAAGGATTAGGAATCACGCGTCTTCACAAGGTCTTGTCATGGATCACTTCGGGGGACTCAATTGATTTTCAGTGACTGTAAGACCATCATGTCAATGCCCCATTTATTGAGTTATATCTGAATATTGGAGTCTTGTTTTCTCATGCGAACATGTCAAGGGACTTCCATATTACCATGAAGAAATTTTAAAGGGTGTTTCATGAGATCAGGGTGCCTATCAAAAGGCCTTCGTGCGATCTAAGGCAACTTGACTTTTCAGGGAGTTCTCATGGGATGAGACGGACATGTCGAGGAATTTTGAGAGACCATGTTGTAGAAAGATTAGGCATGTTTCATTATGTTTATGACCACAAGAGGCTCCCTCATTCTTCCTTTTACTTCCTTGATTTATTTTATAAAGTTTGGATATATCATGAGGTCAGATAAATTTTGTCAAAGAAAATCACTCTACCTATTGGTGATGTGTCGCTTAACCAATAAAGAGTTTTGTGGAGACACGTGATCATTTCATGGAAAACTCCATCAATATGTTCTTATGGAGCCAAAGGGGTAGTGCGAGGTCATCTGGATATGTTTTAGTTCATTCACGTGATGAGGATGACATGCCAGTGGGCTTTCGTGTGATGAGGAAGTCCTGTTGCTGGGTGATTGTAGTGTCTTGTAAAACTATAGGGGTGTGTCACATGTTGTTTACGACTGTAAGAGGATATTTCTTACACCCTTTTTATTCCTTTGTTTATTTCACAAATTATTGGGTTTTGATGAGTTTTATTAAGTATGGTTGAGGACAATAACTCTCCCCATCGGTGATGTGTTGTGTGAGATTTTCAACTATAAGAAGTGCCTGTATTTTGGATATTTTCCTCCTATTCTTGAAGTAGTTTGGGATGGTTTGTCTGGAATTCACCATTTGACAAGTTGTTTGACCTGGGGGTCTTATTTGGCTACCGCCACATGTTTATTGATTCTTTGGGGTGTCTTAGAAAGAGATGGAGGACATGTCGAAGGGGATATATGGGATCTTCTGTGGGTTATGCACCATATGTGACCATCTGTATGACCTTCTACTGGTCATGTGATCACGTGTCTCATGGGGGTTCGCGTGATCTGCGTGATCATGGCCACCTTCCTCTTATTTTGATTTGTGGGGAAGATAATACCCATATCCCGGAATTTCTTCCTTTTTGAATTTTACAATACTCATTTAGTGAGCATAAATAGTGATCTTGATGAAGTAATCTATATGATACAACCATAAGGCTTTGCCAAAGAAGGTAAAGAGAATTTTTTATTAGGTTGAACAAATATGTGTATGGTATCAAATAGTTGTCAAGGTGTTGGTACAAGAGATTTGATTCCTATATCATGAAACATGGATATGATAGACTTTATTTAGATCCTTATGCATATTTAAAGGGTCTATATGGTAATGATTTTATTATTTTACTATTTTATGTGGATGACATGTTAGTTGCAGACCCCAGTAATGATAAAATCTGGGAGACGAAGTCACAATTGGGTTGGGAGTTTTATATGAGGACTCAAGACCCAATAAAATTATTCTTAGGATGGAGATACACCAAGACAACAATAGTAGGATGATTTGAATATCATAGAATATTTACTTGATTAATGTCTTGAATAACTTTAATGTGCATGAATGTAAGACAATATCTACCCCTATTCCCATTAATTTCATGTTTTGCTCCATGATGATTCCTAGTGGGGAATAATAGAGGATGAAAATGTCTCAAGTTCCATATGCATCAGCAATGAGGAGTCGAATGTTCACTATGGTTTCTACTAGACATGACATTGCACATGTAGTGGGTGTAGTTAGTCATTACATGGAGAATTCAGGATGGGATCACTCAAAAATGGTGAAGAGGATCCTAAGATATATCAAGGAGATCTCATATGTTGCATTATGTTATAGAGGATCATATTTTATTATCATAGGTTATGTTGATTCAGATTTTTCATGTGATTCTGACAAAAGGAAATCAAATACTGGTTATGTGTTTACTCTTATAAGAGGATCTGTGAGTTGGATTTTCAAATTACATATGGTCATGGCCTTATCCATGATCGAGGAAGAGTACATGAAAAATATATAGTCTTGTAAAGAGGTGATTTGTGTGAAAAGGTTTTCAGAGGATCTCGAGCACAAACATGATCATATTTAATTATTTTGTGACAATCAAAGTGCCCTACACATTGCAATGAATATATATTTTCATCAAGGATGAAGGAAATTTCCATACAATATAATTTTTTTCAAGATGTGGTGAAAGAAGTGTGTATATGGATTAAATTAATACTGAATAATAACGAGTGGATTTCCTGATGAAGGTTATTGGATATGATATGTTCAGATAGTGTAGATCCTCGAGCGGTCTCATAGAGACATGAATAGAATTTTTGGTAGATATAAAGGATGTTTGGATATGTGATTGGTTCCCAATCAAATCTCCAAAAGGTAGATATATAAAAAGACTTTTGGGGGGAGATAAAAAATGGTTTATCCATTTAATTCATTCAAAGTGGGTGTCTCCCAAACTTTATTTCCTCCAATTAATTTGGTAAAAGGAATTTATTTGAGGGGAGGCCAAAGGAGGGTGAGGGAAACCTATAAAAGGGGATCTCCCCCAACTGTTTTTATCATTGACTTCTCAATAAACACATCATCTCCTAGTTTCAACTTTCAGTAGAATATTTTGTGAGGTGTTTCTTCATATTTTCAAGAGAGAATATTTTGAGTGTTTTCTCCTTGTATTTGAGATTGAGAGTATGTACTGACATTTTACCATAGTGATATCCTTCTATTTTCCAGTATTTTTTTACCCATTTCATTTGGGGATTTTCTGACATTGCATCCAATGTTCATTTTTATTTATATATTTTTTCACATAGTTTTTATCATGCAATTATCGTTGTACTGAAGGGATAGCTATCTTCAATCCTAATAGATAGAGGTTCACTTAATCATCACTTTTAGATAGAACTGGTAAAATCATCCCCTTTATTATCTCTTTTCTTGTGATGATAAAGGGTTACATTGAATAAATTTGATTCTGTAGTAGTGATAGTTGAAACCTTATTTCTCATATTGATTATGCAGATGATTTTCTTGTTTTTATAAGGGTGTATTAGGACAATGAGGGTCATGTCTTTTTTACTTAGACATAAAACTTCCTATGGGCCCACTTTTAATTATAATAAGAGAAAAAATATCATTAATAAATGATGTTTCACTAGCATAATCATGTTTTTTAAAAACTTACAGTTATGTGTTGTGTTCAGCTGCCTATCAATTATCTTAGTTTGCCAATATTTAATGGAAAACTGAAACAGTCGCACATTGTTCCATTATTGGACACATTTGATTTTTAAATTAATAATTAGAAGCACAAATTCCTATTAATATTATAAAAATAACATCTTATTAAGAATAATCTTTCGACCAATGCCCTATACTACATAGTTTTTCACCCACATCCAAAAGATACGATTGTGCTTTTGAAAGAAAATTGGCAAAGTTTTTTATGGGGTGACTTAAACATTGGACCCAAAATTCATTGGATTAATTGGAATAATTTTTTATGCTGGTTCACAATCATAATGGAAAATTGGTTGTGTCCAATACAAAATGTATCACTACAGGTGATACTTTATAAGTCAAAGCTACCTCCTATTTGTTATCCCTTACAAACAGATTCCTTGATCATGGTTTTGACTATCCAAAAAATATTTTCGATAAGTAAAAATTCTGATAAAGGCCTATCATTATCAATGCTAAAAAAAGATATGATAAATGGGTTGTTTCTATCAACTCTAGAAGAAAACGGTGGAAATGGTAACTTTATCTTCACTGAAAAAAGTGTTGATAAAATACGGCCTTTATCAGTGATTTTTTTAACACTGATAAAAGCCACTCTTTATTAGGATTTCTTTAGCACTGAAGAATGTTCCCTTCATAAAATAATATATATTATAAAAAAATATATTTTAATATATAAATATATTTATATTGATATATATATATAATTTTTTTTTCAAATGTGATTTATATAATACTAAATATGTATTTACACGTAATATGTAATGGATTTAGTGAAATATGGTTTATTAAATAATTAAAATTGTTATCAATTAAAAACTGACTAATTAGTATTGAGTAATAGACATTTAATAGCATTATGGTGATAAAAATTTAATAAATTAATTAATCTCTTGAGATAAGTTGAAAATAAGGTTTTATCTTCTAATAAGAATTACTTTTGATCCATGTGTCCATTTAGACTCTGAAAAATGTCAAATCATAGCCTATGAAGAGATATATGATGTTCAAATTTGGGGTAGTCCATATTTTTTTCATAGGTCAATCGTAACAGGATCCCATTGGAAATTGTCAAGGTCTTTGGGATCCTCTCGCAATTGACCCATAGTCAAAAATGGCATTGTGAAAACATTTTTTGGTGATGAATCGTCACAATTTTTTTTTCTATAGAAATATTCCCCATCATAAATAGTGTTTTTCATGGACCACCATAAAATAGTAAGAATTATCAATTGTGATGTAATCATATTTCCATCACAATAGGTTATTCACAATAAAATTCTGTATCCATCACGAAGAACCACTTTCGACAGAAATACGATTCCATCACAAAAGATCACTTATTGGAAGATCATCTATTTCCAGATGTATAAGAGGAGGGATATTCACCTCATCATAAAGATGATACACAATGGGAATATTTCCCCTAAGTATCTCCACGTTGAATTTCATGAGAATTCATACATCATTCTCATATTGCGACAATTGTTCCTCTGTGTAAGGAATTTCAATTCTTTGGGGAGGTGATTGGGATGTAGCCAAACATTTCCCTTTTTCTTTGGCAATGCTCTATCATAGAGGTGGAAACTCTATATTCATAGGTGTGAAGTTTCAAAGCCTTCAATGGTTCGGGGTTCGTTTAGCCTCAGTTGGTGCGTCTAGATTACCATCCTCTCAAGGTAGGTTTTCCATGTTGTGGACCTCAGTATTTTTGTATCGATCCACAATGTTTTTCATATTGACAATGAAGATATTCACAGAGGTTAGTTAGGAAATGGTTATTGTTCCATTAATTTCAATGCAATAGGATGATTATTCACTACCCTCGTCAGGGTATTTCTTTGAATCCCTAGTCATATTGGGCTATTTCGGCTTGTGACCATGGTAGGGTATAATTGCCATTGTCATACGTTCCTCCTATCTTGGCTTGTGAGTATTGGCCTTGATGGATTTTTTTATCATGATTATCAAACAATCCCTGAATAGTATAGGTTTTTCTTATAGTAGGAGGAATAGATGGGATGCAGGCCATTAATATTTACCTCCCAACCTGGAGAATACTGATTCTATCTATGATGATAATGATGATGAAAATTCCCCCAGCCCTGTGGGATGGGGGTTATTTAGGGACACAATTGGCATTGATTGATCTTATCGTTGATGATCCAATAATTCTAGTAGGAGATTTTATGACTCCCATAATAGACAGTAAGATATAAATTCCCCCATCCTAGCATTATGGGGTTGATTGGTCTGCCATTTCACCGAATTTATGTTATCAGTGTCCCAAATTGTTATTACCCACTCTTAAGCTAGTATAGCTCAAGTGCGGGGTCGATCCACAAGAAACTTGGTGAGTACATGAATTCAATTGAGTTTAGAATTAATTTGGTGAATTATGATGAATTTATAGTTTGATTTTCTTGGTTTTGGATTAAAGAACATGTTTTGATTACATGAAAATAATTATTAATTATTAAGAAGAAAACAACAATGGTTTTTAATGATATTGGTAGAAAAAGAGTGTGTTGGAGCGATGGTGATTATGGATATTCATGCAGATTGATTATTAGGTTGTATTTTTTATAATAATTTAACATCATGGATCGCAATTATGACAATATTCCCTTGGTCCAGTTAATTTTGTATTTGAATCAAAGAAATTGACTCCTTTGTCTGGTAGTCAAAGTTTCACAATTCTTTATTTTAGTTTAGTCCATTTATGAATCGATGAATACCTTCAATGATCATGACGTTTTTCATCGTTATTCTTCTATTAGATCCCTAAGAATTGTAACACCCCAAGCTTCTACGGTACGCTTCTCTTTGAATAATTTGATAGCGTGTGTTGTACGCAACACCGAGTTCTAACACACCATAACCAATCAAACTATCCGTTATGAATAGTAATACCTACTTTTAGAAATTATAAATATTTTATATTTTAAAATGGACTTCATTTCTGGATTCGGAATATCGAATTTAGCCTAAGGTGAAATTTTGGTACTTTTCGGATAACTTTCATATTTTGATGAATAGTGAAAATTACTAAATTTTAATTAAAAACAACTTTTTTAATCAAAATAATTAATAGTGATAAAATATGAATTTGAGTGGTTTTAAAGTATATTTAGAATATATTTTTACCATTTAATATAATTTTGGTCATTGGACATAATTTTACAATTAAACCGAACATAAACAAGTGTCAATCTTTTGATAGTTATTATCTCTTAAAAACACGCTTTTTGTTTTGACAGCGGGAATTAATTTTAAATTAATTTCTGCCACTTCTGTGTTTTGAATTTAGAAAAATGGATTCCATATTTTGAATCAGGATTTACAAATTGTGTAAATAGGTAACTTTTATTTTTAGACATTTTGAATAATTACTGTGGTAAATATTTTATTTACCATGGTTAAGGGTAAATCTGGTAAATAAGGGTTAAAAAATAATATTATAATAATAATAATTACCCTAAAACATGTCCTAGCCTTATTTGCTGATACATGTTCGACCATAGGCATCATTGGGTCGATTTGGGGACCCCATGGTGCCACTTGTAGGTGATAGGGACACTTTATTTTAATTAAGTTAAAATGAATACAAAAATGACACAAGCATATATCTTTTAGAAAAACAATTATTACATAGGGTTATATATGTTGGATTTTAGATTATAAATATTCATTAGAAAGATAAAACTATTTCCTACATAATGATATTTTATTTATAATTTTTAGACATTAAATAAATTATTTTATTTATGACACAATGATGATGTAGTAATTACTAAAATAGTGAAAAATTAAATTAATTGATATTATAAATACCCAAATAAATAAAATATGAAACTTTTAATGAATTAAACTAATTTTATAGGATAATATGATATATTATTATTGATTTAATTTACTTTTTTCGAAGTAATAAATCTGTTATGAGTTTCAAAAAAATCAACTATTGAATAGTGTCAAAATTGACATAAAAGAGTTCTTAAAACAAATATTATATTATTAATTGATATTAAATTACTAAAAATATAATGTTCTGCCAGGAGACTTATATCATGATATGTTCATCATTAATGGACCACTTGGGGGTCGCTTGGATGTATATAGTAAGTTTATTAACCATATTATATAAAAATACAAAGAGACAATGTAAAAGTGAAACTAATTAACTTCGAGTTAATACTTAAAGATAGGGTTAATATAAGTACCCAAACATGTCTAAATTCTATTGGTTGAGTTGTTTTCGACCCATCCCCATCTTAACCTTTGAATAGTCAACTTTGGAGCCATTGGAAACTGAATATGAATTTATTATAAACTAATATCTCTAGCTTTTCCAAAGGTGCCCCTCACCCCTCTTATAAAAGGGCACTCCTCCTTCTCATTTCTTCACACCTTAAAAGCTTTTTGGTTCAGCCAAACTCTGCCCAAATACTCTCCCAACTTCCATAACTACAACCTAGAGGCCTTAGTTTGATCATAAAGCCAACCTAAGAAGCCCTTTTGATCAAATCAAAAGGAAGAACCCGAAGAAGAGGTAATGATTTCACCACCCTTTTTCCAAGTTCATTACTTCTTCCACTTCTTCTTCCTTTTTTGTTACCATTATAAAATAATAACTCCAGTATCATATATATACTGTGATGTTATTATAAATATGGTACAACCATATTCAGTATTCTATCCACCCTTTGAATAACATGTCACCATAGGTGCGTACGTACGGCTTACCGTCTCCACGTCGTGGTGTAATTGTTATTCAATATAATATTATTTGGATGGGTATAATAATGATGTGTAACTCATGTAAATAATAAATATAACATGTTAATGATTCAGTATATATGATATACCATCCATTTATATATTATTTTAATATCAAAAGAATGATATTGTCGCTCGTGCGTACGTACGGACTACCGTCTCCACGAACGCGATGAGATTCATTCTCCATCGTATCCATTCAAGTATAATTATCATTTGATGATTTAAAAAATGATGTTTAAGGACTTGATATCATTCTGGATATGAATAATATATAACCTATCCTTTAGAAACATGTCTTACGTAACAAAACATATAAAAGAAAACAAGTAACTTAACACCCGAAACAATGATAATACTAAGATATTATTATCAAATCAATATTAAAAGATCATATATGATATCATATTAATGTATATGATTCTTGTATAATTTAATAAAAATTATTTAACCATTATACAGGAGGTTAACCTACCCCAACCAAGGAAATGTACAAGGTAAGGGTTATTTCACAATCTCTTCATTATCCGAGGTTGTTTATATGTAATAATCTACTGGGATCTCTTTATCATCCACATCCATGTTTCATCAAAATGTATTTCAAAACATTTTTATTATTTACAAGAATATGGGTTAAAGTCATTTATACCCTTGTTTGCCTTTTTATAAGAGGAATCTTTCCTCCGTTTTCAAAACAAGGTCCTTTTTAACCTTTTCGACAGAATTAAGTTAAGAATGTTTTTTTAACTTATACGGCGGGTGCGGTTATTTTCCACCATTATAAAATCTTCAAAGCTTTCCTTAAAATCTTATAAGAATATTTTCAAGAAAATGTTTTATTTTATATGGCTCTTAAATGATTTCAAAAATAGAAATAGATATTTCTCTAAAAAGTGTTTTGATTTCATCTATGTCAACATCCATTGATAGATTTTACGCTTATTTGAAGTTGATTTATTATGATACAAATCTTCTATATTGTATTGAAGGTTTTGTGATATGTTTGACTGTGGATTTGCTATTTTTATACCATTCATATTTTATGGTTAAATTATTGACATTTCGTATGCTAGTTTTAATACGAATGTTTATGTTATGTTTAAACCTTTTCATATGGGAATGTATTGGACTTAATATGTGACGGGTGGAGCCCGCTATAGCTCCTCGATGCATCGGTAGGTCTCTTGAGAAAAACTAGTGTCTTGGAACAAGGCCTTGGAAAAATCCTATTTTTAGTCTTGGCATGAGGCCTTGGCTATGTGGTTATGATAGTATGGCATTATGCATTCCAAAATTATGAAAGTGGTTATTGATATTGTATGTGTTTATTCGATTAGTAGAATATCCATGTGAACAAGTAAATGGCATTATTTCATTTTACTTTTGCCATACTATGTTGAAGTTCAAGTTTAAAAGGATTTTGTTTTACTTATACATAGCCTTAAATGTTTATTCTTATTTATGAAAGCTTCCGGTATATTGTTATCCTTACTGGGTGTTTGAACTCACCCCTTTTCTATGTTTTATTTTTCCCAGGAAGTGAAGAAGTAAATTATGAATGACCTGCAGGGATATTATGTGGGGATATGAGTGTGGTTTATGGAGACAATATGTTGTTGTAGTAGTTTTTCATTTTATGATGTAATGTAAGACTTATGAATATATCTAGTGTTTCCAAGGCTACTAAACCAATCAGTCTTTCGAGATTTGATCATTCTTGTGATCATGCCAATGTTATGTAATAATGCACCGACTCTTGGTAACTAGGGTCGGGGCGTTACAGTTGGTATCAGAGGAAGTTTAGTACAAACCATGGAAGCTAGATTTAGATAAACTCTGATTAGAGAACGTAGACCTAGGATGAACTTTGAGGATTAGTATAGAAGAACTTCCTAGAATTTTGGTATTGTAGATATTTTGTGAGTTTTCCGAGCAATACATCCCTGTCTGGATACGAGCAGGTAGAGGCGGCTCTGGCACAGATGTACCTAGGGGTAAAACCCGAAAACTCCGCTTTGAGCTAGACTAGAACTGGAACTGGTGCACGACAACGGGCCTTGCTGCACTCTTGGTTACGACACTCCCGTGGGATATGCTTAGGATAACTCTCATTTTCTTTACAAATCATTATGAAGGGTTTATGAGTATATACTTCCTCAAAGAAAACATTTTTATGATTATGGATTATATCCATAAATAGTTCAATTTATGTTAAGTGTTTTATAAGTATGGGATTATGTATTTTGATTCATAAACTGATCTAGTTTATCCCATTGTTTAGAAATGGTTCCTAGTGGGAGAAATGGAAACCGTGTCAATGCACGCACTCCATGTAGGGATTTCCCTCCTGCTCAAGATAATTATAGTGGAGCTGGTGATGCAACTGGTGCCGATCAGCTAATCACCATACTGGGACAACTTACTCAGGTTATGAATAATAACCTTACCCGTATGGAGCACCCTGATCCACAACATGGAGGATCAATGTTAGATCGATTCATGAGGCAACAACCACCAACATTCAATGGGAGTACAAATCCCTTAGTAGCTGAGCAATGGATAAATTCCCTATAGAAAATATTTCAGGCTTTGGGGAGCAGTGAAAGGGAAAAAGTTATCATGGCAGTTTACCGCCTCACTGGAGATGCTGATCAATGGTGGTCATTAATTCAAAATATGAAGGAAGATGATGAGGTATCAAATATGGAATGGAGGGAGTTCAAAGATCAGTTTTTAGAAAAATACTTTCCTCACGACCATCGAGCAGATATGGAAAGACAATTTCTAAGTCTGAGACAGAAGGAGGATGAGAATGTCACGAAGTATGAGGCTAACTATATAAGGTTAGAAAGGTATGTTGGTGATTATATACGTAACCCAAGAAGTAAGATTGATCGTTTCTTTGATGGGTTAAAACCATTTCTCCGTCGAGCATTAGTCTCACAATCCTTTTCGTCGTACGAAGACATTATCTCTAAGTCTTATGACTTTAAGCAAAGCAAGAGAAGAAGAGACCTGCTGATCAATCTGGGAATGGAAATAAGGGGAAGAAGGGAAAGGTTGAATATCCATCTTGTGGTAAATGCGGGAAGAAACATCCTGGTACTTGCTTGAAGGGAATGGGAGTCTATTACAAGTGTGGTGAAAAAGGCCACCAAGGTCGTGATTGCAAGGGGAAGAAGGAAGCTACCAACGTTTAGTGCTACAATTGCAGGGAGATGGGGCATTATGAAAATGCATGTCCTAAGCGTCAGGAGAACTTACTCATAAAAGGCCAAGGGATCAAGGCCAGGCTTATGCTATCACTACTTCTGAGGTAGAAGCTCTGAAAGACGTGGTGGCAGGTAATTTAATGGTTTCCTCAAGTTTAGAAAATGCATTATTTGACTCTGGATCATCGCATTGTTTCATATCTTCCCAGTTTTCTAAGAAAATTAGATATTTCCAATTTGATTTAATAAGGGAATTGTCAGTTAAAACTCATAAGGGAAGTATCATTGAAACAATGTTTTGTGAATCAGTCCCCATTAGAGCACATAAATGTTCTTTATCTGCTGATCTCGTCATCATACCTATGATTGAGTTTGATATAATCCTCGGTATGGACTGGCTTTCGGACTATGATGCGAAGATTTATTGTAAGAAGAAAGAGGTTACGATTCTTGATGATAATGATAAGGAACACCTTATCTTTAGAGCAGAATCGTCACCACCTAATTCTTATTTAGATCCACCCCCAGTAGCTCAACTTAATTCAATTATTGGGGAGGAAGAGAATGAAATAACTATCGGTGAGGAAAGGAATGTTCAAATAGAGGATGTGCCTGTTGTGAAATAATTTGTAGATGTATTTCCGGAAGATTTACCTGGACATCCTCCAGAACGAGAAGTTGAGTTTTCCATTGATTTAATTCCTCGATCAAGGCCTATATCGAGGACCCCTTATAGAATGGCCATTGTAGAATTAGTTGAACTAAAGAAACAACTAGAGGAATTGAGTAATAAGGGATTTATTCACCCTAGTGTTTCTCCATGGGGAACCCCAGTTCTTTTTGTTAAAAAGAAAGATGGATCTATGAGGTTATGTATCGACTACAGGGAGATCAATGATATAACGATAAAGAACAAGTATCCCCTACCTCGTATTGATGATTTATTTGACCAACTACATGGAGCTCAATACTTTTCAAAGATTGACCTTTGATCTGGATACCATAAGTTGTGTGTGAAGAAGGAAGACATTCCGAAGACAGCATTTCGAACCAGGTACGGGCATTACGAGTTTACCGTAATGCCGTTTGGATTAACTAAGGCACCCTCTGTATTCATGGATCTCATGAATAGATTGTTCAAGGAGTATCTCGATGAATTTTTGGTGGTATTTATTGATGATATCTTGGTATACTCCAAAACCTACGAAGATCATGAAAGTCACTTGCGCATTATCTTGAAGACTTTGAGGAGGCATGAATTATATGGGAAGTTTAGCAAGTGTGAATTCTGGCTTCAGGAGATTTCTTTTCTTGGCCATATTGTCTCTAAAGATGGAATCTCTGTTGATCCTTATAAGACCAAGGCAATCCAAGAATGGACAGCACCTACGAGTATAACTGAGGTATGTAGTTTTATTGGTTTGGCAGGTTATTATCGACGTTTCGTCCAGAATTTTGCCCGATTGGCTAACCCATTAACGAAGCTCACACGTAAAGGGGTTAAATTTTTTTGGACAAAAGAGTGTGAAGAATGTTTTGAAGAACTGAAGAGAAGATTAGTCAATGCTTCTATATTGACTCTACCATCGGGGAATGATGGGTTCGTTATTTATTGTGATGCATCAAAGAAAGGACTTGGTTGTGTCCTTATGCAGAATGATAGAGTTATTGCCTATGCATCACAACAGTTGAAAAGTCATGAACAAAACTATCCTACTCATGATCTCGAGTTAGCAGCTGTGATCTTTGCTTTGAAGATATGGAGGCACTACCTCTATGGTGAAAAATGTGAGATTTATACTGATCACAAGAGTTTGATGTATATTTTCTCACAAAAAGAAATCAACATGAGGCAAAGAAGATGGCTTGAATTACTCAAGGATTATGATTGCACGATACACTACCACCCGGGGAAAGCAAACAAGGTGGAAGATGCTTTGAGTAGAAAACACCATGGAGTTTTGAACAATATGAGAATTCAAAGGGATCCAATTTTCATGGATCTAGTGAAGATGGACATGGGAATAACCAGGGAAGGTGAAACATCAATACTTTTTCAAATGGTTGCCAAACCATCTTTACTAGAAAGGATTAAGAGTTCTCAGACCAATGATGAAGAATTTCAAAAGAAGATTAAAGGTGTGAATGATGGGAGATTGAGAGACTTTGTGTATGAAGATGGAATTTTGAAATTCGGGAAGAGACTTTGTGTTCCCGATTTACCTGATCTAAAAAGGGAATTGTTGGATGATGCTCATAGTTCAAATTTCTCTATACACCCTGGGAGCACGAAAATGTATAGAGATTTGAAAGAACATTTTTGGTGGGACAACATGAAGAGGGAGATTGCTGATTTTGTGTCAAGATGTATGGTTTGTCAACAAGTGAAAGCTGGAAGGCAACAGCCTGGAGGAGTCATGCAACCTCTTCCCATACCGGAGTGGAAATGGGACAATATTACGATGGACTTTGTCATGGGGCTACCAAAGACTCCTAGAAGGAATGATGCAATATGGGTTATTGTTGATCGTCTTAGCAATTCAGCACATTTTCTTGCTATAAGAGAAGATCTACCCCTGGAACGTCTAGCAATACTATATATTAATAAAGTTGTGAGACTTCATGGAGTACCCCTATCGATTGTTTCTGATCGTGATTCCCGTTTTACTTCAAGATTTTGGAAAAGTCTTCAGAAATCCCTGGATACTGAACTTCATTTGAGCACTGCTTACCACCCTCAGACAGATGGAAAATCAGAACGGACTATTCAGACCTTAGAAGACATGTTGAGATCTTGCTCACTTGACTTTCAGGGTATGTGGGATCAATATTTACCACTAGTAAAATTTTCCTATAACAATAGCTTCCATTCGAGTATTCAGATGACACCATATGAATCGTTATACAGAATGAGATGTCGTACACCAACCTGTTGGGATGACGTTGGTGAAAGAAAACTTGTAGGCCCAGAACTGGTGGAGGAAACGGTGGAAAAGGTGAAGGCAATCCAAAATCACATCAAAGCAGCTCAAAGTAGGCAGAAGAGCTATGCCGATAATCGAAGGAAGGATTTGGAATTTCAAGTCGGTGATCATGTTTTCCTGAAGGTATCTCCATGGAAGGGAGTCATACGTTTTGGTAAGAAAGGTAAATTGAGTCCCAGGTACATCGGACCCTTCGATGTTCTAGAATGAATTGGGGTTTTAGCTTACCGATTGGCAATGCCGCCAAGTCTCTCCAAAGTTCACGATGTGTTCCACGTATCTCTGTTGAGGAAATACATGCCTGACCCAACGCATGTACTCACCAATGAGGAATTAGAACTGGAACTCGATCTGTCTTATTGTGAAGAGCCTGTTAGGATTCTTGATACAAGAGAACAAGTACTGAGAAACCGGATGACGCGTCTGGTAAAAGTTTTGTGGAGAAACCATAAGATGGAAGAGGCGACGTGGGAACCTGAGGAACTTATGATGAAGAACCACCTGAGTCTTTTCATGCGGTAGTATTCTAGAAATTTCTAGGACGGAATTATTTGAATTAGGGGAGAATGTAACACCCCAAGCTTCTACGGTACGCTTCTCTTTGAATAATGTGATAGCGTGTGTTGTACGCAACACCGAGTTCTAACACACCATAACCAATCAAACTAGCCGTTATGAATAGTAATACCTACTTTTCGAAATTATATATATTTTATATTTTAAAATGGACATCATTTCGGGATTCGGAATATCGAATTTATCCTAAGGTGAAATTTTGGTACTTTTCGGATAACTTTCATATTTTGATGAATAGTGAAAATTACTAAATTTTAATTAAAAACAACCTTTTTAATCAAAATAATTAATAGTGATAAATTATGAATTTGAGTGGTTTTAAAGTATATTTAGAATATATTTTTACCATTTAATATAATGTTGGTCATTGGACATAATTTTACAATTAAACCGAACATAAACCAGTGTCAATCTTTTGATAGTTATTATCTCTTAAAAACACGCTTTTTGTTTTGACAGCGGGAATTAATTTTAAATTAATTTCTGCCACATATGTGTTTTAAATCTAGAAAAATGGATTCCATATTTGGAATCAGGATGTACAAATTGTGTAAATAGGTAACTTTTATTTTTAGACATTTTGAATAATTACTGTGGTAAATATTTTATTTACCATGGTTAAGGGTAAATCTGGTAAATTAGGGTTAAAAAATAATATTATAATAATACTAAATTACCCTAAAACGTATCCTAGCCATATTGGTTGATACATGTTCGACCATAGGCATCTTTGGGTCGATTTGGGGACCCCATGGTGCCACTTGTAGGTGATAGGGACACTTTATTTTAATTAAGTTAAAATGAACACAAAAATGACACAAGCATATATCTTTTAGAAAAACAATTATTACATAGGGTTATATATGTTGGATTTTAGATTATAAATATTAATTAGAAAGATAAAAATATTTCATACATAATGATATTTTATTTATAATTTTTAGACATTAAATAAATTATTTTATTTATGACACAATGATGATGTAGTAATTACTAAAATAGTGAAATATTAAATTAATTGATATTATAAATACCCAAATAAATATAATATGAAACTTTTAATGAATTAAACTAATTTTCTAGGATAATATGATATATTAGGATTGATGTAATTTATTTTTTTAGAAGTAATCAATCTGCTATGAGTTTTAAAAAAATCAACTATTGAATAGTGTCAAAATTGACATAAAAGAGTTCTTAAAACAAATATTATATTATTAATTGATATTAAATTAATAAAAATCTAATGTTCGGCCAAGAGACTTATATCATGATATTTTCATCATTAATGGACCACTTGGGGGTCGCATGGATGTATATAGTAAGTTTATTAACCATATTATATAAAAATACAAAGAGACATTGTAAAAGTGAAACTAATTAACTTAGAGTTAATACTTAAAGATAAGGTTAATATAAGTACACAAACCTGTCTAAATTATATTGGTTGAGTTTTTTTCGACCCATCCCCATCTTAAACTTTGAATAGTCAACTTTGGAGCCATTGGAAACCGAATATGAATTTATTATAAACTAATATCTCTATCTTTTCCAAAGGTGCCCCTCACCCCTCTTATAAAAGGGAACTGCTCCTTCTCATTTCATCACACCTTCAAAGCCTTTTGGTTCGGCCAAACTCTGCCCAAATACTCTCCCAACTTCCCTAACTACATCCTAGAGGCCTTAGTTTGATCAGAATGCCAACCTAAGTAGCCCTTTTGATCAAATCAAAAGGAAGAACCCGAAGAAGAGGTAATGATTTCACCACCCTTTTTCCAAGTTCATTACTTCTTCCACTTCTTCTTCCTTTGTTGTTACCATTCTAAAATAATAACTCCATTATCATATATATACTGTGATGTTATTATAAATATGGTACAACCATATTCAGTATTCTATCCACCCTTTGAATAACATGTCACCATACGTGCGTACGTACGGCTTACCGTCTCCACGTCGTGGTGTAATTGTTATTCAATATAATATTATTTGGATGGGTATAATAATGATGTGTAACTCATGTAAATAATAATTATAACATGTTAATGATTCAGTATATATGATATACCATCCATTTATATGTTATTTTAATATCAAAAGAATGATATTGTCGCTCGTGCGTGCGTACGGACTACCGTCTCCACGAACGCGATGAGATTCATTCTCCATCGTATCCATTCAAGTATAATTATCATTTGATGATTTAAAAAATAATGTTTAAGGAATTGATATCATTCTGGATATGAATAATATACAACCTATCCTTTACAAACATGACTTACGTAACAAAACATATAAAAGAAAACAAGTAAGTTAACACCCGAAACAATGATAATACTAAGATATTATTATCAAATCAATATTAAAAGATCATATATGATATCATATTCATGTATATGATTCTTGTATAATTTAATAACAATTATTTCACCAATATACAGGATGTTAACCTACCCCAACCAAGGAAAAGTACAAGGTAAGGGTTATTTCACAATCTCTTCATTATCCGAGGTTGTTTATATGTAATAATCTACTGGGATCTCTTTATCATCCACATCCATGTTTCTTCAAAATGTATTTCAAAACATTTTTATTATTTACATGAATATGGGTTAATGTAATTTATAGCCTTGTTTGACTTTTTATAAGTGGAATCTTTCTGTCGTTTTCAAAACAAGGTCCTTTTTAACCTTTTCGACAGAATTAAGGTAAGAATGTTTTTTTTAACTTATACGGTGGGTGCAGTTATTTTCCGCCGTTATAAAATCTTCAAAGCTTTCCTTAAAATCTTATAAGAATATTTTCAAGAAAATGTTTTATTTTATATGGCTCTTAAATTATTTCAAAAATTGAAAGAGATATTTCTCTAAAAAGTGTTTTGATTTCATCTATGTCAACATCCTTTGATAGATTTTACGCTTATTTGAAGTTGATTTATTATGATACAAAACTTCTATATTGTATTGAAGGTTTTGTGATATGTTTGACTGTGGATTTTCTATTTTTATACCATTCATAGTTTATTGTGAAATTATTTACATTTCGTATGCTAGTTTTAATACGAATGTTTATGTTATGTTTAAACCTTTTCATATGGGAATGTATTGGACTTAATATGTGATGTGTGGAGCCCGCTATAGCTCCTCGATGCATCGGTAGGTCTATTGAGACAAACTAGTGTCTTGGCACAAGGCCTTGGAAAAATCTTATTTTTAGTCTTGGAACAAGGCCTTGGCTATGTGGTTATGATAGTATGGCATTATGCATTCCAACATTATGAAAGTGGTTATTGATATTGCATGTGTTTATTCGATTAGTAGAATATCCATGTGAACAAGTAAATGGCATTATTTCATTTTACTTTTGCCATACTATGTTGAAGTTCAAGTTTAAAAGGCTTTTGTTTTAGTTGTACATAGCCTTAAATGTTTATTCTTATTTATGAAAGCTTCCGGTATATTGTTATCCTTACTGGGTTTTTGAGCTCACCCCTTTTCTATGTTTTATTTTTCCTAGGAAGTGAAGAAGTAAATTATGAATGACCTGCAGGGATATTATGTGGGGATATGAGTGTGGTTTATGGAGACAATATGTTGTTGTATTATTTTTTCATTTTATGATGTAATGTAAGACTTATGAATATATCTAGTGTTTCCAAGGCTATTAAACCAATCGGTCTTTCGAGATTTGATCTTTCTTGTGATCAAGCCAATGTTATGTAATAATGCACCGACTCTTGGTAACTAGGGTCGGGGCGTTACAGTTGGTATCAGAGGAAGTTTAGTACAAACCATGGAAGCTAGATTTAGATAAACTCTTATTAGAGAACGTAGACCTAAGATGAACTTTGAGGATTAGTATAGAAGAACTTCCTAGTATTTTGGTATTGTAGAGATTTTGTGAGTTTTCCGATCAATACATCCCTGTCTGGATACGAGCAGGTAGAGGCGGCTCTGGCACAGATGTACCTAGGGGTAAAACCCAAAAACACCGCTTTGATCTAGACTCGAATGGGAACTGGTGCACGACAACGGGCCTTGCTGCACTCTTGGTTACGACACTCCCGGGGGATATTCTTAGGATAACTCTCATTTTCTTTACAAATCATTATGAAGGGTTTATGAGTATATACCTCCTCAAAGAAAACAATTTTATGATTATGGATTATATCCATAAATAGTTCAATTTATGTTAACTGTTTTATAAGTATGGGATTATGTATTTTGATTCATAAACTGATCTAGTTTATGCCATTATTTATAAATGGCGCCTAGTGGAAGAAATGAAAATCGTGTCAATGCACGCACTCCATGTAGGGATTTCCCTCCTTCTAAAGATAATTATAGTGGAGCTGGTGATGCAACTGGTGCCGATCAGCTAATCACCATACTGGGACAACTTACTCAGGTTATGAATAATAACCTTACCCGTATGGAGCACCCTGATCCACAGCGTGGAGGATCAATGTTAGATCGATTCATGAGGCATCAACCACCAACGTTCAATGGGAGTACAAATCCCTTAGTAGCTGAGCAATGGATAAATTCCCTAGAGAAAATATTTCAGGCTTTGGGGAGCAGTGAAAGGGAAAAAGTTATCATGACAGTTTACCGCCTCACTGGAGATGTTGATCAATGGTGGTCATTAATTCAAAATATGAAGGATGATGATGAAGTATCAAATATGGAATGGAGGGAGTTCAAAGATCTGTTTTTAGAAAAATAATTTCTTCGCGACCATCGAGCAGATATGGAAAGACAATTTCTAAGTCTGAGACAGAAGGAGGATGAAAATGTCAGAAAGTAGGAGGCTAACTTTACAAGGTTAGCAAGGTATGCTGGTGATTATATACGTAACCCAAGAAGTAAGATTTATCGTTTCTTTGATGGGTTAAAACCATTTCTCCGTCGACCATTAGTCTCACAATCCTTTTCGTCGTACGAAGACATTATCTCATGTGCTATCAAGACCGAAAAGGAATTCTCTAAGTCTTATGACTTTAAAGCAAAGCAAGAGAAGAAGAGACCTGCTGATCAATCTGGGAATGGAAATAAGGGGAAGAAGGGAAAGGTTGAATATCCATCTTGTGGTAAATGCGGGAAGAAACATCCTGGTACTTGCTTGAAGGGAATGGGAGTCTGTTACAAGTTTGGTGAAAAAGGCCACCAAGCTCGTGATTGCAAGGGGAAGAAGGAAGCTACCAACGTTCAGTGCTACAATTGCAGGGAGATGGGGCATTATGAAAATGCATGTCCTAAGCATCAGGAGAACTTACCTCAGAAAAGGCCAAGGGATCAAGGCCAGGCTTATGCTATCACTACTGCTGAGGTAGAAGCTCCGAAAGACGTGGTGGTAGGTAATTTAATGGTTTCCTCAAGTTTAGAAAATGCATTATTTGACTCTGGATCATCGCATTGTTTCATATCTTCCCAGTTTACTAAGAAAATTAGATATTTCCAATTTGATTTAATAAGGTAATTGTCAGTTAAAACTCCTAAGGGAAGTATCATTGAAACAAAGTTTTGTGAATCAGTCCCCATTAGAGCACAAAAATGTTATTTATCTGCTGATCTCGTCATCATACCTATGATTGAGTTTGATATAATCCTTGGTATGGACTGGCTTTCGGACTATGATGCAAAGATTTATTGTAAGAAGAAAGAGGTTACGATTCTTGATGATAATGATAAGGAACACCTTATCTTTAGAGCAGAATCGTCACCACCTAATTCTTATTTAGATCCACCCCCAGTTGCTCAACTTAATTCAATTATTGGGGAGGAAGAGAATGAAATAACTGTCGGTGAGGAAAGGAATGTTCAAATAGAGGATGTACCTGTTGTGAAAGAATTTGTAGATGTATTTCCGGAAGATTTACCTGGACATCCTCCAGAACGAGAAGTTGAGTTTTCCATTGATTTAATTCCTGGATCAAGGCCTATATCGAGGACCCCTTATAGAATGGCTACTATAGAATTAGTTTAACTAAAGAAACAACTAGAGGAATTGAGTAATAAGGGATTTATTCTCCCTAGTGTTTCTCCATGGGGAGCCCCTGTTCTTTTTGTTAAAAAGAAAGATGGATCTATGAGGTTATGTATCGACTATAGGGAGATCAATGCTATAACGATAAAGAACAAGTATCCCCTACCTCGTATTGATGATTTATTTGACCAACTACACGGAGCTCAATACTTTTCAAAGATTGACCTTTGATCTGGATACCATCAGTTGTGTGTGAAGAAGGAAGACATTCCGAAGACAGCATTTCGAACCAGCACTAGTAGAAAAACGGTTTTTAACGTCGGTTTTTTTTATTTTGGACGTCGGTTTTTAACCGACGTCAAAGTCACCGACGTTAAAAATATGAATTTTTACGTCGATTTTTGTAAACCGACGCGAAAAATGAATAACATTCATTTTTTGGCGTCGGTTTTGTAATAAACCGATGCCAAAAAAAATAATTCATATAATTTTTCGCGTCGGTTATCATAAAAACCGACGCGAAAAATTTAAAAAAGTAGTTTTGGCGTCGGTTATTTAAAAAAACCGACGCCATAAATGAAAAAAAAATATATTTTTCGCGTCAGTTTTTATAAAAACCGACGCCAAAAAAAATAATTCATATAATTTTTCGCGTCGGTTTTCATAAAAACCGACGCGAAAAATTTAAAAAAGTAGTTTTGGCGTCGGCTATTTAAAAAAACCGACGCCATAAATGAAAAAAAAATATTTTTCACATCGGTTTTTATAAAAACCGACGCCAAAAAAAATAATTCATATAATTTTTCGCGTCGGTTTTCATAAAAACCGATGCGAAAAATTTTAAAAAGTAGTTTTGGCGTCGGTTATTTAAAAAAACCGACGCCATAAATGAAAAAAAAAATATTTTTCGCGTCGGTTTTTATAAAAACCAACGCCAAAAATCAAATTTTTTTTTCTAGGTTTTAGATCATTTCCTAAGCTTCGATTTGACAGGCTGTGGACCTAAAACGGAGTTACGGTTCAAAAGTTATCGCCGTTACAAGTTGAACCTATCAATGTTTTGATTGATACAACTCGTTTCAAAGAAAACATGATAAACATAAATTAAAATCATATACACCAAATGTAATAAAATAATCATAATACATCAAACATATTTCAATGGTTTTAGGGGCTTCCATCGAAATGATATGTTTTTTATTATCATATAACTTGTATTTAGAAATGAGAATGAATCATCATTATAAGAAATCCAATCGAGTTGTTTAGAAATGAAGGATAATAATAATAAAGAAAACGAATGAATAGAATATGTACCAATTAATGATTGAAGTCGCATTGAAATCGTGATTGAATCGAAGATGTTGAAAATGATGAAAGAAGGAGAAACTGGATATATATATAGTAAACGAAAATATTTTCAATTGTGTTTTACGAAAATGTTGGCGGGATTTTAAAAAGTTAAACGCGCGTTGTGAAAAAAATTGAAATTTTGATCCCGCGTTACTCTTTGGCGTCGGTTTTGTTTGAAACCGACGCAAAATAGTATTTACATTGGTCTTTTGGCGTCGGTTTTTTAACAAACCAATGCTAAAAATTTAAAAAAAACTATATTTCGCGTCGGTTTTTTTAAAAACCGACGCCAAAAACAAAAAATAATTTTTTTGGCGTCGGTTTTTAAAAAAACCGACGTGAAAAGTTAAATTATATTTTTGGCGTCGGTTTTTATGAAAACCGACGCCAAAAATGACAAACAAAAATTACATTGTTTTAGATAATTCTCTAAGCTTTGATTTGACTGGTCGTGGAGCAAAAACGGAGTTACGGATTAAAAGTTATGGATGTCGGAAGTTGACCTTCTCTAAAAGAAGTCTTAAGGAAGTTCAACTTTCAAAGGCCATAACTTTTAATCCGTAACTCCGTTTTTGCTCCACGACCAGTCAAATCAAAGATTAGAGAATTATCTAAAACAATATAATTTTTTTTTAAAAATTTTTGGCGTCGGTTTTTATAAAAACCGACGTGAAAAATATTTTTTTTTCATTTATGGCGTCGGTTTTTTTAAAAACCGACGCGAAAAACAAAAAATAAATTTTTTTGGCGTCGGTTTTTATGAAAAACGACGCCAAAAATGACAAAAAAAATTACATTGTTTTAGATAATTCTCTAAGCTTTGATTTGATTGGTCGTGGAGCAAAAACGGAGTTACGGATTAAAAGTTATGGATGTCGGAAGTTGACCTTCTCTAAAAGAAGTCTTAAGGATGTTCAACTTTCAAAGGCCATAACTTTTAATCCGTAACTCCGTTTTTGCTCCACGACCAGTCAAATCAAAGATTAGAGAATTATCTAAAACAATATAATTTTTTTTTTTAAAATTTTTGGCGTCGGTTTTTATAAAAACCGACGTGAAAAATATTTTTTTTTCATTTATGGCGTCGGTTTTTGTAAAAACCGACGCCAAAAACAAAAAATAATTTTTTTGGCGTCGGTTTTTATGAAAACCGACGCCAAAAATGACAAACAAAAATTACATTGTTTTAGATAATTTTCTAAGATTTGATTTGACTGGTTGTGGAGCAAAAACGGAGTTACGGATTAAAAGTTATGGATGTCGGAAGTTGACCTTCTCTAAAAGAAGTCTTAAGAAAGTTCAACTTTCAAAGGCCATAACTTTTAATCCGTAACTCCGTTTTTGCTCCACGACCAGTCAAATCAAAGATTAGAGAATTATCTAAAACAATATATTTTTTTTTAAAAAATTTTTGGCGTCGGTTTTCATAAAAACCGACGCCAAAAATATATTTTAACTTTTCGCGTCGGTTTGTAAAAAAACCGACGCGAAAAGTAGTTTTTTTTTAAATTTTTAGCGTCGGTTTGTTAAAAAACCGACGCCAAAGATTTTTATTTAAAACATTTATGGCATCGGTTTTCATAAAAACCGACACCAAAATTTATATTTTTTAGTTTTTTGCGTCGGTTTTTTTAAGAACCGACGCCAAAACAATTTTTTTCCCTTTTTGGCGTCGGTTTTTAAAAAAACCGACGCCAAAAAATCACCGTAAAAATTATTGACGTCGGTTTATAAGAAACCGACGTCAAACTGGTGACGTTAAAAATCATTTTTCTACTAGTGCAGGTACGGGCATTACGAGTTTACCGTAATGCCGTTTGGATTGACTAAGGCACCCTCTGTATTCATGGATCTGATGAATAGAGTTTTCAAGGAGTATCTCGATTAATTTGTGGTGGTATTTATTGATGATATCTTGGTATACTCCAAAACCTACGAAGATCATGAAACTCACTTGCGCATTATCTTGAAGACTCTGAGGAGGCATGAATTATATGGGAAGTTTAGCAAGTGTGAATTCTAGATTCAGGAGATTTCTTTTCTGGGCCATATTGTCTCTAAAGATGGAATCTCTGTTGATCCTTCTAAGACCAAGGCAATCCAAGAATGGCCAGAACCTACGAGTATAACTGAGGTACGTAGTTTTATTGGTTTGGCAGGTTATTATCAACGTTTCGTCCAGAATTTTGCCCGATTGGCTAACCCATTAACGAAGCTCACACGTAAAAGGGTTAAATTTGTTTGGACAAAAGAGTGTGAAGAATGTTTTGAAGAACTTAAGAGAAGATTAGTCAATGCTCCTATATTGACTCTACCATCGGGGAATTATGGGTTCGTTATTTATAGTGATGCATCAAAGAAAGGACTTGGTTGGGTCCTTATGCAGAATGATAGAGTTATTGCCTATGCATCACGACAGTTGAAAATTCATGAACAAAACAATCCTACTCATGATCTCGAGTTAACAGCTGTGATCTTTGCTTTGAAGATAGGAGGCACTACCTCTATGGTGAAAAATGTGAGATTTATACTGATCACAAGAGTTTGAAGTATATTTTCTCACAAAAAGAACTCAACATGAGGCAAAGAAGATGGCTTGAATTACTCAAGGATTATGATTGCACGATACACTACCACCCGGGGAAAGCAAACAAGGTGGAAGATGCTTTGAGTAGAAAACACCAGGGAGTTTTTAACAATATGAGAATTTAAAGGGATCCAATTTTCATGGATCTAGTGAAGATGGACATGGGAATAACCAGGGAAGGTGAAACATCAATACTTTTTCAAATGGTTTCCAAACCATCTTTACTAGAAAGGATTAAGAGTTCTCAGACAGATGATGAAGAATTTCAAAAGAAGATTAAAGCTGTGAATGATGGGAGATTGAGAGACTTTGTGTATGAAGATGGAATTTTGAAATTCGGGAAGAGACTTTGTGTTCCCGATTTACCTGATCTAAAAAGGGAATTGTTGGATGATGCCCATAGTTCAAATTTCTCTATACACCCTGCGAGCACGAAAATGTATAGAGATTTGAAGGAACATTTTTGGTGGGACAACATGAAGAGAGAGATTGCTGATTTTGTGTCAAGATGTATGGTTTTTCAACAAGTGAAAGCTGGAAGGCAACAGCCTGGAGGAGTCATGCAACCTCTTCCCATACCGGAGTGGAAATGGGACAATATTACGATGGACTTTGTCATGGGTCTACCAAAGACTCCTAGAAGGAATGATGCAATATGGGTTATTGTTGATCGTCTTACCAAGTCAGCACATTTTCTTGCTATAAGAGAAGATCTACCCCTGGAACATCTAGCAAGACTATATATTAATGAAGTTGTGAGACTTCATGGAGTACCCCTATCGATTGTTTCTGATCGTGATCCCCGTTTTACTTCAAGATTTTGGAAAAGTCTTCAGAAATCCCTGGATACTGAACTTTATTTGAGAACTACTTACCACCCTCAGACAGATGGACAATCAGAACGGACTATTCAGACCTTAGAAGACATGTTGAGATCTTGCTCACTTGACTTTCAGGGTATGTGGGATCAATATTTAACACTAGTAGAATTTTCCTATAACAATAGCTTTCATTCGAGTATTTAGATGGCACCATATGAATCGTTATACAGAATGAGATGTCGTAAACCAACCTGTTGGGATGACGTTGGTGAAAGAAAACTTGTAGGCCTAGAACTGGTGGAGGAAACGGTGGAAAAGGTGAAGGCAATCCAAAATCACATCAAAGCAGCTCAAAGTAGGCAGAAGAGCTATGCCGATAATCGAAGGAAGGATTTGGAATTTCAAGTCGGTGATCATGTTTTCTTGAAGGTATCTCCATGGAAGGGAGTCATACGTTTTGTTAAGAAAGGTAAATTGAGTCCCAGGTACATCGGAACCTTCTAAGTTCTAGAACGAATTGGGGTTGTAGCTTACCGATTGGCAATGCCGCCAAGTCTCTCCAAAGTTCACGATGTGTTCCACGTATCTCTGTTGAGAAAATACATGCCTGACCCAACGCATGCACTCACCTATGAGGAATTAGAACTGGAACCTGATCTGTCTTATTGTGAAGAGCCTATCAGGATTCTTGATACAAGAGAACAGGTACTGAGAAACTGGACGACACGTCTGGTAAATGTTTTTTGGAGAAACCATAAGATGGAAGAGGCAACGTGGGAACCCGAGGAACTTATGATGAAGAACCACCCGAGTCTTTTCATGTTGTAGTATTCTAGAAATTTCTAGGACGAAATTGTTTCAATTAGGAGAGAATGTAACAACCCAAGCTTCTACAGTACGCTTCTCTTTGAATAATGTGATAGCGTGTGCTGTACGCAACACCGAGTTCTAACACACCATAACCAATCAAACTAGCCGTTATGAATAGTAATACCTACTTTTCAAAATTATATATATTTTATATTTTAAAATGGACTTCATTTCTGGATTCGGAATATCGAATTTAGCCTAAGGTGAAATTTTGGTACTTTTCAGATAACTTTCATATTTTGATGAATAGTGAAAATTACTAAATTTTAATTAAAAACATCTTTTTTAATCAAAATAATTAATAGTGATAAATTATGAATTTGAGTGGTTTTAAAGTATATTTAGAATATATTTTTACCATTTAATATAATGTTGGTCATTGGACATAATTTTACAATTAAACCGAACATAAACAAGTGTCAATCTTTTGATAGTTATTATCTCTTAAAAACACGCTTTTTGTTTTGACAGCGGGAATTAATTTTAAATTAATTTCTGCCACTTCTGTGTTTTGAATTTAGAAAAATGGATTTCATATTTGGAATCAGGATGTCTAAATTGTGTAAATAGGTAACTTTTATTTTTAGACATTTTGAATAATTACTGTGGTAAATATTTTATTTACCATGGTTAAGGGTAAATCTGGTAAATAAGGGTTAAAAAATAATATTATAATAATACTAAATTACCCTAAAACTTGTCCTAGACTTATTGGTTGATACATGTTCGACCATAGGCATCTTTGGGTTGATTTGGGGACCCCATGGTGCCACTTGTAGGTGATAGGGACACTTTATTTTAATTAAGTTAAAATGAATACAAAAATGACACAAGCATATATCTTTTAGAAAAACAATTATTAAATAGGGTTATATGTGTTCGATTTTTGATTATAAATATTAATTAGAAAGATAAAAATATTTCCTACATAATGATATTTTATTTATAATTTTTAGACATGAAATAATTTATTTTATTTATGACACAATGATGATGTAGTAATTACTAAAATAGTGAAAAATTAAATTAATTGATATTATAAATACCCAAATAAATATAATATGAAACTTTTAATGAATTAAACTAATTTTCTAGGATAATAGGATATATTAGGATTGATTTAATTTACTTTGTTCGAAGTAATAAATCTGTTATGAGTTTCAAAAAAATCAACTATTGAATAGTGTCAAAATTGACATAAAAGAGTTCTTAAAACAAATATTATATTATTAATTGATATTAAATTCCTAAAAATCTAATGTTCGGCCAAGAGACTTATATCATTATAGTTTCATCATTAATGGACCACTTGGGGGTCTCTTAGATGTATATAGTAAGTTTATTAACCATATTATATAAAAATACAAAGAGACATTGTAAAAGTGAAACTAATTAACTTAGAGTTAATACTTAAAGATAAGGTTAATATAAGTACCCAAACCTGTCTAAATTATATTGGTTGAGTTTTTTTCGACCCATACCCACCTTAACCTTTTAATATTCAACTTTGGAGCCATTGGAAACCGAATATGAATTTATTATAAACTAATATCTCTAGCTTTTCCAAAGGTGCCCCTCACCCCTCTTATAAAAGGGCACTCCTCCTTCTCATTTCTTCACACCGTCAAAGCCTTTTGGTTCGGCCAAACTCTGCCCAAATACTCTCCCAACTTCCCTAACTACATCCTAGAGGCCTTAGATTGATCAGAAAGCCAACCTAAGTAGCCCTTTTGATCAAATCAAAAGGAAGAACCCGAAGAAGAGGTAATGATTTCACCACCCTTTTTCCAAGTTCATTACTTCTTCCACTTCTTCTTCCTTTGTTGTTACCATTCTAAAATAATAACTCCAGTATCATATATATACTGTGATGTTATTATAAATATGGTACAACCATATACAGTATTCTATCCACCCTTTGAATAACATGTCACCATACGTGCGTACGTACGGCTTACCGTCTCCACGTCGTGGTGTAATTGTTATTCAATATAATATTATTTGGATGGGTATAATAATGATGTGTAACCCATGTAAATAATAATTATATCATGTTAATGATTCAGTATATATGATATACCATCCATTTATATATTATTTTAATATCAAAAAAATGATATTGTCGCTCGTGCGTATGTACGGACTACCGTCTCCACGAACGTGATGAGATTCATTCTCCATCGTATCCATTCAAGTATAATTATCATTTGATTATTTAAAAAATGATGTTTAAGGACTTGATATCATTCTGGATATGAATAATATACAACCTATCCTTTACAAACATGTCTTACGTAACAAAACATATAAAAAAACAGGTAAGTTAACACCCGAAACAATGATAATACTAAGATATTATTATCAAATCAATATTAAAAGATCATATATGATATCATATTAATGTATATGATTCTTGTATAATTTAATAACAATTATTTAACCATTATACAGGAGGTTAACCTACCCCAACCAAGGAAAAGTACAAGGTAAGGATTATTTCACAATCTCTTCATTATCCGAGGTTGTTTATATGTAATAATCTACTGGGATCTCTTTATCATCCACATCCATGTTTCTTCAAAATGTATTTCAAAACATTTTTATTATTTACAAGAATATGGGTTAAAGTCATTTATACCCTTGTTTGACTTTTTATAAGAGGAATCTTTCTGTCATTTTCAAAACAAGGTCCTTTTTAACCTTTTCGACAGAATTAAGGTAAGAATGTTTTTTTAACTTATACGGCGGGTGCGGTTATTTTCCGCCGTTATAAAATCTTCAAAGCTTTCCTTACAAGCTTATAAGAATATTTTCAAGAAAATGTTTTATTTTATATGGCGCTTAAATGATTTCAAAAATAGAAAGAGATATTTCTCTAAAAAGTGTTTTGATTTCATCTATGTCAACATCCTTTGATAGATTTTACGCTTATTTGAAGATGATTTATTATGATACAAAACTTCTATATTGTATTGAAGGTTTTGTGATATGTTTGACTGTCGATTTTCTATTTTTATACCATTCATAGTTTATGGTGAAATTATTGACATTTCGTATGCTAGTTTTAATATGAATGTTTATGTTATGTTTAAACCTTTTCATATGGGAATGTATTGGACTTAATATGTGATGGGTGGAGCCCGCTATAGCTCCTCGATGCATCGGTAGGTCTCATGAGACAAACTAGTGTCTTGGCACAAGGCCTTGGCAAAATCTTATTTGTAGTCTTGGCACGAGGCCTTGGCTATGTGGTTATGATAGTCTGGCATTATGCATTCCAACATTATGAAAGTGGTTATTGATATTGCATGTGATTATTCGATTAATAGAATATCCATGTGAACAAGTAAATGGCATTATTTCATTTTACTTTTGCCATACTATGTTTACGTTCAAGTTTAAAAGTCATTTGTTTTAGTTATACATAGCCTTAAATTTTTATTCTTATTTATGAAATCTTCCAGTATATTGTTATCCTTACTGGGCGTTTGAGCTCACCCCTTTTCTATGTTTTATTTTTCCCAGGAAGTGAAGAAGTAAATTATGAATGACCTGCAGGGATATTATGTGGGGATATGAGTGTGGTTTATGAAGACAATATGTTGTTGTAGTAGTTTTTCATTTTATGATGTAATGTAAGACATATGAATATATCTAGTGTTTCCAAGGCTACTAAACCAATCGGTCTTTCGAGATTTGATCTTTCTTGTGATCATGCCAATGTTATGTAATAATGCACCGACTCTGGGTAACTAGGGTCGGGGCGTTACAAGAATTCTTTCCTTAGTCCGGTTCAGTATTCCCAGTAGTAGTTAACAATGGTTTAAGAAGAATAAGAATAATTTTAAAAGAACAAATATAACCATATAAATCATTACAAAATACAATCCTTCATCATCAAAATCCCCAACACAAGGGGTGTTTAGTTAAAAATATATGACATAATGAAAATAAAACCTTCGATACCTGATGATATCATTGAGTAAGACTTGGGGAGAGGTGTCGGACGGTGGAATGGTGGAGCAGTGGCACCATAGTGGCTCAGGAGGAATGGCAGCAGAACTTCCCCCTTCTCTTCAAGTGTTCCACCTCCCCTGAAATCCAGATTCCAAGGACTCAATTTATTGAAATAGAAAGTACACAACGTGTGTGAAAAGTACACATCATGTAGTCAGGTCAACTGGGTTTTGCCGCATTTTTTCTTCGGTAGGTGGCCAGCCGCACTTCCTTTGAATCACACAATGTCTACGGTCGGTTGGTGGAGGGTACATGGCATGTAGCACTACTGCACATGGCGTGTATAATGATCATTTGAAGAATAATATCATTCTATAATGGATCAAAAAAGAATAAGTAAAGATCTTGTAACTGGGTGGGTATAACCAATTATTGGAAAGTCTTGTGGTTGGGGGTATAACTAGCTGTGAAGAAATTGGATACAATAAGGATAGTTTCGAGGGTGGGGGAGGGGGTGGGGTGGGTGGTATAACCAACTAATTTAGAAGAGATTATTGTAAGGGGGTAGAACCAGGATTAGATGGTGGAATGATTATTAGGGCATGGAACTAGTTGCTTCCTATGTCTTTATATTACATAATGAAGATTGTAAAAGAATCCATGCTGAGGGGATAACCAACATGTTTAAGATTAGGTCTTTGTACCAAACCATGTAAATATCACGTGTTGATATCGTAATTTATATTACTATATACAAAGTGAGGTTGAGAGATATATTTGATTATATACTAACTCTAATAATTTTTTATAGGTTGAGTTCATTAGAATAATTCACAAAATAAAGTGATCAATGATTCACCCTCCCCCTCTATGTGATCCTACAATGATCATGAAACTTCAATTAGTATTCAAGGAAAGTTTCATCTAAAATATCCAAATCTATACTAGTGATAGAGAATAAAAATTCAATGAATAGTGTGGGTGTTCCTATTTTTGATGGTAGAAATTATCACAATTATAAGAATAAGATGTTACCTTATATTATATCTCTTATAAAATAATTTAGAGATGGTAAAATAGTGTTATTTCCCCCCATTAATGATGTTTTTAGGATATCTATTGATAAGATAAATTTGGACATCCATATAAATTCTTAGGATTCCATGTTGATGGATCGCATAGAGAATTTCTATACAAATATTATGGGGTTTCCAATGGCCAAACAGATGTGGGATCAGTTGAGAAGTAACTATAAAGGTCATGAAAAAGTTAAGGATGTTGAGCTATAAATATAGAGGAGTAGGTTTGAATATATTATAACAGATGATGCAGAAAGTATTGTTTAATAATTTACTAGATAAAATGAGATTTTCAACATTATCTGAGGTTTTAGTGGGAAGTTGGAAGATTCAACAATCGTTAAGAAACTCATGAGAAACTTTCAAGATATATTTGACACCGAAGTTTCAACATTAAAATATTAAGAAGATTTATCTCTAAATGAAATTCATAAAATTCTCATGGCATATGAAATGAGAAAATATATAGTATTTAAGAATAAGGCTAAGTAAGAAATATCTTTTTAATCTTTGTTAAAAAATAATCTCAAATATAAGGAAGATAAGGAAGAATCAAGTGTTTCAAAGGTAGAAGAATAATAATATGACTTTAGAAAAATCATTTATCTTCTCTATAAAAAATACAAAAAATGGAAACTAGAAGGGTAATGGTAAAATTTCTCTTAAATGTTGTAATTTTAATGATTAATTCCATTTTCAGGTAATTTTCCTATGAATAAGTATTAAGATTATAATATAAAATAAAAAAGTAAGAAATCACATAAACATAAATGGAAGAAACATAAGAAAATGTTTCCTAAAAATTAGAAGACAAGTTTGTTGAGAAAAAAGAGAGTAGGATGATTCTTCATCCAGTAATTAATTTAATTATCATGTCAATTTCTTAGTACATGTTATATGAGAAAGTGCTTCATCAGAAAGTGATTATGATTGAAGAATAGAGAACCGAGCTTCTGTGTATTATAAAATAGATTTTATAATATTATCTTAAAAAAATTTCAAAACTCAATAAGGAAAGGAATAATTTCAAGAAATATGTTAAGTAGACAACTTTTGATAATGATGAGCGAATGAAAAAGGAGGAGATAAATATTAATGTGATTGGAGCTCAGAAAATGAAATTGGGTGATCTTGAAATGAAATTGAAAGGTTGTAAAGAAGCACCAGTCAAATAAGATAATGTTAACAAGGAAGAAACAAAAATTGTTAAATAAAGTAAGGATAATGGGTTGAAGTTAGTTTAATTTAAAAGAGGGTAATTGTTATTAAGGAAAGTTTATATAAGAAATAATAAGTTTTTTAAAAAAACATAGTCAATGTTTCTTTCAACACAAAGTGAATTAATAAATATGAGAGAAGACTTCACTAAATTAGTTGAGGTTAAAGGTGAATCATATCAAGAAGATTACAATTTAGGTTCACAAAAGCAGGTTGTTTCCTTTACTAGAAAATATCAGTGTACTTATACTTCTACTAACAATGTAAGTTTAAAATATAAGATTTTCAAATATCATCCTCCACTAAGAAAGAGTGGAATTCATCAATAAAGTATATTCCTAAACAAATTTTCCCATATTTTGAGAATAAACAACAAAAACAACAATAAACTTTGAAGAAATACTACTATCAACATGAATGATCAAGATTAAGAGGTCAATACTAGCATTGTGGTGTATTTAGAAAAAGTTAATATTTATGCTATTACAATATGCCTCTTCTAAGAAAAAGGTATGAATCAATGGGGAGCTATAATGAGTAGTGAAATTTTGTTTCTATTATGTTTATTGAGTTAGAAATTAAATTGCAGGAGGTGAAGAATATTAATTCCTCAATAAAGATAAGTGAGATGTTGGAAAAAGATGAGTAGGGTAAGAATGTTGATCATGATAAGAATTTTTTTAGTCATTTGGATAGATCAAATGACAATGAATAGAAAGATTGGGGAAGCACAAAATTATACTGAAGAAAAAAGGAAGAAACAAGTTTCAAAAAATGAGACCAAAGCTGATAAAAATTTATCAACAAATAGAATGTTAAAGATTCATAAGAAATGAAAGAGGTGTGAGAAAGATGTACATGTTACAAAAAACTGTATGACTATCTTACCATCCCAAGAGGAAAACATAAAAAATATGTTACAAACTCACGATAAAAAATATGTCACAAAATCTAAAGAGAAAAAGATCGCTTCATCTAAAGATTCTGTGAATTATAAGAAAGAAATCACATCTATGGCCAAATCTAAGAAGAAGAAAAAGAATAAGTTGATACTGAGAGAAGATTCTCAGTTTGATTGTTACTTCTAAGGAACAATGTGGTTACTCCTTCTTCCCAATATACTTTCTTATTTGTACTAAATTGCATGAAATTAAAGGAGAATAACTAAGGTAGTTGGCTGAGTGCTATAATAATTTCACAATAAGAAGATATATCCATCATGGAACATTTTTATCACCATGATGAAGAATATTGTGATACCCTTTATAGGGATAAAATATGAATTTGGGGTATAAGTGTCACACCTTTCATAAAAAGGGGGTGATGATTTTAAGAAAGATAAGATGTTGGGAAGAATTGTGTTTATACACTTGAACTGTTTTGATATGTTTTTTTAAGATGGGTGTAGGATTTTATCTTAAAAACTTACGTAGATTTCCATAGATATATAGTTGTTGGAAAAAACTTATGGAAATTATTACATGAAATAAGTGTCATGTAAAACATTGATCACCTTGATTATACACTCTTTTTTTCTATACTGGGTTCACCCATATAGAATTAGATTTGTTTAGTTAAATTATCTTTGTTAAGAAACTCATGTGATATTATTTTTCACTCGAGAAAAGTTTTCAAATTTCTAAAATAATGGAAGATGAGATGAGATGATTCCTATGTTACCCTTTTTATTTTATTTTGAATAAGGAGGAGAAATAACATAGGGGGAGAAAGAAAATGAAAAAATTATATGGGGAGAAATTATTGATCACACATATTGACTTTGAATATATTTTAGGTTTTATGTTGATATTGGAAACAAACAAAAAAAGGGTGATTATTTTTCCAAAGTGAGTTTTGTTGAAATTTTTTCAATATATCAATATGTGTTTGTAGTTAATGTCACTTAACAAAGTAAGAGAAGTTTGAAATAATGGATGTACGAAAATTTCCTTATGAAGGTTATGAAACTTTCTTTATGAAGGTTAAAAAAATTTCTTTGCATAGTTAGATGATGTTATTCCATTATTAAAGTTCCTAACATCATGAATAAGTTCATGGTTTATGATAATTCTATATGAGTTTTTAAAAATTAGAAGTCAATGTTTGATGTACATAGTCAAATTTGAAAAACGTTATTATATGGATAGACCCAATGTGATTAGATAAAAATGTATGCAGCCCAACTTACAAAGTTCTAATATGTGGCTGTATAAATGGTGTGATTTGAGAGACCAGATGTAAAATAATTAGATGGATGAGTTTAATAAATTCTTATCATATAAATTAATAAGTTCTTGTTGGATAAATGACCTATAGAAGTTCTTATCGGATGGAGGTTCGAGTTACAAGGGTTGAGTTGTGGATGTATGAAGAGTGATCTATGATGTTTTGGCTGTACAAAGTCATCATATGCAGGATAGGTTGTTAATTATATTAGATAAAGGAAACCCATATAGATAATTAGATGGATATTTATATGATGTTTCAATAGTCGAATTTACATTGGCCAGACACTCAAAAGATCCAATGGATGAAGATTTTCCACTAACATAAGATGGAGAACTATAAAGTTGATCTGAATAGAGATGTGCATACAAAGTTTGACATGACATTGATTTTTATTTTATGAATATATGTATGACATCTCATTGGTTAGAGAGTAGTATAAAGGCTAAAATATGGATCAAATGGATTATTGATGAAGTTCAAATGTATAGGATCTTGGAGATATCATCAGAAAAAGATATATTGATCTTATCATAAGAAAATTTACTCTCAAAGGGAAACTGAATTAAGGTCTAAATGAAGAAATCTTGTGATTCCATCAGATGGAGAATTATGAGGGTGTTCTATTAGTTAAATTATTTATAACTAAATTTACAAACATAATGTAAATTCCTTAACTATGATGCTATTAAGTTGTTCATTAAACTTTTTTCTATCTTATCAAGGTTAAGGATGTTTTTAGATGTTCATTAACACTTATTTTAATGAATTTTGAGGATGTTTATTAACAAATAAAATGTTCTATAAGTCTCAAGATGATTCCATAATATTTTAGAAGTGTCCAGTGAAATTAAAATGAGTGTGAGAATTTGAATTTTGAATTTGACCGAGTGGGAAAATACTTTTGAGTTCCCATATTTTCACCTGAGAAGTGTACCTATAAGGGGTGGGGGGGTGAAACAACACAGGCATGAAGAAAACTATTCACATAAATGGAAGAGTGTAAGTGATGAATAATTTGTGTTATGATAATCCAACCTAGATTCCTACTTATTTAAAGAAGAGTTCCATCAAACCAAGTTTCATCGAATGGAGCAGAAGTTTCGTCAGACTGAGAATCATCAAAGGAATAGGAAACAATGTGAAAGTTTCCAATCAGAGTTCCTACTTGGATGAAGAAGGTTTATCAATCCAAGGATGCTTCATCAGATATATAAGCATCATACTAAGAGAATAAGCCACAAGTGAATATAATAGAGTATCCTGGAATAGTGAAGTGAGTTGTGGTGCATAGAATGAAGACCCATATAGGGTGGGCATACATGATGAAGGTTTATTGGACAAATGATTATAAGGTAAATTTCCATATTAGTTTTGGAAAATTTGAGTTTAATTATATCCAGTTCTTCTTAAAATCCAAAGGAAGCTTCAAGGCTAGAAAACTCTTAATAGTGTTATTGATGATCTTAAAGAATATAAATAGGAAAAGGAGATCCAACTTACTAGTAGAAAAATATAATCTTAATAAGAATATGTTTCTAGAGTGGATTAGAAAATAAGAATGAAAGAGATTGTTTCTAGGGGGTATAACCAGTTACTAAAAGGGCTTATAGATGGGGGTGTAACTAGCGGTGTAGGAAGTGGATACAATAAGTATAGTTGGGAGGTATAACCAACTATGGAAGAAGAGATGATTATTGGGGGTAGAAAATGGGATAGTTGAAAGAATGATTTCTCAGGTGTAAAACCAGTTACTACTCATGATTTTGTGTTGCTGAAATTAGTTAGTAAACAAATCCATGTTGGGGGGATAAAAAATATGGAAAAGATTAGTTCTTTGTACAAAACCTTGTAAATATTGTGTGCTAATATCTCACTTTTTATTATTGCATACAATGTGAGGTTTAGAGATATATTTAATTGGATTGTAACTCTAATAATTTTTTATAGGTTGAGTTTGTAAGAAGATTTTGTAAAAGAACGTGATTACTAATTCACCCATCCCCCTCTCAGTGATCTTACACTGATCAGGGAACTTGAATAATATAATCATGGTATGGGATTCCATAATAACAGAGTTCCTTTATCTATAAAAAGGACTGAATGTAAGCACTGCAGATCACCTACAACAATATCCATTAATAATGTTATTTAAGGGGATACACATTGTTATCCAAAAAAAATATTGGTTTTTTACATTATATGTTATTATTATTCTAACAATTTTGATTACTTTGGATAGTTCATTACTTCTGAATTGTATATTTCTATATCATTTAACATTTTTGTTACTCTAATTAGCTCGAAACTTGTATCTTTTGAACTATATATTACTTAGAGTGGGGAATTTTATTATGTTTTTTAAAACATCAATTCAATTCTCCACATAAATATTTTATACCTAGAAAATAAAAACATTTATAAACACTTTAATAAATATCTAAAGGAATTCAGAATATACACTCATTTTACACCTTTGGAATGTTACAACATAATTACATAGACCAAACAGCATCCTCCTATAGGAAAACATGCCACATGGATAAGTAAATGTGGTCTTATTTAAGTCTTCAAATGTTATAAGTATTTGAAATTTACCAATGTTGACATGAACCAACCCATACTAGGGCTCAAGCCACAACTACCCCAAGCCCGCCTCCATAGGCTAGGGGGTGGCAACAAGTACTGAAGGCATAAAAAACTCAAAGAGGCCTTTTCCTATGTACCTTTACACACACCAAAAACAAACTCAATGAAAAAGTGTAGAGGGAAAGATTTAAAAGATGCTACACTATTGTAAATAAACCAAACATGCATAGAACTCTAACCAGTATAAGTATAGTAATGTAAAATGAAAGGAAAAGGGGAAAAATACATGCCCAACCAGAAAAGTGCCACAACATGGTAGTAATTGAAAAAGTAAAATAACCATGGGAGCTCCACTCCTAGATACTAAGCTATGAAAATTGTATGTGGTCCAAACACCCGTATCCCTAAGCTCCTCGGAAGTCACTATCAACCTGTCTGTCATCTGCATAAGGCACAACACATGCAGGAGAAGACGATGTAGGGGTGAGTATAAAAATACTCAGTAGGAAACCCTAAAAAGGAAAAGGGAGGAGAAGTGAGAGATAAACTGAAGTGGAACACAATAGATAAAACAAGGTACAATAAAAGAGTATAGCTCAATCTAACAAGAGAGTGAAAGAAAACTCATCCAAACACAAGGAGCTCAAAATGAAGAGATGGTGAAATTCTTGTCGAGTCTTCACTACCTATAGTAGGAGAGTGAACTTTTACAACCAAAAGAATATGGAGACAGAAAGCACGTGGAATAACCTGCACATCTTCACCTCTCCAAGAAGGAGAGTAACCAAAACCCAAGGAGTGGGTACTGAAATAATATATATATATATATATATATATATATGATCAGTCAAAGAAACACAAATGAGAGAGTAAAGGGATCTCTATCTCACAACTCATCCCATAAAGAAGAGTTGACAATAGTTCCAAAAGTAACCACCAATGATGCCCAGTATCCCTCACATATACTCTAAACACACAAGTCAAAGGGACTCAATCACCACACCTTGATACTATCTACTTTGGGTGGCTTTGTATTGGCCACATGGTTTTAAGTTGCATCACAAGGATGCATCTTAGTGGGGAAAGTTTTCCTCTTTATTTTGATTGAAAAGGTACGTCAAACCATATCTCATCACTGTTCCAAATAGTCAAAAGGTCATGTCTCAAGGTGTGGTGATTGAGTCCCTTTGACTTTCATGTTTAGGGCAGATGTGAGGGGTGTTGGGAATTGTGGGTGGTTACTTCTAGAAATCTTGGTGACTCTTATTCTTAGGCTGATATATGAGATAGAGACCCCCTTACTCTCTCATTTTGGTTTCTTTGGATGAGAATATATATATATATATCCTGTTTTAGTACTCAGTCATTGGGTTCTAGTAACTCTCCTTTTAGGAGAGGTGAAGACACACAGGTTATTCTACGTGCTTTCTGTGTCCAGATTCTCAGCTTTCGAAAATTCCACTCTCCTACTATAGGTAGTGAATAATTGATAATAAGTTCAACTTATCGCTGTATCAATGTCCTTGTGTTTGGATGAGTTTTCTTTCACTCTCTTATTGGGTAGATCTATACTCTTTTACCATACCTTGTTTTATCTACGATGTTCCTCTTTAGTGTATCTCTTATTTCCCCCTTCACCATTTCAAGGAATACTATTGAGTATTTTTATACTCACCCCTACATGGGATTTTCTCACACGTATCGTGCCTTATAAATATGACATATAGGTTGATCATGACTTTAGAGGAGCTTAGGGATACGAGTTCTTGGACCACGTATGATGGTCATAACATGGGATCCAGGAGTAGGGCTCCCTCAACTATTTTACTTTTTCAGTTACTACTAGGTTGTGACACTTTTTTGGTTGGGTGTGTATTTTCACCCTTTTCATTTAGTTTACATTATTGTACTTGTACTGATTAGAGGTCCACACATGGTTGGTTTATTTACAGGAGTGTAGAATATTTTAATTATTTCCCTCTACATCTTTTCATTGAGTTGGTTTTGTGCATTTGTATAAGTACTAGGAAAAGGTCACCCTATGTTTTTTGTACCTTCAGAACTTATCACCACCCCCTGGCCTATTGAGGCAGACATGGGGTAGTTGCGGCTCAAGCCTCAGCATGGTTCAGGTCGTGAAAAATTGGTATCAAATTTGGTTCGTTCCTTGGGATGTTGTTCAGATGTTCCCTAAAAAGTAATTGGTTGGGATTTAGGTAAAAAATGTCAAGTTTCTCAAGTGTGTCTCTCGGGCCATAGAGTCCAGTGATGGTGCGACAACTTACATAGCCATTCACTAGGACCTTAACTACATGCTTTTCAACTCAGTACCCTGAGACATTTGTTGCAGGGATCAATGGTACATGCATCATACAGGATCAAGTCTTTGAATTTCATTATTGAGTTAGCTCACCATTGTGGTTATCAATATATATATATATATGATCATATGACCATAGTAATTCTTTATAACATTCACAATGCCTCCATGATGATAGCCATCTAGGATACCGACTTCAGTTTATGAAAACGACCCTGTGAGTGATGAGGCCTCAGTTCAGGGTCCATAATAAGATCCCCTTCTTCAAGGTGGGTAGGTAGCAACACCTACACCTCTTCAGTAGCATTTAGTCCCAAAATAGTAGGTTGGGTATGTCATAGGCTGAGGGCACTCTATGAGTCCAGTGCTAAAGACTACTGAGGTTCCGTGGTGAGACAGATCCTTAGGTAGAGGAGGATTAGCTAGAGTCAGTGGTCTGCCTCTTCAGGCTTGTTCGAACACTGAAAAATCTGTTGGTGGCTTGGGTATTCAGTCTTTTCCATGATATGGTTATACATTGGTGGATATTATTTACCCAAATGAATGATGAGTAGACACTCTCATGGGATAACTTACAACTGCTATTCCATGAAGAGTACTACCCCTCTTACTTATGCTACATTCAGATTCAGGAGATTATGGAGCTTTAATAGGGAGTGATGATAGTGGAAGAGTACTCATCTAGGTTCATAAACCTGACGCAATACACTCTATACATGATGCACGATGGCTACTTCCGAAAAAAAAAATTGATGAGGGACTCTATAGAGGGATCTTTTCCAGCATAGTACCCTTGTATATCCCCACATATGCCGGGGTGTTGGAGCGAGCACCAGTGGAAAAGATATTTCTATCAAAGGGATGCCAGATAACTAGTTTTGGCAGTGGACACAATATATATAAGATGTCTATGGTAGCTAGAAGACATAATTTAGTAGGGCCTCAACATAGGAGGCCTCCCTAAGATTGTTTTTCCTTCAGCACTTATCACCACCCCTAGCCTACGAAGGTGGGGTTGGAGTAGTTGTGGCTCGATCCTTAGCATGTGTTGGGTCATGAAAAATGTAATCATATAGGAACCAAAATTAAAATGTTTCAATTAACCATTCAATAATTTTATTTAATAGTGAAAAAACATAGCATGGGTTGGGTCAGTACTTATCTTTCCTAGTGGACTCATTCAATTTCCTATTATCTATAAAAACTCTCCATTTATTTTTAAATCTAGTGAGTATGAAGTCCCCTTACTCACTAGTTATAATATTTGTGCCACTTTTTTTAGGAACTATTTGAACCACACTCACCCACCTACTATTTAAAATAGTATAAATTATGATTGCACTCAACAATTTAGTGACTTCCTCTTTATAAACATTCAATATTAGGGGATTCAACCTCCTTTGAGGGTTTCTAACATTTTTGGAGTGTTCTTTCAAGTAAAATCTACGAATGAAAATGGATAGATTAATTTTAGTAATTTTGGATAAGGCTTAGATGATGGTTTCACAACTTGATTCCAAGAATTTATTTAATTGTTATCCCTATTCAATAATAAATTTAAATGAAATGAAACATGAAAACTTTTATTATATTCAAAAAAAATTATATTATTAGGGAGTTTTTTTTCTATAAATGTGTTTTAAACGTTAGATTCATCCCATTTATCATTTAAATTAGTGTTTTCTTCATTTATATTAGAATGTATGGTGTTTAATTTAGAATTTTCAAGATTTTTTATCAAATGTGACTTTTCTAGATTAAAAAAAACATTTTTATCAATGATAAACATTTATTTTTTAATCATTTTCATGTACTTAATGTTACACAACAATTTTATCATGTTTCTGTACATCATTTTCATTAATAACATTCAATATTTTAGAATTATTCTCATGGAATAATGGGATTCAATAATTCTACTCGGTCAATATTTCATGAATATCAATAGAATACGTGGTTTCAATATAATTTAGAGGTTCATATCTCTCTAAAGAAATTTTTTATCATTAATAAACTAAAAAATTTCTAAACTATTTAAATTTGAAGAATAATTTTCATCCAATGTGATTTCAACAAATTATTTTCAAAAACTTTATCCTAAAATTTAGTCAAATACTCATTACTCAACACAAAGGATTCAAAAATAATTATAATCATCACAAAAATTGAAAATGAAACTCCCATTTAAAGAAATAATCTCAAAATAGTCAATCACTAGAGAATAAATTTTACATAATGTGTGATTTTTGAAGGGAGTCTTCATGTAATCAAAATGTTAAGTGTCACAACATTATCAAAAAATTACACAGTTAAAGATCCAAAATAAACATTAATTTTTGTCCAAACAATCATGAGAGAGGGTATTACTAAAATGAGAGACGGTTTTACTTTAAATTACTCTTACTCAAAAGAAAATATATGAAAATTAACTAGAAACACTAAACTATTAACACCCATAATAATTTCTTCTAGAAAAATAGTTGGTTTAGTAGTACTTTTATTTGCAATTTATAAGACTAAATTGGTATTTTTTAAGGAATGTGAACCAAGGCTCCCATGAATCAAGTTAATAAAATTGACATCACATTAACTAAAACACCTTAGTCAACCAATACACTATCCATTTTAAAATTACCTATTTAATAAGAAATTTTAAAAGTACCATGGTCTTTATATTTAATAGGTATAAATAAATTAGATACATTTTGAATAGCTTAGATATTCCTTTTATTAGAATAAATATCCGTTAAAAATTTATCATATTTAGTAATTTTTAACACCTTCAAGCCATGGAATATTTATGTCAAATTTTATAAAAACATTAAGTAAATAAATTTTATGTTCAATGAGATTCTTATCCATATTTAAATCAGGAAGAAATGGTATTTTAGGGGTTGAAATAATAGAATTTTCATGATGTATATTATGTTTTTTCTAAATATTAGTAGGCTTGTCATCATTTGAAGCAAAATTTTAAAGGAACTACTGAAATATTTATTACCCCTTATCAATTTCTACATTTTCAGTTCCTTTTTGGTATTTCAACTATCTTTTAAGAGTATTTTAATTTTTTTAGATGATTTTATAGACCCATGTTCTATGTCATTAAAATCCCTTTTAGGACTTAGAAGAGGTTGTGATGGTAATTCGTTATTATTTTTTTGAAGAAATTATTGTAAACTCGAAGTTACCTATCTTGATTTATTTTTATCATTTTTATTAGTGTCATCTTGAGAGTTTAAAAAATTATAATTTTTTTAGTTGTGTTTTCCAAATTCTCTCTAAATGATGAAGCACTATTATAGTTTGTAATGAATCATCTTGTGGTTCCATATAACTCCACACATGACCTATCCCGCCAAAAGAATGAAAGGGAATTCATGATACCCATAGTATGAAAATTATAACTAAACATACCTTTGGAACAATTTCACCCTCACACAAAAAATATAAATAAGTAGATAAAACAAAATAAACCAACCAACCAACATGAGATAAGAAATATTGAACATCAAAAAAAAATTCCAGTTGATATATAGATGAATCATTAGCAAAAGTAAGTACAAATAAAGATAAATAATAAAATATCATAGTAAAAACTAGCCAATACAAATCCCAAAAACTAAAATGAAGCCCCACAGCAATCCAAAAATCCTCAGTGTGACCCAAAATTACAATACAACCCAACATATCCCTCAAAATATCAATAGTGAAAAATCAAACAAGAAGGAACCTAGACCACAAAAATATAGGTGTGATCTATACATCCTAGTCAGTCATCACCCAACAAATTTATTCATTATCTTTTATTTTAAATCCAAAAAATTATAGTTTTAAATACAATAAAAAATTATACATTTCCTTAATCATTTTAAAAATAAATAAAAAACATATCATAGTTGTGCTAAACTCCTTTTATAGTTTATTTTTAAATGAAAACAATCACTTGGAAAAATCCTTTTCTATGATGAAGGCTACTTCTTCAAACCACAATTTTAAAGTCACTCTTTCAAAACCATCTCATAAACACATCATTTAAAATACACATTTAAAAAAATAAAATAGGTCTCCAATTTTCAAATGGTTTTCCAAATAATCATTAAAAAAATTCTATATAAAACATGGAATTATTGGTTAAATCCTTATTCTTAAAAACCACGCACACTAGAGTTTCAAAATTGAGAAATATCCACTTTCTTGTCAAAATAATCCAAAATATATTTGAAAAAAATCTATTCACATTTAAATAACATACATTTAAAACTCATAATAAAACATTTTTAAATATCACTAAAAGCATAATTTCACTTTCTTTCTTTCAAAACCCTTCTCAAATCCCTTTTCAAAACATTTGAAAAGGAAACTATAAAGTAAAGATGGAGGATAACCAAGAACCACAATATCAAGGTCACAAGACAATGAAAAAAACCAAAAGCACATAGTTTCTAAGAAATAATATAATAAGCAGGGGATAAAATTGAAACAAAAGTAGAAATACGATAAAATGATCCTCATTAGGATCCCAACATCATGGACATCATTCTAAGGCTCTAGTAATAAAGAAATGAATTGGAGAAAAGGAACCTAAGATGATGATACTAAACCTATCTCATCTCAAGTAATATCATCAAACTATTAGGAAATAAATTTATGTGGAGTTCCTTTGCTACCATGTGAAAAAATGTTGCTAAATAAAAAGGCCTATTACCCCTTCTAGTCTAACTATCTCAAAGTAGCTAGGAAACACTCCCTAGTCAACACACTTTCTATTCTAGGGTTTCCCCTTATACAGGTCATATACTATATTTATAGGACTCTCCTGACACACCAAATAGAGGTGAGAACAATAAATCATTACATACTTCAGATATAAATCATTTAAAATAACTCAAACTATACATCCTACACACTTGAAAGAAATTATTATTTCACATAAATTCATGGAAAGGAACATACCATAACATGATCACAGGACACTACTAACATAAAATAATAACATGAGATCAAAGAGGGTCTTATACAATTTATGAAAAATCATCTATTATAAAATGACAAATGATCCTTTTTCCAAAACATGTTTGGAATGCCAAGCCCAACTCACACTATTTTAAACTCACCCCAATTAACTCTTGGAACTATATTTTATTAAAAAATTACTTTAAAACCATTTGAGAACGCACTCTTACCTTAAAACAACTTATGAAATATCTTAAAGAAATTAAAAATTTTCAAAAGGTGACCCATATGGGTCAACACAACCCTTTCAAATAAGAAACCCATTTTAAACACTTAAAATTACTTCAAAAAACTACGAACACTTGGTTTGAAAATCATCAAATACAAAATTTGTAACATCCTACCCCATCACATTGGCTTGAGAGGGTGGAGGAATACTACTTGGCCTTAAGCGATGTTCCCAAGGTTCCAAAGGCTGGAAATAAATGCCAAGGTCTTCGAGAATAAATTGGGGAACGATTTTACATTAAGACAAAACCAACCAACCAAACAATCCACTATCAACAGACTACATGATGCATGTTAACAAAATAACTAAATCATACATTACCAAAAAGTCAACCTAACTATTACATAACAAACCCATATGCCAAATACAACCAAGCCCAATACCAGAGTACTAAGAGAAAGACTACACAACCAGACCCCAACGAAAAGGGACACCATCCATAGCTCCACACCAAGATCTATGCTCTAATCACCACAGCATCACCAAAGAATCAAGCCGAATTGCTAGAAAAATGAGATGCCTTACTCTTACCAGTGTCCCAAAATACAACATCTACAAAACCACCCAAGTGCGAAAGAAAGGGGTGAGTACCAATACTCAGTAGTTTTTTTTCAAATTAATTACCTGCACATGCCACTAGGATGAAACTATTAGCACATTGATTTAAAATATTTTATATAAAACATTCAATAGTTCAATAATTACGAATCTGCCAAACACACCCTTACCAAGCCACCTTTACCCAAACCATGCGACCCAAGGGAAAACCGAACAACCATGCCATAAGACATATCACTATTTCACATTAGCACAAAAAATTCCATGTTTGTAAGAAACACACAACAAAACAATAATTACGGTTGGACTTCTGCCCATCCCGTTCACCCCATTTACAATTAGCGGTACTTCCCTACTAGTACCCATCATGGTTGTTCTTCCGACCACTATCCATCACCTTTTATAGTGAGACTTCCTTCCCACTTCTATAATAGTGGTTCTTACAACCACTATCCATCAACTTTTATAATGAGACTTCCCACCCACTTCCACACAACCAACCCAATCCATAACACTCAATCAACAAACAAGAACAAGGTACCAAGGCCACACAATAAGCACAAAACCATTTCCAACACATGCCAATTCACTTCAATAAATCATCCATTTATTTAAAACACCCTTTAAATAACTTTCTATTCCCAACCACATTTCCACAAACAACATCTTTATTGAAAACCATCTTTCACAAAACATATTTATAATCATACACTAATGATTTTAAGATCAACATTTTAAATTCAAAAAACAAAGCCCCCTTTGAAACAATAACCCATTTTCCCAAAAATCACCCAAATCATCACCAAATGGATTTACAACAAGATTAGAAAATCATTATCACAATTAATTTCAAGAAAAATAATTTAATTGTAACCAAAACTACTAGTTTTAACCAAGTGGAGTCGAGAAGAATCCACCTACCATTAGGGTTCTAGAAAAATCGACCCATTAACAACTTCACCAAAAATCGGGTGAATGCACCACCAAAATTATGGTAAATCCCCTTCCCTAACTTCAACAAACCTTAAAATCAACACCCAATGCAATAAAAACTCCATATCTACACACAACGAGTGTATATCTAGAAAACTGAGAGAGAGGGAGATGCAGATCTAGAGGAAACCACAAGGAACCACAAGAGAATACTTACTCAGGAAGAACCACCTTAAATCCACCACAAAACCCCTTTGATTTTCTTCCAAAATGTGTGGGATAACACCTAAAACCATTGAGAACCAAAAATCTCAAGTGAGGCTCAAGTGGGAGGAAATTTGGAGTGAAAAGAGGCAACCTTGAGAAATCCGAGATTTAAAATCCCCATTTTAAGTGGCCTCATGGTTAGCTCACACAGTTTGGAAAACCATGCGCTAACCGTGTGCACACCACTGCCTCGAGAGAAGGGTTCCACACAGTTGTCTCACATGGTTTGGTAAACCATACATAGTACATGTGAATCCCATTGTCACTCTCTACAAGGTTTCCTAGATAACCCGCATGGGTTCCCCTAACCATGCTCAAACCGTGCACCCTTAGAAAAGCCTCCAAACTTATTCAAAACCCTTCCAAACTCTCCTAACCTATTCCCAACCCATCCAAAACACTTTAAACAAATAAAAAGGCATAAAAAAAGGATACATAACTCAAAATGGGGGTACTAAATTCTCCCCACCATTGGACTTTCCATCCTCGGAAAGTAGGAAACCATCTCTTTAACGAAAGAGCTCGGGCTGTTGCTCGGTCATCTCTTTCTCCCGCTCCCAAGTCTCCTCTTGGATCTGACCATGCTGCCACAAAACACAAACTAAACTGATAATTTTACCACACAATACTTTATCTTTCCTATCCATAATCAGCATGAGAATGTGCACCATAGAAGCATCCAGTTCTAGATCAACATGATCCCAACGAATCACATGCTCACGATCTGGGTGATACATTTTCAATTAAAACACATGAAACACATTGTGCACCTCAATAAATCATGGTGTCAAGGCCAAATAGTAATCCACCTCTCCAATACACTCAAGTATATCAAAAGGCCCAACATACCTCAGAGATAACTTACCCTGCTTCCCAAAATGGCGATATCCCAACCTAGAAGAGATTCTAAAAAACACATGATCACCCACCTAAAACGACAACGGTCGAATACAATGGTCTACATATGATTTCTGATGACTTTGTTTTGTCTCCATAATCTTCTTAATCAACTTGATCTTTTTTATAGTCTCTTGGTCAAGGCTTGGTCTGATCATCGAAGTCTCACCCATTTCCACCCAATATAGTGGAGAATGACAGAAACGCCCATACAAAGCCTCAAATAAAGTCATATGTATCGAATCTTGATAACTATTATTATAGGAGAACTCCACCAACAGTAAGTTCTCGTCCCATTAGCCACCAAAATCTATCACACAAGTCCTTAACATATCCTCAAAATTTTGTATTGTTCTCTCAGATTAGACATCTATCAAAGGATGATACGCCATGCTCATCGTCAACTGTGTCCCAAGGTCTTACTACAAGGATTTCTAGAAACGAGATGTGAACCTTGGATCACTATCTAATACAATCGAAACTAGAACACTATGCCTCTTTACCACCTCTCGGATATATATTTTTGACAAATACTCTACCATATGAGATTTAAGAATCGAGATGAAATGGGCCAACTTTGTGAGTCGATCCACAATCAACCATATGGAATCATGTTTCCTGACCATTCATGGGATACCCATCACAAAATCCATTTCTATTTGCTCCCATTTACAGACTGGGATAGGTAAAGACTGCAACATGCCTACTGGCCGTTGATGCTCTACCTTGACTTGCTGACAAGACAAGCATATCAAAAAAACCTTGACCACATCCCTTTTCATACCATCCCACCCAAACTACACATTCAATTCCTTATACATCTTCTGAATTTGAGGATGGATAGACCACTTAAAATGATGATAAAACCTGAGAAGTTCCTTCTAACAAGACATTGGTACCACCATCCGATTCCAAAAACACTAGACTGAATTCCCATTCAATTCCTAGTTCTCAATGGTCTCCCCACCATTGAGTTTTGACCTAATCGCCACACATACAGAATCAAATGTTTGTTCTTCTTTAACCAAACCAGTCAAGTCAAGAACCAATAAAACTGGAAAGAATAAAACTCTTCCACCATAGTCCTCACATTCCAACTGCATGTCGGCTATGAAAGACATCAGCTGCCACTAATCAGATGCTTGCTTCACCACTTGAGTATATGATTTTCTACTTAATGCATTCACCACTGAATTTACTTTACCCAATGTGTACATTAAGTTGAAATCAAAAATCTGGAGATATTCCATCCATCTCCTTTACCTCAAGTTCAAATATCACTGTGAGAAAACATGTTTTAAACTCTTTTGGTTGGTAAACAATGTAAATTTCTCACCGAAGAGATAATGACGCCACATTTTTAAAGTATGAAATACTAATGTCAACTCCAAATCATGTTTTTGGTAGTTCTTCTCATGAAACCTCTACTACCATGAGACATATGCAACCACACGATCTCCCTGCATGAGAATACACCACAACCCTGATCCTGATGCGTCAAAATACACCATGTACCCTCTTCTAGGTTCAGGATAAACCAAGATTGGTGTTGATGTAAGACGAACATTTAAATCTTCAAATAATTTTTGGCACTGCTCATCCCATTGAAATGGGACATTCTTTCTTGTCAAAGCCGTCATCGGTGAATCCAATCGTGAGAAATCACGAACAAAATGTCTATAATATCTAGCTAGATTGAGGAAGCTTTGTATCTCAAAAAAATTATTTGACAATTTCCATGAGATAATAGCCTCTATATTTTCTAAATCAACTGAAAGAATCCTCTCAGAAATAACATTTCCAAGGAAATGAACCTACTGTATCCAAAAGTTACACTTTGACAATTTGGCATACAACTGATGATCCCTCAAGATCCCCAACACGGTCGCCAAGTGCTGCTCATGCTATACCCTTTTCCTCAAATACACCAGTATATCATCCACATATATCACCAAAAAATAATCAAGATATCTCTAAAATATCTGATTCATCAATGCCATGAACACCGCTGGTGCATTCGTTAGACCAAAGGGCATAACCACATACTCGTAATGGCCATATCTACTTCTGAAAGCTGTTTTCAGAATATCTATCTTCCTCACCCACAATTGGTGATACACTAACCTCAATTAAATCTTCAAGAACCACTCAAATCCCCTAAACTAGTCAAACATATCATCAATGCATGGAAGTGAATATAGGTTCTTTATCGTAACCTGATTAATTCTACGATAATCAACACAAATATGCAAGGTTCCATCCTCCTTTTTAAAAAATAAGACTGGAACTGCCCATGGAGGCATGCTAAGATGAATGAACCCTCTGTTCTCTAACTCTTCCAACTGCACCTTTAATTCCCTCAATTATATTGGTTCCATTTGGTAAGACAGAATTGAGATAGGAACGATCCCTGAAAGAAGATCAATCTTTAACTCTACTTCTCTCACGGGTAGAAACCCTAAGAATTCTTTGGAAAATGTATCCATAAAATGATCCAAAAGTGCTGGAAGAACACTCTTCTCAACACCTTCCACCGATTCCAATGACAAAGCCTCTAACTGATATGAGATCATGCCAACAGTTGGTTCTATCAAATCTATTTCACCCAGGTTTTCATTCTTATCCCCTCTAAAGAGATGTCTAATACCAGCCTCCATCACAAAACTAACCGTTCGCACATAACAATTGATGCGGGCCTTAAACATAGCCAACCAATCCATTCCTAGGATTATATCATTATCATAAATATAATGCTCTTAGAAATCCCACATCAATATGATGCCCTCCACAACTAAAAAAACCTCGACATAAGAAGGCTCGACACTCTTTTTGACCCAGGGGAGTTTGAAGTTTCAAAAAGAAGGCATTTTTTCCTCATGTAAAACCAATAAATCAATGACGTGACAGGAAATAAAATAATTTGAATCACCTGTATCAAATAAGTCTTGCATAAACATGGAAAATAAAAGAACTGCACCTTGCACTCTGGATGCTCCCGACTGATCATCCACCATAACTCTCTCAGCTCCAAGAAGATGTGTTCTTTTCATGCTCTGCTCTTTATTATCCTGCTGACACTTTCCTTGCTGAGGAGTTTCACGAACACCCGACCACATATCATTATGACAATACCGCTGAAGATTACCCATATGCTTGCAGTTATGATATTCTCGAGGTTGTTCCATACAATACCACTTGATGTGGCTCTTAGACCCACACTGAAAACATCCCGGATTACCCTTGGGTCTCAGATGAAGTCTTAACAATATTGTGGTCCAATTATAATGTGTTTTATGTTTGTGATAAAAGGTTTTTGTCTTGATATTTCTCTCAATGTAAGGGTTAACTTCTCTCATGAGGACAATCGTACTTCCATTTCTTTGATTTATGAATTTGATAGATATCATAACTGGTGTATCTGGTTGTATTCCTAACTGCGCTATTTGAAAATCTTGAACAATGCTTTGGGACAACTGATGGTTTACCTGGGGCTCAGGTGCAACCAAATTTCCAGTAGCTTCCCCTGATTGGTCTCTACGATTCCTACCTAGTTCCATATCTATAAACATAAGAATCATTATAAGTCTCACTCCCTAGAAACTGAAGGCTTACAATTTCAATGTCAATTAAATAGAAACTATCACAACCAAGCTTTCCACAATTTCACATTTCCCACATTGCACCATTTTTGAAAACAAAAATACCCCATGTTTTGAAAATCATCCCATTTTCAAAATACCATGAATTTCCATTGTCAAACCCTTCTGTTTTGAAACCCAATTCAGAATTTTCCAAAATCCACACATTCGTACCCGACCATAAATCATTATACCCCAATAAAATATACATCCTAGTGGGAATTAATTTATACCATGAATGTCATGCTCATCTCATTGGATACACCAATGACAATGATATATCCAATGCCTATAAGTGTCTCCAAACCCTTATGTGCTGAACTCCCGGGTAAATTTAAGTTCAGCATAAAAGAGTTAGCTACATCCTTTTATGCTATACATTCCAATTTCTGACAAACCTACGCCTTGCTACCATCCCAACTAAAGGAATAGACTAAATAAAAATTTCAACATCGAGACCAAAGATCAAAAACAAGGATCGAACAACTTCTCTCACTTGAAATACAAAGACCGAACAAACTGATACAACTTGTAACATCCCTCCCCATGTCATTGTCTTGAGAGGGTGTAGGAATGCTACTTAGACTTATGCGATGTTCCCAAGGAACTTAAGGCTGGAAATAAATGTTGAGGGCTTTGAGAATAAATTTCGAAACTATTTTCCCTCGAGACAAAGCCCACCAACTAAAAAATCCACTATCAACAAACTACCCGATGCATGTCAACAAAACAACCAACTCATACATTACTAAAAATGAAACCAAACTATTCTATAAAAATCCCACATGCTAAATACAACCAAGCCCAATACAAAAATATCAAGTTGAAGACTACAAAATAAGACCCCAAAGAAAAGGGACAACATCATAGCTCCACAAAAAATCCATGCTCCAAGAACCACAACATCACCAAAGAATCAAGCTGAACCACTAGAGAAATGATATGCCTTACAATTACCTATGTCTTGGAATACAACATATGAAAAATCACCCAAGTTCAAAAACAGGGGGTGAGTACAAATACTCAGTAGGTTTTCCTCAAATGAGTTCCCTACACACGCCACTAGGATGAAACCATTAACACATTTATATAAAATAATTTATATAAAATATTCAATAGTGTAACAATTATGAATCATCCAAACACACCCTTACCAAGCCACCTTTACATAAACCATGCAACCTAAGGGAAAACCAAACAACCATGCCATAATTTATTTCACTATTTCACATTATCACAACATATTCCATGTTTTCAAGCAACACACAATAAAAAAATAATTACTATGGGAATTCCACCCATCCCATTCACCCCATTTCCAACTATCAGTACTTTTTGACCACTACCCATCATGGTGGTTATTCCGACCACAATCCATAACCTTTTATATTGAGACTTACCTCCTACTTCCAAAATGGTGGTTCTTCTGACCACTATCCATCACCGTTTATAGTGAGAATTCATACCCACTTGCACACAATCAACCCAATCCATAACACTAAATAAACCAACAATCACAAGGCAAAAAGGCTGCACAATAAGCACAAGACAATTTCCAACACATTCCAATTCACTTCAATAAATCACCCATTTATTGAAAAAAACCTTTAACTAACATTCCATGCCCAACCACATTTCTATAAACAATATCCTTATTGAAAACCATATTTCCTAGAACATTTTTTATAGTTATCCAATAATGATTTTAAAATCAACATTTTAAAATCACAAACCAAATCCCCCTTTTGAAACAATAACACATTTTCCCCAAAATCCCCAAAATCATCACAAAATGGATTTCCAAAAAGATTCACACGTCATTATAACAATTAATTTCAAGAAAAAAAATTAATTAACCAAAACTACTAGTTCTAAAAAAGTGTAGTTGATAGATAATACACCAACCTTTATGGTTCCGGCAAAATCAACCCACGAACAACTACACAACAAATCCGGTGAACGCACCACCGAAACCTTGCTAGATACACTTCCCTAACATCCACAAGACTTAAAATCAACACCCAAGGCAAAAAAAACCTTATATCTACACAAAAAAAGTGTAGATCTAAAAAACATAGAGAGAGGGAGATGTAGATCTAGTGGAAACCACAAGGAACCATGAGAGAAGACTTACCAGAGAAGAAAAGCCTTCAATCCACCGTGAAACCCCTTAGATTTGATTTCAAAAAGTGCGGGAGAGAACCTCCAACCTTTGAGAACCCAAATTAATAATTGTGGATTGAGTGGGAGATAATTTTGTGTGAAAAGAGGCAATCCCAAGAGAGCCCAAATTTAAAAACCCCATTTTTAAGTGGCTGCACAGTTAACCCGCACAGTTTGAAAAACTGTACGCTAACTGTGCACAAACCAATACCTATAGAGAAGGGGTCCACATGGTTGTATTGCATGGTTTAGAAAACAATGCGCAGTCCATGAAAATACCATTATCTCCCCCTATACGGTTTCTTAGAGAACACGCATGGTTTCCCTTAACCATGCTCAAACTGTGCGCCCTTATAAAAGACTCTAAACTTATTCAAAACTCTTCCAAAGTCTATCAACCTCTTCCCAAATCACCTCAAACACTTTAAACACATAAAAGGCTTAAAAGTCTATATAAATCAAGCCAGGGGAGATAAAAAATTCCCAGTTAAAATATAATTTGGCATCAATAACCACTTTTAAAAACACACACTAACTTTAGAAAGCCACGTAGATTTTTTTTACAAACATTTGTCATGGAAAGAGGTCCACGACAAGGATTAAAACCATTTATAAATCATCAATTTCACCTCATGAGATAGATACATAGAAATTATCTTAATTATTAACCAATTTGAATAAAAAAATCACCCAAAGTAATGTAATATAAAGTGACAACAAATAAACACCTACCTCAGTTCAATGAAAAACAAGCCAGTTTTGTCTTTTATTGTAGAAAAAACTCTAATAAGCCAAGAAATTACCTCTACAACCCCTAAAAAAAGAAATACAAATGATTATGTCAAATTACAGCCCGAAAATCAGCCAACATATGCGCTAGGGTTTATAGAAGGAATAAAAATCAAGAGACATAGGTAAATATAAGAGAGGAAGGGGTTTATAAAAACTCACCAAGGAGGAAACCACTTGAAGTCATGGTGGAAAGCCATCAAAATGACAGTGTAGGAAGGGAGGAAACTCCTTAGGGTGTTTCTTGTTTGTTTGAATTAGAGGGGGAGATAAGGTAGGGGAAAAGGGTTAAAATCGAGAAGGGTAAAAATTAGAAATACATGTTTTAATAAATCTAGGAAAGTCACATGGTTTGGCCACATGATATTCCAAACCATGAACTAATCATTCTAAATAGAACTGTAAAATTATAGGGATGAATCATACACTTGTCGCATGTCTTAACAATTTGTTTGAATTTTTTTACCTTTAACCTTACATACTAAAGGTCCTACATAGTTTCTCTTAGGATTTTCATGATTTAGACTGAACCATGGGCCACACAAGTAGACCAACCATGGAAATATTAAAATAAACTGCACGTAAGGCAAGCAAAGGGACACAAAAGGGATATTATATGGTTTACCCTAAACCATGTGTCTCAAACTTTGTTCCATAATAAAATTTACATAAATTCCATGTTTTGAGTTGAAAGTTCCAAAAAACTTAAAACAAACCCCAATTAACATAAAATAACATGAAATAAACTCTACAATGACATGGTGGGTGTCATGCAGTTAATAAAAATTTATTATATAAGGTTTCTTGGATTTTGGTTATTTTGGTTATAGTTGTTAGGTGGAGGGTTATTGTAAAATGAATTTGGTTCATGGTTGGTTTGGTTTGTAAAAGGTTGATTTTTATAAAATTTATACCCTATGGGTTGATCAAATTGATTTTAGTTTTGAATGAAACCCTTATTTTAATTTTGGTTAAAGTTTTGAATTGTTTTATTGGTTGATAAATTAGTGTTATGGTAATCCCATTGATTATTTTGACAAAATTAGTAAGTATTATTGAGATAATTATTCTAAAAGTAAGAATTAGGTTTATAATTTTTATAAAATTAGTCATTTAAAGGTTGGTAATGTAATTAAGTGATTTACTATTTTTTAAAATGAATTTTGATTATTAAATTATTTGTTTCTAGTTTTATAAAAACTATTAATCATGCTGGTTTTAAAAACATCAATAGATAGATTTTGAAAATAATTACAAGAATCATTTTTTAGTCATTTGATGAGAAATGAACATGAAAATAATGTGGAAAGGGGGTTATAATAGAGGTATAAAAGGTTTTTTTGGTGGATATAAAGGCTATAATAGGGATTTTGAATGAATTTTTGATGAAAACTGGGATGGATGGGTGAATGAAAATTGGGATGGAGGAATGGATGAGACCAAATATGGTGAGAAACTAGGTGTTAAACACTAAATTTAACTTGAATGAGATAAATATTACATTGAATGTTTTCTCATCATAGTCATCATTTAAGTCATCCATTATTTATCAATTTTTTATTTAATAATTTATAGTTTCACTATTTAATTTAGCTTGATATTATCTATTCCTAGTTTTAAATTATTGTTTATTGGAAACCATAGTGTTGATGAATGCTCTATTGGAAGTAAGATTTTTTTCTATAGGTTCACCACCACTAGAAACATCAATAATTTCCCTTCATATGGATAAAAAACCACATAAAAGTATTAAATGATGAGATGTTCTGGAATTTTATGAAGAGGTAATGAAGTAATAATTTGATTTAATCTTTAACAATACTCATAAAGAGTTTCCTATAGATATTAAAAAATTGAATTGATTTCCTTTATAGAAGTAGTTATACAAGAATTTGGGAAGTATTTGTTTAATTAAAGCTCTGTGCATATGATCCTAACATGTGATTAGATCTGAGGGTGTATACAAGATTCAATATTATACAATTTTTTAAGGGAAAATAGAATGGATTTAAGTTAGAATTTTTCATCATATATACCATGAAATTTCATTATGGAGTAAATAACATGGAATTGCTTAAATTGCATGTGATTAACCTTCCGTATTAACCCATTGAATTTTGGAATAAGTTGAATAATTCTAGGTTTCAATTTAAAATAAATACTCATATTAAGATAATGAATAACAATATATAAGTTATAAAAGTCTAAAACATATAACCTCTTATATATTTTTTCATCATTAGAATTATCCATTTGGGTGTTTTTAAAAAAAATATGGGGTAGTTAATTCACTTTGTTTTTTTCTAAGGTTTGTTAGTGAATTTTCAATTTCAGTGTCAAATGTTTTAAGTTTATAAAAGGAATGATTATTACATAAGAAAATACTCAATTATAGTGGCTAATAATTTCAAAAGTAAGGATTTTAGCATAAATTTTTGCAAGTACCAGACTTAAATAATAATGAAAACATACAACCAATGACAAAAAGTAAAAAATTTCAACCACAAAATAAGAAATTTTAGGGATAAAGCAATAGATGTCAACATTAAGCAACTGAACATTAATAATAACTCACCAAATCAAGAAAAAAATCATCTTTCAATAACACATTCCATAAAATTTTTTTCAATATTTTTTTTGAATAAATTTGATATTAAAAAAATTTAACTCTTTTCTATACACATTTTTGATAGTTTTTTTCATTTTGATTTTATGATTTATAAAATACACTTATATTTTTTTTCAATTAATTTTTTATATGTTTTCAAATTTGAGATTTTTTATATTGTTTCTCTTTCTTTTTGATATTTTTTTGGTTTTTTACAGGGTTTTATTACTCTTTAAGTTTCTAAAGATTTTTTTACTTGGTCTTTTTTATATTTTTTTATTTTTTTTAATAATTTTTTTGTGGAACTTTTACCCTCCCTGACAGAATCATTATAATTTGGTATGAAATATGTGTTGTCACTTATTTCTAACCCAAATCGTTTTAAATAATTATTATTAATATGGTATTAGTATGGATTATGATAGAATATCTCATGAAAGGATTTTTTTCTTTTGAAATTTTGATAAAATATCTTTGGTTGTGTTTTTGGAATATTTTTTAAGTTTAAAAAACTAAAAGGATTCTTAACCAAGAGAACTTAAACCAATCATTAGAGAAAGTTGAGATTCATTGAAGATTAATTTGGAAATTAAAAAATCATTAATTTAATATTTAATCTTTAAATAATCTTGACATCACAAGAAACATAATTATAATTAAGCTTATATTTTCATCTGAAAATTGAAGCATGATCAATAAAATAATTAATACTTAAAGTATTTAGTTTAAATCATAATAATTTGATATAAGAAAAGAAATTAAATTAATTATTAACTCAGTTAATAAATTATTTTATCTCAATACTTGAAAATATTTTAAATGAATAAATTTTTCATTTAGAAGATCCATTTCTTCAACAAATAACTCCCTAACAAACCACCGACTAAACATTATTTTTACCACAGAATAAATTATTAGGTAAAATAAAGATTTCACTAACTAAAGAGAGTCATAAAAAAGAAAATGATGAAAATAAAGTAATATATTTCTAATTAAAAGAATAAAATTTTTTGAACTATATATTAAAAATCAAGATTCTTTGAACTAAAAATATGCTACAATAGTAACAAAAGGAATTTATACACTAATTTTTACTATAATCTTTGAACGATCTTAAACTTAGTACCTTGAAGTTCATATAAATCCACTAAAATGACTTTTTTATCATTAAATATTCATTAAATAATCTAATAAAATGATTCACAAGATTCCATTTGAGATCTCTAACTCAGTATCATCCTAAGATCTACCTTCCATTATCCGGAAATTGGTCTTATAAAATAAACAAATATCAAGTTTATTTTTTATTTAGTTTCATCTAATAGATGTATCCATGTCTTTAATCATCATCCATGATTCATTTAATAACTTTAACAATCATCCAAGATAGATAAGTCTTCTACTATAGTAGGTTTAACTCTAAGAACTTTGATCACTATGAATAACATCATAAATCATCGCCTTCAACTCACACATGCATTTATTCAAGAATATTACCTTCATCAACCTTAAAAATGACATACCAGTTACAAAAAATTATCAAACTTATGATATTTACACATTGGACCACCATAAAAATAAATAAAAAACAAAATTTTAATTTTACTTAGCTTCATATACAATAAGATCAACCATTCATAACACTCTGAATTGATAAACACTGATCTTCTTTTAGCATCAAACCATTGATCAATATAAACTTCAATGAAAAAAAAATTCATTTAATCACAATAGATGATTGACATCAATGATTTAAATCACTTTGATTGTCTACCACTTATAACTCAAATTAACCCTCAAATCATGGAAACATCATTCAAGAAAACTCTTACTTATCCCCTTATCCTTATATGTTTTAACTTCAAAATAACTAGAACAACTCATAAAATCAACATTAGGTTGGATTCATTAGGATTGACCTTTTTCCTTGATATGATATTATGTAACCACCCGATTATTCTTACGAACCAAGAGAATTTCCCAACTAGATTATATGTATTGAAAATTAAAATCAATAATTTTATAATCTCACAAAGTATCAAATATTATGTACCCTTTTATTTCTAATGTTTAATCTTACCAATAATCGAAATCTAGAAATACTTTAAATTTAAAAAAGACAAAAATATCACATAATTGTTCTTGAAATTCAAAAAAAAATTCAATATGTAAAATTAATCAAAAATTTATTCTCTGTCAAACTTATTTTATTGAATTTATATGAAAACCCATATTGGGTTGAGTGGGAACCAAATATAAGTCAATTCAAGGAACATAAAACCAAAACCAAAAGAGGAAACCATTAAGGTCCTAAGGAATCAAATATTGGACTTGGGCTATAAGTGACTTGAATCTAGGCCTCTTAGGACTATGGGATCCTACTTATCTTTCGTGACTAGATCTTTTGATTAAAGTGGTTAAATAGGTTCCAAAACCTTATTCTTACTCTCAAACTCTTGAAAAGTTAAATCACGTTCAATACGTGAAACAAAAGGAGCGGGAGAAGGTACTGGAATTCAATCTCAAACTCCTTAACTGTTGAGCCAGGTTCTATAGGTATAACAAGAGGAGAATAATAATGAACTTCAATATTAGATTACTACACCATTCCAAACTTGATTTGTTGGAGAGAAGATTCATGATCTTTAATAGGCTCATGAAATTCTCTATCCTCAAAATTCTTAATATCATAATCTCCAACCCAAGATTCTTAGGAGAAATGATTTTATTTAAAACAATAACATATTAAAATAAAGGACATGTAATATTGAATTTAATAATCTACACAACTCATAAAAACATATGTAATATTAAACTAAAAAAGAGCTCAAATAAGATTAAATGAAAACTAATTACATAATATTAAACAGAAATTATATTATATACATAAAATTAAAACACATTTTAAATTGATTACATTATATTAAATTAAATTCAAACTATATAAATCATATAAAATAAAAATAACAACAAATTACATAATACTAAATATTACAAAACTACAAAAAAAACAAAAAATATTAAAATAAAATTTGAAATACTTTCATTAGATTGTACTAAAATTGAAATTAACTATATAATATAAAAATAATGTTTATTAAATAATAAAAAAGATTAAATAATTTAATTACAAATAATAAATAAAATAAATACTAATTACAAAAAAACAATGAAAACAATTCATCAATATCCTCACCAATAATTCAAAAATTATAATTTTAATAGGAAAATTACTAAAAAATTACCTAAAATTTATAAAAACACATATATAAAGTATAAAATATTTATAACATTTATAACTATATTAAATACAAGAAAAATAATTAAAATATAAATAATAATAACAACAACAATAAATACATAACAATTATCAAAGAAACATACTATAATGAATGAAAAACCATAGATGTTCTCAGGAAAGGGGAAAAGGTTTTCTTTACATTTAGGTAACTCAATACTCATACCCTCAACCGTAAATGAGGACCTGAATAAATTTGAGACCTATGTTTGGGATTCAACTAGGTTATATGGTATTTACCTCAAAAATATATAATAATAATTATAATATATACAATTATAAATAATAAATGTAAATTTATGTAATTATAAATAGCTCTATTATGTATTAATCTACATTAAAAAATAACATCAATACAAAGTGTTATTATAGATTAAAAATAATAATAATAATAATATCATTCAAATATTATTAAAAATTATAATGTACAATGTTAAATAATAAATATTAATATTATAATTAACATATAATAATAATAATTACTACTTATATTGAGTAAAAATTATAAAAATAACCATGATTTTATAAAAATACAAAATAATGACATAAAATGGTTAAAATAAATTATAAAAATTGAAATAAAAATATACAGAAATTTTAATAAAATCCATGCATATCAAATCCCCCACACATAATTTTTTTTCTCCTGGGTACGATATTAAAAAAATAGAATATGGTTGCACCCTTAATTATATTAATGAAATATAATTACAATTTTAAAATTCATTCGATATTTTTTACCTTTTAAATTTATCACACTTCATTTAAAATTCCAATTTTCAGAAATAAATTCTCTTTCATTCCCATTAAAAAAAGAATATACACATCCATGAATCATTGTGACCTAACTTACTATCACTCTCATGGATCAAGATGTTTTTTAAAGTTAAGTCAATTCATATATATATATATATATGAATGCTTACCATATGTTTTCCATGAATTTCACGTCTTCATTTTTTAAAAATTAAAAATTTCATTAATCATGAGGACTTAAAATTGGGTTCAAATTACCTATGAGGTTTTAGAAAGGTGGGTCATAATTGTTTTTAAAAAAATTGAAAAATGAGAATAACATCATAAAATATAAGAGCGATATATAAATCTAAGTGTCTCCATTAAAACACAATTTCCCACACTTAAAAATTTTATATTCCTTAAATAAAATGATAAAATTATTTCTCAAAATATGATGAATGGGACAAAAATCATCTCAAATAGAATATGAATAAAATTATATAGGTGGCCATGAGGAGGTACACTAAAACCCCAAGAAATAAATATAAGACAATATCATATAATAGAGACACAATCAACTCATACTTCATAAAATATCAGAAAAATTATGTCTTATAAAACTCTTTAGAACTTAAAGTATTGGGTTATAATTTTTATAGGTTTCTAAAAAAGAAAAGTTTGTCATATAATAACCAAAAAAGTACTCATTTTTGGAACCAAATAAATTTATATTTTCATATGAAAATATATAACTAAAATGAGTAGAACAAATGTGATAATAAACATGTATATCATGATGAGATAATTTATATAATGTGCATCAAATAACTCATTATCCCTCAAACAAACCTCTCTATAAATGAATCTTTCCCCACACTTAAATTGAAAATCATCAAGAAAATATCCATGATATGGGTAATAATGTATATGGTATATCAGCTTATCCTAAATAAGATTTTACATGAATTATAAGGGATGTGCGATATTGAAAACATGAGGGTGGATCAATGGGTAAAAATGGGGGTAAATAAAACTAAAAGGCACCACTTATTTCAATGTAACTTCCAAACTTCATATATTTTTTATAGAAAAAATTTAAAATTTCTAGAATCCATATCATGGCATGAGATTATCTAATGAAAAATAGAAACCTGAAGTAATAAAAAATGGTTTTAGGGTCATATTGGTCATGTGAATATGGTTTGGAAACATATATGAGAATGAGAGAAAATATGTGTCTCTTAAATAAACAAGTTTTATAAAACATGTTTTGAGAAGAGTGGAATAATATTATAAATTGTAAGAACCCGGGTTTTTAGAACGGGCCAAAATCTCGACCCTGTTTGAATTTTTGACTTGTCCTGTGAAATCTGGGAAAATCTAGGATATTTTGGAAATTTAAAGACTACACGCCATGTACATTTAAGTACACACCGTGTATAGGTTAGGTGAGTGCCGACCGTGTGCTCGCCAAGCACATGCGTGTGATGACCGAGTAAAAATTTATTACTACACGTTCTGTAGGTATTGAAACGCCATGTACCCTTGACCGTGTGGTGGCCATACATGGCGTGTAGTTCTGTTGGTCAGGTAGAATCTTTTAACCAAGTACACATCATGTCCTCCTTAGACACGCTGTGTAGTCTAGCCATGTATGAGGGATATACATGGCGTGTGGGTAAGTTGGCGAGGAAGAGAAGGAAAACCAGGTACATGCTGTGTATAGCTTACTACACTGCGTGTACTCATGTCGGCAGGTGCTGGAAAGTAAGTCGGTGGAATTTCAGCTGCCATATGAATAGTTAAATGATATACACGATATATAGTCAAGAAGTACACACCATGTACTTTCTTTTTTCTCTTGCTAAAATGGTTAGTAGCCTTGTTTTGTTGAAGAACCTCATTTGTTTCACTGGGTTTCATGAACGAGGCCACCCGAGCTCATTTTTGCTCCCAGATCTTCGTCTGAACTCCGTTTCGATCATGGTTTGATCCGTTGGAACCCCCTCGATAAGGCCTCGATTCCACTTGAACCATTTTTGTTTTATTTCTTTTCTAGAACGGGATATTGCGGTTTGAACTGTTTTGATTCTTTTGTAGATCTACCGCATTTTATACCTAACTGGAGGCTATTATCGGAGGACTAACATTGTACGAGTATCGAGTAGCTAGTGCCTACCTCTTTTGGTGTTTTCATGTTCATTTGGATGATGCAGCCTTTGGCACGTTTTTGGGTATTTTGAGCGGGATCCATTTTAATCTGATATTGCATATTACATTGTTTATGGAGCTATGGGATACCTTTGGGACTATTACCTGTGTTGCTTGAGCGGGGCCGGGTGAGTGGCTGTTGCTCATCGGGGCATTTTGGCTGGGGGTTCCAAATGGTAGTAATTGATTTTTATTGTTCTAAACTATTGAGTTTAGTTGATTGAACCTTGATATGACTTGTTAGAGGCTTTAAGGACCTCAATGCTGTTGTTTGATAACTGTTGGGTTAGTGTAATTCCATTGTTTAGATTGTTTTTCCTGTTTATGTGTTCTATTAAATGTTTACATATGTAATTACTGAATTTCATATGTTGGAACCCTTTTGGTTGTGTTGGGCATGGCCCATATACTCTTGAGTGATGCTAATCACAGGTTGGGCTTGGCCCGGGTTATGTTGTGTGGTTCTGACCACAGGATTGGGCGTCACAGGCATCAGTTTGAGGCAGGATGACTATCAGGTTGGGCATGACCCGAGTTACTTGGATGGAAAGGCCATAAAACTTTAGTGGCATGGTTGCAGGGACACGAGGTGTCATAGGTGTTGTGGCTTGAGTACTATTTTGTTGATTACTGGTCACCCAGAAGCTTTGAGTAGTGTGCACACAGAGAGACTCCGTGATGAGGTGGTTTTGACCACTCATGTTGGTAGAGGCCCCCGTTAGTTGCGGTTTTGGTACTTTTGGTTTGAAGGTTCTTGTCGTAGTAAGCCACATGGAAGGTGAGAAACCTTAAAGGGATAGCGTTGAGGCTATCAGGTTGGGGGCAGAGGCCTGCCGTTATTTGAGGGAAGACATCACTATCCCTACAGATACTTTATTTTGAGGGCAGACATCGCTGTCCCTCTGACCACTTATTTTGAGGGGAGACATCGCTGTCCCTCTGGTTCCTTACTTTAGGAGAAACATCTCTATTCCTATGGGTTACTACTATTGGGATTGCCTTTGGGACGTCCGTACTTGAGACACACGGTGTCAAGGGGAACATGGTGCCGTGTTACATGACATAGATTCCTACATTGGCCGAAGCAGGTGACACTCCATGGTGGCTTCTAAGCACCAGAGGAGTTTGTATTTATTTGTGCATCATTCTATTTACTTCTTTCCTAAAAAATTCATGACTTCTTAAACACTTATATTAGGTACGCACAGTTGGGTGGTATCCTACTGAGATTCCTCTCACACCCTGCACGGGCCCTTCGGGACGCATGCAGACTATTTGGATTTATGTGCATGAAAGAGGCCAGCTTCAGGAGATGAGTTTTGTTAGCTGTTGCATGGAGATGGTATGGACCTTGAGATCTTTCCTAACTGGAGTTTACTATGTTTTGCATACTTTCCTGTATCATCATGCTTACCTGTTTTGTAGCTATAGTTGGTTAATCATTGGCACCCTTTATATTTTGATATGTATGACCTGCTTTGGATGCATGTATTGTTGTTCAGTAGTAGTTACAAGTGATCAGCATGCTGTTGTGTTTATTTCTGCTATTGTTGTTTATATTTATTGCTTCCACTGTTTATTGATACTGAATGTGCTTTCGCTCTGCGGGTCTAGTTCGAGTCTGTTGATTCATTTGTTCCGCTGCATCTTTATTGTTATACTTGGACCAGTACCATTATTATTATCCTCCGAGAGGGTATATCCTCCCCACTACACCTATAAAACCATCGCTGCTATTCGGTAGCCTTTGGTGTTTGGGAAGGTGTGCCTAAGGTAGTATTAACTGACCTGTTTAGCACTATTTGGGTGGCTGTTTGGGTCCGAGTCGTTACAATGTGGTATCAAAGAAGTTCTTGATAAGGATTTAGTAGCAATGTTTTGTTGGATAATAATGATATTGGGGATTCTCTTTTGTTTTCTTCTAGTTTTACTATTTGGGATATGGTAGACTGGAGATAGGTTGTTACTGGAACTGGATTTCTATCTTGTGCTTGGGTGCCTGCAGCCCTAGGTTTGAGGGATGGACCAAGCTTCTATGGGTGGGATTTTCTATTTGCTTTTTTCTCAGATTATAGTTGATATGATTTCCACCTCAGTGGAACACTTGGCACGTGATGTTATTGATTGTGATATGTGACCCTTGACCCGGTGCGGTAAGGGAGAATTGGACCTTAGCCTAGTATAGCAAGGCTTGTTTGCTTGGGTTTTGATAGGCACATTTTTATGGTATTTAAATTTCATAACTGCACGTATGCATTGTGATGTGATAATACCATGTGAATAATATCAAATTTCATGATTTATACCTTTTTAGAATTGCATGTGACAGGAAGGTACTATCGGTTGAGGTGATTTTGATCAGCAGGATTGGGCGACTTGGTCGTTGGTTTGAGGCAACGTTGGTTGTCAGGACGGGCATGGCCCGAGATACTTTTGATACTTGGATATGTTATGGGCAGGTAAGGAGGCCATGAGGCCTGGATGCCATGGGTCATGGTTGTAAGGGTGGTAGTTGTGTGCTTCCTTTACTGATTTCTTATTTGTGTTGAATATATATTGTTATATATATATATGTGGTTTGTCTGACCATTTATGGTATTCAACGAGTTCCTTTTTGGGAGACTTAGATGGAGTGTCAGACGGGAGATGGTACAGTGCTGCAGGTGCAGGATCAGGTTCAGGATCTGGTGCAGGCAGAGTAGGAGCCACATGTACAGGCTTAGGGACATGATCAGGTTCAAGATCCAGTGCAGGCAGGACAATAGCCAGGTTTGGTATCCTTCAAACCATGTCTCGACGAGCAGCTCCGAGCTAGCCTGGTACGTGTCTTGTAGGGGATTGACAGAGGCCTGAAAGGTATAGAGCCATCTATGGAATATCTGTCACGGGAGTTCCAATCACAACACCTTCTGCTTTTTCCGGGTGAGGGTGGTCCGTAGGTGGCTAAGAACTGAATCGAGAGCATGCAGATGATCTTTGATCAGCTTGAGATGCCTCCAGGGTGGAGGGTCAAGATAGAGACATACATGATGCGAGGACCAGAAAAGCGTTGTTGGGATGTGCAGGTTCAGGCTCGTAGGAACGAGGGGCTAACATGGAAGGACTTCGAGGACATGTTCTTTGAGCGCTTCTACCTGTAGACACTGAGAGCAGAGAGAGATTGGGAGTTCTTGAATCTTCAACAGGGAGACATGTCTATCATGGAATATGTAGCTACTTTCACTGAGCTGTCTCGCTTTGCACCTGGTATGGTAAGAAATGACACGGATAGGGTGACGCACTTCGAGGATGGATTACGACACGCCATTCGTGTCCAGGTGAATATTTTCAGGTTGGGTTCTTTTTTAGAGGTAGTGAATCAGGCTCTCATAGCCGAGGGAAACCAGTGGGATATGCCTCAAGTTGGCCAGACGATGACTTCAAGTGAGGGTTTGGATAGTAGGAAGCGAGGAAGGGATGAGTTCCAACAGGGTAGTCAGGCCAAGGAATCAGCTAGACCACCTCGTAGCAGTTCTGCAGTGGTTTACTTTCAGTGTGGACAACCAGGACATGTTCAGACTCAATGCGATAGGCCTCCAAATAAGTGTCGGGCATGTGGGTAGGTTGGGCACCTTGAGAGGTATTGCAGGCAGCCTTTTTAGATAGCCGGTAGGCATGGACCAGGACAGATGGTGGCATCTGTAGTTGGTTCAGGTTTGGTACCAGGGGAGGGAATCCGAGGTTCATCTGCACATGGAGGACGTGACAGAGATAGCAGGATCCAGTTGAGGGGTTAGTGGCCGGTGGCGGGAGCATCACCACAAGGAGGTCTAGCATCAGGCAGCCATACTTTAGGCCAGGTGCACGTTGTGAAGCTACCAGAGGCTGAGAAGGCTGGTGTGATGACGACGGTTAGAGGTACACCACGGGTGTGGCAGTGATTTCCATATTTTCTTTTTGGAATGACCTGTAGAGGCATGTCCGTTTTGAGTGCATGTTATGCACATGATCTATGTGGACTGACTAGATGCAAGTCAGTGGGATTAGCACCATATCGGGTGTGTGATATATTTATATATATGTACGAGATGCGTAGCATCAGGGGCATCGTGGATGCGGGTTACTTGAGGTGTCGTGGGCATCAGGGCATCAAGGATGCGGGTTACTTGAGGTTCCTAGGGAATCAGGGCAACGAAGATGCGGGTTACTTGAGGTACTAGGCACCAGGTTCATTTTTGAGCATCCATGGGATGCAAAACCTCATGGAGGTAGACACTGATGCGGTGCAGGATACGTTGGTTGTCGGGAATGACACTGGAGCACCAATGAGGCGCAGAGGTGATGGTGCATTACAGAAGGATTATGCCTTTAGAAAATAGGTTAGTGAACCTTGGTTTGTTTTGAGTTTTTTCGTGTTGAGACTGAGTTAGTCAATTCATAAGGTGGAGATGACCTCGAGAAATTTATCCAGGACCTTTGAGACTGAGGAAGACTAGGTTACCTTGATCGGGGTGGTATGTTCGGTTCCATCTCCGGGGTGCATTTGATAGCTCGGGGATGAGTTATATTAATGTGGAGAGAATGTAAGAACCCAATTTTTTAGAACAGGACAAAATCCCGACCCTTTTTGAATTTTTGACTTGTCTTGAGAAATCTGGGAAAATCTGGGTTATTTTGGAAATTTCCAGACTACACACCGTGTACTTTTAAGTATAGGCCGTGTATAGGTTAGGCAAGTTCTGACCATGTGCTCGTCGAGCACATGCCATGTGATGAAAATGTATAAATTTCTTACGACATGGCATGTAGGTATTGACACACTGTGTACACTTGACTGTGTGGCGGCCATGCATGGCGTGTAGGCCTATTGGTCAGGTAGAATCTTTTAACCAAGTACATGTCGTGTTCACCTTGGAAACGCCATGTAGTCTAGCCGTGTATTAGGGATATACATGGTGTGTGGGTAATTCGGCGAGGAAAAGAAGGAAAACCAGGTACACACCGTGTACGGCTTAGTACACGCCGTGTACTCATGTCGGCAGGTGCTGGAAAGTAAGTCGGTGGAATTCCAGCCACCATATGAACAGTCAAATGATATACACGGAATATAGTCAAGAAGTAAACACCATGTACTTTTTTTTTCGCTAAAACTGGTAGTAGCCTCGTTTCGAGGCAGAACCTCATTTGTTTTGCTGAGTTTCGCGAATCAGGCCGTCAGAGCACGTTTTTTCTCTCGGATCCTCGTCTAAACTCCGTTTCGATCATGACTTGATTTTTTGGAACCCCCTAGGTAAGGCCTAGATTCATCCTGATCCATTTTGTTTGATTTATGTTCTAGAATGAGATATTGGGGTTTGAACGGATTTGATTATTTTTTAGATCTACCACATTTTATACCTAATTGGAGGCTGTTATCGGAGGAGCAACACCGTATGAGTCGCAGGTAGGTGGTGCATACCTCTTTTTTTATTTTCGTGGTCATTTGGGTGACGTGGCCTTCAGCGCATTTTTTAGTATTTTGAGCGGGACCCATTTTTATCTGATATTGCATATTACATTGTTTATGGACCTATGGGATACCTTTGGGTATTCCCTGTTACCTTTGTTTCTTGAGCGGGGCTGGGTGAGTGGCCGTTTCTCATCGGGGAATTTTGGCTGGGGGCTCCAAAAGGGTATTAATTGAAATTTATTATCATAAATTTTTGAGTTTAGTTGATTGAACCTTGATATGATTTGTTAAAAGCTTTAAGGACCTCAGAGTTGTTGTTTGATAACTGTTGGGTTAGTGTAATTCCACTGTTTAGATTATTTTTCTTGTTTATGTGTTATGTTAAATGTTTATATATGTAATTGCTGAATAGAATATGTTGGAACCATTTTGGTTGTGTTGGGAATTGCTCGAATATTCTTGAGTGATGCTAATCACAGGTTCGTCTTGGCCTGTGTTACGTTGGGTGGTTCTGACCATGGGATTGGGTGTCACAGGTGTCATTTTGAGGCAGGATGACTGTCAGGTTGGGCATGGCCCGAGTTACTGGGACGGAAAGGACATCGGACTTGAGAAGCATGGTCGTAGGGACATGAGGTATTAGAGGTGTTGTGTCTTGGGTACTATTTTGGGGATTACCACTCATCTGGAAACTTTGAGTTGTGTGCACATAGAGAGACTCCATGATGATGTGGTTTTAACCAATCGTGTGGGTAGAGGCCCCCATTATTTGCGGTTTAGGTACTTTTGGTTTGGGGATGCTTGCTGTAGGAATCCATGTGGAAGGTGAGGAACCTTCAGGGGATATCATTGAGGCTATCAGGTTGGGGGCAGAGGATCGCCGTTATTTGAGGGCAGACATCGCTGTCCCTCCGGATACTTTATTTTGAGGGTAGACATCGTTGCCCCTCCAGCTAGTTATTTTTAGGGGAGATATCCCTCTCCCTCCGGTTCCTTACTTGAGGACAAACATCTTTGTTCCTCTTGGTTACTACTATTGGGAGTGCCTTCGGGACGTCAGTACTTGAGACACGCGGTGTTAGGGGGAACATGGTGCCGGGTTACATGATAGAGATTATGGGGTTGGCCGAAGCAGGTGACACTCCATGGTGACTGCTAAGCAATAGTGGAGTTTGTATTTATTTGTGCATCATTATATTTACTACATTCTTTATAAATGCATGACTGATTAAGCACTTATATTAGGTACGTACATTTGGGTGGTATCCTACTGAGATTCATCTCACACCCTGCATGATCCCTTCGGGAGGCGTGTAGACTTTATGGATTTACGTGCAGGAAAGAGGCCAGCTTCAGGATCTAGCCTGCGTTATCTATTCAATGGAGATGGTACGGACCTTGAGGTCTTGCCTAACTGTAGTTTACTATGTTTTGTGTACTTTCCTGTATCAGCATGCTTACCTGTTTTGTAGCTATAGTTGGTTAGCCATTGGTACCCTTTATATTTAGATATGTATGACATGCTTTGGATGCATGTTTTTTTGTTCAGTATTAGTTACAAGTGACCAGCATGCTGTTCTGTTTATTTCCACTAATATTGTTAATATTTATTGCTTCCACTATTTATTGATACTGAATGTGCTTTCGCTCTGCGGGGCTGCATCGAGTCTGCTGACTCATTTATTCCGCTGAATCGTTATTGTTATACTTATACCATTACCATTATTATTATCCCCATAGAGGGTATAGCAACCCCACTATACCTATAATACCCTCACTCCTAGTCCGCATCCTTTGACATTTGGGAAGGTGTGTCTAAGGTAGTAGCACCCAACCCATTTACCACTATTCGGGTGGCTATTCAGGTCTGGGTCATTATAGAAATAACCTATAATCATGGGTATAAATTATTTAATCAATTAAAACTAGTAATCATGTGCTCATACTATGACTAGGGACAAGAGTGGTATGTCTTTAATTATGTTATCGTAGAAATATAATCAATTTACATGAGGATTTAAGGATAAAATTAAAGTTATTAATTTTTTTTTATGTTTTATGCTTTTTTTTAATTTAAATGTTGTTTTGAAAGTATAAATAAAACATGATGATAAAAAGGGCACTTATCTATTCAATTATATATATCAATGGATATGTTTTATGTATCACATAAAGCACCATAGAAATATAATAGAGTAAAAATATATATAAATCACACTATAAATATAACATCAAAAGAATATAATCATGATGATGATAAATATATATATATAAAAAACTAAACAACTAAAGTATTGGGATAATATGAAAAATATCCATATATTCTACTTTATTTCCTAAAAATAAACTAAAACTAAAATAATATAAAAGAGTTAATGACGGGTTGCCTCCCATTAAGCGCACAATTTAATTTCTTAAACCAAATGAATAAATGAAATAAATATTTTTAGTATATTTCTTCATAATTATTTGGATTATTTTCCTTGATCATGAAATTTTCTTAAAGTCCAAAGATCTCTTCCTGATGTTCATCTTCATTAACTTTTTAAAAATAATTCACTCATGGAAAATTTTGAATGCCCTCCTGTAGTCGACCAGGAACATTTCATGACGAAGAATTTTATTCATATATAGTTATTTTGGAAATGTAATATTCATTTATTATACCCAAAAAATGAGAATTAGTAAATGAATATCATGGAATTAAAAATAGTGAAGTTTCCTCTTGATCAGTGAAAAGTTCAACATCTTCAGTTACATGAATAATCTCTCATTTTAAATGAGTTTTTTCAATATAGCTAATTATTTATGAAGTATGATAAAGTTTTTCATGTTTTAAATATATCTTGAATGGAAATATAGTCTATATAAAATTTTTACATCACCATGAGGATATACACTTTTAACTATATATAGACTTGACTACTTCAATTTTAGTTTTCCTACCATAATTCAAATCCTAGTTTTGATGAGAAAAACCATTTCACTTGGTGAAAAATTCCTTTTTCGAATTATAATTTCATTCCACACTCAATTTTTCTTTTTATATATCATGTAATTATCATATTACTCTCTTATTATATCCTTAATCTCATTCATTTGTTTAAAGTGCTTTTCTCGGTCAGTTTTGAATTCCATATTCAAATTTTTACCACCCAAGAAGCCTTATGTTCTATCTATACCTGAAGATAATAGGTTTTTAAAAAAAATAAGTGGTATGTGGATATTAAAATAAGTATTTTATATGTTTTTAGATAATCCCAAAGTACATACTTATATTTGGTGGCCTAATAGTTGTGAGAGATATTTACATCTTTCTCAATAATTCCTTTAATATATCAATTTTAAATTTCATCCAAGACATTTTTCTATGGATGATATAGGGTTATCATATAATGGGTGCATCAATAGTGATTTATTAACTTTCGATACATATAATTATTTAAGTGTGTACCACGGTCACTGATGATAAGTCTTGAGATACCAAACCATGTAAATGTACATTGTTTTGAAAAAATTATTTACAACATGATGAATATTTCCCATAAAGACTTTAGTTTCCACAAAATTTTTAACATATAAAAAAAAGGTCCCATATTTTCAATTCACCATACATAAAAAATTCAAACTCTTATAACTGGATTTTGTGATATCTCATGTTTCCAATCAATACTTATACTTCTTTGGAATTTATTACAATTCATGATGAAATCTATGATATATTGATATAATGTGGTAAAATATAAATTACAATTAAAAAATATTCTAAATTTACTATGGATTATTTTTAATCCACCTAATTAAATAGAATAGAAAAGAATAAAATTGATAGAAACTAAATCTTCTATTATACATCTTTTAATCATTACATCCACACAATCCTTAAAAAGTTATAGATTATCCCAGTAGTAATGAATTTTTTTTGATAAAACATCCATATTTAATCCTTTAATAAATCTAAGTGATCCTCTCTGGAAAATAAATATTTCATGATATTAGTGTACTCTAGTGTGATAGTTTTGGTGGTATAAATGTTCTTATCAGAAAATGTTTCTTTTATTAACTAAACATTTGGGTCACTTGTGTCTATTTCTAATTATGAAAACAGATCATCTCCAACATATTTTATACTCTTTTTAATTCTTTATATAAATAAAAAATTATTATATTAAAAATTTATTTCAAATTAGTTTGTACTTTTCATCCTTTGTGGTCATTAAAAATCATAGGGTAGAGTGATCTAAATACATATTGAATTTTGAGAGAAATAAGTATAACCATAGTTTATCAAGTGTAAAGAATTATAAGATTATAAGGTGTCTCACAAAAGGTGCATAAGAAATTGAATCACATCCCAAGATCTCCCATTCCAATAAATATTAAATACAAGTGTCAACAAAAATGAATAGTTATTATAAAACCATACCTTTGACCAAAGAGCTTCTACAATATCTTCAAACTATTATATGGTTTGATATAGATCAGTAAAGGTATCCAAATGACAACCCCTTTCTGTAGCTATATCCATGGGTCACTAAATCACGTATCATATATTTTTGATTCCCCTTTATTCCATGATGTTCTACCATCTTGGTATGCTAAGGAAGAAGAAAATGAGAGAATAGGGTATTAAGAGTTTTTTTGATCTTAGGGTTATATCACACACCCACCATCCAATGGAAGCACCATTATTATAGAAACTGGGGATGATCTTTAGTGTTCTCAATGTAACACACAAATATTTTGGGAAATATCTCTTTTTTTCAATTAAATTTAATCATTTTTTTATTTTTCATTACACACAACATTGAGTTTAGATTGCATTACACGAAACACTAAGTTTATCTTGTGTTACATACAACACTAATTTTGGATTTCATTACATGAAACACATAGTTTTATCTTGTGTTACATGCAATACTGAGTTTTTCTTATGTCACACACAACACCAAGTTTAAACAAAACATGACATACTATTAAAATATTATTATTTAATATGATAGTTACCATCTAACTGTTGGAATGGAGGGTATGCCAATAATAAGTAAATTATTAAAATATATGGTTTACACATGTGTATAAAATGAATTCATTAGTGATTAATTAATTATAAATTAAAATAAAAACCTTTTTTAAATAAAAGAAATCATTTTCTAAAAAACTATTCTTATGCACATAAGCACGTTTTACCTCAATAAATTAAATGAATCACTTTTAGTGAATTATTTTAATGAAATATTTATATTATATATTAAATAATATTTTTAACATTAATCTTATGTGTTTTCTAGATAATAAGATAAAAATAAATCCAATTTTACGCTTAAAACTATATATTTATAAAAAATAGTTTTGTCGCCTTTTTTATCAAACTTATTTTAAAAATATTTTTATAACATTAATAATTTTTTTTAAATGTAAACTTTATTTTTTTAATTATAATATTAAAATAATCTTATGTCAAATTTTTGATAATTTTGTGAAAATATTAATTTTTTGATGAATATTGAAAAATACAAAATTTTAATTGAAAAATGCCTTTTCATTTAATTTAAAAATTTAAATTATATTTTAAATTGGATTTAAAGTAAAATTAGTTAAATTATACATAAATTATTCTAATTTAGGTAATTGGAATCAATTTTATTTTGATTTTTTATTTAAAAAACTTATGAAATTTTTAGCATTTTCTGTTTATGAACCCAATTTCTCATCACATCTACAAGATTAATTTTAAAATAAAAATTTGAACTTATATGAATGGAATTTGGAAAAATAGATTCTATATTAGTAATTATAATAATTTATATCATTTAATAAGGTCAAAATAATTTTTTTACAAAAAATTAATAGTGAAAATAATAAAAATTATGTACCGTGGTTAAAGTAAAAATGGGTTTTCTGGGGGGGGGTTAAAATAAAAAGATAGGGGTTAACAATAACTTAAAACTTATCCAGAAAACATTTTATGGACTTATTTATACATTATATCTCATATTATTGATAATGGACCACTATTGGATCCTTGTGACATGAAAGAACATGGGTTGAATTCTTTCTTTCAAAAAATTACAAGTGTGCCACTCACCTTACTTATAAAATGACACCCCTTTTCCTATCATCTTCACACCATGAATGAATTTTGTTTTTACAAATACCTACCCAAATAACCTCCAAAATTCCCCCCTCTCACCATATAATACATAATTCATATAGAAAGACAACCTAGTAAGGATTTTGGTGCAATCCTATGTAGGATACTCAAATAAGAGGTGAGATTCATCAATGAGCGTTTCTGTTTTATTTCTTCCAAAAAAATATTTCTATTCTTATTATAAAATTATGATATAATAAAATCAATATATTCCATATAATGATATGTTTTTATGTTAATTTCTTGTCCTACAACCATCTATACCTCTTTCAAATGGGATACACAATCATTGTTCGTGTGTACAACAGAGTATCGCCTCATGAATAAATGTCATTAATTTTTATTGGGACACCACTAATAGTTGGAAATAATGATATATTTATTTTTTATATATGATATTTATTATATCCTTGTTATTATAGAATATTTATATCACATATACCTTCATTCTTTCCTTTTTTTTGGTAATACGATAACGTCAGTCTTGTGTATGGAGGACTACTGCCTTGTGAAGCGATGTGATTCATTAACGATTTAAATGGAAGGTATTAAGGATGTTATTAATTATTTTTTTGAAAAATATGACATAAAAATGACTATATAATGTTAATATATTATTTAACTTTCTTTCTTTCAATTCAATAAGAAAATGGAAATAACGTTCATGTGTACGTACACCCTGTCGTCTCCATCAACACTATATTTCCTTTTCTGTCACAAACATTATGAATTACTATAAATACATATATACTTAATATATATTATATTTATATCATGGTTAAAATTATGGATTTTCTGTAACCATGACCAAAGTAATAGGAAAAAAATAAAAAATCAAAACATATACAAAAAACAAAGCGTTTTTTACCCGAAATGTAACATAAACCTAGAATTTTTAATTAACATATGATAAAAGGTCATAAGAAAATCACATATGGTATATATATATATATATTATTTAATATATTTATAATTAACTTATATTTTTCATATAGGTGGTTTGAACATGTTTGATAGAAGTCAATACTTAAGGTAATTGATTTCCTCTCAATTTTATTTCATTGATGCATATTGTAATGTTATGCACCTAATTTATTTAACACGGTGTATATAATTCCACTTTTACATGTTATATAATTAATTCCATTATTATCATGATACTTTAAGTTTCATTTAATTTTATCCTTTCAGGGGGCTTATGATTCAAAGTTACCAAAGTTGTAAGAGTTTCATGCTTCACTCTCACTGTTTATTGGGATTGCCCATGATTATGCATCGAATGATAAAAGATTACGATCTATATCTCATGAAAATAATGAATTTTATTCCCACATGGAAATTTATCGAGAATAAATGTTTTCCATGCATTTTTCTGTATTTATATACACATGATTTTAAAATAATTTTTTTAAGAAACAAGGTATTTATTTCTTTCTTCGGTTGTTTTCTAAAAATGTTTTCAAAAATGTTTTTAAAATTATAAAAATTATTTATTAAATAATTTTTTACACGTTTTTTTATTTTTAATTTTTTTTGAAATGAATATTTATTCCATGTTCCACACAATTCTCATTTGTATTTTACCAAAAAATGTGAAATGAATTTTTGTTTTAAAGTGTATTGAATGAAATGAATTTTTATCGTTATAACCATTATTTACATTGAATATTACTTTATAATTTTTAATGGTAATTTTCAAAGAAAAGGATTTTTAATTTTTTAAAAAAATTTAAATGTGTTTTTAAAATGGAAAGTATATTTTCCTCAAGAATTGTTTTAAATGATTTTTAAAGCTCCCTTTATTAGTTTTAAACGTTTATTTTCAAATAAAATCATTTCCAAAATATTTTATAAAGTTTAGTTTTAACATTTTACATTCAAAGAAAAGTTATTTTCCCAAATAAATGTTCCAAGTGATTTTCCTTTAAAAATAATTCTCCATATTAGATGAAATCCTTTTAGCTTACTTATTATTTATTTGGGATATGATCCAAGGATAACATTCTTATTATTTATCTGAATGTTTTATGTTTATGATAACGAGATGTTTATGAAACCCATTTAATTTAATGGGTTATGATATGGTGAATGTTTTATGATCTTATGGTACACATATATATTATTTTCATTATGTGACAGTGGTTACATTATAACCAAGTATTGTTGTTACATTATAACCAAGGATGGTGGTTATGTTATGACAAAGGATGATGGTTACATTATAACCAATGATAGTGGTTATGTTATAACCAAATATGGGTGGTATATATATCTCCCTCTAATGCATTGGGTAAATATTTATATCTCATGAGATGAAAAGATAGAAATGGGTAGTGAAATCGATTCATTATGTGACTCTGACTGCAATGATGGTATTAGGAGAGAACATTTACTACTATGATTGTTTGGGGGAGTGAACCCATTCCAATATAAAAAAAGTAATGCCACTTTGGATGATGTTGTATCCCTATCAGGTGTTATATCTACCCATATAGTTCCTTGATAAGTTTTTTTCAATGATCCTTGAATAATAAGAAAATTATTTTCATGATTATATGTATTACATAAATCTATGTAATATTCCAATATTATTCTCTCATGGAACAAATTCCTTGATTTTTTATGTTTCATGACTTATGAACTACGAATATTTATTCCATGACTGAATATTCTAATCTTTAATATAAAAGGTATGGTTTTTATATGATATGATCATGTTCTCATACACATATATTCAAGTTATGTTTATGTATCCACCTTGTTTACCCTTACTGAGAATCTGAGATCACCCTTTCTTATGTTTCCTTTCCCCAGGCTATGAAGAAATTTTTATGTAGGGAATGTTTTTAATGATTACTAAAGGAGAAGATATTTATGAGAGACATTGAAGATCTTTCAACAAATTATGAAGATTTTATTCCAAGTTTCTAATATAACTAAACTATTATAGTCCTCAGGAATGATTATAGGGATGTCTCTTACAATAAGTATAAGGATAAGTCAAAGTATAGAAAAATTTCTTGGAATTTTGGTAAAGTATAGAGAAAGTGGTTTATAATAAATTAAATTCCTATTTGGATACCACAAGTAAATGTGTCTTTGGTACATATTTACCTATGGGTAAAAAATCTAAAAAGGTGCATTGAGATGGACTCGATCATCACCTGGTGCATGAAAATGGTCCTTCATTTACACCTGGTTTGACACTCCCTAGGGGTATTCTTTGAAAGATCAAAAAATCTTTATGAACCATCATGAAGAATTTAAATAGACGATCACTATGAATAACATAGTATAAACATTAGGTTTCATATATTAAAAATAATTTGTTGTGATTTAGAAAAACTATAAGTGATTTTCCTGATTATTTAGTTTCCCATTATGTTTATCATTTCTCACACTATGATTTTTTTTAATCAATGGTAAGAACCAGAAGGAACTAGGTTAACATTGAATGTGACATATGATTTTTTGATGAGAATTAAAATGAGATGATTACTGGAGTGAAGGATATTGTGACTATTCTTAATCAGATATCATGAAACATGATTAATAATGTGCCCCTTAAGCAATTATCTGACTCACCAAAGAAGATAAGGATAGAGTTTTCTAAGAGTTAGGGTAGTGGAAACCATGGAGGAAATAAAATAAAATTTTCTATATGTTGATATTGTGGGAATAATCACTCAAGGGAATATATGAAAGATATGATAATATGTTTTCAGTGTGAAAAAAACACAAAGCAAGTAACTATAAAAGAAAACTGAAATGTCAGATTAACATAATGAATGAGAATAATATTCTCCCTAAGGTATCATTGAGAGTTGAATGTTTAAAATGTGGAAAGTATGGGAACCATGTAAATTGATTTCCTAATGTAAAATCTCATGAATAAGATAAACAAGGTTTTATGAGTAATGGTTATTGTGTTGATTATGAAGAGACTACAAATGACACATGAAAGGAAGAATTATTAAGGAATAATATAACAACCATGGTTAATGGTGTAAAAAGAATGTGAAATGATTGATGTATTTATGTATCAGGATTCAAAGAATTATATTTTTATCAGTGGTATTTTGGTTATTATAATCCTGAAATTTCAATAGATTGTTCTATAGTAGTTTTTCTTTTATTAGTTTCAAGAATATGTTAAATGGTACTGATGGCATAGAAAAGTGATTTAATGTAAAGGTGTTATTTTGATTATGGTAAGGTAACCCTTAATATTTTTCTAATGTTATGAAAATGGTGTAAATTTTAGATAAATAGATGATTGATTTGGATAAGGTTAATTGTATAGTATTGGTGACCTCAAAACTGATAAAGGATTTGTTGAAAAAGTGGTTTATGTTATCATTGATGGATTTTATAACATTATTGGATATTTGGAATATTTTTAATAATATACAGTTTTAATCAAGGAATGAGGAATCATGCATGATTTCATTTAGGTTTTATGGTAATTATGGTCATTACCAAGCTTCAGGAGAATATATGACAAATGTATTCACATATTGTTATCTAAAAATCAATAGACACTTTATGATATATATTTGATTAATGTTATATTTATTTTGAGAAATTTAGTGACCGTTTTTTAAAATTTAGAAATTTGTAAGGTTTATAATGTTAACTCTTTATGGAATGGTTTAATTTAACTTTGTATGAGATTTTAAAGATTAAAATACTACTTCACCATATAAATATTTATTCATATTGGAAAACCATTGTTAACATTTTTTTAATTACAGATCAAAGGAATGAATTATCATTCTTTTATGGATTTTATTTAGTGCTTCAGTCATGAAAAAAATCATCTCTTTCAGTAAGAGAATAAGTGAAAATTGATCAAGGCACAACCAAAGGATGAAATTGTACCTATGAAGTAAAAAGATATCAAAAAATTAAATTTTCATGTGTTCTCAGTCTATATGAAAAAAGAAATTCCCCAACATTAGAAAAATTTTCTTGATATAAAATGTTTTCATATTATCACCATTTTTTATGAAATCAATGACCATTTTCACACATATTGGTTTATATGTTTGTGGTCGTTAACCTTCTCTGGATCACCCATATTTTTGTGATCAATGTTATCTTTCACTCTTCATGAGTATTTGTTTATTAGTTTTCTCATTAATACTCATGTTTCCACTTCCCACCTATTTTATCCTATTTGGAAACTAAGTATGTTCCATTACAGATGATTTTCACACATCCCTTTCTCTTTTTCAAGGGGATATTTTATTAACCCTTTTTATGATGTGAATTTATATGAAGTAATTTTCAAATGTTAATTCATTGATTACTGAGATAAATTTCACGGAAAAAATTCATTTTAAGGGAGTTAGAATGTAACACCCTGATATTTTGTGAAATATATATTTCTAAAATAAATTCAGTCTATTCGAAATTTTTCATCAAACAGAACACTGAATTTGTCTTACATTATATGAAATACTGAGTTTATCTTTCCTTACAAAAACTACTGAATTTGTGTCGCATTACATGAAACACTAATTTTTTCTTGGGTTACATACAATACTGAGTTTATCTTTTATTACATGCAACACTCAGTTTAAATGAAACGTGACATACTATTAAAATATTATTATTTAATATGATTGTAATCACCTACCTATTAGAATGATGAGTATGAATATAAATAACTAAATTTTGAAAATATATGGTTTATATATGTATATATAATGAATTAATTTATGACAATTTCATTATAAATTAACAAAAAAATCATTTGAAAATAAAGAAAATCATTTTCTGAAAAACTATTTATATACACATAAACTTGTTTGACCGTAATAAATTAAAAAAATAACTTTTAGTGAATTATTTTAATGAAATATATATTATATATTCAATAAAATTTTAACATTCATATTCTATGTTTTCTATACCAGTGATAAGAATAAATCAATTTTTTCACTTAAAAACTATATTTTTTTTTCAAAAAGGAGCTTTGTCGCCTTTTTTGGCACATTTATTTTAAAGATGATTTTTGAAACTTCTATAAAAATTATTTGAAAAAATAAACTTCATTTTTAAATCACAATATTAAAATTATCTTATGGTAAATTTTGATAATTTTATGAAAAGATTAATTCTTTTGATGAATTGTGAAAAACACTGAATTTAAATTAAAAACTATATTTTTGTTTAATTTAAAAAGTTAAATTATTTTTTAAATTGGTTTTAAAGTAAAATTAGTTCAATTATACATCCATAAATATAATTTAGTTTGTTGAAAAAAATTTCATATTAATTTTTTATATAAAAACCTTATAAACTATTGAACATTTTCTCTTTAAAAACTCGCTTTATCATCGAATCTACAGGATTAATTTTAAATTAAAAATTTTAAATTATGTGAATTTAATTTCTAAAAATGGATTAAATATTTGGAATAAGTATAATTTATATTATATAATATGTTCTATTTAATTTTTAACCAAAATGAATAGTGAAAACAGTAAAAATTATTTACCATAATTAAAGTAAAAATGGGTTTACCAGGGGGGTTGAAATAAAAATATAAGGATTAAAAATAAAAAAAAATTGTACACAAAAAACTTTATAGACATATTTATACCTTATATCTTCTTTTATCAATAGTGGTCCATTATTGGAGCCTTATAACACGAAGAAAACTTGGGTGGAATTCTTTATTTTAAAATACTATAAGTGTGCCACTCACCTCACTTATAAAAGACACCTATTATACTCTCTAATTCACACATTAAACCCATTTTTTTGAAAAAAAATACCTGATTTAATATTTTCCCAAATTCCCTAATATTATTCTATAATCTTTAGTTTTGACATAAATCCATCCTAAAAAGGCTTTTGGTGGAAACCTAAGGAGGATACCTGAAGAAGAGGCAACGTTCATCAACTAACATTTTTATTTTATTTATTCCTACACTTCATTCAATTATTATTATACCATGATGATATAATAACCTCATTATATTATATATATTTTGATATTTTAATGTTAATATAATTTCATACAACCGTATCCACTTCTATTAAATGGGTTACGAAATCATCATTTGTGTGTAAGGCGGACTATCGCCTCACGAGCTGATGTCATTTATTTTCCATTAAAACCTAGAATGTTTGGAAATAATGATTAATTTATTGTTTATATATTAAATTTATTATATAATTATGATTTTGGAATTTTTATATCACACATACCTTCATGATTTCCATTTTTTTGGGAATATGATAACGTCGCTCATGTGTACAATGGACTACCGCCTCACGAAGCGATGTGATTCGTTCACGCTTTTCATGGAATGTATTAAGGATGGACTTAATGAAAATATGTGATAAATACAACATAAAAATGATTATTTACTGGTAATATATCATTTAACTTCATTTATTTAATTCCTATAAGAAAATAGAAACAACGTTCATGCATATGTACGACCAACCATCTCCATGAACGGTGTCTTTAATTTTCTATCACTAAATTTTATGGATTACTCTAAATACATATATACTGAATATATATGATACTAATATCATGGTTAATATTTTGGATATTATTAAACCACGATAAAACTAAAAAAGCAAAAAATATAAAATCAAATCATATATGAAAAACAAATCATTTATTACCCAAAACACACCTTTTACATGGAATTATTAATAAATATGTAATAAAAAGTCTTAAGAAAAACATATTTAGTATGATATATATATGTATATATATATATATATTTATCTAATATATTTATAATAAACTTATATTTATTATATAGGATGTTTTAATGTGTATAACGAAAGTCAATACTTAAGGTAAGGGATTTCATCTTAATTTCATTTCATTAAGGCATATTGTATTGTTATGAACCTAATTTATTTTATATTGTGTATATAATACCCATTTGACATGTTATATCATGAATATAATTATTCTCATGATATTTTTAGTTTCATTTAATGATATCTTTTCATGGGGATTATGACTCAAAGTTAACAAAGTGGTAAGAGTTTTATATTTCAACCTCATCATTTATTAGGATTGCTCATCATTATGCTTAAATTAATGAAATATTATGATATATCTCTAAAAAAATCATGAATTTTATTCTACCCTATTTATTTATGGAGAATAATTTTGTTTCCTTGATTTTACTCTATTTATGTACACATGATTTCAAAATGATGTTTTTAAGAAATAATGCCTTCATTTCTCTCATTGGTAAAAAACCATTTTTCTTCCAAAATCATGTTTTGTAAAAATTTTTTCAAAAATGTTTTTAAAATTATTCAGAAGATTTACTAAATAAATTTTTACAATATTCTACTTTTTACAAAAAAAATTCAAAGACTTATTCAAGTTATGTTCCAAACAATGCCTGTTTGGATTTTAAAGAAAATGGGAAAGGAATAATTTTTTAAAGTGTATGGAATGAATATAATTTCTACAGTCAAAAATATTATGTAATTTGAATCATAAATAATAAATGTTCAAGATTTTTTTTCAATGAAAATGATTTTCAAATAATTTTATGTTTAATTTTCTTTTTCAAAACAGAACGTATATTTTCCTCATGAAATGATTTAAATGATTTTTAAACATAATTTATAAGATTTCAAAGTTTATTTTCAAAGAAAATGATTTCAAAAATATTTTATAAATTTTAGTTTTAAAAATTTATTTAAAAATAAATGTAATTTTCCCCCGGAAATGTTCTAAGTGATTTTCCTTGCAAAATCATTCTCCATTTAAGATGAAATCCTTTGAGATTAATTATGCTATACTGGGGATATATCCAAGTATACTATTCTTATTCTTTCTCTGAATGGTATATGTTTATGACAATAATATTTTTATAAAACCTATTTCATTTCATGGTTTATGACATGGTAATTATTTTTATGATTTTGTGGAACACATATGTATGATTTTCATTATGTGATGGTGGTTACATTATAACCAAGAATTGTTGTTACATTATAACCAAGGATGAACTAATAAAAATTCGGCCATTAGCAACCCCCATTGGCGGTCGCTAATGGCCTATAGAGACCATTCAGTGACCGCCAATGGAGGTTGCTTTAGGCCAGTCGCAGTAGGCCTACAGTGACCGCCAAAGGCGGCCGCTAAAGGAGGCTGAAAATCTGGCCTACAGCGACTGCCAGGCAGTCGCTGACCTATTGCTCGGCCATGTAAGAGTGACCGCCAGTGGCGGTTGCTGTCCTGATCCTCAATCGAGCTACCATGACTGCCAATGGTAGTCGCAGTTCTGATGGTCTGCCGAGCTATAGCGACTGCCAATGGCAGTCGCTATCCTGGAGATTTTTTTTTAAAAAAATTCACAGTTCCGAATAAAAAAACAGGCTAAAAATCATAAAAAAAATTCGAAACATCATAAACATCAAGATGTTCATAAAAAATAAATGACAGATGTGCTTCAATGATCCAAACAAGTCCAATCCATTTCAATCTTCTACTTTAATAAATCTATAATAAGATACAAAAAAACAACTAAACAAAACAAATGTAATTTAAACATATTTATTCAGTTAATATATATATAATAAAATTAAATCTGACATCAAATTATGGGTGCTATAATAATTTAAAACCCCCAATTTAAGAAATGTTATCATTTTAGGATTTTTTTCTTGTTTTGGAGTCTTTTGTTTAGCTTATGGAAGTGTTTTGTGGTCTAAAAAGGAATGCTCTCTCCACACACCACATGAAACTGTTAAAAACATATTCGGTTGTACCATGCACACCACACATTCAATTGAAATTTCGTCTGTTCCTACATGTCACGAAAACTATTCCTATTATTTTGTGTGATTTCAAGTCATTCTGAGCACGTTAGCCGTGAATTTGACCGTTACACATCGTTTTGGTGTTTTATGACTCCGGAAATGCATTTTAGGTCACCGTGGTCAAACGACACCTCTGATTGACATGTTGTCTACATGAAAATTTTAAAATTTACACCACGGTTATTTTCGTATGATTTCATGGCATTCTGAGATCGTTCAACCGGTTTTGACCACCCAACGCGCCCTTTTAGAGCATGTCGAACTGTTCAAACAACATATTCGGTCATACCGTGCACACCACATGTCCGATTGACATTTATTATCCTCCTACATGTCATGAAAACATATTACTATTGTTTTTGTGTGATTTTATGTCATTCTGAGCATTTTTTCTCAGAATTCGACTATTACACGTTGTTTTAGCGTTTTATGACTCCGAATATGCATTTCCAGTCACTACGGTAAAACGACACCTCTGATTGATGTTCCTTCTACCCGAACATTTCAAAATTCACACCATGGGTTTTTTGTACGATTTAATGGAATTTTGAGGTCATTCGACTGGTTTTGACCACCCAATGCGCCCTTTTAGAGCGTGCTGCACTGTTCAAAACATCATATTCAGTCGTACCACGCACACCACACATCCAATTAACATTCCGTCTCCTTCTAAATGTCACGAATACTATTCCTATTGTTTTCGTGTGATTCCAAGTCATTATGAGCACGTTTTCTCTGAATTCGGCTGTTACACGTCGTTTTGGCGTTTTATGACTCTGGAAATGCGTTTCTGGTCACCACAGTCAAACGACACCTCTGATTGACATTCTTTCTGCTCGAAAATTTCACAATTCACACCATGGTTGTTTTCATATGATTTCATGTCATTATCAGGTCGTTTGGCTAGTTTGGACCACCCAACGTGCACTTTTAGAGCACACTGAACTGTTCAAAACAACATATTCGGTCGTACCGCACACACCGCGTGTCAGATTGACATGATGTCTCCTCCTACATGTCACGAATAGTATTTATATTGTTTTGTGTGATTTCAAGTCATTCTGAGCATGTTTTCTCTGAATTCGATCACTACACATCATTTTGGCGTTTTATGACTCCGAAAATGGATTTTTGATCACCGCGGTCAAACAAAACCTCTGAATGATGTACCATCTACCCGACCATTTTAAAATTCACACCACGGTTGTTGTAGTATGATTTCATGGAATTATGAGTACTTCTACTAGTTTTGACCACCCAATCGCCCTTTTAGAGCAAGCCGAGCTGTTCAAAACCTCATATTCGGTCGTACCGCGCACACCACACGTCCTATTGATGTGCCGTCTCCTTTTACATGTCACAGATAGTATTCCTATTGTCTCTGTGTGATTATAAGTCATAATGAGCACGTTTTCTATGAATTCAATCATTACACATCGTTTTGGCATTTTATGACTCCATAAATGCGTTTCCGGTCACCGTGGTCAAATGACACCTCCGATTAATGTGTCGTCTACCAGACCATTTCAGAATTCACACCACAGTTGTTATCGTATAATTTCATGGCATTCTGAGGTTGATCGGCAGGTTTTGACCACCCAACGCGCCCTTTTAGAGTGCGCAGAACTGTTCAAAACAGCATATTCGGTCGTACCGTGCACACCACACGTCTGATTGTGTGATGTATCCTCTTATATTTGAAGAATAATATTCTTATTGTTTTTGTGTGATTTAAATTCATTCTGAGCACGTTTTCTCTGAATTCGACCGTCACAACTCCTTTTGGCATTTTATGACTCTCAAAATGCGTTTTTGGTCACCGTGGTCAAATGATACCTTTGATTGACATGTCGTCTACCCAAACATTTCAAAATTCACACCGCAGTTATTTTCGTATGATTAAATGGAATTCTGAGGTCGTTCGGCTAGTTTTGACCACCCAACACGCCCTTTTAGAGTGCGCTGAACTATTCAAAACAGCATATTCGGTCATACCGCGGACACCACACGTCTGATTAATGTTCCATCTCCTCCTACATGTCACAAATACTATTCCTATTATTTTTTGTGTGATTTCAAGCCATTCTGATCACGTTTACTCTGAATTCGAGCGTTACACGTCGTTTTGGCATTTTATGACTCTGAAAATGCGTTTCCGGTCACCATGGTAAAAAAAACCTCCGATTGATGTGCCATCTACCCGACCATTTTACAATTCACACCCCGATTGTTTTTGTATGATTTCATGGTATTCCGAGGTCATTCGGCTGGTTTTGACCACCCAACGAGTCCTTTTAGAGTGCACCGAACTGTTTAAAACAACATATTCGGTTGTACCACACACACCACACGTCCGATTGATGTGTTGTATCCTTCTACATGTCAAGAATAGTATTCCTATTATTTTGGTGTGATTTCAAGGCATTATGAGAACATTTTCTCTAAATTCGACCGTTACACGTCGTTTTGGCGTTTTATGACTTCGGAAATGCATTTCCGGTCACCGAGGTCAAATGACACCTCCGATTGATGTGCCGTCTACCCGACCATTTCAAAATTCACACCACGGTTGTTGTTGTTTGATTTAATTTCATTCCGAGGTCGTTCTGCGGGTTTTGACCACCCAACTCGCCCTTTTAGAGCGCACTAAACAGTTCAAAACTACATATTCGATCATACCTCACACACTGCACGTCCGATTGAAGTGACATCTCCTCCTACATGTCCTGAATAATATTCCTATTGTTTTTATGTGATTTCAATTCATTTAGAGCAGGTTTTCTTTGAATTTTACCATTACACGTCGTTTTGAAATTTTATGACTCCGGAAATACATTTCCGGTCACCGTGGTCAAACGACACCTCTGATTGATGTTCCTTCTACCCGAAAATTTCAAAATTCACACCATGGTTGTTTTCGTTTGATTTCATGGCATTCTGATGTCGTTTGGCTGGTTTTGACCACCCAACGTGCCCTTTTAGAGCGTGCCGAACTGTTCAAAACAGCATATTTGGTTGTACCATGCACACCACATGTCCGATTGATGTTCTGTCTCTTCCTACATGTCATGAAAACTATTTATATTGTTTTCATGTGATTTCAAGTCATTATGAGCACTTTTTCTCTGAATTCGACCATTACACGTCGTTTTGGCGTTTTATGACTCCAGAAATGTGTTTCTAGTCACTGAGGTAAAACAACACCTCCGATTGATGAACCGTCTACTAGAACATTTCGAAATTTACACCACAGTTGTTTTTGTATGATTTAATGGAATTCCGAGGTCATTCGGAAGGTTTTGACTACCCAACGCGCCCTTTTAGAGTGCGCTGAACTATTCAAAACAACATATTTGGTCGTACTGCGCACACCACACATCCGATTGATGTTCTGTATCCTAATACATGTCAAGAATAGTATTCATATTGTTTTTGTTTGATTTCAAGTCATTCTGAGCAAGTTTTCTCTGAATTCGACCGTTACACGTCGTTTTGGCGTTTTGTGACTCCAGAAATGCGTTTCTAGTCACCGAAATCAAACGACACCTCCGATTGACGTTCCGCCTACCCAAACATTTCAAAATTTACACCACGGTTGTTCTTGTATGATTTCATGGAATTTCGAGGTTGTTCGTCTAGTTATGACCCTTAAAGCACCCCTTTAGAGTGCATCGAACTATTCAAAACAGCATATTCGGTCGTACCATGAACACCACACATCCTATTGATGTGATGTCTCCAACTACATGTCACAAATAATATTCCTATTTTTTCATTATTTCAATTTATTCTGAGCATGTTTGCTCTGAATTCGGCCATTACACGTCGTTTTGGCGTTTCATGACTCTCGAAATGCATTTCTGGTCACTACAGTCAAACAAAACCTCCGATTGATGTGCCATCTGCTTGAAAATTTTAGGATTCACACCATGGTTTGTTTAGTATGATTTCATGGCATTCCGATGTCATTCGACTGGTTTTGACCACCCAACGCGCCCCTTTAGAGCGCACCAAACTGTTCAAAACAGCATATTCGGTCGTACCGCGCACACCGCACATCCTATTGACTTGATGTATCCTTCTACACATAATAAATACTATTTCTATTTTTTCCATGTTATTTCAAGTCATTATGAGCACATTTTCTTTGAATTCGACTGTTACACATCGTTTTGGCATTTTATGACTCCATAAATGTGTTTCTGGTCACCACGGTCAAACAACACCTCCGATTAATGTTCTGTCTACCCGAAAATATCAAAATTTACACTAAGGTTGTTGTCGTATGATTTCATGGCATTCTGAGGCAGTTTGACTGGTTTTGACAACCCAACACGCCCTTTTAGAGCGCGTCGAACTGTTCAAAATAGCATATTCAGTCGTACCGTGCACACCGCACGTTCAATTGATGTTCTGTCTCCTCCTACATGTCATGAATACTATTACTATTGTTTTCGTGTGATTTCAAGTCATTATGAGCATGTTTTCTCTTAATTCAATCGTTACACGCCGTTTTGGTGTTTTTTGACTCCAGAAGTGCGTTTTCGGTCACCGCGGTCAAAAGACACGTCCGATTGACGTGTTGTCTACTCGACCATTTCACAAGTCACACCAAGGTTGTTTGTGTATGATTTAATGGTATTATGAGGCTGTTTGTCTAGTTTTGAACACCCAACGCACCCTTTTAGAGCGCACTGAACTGTTCAAAAAAGCATATTCAGTTGTACCACGTACACCGCACATCCAATTGACATGTTGTCTCCTCCTACATGTCAACAATACTATTCCTATTGTTTTTGTATGATTTCATGTCATTCTGAGCACGTTTGATCTGAATTTGACCATTACATGTCATTTTGGCGCGTTTGAAAAGCATGTGTGGGGTGATCAAAACCAGCTAAACGACCTCAGAATGCCATGAAATCGGACGACAACAAAGAGTCGGTGAATTTTGAAATGGCGAGTGGATGACATGTCAATCGGAGGTGTTGTTTGACCGCGGTGATCAGAAGCGCACACCGCGTGTTGTAAATGGCCAAAATATGCGTTTAAAGGTTAAATGCATACTGAATGACATCAACATGACTTGAAAACACATGAAAACACACTAATTATTATTCATCAGGTGTAAAAGAGAAAACACATCATTGGGCCACGCGGTTTGTGTGGCACAACCAAATATGCGTTTTTTTAGGTGTTTTCCATGCTTGAAAATCGTGCGTGGGGGGGGGGGGGCTATCCGGGTTGGGGGCGCTGTCCGGGGTTGGAGGGGTTGTCCGGGGTGGGGGGGGATGTCAGGTGGTGGGGTGCATAACGACTAATTGGCCTAATGGCCAATTGGACTAATAGCGTAACAATTAATTATCCTAATGGCCTAAATGTCAATTTTCCTAATGACCCAATGACAAAATGTCCCATTTACCAATTCAACTAATGCCTTAATTCCCTAATGGAATATTGGCCTAACAAACAATTGGAATAATGGACTATTGTCTAGATGTACAATTGGAATAATGGCATAATGGTCTAATGTCCATTTGGCCTACATCCAATTGGAAAATTGTCTAACTGACCAATTTACTTAATGGCCTAACAACCTAATGAACAATTGCCCTAATAAAATAATGGTCAATTTTCTTAATGAGTTTCGAGGTGCCGGGGGGGTGTTTGGGGTGTGGGGGGGGGGCTGTTTGGGGTGGGCCAGGGGCCTACAAATAATTAACCTGAGCTCAGTCACCAGAAACAAGTTCCATAGTTTCTATTAGGAATCACATGTTTTTTCAAAACTATTCATAAAACATAAAACTGAAAACATTAAAGAATAAAATGAACTAAAAATATCCAGATCATTAATCAGTTTCATGGTTACTTCTCAATTCGTGCACACAAACATTGCATAAGTCCAAAACACACATGATACCCCCAAATATAAAAAAACTCACTAGGAATCCAACCTAAATATCAATAACAACCCCACAAATAAAAAAATAAACACACCTCATTAATATGATGCGTCATGCATGGTCATGACTTTTAACTACATCTTATGGGACATGGGCCTACAACAAATAAAAAATATGAATATTTTCATAACAGAAATAATAGAAATTAAATAAATAAATACAGTATAAACCTGCATCATATGATCCCTTGTACCATCACCTGGACACACATATTCCCGCAGTTCTCTAACCTCAGTGATCAATTGCGCATTTACCTCCTCGAAAGCACACAACCGTGCCTTGAAATATGACAACTGTTGTGTCATTTGAGCAACAACAGGACAGAAAACCACAATGCGTGATACTACATAATGAGGAATCCATGTTCCATAGGTCAAACTATATCCATGCCCATCCTAACCAATAATGAGATGAAAGATCTCATCCCTTCACATGGGAAGCTGTCGCTGGTCCTCTGGCAGCTGTTCTAACTCAGCTTCAAATTGAGCCTATGAAATATTTAAATATATATACATACATATGTTAATATACAGATTTATGTAATTATTAGTAATGAGTACAAGAACTTACTATCATTGCTAGAGTCTCTGGATCATTTCGATCATCAGTCCTCATCCACACCGACATTTTATCAGTCGGTTCACCTTGATCCCGTAACTGTATATGAATAGAATATAAACACAAAAACATATTAATTAATAAATTAAAAAATGAATAATAAATACCTCATGTTAGATCTGAGACACGTGATGAGTCCCGAGCCTGTGAGGTGGTCCCTGTAACGCTCGATTCTCAGAATGGTGTGCTGACACCTCCTACATTCAATTAATCCAAATTTCAAAAAAATCACACATTCTTGAAAATATATATATAAAAATAAATATACAAACCGAAACACCCTCAATATTCCAATATGCAACTAAGTCATGCCACTGAGCCGGGAGGACACCTCTCGGGACTTTTTTCAGAATGTCTGGGGCACCCACATTTGGTACCCAGTTGTCCCTCTTGACTTTTCCTTTATAATCTTTCTACATCTTATGACATTTTCACATACACACAGGCTGAAAATCATCAGGGAATACTTTCAAAATTTTCTATTAATGAAAAAAATCACATATTTTAGTATTTTTTATACATAGGAAAGAAATTAAAATGGTCTTCTTACCTGAATATCCCTCCAAAGATGATCTAATTTGTCCTGAGAGATAGAAGCCCAATCACATGTGGTAAATGGAAATCGATGTGGGTCACGTATGATATGACCCAGAAGACGAATAAATGCAGGGGAATTCAATCCCACAGGATGAAATAGCTCATCAAAGGAAACATCAAACGTCGTGTCGAAATTCCCTGATAAAATTCCACGACCAGGGCCTCTCTGGTGAGATGAATAAGCAGTCGAGTCTGATTCTGTTAAAAACAATTTTATATATAATTTGACAGATGTTATAATTAAATATATATATATATATATGTGTGTGTGTGTGTGTGTTTATCAATTACATAAAAAATAGACACAAAGACATTCAAACATACCTTGACCCTGAAATGTAGATGGATCAGATGGATGGTGTGAATCTGCTGCCTCTTCCCCTGACATGCCTGTAGTCATAGAAACCATTAGTAAGGGGACTATGAAAAGTTTCCAAAAGATAAATTTGATTGTTTTTGAAAAAATCAAACTTGTACAGATTTTAATAAAAAAAGGGATTGAATAATTAGTTGTGAATGGATTTTAAAAAATTATAAAGTTAACAAAATAGATATAGAAATTATGTACAAAACCAATAAATGCATATCCAAATTTTAGATTGAATTTATAAAAATTCAAGCAACACATGAACCAAATGAAGAAGACCTCAAAGGGAAGATACACCGACAATAACATGATGATACCAAAAGGTAAATTACCCAAAATATTTATAAATGAATAAACATCCAAAAGTGAGGATTAAAAATAACAAGGATATATAAAATGGTTAGATAATTTATGATATCATAGGACATTCAATATTGAATAGCAGGAAAAATATTATAACTTTCATTAAGCATGAAATTAGACCATTTCTCCTTCAATGGACGCTCTGACCCAATAAATATCTTCTTCACATTGAACTAAAGTATGTTGATCAAGCTGTTGGGAAACAAATGAAACAGTCTCTGGTTCATCTTGTTCAAATAAAAACACTCCTTGCCGGGACATTTTCACAACAACTTGCCAACTTGGATTTGAAGGCAATGTAATGAAGAATAATTGTTCCACTTGTGAAGTCAAAATGAAAGGTTCGTTATCAACTCATTCATTTCTGTATAACATATAGTCAAAATTATCCAATGAAAACTGATATTGATCGAATTTACATCCACTCACTTGATCAACCCAATTACACTTTTATAATATGTACTTCAACCCGTGTGCATATACAAATTCAATGATGTATATAAATTGACCATAATAATAATCAGAATCGATAAATGGACAATCGATGCCACTTTTTTGTGTTGCTCGTTTGTCGTCAACATCTTTAATGCGAAATCTAAAACCATTAGCATCTATAGCTTTATAACAATGATAAATTATAGATGGACCCTCATCTAGTTGGATAAATTATTCTGTTAGTGTGGGGTCCCCTATACCCCTCAGCTTATGAACCTACATAATTCATATAATTAAATAATGATTTATACAGAAATAAATTAGTATAAAACTTCACTCATAATTAAAATAAATTTATACATACATAATCCTTGGACCAATCATGAAATGATGCATAATGAGATTTTTGAATTTGATACTCAGTCGCACGATACATCTTTTATTTCATCTCATTAATGTGTTTCCGGAAAATGATAACGTGAAGTTTAAATGATAAACTTATGTAGAAAAAACATGTAAAAGTTAAACAATAAAAGTGATAAGACACTTACTGCATTGATGGTGTAACTAATGGAGTATTTACCAAGATATATCGATGCACTTGTATCCACTTGATGTTGTCCATATTAAATATGGTTCCTTATCCAAATGGACCATCATGAATCCAAGAGGGCTTATCTAATTTTGTTTCAACATCCGTAAGATATTCTGCAGAAAAAGTAGTACACTCATCCATCAAATATCCATTGGCTATTGATGCCTCCGAGCAAGCTCTGGTGCGTACAAATTGTTTCAATGTACTCAAATAACACTCAATAGGATACATACACCTGAATTGCACTAGATCGACAGCCATTAATTCATCAGTTAGGTGCACTATCAAATGGACCATAACATCAAAAAATGATGGGGGAAATAGTTTCTCAATGTGACAATGTGTATGTACAATTCAATCCTGCAAACTTTTTAAATCACTCATTCGTTGATTTCTTAAAAAAAATATCTAAAATAATTACTCATCTCAATCAACGGCTGAACAAAATTTAGGGATAAAAAATCACAAATTGCGATTGGAATTAACTACTGAAGTAGTATGTGACTGTCAGGACTTTTCAACCCTTGCAATGTCATGCTCGTCAGATTCACACACTTTGAAATAATAGAATAGTAACCACCAGGCACCTTAAGAATCTTCAAAATAGAAATAAATTTCGCTTTCACCTTTTTAGTCATCGTATACTGTGCAGCAGGCACATATGCCTTGTTTCCCTCAGCTAACTGTAAATGCAACTGTTTCCTTAAACCCATTTCTTCCAAATCACGACGTGCATTAACATGGTCCATTGATTTTCCATTAACACCTAAAATGGTCCAAAATATATTATCACAAAAAAATTTTCAATGTTCAAGACATCCAAATTATTCCTTAGCATTTTAGTTTTCCAATACAGAAGACTACAAATTTTTTTTTCTTTTTCCAATTGTGACTGCACTGCCTACCCGCAGCACGAATATTACGTAATAGATGAGCCACAAAATCCTAAATTTTATATTCTATGTGAATGTTTTCTTCCTCAATCTGGGATAACATTTCGACTCCTGTTATGATCTTTGGTGCTGGGATGAACTCTCTAGAACCATCAAATGACACTATGTCCTTTCTGAACCTATTCTGAGGGGGGAGAAAACGTCTGTGACCCATATATGCCAATTTTTTGGAATGTTTAAGCCATACAGATTTTTTACTTTTATTGCAACATGGGAATGCAAATTCACCTTTCGTACTCCAGCCCGATAAATTTTCATAAGCTGGGAATTCATTGATTTTCCACAATAAAGTAGCCTTTAGTTTGAACATTTCATTCATTTAACAGTCATAAGTCATCACACCATCTCCCCAAAATTCATTCAACTCATCAATATATGGCTAAAGGTAAACATCAATCGTATCCCTCGGACTTCTAGGTCTATCAATAAGAGTGGAAGTAATATAAATTGTAGCTTCATACAAACCCACAGAGGAAGAATATATGAAACCAACACCACGGGACATGTGCTATGAGTTGCACCAACCATAGACTTGAATAGATTGTAACCATCTTCTACCAACCCCAATCGGACATTATGAACATCTTTAGAAAATTCCGAATGTCACTTATCAAAATCCTTCCATGCATGAGAGTCTGCCGGGTGGGATAACATATCACTTTCATGAATTATTTTTGCATGCCATCTCATTTAATTATAAACTTTAGATGACATAAAAAATATTTTCAACCTCAGTTTAAGGGAAAAGTAATTCATTTGCTTTACATCAATTGGTTTCCCCTGTATTGCAATCTGAATTTGATGAGTCTTATTTCCCCTGTTCTCTTTCCACCTGGAAGTGCCAAAAATCGTAAAAATATTTAAATGGGTAGTTTCCTTTCTAAACAACATACACTTGTTTGCACAAGCATCTATGGTCTCATATGTAAAACCTAAGTTCCTTGTCAACATACAAGCATAGTAATATGACTCAAGAATCTTAGCATTGATAGGAAGAACCTTTTTCAATAACACCAACAGAATGTCGAATGATGTGTTTTACCACTGATTCAAAGTCTTCAAATGCAACCACTCCACGATAAATGACAATTTATTTTAAGAAGTACATATAGGATATAATTCTGTTTTTTCATCATCATGTGCTTCATAAAACCTCCTCAAATCATGATCTACACTAGAGAGAAGATTTATCTCACCGGTCTCAAGATTCTGGATGTCAATTCCTTTTGGATTCATCCCACGTACCATTTCAGTAAGCATTTCATGCATTGGATCATTCATCCTTTCATCAACATCCATTTGAACTGCATCCGTATTTTGACAGTGAACATATCATTCTCCATGACGATTCCAACTCTTATATTTTTTCAGAAATCCATTAATGAATAGGTGCTCCCTCACATTATCTCATTTTAACTGATATCTGTTAGCACATTTTCTACATGGAAAACTAATATAGTCACTTTCATATCCTCTGGAGAAGTTACCAAACTGCATAATTCCATTGAAATATTCTCTAGACATTCGATTTGGAAGATCAATCCAACTATTATCCATAATAATATCTGTATAAAAAACATTTACACAAGACTTATTACATGACTTTTTCATATCAAATATATTTAAAATAAATACTAACCAATTTTTTTTGGACCATTGATAAAATAATCAAATTATATCTCTTAATAATAAATAATCGAATAGATAATGGAATGTAAGTGAAAGCCCATGTCATGTCATACCTAATTACGCTATAAACCTTGAAGGGAGGAGAGTCGAAGGTGGTGCTTTGGGGGAGAGGAGAGGTAGTGAAGGGGAGCCGGAGCCGGAGACGGTGTGGAGAGGGAGGGGACGAGCGGTAGCGACGACGACGAGCCAGAGGAGAGGAGGCGCTGAGGTGGAGATGGTGCAGCGAGGGTGGGATGATGAGGGAGGGGATAGAGGGCAGCGGGGAGCCAGAGTGGATAGGTGACAGTGACGAGGGGATGAGCAGTGGCCGTGCAGGGAGGGAGGGGACCGGGCGGCGGTAGTGACACACGGGAGAGGACAATGAGGGAGGGGACAGGCGGCGGAAGTGCAACGAGGGAGGGGGACGAAGAGGGAGGGGATGGGGTATGGTGGAGATCCGGAGAGGAGGGCGGTAAGGAGACGAGGGATGGGAAATGAAGGGGCAGAGGGTGGAGGGCCGAGGGCAGAGGGGGTAGAGGGAAGAGGGGGTGGAGGGAGGAGGGCAGAGGGTGGAGGGTGGAGGGTGGAGTCCAGAGGGAAGAGGGGGCAGAGGCCATAGGGGGAAGAGGGCGGAGGGCGGAGGGCAGAGGGCGAAGGCCAGAGGGTGTAGGTCGGAGGGAAGAGGAGGCGGAGGTAGGGTGGGCGGAGGGTGGAGGGCGGTGAGGGGACGGGCGGCGAGGGGTGGAGGGAGGCGAGGGGACGGGTTGCAACGGCGGAGGGCTGAGGACGACGGGGGACAGGCAGCGGAGATTGAGGGACGCGGGTAGGGTTTCAGAAGGGGAAGGGGGTGGGAGGGGTGATGAATCTTTTTTTAAAGCCCAATGACCGCCAAAGGCAGTCGCCCATGTCAGGGGGCTCTAAAGCCAATTTCTCTAGTAGTTATGGTGGTTACGTTATAACCATGGATGGTGGTTATGTTATAACTATGGATAATGGTTATGTTATAACCAAATACGGGTGGTACATATATATCCCTCAAATTCATTGGTAGAATATTTATATCTTATGAGATAGAAAGGACTAGAATGGAGAGTGAACCCAATTTAGTAAGGAAATTTGTTTGTTATGATGGTATTGGGAGTGAACCTTGAATACTATGATGGCTTGGGGAGTGAAACCATTTGACTATGAAGAAAGGGATACCACTGGGGATGGTGGTGTGTCCCACCAAGGAGGTATATCCTCCCATAAAGTTCCCTAATAAGTTTTGGAAACAAGACTTGATTAATAAGAAATTATTTTCTATGGTTATGTGTATACCATAATTCCATGTCTTATGATAATATTGTGCTCTCATAGAACATGTTGTTTGATTTCCTAATGAATCATTTCTTATAAACTTCCAATATTTATTCCATGACTCAATATTCTGATATTTGTTATAGAAGGTATGACTTTCATATGTTATTCTCATGTTCTCATACCCTTATCTTCAAGTTATACTCATGTATCTCCCTTTTTTACCTTTACTGAGCATATGGGATGACACTTTATTATGTTTCATTTCCCTAGGTTATGAATAAAGGTTTAAGTAGGGTATTTTTTTAAATATCACTAAAGGGGATGATCTTTGTGGGAGACATTTAATATCTTTCACCAAATTAAGAAGGTTGTGTTCCATGATTCCAAAATCACTGAACTATTATATTCTTCAACAATGTGTTTGTGTAATGTAATGAATATTCAAAAAACATGATGTAATATATATTTATTATAATACTAAGTCTCTTTACTCAATCATTAACTCATGAACTATAATGCACAAGTTAATGGCTCAACCAACACATGCATCATATGCACGAATTTAACTAACTCCTATGTGTTATATAACATCCCATAATTCTATCAATTGAAATTACCTTCTTAAAATTATTTTATATTGTATAAACCACATAAAATCACATTTATTACACAAATTGAACTTTATAAATGAATAATTAATGAAATAAGTGGTATTTCTTGAAATTAAAGAACCTATATCGATGGAATAGTAACTTGACCGTTGAAATAGTAATGTGACCATTAGAAAAATAAACCACCCAATAGAATATTAAACTCACTTATTAAAGTATAAATTAAATTTAGGTATCTTATAAATGACAATACGATATAGTTATTTCACATTATAAGTAAATAAATGTTTTAAAAATGAAAAATTAAGTATTGGTTTTTTTTGGGAAACAAAAATGCTTATTTACAATTTTATAATTAATATAATAATTAAAAATAAAGTTTATTTTTATAAAATAGATTTATAAATTAATATTTTGTTGTCTTATTGTTATAAGATAATTTTATAACAACTTAAACAATTTTTCAAAATGTTATAAAATCAGTTATAATTTTAAAATCAGTATTTTTTTGAATAAATGATAATTATAATTAAAAATTAAAATTGTCATATTTATAAAATTATTTTCATAATATTAAGTTTATTTTTGAATTATAAAATTAAAAAAATGGTTATGGTGCAATTTGGGGATTTTTCAAAAATAGTTGAATTTTGGGTGTATAGTGAAATACAATAATTTATGGTATATAACATTATAAGTTAAATACATCATTTCTTGAGTCATTTATGATTTAAGAATATTAATATTTATGTATACTTATTATTTAATATATATACTGATATGGTTCAACACTATTGATAGTCTTGAGCCAAAATAAAAAAAATAATGAATACAATAATAAAAAAACATCCATCTCCCCCCCTATAAAAAACATCCCTCATTACCACTTCTCCTCACACTTTATAAGACATGAATATTGTAAAAATTCTACCCAATACTCTTAAAAAGTCCCTAACCCATGTCTACAATCCTAGGGTTTCAAAGAAAGACCAAATCCATTTTCCCTAAAGAGGTTCTCAAGGAGAAGAAGTTCAAAAGGTGAAATCCTCATTCGTTTTATTTTAATTTCCTTTCAATTTATTTTATTTTATTATACTCTACTAACACCCATTAAACAAGTGACATAACAATTAAATTATATTATATGTAATTTTATTTTATTTTTTAATGGAATATCTATAATAAAACCTGTTCTTCTCTCCCTTTTATTCTAAAACTGAATACGTCAACTGTGATGTGTTGATTTACCGCCATCATGGTTGATGTATTTTTATTTTCTATTAACTCCTTCATGGATGATCATAAAACCATTTTATAGTTAAAAAATACTATAAAATATGTATTAAAATTATTTAATGTTTTATAACAAGTATATATTCATAATATTAAATAATAAAACAAAACTAGTACATGATGATCGAAAATTCACCAAAATAATCTAATCTTCATCATTAACATTTTATATAATGAATCAATCTATTGTATATAAGAAAATTATATATGGATCCATTTAAATATTTTTAGGAGGATAAATATCATATAATTACACTTATGTACTTTTTCTTCCATTTGACAAGAACTCCCATAATTAAACTCAAGAGAACCAGTCATGAAATCATAAAATGAACACTCCTATAATGATGAAATTGAATGTTATAAATCTTCAAAAATGTCACAAATAAACTTAATAAAATTATACTAAATAAAATAAAATTTTAAGTGGTTTTGAGTTAATTAATTAATATATCTTATTTGATTATCCAAGACATTAAGTGCAAGTGCAGAACAGTTTCAGACAATTGGTAAGGGATTCTATCCAAACCTTCCAATTACCATTGGGTCATGCTTTCTCTATATTTAAATCAATGTAAATATAATTCCTCATTATATAATTATTCCATATTCTATTTATACATTCCAAAACTATGAATTAATATTCATTCAACCTTATTCAATGGATAAATACATGTTTTATAATGTTCCCTTCTTGATTCTTCCTGATAAGCAAGCTCAATTAAAGGGAACTTCCCAATTTCCTACCCATTTGAAGGTACACTAAATAATATTTTTTAAGCCATAAATATTTTTCTAAAAATTCTTTTTTTATCATTAAAAACTATCGAAGTTATTTTATGGTTTTATTCAAACAATTATACCTTTCCCACTTTAAAGAATTTAATATTGTTCTTAAACCACACTAAAGTGTCTCATTTCTAAAGTTTCTTAAAAATTCATTTTACATATTTTTTTCTTTAGTTTAACATTATTTATCATAATGTATGCCTATTTTTCTTTATTAACGTACATGAAATATTGAATCTATACTTTCATGGACACTTTTATGATACACCCATTTGTTATGATCCATGACATGATTACGATACTCATTTATTTCCATGGGTAACCCTCAGGTTAAACCCTTGTGTTTGATTCTTCATGAGGAACACATATACATGAACATGATATGATGTTTTTAACTAGATATTTATCCAATTCATTGGCTAATTTTAGTCTTATGAGACTTCATGTTGGGATTGGGAGTGAACCTGATACCATTATGGGACTTTGTCATCTATGTGAAATAGTATTGGCAGTTAGCCTTGACTCATGCTTATGTCAGGTTTTATGTTGTTTCCAAATTCCTATTTTCCCATGATTGTATGATCCCATGTTCTATATGTAATTATTCTATATGTTTATTCATGTTTCATGCCTTTTTATTTATTCATGTTATGTCTTCTAACCTATGTTCTTTACTTTATTTCTATTTTTATTTCCTTACAGGCTTTTTAGCTCATCCCTTTTGTCTATATATTTCCAAGGTTATCCTATAAAAATGTAAGAGCTCAAAGGATTTTAGGATCTTATTATAAAGATTAAATATAATATGTTTTTATTTTATTTTACTATTTTCTAATTATATACCTAATCTTCTAAAGACACTAGAATTTATGATCATTGGTTTGTATTTAATGGTTAATTATTATTAAAATCATGTAAAAATATGTATAAAAGGCTAGTTCCATTATAGTTGGAATCAGAGAGAGGTTTTTTTATTTTTGGAGATTAGGACTACATCACTTTTTTATGAAACCTAGGGATAATTCTATCACCATGAATAAGTTAGTTTGAAACACAGGGAACCAAAATATAGGATATAATATCCATTTGAAACTTTATCCTTCTATGTTAAAAGTTTCCTTTTTATATGTTTATTAGATAAGTATTTAATCCACACTAATTGTGATTTATTTTTCTTAGTGAATGGATGGAAATTGGATTACTCATGTAAATAGTCAATGTGATATGAAATGTGATGTTTTCCCCAATAAAATGAAAAATATGATGGGAATGGGAAGTCAAAACTTCAATATAGTACTTACTCAAATGGATAATGTTTTGAATAATAAATTTAGTCATATCACCTTCTCATAAGAAATATAATGTTTTGGTTGAATAATTTATGTGACAAAGGCATCCCATATTTAGTGGATCCTCTGAACCCATCATCATAGAATAATTGATTAACTTTATTATGTAGATATTCTCTATCCTCCAGTTCTTAGAAGAAGAGAATGTCATACTGACGGTCTATCATTTTGACAGGGAAGCTGATTCGTGATGGACAATGATAAAAAACAAAAAGGCCAAGGAGTAAATTAATTCTTTGGAATGGTAAGAGTTTAAGAAAAAAAACTCAATAAATATCTCCCCCAACTTTCCACCATAATATGGAAAGGAATTTCACTAGACTAAAGGAGATAGAAGATGAGTCTACCAAGGAATACGAAGAAAAATTTACAAGGCTTTCTTGATACGTCGATAGATTTTTCATTAACACTAAAATAAAAGTAGATCAATTATTTAGTGGAATAAACATGATTCTATAAAAATAATTAACGATATGATATTTTTTAAGCTATGAAGAGATTTTATGTTGTGCCCTTAAGGTTGAAATGGAGATTAGAGACTCTCAGTGGTCTCATGGGCCCGAAGATAAAAGGCATATGGAGTTTAATATAGGAAGATCAAAAAATAAATCTCATGATGGAAAGAAAACTCAACATCCCACATGTAAAAATTGTCGGAAGAAGCATCCTGGGAACTTTCAAAAGGGATTTGGTAGATGCTTCAAATGTGGAAGAGAGTGCAATCTCGATAATAATTTCTGAAGGGATATGAAGAATCTGACAATTGTGGAGTAATAAAGGAAGATTTAGATCAACATTTATCATATAGTGTAGTGTTTCAACTTCAAGGAACATGTTAATTATACAAACCATTTCCCTAAGACAAGTGATGTTGGAGGAAATCATTATCAAAAACCTTCAAGACAGTAAAGAAGAGTATATGATATCACTACTACTGAGGCATAACCTAAAAATGATGTGGTGATAGGTATGATGGATATTCATTCAATAATATCGAATGTAATAGTTGATTCTAGTTCTATTCATTCTTTCATATCTTTCATTTTTAGTAGAACAATTAATACACCACCTCAAAATATGGAGGTTGAGTTATCTATGAGAAAAAAATGGGGAAATTATTGTATCCAATGTATATAACTCCTATCCAGTTAATTTTTGTGGACTAAACCTCCCAAAAAATCTTGTCATACATACTTTTGAAAACTTTGATGCTATATTGGGTATAGATTGGCTATCTTTATATGAATCCAACATCAACTTTCGGGAAAGGGAGATCACTCGTCACATCCCAAAGCATCCTCCAATTTTGTACAAGTGTAAAGAGGATGATGAATATCCTTTAGAATCGTTATCTTAATTGTGGATATTATTTATTTATAAGAAATAATATCTATCTCAAATGATTGAGAAAAAATATAGAATCATTCTTGAAGACATTACTATTATAAGGGAATAGAATGATGTGTTACCTAAATAATTTCCTAGCCTTCCTGTCGAATGAGAGGTTGAGTTCTTGACTAAACTTATTCCTGGATCTCTGGTTATATCGAAGAATCTATGAAGAATGGCCACCATTGAGTTGGAGGAAATGGAGAAGCAGTTACAAAAGAATCTAGACAAGGGTTTCATACACCCAAGTGATTCACCATGGGTTGAACCAGTCCTCTTCATCAAGAAGAATGATGGATCAATGATCGTATGCATTGATTATCCGGAGATCAAAAAAATCACAATAAATAAAAAGTATCTCCTTCCATGGATAGATGACTTGTTTGATCAACTATGAGGGTCCAAGTATTTCTCTAAGGTGGAACTTCAGTTGGGATATCACCAATTAAAGCAAAGGAAGGAAGATATTCCCCAGAATACCTTTTGAATGACGTATGGACACTATGAGTTCATAGTTATGCCTTTTTGACTCACTAATTCTCTATAAATATTCATGTATTTTATGAATATAGTTTTTAGAGACCACCTTGATAAATTTTTGGTAGTCTTTATTGATGATATTCTGATATAATCCCTATTAAAAGAGGAAAATGAGGATCATTTGAATACTATGTTAAATAATTTGATAAGGGATAAACTATATGAAAATTTCAATAACTATTTCTGGATGGTGGATGTATCATTGTTAGGGCATGTTATAAACCTAAAAATATATATTTGTATATCCTTTTAAGAAAAAAGTAATCTAAGAGTTCCCAAGGACAACATTTATAATAGAGTTTCTTAGTTTTCTTAGTTTACCAGGGTATTAACGATTATTTGTGATAAACTTATCAAGAATTTGAAAAAAACTAACCAAACTGACTCAGAAGGGAGAAATGGTTTTCTGGACTTGTGAATTTGAAGACTACTTCAAAGAGCTGAAAAATATGCTTATTACTGCAACAGTACTCACACTTCCAAAAATTAAAGAACTTTTTTTGGTATACATATATGATTTAAATATAAGTTTAGGATTTTTACTGATGAAAAATGATAATGTGATATCCTATGACTCAATTCAGTTGAAAATTTATAAGAAAAACTATCCTACGTTTGATTTGGAATTAGAAGCTATGATCTTCACATCGAAAATCTGGTGGCATTTTCTCTATGGGGAAAAGTGTAAAATATATACGAATCATAAGAGCCTAAAATATATATTCACATAGAAAAATCTTAATATGAACAAGATAATATTTTTAGCTCCCATTAAGGATTATGTCTTCTCAATACACTACTGTCTTAGTAAGGAAAATAAAGTGGAATATGATCTAAGTATAAAGGATCCAACAACTTTATCAATGATAATAATTTAGAAGGATCCAACATTATTTGATTTTAAAAGGATTGAAATGGAAAATATTAATTAAGGAACATCATAAATCCTTTCTCAAATTATTTATTAACCATATCTCATGGAGAAAATAAAGGATTCTAAAAGGAATGATGTAGAAATTCAGGAAAAAGTGGAAGCTTTCAAAAAACAAGAAATCCACTGAGTTCAAAATTGATGAGGAAGGATTTGTAAAATTTGGGTCATGATTATGTGTACTATAGAATCCAAATATAAATAATGATCTCCAAAATTAAACACATAGATCAACGTTATCTATTCACCCAGGGAGTATAATGATGTATCGAGATATCTGAGAACACTGTTGGTGGAAGAATATGAAGAATGAGATTGCTGAATATACACCAAAGTGCTTGGTGTATCAACAAGTGAAGGATGAAATAAAAAAAGTATAAGGGTGTGATGCAACCATTACCCATACTAACATAGAAATGAGAAAACATCACCGTGGACTTTGTCATCAGACTACCAAAGACATCCAGAGGAAAAAATTGTATATGGGTTGTTGTGGACCATCTTACAAAGACATATTAATTTATCGCTATTTGATAGGACTTATCACTAGATAAACTTGCATGGATATATATCAGAGAAGTGGAAAGGTTTCATGAATTACCACTATTGATTGTTTCTGATCAAGATCTGATATTTACCTTCATGTTCTAGAAAAGTATCTAGCATTATATAAACACTGAGATAAACTTCAGTATGACCTAACATCCTCAAACTGATGTCCAATATGAGTGGAATATTTAAACACTATAATACATGTTGAGAGCATATTATAAGGACTTAAAAGGTGGATGAGTCCAATATATACCTCTACTAAAGTTCTCTTACAATAATAGTTTCCACTTGAGGATCCAAATGGATCTATATGAATCCATTTATGGGAAAAGATATAGAACACTAGTATACTGGGTTGAAGTCGGTGAATATAAGATGATACGACATGAAATAATCAAAGAAATGGTATAAAAGGTCAAAACCATCCAGTAGAACATCAGGGAAGCCTAAATTTGACATAATACCTATGCATAGAATCATTGATGGGGCCTGAAATTTATGGTTAGAGAAATGGTATTCCTCCACATATCTCTATGTAATAGGATCATGATATTTAGGAAGAAAGGAAAGTTGAGTCCTAGGTACACCAGCCCCTTTAAGATTATTGATCATGTCAAAGCTGTGTCCTATCAAATAACACTTCTACATACCATGTCTCAAGTACATGATGCATTCCACGTATCCCTATTGAGAATGTACATACTAGATCCCTCACATGAACTGAATTTGGAGGTGGTATAACCGGAGAACGACCTCTCGTATAAAGAGCATCTGGTGAAGATCTTGGACCATAGAGACAATGTTCTTTGTAAAAATACTAATCACCCAGTCAAAGTACCATGGTGGAACCATAAGTATGAATATGAAACATGGGAACTAGAGGAAGTGATGAATGAAAGTTACCCTCACTTGTTTTCACCTTAGTATGTAAAATTAAATTTCGAGGGAAAAATTTCATTAGGGGGGAAGGCTGTAATAACCCAGAATTATATCAATTAAAAACCCCATATTATAATTATTTCATATAGTATAAACCACATAAAATCACATTAAATACACAATAAAAACATTATAAATAAATAATGAATGAAATAAGAGGTGTTTATAGAAATTAAAGAACCCATACTGGTGGAATAGTAACTTGACCATTGCAATAGTAATGTGACCATTAAGAATAGTAAACCAGCCAATAGAATAGTAACCTCACCTATGAACATAAAGAACATTTAGGTATCCTATAAATGAAAATATGATATAATTATATCATAGTATAAGTAAATGAATGTTTTAAAAATCATAAATTAAGTATTGATATTTTTTTGAAATGAAAATGTTTATTCACAAATTTATAATTAATATAATGATTTAAAAGAAAATTTATTTTCATAAAACAGATACATAAATTAATATTTTTTGTCAATTAATTATAGGACAAATTTATTATAACTTAAATAATTTTTCAAAATGTTATAAAATTAGTTATAAATTTTAAATTGGTATTTTTCAAATAAATTTTGATTTTAATTAAAAATTAATTTTATAATATTTATAAAATTATTTTCATAAATATAGTTCATTTTTTAATTATAAACATTAAAAAATGTTTTGGGAGAATTTTTGGGATTTTACAAAAATAGTTGATTTTTTTGTGAATAGTGAAATATGATAATTTATGGTATATAAAATTATACATTAAATACACTATTTCTTGATTAATTTATGATGTAATCACCATAATATAGAACTATCCTTATTTATTGAAAATATTCAGTGACAATATTCAACACCATTTATAGTCTTGATCCAAAATAATAAAAAAATGAATATAATAAAAAAAACACACCTCTTCTCCCCTATAAATACCACCCCTCACCACCACTTCTCCTCACTCCTTCAAATCCTTGAAGATTTCCCAAATTCTAGCCAATAATTTTACCAAGTACCTCCACCATGACCAAGATCCTTTGGTCTCAACAAAATACCAAATGAAAATTCCCTATGGAGGTTATCAAGGAGAAGAAGTTCAAGAGGTAAAACCCTCTTTCGTTTTATTTTAATTTATTTTCAATTTATTTTATTTTATTATCCTATAATCACCTCCCATTAACCAAGTGACATGATAAACTCATTATATTACATATATACTAGAATTTTATTGTGTTAATGTAAGATCCATCATCAAACCTCTTCTCCTCTCCCTTTTATTGTAAAAATGAAAACATCGTCCGTGATGTGTCGATTTACCACCATCGTGGATGATGTGCTTTAATTTTACATTACCACCTTAAAGGATGGTTATAAAACTATTTTTATGGTTAAAACAGATTATAATATATTTATTTCATCTTATTTAATGTTCTAGAAGTAGTATATATATATAATAATAAATAATAAAATATAACTAGTTCGTGATGATCGAAAATTCACCAAAATAAACTGACATTCATAATTAATATTTTATCCAACTAATCATTCTATTTTATATAAAAATGATACATGGAACCATTTAAAATTATTTGGAATCATAAATATCATATAATTCTACTTATTTATTTTTTATTCCTATTGACATGAACTCCCATAATTAAACTCAAGGAAACCAATCATAAAATCATGAAACAAACACTCCCAAAATGATGAAATTGAATATTATAATTCATAAAAATGGTAGTAAATGAACTTAATAAAATCAAAATAAATAAAATAATTTCATAATAGTTTCATAATTAATTAATTAATTGATATAATTTTATTATCCATGACATTATGTGCATGTTCAGAAGAGTTTCAGACATATGGTAAGGGATTCTCTTCGAACCTCCCAATTACCTTTGGGTTATGATTTCTCTCTCTTTACACCAATTTAAATATAATTTATTCTAATAAAATTCTTCCATATTCTATGTATTTGTTCAAAAATTATGTATCCATATTGATTCAATATTCTTTGATGGTTAAATACATGTTTTATAATGTCCCATTCTAAATTCTTCCAAATAAGCAAGATCGATTAAAGTGAACTTCAAAATTTATTACCCATTTTCAGGTACACTCCATAATCTATTTTAATCCACAAATGTTTTTATAAAACAATATTTTTATCATTTAAAAATATCTATGTTAATTTATGGTTTTATGCAAACAATTATGCCTTTTCCTGCATTAAAGACTCTTTGATATTTTTCTTAACCAACATTAAAGTGTCTCATTTATAAAGTTTCTTGAACACTCCTTTTAAATGTTTTAAATTTAATTTAACATAATTTATCATGATCTATTCCTATTTTCTATTATTAATGTCCATTAATTATTTTAATCCATACTTTCATGGATACGATACACCAATTTTTTAATGTTCCATGACATGATTATGATATCCATTTCTTTCCATGGGTAACCCTTATGTTTGATTATTCATGTTGCTCACATATGCATGAACATGTTATATTGGGTACCCCAAAATAGAGCTTGAATGAACTGGTTAATTCCTAGTATCATGATACATCATGTTGGTATGTGGAGTGAACCCAATTCATTTATGGGACTTTGTCTACCATGTGAAATAGTCTTAGTAGTTAGCCTTGACTCATGATTATGTGAGGTTGTATTTTATTGCCACATTACTATTATTACATGATTAGATGATCCCATGTTCTATATTTAATTATTCCATATATTAATTCAGGTTCCATTCATTATTTATGTCATCATGTTATTCATTTTAACCCATGTTCCACTCTTTATTTCTATATTTATTCCCTTACTAGGCTTTTTTGATCATCCCTTTTGTATATATATTCCCAAGGTTATAAATTGAAAATTTATGACCTAAAAGGATGTTAGGAGATCATTATGGAGATTAAATAGAATATTTTTTTATTTTGTTTTTATGTTTTCTAATTATATACCTAATCTTCAAAATACACTAGACTTTACAATCCTTAGTTTGTATTTAATGGTTAATTATGATTACAATCATGTAAAATTATATGTAAAGGTGTATGTATGTTATATGTTACATCATATATAAATATCCTTTAAATTATAAAAGTAGATAATATTGAGTTTAACATCAATAATTTCGATTCTAATTCCTTACGTGTATCATATTCTATTTTGAATTAATCATTCTATACGATTCATTGAAATAGAAGTGCTATGTAATCTCATTATGACACCACAATCGTAGGATATGATAACACGAGGTAGTGTAATGGTTTATTAAACCATGTAAAACATTACCCACCAATTCATAAACTATGATGAACAAGGGAATGGAATATCACACCATACAACATGACTTGTCATTAAATATAACCAAAAGGGTTTTCATGATATCATATCTCATGCACCACAATTTCATGCCTTACAATTGCCTACCTAATCATAACCAGCGATATATCCATGCATGAAAAACATAATTTTTATGAGAATTATATTTTTTGACCTACCATATCTTACTATATGATATAGTATGTATATATATATCATATATATATATAATGAATTTAGAGAATACCCACTATTTCAATCTCTCACTTTCACTAAAACCTAATATAATTTATGTCATTCCACCTTATATCTTATCACATATGATATCTTGTAAAATCATATTGAAAACACTTTTGAACATATTCCAAAAACCTTTTATAAAACTATAATTAATTTTACCTCATATCACATAATATGTAATACCTTATGAATACCGATCCAAAATGATTTTATAGATTAACTCTAGAACACATTTTCGACAAACTCTTTGAGTTAAACTCAATATCCATTAAGTAAACCAAAAATTATAACCCCATGGTACTTTTTAGAGTTGAAAAAAAAATGAATCAATAGCTCTATAAATATAAAAAATATAGGCCTCTAGAAAATCATAAATGCTACTCAAGATATAAAGGGATCTAGTATGATCTCTATCAAACACATGTATCTCTATAATTTTTTATTCCAAATACATTTTCAAATATAATTCATTCTCATATGTTCCCTTTTCCAGGACACCAATTGAATAAATGACACAGTGTATGTCAATCCCATATATCCATCTCATACATTCTTGAATGTTTGAGTATATATTGGACTCATTAAGAAATACATCACATTTCATTCATTTTTATGGATAATCACATCGCATGACTCTCATTAGAGTATTTAATAAAATCATATATACTATATAGGTGTGACTAGACACTCCCGAGACTAGCTAAATCAAGGACTCAAATGTCATACTCTTTATTCAGGAAGGAAAATATCATCTTGGTTGAGTCTCAACTGATGACATGATCACCAAAATACCCAACTACCCCTTTATTATCTAAGTCTCAATGGAAGGAATAATAAAGGTATCTAAGTATGAAGGTTCACATGCTAGGTATTTTTCTATCCTAATTTAATGGGGATGATATATGATCCATACACCCCTAGTATATTATATTCATAATTTATAACACACTAGGTTTCATACTAAGTGGATCATCCAACACACACAAATAAACCATTATTTTTTTTATTCTTCATGAGCATATTTCGTATCCCATATAACAATCTTACCCATGATAACCATAATATTTTTTCATAACCTATGATACTCGATGACTAACATTTTTCATGGATAACTCAAATCCATTATTTTAAAGATATATTTTTGTTACATTTCATGAAATTCATATAAATATATAAATTTCTATATCCAACATGAAGGAATTATAAAATAAAAATTTCCTTTTATATTATGTATTTATATTCTTATTTTAAGGATATTTATGAAAACCAATATAAGAACCAATCTATCACATCATATGTGATAGACTTTTATATCAACCTTATGTTTATTAAATATTATATGAAAATTTTTACTTATTACATCTATATATAATTCCTACCATATCTCCATGTGACCATCTAATAAAACACTACCATGATACTATTTAGTGAATAACATCTATAAAGAAATAAATTTTGAATAATGGTGACAGTTATTAGTCATATTACTAATGTTAAACTCCTTAAACATATTCAAAGTACTTAACTCAATAATATTAAATGTTGTTATGTTAACTTCTTGTTTCCTAATTAAAACTCTTTATAAGTGTAAAATCATCATCCTTGAAACCCTATTCCATCAATTTTTTTGCTTGAAATAATGTGAATATTTATATTATTTTTTACTAACACATCCTAAACCCATTTAGGATAAAAAGACATTAAATTTGACTAGTATAATCCTTTATGAAAATAATGATATTTTCATTTTTATGGTAACAAAATATAATCTTACATTTTCTATTTTCATAACATATTATAAACTCTTTATGGTATCAAATGATAATCCCTTTTACTTGAGATTATATAATCTTTTATTTGATAAATTTTAATTTCTATAATTTTAAATATACCCCCACTTGCCTCTTAGACACTATTTCATATTGAAAATATCATGATAAAATATGTAAAGTCTTTTATGTCAGAAAATAATGTCAATTTCATTTTAATGGTTATATTTAATAAACAAACTATTATTCCTATATCATATATGGTGTTTTAGGATTTTATATTATTCTACTTTAAGATCCATTTGAGCTTGATATATCCCTATAAATTAAAATCCGTGATATAAAAATTGTTACTTAATCTTTAAAATAAAATCTATAATATATATCAATTATTCTCTTGATTTTGAAATCTAGTATATTTACAATACTTTTAAAACATACAGTTGGTATCACATACCATTTAAAATAGAAGAATAAAATTTTATAACATTGATAACCATTATGACCATTCCATGGACTTTCCAAAATCCTTTTAGGTATCTTGAATAATTTCGTCCCATGTAATCATCACTCCTCATTCCTAATAACCTTTAGGCTTCAATGAAATCATTTTTATAACTAAATTAACATTATTAGACTCTCCAAAAATTATTTATTCTTTCAGTTTGAAATTTCACAACTTATATACTATTGATATAATACCAGAATCTAGAAATTACATTCTCAGTTCATATTTTCTCAATACTTGTGAAAATTAGGTGAAGTTTTTGAGAACTCATTCATAACTACAGAGAATTTACACAGATTATAAAAAATTGAATTACTTAAATAAAACAAGCCTTAATGAATATCTTAGTCTCACCAATTCATTGGTTTACTCAATCATATTGTGTATCTAAGACTAAAAATTTCATTTCTTATTTTTCATATAATTACCTTATAACCTTAAGTGAATTAATATATGCCTCATAACTAACTAGATTCTTCTAATGAAAAACTTCAACACTTGTTTACTCAGGAAGGTATTACTCTAACACATAAAGCATCTCTTTAAATAAGAACTTTTATTAGGTTACTAGTCATATGAATTACCTACAATAATATCATCTTTCCAAAACATTAATCTTAAATTTAATTTCGATGATGTTGTTATTGTCTATAATAAAAGATTTTATCTGATAAGTTTCATGTTTTATTTCAATTTAATAGGGACTTTTATTAAATGGGAACCCACGAAAATGATGACCCCTTTTAAACTCATCATATCTATTAGTAGGTCATGATTTATATTTTACTAAGAAAGGAGTCTAATTTAGTGTAAATCTCACCATTTAGTTATTTAGGCAGGGCATCATCTCAATCATATCATTTATGATTATTAGATAGTCAAATGAAAATTCATTATTATATTCATCAAGTGAATATAACCAACTCTATTCTTTAGGTATCATAAATTCTAGGGTTTCCTAGCTAAATGTAACCTAAAGAAAATTCCAAGAACATGATAACATAAGAAAACCCAGGGGAATCCAGATTTAGCAGAACCTACGCAAGTTTGATCCATGGACACCCATAACTCTATTTACTTACACAATATTATATTGGGGCACTAATTTGGAAGAACTCACTTGACTGGATGATAGAGGTCATGACAAGGGCCACTTTAAAAGTAATCTAACTCTTAATATTTTATGGGGATTTTAGGTGACCATCTTATCGTATGTTATTCCATTTATATATGAATGATTCTAATGATTTAGTTTTGGAATCTCATTCCATCAACCAAACCAATATGTTCAATCTATATTGATTTGTAACTATTTACCAAACTCGTGTTTTTTTTACTCACCCAAAAAAAAGTCAAACATATCTACACATATCTTAATGCATCTAATGCATATGGTACATGAACTATTAATTTAATGGTTTAGAGTTATATAATATTATAAATCAGAAGATGAATAAACCTTAAGCCACAAATAGCCAACCCCCACATTTCTCGGATAAGGCATAAGACTCCTGGCTAGTTGAAAGATTGAACTAAAGTTCCTCTACCCAGAGAAAATTTACTCAATAGAAAATCAAATTCATTATAAAAATTACACTCAATATGAATAAAATATGTTAAAAAACTAAATTCAAGATAATAATATAATTTTTAGTCATCCTTGGACCAATTGATAGTTCCCAGACTGGGGGTTTCATGTGACCTTAGGAGCACCTCCTAGTAATCCATAAGCTGTCAAATAGAAGTGAGGGTATGGGGTGTTATTGTGGAGACACTATACCCTTATATTAGAGTGATAAATAATAACAGGAATAAAAAAGCATCATATATAAAAAAATCATTAGAGTACACGTAATAAAAACCCCCATGCTAAAATAAATTGAACGGAACATAAAATCATACATCCTGAATGGTCACCCATTGATCCATCCATATATATAAAAAAACCAAGTAATAAAATAAATAATAGGATCTACTTCCATCCTCAAGACTCACCTAATCCAAATCTCTAAACTTTATCCAAGATATCCTGCCCAGTCATGAATCATCGAGCCTCTCCCCAACCTAAACCTATGAATAGTTAACTCTATTCGGGCACCCAAGTCCCCTGGCCACCTGAGAAAGGTTTCAATATAACTTAGTATAAATCCATTAACTGGGTATTTAACATAACCAGAAAATTAATGCGAGAACTATGTGACATGATCTTAAAATAAACACACATAACAAAATAATAAACTAACACCATCAATTATGAAGTTCTAAGGCGACACATGAGATCAACCATACTTTCTTTAGATAATTTAAGATGTATCTAGGAATGGTACTTAACATTAGGGGTATAAAATTCTTACCTTTAGATATCATGAATATGGTAACATTTTGTGTAACCACCAGATCCTAGGAATCATCCTCAGCATACACTAATATTTGGTGCAATAAATAAATCTTTTAGATTATACTAGGAATATGATCATATAAATATCAATATCCAAACCCCAGGTATTATCATAAATGTAAAGACCCATGTTTTATGGGTTGTGAAACATGGAATGAATTTGAATTTTTAACTCTAGAGTGGGAGTCATTTAAAAAATGGGGCTTTGTATCGAGATTTAGAGTGTTTGAATATTTTAAAAGAGGGTTTTTATGTGTAATGAGGCTTAATATTCTTTCAAGAGTTTTTTTGAAAACTAGGGTTTAGATTGATATTTAGAGTTTTTGACATCTTAAGAAGAGGTTTTTGTATGTGTAATGAGGCCTGAGGGATGTTTGGGTGTTTAGGTGGATGAAAAAGTGAATTTGGGTGAACATGTAATGATATTTCACTCTAGTTGCACCACTACTGGAAGGCCCATGTTGTGGAGGACATAATTGCTGAGGATGAAATGCCTAGTTTGAGGGTGTGTAACCCTAGGTTGGGCATGGAAAATGGGGAGCCTTACTGTGAAAAATAGCTAGGGTCAGGTAATCATTTCATAGTCCAATGTTCTTAAAAAATGGTGATGAGGAAATCTCTATGCCCATTGTTCCAGATCATTTTGTTTGAGATTAGTGTCTAGGAAACCCCACCACATCAGGGTTTCTAGAAGCTTGGAATTTTGGTGGAAGTTTTTGACAAGGGGGCCCCCACCAGAAAATTCTAGGGAAACCACACCGTAGAAGAATTCATGGCGCCTTAGTCAAGGAAGTATTATTGGGTCTGTTTGGTTGTGTCATGTGGTAATAAAAACCACTTATCATATCTGTTTTTGGTGTACATGGGGGCATGGAGGCCTTGGGTCTTTGATGTGGGGAGTGGGGGAGGTAAAACTCCCATTTCCATGTCATGGTGGGCCGTGTGTGGTCATTTTGAATGGTCTTTGAGGTGTCCCTCCCCATGGTTCTTGTCATGGTGTGAGGGAGGTTATAACTATGTGAAATGGTATTAATCAAAAGTGATGGACTCACAATGGTGTTGATCATGTCAAGGGCCTATTGGGGGTTTCCTAATGGTGCACACAACATGGATCAAGCCATGGTTCACCCTTTCCCAACTATTTTAAAATTTGGTTTTACCATATTCCCCCACCAATTTTAAACATATTCCTCCTATTTTCTTCTCCCTCAAAAGTGTTCAATCCAAGGATAGTTCTCCCCATTTATTCCTTCAATTTCACCATATGATTGGGGCTTTTTAATGGTGACAATTTAGAATTTTGTGGTGAGTTATCATTTTTTTCCTTCTCTATTATTATTTTATTGTTTTCCCTATTATATTAGGTGACATGAATTGGGGTTCCATCGACGATTCCACCAAATAATGGTGGAATAATCTTGATATGATGGAGATTTCTCTCGGTATGCCTAGAGAGTGTCTCGTGATAGCAAACATGCACCTTCACATGACATTTCTATGAAGGTAAATCTCCATATGAATTTATTCATAGTGTTTTATTAAATTAAATTAAATTAGAGATCGAATCAGTGTTTCATGTTATGTATTTTCCCAATATGATATAAGAAGTGTGTTATGGACCTCACACAAGTGTTTGGTCATGGTTTTGGTGTGATGGGGTTGCTTAAAAAGTTATTAAAAATTATTCCTATTTGTTTAAATTAAAGTAATTTATAGATTATTATAGTTAAATTGAATGATTAATAATAACAATTTTATAATTAATTATTCGGTGTTGTGGATTGAGGTAAATGATCAGAATGTTAACATGATTCTTGGATGAGCTCAATTGATAATTATCAGGTAATTCTTAAAAGGTAAAAGATCCATTTGAGTTAGGTGGTACTTATGAATTTCCCTTATAATTATTCATTTGATATATGTCTATGATATATGTTATTTACATATTGATCTATTAAGAATTTTAATTTATGAAATTTATTTAATTAAAATGAATTCCTATGAATTAAATGATAAAAGTTTCAAGGCCCACAATGGACTCTTTTACACTGACTAGAAATCCTAGTTTCTTATGGATGAGGGTATAATTAAAATTTCATAACATGAGATACATAAACCCCATGAGAGAGGTGATCTAAATAAAAAGTATGAGATTTTTGGACCTTATTATTGGTTCACTTGATTGCACCTTATATAAGTAAGCATTGAACTAAGAGTGATTGAACCAAGTAGGCCAAGTGAGAACCATAAAATGACTAAAATTTATTGGGCTAGAAGAGATGAGTGTGGGTAATGTGATACTTCTACTTTGATATGTGATTATCTGGAATAATATTCCTGGGGTAGATTGATGATAGGTTTATTGAACAAACCGACCTAGTGTGACCTTGTAAATTGATATGGGAAGGTATCCATCTCTTTAGACCAATCAAAGTGAGGATTTTATTTTGAGGACAATTAGGCTTGGTATATTTATGATGTTAAAGGATGTGATTCCCTCTAATATATGTTCATAGACTTAAGTGATGTAAATAGGATCAAGGAACCCATGTAGGGTGTTCATGTTTGATAAGACCCATGTGGAATTGAAGGGTGACCTGGTGATATGTGGACCCTAGAAAGGGTACATGAAGTAATGAGTATATATTATTTTGGGTGTTATCTTAGAGATTGAATCTGTCATGTGATTCTACTATGGCTTTAGTGGTGATAAAAGGTCACATGATTGAGGTAACGACCTTGATCATGCGAGGCACGTTTGGAAAATTGGACAAACCTTATTGTTTTTAACATTACATTACATGTGATATTATGGGAGGGATAAAATTCCATCCATATTTAAATGGAATACTTATTTGTTTACTTGGGATTCAAACATTTGGTCTAAATGGAATGCCTAAGGTAGGTTTCCTAGGATTTGGACATTGAGAATGTTACTATTGGATGATTAGGATGTGATCTTAAGATATAGCTATTAATCTTGATACAATATAAATTCCTTGTAAATTCATTGGATTAAATCTTTGGGTCTATATGAAATACCTAGGAAACTGGGATTCAACGTCCGAGTGTATATGATTTCCTAGGGTAAACCACATCAGAATTTTATGTATGCATGATACTACTAGACCACTTAGAAATTTCTCCTAATAGTAATACACAAGAAAGTAATTTTTTTGAATATTCATTTTCTGTGCTAAAAAACATTCCAATGCTAGCATAAGCAGGTTAGTTGAGCCAGAGTGTCATGATAGAACCTGAGGATTGATGGTGTTTATTTATTTATGCTTCCAAAATTATTTATTTATTATCATGATCATATTAAATGAATGTACATTATATTTACTATTTATGTATAATAAAACATTGGTGGTGCCCTTTTAAGTTTTACTCACACCCTACTCGGGTGACCATGTCACTTGGGTACCTAAGTAGACTTTTTTGATCACAGGTTTAGGTTGTCCAGAGGTCTGGGTTTCAATTGTACATCTTGATAGCTTAGACAAATTAAGGATATGGACGATGTATGAATCAATAATGTATGTATAACCTTATATATATATTTTTATTTTTTTATTTTATGTACAAACCAAGAACAGTAATCCCACATCCCTTGTAACTAGGAATTTTCCATGATAAATGTTTTCACAACTCACTGGACAAAGGTCCATCACATGATTTGAAATATTCATATACCAACTATTTTCAATATCCAAAAATAGTAAGACAAAATAAATATTCTTTGATAATAATTTGTAATTTCCCATCCCTAGACTAATAATCGATGTTTTGGTCAGAGTCGTACTGGGACCTCAACTACGCCTCACCGTATGCCATATGTTATTTATTTGAGATTTATGTTTTATTGGTTTTTTGATCTTATACTATAAAAAAGTGGTCATGTATATGTATAATTGGTGAAAAATAGGAGTCACATGACATACGCTAGACTATGTGTGATTGATTAACTAACAATGAGGGTCAAGATATTTAATGTGTCAAAAATAACTTATACAGTTCTTTACCATATAAATTTTGGTGGAATTATACTTAGATGAACCACAATATATATTCTTTGATGATAGGTCTTATAGAATATATATAAATATTCCCTTAATAAAGACTATTTATCCCCTTGGTGTAATGGATGTATAGGTTGGTAAAGGAATTTGATACCTTAGTGATATACCCCTTGTGGGAGATTATGGTACTAACAATGAAAAAAATATGTTTTCTTATTTAGAGTGTCAAAAAAATATATATTGTTTTTTCATATGTCTTCTTAGTGGAATCATAATTAATTTAGCTTCATGATTATGGTATACTCAACACAGATCATGATTGGGTGATTTCATTGTGTATATATATGTGTACCTAGATGAGATAGTAGTTTTTGAGTGGGTAGTATCATATATAGAATTTTGGTGAGGATTATTTCACTGCTTGAATAGTTATTTGGAATTTTATTCATGATATGTATAGGCGGGACCCTAGTGGGGGTATTAGCATGTGAGTTACCTCAGAATAATTGATATGGAGAGTTGTTTTTTGCGAGTTATGACCTAAGTAGGACATGATTATGGGATAGGTGGGAGATATTAATGCCTTTTTATGCAACTCAAGACATGGTTGATTTGAATAATGTATTATAGAAACTCAATATTGGGTTTAACACAAGTTTTAAAGTTTTTTAGAGATATGATATATGGGTAGAAAATTCTTATTTTGAGATCGATGCATTATAAGTGTTACTGAGTGTATGTTATTAGAGTAGTGTAACCATGGAATTTTGTGACATGATAGAATGGGTGGTACTTATGCTATGGTAGGTATGACATGCACATAAGTCATAGTCAACTGGATATTGGCTTGTGAAATTCCTTCTATTTGTGTGATGAAGAGCACTAGAGGTGCTTTTGTATTGATGTTTAGTTTCAAAGGATAGGATCAGTAGGATTCCAATCCTTGAAGACTTCAAGTATGATTCCCAATGAGATAGTGTATCATGATCTTATATGGTGGGATATAGAATGGATCAATCATGGGTAGACACTTCTCATTTTTGGAATGGCACCAGGTTGGTAGGTAATTTTGCGGTAGACCATGGAATATGTGAAATTCCCAATTTTTAAGAGGAAAACCGAGGGTGATTTTGGATAGATGTGATTTAAATTCTATGGTTTATGGTCTATTGTTTAGGAATGTTATCCTAGGTTCAATGATAACCGCCTCATGGGAGTGAGAATTGGGTTCTATGAGCAGGTGGTATGTGAGCATACACATAAAAGGTTGAAATGAAATTGAGATTTATTTGTGAGTGGATGTGAGTGATACAAGGACCAATGTAATTATGAAATGGTTATGGGATTAGTTACTCGAGTTCTAGATAAAAATGAAAAATTTCCTTCTATAATGAGAGGTGACATTAGTGACGGATCAAGGTGACGTGGTACAATCAACCTGAAGGTGTTCCTTAACAAGAAATATCAGGGATGTGTAAGGATGGAACTCGATGAGGTTTCACTCATGGATTGTTATAAGGAAATCCATATGGAAAATAGTTCAAATTTGGATGTTAGAGGATGTGAACCTCAATATAAATGGAATTTCAATTGGTGCTGAGGAAGTTGTTCTTAGCAATTTGGGAATGGGCAATGGATAATGTTCGAGTGAGCACTCTAGTATGAGTAGGATGAAAATGTACAACCAATACATATAATATTGGTTGGAGCATGCATTTTGGATGATAGATTATTGGGTTAGTTTGGTCATTGATGCATGTGACCGGTCACTAGATGGTCGAGGTGGATACTGGTGTGCATATGAATTTGAATTTATCTAGTTCCTTGATGAATACCATATTTGATTATAAGATGTAGTGTTAGATAGATTCCATATATCAGAATCCAACTCAATATTGTTTGGATTTGATCCAAAAGTGAGTCTGATCGATGGTGCACTGATGCTTAGGGTGAGAGCATGGCAGTGGATTTTATTGGTTGGGGATACAACTAAGAAATTACATCTAATTTTGGGTTCCAACATTAGTGTGGGTGTTGGATGATCTCAATATTCCTTTAAGATTTAATAATCTTGTTTGGATAATGTGATAGCATGCTGAAGTGTGGCCTTTGAATTTGAATTTGGTTTTTCTTCAATGGCAGCCTTTGAATTTTGAAATGGGGGGTTTTTGAATTCTGTTCTGTGAAGGATACTTAGAAGTATTGGTTTTTGGGTTTATTTTGATTTTTTTGTGGAATCACCAGTAATCTACAAGGTCCAGCTCCAGATGGGGATTTAGAGTAGAAATATTTCACTAGATCATTCCCTTTGGATTTGGATGACGAGAGGGTATGGATTTTCCATTGATACCAGGCCCATGAAACCCTACACGAGACAACAAGCCGAGAAGTTATTGGAGGCTTGAAATAATGATACATCTATTGGGGAGGGGCAATTTCTATTTGTCTTGACCAGGTATTACTTATTGTATGTTTTAATTGGTTAAATTTGTTAATGTTCACACTTACCCATTACAAGTTTCATTTGAAAATCCAAAAATATTAATTTGGGAATATTTTTCAAGATTAATAAGATAGAGGAGGACTAACCTATTTTTTATATGAAATTTGGTATGGTGAGTTGGGATCATCACTTAGTGGGTCTATGGACCATTTAAAATGTGTTTTATTAGGTGATTCTAAAGGTGGGAAGCATCATAAATCAGAATCATCCTTTATAAGGTGAGTCCTATGATGGGGAGTACTATAAGATAGGAGATTAATTTGTTGATAACATTATGGAGTCTTGATATAGATGTTTGTCATTAAGTTACATCTCAATATTAGATTATGGTGATGAGTAGAAGACTTGACTTTTAGTAAATAGAATGCCTCATGTTTAGATGTCCACAGTGGAAGACTGATTATTTTTCTGGAGTAGAACATGGAAAGATGGTTATAAATTGATAACATAGATAGGTTAGGTTAATGGATAACAAAAATTTAGACTTCTTGGGTAAAATAATTTCTATAGTTGAGAGGTTATAACGACCCATGTTTTTTAGGTTGTGAAATTCGGAAGGATTTGTAATTTTTAACTTCATAGTGGGATTTTGTTGAAAACCAGGGTTTGGATTAAGATTTTGAGTGTTTTAACTTCTTAATAAAAGTTTATTTGGATGTGTAATAAGGCTTGGTAAGTGCTTATGTGCTTAGGTAGAAGGAAGATTGAAGTCAAGTAAACTTAAAATGAGATTTCACTATAGGTTCACTACTATGGGGAGGACCACACTATAGTGGAACTTGTGTTGGAGGTAAAAACACCCAGATTAAGGGTGTGAATCCCTAGGTTGGGCATGGTTCCTAGGGAGACACTATATGAAATATAGTCAGGGTAAAACTCCCATTTCACCAACCGTGGTTCCTGGAAAATGGTGTGTGGAAGGCCTTATGCTTATGGTGCCCGAGAATATTTATTGGGCATGGTTCCTAGGGAACACCACCATGCTATAGTTTCTGGGATCTCATTATTTAATTTTCCATTTCTCCAAAGGGGTCTCCCATCTTGGAAATTATGGGGGAAACCATGCTAAAATGGAGTTTGTGGTGCCCTAGACAATGTTATTTTTCAATCAGGTTTGGGTGTGTCTCGCAGTAATCCAAAACATTAGAGTTCCTAGAATTTTTGGTGGGAGTGGAGGTTTAGAGGACTTGGGGATATACTGTGATGAGTGAAAGAGTAAAATATCTTAGGTATATTCTATGGTGGTACCTATGTGTGTATTTTTAAATGGCCACCGAGAGTCCCTCCCTATGGTGATTCTCATGGTGTGAGGGAGGGGACACCTATGAAAAATAGTAATTAATGAGGGGGAGGGACCTCCCATGTCCATTGACATGTTAAGAGGATCTTAGGGGTTTCGTGAGAGTGCATAATAGTGTATTTTAATCTATTTTTCAATTTATAGATCACCCCTACTGTGACAACTATCGTTCGATGGTGGAATTTATTATATATATATTTTTATTTTATCTTGTGAAATATTATGTTTTTTATTATTTTTCTTTTGTTTTTAGGTGTTTCTTGTGGTCTAGATGGCCCTGGTGGTTCTTGAGGCTATAATATATAGTTCAACTACATACAATACTGCATTCAAAGGATCTATAGTGTTATGTGTGTATGTTGTGATTATACAATGTCACAAACAAGGGCTTTGTGGAATGGAGGTGTTGCTGAGGGGATATGCCCTCTACATTTTTTGGAACCCTTGTATCATGGACTTAATTCCATGATATAGAGGGTTGGGATGATGGGTCGATGCCCCTCTACTATTTTTAGGCCGATTTCACCATGGTCCCTAGGCCATGTCGCACCAAGGAATTCCTGATGAAAACAATGCTTTGGTTCCAGGACCATGCGACAAACTCCTATCAACATATTTTTTAAAAAGGGTTATAAGATCCTTTTACCCAATTTAATTTTAGGGATTTTAACCATTATTTTACTTCTCTCTCATTTTTATGATCCAGCCATGACACCCCCTCTTGGTTTCTCCTCCCCCATTTGATAGCTCCCTTCCTAATAGCGATTCATAGAGGATTATTCTTGAATCAAGGTTGGATCTCCTAGGTAGGACATTTCCTACCATTCCTTCATCCTCACCTCTAGTTATGCTCTCACCTATCACCAAAACCATATTAGATGAACCCTAGGGTGTCAATATGACCATAATTTTGTGATTCCATTATGTACAGGGTGTTTATGCATTCTTCAGAATCTATTCAACATGTATTCAAATTTCCGAACCATCCTCCATTGATTTGAGGTAGGTTTTCTCCATATGATATCTTTTAATGTTGTAAGCATTGATTTATTGGGTTTAAAATTCATATTTTAATTTTATAACGATAGTTTTATATATGTTTATTGGATTTCTAATAAAACAATTGTATTTCCTCATGGTTTCGTAGAATGTGATGAGAATTTTTAATTAGAATAAATGTTTTACTTTTCATTTAAATTGATACTTAAAATACCAATTATTAGTAAAATGTTTCAGTATTTTTTGGATAAAATGTGTGGTTTACAAACATTTATACCCCATTTGGGTTATGAGATGAATAAAGAAGTATTTTTCAGTTTAAATGTATTTTATAAAAATAATATTGGTTTCTTAAATTAATTTCAAGGGAGACTCGAAGTGAAATATTTTAAAAGATGATTAATAATTAGCTATGGATTATTTGAAAAATACATTTCATCCCATGTTATTTTCAATAAATTACTTTAGGAACTTTTAACTATTTTTTAAAATGTTTGAGGTGTGGAACCCTTGTGAAGCCCCTTTTCTTATTTCCATTAAATGACTATTGTTTGATGTATATGAAGATTGGGTGATGGATCTAGGGGGTTGTTTCTTAAGAGGGTATCAAATTTAAGGGTGATATATGGATTATAATTTCAATTCTTGATTTGATTAGTGAATGTTTTCTCACCGTTACATTTATATTGGTCATAGACACCTTTGGTAACTAATAGAGATCTGGATATGTGTTATGCTACATTAGTGTTACCAAGTTGACTAGTGACCTAGGAGTGTTTCACCCTCCTATGGGTTGGTATCGGTAGGTCCCTCACACTCTCTAAGGGATATGATATATGAGACATTTTTTTAGGATACAAATAGTGTCCTGGTGAATCCAAGAACCAAGTCCTGTATTATTCTATTTAAAACCTTGGTATAGCCCATGACAATATTCCTTAGTTGGTGGATTGACCTAGGGGGATCCTCTTGGTTTTCTCTAGAACCCCTATTTTTTTTACATGTGTGGCACCTATTATTAGTTTATTTTTTATTCATTTTTTATACATGTCATATTTTTTTTAATTGATATTTTTATTTATATAGAGTGTGTTGATTCTAAAAACATTTTGGTAATGTTTTAAGAAAGGTTTTATTTAAAAAAATTTATATTTTGTGGGATATGAATGTTTTTAATGAAAATATTTCGAAGTGATTGTTTTCATTCAAATAAAAATAAATAGGATAGTTTATAAAACCGTCTCTATGTGTTATTGGTTTTAATGTAATTAAAAATAAAGAAACAATTTTATTAGTATATCTCAATCTAGGTTAAAATGGATTTGAAACTAAATTTTAGTCTTGGGTAAAGTCCAATGGTGACCTAATAATATTTTTATGATCATGTGTATATTATCTTTTAGTTTTAGGTTATTGTTTTATATCTTGACCATTCTAAGATCATTTATTGTTTTTTTCTCAGTTGGTCCCTTGGGATCATGTGCAGGTTAGTGTTTATTTCTGTTTATATAGTTTTCTTACTATGCTATCCAAATTAGAAAAAAAATGTTTAGTTTTACTTATTTAGAACGTGGTGCAATATATATGTATCATTTTGGAAATTTAATAAAAGGGTCTATTTCTATTGTGGAAGTTGGAGGTGAGAAGAGGGAATTTATTTTCTTTAAATAGTTTATACTTCTTATTTTTTTCATGGATGTCAGAATTACAGAAAAATAATTCTTGATTTTCTAATGAAGGTTTCATTGTGATTTCATTTTTATTTATGGGATAATTCATTCCCTTTTCTTATTTTTATTTACCTAAAAATTTTCACCAGGTCATGGGGATCAGAAACACCACTCAGGCTAGTGGTGAGACGGTTTAGGTGCTAGTTCAGGTGGAACCTTGGGTTAGTTCATTACCAATGATATCAGAGAAAATGTTATTAGAATGAAATAGTTTTAAAATAATACATTTTTATATATTAAGTAATGGTATTATGGTGATAGGGTGTTTGGAATATGAGAGGTAGGTTCAAAAGAGAGTGTATCTAGCTCTTTTACATTCAAATCCTCAAGTTTCTAGGGGGTGTTCGAGATTGAGACTTGGAATTTAATTTTATTATTGATTAGTTTGATATGTTTGATATAGAAATGATTTTTTAATTACCAATTATTTTTAAGTGATTTAGAGGTTTAATTGATCTTGTAGTGATGGTAGAGGAAGATACATAGATACACAACTATCTTGAATGGTTTGAAAAACCACGTAGAGGGGTTTTATATGGTTATAGGGACCTCACTAAACCCAAAAAACTTTTTTATATATTATTTTATATTTTTTTCATCGTATTTTTATTCTTTAATATCTCCTAAAAATAATTTTTACTTGTTTTTGGGAAATTAATGAGGGTTTTGGTGGTATTTATTATTACCATAATGGAATTAATCTGCTGTTTTGCATTATGTCTATTAGAAACAAGGATATTATTTGCTAGAAATAGAGTATGGTTTTTGTTTTTTGTCCGTCCATATTGGATTGATCAAGGAGTTTGTAAGAAACATGGTCTTACGATTGAGGCTAAAAGCAGTATTGAAGGTGGCACAATTTCCTAGTGTTTTCCAAATTTTTGGGCCTCAAAATTGAGAGTTTTCTTGTTTGGAAATGGAAGAGTTTTGGAAAAGGAATTGGAGAATTTAAACCATATTTTGGAAATAGTTTGTAAATAAATAATTTTGATAAATGGAATGGAGAACCACAGACCACGAAGAAGGAATGGTATAAGAATTGTGTAGGAGTAATGGTTCACGAAGTGAAGAAGGTTCGTGGTGAAGACTTGCAGTTTGCAAGAAGGATCGATGTATGTGAAAGGAATGATGGTTTGTAGGATGGTATGTCATTTGTGAAATCAAGGCAGAGTTTTGAGAAACCATGAATGGTTTTGTTTGTGGGAACGAGTTGGTGATTTGTGCCGCCATGTAGAGAGAATGGTGGTATATGGACTATGTAAGAAAAATGGTTTATGGGAGAAGTGTGGTATGTGGCGAAGGTAGTGCTCCAATAATGATTTGGTAAATATTATTTTAGTTTATTATTAAGATATATTTACCTATATAAGTAGCACTAATACCTTCATTAGGGTGGGGATCTAAGATAAAAAATCTGAGAAGAAATAGGTGAAATATGGAAGTAGTTCGTGGAAAGAAAACCCCAAAATAATTTAATTAAAAATATAAAAGGAATTTAGTGAAGTATAGAACAGTCATAGAAGACAATACATGGAGTAAGAAGGCCAGTTTGTAGGAAGAAATGTCCACATATTATAACCAATATATGGAGGAATAACTCTGTCTGCGGATCAATCCATTATGCAACCTTCAAGGTGATAAATTGAGTTCTGATTCTTCCCAATGCAGTGATCAAGGGGGAGTTAACAGAAGTGATCCAAGGGATTTCTATGCTATCCATAAAACCTTGTAAAGGTAGTATGCCTAGAATAGAGTGATTGTGCTAAACTTTTGTATTCCATAACTAGTGAACATTATTTAAATTTGGTACGACTGACAACCTATCGACTTATGATCATTGGATGTATCCCTTCATGGTGAACCATGTAAAATTTCTGTGTCAGTGCTTTGCACGCGATTTTTTGTTTTCTACACTTTCTCATCAGATAGGTTTAGCTGGTTCTTACCAACATGGGAAAAATATCCTTCAATTTAAAAAAAATTGAAAACCTGATTCACCCTTCTCCTCTTAGGTTGTTCCGGGGTCCTTCAATATATTTGTTTTTATTATAGAATTTAAAAATTATTTTGAATGAAAATGGTGTTTTCATGTTTTCTATGAAATATTTGGTTTAGAAATTGGTTTATTGGGTTATTTTAAAGGTTTATCTAGTTTCTTAAAGGATGTGCGTTAAAGTGGTTGATTTTATTATAGAGTTTGAATTTTTTTTGGAAGGAATGTAGATTTTCGTGGAAATTCCAAAAAAATATCAATTAATTTAAAAAATAATGTCATATGGTTATAAAATTATGAAATGGTATTTATTTTTTTCTTGAATCCAGTGTGGATTTTTAAAAATTCTATATTGTAATTTTGTTGTTTTAAAAAGTAAAATGAATTTTTCATCATGCGACTGATGTGTTTTGTTTTAGTAAAATCTAGGTATTAGATGTGACCCTTATAATGGGACCATTGGGTTTTTGTTGTGTGGTAATAATTTAATGTGTCTATGTATTTTATGGTTTTTAATATTACTCTTAGAATGGTCAAGGAAAATAGTAGAATTATTATCTATTAGAATGATTCTCTTGGTGAGTTCTTTATTGTTTGGATGAGATTTATTATGTTCTTATTTTTATCTAGACTTTGAATAGAGCGAAAAACTCAAAACCCTTTTTCTATCATAACCTGTTCTAGGACCTCTTGTATCATTAATTTACTTCTTTCTATAGGTATTAAGGTTATTTTAGTGTAGTGTAATGATTAGGAGGATTTGAGGTAAATCCTCAATTATCTTAACACCCTTATAGTTTCACAAGTGAAAGATTTTGTGAGCTCATTCGTTAGATAGAGTTGAGTTTGTGAGTGAACTATATAGTGAATTGGGGATATTTTTGGATTTATTCCAAGGATATGAATTCAATTAAGGATTTTGAGGTAATTTTTAGTAAGATGGTTCCTTTGGTATCTCTTTGATCGGTTCATATGGTATGTTGGTTTCCTTGTAGTCTTATTTGCGTGTGGTTATGGAGTTTAATTTATTTAGGTTCATTGGGTGTTTTCCTGGTGAAAAGGTTTGGATATTGATCGAGGGACATGGGAAGAACCTGGGGTGTGTGCTTTGGTATATAGGGTGTGGATGGAACCAATTAAATTTGTATATTGGTTGGTGACTTTTCTGGTTTAGTCAGGTTCTCCATAATACAGGGTAACATTGGTTTAACTCTTAATCACCTTTCTATGTACTGAACTAAAGTTACATCCCATTTCATTATTTGAGTCAAGTTGTGATCTTGGTTGTCTTAGTGAATTTTATTTTTGGATTCATAGGTGTTTCTTTTGCCTCTTTATCTCTTGGTGATCAACTAGTTTATCAGGTTTGTTTTATAGAGCTAGTGCTTTGTGGTAGTTTTCCATTGATTTTAATTATGAATTCTTTATCTCTCCATCTCGATGGATTCTGAATGATCAAGAGACTATGATAAGTATCTCATTTTTTATTTGTAATATTAATTTTGGGGATGTTCTCCAGTTACTCTTGGAGACATCAGGGAAATTTATGGAGATCTATTTGGTTTTTTTGGAGATTTTGGATAGATAATTTAATTGAGGGATTGTGCCGAGTGGATCTCTTTTGTAAGATATATCCTTATTTTTTCCCTAGCCTACCCACCCCATGAATTGAAGTGAAATGACATTTCTTACTCCAATAACTTTTAATTTGACATAAGACTTTCTAGGGGAGGAATGTTCCATGGTAGTGATAATTGTGACACCCAACATGTCACGATAGAGCATATATTATATTATATTATTTTGTCTCAAGATATTTTATGTTTTTGGGAGTTTTATTGTGTTTTGAGTGGCCTGAGTGGCCTGATCTATATTTGAGGATGCATGCTCTAGTGTAGCTATATGACATGTCATAAACAAGGGATATATAGTGTGAATGTGTTCAGGTGATGGTCTATTCCCATTTCCATTTTTTTAAAACCTGCACCATGAACTTAAGGCCACAATGTAGAGGGATGGGACAAGGGATCAAGGCCCCACTATCATTCCTAATATGGATGCATTGGACCATGCCACAACAGGAGCTTTGAGCAGTGTTCTGCCATACTCCCTAGAATATACCATAGATTCTCATTTATGTACTTTTTTAAAAGGGTCAAAATACCCTTTCTCCATTGTTTAATTTTTTGGATTTTATTCATTCTCTTTCCCCATTTATCATTTATGTGAGCTATTGGTGAAACCCCCTATTGATTTATCCTCCCCCTTTAATGCCTCCCTTTATAATGGTGACTCAAGGAAGATTAATCATGATTCAAGGATGGATCTCCTACACAAGGTCTCTCTTACCCTTCCTTCTTCCTCAACACTTGTTTCCTTCTCCCCTTATTATTACGAAATCCTTGGTTGAAACCAAGGGTGTCATTTTGACTCAATTTTTTTGATTCCCTTGTGTCTAGGGTGTATTATTCCTTCTACCAACATCATTCAACCTATATTTTTTGTTTTATACCATCTACTGTTGACTTGAGGAAGGTTTTCCCTATATATTAACTATTAATTTTAGAACTATTGATTGATTGGTTTTTAAATTCATGTTTTAATTTATAAGGATAGTATTATATGTGTTTAAGGGATTTAAAAGAAGAAAATTGTACCTCCTTATGTTTTCCTATAAAGTAAAGGGAATTCTCAATTAGAGTAATGGTTTTACTTGGAATTTCAAGTGATACTTGAAATTCCATGTATTAATAAAAATTTTCAAGATTTTTTTTTATAAAATGTGTGGTAAATATTTAGACTATGTTTGGGTTATGGGATGAATAAAGAAGTGACATTTTAATATTAAATGGATTGTAATAAAATATTAGTGGTTTCTTAAATTTATTTCATGGGTGAATTTAAGTGACATGTTTTTATAAATTCTTTATAATTCATTCCGGATTATTGAAAAAATACATGGAATCCCAAGTGATTTTCAAGAAGGATCTTTCATAAATTTCAAGTGGTTTTTAAAATTCATGAACACGTATAACCCTCTTCAATCCCTTTTGTTTATTTATATTAAATGGGTGGTGTTTTATGTATATATAGATTGGGTGATAAATCTCAAGGTATATTTCTTGAGATGGTGTGGAAGGTGAGGGTGAGATATGGATTATTCATTCAATTCATACTTTTATTATTGTATGTTTTCTCAATTTTATTTTTATATTGGTAACATGCACATTTGGTAACTAGTCTAGTGTTCACATGATGAATAGTACCCTAGGAGAGTTATTCCCTCTTAGGGGTTGATATTGGTAGTTCCCTAACACGACTTGAGAGAGATTACAAATGGAATATTTTGTTAGGATACATCTTTTTGACTAATAAATCCATAAACTAGTTATGTTATCATTATATTTACAACCTAGGGGTAGCCCATGGATTCCAATCCTTTCTTTGTGGATGGAATTAAGGGATTCCTCTTAGGTTTATTTAGAACCCATGTTTTTCTTATATGTGTGGAAGTGTTGAGAAACTACCCGAAACCCTAGCACTAAAAAATCATCCAACAGTAGATAATGAAGTGGAAGTATATCACTGGTATAAATTCTCCAAAAGCTCAGTGCACCGAAATTTGAATGTATTATTATAGCAAAATTCCATCATTGAATCCATTATACGGACACAAATATTCAATAAAAAGGAAATCAAGTACAAATAAAGATCAATGGATTAATGTGGTTTAAATTTTCATCTTATGTCCATGGGAGAACAATATAAATGTTTTATTCCACCAAAATTACAAAGTTTAAAACATATGACTTGTCATCCATGTGGATCATGTAAATTAGAATGACCAATTGAGAATTTTAAATCTTAGAAAAATGGTCCCACCAACTTTAAATAGAAGTTATCACCTTATAAAATGGTTACAATGACTTCCAACATTTTTGGTTAACTATTTGTTTCACTATTAATGATCTTCTATATAATTTGCCAAATTGAATTCCCATCACTGATAATTGAATAATTATCCTATACCTCACACTTTTCCTACCATCTCCATCTAAAAATATGATTCAAACATAGAAATTTTTATCCTACTAGTAACTCTTCTATTTAAACTTTTGGTAACCTAACTTACTTAACATCCTATAGTCTGACTCCCTTATATGAATAATATCAACATTATATTCTAGTGAAGAAGTCACAAACTTATAGTAAAATAATAATGGATCCTTGAAGAGACTTCAAAAAACAAACAATATCTTACTTGAAGACTAATTCAAGGATACCTGGAAACTATCCACACCTTCCAATAAATGACGTGAACTCCATCTTCCTTCATTTCCATTCAACCAAGCCCCTTTGAAGCATAGTGGTGCCTCATGCTTTCTTGGACTAAAACATTGGTGAACATGTCTACTAGGTTTTCTTTTCCTGAAATTTTTTTCCATCTCTAGATCCATATCTTCCAATAACTCCTTAATATAGTGGTACTTAAGATCAATATTTTTATTCCTCTCATCAAAAACAAAATTCTTCACCAAATGAATATAACTTTGACTATCATAGTAAAGTGTCTCATTTCCTTATCACTTACCAAGTTATGCATGTATACATCTCGGCCATACCATTTTTTCCTACTTCTATTTTTGTAATGAATTTATCTTAAATTGATGAGAAAGTAACAACTATCTATAACCTCAACATATAGTTGATAGTAATTCCACCATAATTAAAAAATTAATTGGAAGTACTCTTTTTTGTATCAGAATCTCACCAAAATTCAACATCAACATACCTATATAGCGGTTCCTTTAGAAAGAATCATATTCATGTCCTACCAATGTTATTTTCTTATATTTTATATGAACCTAATAACAACTCCCATATAATGATAAATATTTGGTATAGTGCATAGCATGAAACACATCAAACATCCAATAAAACTTGCATAGAATATTTTAGCCATGTGATTTTCGTCATTTGCAGTTTTAGGTAAAAACTCATTGAATAATATTAAAATACTAGTAAGGAGAGTAGTGACAGATTTATATCTAGTCATACCAAAGTATTCAATGACTTTCATGATGTACTCCTTATAGAATATCACCAAGCTTTCAAAAATTTTATCCCTTTCAATCTATATGACGAAGATCGTCTTAGATTCATTAATATCTTTCACTCAAATTTTCCTAGAAAATATTTATTTATCCATTGAATCCATTGGAAATTCAACCAAACTAGAGAAATATAATCCAAAAAAAGAGTAAGATAATGAAATATACACCCTCAAACTCCATTTTGTAGAAAAAATGATCTGAGTTGCTTATTTTGAAACCTTATTCTGACATATAATCCTAAAACTTCATGTTCTATTTCATTGGTACTCATTTCAACTAATAAAAACACATTTTGAATTTTTATGCCTTGTCATGATTCCTTTTTCAATAAAACCATCTGGTTGCTTCATGTAAATATATTATTCTAGATCTGCATAAAGAAATTTCATATTCACAACCATCTGTTCAATATAGTCATTAATAGTAGAAACTATACATAACAAAACCTTGATAGTAGTATGCTTGAATACCAGTGAAACGTTTTCTGAAAAGTTAATGAATTCATTTTGTGGGAAACTTTTCACTTATTTTCTAGACATATGCCTCTTACTGCTATTGGATTATTCATTTAACTAAAATATCCATTTATTGTATATATCCATATTTACACATGGAATTTTAGCTAACTCCCATGTGTTATTATTATATAACAAATCCAAATCCTTCTTCATAGAAATATCCCACTTATAAGAATCAATAAGAATGAATTCCTCTTTTAGACATTCAGGTTCTCCACTATCTATTAAAAATAAAAAGTGAAGATTATCTATATATATATAAAATAGTTATATGACCCTAAAAGTTATTCATTATTATACATATGATTTAACTATTTCTGATCTTGATACATTTGATAATTCGTCCACCAATGATCTTCTAAGAGCTTCACCATCTGCTAAAATTTTCAGTATATCCACCCCTATAATACTATTGGAATTTCTAATTTTTTTCTTAATATTTCCTCTATAATTCATACATTTATATTAGACTCAGTTCCCCATGAACATTTTGGTAGTTTAATTATTTCATAACTTCTGCCAAGGTTAACTTGGACTTGAGATGATTTTTTGATTTCACATTCCTGGTCCACCAAGTTTTTGTCCTTTTAATGAACTTCTTCATTAAAGGGAACTCTTTTTCTTTTGATTACATTCTTATTTATATCATCCCAAAGTTGTAAACTGAATTCTTTATTTCTATACACCACAAAGAAACATGTGAAAGATTTTAAATAATGTTTTTCTTGGTCTTTAGAATCCACAAGAACATAAGAAAAACAAGTGAAGTATCTAAGGTGATAAAGTTCCAAAATTTTACTAAACCATAATGTTTCTTATAAGATTTGATCTATTATGAAGGAGTGAATATAATTGATTAGATAAACAAACATATATATATCTTATACCCAAAATTAATTAGGAATTTTAGAGTGAATACTCATGATTCACACCTTATCCATCAATGTTTGGTTCATCCTCTCTATTATATCATTTTTTTTGGTTTTCTAGGAGAATTCTTATCATAAATGATTCCATTGTTTCTATAGTAATTTTGAGAAGTCCTTATGGTTAACTCACCCCTATTATCTAATCTTAAAAATATTATCTTACAACCTATTTCTCTTTCCATGACTACTTTCCACTAAAATAAAGTTCCAAACACTTTTTACTTGTGTTTCAATAAATAAACCTATTATTTTTTTTGAAGAAATAATCAATTAAATGAACAAAGTATAAATATCTAGCATGTTACTTAACTAGGGTAGGTCTCTAGAAACTAGTATTTATTATTTGTATCATCATGTTCTTAGGAGTTATTTTGCTGAGATTAAAAGGCACCTTCTATTTATTTCCATGTATAAAACTTTTATAATTTATTATATATGAACACTTAAGATTTGACATACATTTTTTATTAGAATATACCAACTATACTCAATGAGATGAACCAGGTGATAATTCCACAAATCTAAACTTCTAGAAGTTGATGCTCTGGATATTGTGACTCCTTTTATTATGATAAATTAAAGAGTTCATTATTTCACTCCTTTAGAAATGATAATAAATCCTGAATTAATCTTCAAAACTATATTATCAAAAATAGTTCTAAATCCAACATCACTGAGTTGACTCATGGAAATGAGAATCTTATAGAGTCCAAGGATAAACTGAACATCCTTCAAGTTAAAAAATCCTCCATTATTTAGTCATGTTTTCACATCTATTTTTCTCATAATCTTCATTGAATTTTCATATAATTGATACAATTTTACAAAATTTTTAGAAAAATAATTTGACATATATCAATTTTCTCCTATGGAATGGAATGATGATCCTGAATCAATTATCTAGGATTCTATTGGAATATTAACACAATGCAGTATAATGCTTCCTTATTCAGCTATGGTATTTCTAGAACCCAAACCTCTAAAAACCAATATTGCACAAAAATTTTGATCCTAACAATCCTTATTGAGGTGAACCATATTCCCATAATTCCAATATAAAGGGTTGGGTCTAATTGATTTACCATGACTCCTTCCAATGGATTTTTTATTGAACATCTATAGTTTCTTATTAGAGGTGAACATCATCTTTCATATACATTAATTTCATTAAAATTTGTCCCATAAAATTCATTCCATGGAGATATTGATTCAAAATAAAATATTGGATATCAATAAAAACCAGGTTATATTTACCAAAAGAATAGGTCTTTTCCATCACCATCACTTTCCATGACCCTGGTAAAGTGGATGAAAACATAATCAGCTATACATCATTAACAAATTCTAGTTTTACTGTCTCAAGATAATTTTGGATCATGTTAAAATAATTAACATGATTTGGAACTGATCTCACTTCTGATAAAATTAAACAAAAAAATTATCTCATAAATTTTTTTAGAACTTTCAGCTTCTCACACACATATGTCAGTGTTTTCATAATATCTACATTTTTCTTCTTGTCCTCAATGTTAAATAAACTATTATTCGATAAATTTATATACATATAACCAAGATATTTTATATCTATCCACTTATATTCATCCTTGTCCATATTATCAAGTTTATTTCAAGTAAAATGAACATTAAATATCCTTTTATATTAGAAAATACTTCATTTATAACTTCCTGATACTAAATTCCAATCTATCAAACCTATCCACCCTCAATATTAATTCTTCCAAAAACATGACTATGATACAATTATTTCAACTGAAATAATATCATTAAGGCTGATAAATGGAAATTTATTTTTATGATGTGTGTCACCCCTTATTGTGAACCAAAATATGATAACAATGGTTGAGAAACTACCTAAAATTGAAGCATTGAAAGATTGTCCATTGGTAGATAACAAATCACAAATAGATCAATAGTATGGATTCTTCGAAAGATAAGTGCACTATAAATTGGAAATATTTCTACACCTAAATCACATACCTAAATATATATCACACACACATTTATACAAGAAAAATGAAAATAATTATAATAAAATATTTTTGGTTTTACATGTTTATTATTTTCATCCTATGTTAGTGGGAGAACAATGCCAATATTTCATTCCAACGGAATTACAATGTCTACAACTTTTGACTTTTTAACCACATGGATCATGTAAAGTACAATGACCTATCAGGAATTTTAAACCTTAGAAATATGTTCCTACCCTACTTATATAGAGAGTCCCACATGATCAACTAGTTTCCACATCTTTCTAAATTTGTGGTTGACAATCCATTTCACTATTTAACTATTGGTCTCCAATAGCATTTCTCATCTCAAATGTCTATCACTGGTAGTTTAATAATTATCATACACCTCACACTTTTCTCACAATATCTAGTTGAAAAAATGATTAAACGTGGATGTTGTTTTCTTATTGGTAACACCACTATTTGAACTTCCAATAACCTGACTTCCAGAACATATAGTTGTTTGACTCCATAATGAGAATCTTTGTAATGTATTCTTCTATTGAAAAAATTCACAAACTTATAGTTCACTAATACCAAATCTCTGAAGATACATCAAAACCCTAACATGCACTTAGTATTGGTTTTTTACCTTCCTTCATTAACCATGACATGGTGCCCTCATTTTATCAGCCTTTCCATTCATCCAAATGGTGTTGGTTTCCTAAAACATTTTAGTAATGTTTTAGTAAATGATTTAGTTTATTAAAATGCGATTTTTTTCTTAAGGCATTCATGTTTTAAAAGAAAATATTTCAAAGTGGTTGATATTATTTAAGGAAAAATAAAATAGTTATTTTTATAAAACTATAATGACGTGTTATTGGTTTTAATATAATTAAGAATGATTAACCTTGTTTCTTATTGAATCTCAAACTATCTTGAAAATCGATTTTAAATAAAATGTTAGGCTTACATAAAGGTGGATAGTAACATACTAAGATTGTTTATGCTTAGGCCTGTATTATATTTTAGTTTTAGATTCTTGGATCAGATCTTGATAGATCATGGAGAGTTGATTGTTTTGGGCTGGGTTATTCCCTTGGGATCATGTTGTGGTTAATTTTTTTGTTTATTTAGTTTCTATGATAAAATAGATAAATCAGAAAACCCTGTTTAGTTTTATTTCTTTAATCAATGACACATTATATATGTGGTGTTTTGGATGCTGAATAAAATGTTCTCTTTATATGGTGTCAGTTGGAGGCGAGTTTATGGAATTTATTTTATTTAAATGGTTTTTATTTTTTGGAATGGATATTCAAATTACAGATGGGTCATGATATATTTTCTAGTGAAATTATTGGTATTATCTAACTCTGATTTAAGGTAGAAACTATTCCCATTGTTTTTTATGATTCCTTAGAGATTATCAATATACTGTGGTGATCAAGAATACCACTTGTCTAGTGGAGATCCGATTTTGGTGTTGATTTAAGTGGCACCCTGGGCTGATTCATTTCACATAGCCAATTATTTTATAACATAGTTTTACCATCTTTTCCCTTATTAATTCTAAACACACAAGTCCTCTTTTATTCTCCATGACACGTTTTCATGCCAAGGGGAGATCTCTCCTTTCTTCCTTTAATTTCCATCTTTGTATTATAATGTTTTGATAGTGATACTTTATAATATTGAGGTTATTTTTCCTTTTTTCTTCTTCATTATTCTTCTCTTATATCTAAATCTAATATTGGGTTACCTAGTTTTGGGTTTCATTAAAAATTACACTAGATAATGGTGGAATCATCTCAATAAGGTGGGGATTTTTCTCAACATGTCTATAGAGAGTCCTGAGATGATGAATGCATGTCATCACTAGCCATTTTTTATGGTACATCATCATATTAATTTATTCATTATTTTCATTAAATTAGATTAAATTGGTGATTTAATTGGTTCCACATGTTAAGGATTTTTCTTGAGATGATGGAAAAAGGATTAAACATACCTTTTGTGAGTGGATGGTCATGGTTTCAGTGTGATGTGGTCACTTAGTGAGATATTAATAAATTATTCATGTTTATTTTAAATTGAAATAAATTATAAATTACAATCTTTAAATTGAATAATTAATTATAAATTGTTTATAATTATTATTCCAGAACTGTGGTTTGAGAGAGGTGCTAATAATGTTGACATGATGCTTGTATGAGCTCTATTGGGAGTTTTAGTGTCTTGCTTAAAAGGTAATAACTTTTTTAAGGTAGGGTTACCTTATAAATTTACCTTATGTTTATTCATTTGATACATGCTTATGATATTTGGTGTATCCACCTTGGGAGTTTGAACTCTTTAAATTAAGTAATTTTTTAATTAAAATATATTCCTATGAATTTAATAAAAAAGTCTCTAGGGCCATGATGGATCCTTGTGAATTGGATAGATATCTCGATCAATGATGGATAAGATCATAATTATAATAACATTCCTTAAGATACTTGACCTCAATGAGGTAGGTGAACTAAATGAAATGGAATAGGAATTATGTCCCTTAATAAAGTACCATTGATGCCTCCTTATAATAGTGAGAATTAAACTAAGAGTGATTAACCAAATTAGGACAAGCGAGATCCTTAAAAATTTTAATGTTGTTATACTATTAAAAATGAGAATGGTTTGTGTGATCATATACCTTTGAGATGTGTTTTCATAGGAGATCATTCCATGAATAGATTTATGATAAGTTCAGTGAGTGGGACGACCTAGTGTGACCTTGTAAAGTGATATGGGAAGGTTTTATCTCTAAATTACTATCCCATTGTGGCTTTTCCTAAGAGGTCAATGAGGTATTGGTATTTTTTTAATGACATTGAGGGAATTTATGAATTATGAGTGTTGGGATTGGACCTGAGTGACATAAACATGATCAAGGAATCTATATAAGGTTTTTGTTCTTGGTGAAACCTATGGGGAATAAAAGGGTTCCCCAATGATATATTAATCCAAGTGATGGAACATATAGTAATGGGTATAGATAATTATGGGTGCCACCTTAGAAACGAAATAAATTGTACGAGTCTGCTACAACCTTATCAGTGACGAGAGCTTGTGTGATCGAGAGGATGACCTTATTCATGTGAGATGGTTTTGGCAATTTTCCCTTCCCCAATTATTTTTATTATTTTGTTATATAAGATATTATAAGGGGATGGAATTCCCTCGATAATTTTAGTGGAATTCCCAGATGGTTTCCTGGGATTTGAAAGTTTGTTATAAAAGGAAAGCCTAAGGATGGTCACCTAGAATTTTATTATTAGGAAAGATATCATTGGATACCTAAGATATGATCCTAGGATATAGTTATTTAGCTGGATAATATATTAATTCCTTATGAAATCCATTTATATTTGTACTTAGGGTATATATGGAGTGATTAGGATATTGGGATTCAGCCTCCAATCTATATGATTACATATGGTCATCCCCCTCAGAATAAGTTATATGCCTAATACTACTGTATTGCCTCAAAATTTCTCCTAGGAATTATAATTGGGCTTCATATTTGTTGACACGATCATCTGACGTGCTCATAAACACTATGACACTGGATAAATTTGGTATTTTGAGTATCGGTATCACGTTAAAGCTAGAGAATCAATACTTTTTATTTTTTTCTAACATAATTAATTATTTATTATCCTATGAATATTACATGCATATAAACTATATTTATTGGTTATGTATGGAACCAAATAGGTGGTTCCCTACTGAGTTGTACTTACACCTTTCTCAGGAAACCATGACACTTGGGTACCCGATCAAACTTTACAGATCGTGGGTTTTGTTTGAGCAAAGGCCTAGGTTTTGACCATTCACCTAGATAGCTTGGATAGAGTTAGGATATAGATGAGGTATTGATTGAAGATATATATATATATATATATATATATATATATCCTTATAAATTTACGAATTCTTTAATTTTTTATATATCATCAGCCTAGGTGGCAATCATTCGATATATGTTGGCATGATTGTGAGTGTGTATGGTTGTATGCTTTCACATTGACATTTTATATAACTTGTTCTATTTTATTACTTCAATTTTCTCTAATAATTATTTGAATATGGATTCTATTTGGTAAATTGGTTTATAATTTTTCATTCTGATATTGGGGTACAATCTCTTCATGGTGACGCCCTAGATCCCCACTGCTAGTCAGCATCCTTTGTTGTATGGGGAGGCATGCTTGAAGTACCAGAAACTCTCTAGCCAGGAAACTGATCAGTGGTCTAGATCTAGGGTGTTATAATAGGAATATAATCACATGAGTCTCAATAGGAAGATCCCATGGAGTATCCTCGGAATCTCGTCATATCATGCTCAACAACCATAACACAGGGAGTATCATAGATATATCCTCATATGATGATCAAAAACTAGATTCTAAAGAGTATCCTATGAATCTCATCACATCAGGATCAATATCTAGATCCCAGGGATTATATTATGAATATTACCATATAAGTTTTAATCACCAGATCCAATGTATCATCCTATACATCCCACATTTTATCAATTGAAATGATTAGATCCTTGGAACATCCAAGGCATATTATAAAATATCATTTATTATCAGAGGCTTGTATACACTCCTAAAAAACTATTTCAATAATATATAATAAAGGGTGTTAGTAAATATTCAGAACCTCCACAAATAACTAATTTTGTCCTATCAAGATCACAACATATCTTTGTCATTGCAACTATATGAGGCTCATGCCATTGTTTTTGGGTTTTAAGGTGACACTCAAAGTCAATAATGTCCAATTCTTGTAATTAACCCTTTATAAGGTAAAGATGATACTGAGGAACCCACAAAGGTCCCCTAGGTCACATATTTTCATATAAAACCTATATGGGATCCTTAATCATATCTCATCTCCTAGAGGAAATCCCATCACTCTGAGGGAATAATATCCCTCAACACCACCATAACTATATTCGGCCTCACTGGCCTCACAAGGAAGGCCACATAGGAATCACTATAGGGAGATAGAATAAATCCCATATTACTTATTAGGATATATTTGGTCTATAAACTTTCCCAATCTATAATAAATTTACCCAGGGTATACCCACCCTGGTACTCACATACTACTGGGGGAAGACACTTACCCCAGTCTCTAGGAAACTAACCCATAGACTATAGGACATCTCAAGGCTCCATCATGGCCCTTTTTATATAACCATTTCCAATCCCTAACTTCGCCCCTATGTGAAGTAGTATAATGAAACCTATCTCAATGTATACTACATTCATCCATTTTATTTAGTTCAAACTCCTCCAGGCTCTATGTTTATCATAGCACATTTTTATAATCAATTTCTCAACCATCAGTGACCGAGGCATCAACTAACATTCAAGGGTCGATAATGGGCCTTTATTCTCAAATTATATCCATTGGTATAATAAAACAATCAATTAAATTAATTAAATATCAATCATTCGTAGTGGATAGATCATGTATCACATGTATATAAATGAATTGAATTTACCATAGGGAATTTTTAGGTAACACCTACCTAATTCAAAGTCATATCTCTTTAAGAAACTTCAAGATTCACTGACCAAGGTTTTCCAAGCCTCTCATTATCTCTTCAGCATCTATCTCAAGTCAAGATTCCAAATTAATTCAATTAAAACAATATATAATTAATTTTACAATTTAATTTAAATAGGAATAATCCCCTAAAATCTCACGAGGAAATATCCACTCATCCAAACCTCAAGAAATGATTTACCATCCACTCTTTACATCCAAATTAATCTAATACACACAAAAAACCCAATCCATATATCCTATTTAGTTCATAATTTTATCAAATTTAGGAAAAAACCCTAAGAAAATTCAACAGACTATAAAATTTCATTGAAATGTTGTGAAGAAATGTGTTTTCATCATATTAGGATATCCTCTTGACACACTAAGTAAAATACATATCATACATAGATGATTCATACTTTATTTGGTGAAATCATAAATTAAACCCTAACTGAGGACAACTGAAAATCAGTGAAAACAAAATGGTAGAAAAATGGTGGAAGGAGAGGAGGTAAGTCACATGAAAATTTTAAATGATCACTAATAAATTACACTAGAAAAAGGGGGATCAAAGGAAAAGGAGGAGGTTGGATTACCTAGTCCAGTGTGAATGAGATAAATAATAAGGAGAGATATGGTTTAGAGGCATGATGTGGGGGGACAGTCATTTTACCTGTTTTTTGAAAATCAATGAAATCATACGATTAATGCATGGTTTGATAAAATATGTGTAAACTATAAATCTCATACTATCTTGATCTGCACCACCTAAAATAGTTTAGACACATGGTTCACCAAAACATGGGCCAGCCATCTAGGCTTCATTATCCTAAATTTTGTATATCACATGGATTGACCCTACAATTTATAAAACTATGCACCGACCATGAAACTCAATTTGGAACTCAATTTTTTGGTTTTTTCATGGTTTTTCTATAACCATGTGAAAACTATGTTCCAAAACCTCATGAAAAGAAACCTACATGTATTCCTCATATGGTTTCCTCTAAACATGTGGTAACCATGTGAAAGGGTAATATATATCCAAAATTTTAAAACTTTTAACCCAAATCTCCCAATGATCATGTAAGCACTCAATAAACCTCCTGAGCCTTCATCCATGTCTAAAAAAATCTCATTGAGTTGCTCAAAATCATAGAATTTTGATCTGAATCCCAATTCTAAAAAACACCCCTACTTTGGTTTCATAAATTCTAATCCCCCTCAAATTTCATAACCACTAATTAAATAGGGTTTTACTAGTAACTTCAACTATAAAATGAGGTCAATGTCGATGAATACCTAATTTTTTTTCATGCTTGGTATGGTATAATAATTTATAAGAAGTATTTAATCACATAAAATGAAGAATACACATATTCATAATATAACCAATTTATAATCATGAATAATAAACAAGGGAATGACTATTAAATAAATGAAAACATCATAAATTTGAACATGAGATAACTATACTATTAATTATAGGGAATCTTAATTTAATATATAATATTTTATGAAATATTATAATTCAATCATTGTTATGTAAACTATTTATACAATTTAAACACCACATAAACTTAATATTATTTAAACATTTACCAAATCATGCATCAAAACATTTTTCAAGTAGATTAAATAATTATTCAAATCAGGCCCCTTAATTTAAACTTTTCAAATTAAGATTTATTAATTATTCATAATCTTGAAAATATTAAGACTTTATATTTAGGACTTATTTTTCTAATTTATAAAATCTATATAAAAAAACCTTTATCATTTATAAACATACCCTTTAATTATAATTCATTAGGAATAGGATATAGTCTTAAAAGATACATTTAATATTAACTTTAATTTTAAGGAATATTTATAAACAAGTGTTTTATAAATATTAATTAATTAGTTATAATATAAATATAATTAATTAATTTTTAAACACATTATAATTAATTAATTTATAAAATATTATAAATTAATAAAAATCCTTAAAAAAATTCCCCTTTTATTTATCAATAACTTATAAATAATTAATTCAAAACAAAATTATAAGTAAAATAAAAATAAAAAATTCCTCAATAATCACAATTTACGATTTAATCCATGTCATATGATTTAAAAAATAAACAATGTCATTAATATTTTATAACTAATATCAATTTCTCTTCTTATGCGTCACACCCTGACCTCAAACGCTCTTTTATTTTATTTATCTCGTGGTATCACATCGTTCAGGAAAAGATTGGTTTGGGGTCATAGTTTGAAATTCTTGAACTTTAATAATATTTATGGGTTTTAGACTGGTGTGTGGGAATTTCACAGATGGTGGTAACCATGCAGTCGGCCCAAGTGCCCTTGCGATTTCCCACTTTTTAAAATAATAAAATTTTATGAGAATAAAATCAGGTAAATATTTAAAAAATGATAATAATGATAATAATAATATTGTGTAGTTATTATTTTTATTAAGAGAATTGTTAATAATATTATTATCATTAAAATTTCGGTTAATATAATTATTATTGAATTGTGATTAATTTCATGATGGTTTAAAATAAAATGAATAAAATTATTATATTATTAGTATTATTATTATCATTAAGAAAATTAATGATGCTGTTATGATTATATAATTATTAATATTAAACATTAAGAATAAAATTATTATTATTATTATCATTATTATTATAAATTTTTCATTATTTTTATTACTTCTATTATTATTATCAATATTTACATTAACGTTTTTATAAGGTTTTATTTTAATTTTATTTTAATTTTTCTTTTGGGGGAGAAAAACCTAGAGGTGTTTCCCCCTTCATCCCCCCCATGGATCGTGCCCCCTCCCCCTGGCCTCTTGACCCTCGCATCAGCCCTCTTCGGCCTCCCCTCTACTGACCTTCCATCCAGCTCCCCGTCCAGCACCCTCCTCCTCCCACATCCCTCCTTACAGCTCACCATCTCCTCGTGGCAAAACACCCTTGTGCACACCCTATTTGGCGTGCGACCTGCACCAGCCTCCTCCCATGGTGAGGTGTGACAACCCCCTTCTAGCTCCCTCTCCGCAGGCTAGTTTCTCCCAATTTATTCATGGATTCTCTTTAGTTCATCCATGTGAGGATTTCTTCCCCACATTCCATATTTTCTTCTCCTTTTCATTTTCATATAGATCAACCGAACACTAAGGTTAGGGTTAACTAATTTTTTTCTTTTTTTCTTATGATAATAGGTTGTGTAGAAGGCCCATCAAGTCTTTTTTGTGTGAGTATTGGTGTTCTCCACAGAAGTTGAGGTGTTTTGGGTTGTTTAAGTTCACTACCGCCATCTAAGGTGTGGTTTTATTCTTGTTGTATGACTTTTCACCATCCAATTTAGTGTCTTATGGTGTATATGAGTCCCTAATAAATTAATTAGAGGTGTGTTGGTGTTTTCTGCCTTAATTTTGGGTACCTTTTGATGTTATAGTGAATTTATTCAACAACAAAGGGTGCACACGCATATACTTAAGGTATGTATATTATATATATATGTCCTCTTTTTACGTATTCTCTCATTTCATGGGGAATATGTGCATTGGATTTTGGATATATGTATATATATATAGGTATGTACTTGTGAGTACGGTCTGGTTACGAGTTGTAACCACCTAATTCATCAAGTGCCAAAGTGTTTGGCATGGCCCAGTTCCTCTTTAAAGAAGGTGTCACCATGCCCTTTCTTCCAATTTCATTCCATGTGATGCTTTCGTTTTAGTATTCAATACTTAAAACATATTTCAAACACTTATTATAGTCATAGTTATTTAATTGTATCTTTTTAATGTTGATAGATTTGATTAAAAATAGATGTTTCATTGTTTATCTATTTATTCCCATGTGTGTGCCTTGCCTTTGGATTTGGATAGTTATCATTTTACTTTAAAATGGTTACGCTAGACTTGTTGGGTGGTGTTTTCTTAAAGAAACATTTTTATGGAAGTTGATTGGCTCAGTTTGGTTGGTTTTATAAAACCTGGTGCTTTAGTGTAATTTTTTATTTTTTCTAATAGATTGTGTCTGTGTTTGGTTTCTTTAAAAATGGTTAGGAGAAGACTAGTTTTTCTATGCCATTGGATGTGGAAACATCCATGGATTCACAGAGTGAATCGATGGATGGGACTAAAAATGATGATGAAATTTGGAGTGACTCTTCTATTGAATATTGGTTTTCTAAAAAGTACCTCTATCTTCTCTTTCCCTCTCCTTTTGATAAATGGTTCTATGGTTTACAAAGTGACTTAATGAATTTTCAATAATTGAGTGAAATGTTTTCTGACACATTTGTTGTTTGATAACTAAGAAATTGTTTCTTAAATATTTTAAATCCCATTTGGAACCTTTGCGTGCATTGTGTATGTTTCAAAATATTTTTTATAGTAATGTAGATTTTAGGTAAGGGTCTATTTGGAAAATATGACATGTTTGGGAGTGAGTTTGAAACTTAAAGGTATAATGGAAAGGGTATAGTGAAAATGGGATCTCTATTTGTTGGAAATGTTTTTCTTAAATTGATTTGGTAAATATAGCTTGGATGGTTAAAGCTAAATTTCCATTTGGAATATTTGAAATGGTTTTTGGAAAACCCCTCTTGAGTTAGGACTTTTTACTCATTGATTGATCATGAGATGAAAGGGTCCTCGGTATAGGGATTCTTTGAGTGGTAATTATTTTGAGGCAAGGGAAAAACCCTTAAGGTGGATGAGGGGTGCTGAATTGTGTGGTGTATTTGATCATATTTAAGTGAATTGTTGTTTGAATTTCATGGCACACCCGCTTATGAAATATACATGGGAACCTAGAATTTCAAAGAGGTTAACCGCGAATGATTATTCCACTAGTTTTATTTCGTGATACTAGTGGCCCATAGTAGGTGGATATGTTGGTTTATTGCTATGGGATTAGGACCCTTGTTCTGTCATGGGTTACGGTGGATGGGCGTTTGGGTGTTCATATGTCATCGATTTGGGAATGCCTTTGGAATGAGTCACATGTGCTATTATGTTTTTTCCTTCTTTTGAGTTCCTAAGATTTACTATGTCTCCCCAATACAAGTATTAAAAGTTCCGTTTCCCTTAGCATGTAGATTCCTATTCCTTATACCTGGTTTTGGTTTTTATTTGGAAAACTATGAATGTTTGGTAGGTTTAAAAATAATTCCACATGGATATTTGAAAAAGAAATCACAATTCCCCATTTTCCTTCTTGTGCCCTGTTTTAAAATATAAGGGAAATAGATCATGTTTCTTGTTTGTTTTTAAAATGGAAGGTATGTATAGAAATCTATTTTTTATAAATTTAATTCAAACTAGTATCAATGAAATGTTTTTGAGGAAATGAATGGAATGGAATCTGTGATGATTTTCTATTGAGAATTTTAGTGCTCACTCTTACTATATCATTTCATTTTTAGGTTCTGTTAGTGATAGATAACTAAAGGAGTGAGCTTGGTTCAGTGTTGGGTGGTGACCTAGGTGGTCACATAGTGGTATGTGCAGTTTAATTTCTTCCAGCTCATAGTTTTCATTTTTACTATCCGCATTTATTTATTTACCTATCTTTTTTATGGGATAAATCTGTGCCACTTATATGTTTTGATGCCCAATACTAGTTTCCATCTTAGGGGGACCAGGAATTTCCCTTAGGACATGTTGATGATCGGCTTAGGTGACCTTTTCATGGTCGACCCAGGCTGGTTTGTGACACTATGAGACACCTCAGTTCCTGAAAATCATATTTTACGATATGCATCATATTGTTTATATGAAACAGTTCTATATTGTTAAAAAATTATGCAAGAAATCATTTTATATGAAAAAAGAAGTCATAGATAATGAACTATTCAAAATATATAGGTTTCAACCTTGTCACAACTTATGATATTACATAACATATGCTTATGATATGAAACTCATAGAACAAATTTTTCATCATACTTTTTGACTGCTTATATGAAATGTATTATGATTTACATAAAAAACCTTTCCCATGTGTTTTCAGAAATAAAAAGATATGGGATGCTTTGATACCACTTATAGGAATCTAAGGTATCTAATAAAATAAAAAAATGTGATTGAATCCCATTCCAAGATCTCCCATACTGATAAATATAAAATATATGCATAAAAAATGAATAACTATTGTAAAATCATACCTATCACTGAATAGATTCTGTAATATATCCAAACCATTGTATGGTTTGATGTAGATCACCAATGGAAACCGAATGGTATCCTCTATCCATTGGTAGATCCACATGATACTGAATCTCATGTTGTACATGTGGTATCCCCCCTTATTCCACATTGTGCTAGCATCTCAGTATGATAATGAAGAAGAATATGTGAGTATAGGGTTAGGGTGTTTTTTCGGAGCTTAGTGTTATATCGTAAACCCACTATCTAATGGAATTGACCTTATTATAGAACTTGAGGCCACTCATTGAAAATTTCAAGCTTTAAATCACGTGTTATAACATATGAGTTAATGGCTCAACCAATACATGCATCAAATTAATGCGTTTAACTATCTTTCACGTGTTACATCACATGTAACACTCTTTTAAATCAAAACATTGAAGAAGATTGATTTAAACGTTTATGATTAATGTTATAATGACTTATATGTATCACAGTCTTTTACAAATTAATTATTATATATGATTCATGTAAATGGAAGTGGTATATAGTTTCATTATGACATCACAACCATACACTTTAATTCCTTATGATTTCCTACCCAATCATAAATAGTGATATATCCATTCATGAAAATCATAATTTTCATGCATGTCATGTTTTATGATTTAATATATCAAAAAATATGATATAGTTTGTGTGTGTGTGTGTCTATATATATATAATGGATTTAGGGATACCTACTTGGTCGAGCCAATATTTTCCATATATTTTACTTAGAATTTTAATGTTTTAAATCCTACCAAATTTTTAAATTAATATTATTTCTCACATATTTGGATTAAAGGACTAATTTGTATTGAATTTTGAAAATGGAATAATTATTTATTTCTAAGTGTTTTTATTCATCTTTGACATTCATTTATAAATTTATTTTTTAAGTGATGGTTTAATAGAAATTTATGATTTGAGCATTAATTTATAAACTACATGAAACTTTTAGTTTTTACTTTTCAAGCGTAGTTTATTATTTTTATCATAAAATTTTATATGTGTCAAATTTTATTTTTAGTCTTTTTGATAGAAATTTAAACATTTTGGCATATATATTTTATTAGAATACCTCAATATGGATCATAATTTTTGATCAGGAACATGGTCATAGAAGTCATTATTGGACTGATTTCGACATATTAGACCACACCACACCATTTGGGCCACAAATTTTTCATCCACATCATATTGGGTTGAAAAGTTTACAAAAACTCAAGAAATAAAAAGAGAATATTTCATTCAAGTTGCGAAATATTTAGTTTATACATTTTAATTTTCAAATACTTGGAATAAAATTCAATATTCATTTTGACTTGGAATTTACCTTCCATTTTTATATCTATTGTAACCCAATCCTCCTATATACTCTATAAAAAAGTATTATTCACATTTTTAGGGAAATATTTGTTTGGCTAGTTCATCAGAAATTAAGTTTCCTTTTAATTTATATGATTTTTATTCTTTAGTTTATTCTATTATCATTCTGTAATTACATATTACACGTTTTAAAAAATAGTTTGTCATTTTACCTTTAATTTATTCATCTCTATCTCTATATATCTCTCCACCATGACCTATTATACTCATTAGGGTGAGTGATTAACCAAAAGATTGGCCTTGGTATAGGTTTTATTAATATTTCTGAATTCTTTTATTATAATTCTTCATGTTTATTTTATATTTTTGGCAAGGGAGAGAGAAGTATTATAGGTTGGTATAGTGACTGTCCACTACTAATTAACATAAATCTTAAACCAATTATATTCTCCACTAAATCATAATTATCTCCATTATATTATATATAATATTTAAATTATGGAGTTTTTGGGTTCTATGGATGAAAATAAATACAATGAAGTTGATTCTTTGAAGGTGTCACACTCTCGATTGAGGTGTGACCACTATTCTTGACTATTGGAGGATATGGTGTTTGGTGTGACAAAGATATATACTTAACATGATAAAATTTACAGGAAAATTAGAGAATAATAGTTCATTTATGGTAAGATATACTATCAGATATAATTTAGACAATAATATTGAATAATGAAGGAATTATAGTAGCTAACACAAGGTATTAATTCTTTCATACTAACTCCAATTTTTCCAAATTTTGTACTACATGTGTAATTTTTTGACATTATTTATAAATCTAAACCCCTAATTATTTTTCCTAGTTTTTATAAATATAAAAATATTGAAAATACAATAAATTTATTAATAGTAGTGATTTATTGACTATAAAATAAACCCAAGATATATGACCCTGGTTGACCACTGTGCTGCACTAGAAAAAATAGAAATAATATTTTGTCCAACCCAAAAAAGGTGTGTAAAATATTTGCACCATATTTGGGGAGCTAAGTAATCTTTTACTCATTATTTTTTTTCACACCATGTAAATAATTTTCATTACTTTCATAAAATAGAAAAAACTAAAAAATACTCAAAAAATATTTTTCCACGTTGTATTAAAATTTTGATTATTCTATATGGAGTGAATACCATTGGGTGAATGAAGTAGAAGAAGATTTTGATAAAGATTAGTTTCAATAGATTAAAGATGATATTTAGGAGATTAAAAACCAAATAAGATTTTTAACTGACTACCTCCTTACATAAAATGAGTTGGAACTTCATAAAAAATAACTAGAACCAATGGAGGAAGAAGTAGCCCCAATAATATTTCAAGTTAAAAAACCATAAGAGGTTAATAAATAATTACTTGAAGAAATAATACCAAACCTAAACTTTCCATGGTTGGAGGAAATTCAAGAAGACAACTTTCCTACTGATACACTTATTGGTGATCAATAAAATTCCCATGATCACTATAATCAATTTTTGGATGGTAACCTATAATATGATCATCCCAACCTAGGAGAATTAAAATATGCACATTTTTACCTTTCATTTTCTTTAGGATAAGAAACAATCAATGTGGAGGAATTTTAATAGAATATGGAAGAGATTTATTATAAGCCACCACCTATGAAATTTCAGCTCCAAGAAGCATTTTTCATTGAATAGGAACATAAATCTAAACTAACCAAGGGATATGATCATTTTATAAACTCATATTTATTTGATATTATTAAAATTGTATTGATAATTGACTCCCAAAATTTAAAATTTTAAGATATGTATACAATATTTTCTTATGAGAATGATTGTGGAATATAATGATTCACCTGATGAGGAATACATGAAACTTTCTCAACCCATTGAACATATTCTTGAGGGAGTACATGAAGATATTCTGGTGAATTTTCCTAAAGAATCTAATTTACAAGATGACCACTTAGAGGGGGGATATTTTAATATTTATTCATATTATTTAAATTTTATTATAACAGAATTAATCTATGAATTTCCCCTTATTAAAAAGTTTAATACAACATATCTTGAGTAATCTCTGGATTTGAAGGAATAAGTGGCCAAAGAAATTATGGAAAAAGTAAACTAGGAGGACCCATATTTTATCTTAACCCTACCTTGGAAATTATACCTTATTATAATCGAAATTTACCTAATATACTCTATCCATGGGATATTTTACAAGTAGTTTAAGAAAAATAACACCATAAGAAAATCTATGTGGAGGTTTATCTAAAAGAAACCCCTCATAGCATCATATTTTGGATAAAAAAAGGATTTCTTTGATAGGGGAAGTAAACCCTAGTACTCACTTGGGGCGGATAAACAAATAATTAACCATTTAATTTAACTTTTTATTTATTTTCGTTTGGTCTAATTTTAATAAATTTCTCATGTTCTTTTTTTCTTATTGGTTTTCAATGATAATAATCTAAGAAATTAACTCAAATCTACCACTACCAATAAGACAAGATGTATTACTCCTTTTATACATTCATTTTTTTCTACCAAATTAAATTATTTTTGGAAGCTAATGAAATAATTTTTGAATAAAAAGGGGTGTTAATAGTTTAAGTGTTGGGGAGTGGTACTGATAAGTTTAGAATTCACATGTTTTGTTTTCTAATTTTATTTTTAGTGATTTTTAGGTTACAACAATAAGATTTAAATGTCATCCTATCTTGTGAAAAATTTCATGATAGTTTTTTAGATTTACATGATTTTAATGTTATTGAAATCATATGATTTAGATGTGATTTTTTCAACTTATTTCATCGAAATTTAGGTTTTAAAATCAAGAAAATATTTTTAAATGGAGGAAAACTTAGTGTAATAAAAACTATTCCCTGAGGAAAATAAAATTTTTGAACTCTGTATTTGGAAAAAATTTCATTGTGAAAAAGAACACCTGAGGGATCCAACTCAAAATACATTCATATAATTTATTTTAAACTAGAGTAAAATGGGAAATTGCGATACCACATGAATTTATAAGATATTTAGAACTGAAAAAAAGAAACAAAAAACACAAATATAAAAAATTAAAGAAAAAATATAGTTTATAATTATAAAAAAGGAATGGATTTAAGTGATGGGAATATTGAACACCAGATGAAGATAATGAGAAATGACTTATAAGAATTTCAGTGGGGTTGTATCAAAGAAGTGGGAAATTAGTCTTTGTTATGAGAAAATTAAAAAAGTGGAATTTATGATAGTTCCAGTTTTTAAAATATTAATTCCACTAAATAATTTTATGTTTACAATCCCAAAACTCAGAATTTTTGTTTAATTGAAGTGGTATAATGGATAATAATTATTAAGAAGGCATGTTGTTTTCCATAATATATAAATATTTGTTTTTTTTGTTTGTGAGTATGAACCCAGAAATAATATTTGTTTATGTTTGTTAACATCCTTATATTTCACATGATTGCAATATTTGAGTGTGTGGGAATTTATAGAGACAATATTTTCATATATTTCACCTTAAATTTTACTATTTTAAATCCCACCAAATTGTTAATATTTAGGTTACTTCTCACATATTCAGATTAAATGAATAATTTGTATTGAATTGTGAAAATGAAATAAATATTTATTTCAAATTTTTTATTTATCTTTTACATTAATTGATGAAATCTATTTTTATGTGATGATTTAATAGGGATTTATAATTTGAGCATGAATTTGAAAATGGAATTGAATTCTAGTTTTTCCCTATCATTTTCACAGTAGTATTTTTATCATAATTTTTTATTTGTCTAATTTTAATTGCAATTTTTTTAATAAATTTAAACAAAGTGGGATACTTATTTTATTGGAAAATCTTGACCTTGATAATAATTTTTGATAGAGAACATGGTCCCATAAGTAAATGTTGGACTAGATTTGATATATTGGACCACACATCTCCATTTAGAGCATAATTTTATTTATCCATTCTCATATTGGAATGAAATTTTTACAAATATTATAGAAATAAAAAAATATTTCATTCAACTAGAGAAAAATTTATTTCATTCTTTTAGATTATCAAATACGTGGCCCATAATTTAGTATTCATTTTGACTCTATTTTTACTTTTCATTTTTATAACTATTGTAACCATAGACTCCCATGTACACTATAAATTTATATAATTTACTATTTTAAGGGAATATTCTCTTGGGGATTATGTTGGAATTTTAGTTTTTAGGCAAGTTAAAATATTTTTCTTATTTAATTTATTCTCTTTTTATTTTATAATCACAATTTACATGTATTGATAAACTATTTTCCTTTCTCTCTATCAATATTATTCTTCTTCTTATATCCCACACTATACAATGACCTATTACACTTATGATGGTGAGTGACTAATCCGAGTCTTGGCCTTGGAAAAGGTTCTCTTGGTGTTCTTGAATTCTCACTTTATTCACCGTTATTGACTATTGGAGGAGGCAAGGTTTGTTGTGCCAAAGATATATCCTATAAGTGATAAATTTTACACTAAAAATGGTGGATTTTAGTTCATGTATAATGCTATATACTATCAAATAAAATTTAATAAATAATAGGGAATAACGAATGAACTTGAGTAGACAACACTAGGTTAAAATTATTTCTTTCTAACTTTACTCTTTATATATTTTCCATTTCATTGTTAATTTTGTTTCAAGAATTATAAATCTCAACCCCCAAATTATTTTACTTAGTTTTAATCAGTATAAAAACAACAAAAATATAATAAAGTTATTAGGAGCAGTGAATTATTGACTAAAAAATATCCTCAATAAAGATGAACATGTTCATCAACTGTGTTTCACTAAAAAAATTGGAAAAAAATATTTTTTCCCACCCATGATAGGTGTGTCACTACTCGTTGAAAAACAAGTGATAATAGTGTTTTGAGTTCTTGTTTAGTAATATTTAGCGTCATTAAATTTTTGGACAACATGATAAATCAATATAAAGATATATTATTTTCTTTATCCTAATGCAACACCAATTTCCTAGTCGCATGCATAACATATCAGTTCAAATGGTTGATCTCATTGTAGTGAAATAATTATTTGATATTCTAATATGATTTTTATTAATAATAATAAATATTATTATCATTTTTTATTCAATAAAAGGTGAAATATTTTCTAAATATGGGGGTCAGGGGATGGGAAATAATATAGAAATACTAAATAATGTTCTAGTAGAATACCACATTCTTGAGAAAATATATGATAACATGAACTGATACATCAATGATTAACTTAGATGTTGTGCTAACTTTTGGTATCTCAACATCAATTCTTTTATTTGAGATTATATAAAATAAAACTATAATAATTTATACATGTAAGTGAGACTATTACTAATTGAATAGAAGATTATTTTCTTCATATCTTAGAAAAAACATTATCCAAATGTGTTACACATTCATCAGAGGAGTTTCTATAGACTAATAAATAATTCATGAATATTTCCAAGAAATCTTTCATCTTTTAACAGAATATTTCCATCATTAATAATTAAAAAATGGTTGAAACATTACATATTATAAATGGAATCCTTGGATAAGTGAATTTCCCATATTTGTAGATGAATATTCTCTTCACTTGATCTTTAGTGAAGATTTTATTGTAAAAAAAGTATCCATCTAGAAAATAATAGTAGTATCTTCCCACTACAGATTCTATAATTTTATTATTAAAGGGTAATAAAAATTTATCCTTTCTAATTGAATAATTTATTTTTTTATAGTTCATTCCTATTCTCTATATATTCAACATTCTAGTAGGAATCAATCTAATTTATCATTTTAGACCACAAAAATCCCAAACATTTTTTGTGCCACTTGAAATAGGACAATCTATTTGATATAAGAAATATTAATCCCTTGTTTAAGGGTTTAACTACCCATTTCTTAATGAATTCCTTTATATAGGTGTTAAGATTCATCATGGTTTATTTCAAGGTTTATAATTTTATTCTATATGTATTTTGTGAGTATATATTATGGGAACTAATCCTTTTAAATCGACCATTATCCATTCCATTATTTTTTTCATTTAGGACAATATATTATTAATTAAATTTTTTATTCACTTGAAAAGTCAACATTGATGATGAGTGGAAAAGTGTTTGAGACTTCCAAGTAGTTTTATCCTAATTTTCATAGAAGTGTTTTAAGCTCAAGTGTTGGTGGTTTTTTCAAGTGATGGAGCTAATTATATTAAATTATATATATATAATTCATCCAATATGTTTTTAAATGAATTAAAATTATTCTATCTAGTCAGTTAACTTATCCTCTTACTTTTGTAATTCCTATAGATTTATTACTTTCTTTATTAACATATTTTATTATATAATAGTATTTAAGAAATAACAGTTATCCACTGAAAGTTTTTCCATATATTTCAAAACATTAAACATTATGTTTTTTCACTGACCTTGAAAATTAGTTTTCCATATTGGATATCAGTGATATATATATATATAAAAGAAATTCATCCAAGAAAAAATCATGAATCCTTATCTTCTTCTATTTAAACAAGGATGAAATTTTTGTGGGAGTAAAAATTTTCATCTTTGTTGAGAATATCATCTAAAACTCAAAAAAATGATTTAATGATGATTCTACAATTTTCATGGTAGACATAGATAGATTTAAATCTATAGTCCCACTTATTTAAGAACTCTAAATGGAATGATTTTAATGTTATATTAGATGCCACATTATGCTATCCCAAAATAACAAACTCAAATATTATATGGTATCATAACAATAATGGATATCTTATTTTAAGAGGTATGGATTTGGGGATAACTATAAAAAATTCTTAATACATTAAAACATTCCCCATTTCATTGAATTTTCTTCTTTTAAATCAATTTGATAAATTTATCATGGTGAGGATTTTTTTAATTATATGTATAATTTTTATGTTTTTATATAGCTTCTTGAAGATCTCTATAAAATTTTAAAATATATAATCCAACTTATTTTTCTTCAATATTTTCAAAAATAGAAGAGATAAAGATGATTATTTACTCTTTCATTAAGTACTCTATTTTCTGATTATATTCTAGCATTTTCATATTCATCCTTATTATGAACCAACCTAAAGGTGACCATGCTACAACTACCCCAATCCCACCTCGAATAGGCAAGGGGTGGTGGCTATCCCCAAGAAGGCATATCACACACATGGGAGGCATTAGCCTAAGTACCTATATAAACACACACATCTCCAAGCCTATAGAATGATGAAATTTAAAACAACTGATAATAATGAATGCATACATCCATAATCGCACAATCATAGTATGATAAAAAGTACTATTAATCATGAAAATGGGGCCAAATACAAGACTACCCAAAACTAGAAATAAAGTCCAACATGCTTAGAAGGAGGGGACTGTTATCAATATGTTACACTAGTATAAACCTCATTCTGTCTAACCCAAACCGGGATTGACCTACTAATAGTCCTCCAAGTACTCCGTAAAGATACCTATCATCTATATAAGACACAATATGTATGAGCATTGCCTATGTAGGGGTGAGTATGACAATTCCCAGTAGGACACCACAAAAATAAAAATAATAAAAAATAATAAAGAGTAGTCATATCATTGTAGAATATGTTAATAATAAAGAGAGACATATAATAAAACATCTAGATATAATCATAGTAGGCACACAATCTCAATGTAGGGTTACAACTACATTTCCAGCCGAGGATTTCTGCTCAAAGATTCCATACAACACTCGTCCAGGAGAACACACTCCATGATCCATAATTCCACTGAAGGAACTCATTCCAAATGTAATAATAATCAGGTATATAAGAATCATGAAGGATACTGAAAGAGTTTATCTGAGAAACACACCCAATCAGACTATACCTTATCCATAATATCTGATTTTGATACATGAATTAGGGATTAATGCCCATGGCTCACTAAGGAGACACCATAACCTACTGAAAACATCCTCCTATATAGAGGATCTATTAACATGTAAATATTGGTCACATTGATTCTAACAAACCCGATATAAGGAAACATGAAGGAAATTAGGATTTCTTTGAGCGTCTTGGAGGGAAACATTTTCTAAGCTGCTAAGGGGTGTAACTGAAGCAGATTGAGACAACTCAATCCAAAATAAGTGAACTAACCCACATTATACTGATCCACAAGAAGATATTGAGGGTTCAAACTCTATGATAAGAATGAGATGATTCACCTAAACCATATAAGAATGTACCAAGGGAACACACTCAACCGATGCTACTCTAGGGAAGCTCAAAAAAGCTCACCACAAAGTGGAATTGATGAGAAATAGGAAACAAAATTGTCTAAAATGAGTAAAAAATGTGTCCCTAGGGGTAAATGACGTATATCTCAAGATTGGAACTACCTGTGTCTCACACTCACACAGAATGCACTTTTACACAATACATGTTGTTCCTCGAGGTACACGACGTGTAGATGTCTGGGATGGAAATTGACATGTATCCTAACCATTACTGTATAATTTACTATGTAAATGAAATTTATACCATTAAACATGGATTGTGGTTCTATAAGGTCTCTTGGGCATGTTCTCCTTATAAAAATCAATCTTTCCACCACATATTACATGGAATGTTACTTGGAACACACAACGCATAGCTCAACATGGTCTCCTAGAAAGGTACCACCTATACATGCCTAGATGGCTGGATAAGGTTTACACGGTGTGTAAAATGTGTCACAAAACATGTAATTATTATCTATGTTTCAAAACCCTTGCATTGTACATAAGGAACTACACAATTTGGGTTCATTGGACTACACCCAGTGTTGTCATATGTTTAATAGATTCGATGGAAATTTTTCTTTGTATTTACCCATGAATTTGAAGCCACTAATTCCTCGCTAATATTTTACACATTTTTTGGATATGAGGTTTACTAATTCCTCTATCCATATCCAGTGTTAAGGAAAACACCCATTGTTTTACCTCATCGGTGCCGCATGCCAAATCAGTATCATGAACTCTTGATCCATCCATGGATCTATATATTTTATCATGTACCACAACCATGATGTTGTATCTTCATACCAAACCCATGGTAGTAATACATTCTTCCAAAGACTAAATTCTCAATGATATTTCCTTGGGTACTCGTTAAATCATAGGCCAAAATAGAATGAAAATTATGAATGAACATAGAAAGGGAAAGAAAACCATAAACCATAAACATGAGGAATGAAACTCATCCTTTGTTCATTTTAGTCTCAATATGTTTTCATTTAAATGAAAACTGAAGAGGTATAATCATCAATGAATAAACAAATAATAATTATCCCCAAATCCCACAAATATACCCATACCCGTATAATGACCAATCCTTGAATCAATCTATTTGTCGATTAATTCATATTTATCATGGGTTAAGAGATCTGGGATAAATCCAGAAAGAAAAAAAATCCTACCTCAAGATGGATTGATTGCTGATGATGAATAAATTTATGTCATTTTCGTTATTGAGATCCTCGTACCCCGATGACGCAATGATCCTCGACTTGATCTGATATGATGTTTTCCACCAGGAATGATCTACTCCAACTATCCACTAGATCTATAGGGTTAAGCATAAAACCCTTGGATATCCTAATAACCATATATTTATAAACAAACTCATGTCACAAAAATTTAATTAAATAATTTATTTAAAATTATCCCTTGACCATGCCCAACCCGAGCGTTCAACAAGATCCAAGGTTATGTTGTGCATAGGGTAAAACCCACGACCTGAAATCAATAGTGGCCTTAGATTTTATGATATGAGATTTCATTTGGGAATTTTTCCACCTTCCATGAAAAATACATGTGCATGATATTAATTCATTTAATATAATTAAAATTCAAATTCTAAGCTCAACAGTCCTCAGAATATCACACTATCTTAGTACCTGGCTCAAGAAATCTTTCTATAAATATTCCAAAGTCTTACATAGAAAAAACAAGGTCATTACACTATTCCCCCCTTAAAGGTTTTTTATCCCGAAAAAGAACAAAATTAACAAAAATGTGGGGATAATGATCTCTCAACTAGGTCTCGCACTCCCAAGATCTCCCCTGATGGTTTCCTGTGCTGCTAAAAAAATAGCACCCAAGTAACCCCTTGTACACAATGTGTATTCTTCTACCAGTTCCCAAAACTACCAGATCCTTAAAAAAGGATAATCCCCTCTCATGTCCAAACTTACCTATGTTGATATCATATAATGAGTCAGACACATACCTCCTCAGATGCGACATGTGTATGAAACCAAGCAACAAAAACTACTGTGGTTATGTGTTTAAGATGTACACCACCTCACCTACCTTAAATAGAAGTTGGAAAAGAAAGGTCATAAGAACCCTAGAGATAGCCTACTTCCCCTAAAAATATAAAACTCACAATTTAAAAAGGCCTATATCCTTGGTTTGTAATGTAATTCTAATGTTTCTGGGTAGTCCACCTTGGCCATTGGATGAAATTCATCCTTAAAACCATTACTAGAACAAAAAATAAGACACAATAACTATTACCCACTAGAAATGACCAGTATAACAATGTATTGTAAGTTCACCCTCATGGAATTTAAAGGGTTTCCCTCTAGTGAAGGAGTGTTGATCATCATAACATAAAAACCCCATCGATGGTAGATGATCCTTCCTTATTTGGCTCAAAACCTACATCAAAAACTCAAATCATGTTCACCAAAACTTAAATGATTCACTTTACCTAGCCAACTGGTTGGGGTAGAACATTGCACCAAACTCTAAATGAGTCCCCAAAGTCTTCCTTCATCCTATACCTAATCATTCCGTGGAGACAAAATCATTTTCGGTAATGATCGTTGAGGTAATTCCAAAAATATGGACTAACTACCTCATAAAAGGTGTACCAAACTCTCAAAAAATATCTATTGATCATTTCTCATATATAGATAAAACAACAAGAGTTTGACTAAAAAAATTTCTACAAAACCCTTTCCTATCCAACCGATTTCAAGATATCCTAGTACATCCTTACTTTCACTAGATATTATGCTAAGGGAAAACAACCTCCTCATATCCGCTCTCACATCATGACCACAATCACTATCTGTACTAAGAAAAGGTTGATGTGGTTCCCTCCTTCAAAGAATTCATCTAGTGAGTCTTCTAAGGATATCAATTTATTTACGATCACATAGTCGATGTCTCAAAACTAATCCTTCCTTACACACTAGAGAAGAAAAGGAGTCCACACCATTGTATAAATATAATATTCACCCTTATCCTCCACTAGGATCAGCTATAAAGAGTTCAGCTACTCTGTTACATTGATCGATAATAGCCAATGAAAAAACCTCACTGTGAGCATCTTCTTCCATGAACACACCCTATATGGCTCTAAATATCAAGATTCCTTAACCTCTATAGGATCCACTTTAAATCCCATGTCTAATTATACATATCCCAAGAACTGGACCTTCTAATATAGAAATAACTCCATGAGATTTTCCATTCGACTAGCACTCTCTGATCATGTCTAGTAACATCTTCTTTTGTCGCACATGATCCAACTCTAATGCCTAGGATAGAAAGGTAGATCTCAAAAGACTACCACAAATGGATCTAATAAATGTTAAGGTTCCAGTTCATAATTCATGCAATCTTTTTTGGGGAATTCAACAATCCAAAGGGTTTTACGACGAGATCAAAGCTACCACAACGACCATCGGAAGCCATGATCGATACATCTTCTGGTCGAACCTAGAGTTGGTGATAACCCATCATAAGGTCAATATTTGAGATCCACTTCACCTATATCCTCTAGGAGAAGAGGTCATCGATTCTCTAGAGTGGATACATTCCATCATGTCACCTGGTCCAAGTGAAACAAATCCACACCGAAACTCAATCACTCATCTTCCTCTTAGGAGAACAAAACCAAGATTCCCAGGTGAACACACAGGGTCTTAAAAAGACCCTTTATCTATAAAAACATGAATACACCTTAATCCTACAAAGCTCAATGGGTTCCATATAATGTGTTATTACAAAAATCAGGGAAAATACTTAGTGTAGGTCCTTGTAGAATACCAACTATTTGTGTAGAGATAAAATTAACACATCTCTAAAAAAGGAATCCTCATACTCTACCACCACTATATAAAAAAAGAGTTCCTAGGATATAGAACTCCAAATTTATCACTATAAAATCGATATGAAGTTGGTCATAACATCCTGTACATGATCTCATCCTACTGTTCTTGGGATACTCCTTATCATAGGAGGAAAAACCTGTCCCAAAAACCAAAAGTACTATTATAATCTCTACCAGAAAAAAACTGATCAATGATAGTAGAAACCCATTCCATACCTAGAAAAAAACCATAAGTTATTATCACCTATATGAAGATATTCTACAAGAATCTCTCTCTCTCTCTATCCTCTCATAGTTGGACCACATTTTCAGTAGAAGTGTGTAATAACTGATCCTCTATGTAGGATCCTCCAACACAAGTGTTTAGAAGAAAGGCTTTATTGGTTTCACTATGTCTCAAACATGGGGCACGGTCATGGAAAAGTTTCTCATAACTCTATGTGAAAAATGAAACTAGGATAGTGAAGGCACACATCAAACCTCTAACTAAACTAGAAGCCTCTACTAGCTCCTCTAGCTTGGAACTCATCCTTTCCCTTACCTGCATGTTTACTACAATTAGGAATTTCCCTGACACATTAGTACATAAAATAACCTCAACCATACAAGTCAAAGAAACTCAAAACCAACATAGGGCTCTACTGATGCATTTCATCACCTTATAGATGTCTCACTAGTAGAACCATTATCAAGAGATGCCCTAACCAAGAAGGACACTCACACCACAAGATCATGCCAGTACTCCACCATATGATAAAGAAAGTCTAGACCACCTTGTAACATGGGTAATATCTAACTCTAGAAATTGATATGCACAATCAACACAGGGGTTCCACCTTCCTGTACCACTGGTGCCAAAAATTTCACCATAGAGAAAATGGGTCCCAAGAAAAAACATCTGATTATTTGAAGGTCTGCACAAGTTTAAAAACCTAGACTATCACCATGAGTCAATCCTCAACTGTATAAGGGACTAGATATCCAAAAAACCTGTGTTTACACTTCCATAAGAACTCATGTAACGTGATAAGCCTTCATATACCATACACTTTTCCTACTTGATCTATTGAATTATCAACATGTGGATGATCATCTTCCTAATCCATAGAAGGATATAATAATCATTCGATAGGTGATATCACTAATTCATGTCCACTTAGAGGAAACACCACATTAGTGGGTCCCTAAAATGAGGCCTCATCACTCAACTGTTCATCATCTCCAAATTTTCTTAGAATCCAAGATATTGGTCATCATTGAGGCATCTTATAGATTTTACAGACATACCATATTCAATGAGTATATTTGGGGAGATGAATTAATAAGGTAATTGAAACCATAAAACATCCGTATATGATGGATGTAACAATTTTTTCTTTGTACCTAGTTACTACATGTATTGAGGAAAAAAGTAGGCTATCCGGTTCCTGGTGAATGGATATGTCATCCACTATACCGACATTGGACACCCTGTCCTGAGGGACAAACTCATAACACTTTAAAACTATCTCCCTAGTTCCCAAACCAAACCCCACAACTAGATAGAAGAAAGTTCAAATGATGATCCTAAACCTAGGTAGTGTCATAACACTTCATGTAGGGTATCTCATTTGACACCATTCCATCATAACCCAACCCAATGGGGTCCGATCCACAACTACCCCAAGACTACCTCCAATAGGTTTGGGGATGAAGACTAGTACCAAAAAGGCATATCACTCACATGAGAGGCATTAGCCTAAGGACCAATATGCATGTACACATCTCCAAGACTATACAATGATGAAATATAAAATAACTGATAGAAATACATGCATAAATATATTATCCCATAATCATTGTATGGAATAAAGTACTAGAAAGCATGAAAGGGGGATTAAATACATGCCCACCCAAAACTACAAATAATGTCTGACTTGCTTAGAAGGAGGAGAATTATGTAAATATTAAAAATCGGTATACACCTTGGTCTATCCAGAGCAAAAAAAGTTCCACATACTTATAGTCTTACAAAGAATCTATAAATATATCTGTCATTTTCAAAATACATGACATGTGTTGGCAGAGCCCATGCATGGGTGAGTATAACAATACCCAAAAGGATACCTCAAAATAACCAAACATAAATCACCAAGAGTAGTAAGATAATCCCAATACATGAAAATAATAAAGTGAGACATATAATAAAAAATATAGATACAATCATAGTAGACACATATTCTCAAGGTAGGGTCACAAACACATTTATAGTCTATGATTTTTTTCTCAAAGGTTCAATAAAACCCTTGTCTAGGAGACCACACTCCCCAAAACCTACTATAACTAATGACAATAATCCTTGAGGTCATGATCATCAGGTTTAGAAGAATCATGAGGGATACTAAGAGGGTTCATTTTACAAACACACTCAATTGATCTACACATCATCGTAAATATTAGATATCAATACACAGATATGGGTCAATTCCCTAGACTCACTAGTTGAACACCAGAACCTATTAGAAATATACTCCTATATTGGGGATAAATTACCATGTAAATATTAGTCATGGTGATTCCAACAAGAACTATCTATGTAAACATGAACAAAATGAGGATCACTCCAGGACTCTTACAGGGATAAATGATCTAAGCCTTTGAGGGGTATAATAGAAGCAGAAAAATACAACTCACTCCAAAAGAAGGCAACTCACCCACACTGTACTAATCCCACGGAAAATGCTGAGGGGTAACCATCTATGATGAAAATTATATGATTCATCAAACCCTTATAGGAATGGACCAGGATAATACAATCAACCAATACTATTATAAGGAATCTCATAGAAGCTCACCACAAATCTTTACTGAGGAGAAATAGGAATACAAATTAACCTCAAAGAAGTATATAGGATATATATAGGGGTACATGTTGTGCCTCTCAATCCAGGAACTACTCATGTCTCACACTCACAGGGAATCCACTTTTCTATAACACATGACATGTTCCCAAGGTACTTGGTGTAAAGGTGTCTGGCCTAGAACTTAACATATAGCATAACCATGCCAATTTATTCTCCTATATACATGGAGTTTATCCCTCTACACATGGTGTGTGGACCCACAAAATCTTTTGGTAATGTATTCACTATACACTTAAATCCACATTACATGTATTAAATGGTTTGTGACTTGAAACACATAACGTATAACTCTATATAGCCTCCGGGGCATGTACCCCTGTACATGTCGAGCTGGTTGGATAATGATCACATGGTGTGTGAAACATGTCACATGTAATGTAATACATACCTTTGGATATAAAACCCAATGCTACATAGATTGAACTAAACCAGGAGTTTGTAGGACTACACACTGTGTAGTTGGGTTTTTCATAGAACCCTGAGAAATTCACGTAAATCTTCTCCTGAGACTCCACAGTCAACGATTCCACCCTAAATCACACTATTTGTTTCATATATAAGGTTGAATAAATACCCTCACTATATATACCATGAATCAATACATATATAATGCTCGATCAAACAACCACCATCATGCATTGTCAGTGCCACACACCAAACCTGTATAAAAAAAGTCATGATCCATCTGTAGATCTACATCCATCATCATGTACTACAATCATTATGTTGAATATTGATCCAAACCCAAAATAGAAATACATTCCACCAAAGTCCCAGTGCATGATGATCATTCACTAGGAACCTTTCTAATCACAGTACAAAAGAGAATTCCAATAATGAATGCGGGTAGAATAGGGAGAGAAAACCATCATACATAAAATTGAGGGAAAAACCTCATAATTTTTTCATTTCAACATTGATAATTTTTATTAGAAAATAAAAATGAATAGGTATAAAAATCAATGAAATAATAATAATAATAATTCCCAAATCCTATAAATAAACCCATACCCACAAAATAACCGATCCGTAAATCAATCTATCTGTTAATTAATGCATGGTTATAATGGGATAAGAAAATGTGGACAAATCCACAAGGGAAAAAAATCATACCTTATGTTGGATAAAACATTGTTGAATAATGATTTAAAGTGATTTTCATTGGTGATATCCCCGAACCCTGATGGTGTAACAATCCTTGGTCCCGATCTAATATGATGTCGTCCACCAAGAATTATCTCCTCCAATAGTCTTCAAGATATCCAAGGTTAAGTGTCCAACCCTTATATCTCATCACAATATTAAATTTATAGAAAACCTTAGGTCATGTCAACTTCATTAAATAATTTTTTAGTTAAATAAGTTATTTAAACATTCTCCCACAACCACACCCAACTCAAGCATCTGACATGCTCTATGGTTATGTCATGGATAGGGTAAAACCCATGATCTAAACTCAATGGAAGTCTGAAATTCATAATCAGAGACTTTGTTAAGGATTTATTCCATTTTTTATAGAAAAATACTCATGAATTATATTAATATATTTAATATATTTAAAATTTCAATTCAGGTCTCATTAAGTCTTGAAATATTGTGCTTTCTTAGCAACTGGATCCAAAAATATTCCTAGAAATATTCTAAATTATTACATGAAAAAACTGGTTCATTACAATAATTTTCATATGGGCCTTCTTTTTTTTTCTTTTTAACTTTGATATCCTTAGGTTTTGGAGTATCATCCTCTCTATAATATTTATGTGTCACTTATTTTAGTTGATAATTTAGAACATTCCACTATGGAAACCACATACTATTGCATAATAACAAGTTTTTTATTCATTTCTTAGGTTAACCCTTGTGTAACTAGGTAGTGTTACTTATTTTCATTCTTATAGATATGAAGCTAACCAACCCAATTTCTTTTATATGCTATGAATATACACTTATAAGTTTTGGTTTTCCACTTGAGTGGATGATATTAATTGTGTTTATAACAACCCAAGATAAACATATCTTTATTTTACATCATTTACACAATTTAAACATTTATCTCAAATAATAATCCCACAATCCACAAGAATGAAAGGTTCAATTTCTTTGAGGAATAACTACATAAGTTACTTATTCTTCAACAATTGTGAACATTCTTCCATAATTGAGCAGTACTATACCCACTTATAGACTTCTTATAAGTTATAATCATCTTTATAACCTAAGGAATGAACACATAAGAAAGGGGTGGGATAGAACACTCAGTAAAGGAATAATTATCATCATCATCTCATCAAGGGTTAGATCATAAGCATAAAATAAAACATGATCGGGGGAGAAATATATTATTAATAGAACATGGAACCATGAATGTCCTTTATGATTAATTATAGAAGAACATTTAATAAAAAACATATACCATGGGAAAAGAGTTCAGAAGAAAGGGATAATAAACATGATCCATGGAGAATAATCATAGAAATATGGCATGGAATTGTAACATGCCATTGATAATTAGGATAAGAATGATCTTTGGAACAAACATAAGCACATGGTATCAACATATTTATGTCTTTTCCAAGAAGAACCAAAATTCTATTTCCTAACATATCTTAGATGGACCACCATTTAATTTGTGAGAATATCTAAGAATTCTCACCCATTAGTTTGTGAGAATATCCAGGAAGGCTCACATTGCATTATATTAGGAGATATTAAACATTAATCAATGAATTAGTGGGTGATATAGGACACTACCTATCATAATCCATACATATGTGTTCCATAATATATCAGTAATTCAACATATCATGAAAACTCAAGAAAATAAAATCGGTTTCATTCATCATTCCATAAAGAACTAAAGAAAATAACTACGAGTTTCACAACATTTAAAAATGGAATCACCAAAACACACCTCAAGATATATAAACAGTTATTTCATGACCCCATCCATGCTAAGGTATCTCTCCTGGACCAAGAATGAAGTAAGAGAGACAATGGCCTCCTGAGTACTACGTCTAGTAGGCCCCAGGTTGGTGGGTATCACCGAGGGTATAAAAATGAAAAAATAGGAGGCATTACCCTCTATAATAATAGGATATGTAGATATGATATCAATGATCAATGAACTCCGTGACATAAAATAAGATAAATAAAACCAAAACCATCAGAAAATGAATGTATAAGTAAAACAAATATAGATAAAAGTATAAAAATATAAATACCCAAAATTAAAGATATGACAGTGACCCAATAACAAACCTAAAGGTCTGGACTAGTAAGGTCCAGAAAAATCTACATAATCCTCTTGGAAACATGAACAATAGTTTATATATACATTGTGTAAGGATAAAAGTATACTAAATAGGATCAAGCCCAAATTTTTTCAAGCACATGTGAAAAGATCATACAAATGCACAAATGAGAAAACAGTAGAACCGACAACACATAAATACTCAATAAACCAATCCCAACCTCACCAAGGCATGCTCACTAAATAACACATCCATGTGTGATAACATATTATGAAACATATTGATGAAGTTACCATGTACCACTTTCTCACTGATTTTCTACTTTCACACCCCAATGTTGTACATCATTGTACTTTCATATCTTCCATAAATGTCAAATATCACTCATAAACTCTTTGGTTATCACATCACATCACATTACATCTCTCCCAAAGACACTCATATAATTACATCACATATCTTTAGAAAACACCTGGGCTATCAGCTCACATTTTTTCCATAGATACCTGGTATATCACATCACACCCACAACCAAATAACTAGATTATTAGGGTATCATGAACATGAAGGAAATAAACCTCATTCCCTCCTACTACTATAAATGACCCCAACTGTAATACATCTAATCATCTCATCAAACATACCCATAGTGAACTTTTGACTTATGGTCACCACATCCCATGAAAATAAATGTCTCTTGGAAGAGAGATTATGGAAGATTGAGTAGCCATATATCTATCATAACCACTGAGACGTTGAAAAAACACCCCAAAATATTAGGTCATCGACATGAAGTTATCATTATGGGTGGGGTGAATATAAAATTCATAAGGAATATACAAGGTATATATATATATATCCAACCTATGGGTTCAAAACAAAGAACCATCCCAAATCATAAAATCACTGCCAAACCTCACAACATCTATCATTTTGTCTTCCACCTCAAAATGCACAACACAACACAACAAGCCACAAGACACAAGCTAAACCCCAACATTTTCTTTCATATTAAAATAATTTCTAAATTTCCTATTACTAACCAATTAAATTAACTTTCCCATTCACATCATTATTTCATTCTTTTCATTTCACATTTACCAACAACCTCATTTAACTACACTTTCCATTATTATTTCAAGCATTCATTAACCATTTAATCTCTTGTCATTTCAACTCAACAGTAATATTTACTTCCATCACAACATGGGTAGCTAGAAAAAGACAACCCAACAAAACAACAATCCATCTTTATTATACCAAAAACCCACATCTCCTACCTTTCATATCCACAACCACATTCTATATAACAAATTTTTTCCACATCATAATAGCCACATACCATATCCATTTATCATCACATCACTGACCCACACACAACTACACATCACTATTGCAAACTGTAACCACACCAAAACACATATTACCACCCCACATCACAACTATAAATCACAACACTCTTCAAATCACATTCACATATCATTTTGAGATTTCAAAAGAGGATTTTCATCACTTATACTTATTTATTTATAGGGCATTATTACGCAATCCATAATAATAAGGGAAACCATTTCATTAACTAACTATAATTGGCCAAAAAATACATTTTTATTGAAAAAACAACACAAAACAAGGTTTCTTTAATCACAAAAATTATAAAACAATAAAAATCACTCAATGAACTTTATTTTTAGCAAGGTTTCAAGACCATACAATCACAATACCAATCATATCATTTTTTTTTAAATTATATGATTTCATTCCCTTTCCATTTTAATTTTTTGATTAATAATTTATTATATTCATTAATATGGTGTATAAAATCTTCCCAAATGATATAAAAAGAATGAAACCCTCTTACATGATATAACTAGATGAGAAAAAAAGGCTCCCTTACCTTAAAAAAGCTTTGTTATTCCCTGTAAAAGGTTGAATTAAGAGGGAGGGAAACACCGATCACCATAATGAGGGAGAACGCCCTTACTATCCTAAACCAAAACAAATAAATCATCCCCTCAACAAAACACAATAAAAACCATAGATTTACCTAACATAAGCCCTTCCCAGACAAGAAGCATGGAGAGAAAAAGGGAAAGGAAAAGGAGAAAACTCACTCAAACCACCATAGCTAATATATCATGGTTGGGATTTAAAACCAATGATTAGAGGATAAAAGGAATACAAAAGGACGCACATGGGCATCCCAGTAAATGAGAAAATAATTGGAAAAGTGATCAGGTTTGAAGGGTTTTTATAATTTATACCTACTTAGAAAAACATCACACTATAGTGAAGCCCTATTATTTATGTCACAGGACCAATGAAGACGAGGAGGACCACAACACAGTTCACAGTACTAGACCATAGAAGTTCATGTCATAACATCTATGAGATACATGAATATCTCTATAAAAAATGTCCCAAATTCTAGGTAGCAGACCATGACATAGCCAAATCCATTATGCTACAGGCCCTCAATAACTAAAGAGGATACTATTCCACAACCCAACTCCATGGTTCCATCATCCCAAAAAAGGAATAACCCTTGAAAAACTCCACCTAAGACACTATGCCACAACCATCCACCCTACGTAATAGAACACAACAACACTATTCTATATCCCATCACCACAACACAACTATGTTGAAAAATGGTAGTGGCATCAAAACACCTTCGGGATCCCTATAGGATTTTTCTAATTTTTTTTTTAAAATATTTTTGTAAAACATGCTGGGTTAAAAATATTTTTAAAAATACACCACAAAGGCGCCTTTCCTCTAAAATGCAGAAAAAAAATATTTTTAATTATTTTCATTTGAATTTATCTGCTATTTATAATCCAGCAGTAGTGCCATTACAACAGTCAAGATTCTAACAAAAGCTCTCACCCATGGCTCCCTTTTATTAGAGGGATTATCCGGTAAATCATTTTTCATTTCCGATGTGGATTCTGGTTCTCCTTTTTTTGTGCAGAACATTCTGCATTTACGGTGTGGATTTTGTTCCAAGTACGTGGTTTTGAAAAACTATAAAATATAAAATATAAGAAAAATATAAATGGAACTTAAAACATGGATTAAATATATAATAAATAGTTGAAAACACAAAATATTTCCTAAAAATGTTGATGGAAAACAATTTATAAGGTTTCAAAGACATCTACTTGAAACTTAAAAATGTTTCAAGTACATGATTTTGAAATCCTATAAAATATAAACTATAAGACCAACATATATCAAACTAAAAACATGGATTAAACATATAATAAATATTTGAAAATAAAAATAATTTCATAACAAATGATGATAGAAAATAATTTTTAGGTTTTCAAATACACCTATTTGAAACTTAAAAAATGTTTGAAGTACGTGACTTTGAAAGTTTATAAAACATATACTATAAGATCAACATAAATGAAACATAAAACATGGATTAAAAATATAAAAAATAGTTGAAAATAAAAAAAAATCATAAAAAATGTTGAAGAATAATAATTTATAATCTTTTAAAGACACCTACTTGAAACTTAAAAATGTTTCAAGTATGTGCATTTTAAAGCCTATAAAATATAAACTATAAGACCAATATAGATGAAAATTAAAACATGGATTAGAAATATAATAAATTATTTAATTAGTTAATTAATATTATTAATAATTAATTATATAATTAGTAATTAGTTAATTAGTAACTACTTATAATTAATCCTACAATATTTAATTATTTAATTTGTAATATAATTATTAAGTATATAATAGTTAATTAGTTAATTATTAATATAATTAAAAATTATATTTATTAATTATAATTAATAATTAGTAATTAGTAATTATTAAAAATTATAATATATTAATTAATTCGTTAATTGGTAATATAATTAATAATTATATAATGGTTAATTAGTTAATTAGAAATATAATTATAAATTATAATTATTCATTTTAATTATTAATTAGTAATTATTAAATATTATTATATATTAAATAATTAGTTAATTAGTAATATAATTATTCTTTATAATTATTCATTATAACTGTTCATTATAATTATTCACAATAATTATTAATTATTTAATTAGTAATATAAATATTAATTACATAATTATTAATTGTATAATAATTAGTTACTTAATTAGTAATTATTAATAATTAATTATATAATAATTATTAATAATTAATTATGTAATAATTAATTAGTTACATAGTAATATAATTATTAATTATATAATTAGTAATTATTAATAATTAATTATGTAATAATTAATTAGTAAATTAGTAATATAAATATTAAGTATATAATTAGTAATTATTAATAATTAATTATATAATAAATAAATAGCAAATAAGTAACATAATTATTAAGTATATAATAGTTAATTAGTAATATAATTATAAATTATATTTATTCATTATTATTAATAAATATTAATTTTTAAAAATTATTACATAATTATTAATTAGTTAATTGGTAGTATAATTATTAATTATATAATTGTTAACTAGTAAAATTTTAATGTAATTATAAATTATAAATATTTAATATAATTATTATTTAGTAATTATTAAAAATTATTATATAATAATTAATTAGTTAATTAGTAATATAATTATTCTTTATAATTATTCATTATAATTATTCATTATAATTATTAATTATTAATAATTTATTATTAATTATTAATTATTAATTAGTTAATTAGTAATATAATAATTATTTATTTAATAATTAATTAGTTACTAAGTAATATAATTATTAATTATATAATAATAAATTAGTTAATTAGTAATATAATTATTAATTATATAATTAGTAATTAGTTAGTTAGTAATTATTAATCATTACTTATATAATAATTATTTATTTAATTAGTAATATAATTATTAAGTATATAATAGTTAATTAGTTAATTATTAATATAATTACATGTTATATTTATTTATTTATTATAATTAATAATTAATAATTAATAAAAATTATTATATAAAAATTAATTAGTTAATTGGTAATATAATTATTTGTTATATAATAGTTAACTAGTTAATTAGTAATATAATTATAAATTATAATTATTCATTATAATTATTAATTAGTAATTATTAAAAATTATTTTATAATAATTAACTAGTTAATTAGTAATATAATTATTCTTTATAATTATTCATTATAATTATTCTTTATAATTATTCATTATAATTATTCATTATAATTATTCATTATAATTATTCATTATGATTATTAATTATTAATTATTAATTATTAATTAGTTAATTAGTAATATAATTATTAATTATATAATTATTAATTATAGAATAATTATTTTGTTAATTAGTAATTATTAATAATTAAATATATAATAATTAATAAGTTAATTAGTAATATAATTACTATTTCTTTAATAAAAATTAGTTACTTAGTAATATAATTATTAATCATATAATAATTAATTAGTTAATTAGTAATATAATTATTAATTATATAAATAGTAATTAGTTAATTTGTAATTATTAATCCTTAATTATATAGTAGTTAATTAGTTAATTAGTAATATAATTATTAATTATATAATAGTTAATTAGTTTTTTTTTGAGAAAGATAGAGCCGACGCCCTTTTTATGATTAGTTAATTAGTAATATCATTATAAATTATAATTATTCATTATAGTTATTAATTAGTATTTATTAAAAATTAATATAATAATTAATTGGATAATTAGTAATATAATTATTATTATATAATAGTTAATTAGTTAATTAGTAATATAATTATAAATTATAATTTTTCATTATAATTATTAAATAGTAATTATTAAAAATTATTATATATTAATTAATTAATTAATTAGTAATATAATTATTCTCTATAATTTGTCACTAAAATTAGTAATTATAAATTACAAATTAATAGTTATTAATTAACTAATTAAATAATTTATTATATGTTAAATTCATATTTTAAGTTTCATTTATATTGGTCTTATAGTTTATATTTTATAGGCTTTCAAAGACATATACTTGAAACATTTTTAAGTTTCAAGTATGTGTCTTTGAAAGATTAAAAATTACTTTACATCAATATTTTTTGATTTTTTTTATTTTCAACTATTTGTTATATGTTTAATCCATGTTTTAAGTTTCATTTATGTTTTTCTTATAGTTTATGTTTTATAGAATTTCAAAGTCACGTACTTGAAACATTTTTAAGTTTTAAGTAGGTGTCTTTAAAAACATATAAATTATTTTCTATCAACATTATTTATGAAATTATCTTTATTTTCAAATCACCAGAAATGGGTCAATAGGTTTTGTGGATGCAAATACAAAAATTCTGGAAGACAGTCTCAAGGAGTGTCAGTTTTCCCTTCTTGCTCGGATTTCGGGCTTACGAAGGGATTCTCCTTTGAAGCTTGCTGATATCAAGGATCGGTTGCTTCATAGCTGGGGATTTTGTGATTGGTGCTTGATTAATCTTGGGAAAGGTATGTATCATATTGTTTTTCCCTCTAAAGAACTTCTACGTTTTTCTTGGGGCTTCGATCCAATTCCCTTGAAGCCTAGGTTCATTGTTCATCAGAAATGGGACCCTTTATCAGACCCCTTTGCAATTAAGAGTTCTTCAACCCAAACATGGATTATAATTAGGGGACTTAGTTAGTTCTTCTAGCCTTCAAAAATTCTGTGGGAAGTCTCTTCTACTGCAGGGTCTCCTATTAAGGTTGACAAAGAAACTGAACTCTCTAGGTTTGGTCACTTTGCCCGTGTTCTTGTTGAGGTTGATCTAGATCATAAGCTGATTGATACTGTATTTCTTGTGGCTGGTGCTTTTAATCATGAACTCTCAATCCATTATGAATGGATACCTGATTTTTGTGAATCCTGTCTTTGCATTGGTCACTCTCATAATCAATGTAGAAGAAATATTAGCTGTGTTCAATGAAAATCTCTTGGGAATTCTACCGATCAGTGTAAGAGGGCTCAAACAGGTACTGAACATACTGAGAATAAGGTATTCAAGAAGAAGGATACTTCCTCCTTTGTTGATGTACTCAAGCAAGGATTAAATGAGGCCCCTATTTGTGGGGATTCTGTGTGCCTACCACAACATGTTAATGTTGTGGCAATGATTCTCTGCATGTTGCTGATGATTATGCTAGGGGGCCAACTGATACAAGAAAATCCTAGGCCGAATTGGATGACATCGATTCTGACTGAGAAGCATTCACTCAAGAAAAGGTTGATATTGAGATGGGTTAAATAGTGGTGGCTTCTACTAGTAGTAAAGGAAAGTTGAAACAGGTTGATGCTAATGAATTTGAGTTGGTGATGTCCAGAAAATCGTGAACTCCCTCTGTTGATCGGTCTGAAGGGGTTCCAGTGGCCAAAGATGTTGGGTATTCACTTTTGAGCATTGGAACCAATATAGGATTTTCTGAGCCTGCTATTCTAGATTTTTCAAAATCATGCTCCCAGAATGTGCCCTATGAATCTACTGCTCAGGATGGTGCAACTCCTTTCCACGATGAGGTGCTGAATGCCATCTAGGTTAAGGCACAACCTGACTTGAAAGCTGATGTATATACTGATTCATCCTCCCTGTTGCATAAATTTGATGGGGATTCCAAGGATATCTCACTAAAAACCTCAACAAAACTACCACTAGGGCCGGACAAAGCTAATTTTAATTTTTTTTCGACATTAGACTCTATTAACACACCTGAATTTGACTTGCTCAATCTTGAGGGTCTTGAGAGTGTAGGATGTATTAATCAAAAATGTGGCCATTTGCTTCATTCTATTGTTGGAAAGGTTCCAATAAAGATATTGACCCATGATAAAGATGTTCATAATGTTTCCAATGAATATGTAACCACCATTCAAGAGGCTCTGCGGGAAAAAATTCAGGATACAGAGCAGCAGTAGATGGAGGTTGTCTAGAGTATACCATAACAGGCTGCTGATAAGGAAGCTATCCTATTTCAGGAGGAGGTGGCGGTCCAGGATGAACAGGTTGTTCAGGGTGACCAAAGGTAGGCTTCAAATATTATGTCTTCTCAATTGGAAGAGGTAGCAGAGGAGGCATCATTTTGCAGCCAATTCAATGGAACAAGGGCGTCACTCAACGACTTAGGGTAGAAATCTAGGTTAGGGATGACCTATTAAGAGGTGAGAATTACTTTATATGCTGATCATTTCGTACTCCTGTTTTTTGTGGTGTTGTCACCTCTTGAACATTTCTTCCTTGCACCTTTAATTTTTACTTAATAAATTTCGGCATCATGGATCCCAATCCAGGGCGGAGCCGCTTTGGTATCTTTATTTTCAAGTATTTGTTATATATTTAATCCATATTTTATGTTTTATTTATGTTGGTCTTATAGTTTATATTTTATATATTTTCAGAGTCACATACTTGAAACATTTTTAAGTTTCAAGTAGGTGTCTATGAAACTTTATAAATTATTTTCCATCAACATTTTTTAGGAAATTATTATTTTTTCAACTATTTCTTATATGTTTAGTCCATGTTTTAAGTTTCATTTATATTATTATTATAGTTTATATTTTATAGTCTTTCAAATCCACATACTTGAAACATAATCCCGCATAGAAAATATAGAATGTTTTGCGCTGGAAAAGGGAGAACCAGAATCCCACATCAGAAATGAAGAATGATTTTTAGGGTAAACCCTCTTATAAAAGGGAGCCCTGGGTGAGAGCTTCTATCGGAATTTAGACTGCTATAGTGGAAGTACTATTGGATTTTAAATTGTTGATAAATTATGTTGAAAATTTTATTTTTATAATCAAATATTAAAAATAATTGTTTTTAAAAAATTTATTTTTTGGGTTATAGTGGAAATGCATCATCGGCGATACCATATTTCACTCGAGGCCCAAAGTGGGCATTGCCGATGTCTCCTTTATGGTGTATTTTTATTTTTTTTAACACAATCATTTTTAATTAAATATTTTTTAAAAAAACTTATTTAAAAAATGCTCTTTATACCACAACTGACACCTCAAAACAATAGTCACTATAACTTATGGGGAAACACACCCCTACACGCCATAGGAATACTCTTACCAAGTTTTCTCAAATCCAACTCCACCACTCACTCCCAGATTTTTGAAAGGTTCCACATATACCTCCAGCACCAGAATTTCCACAATGTAATGGGTTGTAAGGTCTAGAATATTACCTCATTTACCTATCAAGATATTCTTTCCCTTAATAATCAAAACTAAATTAAATGTAAATAGAGAATATGGTCTTAAAAACCATCATTTGAGATACCTCACAATCATTTCATTATATCTGGAAACTATGACCAACCAAACACACCAAGACTAGCAAAAAACATCCTCCATAAACTTCACACAACTAAACCACCAAACCACTTTACCATCCACCCCATCCAACACAACACCACCACATTTCATATCATCCATAAACAACCTATCTTAAACACAACTACTTGAACCCTCATCTCATCCCACACAAATCCAAGGAAAAAATCACCACAACCACCACACAATAGATCCCCAAGAACAAATATCAAGTAATTCCATTTCCCATGTCAAGATATTATCTACTTTGGGAGGCACTGAATTTCCTTCATAGATTTAATTATTCCAATGGATAATGCATCTTGATTAGGAATCATTTTTTCTCATGTTTTATACATTCATATTTAATCACACATAAAATCAATAAGGAAATATCATATCTCATAAAACATCATGTCCCAAACATTACATTATCAATGAAAAATTGAGTAAGGAAAAGCTCCAAACAAATCTAGTTACTAGGCACCAATCTGCATCTCATCCTCCTAAGTGCTCTCCTCTAAGTCACCTTGTCTCCATAACACAAGAACCAACTGAATGGTCCATTTATGAAATAGTTTCTCCCAATGATCCTAGATCTCCAATGGACGCTCCATGAACATCAAATCATCCTCAATATACAACTCTCCAAATTCAATGAAATGGGAGACATCATAAAGATACTAATGGATTTGAGAGACATGGGACACATTGTGAATCTGATATAATGATGGATAGAGTACCAACCAATTGTCCACCTCACCAATGCACCCTAACTCCTTGAAATTACCATAAAACTAGGAGAGAGCTTACCCCCTGCATAACCTTCACTACCCATGTTCAGGGGAGAATATCAATAACACACGGACTCCAAAATAAACTCTAATGGGATTATCCTGTGATTTTCATAAGACTTATTCTGTTCCTACACCTCCCTCATCCTCTCACAAAAAAACTAAACCTTTTCAGTTGTGTTATGCGTTGCATCAAGACCAAGAACTGATGACTCCCCAACATTAGTCTAACACAATGGAGAATGAAATGGTCTCCAATATAAATCCTAAAATGGGGTCCTGATGATGGATGAGTGATATATGTTTTTATAAGAAAACTCAACCAAAGGTTACTGTTTTTTCAAAGATCCATCGATGTCCAAGATACAAACCCACAACATATCCTCCAGTGTTTGTACGGTCCACTCTGTCTGCCCATACATCTGAGTGTGGAAAGAAATGTTGAGGTATAACTGACTGGAAAAATCATGCTACAATACCCTCTAGAATGTTGAGGTAAAACTGGTGTCCTGGTCTAATACAATGGAACTTAAAACTTCATGTATCTGAATAACCTCATCCACAGACCTCCTTCCCAAAATATTCACAGTGTCCGAATCCTTGATCACTTGGAAGTGAGGAAAATTTTTCAACCAATCCATGATTACCTATATAGAATAAAATACTCATTGATATCAGGGTAACCCTATGAAAAAAGTTCATTGATATATCATTCAATTTCCACTCAGTAATATTAAATCCTACAACAAACTACAAAGAACACGATGCTCTAATTTTACTTTCTGGAAAACCATAGATTGAGATAAAAACTCTTCCACTTTCCATTTCATTCTAGGACATGAAAACTAATTTTTCTATCCATGGTACATCTTGGATACTACCAGGTGTACCTCCAAAGGTGATATATTAATATCAGAAAAGAATCCCTCATCAATCACTACCGGTAAAAACAACCTCCCTTGAAATAACATATGTTTCTAACTATCCTATATCTATCCCTCTAGAGAATTATCAAGGACAAAATTATCATGTATCACCTCCATGTTTGATTATCCCCACATAAGATCCTCTACCTACTACATATGATAACAATTCACTACCATATGAAATAAGAAACCTCCATCGTCAACTACCCTTGCATCTAACTGCAGGAATAATTACTCCTCTATCACCCTCTATGTATTTACAGACTCCCGAATAACGAATTTTTTTTAAATAACTACTCAAATAATTAGAATTTTTTTCCATTTCTTAAAGTGAATAATATATTAGATTCATAGTTTTGAAGAAACTCCATTCACCTTCATTTCCACAAATTCATATTATGCTGAGAAGAGATATACCACAATATTTTGTGATCTGTAAAGACCAAAAAGAACTCCACAATGAGGTAATGTCTCTACATATTTAGAACAAAAAACCCACTTTTATTTCTAGATCATGGGTAGCCTAGTTACGCTTGTGGGACGTATATTCCTAAACCCATAAGAGATCAATTCCTTCTGTTTCATCATTATGCATCCCAAACCTAGGAGGGAAGCATAAAAAAACACCTCAAATATCACTCACTTTACTAGAAAACAGAGAACCTGAGTGAAGATAAATATTCTATTCTATTAATGAAAAAAATGTGTGAGACTAATCATTCTAGATAAAATCCTGATCTTTCCTCATCAAAGCTATAAATGGGTCCAAAATCCATGAGAAATCAGATAAAAACCTATGGTAATAGCCTGAGTGACCGAGGGAACTATGAACCTCCACCCCATTCTTGGATTCCTCCAAAAAAAACTACCTTGACCTTTTAAGGGTCTATGAACACACCATAATGGGACATAGCATTCACAAGGGAGTTCATCCCCCACATCTTGAGCTTACACATAGAAAACGTTTCCTAGTGCTGGTGGCATTGAAGAACCTAAAAAATATCTCTAAACTGATTGATATTATCCTTCTATAATTCGATTAGATCTATATGTAATTGATAAACATGGCTATAAACTGGTTTAGGAATTCATGGAACATGGATTTCATGATCCCCATCGACACAACTGATGTGTTCATGATACTAAACAACATGGCCATGAACTCAAAGTGCCCATAGCAATATCTGAAGGAATTCTTAGATACATCATACATTTTCACCCTGAAATGGTGATATATATACTATATATAGATCTTATAAAACCAACTAGCTCCACTCAACTAGTTAAAAAGATCATCAGTCCTCAAAATACGGTATTGAATTTTGATTGTTACTTGATTCAACCTCTATCTGTTTATGTAAAGCTTCAGTCTACCATCCACCTTCTTGAAAAAGAATACGAGAGCACCCCAAAGTGACACATTGGCCTTGATAAAACCCTTCTGAATCCTCATTCCCTGAACACCAGAAAGTGTAATCCAATAATAATCCATCAATATAATATAATTACTGTGATAAAAATCTAGCATGAAATCAATATCACATCATGGGGGTGGTGTCAAAACCTCCTTCAGAAAAACATTAAGAAAACACCTAATGAACCTAGTAAACTCCACCATCCTAGTGTCCACTAATTCCAAATACGAATTAGCTATCAGGTAAAGAAGGGGATCCACACTACTAATTCCAAACTGATAACTCCACTCAGTAATGAAAACTGTACGATGGACATCCTCATCAAAGAATGAGACTCCTATTCAAAAGAATTTGATAAAAAGACACATGAAATATATCTAGTAAATGCATAGAATGGAATCCTATGACTACATCTAAATTAAAGAGTGATCCCAAAATTATTGACGTGTCCCCGTTATTATTCTACACCCTTACCACACATGGAACAAGCTATCCTAACCTTCAATTAACATATTTACCTCTAGGGGAATAAGAGTCCTCTATAAATCTAGTCCCATAGAATGGTATAGAGTGGTTTAAAAAAATTATTTTGAATATACTAAATCAAATAATGAAAAAAATAGTAGATGATAAGATTATTATTCCTCAAATGATCTTTAGCCCCTCTCGTGTTGGAACCTCTGTCATATACAACAATCCATACCCAGCTTCTTTAGCTCTAGGCTAACATCCATATCCATGAACACACTAAAGTAATAATACTTAAATATGAGGAATAAACTTAGGTTAACCTCTACTTACCCCATACCATCTTAGTGGATCATAATCCTGCACCCCATTCTCCTAAAATGACCTTAATAGCATCCGCTGATAAAACAGATGTTGAACAAGACCACCTTCACCAAAATGATTTTTAATAACCATAAAGAACTGATCCTAAAAATATTTAAAAACTCAAAAAATAAATCAAACTATCTCAAAGCCCTTTAGGAATATCAAATAACCAATTGGCCCTATAATATTTGAATGGAAGATACTGAGGTCTACTCCCTACAAGTCAAACCCTTGATGGCCCTGGTTTTTGATAGCTAATGCTGACAACTCTACTACTCAAAGAACCTTACTAGTTCCACTCTTATGATTTTTTTTTCATGAGGTAATATTCTCAATCACCTATTTCTTCTTATGAACATCCATGTAAATTGTAAATTGAAAAGGAATAACTATATACTATATAGAGGGATATGGTTCCTCCTCAAGAAAACGTACTTGAAAATCCCTATTAGAAAAAATAAAAGGCAAAACACAAAAAGTCCCTAAAATTGATTCTAATATATCACATAGATTTAATACCCAATGGAAGAGAGTGAAATTCATTTTTATTCACTAACATCATGGCCGATGAAAGAAAATATCCTTGAAACTACTTCATCAGGTCGACCCATGAAACATCTACATCCTTCTGCTCACAAAGATACACTATCCACTAGTAACGTGCAGCTCCACACATATGAATAACTACCAATGGGACCCAATAATTTTTCAGGTTCTGGATCAAAATGAAGAAAATCTTTAGGTCCTCCAACCATCTCTATGTTTGTAGATAGGAAATGATGCCCTCAAATTTCCCGAAATACTAACACTGAAAAGAGAACAATGTTTTCTACCACTAATCATACTACTTAATCATATCAACCCTCTGATGATCAAGTAGATAAACCTATTGGACCTTCATAGGCTTAATCACATGTGGACGATGTCGATGAGAAATTGATGAAATGGAAACCATTATTTTCAAATTCTTGTAGTATGAAATTTTATTTATATTTATTTAATTCATTTTGACCTTCCCAAACCCAACCATTTCAAACAAGAACACAAGTCAATCATGATGCATGTACCTCTCCTAGGTCTCTACCCTGCAAGCGGTGCCACCTCACTTGGTCATTTGGTATATTTAAATTCCTTTCGTCAAATCACAGTGGGCCATAAAATCATGTTTCCTAGCTGAAATTATGTGGAATATGTCATGTACCATGATCAACTAACACCAATTCCCTCTCAACCCATGAAATCCTCACCATTACAAATTATTAAATACATCCCATCACTCAAATAAAAACATTTATTCCACTTTATCGAGACCCCCTCCCCATAAATATACCCTTATTGAGTTGTAAATGAAGGAATAAAGATAATGACCTCTCGATTATCACCTACAATTGGCCCCAGTTTGGTAACTAGCATTGAGGGTATAAAAATGTCGTAAATAGAAGTCATTACCCTATATAATAATAGGATTGAGAGATAAGATATCAATTATCAATCAAATATATAACACAACATGAGATAAATAGAACCAAAACCATCCCAAAATGCATACATAAGTAAAAAAGATACAGATAAATGTCTCCAAATGTAAATACCGAAAACAAAAATCTAAGCCAGTGACAAAATAACAACCCCAAATGTCCGGAATAGTAATTTATATCAAAATCCATGTAGTCCTATTGGAAACATGAAAAATAGTTTGTATATACTTTGGGTGGGAATACAAGTATACTCAATAGGATCATACCTGAAATATCTTGTGCTTAGGTTCAAATATCATACTAATGCACTAATGACCAAACAACATAACCAAAATACCTAAAAACGTCAACTAATTGATCCCAAATTCACCAAGGCACACACACCAAATAATGAATCAAAGTGTAATAAAATAATAGAAACATATCAATGTAGGTACCCCACAATGCTCTACTATTGATTTTCCACTCTCACACCCTAATATCATACATCACAGTGCTCCCATATATTCTTTAGCACATCAATTCACATCACATCTCACTAGAAAACCCTTGGGTCATCAATTACATCATGTGAAATAATTATTGTATACACTTGGTCCATCACATGACATCACATATCACCACTAGACATTGGGTCCATCATAAAAAATCTCTCCCATAGACACATAGTATATCACATCACATCACATCCCATAACATCTCACCCACAAACACCTAGGCCTTCAAATCACATCCATAGCCAAATAACCAACATATTAGAGTATCATGAACATGAAGGAAATCAACCTTGTTTCCTTATCCTAACATGAATGAACCCCACAATAAGACATCTCATCATCTCATAAAACATAACCACAATTCACTTTTGAATTCATTACATCACAACTCATGCCAATCTATATTTCTTGGAAGGGATATCAGGGAAGATATGATAGAAAACCATCCATTATTAGCACCAGGATGTCCTCCCCACCAAACATTTCGTTGTTGAGACAAAGTGATCGAAATGGGTGGATGTGTATAGAAATCACAAATAACATACAAGGTATATATATATATATATATCCAAACACAATCCTAGTGTATTGGGTTTTCCAAAAAAGTACTATCCTATCTCATAACATCAATGCCAGACCGTAAAACATCAACCAATTTCACTACCACCTCCAAATATACAACACCACACAACAAGTCACAATCCACAAGACACAAGCCACAAGACACATTAAAATATTTACTTCCAAATTAAACCAATTTCTAGATTTACAGTTACCAACCAATTCAATTAAACTACCCTTTTATTTCAATATTTCATCCTGTTCATTTTAGGTATATTAATGTCCACATTTAACCACAATTTCCATTATTATTTCAATCATTCAATAACAATTTTAACCCAAGCCATTCCAATTAAACATTGAAATTTAATTCCATCAGTACCTGAGAAACTATCACAACACAACACAACAAAACAACCACCCATTTTATCATTCCAATAACCCCACATCAAATACCTTTTACATCCACAACCACTTTCCATATCACAATTATTTTCCACATCACAACTTCTATGTACCACATCTACTTATCATCACATCACCACCCCACACACAGCCACAGATCACCACCACATACTATTACCAAATCAAAAAACACATCATTTCACAAAATAAAAAAATCACAAAACATTCACATCACATCCAAATATCATTTTTAAATTTAGAAAGGGGTTTTTAATACTTCCACTTATTTATTTTAAGGGAGTTCACACATGAGCCATAATTCCTTGGGAAACCATTTCAATAACTGAATATAAGTGGTTATACAATTTCAATTTTTGGAGAAAATAATAACAGAGAAAAATATTTCCATAATAAAAAAATCTTAGAGAAAAAAATCCACCAATAGTCATGATTTCTATCAAGGAGTCAAGCCTGTCCAATCACAATACCAATAATATCAAAATCTATAATGAATTTTATTTCATTCGCCTAAACCTTTTAATTTTCATATTACCAATTCCTCATCTCTATTAAGTTGATTCATACCATATTCCCATTAGATAACAAAATCATAAACACCTGACACATGATACAACTAGATGAGAAACAAAGAATACCCTACCTCAAACTAATAATTCTAATTTTCTGCACAAGGTTGAAGCAAGAGGGAGGCCACCACCAAGAACAACAATGAATAAGAGCACCCTTACCAGCCTAAAACACAAAAAACGTCATTAACTCATAGAAACACCATCAAAACCCTAATTTTCCCTGACAACATCCATTATTTGAAAAGAAATAGGGATAAAAAGAAGGTAAGGACAAAGTGGAAACTCACCTAAACCACCACGGTCGATCTCCCAAGGTCGGGGTTAAAAGTGAATGATTAGGGGCTAAAAGTCATACAAAGGACACAATTGGGTCACCTAATAAATAAGATAAATATTAAAAAAGTGATTAAGTTTTAAAGGGAATTTAAAATTTATACCCTCTATGTAAAACACCACACCACGATGCAACCCTCTTCACTACACATCAGAATGATAAAAATAGGGAGGACAATGATGCAGTGAATCATACTACACCATAGTGGTGTTAGATACCATGGATTTAAGATCTGAGACTATATCTATACTACAAATATAAAAAACTGAGGAGGAGACTACAATGTATCCTAAGACACTACACTGAAGACCCTCGACTAATGAAGAAGAGGTTGTGTTGCATCACGCCTCCATGATGAATCCACCCAAAAAATGGAAGAACCCTGTAAAAATTATACCTAGTACACTATGCCATAAACAACCACCCTATACCGTAGGACACACCAACACTACACCAAAACCCAATAACATGGAATATTCAGACCAAAATGACAGTGGCATCAAAACAGCTTCTACGGGCTCCCTATGCTGAAGTTGAAACCTCCATGCCATAGTCACTACACATTATAGGACATCACACCCCTCCACAAAATAGAACTCTTCTTACTATATTTTCTCTACTCTATATCATCCAATCAACCCCAACTAATTGAAACATCCCCCATGCACATACACCACCATAATTCCCTCAATGTAATAGGCTGAAAAGTCTCGACCATTATAGGTTGATAACCAAAATTCAATCAACCAAAAATTTTATTTCAGAAGAATATTTAGAGGTTAATTAATGAAAAATAATTTACAAGAAAATAATTCCATTTATGATAAATATAAAAATCTATACACAACCATAAATGTGTTTTTTGAATATATTTTTATCAATTTACTAGTAGAAGTAATTACAAATCAAATTCAAAAGTAATTTTTGAAATGGTGAAGTGAACATTAAAAAAATTAATTTAATTTTTAAAGAGATAAAAAATAGATACTTGAAATGATATAAAGGTAAACAAAAGTAAATAAGGGGTGGAAGATAAAATATCGATTATGAAAGGATTAAAAACCTTCCTAATATTTTGAAATTTACTTTGTTTAAAAACCACATCATAAAAATAGAAACTTTTTTTTAAAATAGTAGAAGGAAAAATATGAAGGTCGTCTAAGATAACACATAAATGGATTTTTACATAAAAATAGAGAATTGGATGGAAAGGGTAACATAGAAAAATAAAAGAAACAATCATTAAAGTAAATGAAAATTATTATAAATAATGATATAATTTTGAGAAATAAATCCATTAAGGTAAATATTTGAATTATTAATTTAATTTCCCCCAAATAAAGGAGGCATTAAAGTATCATCATAGATTGGAATCAATCCATCCTGTAAAACCATAGTAAAAAAATAATCATTATGTAACACCCTGACAATTGGTGAAATATATTTATTTTTAAAATATATTTAATCTTTTCGATATCTGGTGTTACACACAACATAGAGTTTAGCTTACATTACACAAAACAATGAGTTTAGATTGTATTACACACAAAAATGATTTTGTATTTAGTTACATGCATTCTTAAGTTTGTTTTTCGTTACACATAATTCTGAGTTTATCTTGCATTTCATGCAACAATGAGTTTAAAGGAAACATGAAATACTATTAAAATATTATTATTTAATATGATAATTATCACCTAGCCATTGGAATGGATAGTATGAATATAAATAAATAAATTATTAAAATACATGGTTTACACATTTATATATAATTAATTTATTGGAAATTAATTAATTATTTATGAAAATGAAGATCTTTTGAAAATAAAAGAAATCATTTTTTGAAATTTGTTTAACAAATATAAAATGTTTTACCTCAGTAAATTAAATGAAGTAATATTAGTGAATGGTTTTAATGATATATATATATATATATATTATTCAATTAATTTTTTAATATTCATATTTTTTATTTTTAGACAAGAGATAAGAATAAATTCAATTTTAGGCTTAAAATCAGAATCTTTCTAAAAAGTGATTTTGTTGACTTCTTTGAAAAATTTAATTTGAAACTATTTTTTGAAAATTTTATAAGTTTTATCTGAAAAAATAAAATAAATTTTTTAAATCATAATATCAAAATTTTCTTAGGGTAATTTTTTAATAATTTTTTTAAGATATTAATTTTTTGATGAATCTTGAAAAATACTAAATTTCAATAGAAAATTACAATTTCATTTAATTTATTTATAAAGTTAAATTATATTTTAAATTAATTTAAATTAAATTAGTCAAATTATACATTCATTAATATAATTAAGGTCATTTTAATCAATTTTATATTGAATTTTGATATAAAAACCTTGTGAGCTTTTGAATAATTTCTCTTAAAACCCCCCTTTCCCATTACGTATCTGAGATTCATTTTAAATTAAAATTTTAATCATATGTGAATTGAATTTATAAAAATTTATTCCATAATTTGAATCATTATAATTTATATTATATAGTAAGGTAAAATTAATTTTCTACTAAAAATGAATAGAGAAAACAGTAAAAATTATTTATAGTGGTTAAGGTAAAAATTAGTTTATCATGGGGTTAAACTAAAAATAAAAGGGGTAAAAATAACTCATAACTTTTAAAAAACACATTTTATGGTAATATTTTTACATTATATCTTTTATTATAGATAATTTTCTATTATTAGATCCTTGTGACATGAAAAAAATGTGGGTGGAATTGTTTCTTTCAAAACATTACGAGCATGCCAGTCACCTCACTAATAAAAGGCCACCCATTATAATATTTTATTCAATCCTTAAAACCATTTTTGTTCATAAAATACGTACCCATATACCTTAAAATCCCTCTTACCATCCTAGAATAGTTATTTTGGACATAAATCCAAATTAGGAAGGATTTTGGTTCATACTTAAAAAGGATACCCAAAGAAGCGGTAACATTCATCAATGAGTGTTTTTGTTTTATTTATTCCTCCACCTCTTTATAATATTATTGAAAAATGATTATTTAATAAAAATAGTATGTTTAATATATTTATATTTCTTTATTTTAAGGAAATTACCCAAAACCATCTCTAATTCCATCAAATGGGTTATGAAATCATCATTCATGTGTACATTGGACCATCTCCTCCCGAACCGATGTAATTTGTTTTTCCATTATCACTTATAAATATTGGACACAATACTGGATTTATTTTTTATATATGATATTTATGATATAATTATTTTTCTATAATTTTTATATCACACATTACTTCATGGTTTACTTTTTTTGGTAATACAATAATGTCTCTCGCGTGTACTACGGACTATCGCCTTGTGAAGCGATGTGATTTATTTACGCTTTACATGGAAGGTATAATGGAAATATTTAATGAAAATATGTTATATATATGACATAAAAATTAATATTTAATGTTAATATATCATTTATATTTCTTTTCATTCAATCCTATAACAAAATGGAAGCAATGTTCATGCGTACATACGATCTACTATCTCCATAAACAGTGTATTTCATTTTCATTCTATAAATTTTATGGATTGCTATAAATACATAAATAAGGAATATATATGATGCACATGAGCCTTAGCCCGGTTGGCAAGGTCTCTGATGGTGCATCCAAGCGACCAGGGATCAGAACCAGGTGGAGGTAGGATTTCCGGTACTGTAGCAGTACTGTAGCAGTACTGTAGCGGTTAATATAGCAGTACTGTAGCAGGCACTGTTTGGCACTGTAGCAGCCGGTAATTTGCCTCCGTTTGGGCCTTCAGGCATCAGATTTGGTCCCCGAGTCATTCATTGGACTTCGGGCACCCAGGCCTTTGGGTCAGTTGGGTCTTCGGGCTATCCATATGGCCTACGGGTCACCTGCAGATACAAACCAGACCAAAAAACTACAAGGAACAAAGCTCTACAAGGAGGATGGGCAATGGATCTTTCACCACAGCAGGAGCTAACGGATTGAAAGAATGAGAGGGTATGGCACCTGCCATCGGGACAAGCTTGTGCATACACGGGAATGCTTACCCGAACAGCCATGCGGAGGTGAAGAGCTGATTTCAAAGATGAAGATGCTGGGGAGGAGCAAGTTCCAAGTTGTTTGTCTAGGGCTGTATGGTATGTTTGTGCCTACGGGCATTGGTTCCAAAAAAATGTCCTACGGGCATGTAATAGGGTTCCACCTCATCCCTTGAAAGGTGGATTATCAATCAATAAAAAATGATGGCCTTTGGGCCATTGGAGGAGGAATATATATGATATTTTTATCATGGATAATATTAAAGATATTATGTAACCATTGTCAAATTTAGAGGACCAAAAATAAGAAGTCAAAACATATATTAAAAACAAATGCTTTATTAGCAGAAATGTAACATTAACATGGAATTGTTAATAAATCAATAAAAAAGGATCATAATAAAATAATATATGGTATGATATATATATATATATAATAAATTTATAATAATATTATATTCATTATATAGTAGGTTTGAATGTGTATGATGGAAGTCAAGACATAAGGTAAGAGATTTCGTCACAATTTCATTTTATTGAGGCATATTGTAGTGTTATGCACTTAATTTCTTCTATATGGTCTATATACTGCCCCATTGACATGCTATATCATAAATAACATTTATATCCTAATATTTTTAGTTTAATTTAATGTTATCCTTTCATAGTTCTTATGACTCAATGTTACAAAATTTGTAAGAATTTTATGTTTCAATCTCATCATTTATTAGGATTTCTAATGATTAGGATACAATAGATGAAATATTATGAACTATATTTTAAAAAACTCATTAATATTATTATCCCCTAGTAATTATTTTATAATACATCTTTCCCTTATTTTTCCTCTACTTATACACACATAATTTCTAAATGATGTTTTTAAGAAATAGTATCTTTATTTTTCTCTTCAGTTGAAAAACCTTTTTCTTCCAAAACCTTTCCTTCTAAAAATATTTTAAAAAAAGTCTTAAAAACTCTTATAATTAATTATTAAAGTAATTTTTAATTTTTTTTATATGAATCTTCATGTCATTTTGTAAACAATACCTGCTTGGATTTTATAAAAAATATGAAAGAAATATTTTTTTAACATGAACGATATGAAAATATTTTATGTTGTCATTAACATTATTTAATTTGAAGATTACTTTATATGTTTTCAATGTTATTTTCAACGAAATTTATTTTCAAAATTTTTTATGTTTTTAAAAGTGTTTTCAAAATAGAAAGGATATTTTAATCAAGAAATGTTTCAAATGTTTTTTAAATCTTATTTTACAAGTTTTAAAAGATCATTTTAAAAGAAAATTATTTCCAAAATTTATTAATATTAGTTTTAAAAATTGATTTTCCGTGAATGTTTATATTCCTAAATAAACATTCCATGTGATTTTACTTTTAAGACGACATCCTTTGAGGATACTTATGATTTAATGAGGATATGAACCAATGATACCATTATTATTATTTAATTAAATGGTTTATGTTTATGATAAAAATATGTTTATGAAACCCATTTCATTTATTGAGTTATGATCTGGTAAATGTTGTATGATCTTGTGGCACACATATGTATAATGTTCATTATGTTACTATGGTTAGGTTATAACTATGTATGGTGATTACGTTACAACAAGAATGGCGATTACATTATAATGAATTATGATAGTTATGTTATAATAGAGGATGGTGTTTATATTATAACCAAAGATGGGTGGGACCTATATATCTCTTAAATTAATTGGGTAAATATTTATATCTCTTGAGATAGAATAGAATGGAATGGGGAGTGAACCCAGTTCAGTAATAATCTTTGTTCTCTATGACGCTATTGGGAGTGAACCATGACTACAATGATGGTTTAGAGAGTGAACCCAATCTACTATGAGAAAAGATATTAAATTGGAGATGTTGGTGTGTCCCACCCAAGAGGTGTATTCACCCATAGATTCACATAATATGTTTTGGAAATGATCCTTAATTACTAAGTAAATGATTTTCTATGCTTATGTTTATGCCAAAATTCCATATCTCATGCCAATGTTATGCTCTCATGGAACATGTTCTTTGATTTATTTATGATTAATGTATTATAAAAAACCAATATTTATTCCATAACATAAGATTATAATATCTGATATTAAAGGTATATTTTTTATCTAATATGATCATGCTATTATATTGAAGTTATGCTTACGTATCTCCCTTGTTTACCCTTTCTGAGCATCTGAGCTCACACTTTCTTATGTTTCCTATCCACAGGTTATGAGGAAAGCTTCATGTAGGGTATGTTTGTGGATATTAATATAGGGGAATATATTTTTGGGGGACCTTGAATATTGTTCACCAAATTAAGTATATTATGTTCTAATTTTCTAAACGAACTAAAGTATGAATATTCATAAAAATGATATAATATATATGTATGATAAGTATGGGTCACTATATTTAGTACTAGTGAAAATTTTTAGTTAACCTTTGGAAATTAGGATGAGAAAAATTTAGTGAGATCCATAGTGACATTTATGAGGATATATATATAGGTATGTCTCTAAGGATAAGTCTAAGGATTAGTCGAAGTATGATATTTTTTTCATAATTTTGGTAAAGGATAGAGAAAGTGTTTTCCAAGAAATTAAATCTATGTCTAGATACTACAAGTAGTTGTGGATCTGTAACAAAGGTACCTAGGTGTAACAACTCTGAAAATGGTGCATTGAGATGGACTCGATCATAAACTGGTGCTCAACAATGGGCCCTACTACACAGCTGTGTTGACACTCTTTGGGGGTATGCTTTGGAAATTCAAAACACTTTACGAACCATCATGAATGTTTTAAATAGATGAAGATCCTGAATGACCTATTACAAACCTAATGTGCCATAGATTAAAAATAAGGTTTCATGATTTATAAATTACATAAGTTATATCCATGATTATTTGGTTTCTCATAACGATTTCCATTTCTCACACTATACATTTTCATTTTAGTAAATGGTGGGAACTAGAAGTAAATGGGTTAACATTGAATGTGACAACCAATTTTCTAATAAGTAGTTAAATGGGATGATAATTAGAGAAAAGGATGTTGTGATTATTCCTTATCAACTATCAAAAAAACATGATTAAAAACTTGAAACTTAACCAACTCTCAAACTTACCAAAGAAGAGAAGGATAAATTTTACAGAGAGATCAAGTAACAGAGATCATGAAGGAAAGAAGTTGAAATTTCTTATATGTTGAGAGTGTGGGAAGAAGCACAAAAGAGAATATCTTATAGGGATGAGAAGATGTTTTGGGTGTGGAAAAGACGGAAATAAATAAATTAACTACAAAGGAAAAAATGAAATGTTTAGTTAAAAAAATGTATGAGAATAATGGTCTCCCTAAGGTTTCATTAACGATTGAATGTTTTAAATGTGAAAATTATGGGTATCATAAAAATCAATGTTCTAAATGGAATTATCATTAAGAAAATCAACATGGTTTTATGAGTAATGTTTTTATTGCTGATGATGAAAAGACTACAAATGACATATGAAAGGATAGAGTGTTATGAAATAAAAAGATAAATCATGGTTAACTATATATAAATAAAGTGATATTATTGATTTATTTATGTATTAGTATTCAAAGAGTTATGTTTTTATCAATGGTATTTTGGTTATTAAAATCATGAAAGATCAATAAATTATTAAACAATAGTATTTTATGGAGAAATTTCTAGAATATGTTAAATGGTACTAATGGTGTAGAAAAGTAATTTAGTGGAATGATGATATTTTTTATGTAAATTTAAACCTTAATATGTTCCTAATGTTGAAAAAATGGTTTTTAGTTTTGATAAAGAGATTACTGATAGATAGAGTAAATTAGATAGTATTTATGATCTTGAAACGGATAAGGGATATGTTGAAAAATTGGTTTATTTTATCATTAATGGAGATTAAAAAATTATTGGATATAGGGAATATGTTAAATAATCTATGGTTTTATTCAAGTAATGAGGAAGAATGAATGATTTTATTGAGGTTTTATAGTAATTTTGGTTATTACCAAGCTACATGAGAATATATGATGAAGGAATTATCGTGTTTGGTATGTGACAATCAAGAGAAACTTTAGGATACATGAGGGATCAATTTTTTGTTGGTTTTGAGAAATTTAGTGGCTTTATTTTTAGATTTTTCAAATTTTAAGGGTTATAAGGTTAACCATTTAGGGAATGATTTAATTTCAAATTTGGATGAGGTTTTAGATACTAAAACATTACTTCACCATATGAATATTTATCCATATTGGAAAACCAGTGTTAATTTTCTTTAAAATATAGATATAAAGTATACATTATCAATATTTTATGAATTTTATTTATTTCATTAGTGAGGGGAAAAATTATCTCTGATATTAAGATATAAAGTTGAAATTAATCAAGGATAACCAAAGAAAAAAATTGTGCCTATGAAATAAAAATATAACAAGTAAGTAAATTTTCATATGTTCTCATTATAGATGAAAAATGGAATTACCCAACATTAGGATAAAGATCTTGAAATAAAATTTTGTCATGTTATCAATTTTTTTGATGATATCCATAACTTTTTTCATGCATTTTTGTTTTATGGCCTTGTGGTTGTTTACCTTCTCTGGATCACCCACTTTCTTGTGATTAATGCTCTCTATCACTCAATATCACTATTTGGTCATTATATTTCTCTTGTATGTCCATTTTATCACTTATCAGCTATGTTAACCTATTTGGAAACCAAGTGTGTGTTATTCCATATGACTTTCACACATCCCATTCTCTTTGTGAAGAAGATGATTTATTAACCCATTTTACAATGTGGGTTTCTATGTTATAATTTTCAAATTTTAAACCTTCAATGATTGAGGAAACTTTTTTGGGGAAAATTCATTTTATGTGGGGTAGAATATAACACCCTGAGATTTTGTGATTTTTTTTAAGAAATAAATTTAATCTTTTTGATATTTTGCTTTACACACAACAATGAGCTTAGATTTCTTTACATGAAACACTGATCTTAGATTTCATTACACACAACACTAATTTTGTATTTCAATACATAAAACACTATGTTTTTCTTTCATTACATGAAATACCAAATTTATCTTACATTACACACAACACCATGTTTAAATGAAATGTGACGTAATATAAAAATATTACTATTTAATATGATTTTTATTACCTAGAAGTTGGGGTGGCAGCTATGAACATGAATAAATAAATTATAAAAATATTTTTTTTACACATTTAAATATTATGAATTCATTGGCGAACAATTTATTAAAAATTAAAATAAAAACTATTTTGAAAATGAAGAAAATCATTTTCTGAAAAACTATTTTTAGGAACATAAATGTTTTTTACATAAATAAATTAAAATAATTGATTTATTTGTGTTATTTTTAAAAAATATATACATTATATATAAAATAAAATTTTTAACATTCATATTTTTTGTTTTATATACAATAGATAAGAATAAAACTATTTTTTTACTTAAAAATAGTATTTTTCTAAAAAGCGGTTTTGTCGCCTTTTTTGGAACATTTATTTTAAAACTAATTTTTGAAACTTTTAGAAAGTGTATTTAATAAAATAAACTTAATTTATGAAATCATAATATCAAAATAAACTTAGGTTAATTTTTTTGTCATAATATAAAAGGATTATTTTTATGATGAATTTTGAATAATAGTGAATTTTAATTGAAAACTGTCTTTTTGTTTAATTAATTTTTCATTTTAAATTATTTTATAAATTGGTTTTAAACTAAAATTATTTCAATTATACACCCATTAATCAAATATAGGCCATTCAAATAAATTTTATTTTGAATTCTGATATAAAACCCTATTATATTTTAGCACTTCTGTGAATGAAATTTGGAGAAATATATTCCAAATTTGGAATCATCATAATTTCAACTATCTAATAATTTCAACTAATTTTTATATGAAAATGAATATTGAAAACAATAAAAATTATTTATTGTGGTTAAGGTAAAAATGGGTATACCGGGGGGGGGTTAAACTAAAAAGATAAGATTTAAAAATTTACAAAAACTTGTACAACAACCATTAGATGGACATATTATGACCTTATCTATTATAGTCTTGGGAATGTTCTATTATTGTAACCTTGTGATAGTAAAGTATATTATTGAAATTTTTTCATTCATTAATGTACAAGGGTCTCACTATTTCCAACTAAAATCATTTTGATTTTTTACATTGTTCAATAGTTTGATTTATTATGGGGTTTGAATTTTTTTACAATCATTCACATCTGGTTCACCATTTTAAAATAGAATCCAACAGGTTTTTTCCATGGAGTTGGAAACACATAAGGATTCCCTTATTTGAGACATTTCATGAACCTACTTTCTAAATGTAGGTGGTTTCTGAGAAATGACTCCAATGACACATAAAGGCTCGCATTTGTTAATAGGATGGTAGGTTAGGATCATAACACCATTTTTTGGAGGAGTTATTTCGTACTCTAGGACTCTATTAAATATTTAATATAGGTTTGTGAATCCTTTATCAAATCCTAAGTGTGACATGGGTCGCCCATAAATTAACAATCAATTATTAGCATGTATAAACTTTAGAATCATCAGTATGTATCTAAGATTTTTCATTTAATGAGACTTCTATATATATATGAGGTTCTCCATCAATGTTATCATTTTACACACAGGTTTGAAACATTTTGGTCATTTATTATCATGATGTTGTTTTTAAGCCACACAATGGGGAACTTTGAAATTTATCAATATCTAGGGAGAAAAATGTTGTTTTGACATCGGTTTCAGGTCTATGAAATGAGTTTCTTACATGTCATCATGAAATAAATCAGAACCCATATAGTTTAGTTTCACTTAATGGGAAACATAATACCTTTTAAGGTAATGTGATGAGAACTAAACTGTGTAGTTTAGCATCGTGTGACATGGACGTTTGGGAGAAAGGTGCATAGTCAAAGTTTGGTGTGGGACTTATGGTGAGGTAGCTAGGGAATTTGGAAGAGATATGGACTCCGTGGTTTGATTTGACCCTTCTAGAAATATGACCCATAGGAAATTAGGTTTGATTTTGGGGTTTTGGGTTTGGACATCATAGAGGCTTAATACGAATCCCATTTGGTTGGGAATCAAAGCCTACATCGTTTAATTGTGAGGACCCATGCCTATGGAGACCCTATGAAGGTTTTTCTCATGGGGGATTATCTCTTTGAGATGGTGATAACATGGTTGGGTATTATACCTAATAGGAGGACCATTTGAGTGGGATCCATAAAAATGTATTTACTCATGGAAATTTTACAGTCTTTTTGGGGATTACACCATATAGAAGGTTGACCAGTGGGTTGGATACCTGACTTTGAAGACCCATGCCTATGGAGTCCCTCTGAAGGAAGGTGAGAGGAAGAATTGGAAAAGTATCATCTTCTAAGATATGCATTTTATTGTGTTTATTTCTAGATCCTAACTAGAATCTAAGGCCACATGATTCTTCCTTGGTGTGAGAAATTAGTGGAACCAAAAAATATTCAAAACCACACATTCTTCTTCTTCCATGAATGGAAGAAGCTGGGGCTTTGGGATAAGAATAAAGGGATTTGTTGTTCTCAACTCCTCCCTTATTTCGTATCTAGGATAGTTATATCTGAATAAACATGTGGATACAAACTTACAAGAAAGGATAGGGGCTTACTCTAGGAGGGATTCTATACTCATAGTTCTATAGAGGAGAGGAGGATAAACTACTAACCCTCAAAAAGAAAAGAAATTTTGACCCCCTTACTATTTGTAATTGGAGGTCCCTGGTCTTAGAGATGAACATGGAAGTACGTGGACCTAGACCCCATATCTGAGACCAGGAGGTCCCTAGAATTTCCTCCAGGGTTTGGATCCTCATGATCGAAGGTCTGCATAACTTCACACACTCATGGGACCCTACCCATCATGTATAACAAGTGAGGGGCACCTTTGAATAAAGGAATGCATAACCAAATTGGAGAAATGATGGTGTGTCTCTTTCTATGGTTGTGAAAGTATGAAGGATTTAGTGGAGGTTTTGATTTTTTCTCCCTTAGATGGGGTCCCAAGGAAGTTGGTTCATTTCCATTGGTGGCATGAAGAGAGGGATCAATGGAGGATTACATAAACAAGGACTTGGTTAACAGATGTGGTATTGTTCTAGTGGAATCTGAATGATCTAGGGAGGTCTCATGTAGGGTAAGTCCTGAACAGATCATAAGTGATTTGTGTAGGGTAGGCTTACACGAGCTAGATATGATGTCTAAATAATGGTGAAACTAGGAAACAAAAATTGATAGAGGCCTTAATTTTGGTTCCAAGTATAACTCTCCGACCCAAGAAGACCAGAGTTGGTGCATTATTTTAATACATTGTCATGATTACAAGGAATCAAATCCTAAAGGACCAATCAGTTTAGCAGTCTTGGAAAATAGATTACATATATGAACATTACATTACAATTTCTAATATAAAATACAACATAGATAACCCTTTTTGAATTACATTATTCCTATAGATTAATCCTTCATATCAGTCATAAAATACTTCATTCCATTAATGGAAAATAAAACATAAGAAAGGGGTGAGATTAGATGCTCAGTAAGGATACAAAATACAGGTGAAACTATAACAAATAAGAATACAATTTTAATGCAAGGCACAAAACTAAAACACAAGCCTTTTAAAACATTATATTTAGCATAATATGGAAATAATAAATCAAATAATTCCATTTATACATTCACATAGATATTATAATTTTCGAATAATCACATGTAAAATCAATAACTACTCTCATAATGAGGGAATGCAGAATGTCAGACATCATAACCACAACATCAAGGCCTCGTTCCAAGACCATACAAAAATATTTTGTCAAGTCCTTGTGCTAAGACACTAGTTTGTCTCATGAGACCTATAGATGCAACGAGGGGATATAGTGAGCTTCACCCATCGATTAATAAGTCCAATGCATTCCTAATGTGAAAAGGTTGAAACATAACATAAATATTCATATTAAAACTAGCATATTAAATGTTAATATTTTAACCATAAACCATGAATGGTATAAAAATAGTACATCCATAGTCAAACATATCAGAAAAACCTAAATAAAATATAGAATATTGCATCATAATAAATCAATGTAAAACAATATTAAAATCCAAAAAGTATGTTTTCATATGAAAATAATTTAAAGAATTCATGAAAACTCTTTGGGAAAATATCCCTTTTTCACTTTAAATCATTTAACATCCGTGAAATTTTAAAACAAAACATTTCTCTTAAAAATAACCTTGTAATATTGTAAGGGAAGCTTCAAAATTTTATGATTACATAATAGTGGAAAATATATGATCACACTATATATGTTAAAAAACATTATTTCCTTAATTTGTTGAAAATGTCATAAAGTACCTCGTTTGGAAAACGACCGAAAGATTCCGTTCAATTTTTTTTATAAGAAGTCAAACATGGGTAAAAATGAATTTCCATAGGATAATAGTAAAAAAAATTATGATTATTTATATAAACATGGACATGGATGATAAAGATTCCCTATTAGATACTTATGTTTCAACAACATCGAATAATAATGAGATTGTGAAATTAAACATTACCTTATAATTTACTTTAGTTGAGGGTGAGTTATACTCTTGTATACTGGTTAAATTATTATTATTAAATTATAAAAGGACCATGTCTATAGTTATAATATCATATATGACTCATTTATGACTTTATATTACCCGTTTATTAATCATTTTCATGTTAAAGAAATGTTTTAGGTAAAAATCGCTTTCTTTATCGTATGTGTTTGGACATTTTATTTTTGATCATATTTTAATTATATCATAATTTACATACATAAATAATGTAAAAAATGATTTATATATCATATATATTCTACATATAAATATATATAATAGATATATAAATAAAATGGTACACACCATTCCTGAAAACAGTTGGTCGTACGTATGCATGAACGCTATTTCCGTTTTCTTGTCTTATTTATTTAAAGTAAGAGAATGAAATATATGTAAATATATATAATAAAAATATCTTTATTATTACATATATTTCATAATTATTAATAATATTTATTCTTATAATCATTCATGTATAGTGAACATGGAAGAGTAGTCCTATCGCATCGTGGAGACGGTAAGCTGTACGTACGCACGAGCGATGATATCATTTTCTTAATGAAAAAATGGTATGGAATTTGATGGAATATGAATTTTATAGAAACAATATCATGTTTTATTTATTATTTAAATTCATTATATTCATCGTTATACCTATATAAATATAGTGTACATGAAAAACAATTTACACCACGGTGTGGATACGATAAGCCATTCGCACGCACACATGATGATATTGTTTTTTATAGGATAGATAAATGGAGGAATATGGTTTTACCATAATTATAATAACATATCAGAATGTATAAGGTACTAGATTTATAATTTTTGTATGGAACCAATATATAAATAGGAAGTATAATAAGAAAAGAACTTTGAAGTGATGATGAAACAATTACCTCTTTTTGGGTGTCTCTTTTTTATTTGCACAAAAGGACTCCTTAGGATGGATATATGCCAAATGTTTAGCCTCAAGGATGATATTAGGGATGTTGGGAGACTAAATGTTAGGTTTTTTCCAAGAAAAATGGGTTTGTAGGTGTGAATGAAAGGTAAGTAGAAGTGTCCTTTTATAAGAGGGGTGAGGGGCACTTTTAGAAGATCTTAAAATATTAATTAATTATAAATTGATTTTTTGTTTATAATTTCTTCAAAGTGATTAAATTCGATGATAATATGAGGATGGGTCTAAATACTCTCAAAAAATATGTTTAATACAATTTTAGGTCTCAAATTTAACCTTATCTTTTAGATTTAACCCTTAGTTAAATAGTTTAACTCTTATCAAGTCTTCATGTATTTTGACACTACATGGTTAATACAGTTAATATAAAAAGTAAAGTGAACCTCAATTCGATCATTTATAAAACTTTTAACACTATAATGGTTATTTTTCTAAACTTTATATTTGTAGTATTTTTATATCATTTAATAAAACGGTATTTATTTTATAATCTCATTTATGTCCATTGTGAAACTATTTAATACATGATTTTTGTTAAAGTCATAACAACTCGATTCTTTCGAACCAAATGCATTAAATAGAATATAAAATGTCATATTAATACATAAAATTCTCGGATGACATCAAATTTTTCAAATTACATTTATTTTAATAATTATAATATCATTTATTTGAATATTTCATAAATAAGGTCATCACTGAATCATCATTATATCATAAATAAATTCATTTATTTAATGTATAAAAATTATAAATAAAATAAAATGATGTAGGAATTTTTTTAGATTTATAATTACTATTTATAGTCTAAAAGATTACTTATATAAACACACATTAAAATTGGTTTAGTAATTAGAGTCATGTTTATGATATTTTTACCTTTACATAAGATTAATTGTTTTAAATATATTAATCACACCCAAGTGGATTCTAAAGAAAAAATATGTGTCCCAAGGTTTGTCTTGGTCATCCATTACTCATCCAATAAGGTTACTACAAGCGTTAGGGTAATTTTATATTATTATAATATTATTTTTACTTTTATTAAATTATTTACCTCTAACTGTGATAAATAAAATTCAAAGTTTACCATTCATCAAAAATTATTTTGATCCTATTAGATCACATTTTTCAACTTGACTACAACTAGGTATATTGGATTTTCAAAATTCAATTCACAGAAGTGGTGAAATTTAGTTTAATTATAATATTTTAATGTGGCTAGAATCCGGGTAAAAAGACAAAAAAATGTTCAATGAATTTTTATATCTAATTCTATTTTAAAAATGATTTCAATTTATGGAATCCCACCATTTTATTACATAACTTTTAATTACATTTTACAAATAGAGGATCTTTAATGTGTTGTGTCTTGGATATCAGGAAAAATATACATGAAAAAATAAAAAATAATTCTAATCCACTTGTAAGGCTTCATCATAAGTTCATCCTAAGTACATTTACTACATCTTATAACCTAGAGATATACATCAAAGGAAAGGGTGAGCAAAAGGCCTAGTAAAGAAAGCAAGTGAAACAGTTTACTTATGAACTTGAGCAATATCAATAAGAACATGAAGATAAAGAGTCATATCATAATAATAACTTGAAACATAACTTGAAAATGTGTCTAAAATATTTATTTTAGACATTCCTTAATATATCCCCATGGTCCATCTCTAAGGTATCATAAAAATTACCAAGGATATTAACCAAGTTATAATGAAACTTATTATCTCTAGAGATTAAATTCTTTACTCAGTGCATTGGAGTGATATCAGGAATCCAACTTAATATTTATTTATTTTCATGTTATCCACATAGATAATAATCTGACATTTCATAAATAATCCATAGAGTGTAAAAGAAATGAGTTTCACTTCAAAATCGTGACGTTTTAAAACTGCTTAAAGACATGATCGTTTTGTATTTTATAACCCATGGAAAAAGAATGAGGGTTTAATGTATGTAAATTTTCGAATAAAATGGATCAAGTTTATGTCTTTACTAATACATTGGGAAGATAAAATATATTTGGGTATTCACATAAATAAAACAATTGAATTTTTTCTTTAGAAAAAGAGAGATATTTTGAGACGAAAATTCTGCAGCATAACGGCTACGTAACATGGTTTTAGAAAACATTAAAAAGATAGGGTACAAGGTTCACCCACTTAGGAATAAATCATAATATAGTATAGGGATATAATAAAATATAAATAAGTTCATGGTACCGATATTTTAATGAAATACCAGATGAAAAAGAAACTTGAAATAAAAGAGAAGATGTTATTTCTTTTACGAAAATTTGGTAGCCTAATAGCATCAATTAAAATTTTTAAAAATTAGTTGATGAGAGTGGAAAGGGTCTCTCATAATTTGGAAATATTATGGACGACAATAAGGATATAGAAGAAAATACTCCCACATAATAAAAAGGAAACTAGAAGACATAACATAAAGGAAGTCAAGACTTAAAAGAGGAGGGTGAAAGGTTCCCTTACCTTGAAAAGTGACTTCAAAAACTCAAAGTTTGGGACCCTGGGGGGATTTAGGGAACCTTGGGAGGACTCCGTGAGAGGTAAAAAGACTACATCTTCATTGAGGAGGAATTTGGAATGAATGAAATGAAGTAATGGGTTGGTATTTATAGAAAAAGTGATGGAATATTTTATTAATTTCCATGGGACATGTCATCGGTGGTATTTGAAAAACCATGGGCTTTCCCATAGTATTTACCCATGGTATTGGCCACTTGGGACACTTCATAACATATATTACAATTCAAAAGTCAACCTGAATTATTAAATCATGATTACATCATTAATGATGTCATTAAACACACCAAAACTCAAAACTGTATTTTTACTGTTCACAAAAAATTCATATGTTTCAGAAAAATCCCAAAAATTCACCTTAACAATTTTTTGGCATGTATAATACAAAAGTGAACTCCATTTTATAAAAATTAATTTCATTTTAAATTACATTAAATAAATATAATATTAATACTTGACTAATAATTTCTCAAACATTTATTTACTTATACTATGATATAATTATATCACATTACCACTTAAGATGACTAAAACATATCTATACCACCTTAGGGGATGCTACTATGCTATTGGTAAAATTACCTTTCATAAGGGTAAAATTACTATTCCAAATGGTAAAATTACTATTCACCAAAAAAATTTATTTTGATCTTATTGAACCACATTTTTCACCCTGATTATAACCATGTGTGTCTGATTTTCGAAAATCTTTTCACAGAAAAAGTTATTTAATAATAAATTTTTTACACTATTCATCAAAAAACACTATTCATCAAATTATATTCATAAAAAAAACTATTTATAAAACACTATTCATCAATTGAATTTTCTTAGAAAATTTCTAAAAATTCATCCTAGGTTAATTTTGACATTTGAAATTCAAAAATGATGTTTAGTTTTCCATAATAATTCTCTATGTATGAGAAATTTGTGAAAAGTATAATTTTTTACTTCTAAAATCAATTTATCAATTCTTTTTAATTAAACATATACTTTATGAAGAAAATATATTCCAAAAATAGGAATTATGAAATAAAAATTTTATTTATACCAAGGGATTACACAAAGTAACTATGACCTCGTTACATAACCCCTTATAACCCCTGCATAAGACCTAAGAGTAAGGTGTGTAATGTAGATAGAATCTTTGGGTGTCTTAGACAACAATGCTCGCATGGTGATTTATATCAACTTGAACTTCTATCATAGGTGATTATGTTAAAGATTCAGATATTGAAGCTCATCTTGGGCTTGGTCCAGAGCAAAGCCCAGATATGGGACCTCATTCCCATGCTCTAACAGATGGGCTTCATACGACCCAAGTCTTCTGGATGAGGCCATTGACTCTTCATTCTGTATTAATTAACCATGATCAATAGTATTTATAAATAATAATCCTACCATCAATAGTATAGTTTCCAATGGTCATATTGACCAACAATCATATAACAGTCGAAACTCAATGGTCTCATTTTAATTATACTCACTTCATTAATTAAAGGATATAGTTTTGTTGAGTATAAAAAAAATATGCAAATTTAGCAAAAAAATATTATTCAAAAAAAAAATTGGTTCATTACACAATGACTTAAATTGGACTAATATATGCATTAGGTAAATATTTTGACTATAAAAGAAATTTAAATTAAAATAATTATTTATATGAAAAAGTCAGTTTTTATCCACAATGCAGTGTTTTTTTCACTATTAATAAAAAATGAATGTTTTTAGAAAAATACCAAAAATTCACCCTAAAAAATTTTGATATTAAAAATTAAAAATTTAACTCTATTTTGAAAAATAAAATTTAGAAAATATCAAAATGGGGTTAATACTATTCATAACATGTTTTTAAACTGCTAGTTTGATAGGTCTTGGTGTGCTCGAACTCGGTGTTTCATAGAGCGCATGCTATTTAATTATATAAAAGGAAGCATACTGTGGAATCTTGGGTTGATACTTTCTCCCCTCTTTCAATAAATTTCATCCTTGTAATTTAAACTCAAGATTGAAAACTAGGGGTTTGACATTTCAAAATATCTTTATTGAAATACCACATCACAAAATGTATTAATACGACCTCTATTTTTAAATAAATAAAGGGAATTATGAAGGTTACTGAATATAACACATACTAGGGTTCCATGTATGAAAACATGGACATGAAATAAAATTTATCCATCATTTTTTTATGGAGATTGATAGAGAACATTATTAGAAGAAAGTTAATGATCTAAAAGATATAAATCTTTGATTATCCAAGGGACCGTTTGATTCATCATAAAAGAAAGTACTAGGAAAACATTTTTGTTTTTATAATCCTTTCCGTAGTGTTGAATAATTAATTTTCTTCACAAAATAATAACACAAGGAAGCGTACCTAATTGACATGTAGAATTTCATCCTTTAACTAAATCCCACCACACATCATCTTTCTCTTCAAAAGATAATAAGACAAAAAAATATTCTATTTATCTTAATTTTATAAGGTTACAAATATAAAAATATACCATTTAAAAAAATAAAAACATGTTATAGTAACTAGGGACATTCTATAGGCCAGTGGTAGGTGATAAAGCCTTGAAACACTTTAGTTGTCGGTTCGATTCCTGCAGCCTTGTCCGATGCGACGAGTTGTCACCCGTCCTGTGGGTTGTCCTTTTTCTAAAACTATATTAATATAACATTCCAAAAATAATCTTAAGAAATTTTTTAACCTTAAACAATAATATACAAAGTTTAACTTAATTTATTCTAACCTTTATATGTATCCAATATACTTCTGTCCAAAACTCTCTCTAAAAGGTCTATAAATTTCCAAAATCATTTGTAACATCGGATTCCCCAATTATCGTAGTGTTTCTCTTCTTTGAACATACTGAATATATGATTACCTTAGTCATATTAAAACCTTAATGAAAACAAAAAGTATTTTAGTATAGTCCTTATATATATATATATGACATTCTTCTTATAAACAAAATATAATTATTGAATCCAAAAATACAAATACATTAATTATTCCACTTTGACCATTGTAACATCATAAGATCGACCTTGACCCATTTTCTTCTTATGAACCATATTTCCTTGATGATTTGGATAATCATTTGCATAATGTCCCATATATTTACAATTATATCATCACACAACTTCTTTATTTCCCTTGCAATCACATTCCTGGTGACATTTTTCTTCACTATTGTAAAAAACTCCCATTCCATTCAGTTAAGTACTAGGGTGTTTCTCACAACAATTATCACATGAGGAAAAATATATTTTTCCCCTTTTCCATTTATCTGTATCTTTCTCTAATATTCTCTACTTCACTTAACTTTAATGTCATAAGAATTAGAGAATTACTTTTCTGTCTTGATAACACATGAGACTATATCTTTGTACGATGAATGCGAGACCACTTCCCATTGATGGAATGATTTTAACCCATAAAAGAATCAATAAATCATACTTCTTGGGTTATGTATGTAGTCTGAATCATGCCATGTTAACCTTGTGAAGTTAGCTGCATACTATTCAACATTATCATCCCCTTTTTTCCTCCGACATAGAAATTACCTTTCCATATCAGCTTGTTATTCATGAGGAATGTATTTATCCTGGAAAAGTTATTTAAAATTCCTCCATTCCATATTTTATAGTTCTTTATAGTTCTTTATGTTTTTAATTAATGACCACCATTGATCTGCATCTCTTGAGAGATGGTAAACTTCCATGACAACTTTCTCTTTTTCATTACTTCCCAAAGCATTAATAAATTTATCTAAGGAACTTATCCATTGCTCAGCCACAAATGGTTTTGTAGTACCATTGAATTTGGAGGTTTTTGTCTCATTAATTGGTCTAACATTTATCCTCTTCAATGTGGATCATGGTTCTCTATACATGTAAGGTTTTTATTCATATCTTCAGTCAGCTGTGCTAGAATGGTTATAAGCTGTTCAGCAACAGTTGCATCACCAACTCTACAATAATTATATTATTTAGGGTATAAATCCCTACATGGATTATGTGCATTGATATGGATTTCATTTATTCCACTAGACACCATTTCTAAACAATTTCATACACTAGATTAGGTTATGAATCATAATTCAAAATTCCAAACTAGTAAAATACATAACATAAATTACAAAAATTATGCACATATAATCCATAATCATAAATATGGTTACTTTGAGGATATATTTACTCATAAATCCTTCATAATGTTTTGTAACTAAAATAAAAATTATCCTAAGCAAATCCCCCAGGAGTGTCAAACCAGGTGCGCGGTAAGTCCCATTATACATTTGTTCCAGAACCACATCATCTTGTAGAATCCAAAAAGGATTTATTTCTTGGAATATCCACATAATCTATACTTTACCAAAATTTTTGGGGTTCTTATATACTTATCCTCAAATTCTATCTTAGTGTTATGAACCCTAATATAATTTGTGTAAATCTATTTCCAAGGTTGTTGCTAAACATTCATTGATACCAACTGTAATTCCTCAAACCCATAAGCTAAGAGCTGGTGCATTGTTTTAATACATTGTAATCATTACAAGGGATCAAATCCTGAAGTACTGATTAGTTAAGTAGTCTTCAAAAATAGATTACATACAAGAACATTATGTTACATTTTCTAACATAAAATACAGCATAAATAACCCTTTGTGAATGCCGTTATTTCCATATAATAACCTTTTATATCAATTATAAAAAACTTCTTATCATCCTAGGAAAATAAAACATAATACATGGGTGAGATCAGATTCTCAATAAGGATAAAAAATATAGCAAAAACTATCACAAATAAGTATAAAAATTTAAGGCAAGGTACAAAACTAAAACACAAGCCTTTTAAAACATTATCTTCAGCATAATATGGAATGAATAAATCAAGTAATTCCATTTAAACATTCACATGGATATTTTAATAGTCGAATAATTACATGTAAAATAAACAACTACTCTTATAATGAGGGAATTCATAATGTCGAGCATCATAACCACAATGTCTAGTCCTCGTTCCAAGACCATAAAAAAATATTCTTACAATGCCTTATGCCAAGACACTAGTTTGTCTCATGAGTCCTACCAATGCATCAAGGGGCTATAGTAGGCCCCGCCCATCACTTACTAAGTCCAATGCATTCCTCAAATTAAAAGTTTGTAACATAACAAAAACATTTGTATTAAAACTACCATATGAAATGTTAATAATTTAACAACAACCCATTAATGGTATAAAAATAGCACATCCACAATCAAACGTATCAAAAAATATTCAATATAATAGGTAAGATTGTATCATAATAAATCAACTTCAAACAAGAATAAAATACAACAGAGTATGTTGACATAGATGAACATAATTTAATAAATTCATTAAAACTCTTTAAGAGAAATATCCCTTTTTTAATTTAAATCATTTAAAATCCATAAAATTTTAAAATAGAATAGTTATTTTGAAGATAAACTTGTAATATTGTAATGGAATATTCTAAATGGTAAGGTGACATAACAGTGGAATATTTCCACTTGGGCCATATATGTTAAAAAAAATATAATTTTCCTTATTTTGTTGAAAATGTCATAAAGTACCTCATTTGGAAAATAAATGAAAGATTTATTTAAAAACATTTAATAAAAATTCAAACGTGGGTAAAAATGACTTTTAAAATATAAAGGATAATAGTAAAAAATTTTATGAAATTATTTTTAGAGGCATGGACATGGATGATAAATAAGTCCCAGTAGATACTTATGTATCAATAACCTCAAAAAATAATGAGATTGAAAAATTAACCCTTATTGTATACTTTCCTTTAGTCTAGGGTGAGTTATCCTACTCTATAATGGTTAAAAAAATATTATTAAATTATTATAGGACCATATCCATATTTATGATATCATATATGATTAATTTATAACTTTATATTACCCATTTATTAAAAATTTCTAATTTAAAGAAATGTTTTGGGTAATAATCACTTTCTTTATCATACATGTTTTTACTTGTGATTTTTGATAGTTTTACTTAAATCATAATTTAATTACTTAAAGAATGTAAAACTTTATTTATAAATCATATATAGTTTTTATATAAATATTTATAATAGATATATAAATAAAATGGAACACATCGTTCATGGAGACGGTAGACCGTACGTATTTAGGAATATTGTTTATATTTTCTAATCTTATTGAATTGAAGTAAGTGAATGACGTATATGCATGTATATATATATCATCGCAGTAGAATTATTATGTCATATATTTTTTACTTATTAATAATATTTATTATTATAATCATTCTTGGATGGTGAACGTGGAAGATGAGTCACATTGCATCGTGGAGACGGTAAGTTGTATGTACGCACGAACAACAATATTAATTCCTTAATGGTTAAGTGGTATGAAATTTAACGGAATACGAATTGTAAAGAAACAATATTATTTATTAATTATTATTTACATCCACTATATTCATTGTTATACCCATATAAATATAGTTTACATGAAAAACAATTTACACCATGGCGTGGAGATGGTAAGCCGCACATACACACGCATGGTGATATTGTGTTTCGTAGGATGGGTAAAAGAAGGAATATGGTTTCCCAATTATTATAATAATATATAATCATGTAAAAATTTATGGATTTATTATTTTTCTATGGATACAATAGAGAAATAAGAATTAGAAGAAGAAAAGAACTTTGAAAGAAGTGATAAAATAATAACCTCTTTTCGGGTGTCTTCTTTTGATTTGAACAAAATGACTCTATAGGATGACTTTATTCCCAAAGTATGGAATATAGGATGATATGATGGGTTTTTTAAAGTAAATTGGCAGGTTTTTTCCAAGACAAAGGTCTTTGGAGGTTTTTATTATAGAGAAATAGAAATTTCCTTTTATAATAGGGGTCATGGGAACTTTTGGAAGATCTTAAAATATTAACTTGTTATAAATTGATTTTAGGTTTATAGTATCTACCAAGTGATTTAATTTGAGAAAAAGATAAATATTGGTCTTAATAATCTCAACCAATAGGTTTTAGACAATTTTAGGTCACAAATTTACCCTATATTTTTTATTTAACCCTTAGTTAAATTGTTTAACTCTAACCATATCTTCTTGTATTTTTACACTACATGGTTAATATAGTTACTATAAAATTATAAGAGAACATAATGTGGATAATTTATGAAAATTTTATCACTATACAAGTTATTTGTGTGAAATTAATATTTTTAGGATTTTTATATCACTTAATAAGATTGTATTTATTTTAAAATCTCATTTATGTCAATTTTGACACTATTTAATACTTGACTTTTGTTAAAGTCATAAATACATGATTATTTAGAACCAAATGAATTAACTCAAATATTAAACGTCACATTCATTCATAATATTCATGGATGAAATAAAAATTTTCAAATTACATTTATTTTAATATTTATAATATAATTTATTTGAATATTTGATAAATAAGGTAATCATTGCATCATCATTATGTCATAAATAAATTTATTTATTTAATTTCTAAAATTTATAAATAAAATACAATGATATAGGAAATATTTTTATCTTTCTAATGACTATTTATAGTATTATATATTACTTATATAACCCCAGATTAAAATTGTTTTAGTAATAAGAGTTATGTTTATGATATTTTTACCTTTACTTAAGATTAAATGTTATAAATGTCTTAATCACACCCAAGTGGCCTCCAAAGGCCAAATATGTGTCCCAATGGTTGTCTTGGTTGGCCACTACTCATCCAATAAGGTTATTAAAAGTGTTATGGTATTTTTATGTTATTATAATATTATTTTTACCTTTAATTACCCTATTTACCTTTAACGGTGGTAAATAAAATTCAAAATTCACTGTTCACCAAAAATTATTTTGATCATATTATACCAAAATTTTCTTCTTGAGTACAACCATTTATGTTAGATTTTCTAAATTCAATTCACAGAAGCGGTGAAATTACATTTAATGCTAATCTTCTAATGTGGCTAGATGTCGGGTAAAAAGACGTAAAAAATGTTCAATGAATTTTTTTTGACTAATTCTATTTTAAATATTATTTCAAGGACTTAAATTGGACTCATATATGTATTATTTATATATTCTTACTTTAACATTAATTTAAATTAATATAATTATTTATATGAAATTTTTGGTTTTATCTACAATGTATTGTTTTAACTATTCATTAACAATTAAATGTTTTTAGAAAAATACCACAAATTTACCCTAATCTAATTTTTATATTATGAATTCAAATATTAAGTCTATTTTGAAAAATTAAATTTATAAAATTTCAAAATTTGGTTAATACTATTCATAACTGATTTTTAGATGGCTAGTTTGATTGGTCGTGGTGTTCTCAAACTCAGTGATGTGTAAAACTCACACTATTAAACTATTTAAAAGGAATCACACCATAGAATGGGAATTTACCCAAGTGTATCCTCATGTGTCCTTATAGGGGTCTTACATAAGTCTCTGTTTTTGGAGGGGGACTTCATTCTAGTACTTATTTATTTGAGGGAAGTGACTAATCTTGTAGGTATTTTTTATTTCACACATTAGAGAGAATTTGGAACCATATTCCCCTATAATTACCTATTCTGTTTGTTTTGAGAGAGATATCTATATTTTTTGAGGGGTTATGTGAAGGAATGGGGTGATTAAAGCTTTAATAATTTTCAGTATTTTTTATTCGTGTCAAATGAGGAGACCCAGGGTCATATTTATAGGCATTTTGTGACCCTGAGAAAATGAGTTGGGTTGTGCATGTGGGTCCCAAAAGTATGGCCTTTTCCAGGCTGGTGGGTTTAGCTTCCTAGCCATACCCAGTTCCATTGGGCACGCAAGATGGGATTGCACATTGACACTATTTTTGGTCCTATGCGAGATGGTTTCAGTGAGATTGTGGTTTGTGATATCCTTCACTTATCTCCCTCTTGAGGTATTTTCCTTTAAAATATATTCATGTCTATATGAAAAAATAATGTTTCAACAAAATATCCCCCTCGAGATTAGATCCGTCCTAATGCTGAGGGTATATAACTGAGCTAGTGGGATGACAAGGTCTTGCGGGTCATACAGGTGGGTCACATAGGGTGGAGCCTAGTTCCAATGTGTGGTTCTTCTCCATACGGGTCCCTAATGTCTATAAGTAGCATCAATGGACACAATAGTAATTTTTTGGCTCCGTACTAATGCAATCATAAAACTTGTCTTCCACCCAAGCTATACACTAAAGAACTATTTTCCAAATCTCCATTCACTCAGACTCGGTATGCACTTATCTGTACAATGTATGAACTTAGGTGAGAAACCTATGTGAAGTCACCTAGGCAAGTGACCTATACGAGGTCACCAGGGCGAATGTATTGTGTGAGGTCACTTAGGTGAGTGACCTTTTCGAGTTTATTCCTTTTCCAAAATTTTGAATTTATATTTTTTCAAAAACCTAGATTTATCCTTAATGAAATATTGGCACTTCTATGAAGATTCCAATTGGATGCTTAGAGGGCTATAATTTCTGATGAACAAGGTAGAAATCATATCAAGGAGATTATTAACATAATTGGGACTGATTACTATGATTCATGTGATAATACACACTGGGACTTGGAAAAACACATGAAGAATCACCATCAAGAATATATAAAGAGTAACTATATACCACACTACAACCAGAGACATCTGAAGGAATTATTCATCCAAAGGTTGAAGAGCTATGTACTGCTCTCCTAGTTGCAAACATACAAAAATTTAACCACTGCCAACATCTTAGCCTTGGTCACATACATCAAAATGTTAACCTCATCCACGACCTGTGTTATGAATGAAAATAGTTGTACCCAGGATTTGAAACCTCACATCCCCAATATATATACACATTTATACTTGTATATATTTCATGATTCTAAGGTAGATTAATCAAAGAGATAGAATGAAGATTAAGACCTTCTTCTAAGAGGGGGTGTCAGACCTGAGTGGATGTGAGCATACTGGGTGCGCTAGATCTATTCTAATATTTCAACAGAGATAAGGGTAGTTTTCATTTATGAGGCAATCTGGGTGGCCTAGACATATGTATAAAATAATCCTAATATCATTTCCAAACTATTATGTAGATGGATCCCATAGACCAAATCCTTCCATATAATGTATAAAGAGGTAAGAATTAGTCTATGTGACGTCACTAAGATCTCTAAAGCTCCAATCCTCAAAGAGATATATTATGAATTTATTCCAATGAAATACACCTAAGAATATGCAAAAAGGAAACCTATTTCGTCATGTGATCTATTGAACAAATCCCATGATATCAAAAAAATATGACCCTCTCCCAAGGGGGACATTCATTCTGAAGTATGGATTAGTAATTTCCTGGAACTTCAGGGGGAGGGTCCCACATGCAATCATCCCATAGGATATACTTGAATGAAAATGGGACAAATTCTTAGTAGATTATGTCCCACATTGGAGTAGGGTGAGTACAAACATTGGGATTACATATTCAAGTTAGACGTACCCCGAAAGATGCATATCATTTTATTCATATCACTATGGATAAGAATCTATATGCGTCCTCTCCATGACTCAAATAGTGGTGTGAGGCCAAGAATGTTAATTATAGAATCTATGCTAATAGTGATGGAGCATATAAGGGTGGAATTACCTATATTAGTGAAGATCAATCACTGAGTTCTACACGTTCACACATGGAAGGAACCCTTAATAATTTTCTGTCCATTTCAAGTATTTTGGGGATGTATTGTTGCACATTTCACCTCGTAGGACATGTTGAGTGGAATTAAAGTTCATAAGGACTGATTCTGAATATTTGATCATCCCATTTTTTCGCATCCAACTCCTGTACCTAAATCATGGTGAATCTTTAAAGATAATGAATCTATTTAAGGAGATAAAATTATTTCCATATGGTAATTTTCCCACTGGGGTGTTCACTAAAGATGGAAAAACTGGTGATGTGATGAGGTCATACATGATCACTTTTAGGGATGTCGTGCTGGTGACCAAAATTGATGGCGAAGTTATGTGTGAGGCCTATACTCCATATATATTTTCATGACTATTAAATTTATTATAGAAAACAAACTTTTCAAATATTATATGCATATAACTATAGAGACACCCAATAGTGGCTCAAAAACACTGGATTATCATAGCGGTGGAGGTGAATTGAGAGGTAATTAATCTGCCTCCAGCTAGTGTGTCCACTGGTTTATCCTCCTTATATGATGAGGCTATGATATCATCACATTCCCAAGGGATTTTTACTAATAGCGTCCTCCAATTCAGAGTTGTAATGACTGATGTGCGGGGGAATCATAATATAAAGGATCCACCCATTCCAAATAGTGATAGTGTTGAGGCCTTGAGCTCACCCAAATGAGTGTACATACATTTTATCCCACCAATCAGGGTCATAAAGGCTATTCCAATTGAGATTGGGTCTAGACGTCCTTACCTCAATCATTATGTGTTATCCCCAGCTTGAGTTTTCCAACCTCAGACCCTAAAAAATAGAGATGAGAACCTTTGAAATTAAAGAGTGTTAGGTATGCTTCATAGTAGGCCTGAGAAACCATAGATTTTGTGTGGCTAAGGGTGGTTCAAACATGGAAAAATAGGCTCTCTAATTCTAATGACATGTGGATACTCCTTTATGTCAAGTTAAAAATTCCATATATTGGGGACATGCAATCCCCACCTGACTTCCACTTTGAAAATGACCCTATTGAGGCAGGAATACATATCCAAGAGATAGAGGTTTTGATTTATGCCACTAATGATTGGGTCCCAAATAAAAAGTGGGTAACTAACATGATGGAATTGAGGGGGGGTAGAAGGGTTTTATGAACCACCCACTGATGAGTGGGATGACTTCATTGATCCTCAGGATATAAGTTTTCCCTTCTTTTGTTCCCCTCATTCATCCCAATCTTACTTATTTTTGAAAAAATTGTTATCAATGAGGAAAGGGTGAACATGATCTACAATGGGTAGAGGGTGAATCAGTCAAGATCCCATCAATGAGTTATGACCCAATAGGTTCCCCATTGGGGGATAGGGAATTAGCTCTTGAATCAGGGGAACTATCCTCAAGATAAAGGATGATATATGAGGTCATTTTGGGAGAGTCTTCTGGAAGTCCACCTTTAATACCTATATTTGAGGACGCAAGTGATATCCTTCCTTCATCTAAAGTGAAGGATTATCATAGAGTGAATAACATTTCCTAGTTCATTATTAGTCAGGGTATGTTTTCCTAACACTATTTATTATTGATTTGTCTTGAATAAATTCTTTATCATTAACATGTGTTGAATGATCCACCCCCTCTCCTCTCTCAAGGGGATTAATGATGTAGCCCCGAGAACTAAGGAGGATATTATGGAAGAAGCATGGGATCCTACGGGTGATTCTATTCTCTCAATAGAATAAGTATCAGGGGATGAGGCTATATCTTCTCATTTTTCTGTGGATAGGGAAGATATTCCTATGATGTTGAATTCACATCCTAAGGTATCACATACCGATTACTGACTTATGTTCTCAGTGATATTTCAGATCTGCTGCGTACACCAGAGGATCTTATGATCACTATTTTTGGCACTTTCATCACTGTAGAAGGGGCTGGAATGGACCTCAGATTTTCCAATTAAGGTTCTAGTGCTAATATTGATCCAAAAAGGACTAAAAGGATTGTGCTGACTGAAGGGAAGGTGAACGTTGTTGATGGAAGAGCCAATTTGGGTGTTGAGCCTAGTTTCTTAGACACCCTTATGGGTGAGGACTATGACACTTAACACCATGTATAATGAATTAATGGACACAATTAATATAGATATTTATATATTAGGATCCCTTTAGGAGTTTGGGAAATTTAATAAAGAATTGAACTGATGTGAGTTTTCTCTTTCCTAAATTTTCAAACACGACCGACCTCCTTTTATTTGATTACACTGGAGCTTGACTTGTGAATATTTTTACATAGAAATAATTTCCAAGGAATTTTCTGAATAAGGAATCTAAGTCCATCAAACTCTCATTACATAAGGGGTAACAATTGAGAACCCTGAAGTGGGAGATCCTTGATTTCCCTCTATCCAGGCCACTGGAAAAAATTTGGAAGATTTTCCATGTTAAGAGGTCCCTACCCAAATCCTTGAGACCAGTGATGTTAGGGAGGCATCAATTATAGTAATTGATCAACCAACATGTGAGTGTATTTAACTGATTTTATTATTTCACTACCTTTTTTGTATTTTAACTTCCTAATATTAATGAGGGGTTTCTTATACTATCCACTACCATAGAATTTTATGTCCATTCCATAGGTTGGGACTTATGTTCCAATTCAAAAAAAAATGGTAGGTAAATAAGACCCTGCTTCAGGGGTACTAGAGCTAGGTTCCTAAATGAATGCATTGATCCCAGAATATGTCTCTCTATATAAAAGAAAATCTAGGTCAGACTTGGAGACACATGATGCCTTGTGCATTGCACCCTATATCATTTTGTGAGATATTTGTAATATACTCTCTTAGATTCCTTTTGAAGAACCTCCATTAGGATTTCATCAAATTCCAACTTTGGTTTCCTTTCTGGGGTATAATGAGTTTTATTACCACATGATCCGACATGCAGTGAAGTCAATCATTCGGAAATAGGAAGAGGATAGAAGGTCAGAGCTGGATGAGGCACAATTGGAAGGCCATTTTGAAGATATTAGGAACATTTTATCTTAGGTGGAGCTCATCCATGCTAAGTATATGGAGAAGGATAATGGAAATATAGATGAGAAATATCTCAAATTGGTATGCCTTCAAGAATAATTAAATTCCATAGAGGTATTGATTTTTCAAATCCACCATCTTTTGAAGAGGGTCTCAAAATAAGGTGAGGATTCTGTGGATTTGGAGAAGGAAAAACTCCTACATTATAAACAGGTCATCTCTATAAAAATGTATGGGTTTCAGAAATATACGGAGAATTCGTGAGCCACAATTCAACATCTCAAGTTCTATATCATAGAAAACCTGTAAACATTGATGGAGAGACTCCATCCTGTTGAAGCTCCTCCGCACTAAAAACATGAATGAAAAATATTTATTTTTATTCCTTGATCATCAAATTTTGTATTTTTTCATCATTTTAATCTTAAATAAACACTAATAATGACTCATTTTATTGAATTCCATTGTGTTAAAGTTCTATAGTTACAGAGAAAAGGATGGGAGAACCCTAATTTTTTCCTAAATCTTTTTGACATAGCTATAATAGATAGAATGTTTCTAGGGTCATAAGATATACCATACAAACTCTATGTCTTTTGTGTCTTCACCCTAATTTGTACGTACGTAAAAATTAAATCGAATTAAAAGGTGAGACTTGGATTTTTCTTAGGCCTCCATTTGTAGGTTTTCATATTGAAAATTTTTGTTTCTTTTTTTTTCATTGATCAATTTTTTCCCAAACCATACTGAGTGTACGTATAGTGATCTGAGACACAACTTTTATCCAGTTTTTCCTATTGTGGGGTTTTAACCTAGCAAGTACTATGTCTCTTTTTGTAGGAAGCTTAATGTATTGAAAACTAAAATAGTGCGACTAGTGTTTTATGTAAAAAAACATTGACTATATAGAGTGATAACCCAAGAAGGGATAAAAGATTGAGAATGTTCTATCATTTCTCAGATACCCAAATAGGGGAATTTCAAGTAGTGATATTGTGATTTTTGGATAAAAAAACTTGAGGTGATATAAGCATGAAAATAATGATTGTGGACCATATTTGAAATGCGGTTTTCGACACGATGTTATAATTGGGTGTTATAGAGATAAAAGATGTATCTCTTGGGAATGAATGTACCTATAGTTGATAGGCCATTTTGATGGGAAACTTATGCAAAACAAACTGGGGTGTGTTACTATATTGTCAAACAAATTCATTCACTGACTGGCATTCCCTTTTGGTGGATGAATTATTCAAATCCAACTGGGGTGTGTTACTGTATAGTGAAACAATAGTGTCTTTGGGAAACTGACATCCTATCACTGATGGTCAAGGAGTTTATGAAGATCTGAATTTCTCAAGACCACGAAGGGTGGTTTGTGAAAGGAATGTGTTTGAGAATGAAGGAAGCATTTTTCTGGGGATGTCCATGAATGAGAAGACTCTTTCACAAAAATTTGTTTTGTCTGTAAAGGAGGGGAAATTTTATTGGGTTGCTAACATCAAGAAGAAAGTTCCCATACTAACAAGGATTGAAGCATTATGTTGTTTTAGGTTGTGAAAATAGGACATAGACCTTGCAATTTAACATCTTATAGAATTGACATTTATGGTGTTATTTTAAGGTTACTTTGCTTTGACCAAAAGATTAGTGATTTTACCTTTCTTGGTTATCCATCCAAGAATGTTTCATCATTTTTAGGTATGAAATGGGGAGATATTAAGTTGTAATATAATGGTTTACGGATTCAAATAGTGATATGGTAAATGTATGCAAGGAAGGACCATTGACCAATGTATGAAAAGAAGGTTCCCAATATAATTTTTTTGAGGTTTATTGAGATAGAATAGGTCTCTTCTAGGAATGAACATACCTATAGTTCATAGAACCTTTATATAAGAGACTTATGAAAAGTCAAATGGGGAGTGTTACTGTATAGTAAAACAAAGGCATACTCAAAATAATTTTCCCTTTCAGTTGGAGACATAATCAAATAATACTGGGCCGTATTACTGTATATTCAAAAAAGGTATCTTCCGGAAATTGAAATTCTATTATTGATGTCCCAAGAAAGATTTTGTATAATTATATTTCCCTGAGCATAGAGTTTTTTCTATGGAATGAATGTTTTTGAATATGAAAGGATAATTTTATATCAAAATTACTCTAGAATGGTGAGAGTCTCTTCTCTACGTAGGTCTGCACTATATGTAAGAAAGAGTTATTTTTTCTATATTATGGATTGACCTAGGATTAGAGAGCCAGACATTACTATGTGTACTTTAATTGAAAAATTGAGACAAATGTAGTTCTTGAAAATATATCTGACAAAAATTTAATTCTTGTGTGGGGAAGGGGTTTTCTATACGGTCTTATGAAGATATGACTCATTTATAGGAGAGTGGGGAAATTTCCTTTTTTGGCTAGAACATGATGTAGGATATGAGCATCATTATATATTTTTTAAAATTGATAATAAAGCCACATGTAGTTCTTGAATTTACATCATTCTAGAGATGTCAACTATGTAGTTTAATGTCATGTGATAAGGAATTATGAAGTTCCTTTTAAGGTCCTTCATCTAAGACCATTATAACTCTAACATGAACCGATATTCCTTGATATTGTAAGAATTCCTCCCCAAAACTCCTAATCACTCGCAAGCTATTCTTAGTGTGAGAAACAAGGAGTGGAAAATGTTTATTCTTCCAAAAAAAGTTGATAAAAAGGGTGGATAAGGGTATTTTTATTTTGTGGTGGACAGAACAGGATGTAGGATCTATTCATCACTACATATCTCATGGGAATGGGAATCAAGTTGTATGAATTTATCAAACTTACATCATGAAAGAGACATCAACCGTGTAGTTTACCATTAGGTAGCAAGGATGTTGCCATGAAATTTGGAATATCATGGTAAGAACAATGTTGAGTCAACATGAAAAAAGAATCCATGAATCCATAGGAAATCATTTCATGAGAGGCATCCCATATTTTTGATATGAGGATTCTTGTGATAGTTACCTAGGGAATCCTATTCTTAGAACATAGGGTAAGACTGAATTTTAATTTCATGTTCTAAATATGTTTTTGTATATTTTAAAATCATATGACTACGTATAGATGGTGTCTTTTAGTTTTAAGTTATACAGCTAGGACCATATGTCATAGAAATGATGAGTGATGTAAGGCTTAGTGGGATAAGGATGCTCCAACATGCTTCAAATGTGGAGGATAAAATTGTAAACCATCATCATAGGGGATCTTTAATTAGGAGAAGTGGTATGGGAAAAAACACATAGAATGACTGTGGAACAATGTTTAAAAGGAGGGTTCCTATCATAATGTCATTGAGGCTGACAAAGATAGAAGAGGTATCTCCTAAGGTCGAATGTGCCTTTGGTTGACATGAAATTTTAGTGGGTGACTTCTGTAAAGTCAACATGGTCATGTAAATGCATAGTCAAATAGAGACATCCTTTGTCTGACATGCACTTTTTGTGGCTGACTTATGCAAAGAAAACTGGGGTGTATTACTGAAAAGTGAGAAAAATCGATCTTCATGAATCTAAAATTTCACTACCAATGGCTGACGAAAGGTAATAGAGATCATAAATTTCCCAAGAAAAGGAGTATGATGTGTGGAAGGAATATGTCCAAGAATAAATGAATCATTTTGACTATCATTGGTCATGGACTGTAGAGTCCCCTGCTTCAATTGAGTTCATATATGGGAGAGGTATATTTCTGTTTCCATAATGATTTCCTAGACGAGGGAACAAAAATTAGGGTATCTTGCATATATCTATGTTTGTTTTCAAGAGAGGGAGTATTTTTTTATTTGTGTTTAGGCTAGGAACATAGGGTCTAGTAATCACTATGCATCCCATTTGATGATATAATCAAGCCACCCATAGTTCTTGTAATTATCCCGATGTAGGTCTGACCCATACATATAGAGGACAACATTTTTTATGTGGTTGGACCCAGGATTATCGATTTGAGTGTGACTACATATCCCATGATGAAAATAATCAAGCCACATCTAGTTCTTAAAAACAGGTTTAGTGGGATACCAACACAAAAGATCATGATCTTCTCAATCACAGACTAAAATTTCACACTGTTTTACATCATGAAACAAGGGTATGAACCATGACGTTTTACATCATCCAGTGACGAAATTGTCCTACAGTTTAACATCTTGTGACTAGGATGTTAGTATATATAGTTTAATGTATTAAAACTAATACTATGTTGTTGTGTAGTTTTAGATCATATGACTAGGATCATTTGGTGTTCCTTTTAATTTCATATATACAAGACCATGATGCTATTTAGTTTAACATCATACAACCACAACGATGGTGCCATGCATTTAATTGTCTTATGACATGGATGACATGTGATGATTTTTAAGGTCATGTGATGAATACCGAATACATAGTTTAAAGTCGTGAAGTAGAGACTATATGTTTTTTATCATATGAAGTATTTCTTGAGTAATATTTCCTTGTTAGGGGCCATAGAGAGCCCTCTATCCATTGATATTAGGGAATAATCTATGTTGGAGTGGATATTGTGTATGGAATAAGGTCCCCAAGACTTTGGTTTATGAATTGGAGGCTTACTCTCTGATATCATTAGACTCCTAAGGAATAATACTAGTTCTCCACGAAGGAATGAGTAGATTTGGACATTCTTGTTAAAATCCCATGAAATATGATTTTGATGAACCTCCATGTGATGGAAGGTATGAAATCGTTTCTCATCAAGTCTATCCAATTTATCTAGATATATTTTTTAGATTTTTCATCAATGTATAATTGATCACATATATAAACATGGAGTGAGGAAAAGTGGCCCTAAATGGTCAAAATTTCTTTATTTCCATACACAAGTGAATACGGGGTCTCCCTTATGGCAGTAAAAGTTTTAGTTCAGTAGGCCTACAAGGAGTGTAGAATATTTTTGGGCCAATATTTATTTTCTTTATCCACCATTTTATAAAGAATTTTCAACGTATTTTTATTGAAATAATTTATATATCCATTTTCACTACATTATAGTGAGTATAATAGCTGTATTTGATGTTATACTCCTGGTAAAACTTTTTCAATTAAGAAGAATAGAAGTTGGTGTTGTTTTACAATAGTATTTTATGTGGGACACCAAATCTAGTGATGATATTTGACTTCAATAAATTGATGATAATTTTGGTCCAAACTTTCTTAAGAGGTATCGCCTTGTCCCATTTAAAAAATAAGTTAGTAGTAGTAAGGAATAACATGAACTGCTTGTCCGTAGTTAGATGATATGACCCTATAATATCCATTCTCTATATATAAAATGGTTAGAAGTATTTTTATGTGTATAGAACGTCTGGGGGTTTATGGTTGGAGTTGTCATGCACCTAGAAGGAATGAAACTTCTTGGTGAATTTTTAGGAATCTTGTTTCATTGAAGGCTAGAAGTATCCAATCCATTAGATTTGATTGGAAAGAATGAATCGTAAATGGTGGTCACTATAGGTTTCTGTATATACTTCTTTTATGATAGCAATTGTCTCTTCTCCATAGATGCACCTGAGAAGAAATCTATCAATGCCTCATTTTTAGAGAAATTTCTAGTGATTGGTGTAACACCCCAATCTTCCATGGTACGTTTCCCTTTGAATAATGCAATAACTTGCATTGTACGCAACTTCAAGATTCTAACACACTACGACCAATAAAACTAGCTGTTATGAATAGTAATACCCACTTTTTGAAATTTTATAAATTTTATCTTTCAAAATGGAATTAATTTTTGGATTCAGAATATCGAAATTAGCTTAGGGTGAATTTTTGGTATTTTTCTGAAAACTTTTAATTTTTGATGAATAGTAAAAAACACTGAGTTATTGTTTAAAACCGACTTTTTATTTAAATAATTATTTATTTTATTCAAATTTATTTTAGGTCAAAATAGATACATAATACCTATATAAGTTCAATGTAATTCATTGGATTCATTTTATAATGAGTTTAGATATATAAAAATTTTATTGAACTTTTTACCGTCTTTTACCCACCCCCTAAAAGAAATTACAAATTTGTATAAAACTTAATTTTACCGCTTCTGTGGGTTGAATTTAAAAAATCTGAGAGACACAGTTGATATTAGTAAGTAAAATGTGGTTCAATAAGATTAAAATAATTTTTGATTAATAGTAACTTTTTACTTTTATTTACGACGGTTAAAAGTAAATAGGTTAATTAAGGGTAAAAATGATATTATTATTACCCTAACACATGTTATAATTCTATTGGATAAATATAATTCGACCCAAAAAACCTTAGGGAAAAAATATTAACCTTTTTGGTCCAATTGGATTAGATTTGGTTATTTATTATTATTTTATTTGAAGAAGAGTTCAAAGAGTTAAATTCAAAGTCTAATAACTAAACCATTTTTAATATAGGGTTACACACAATATAAATTAAACTATAAATATTCATTATAAATATAAATAAATTTCCTACATTATTTTATTTTATTTATAATTTTTAGACATTAAGTAATTACATTTATTTGTGACACAATGATGATTCAGTAATTACCTTATTAATGAAAGATTAAAATAATTGATATTATAAATATCCAAATAAATATTATTTGAGCCTTTTAATGAATTAAACTAATTTTATAGGTTAATATGACATGTTAGGGTTGATTAAATAATTTTTTCTCAAAGTAATAATTCTTTTATTAATTTAACAAAAACAAAATACCAAATAGTGTAAAAATTGACATAAAAGAGTTTTTTTTTAAAAAATTATATTATTAATTGATATTTAATTCCTAAAAATATAAGGTTCGGCCAAAAAAATTAAATAATATTATATATATCATTAGTGAACCACTTTGGGTTCACTTTGAAGTTTATAGTATGTTTATTAACCATATAATATAAAAATACAAAGAGAAATGGTAAATGTCAAACTATTTAACTAAGAGATAAATATAAAAGATAAGGTTAATATGATGACCTAAACCTATCTAAAACCTATTGGTTTAGATTTTTTTGACCCATACACACTTTATCCTTTAAATAATTAATTTTTGAGCCATTATAAAATGAAAATTATTTTATTATAAAATAATATTTTAATCTTTTCCTAAGGTGCCCCTCACCCCCTTATAAAAGGGCACTTCCCCTTCTCTCAAATTCACACCTTCAAAGCCATCTGGCTCAGCCAAAACCTACCCAAATATCCTCAAAACATTTATCACTTCATCATAGAGGACTTTCTTTAGTCATAAATCCAACCTAATGAGCCCTTTTGATCAAATCAAAAGGAAGAACCTGAAGAAGAGGTAAATATTTCATCACCTCTTTCAAGTTCTTTTCTTCTTCCACTTCCTCTTTATTTATTGTTTACATTATAAAATAATAAATCCAGTATCTTCTATATACGGTGATGTTATTATAAAAATGGTGAAACCATATTCATTATTCTATCCATCCTATAAATGACAAATTCACCATACGTGCGTACGTATGGATTACCGTCTCCACATCGTGGTGTAGTTTGTTATTCAAATAGTTTATCATTTGTATGGGTATAATAATTAGTATAAATGATGTAAATAGTAAATATAATATGATTTTGATTCTTTATATATGATATACCATCCAATTATATACAATTTTAATATCAAAATAATGATATTCTCGCTCGTGCGTACGTATGGATTACCATCTCCACGAACGCGATGAGATTCTTTCCCCATCGTATCCATTCAAGACTAATTTTTATTTGATGATTAAAAATAATTTTTAAAGACTTAATATCATTATAAATATTAATAAGATACATCCTATCCATAACAAACATTACTTACATAACAAAACATATAAAGGAAAATGAATCAGTTAACACCCGAAACGACAATACTACTGAAATATCATTAACAAAGCAATATTAGAAGATCATATATGATATAATATTTATGGATATAGTTCTTGTATAATTTAATAACAATGATTTAACTATTATACAGGAGGTTAAAATACCCTCATCCAAGTAAAGGTACAAGGTAAGTGTTAATTCTACAATCTCTTCATTATCCAAGGTTGTTTATACATAATTATCTACTGGGACATTTTTATCATCCACAACCATGTTTTCTTTTAAATTTATTTCAAAACATTTTTAATATTTATAATACAATGGGTTAAATTCATTAATACCATTATTTTAACTTATATGTTTTTGAAAGAAATGTTTATTTCTTTTTCCAAATACGGTGCTTTTTGACTTTTTCCACAAAATTATGGTAAGAATGTTTTTTAACTTATACAGCAAGTGTGACTTTTTTCCGCTATTATAACATTGTCGAAGCTTCCCCTAAAAGTTTATAAGAATATTTTCAAAATAAATGTTTTCTTTATAATTATGTGACTCTTAAATTATTTCAAAATAGAAAGAGATATTTCTCTCAAATAGTTTTGATTTCACATCTGTCAACATCCTTTAATAAATTTAAAACTTGTTTGTAGTTGATTTATTATGATACAAATATTCTATATTGTATTTAAGGTTTTGTGATATGTTTGACTATGAATGAGTTATTTTTTTCCATTCATGGTTTATGGTTAATGAATTGACATTTCATATTCTAGTTTTAATACGAATGTTTATGTTATATTTCAACCTATTCTTAAGATGAATGTGTTGGACTAGTATGTTCTGGGATAGGGACCATTAAAAGTAATCCCTCTAGGTTGGGGTCCGGTTACAGCAGACTCTCTGGGTTGGAGTCCGGTTACAGAGGCTCTTCGGGTTGGACTCTAGTTATAGAGGCTCTCTGGGTTGCAGTTCGGTTATAGAGGCTCTCCGGGTTGGAGTCCGGTTACAGAGGCTCTCCGGGTTGGGGTCTGGTTACAGTTAGCCCCTAGGTCCTAGCACGAGGCCTTGACACAGAAATTAATGTCTAGCATTATGCATCCCATAATTATGAAAGTGGATGTTGATATTTCATTTGATTATTAGACTACTAGAATATACATGTGAATATGTAAATGACATTTTTTTATTTTATCATTGCCATATTATGATGAAGTTCAAGTTTAAAAGGATTCTTTTTAAGTCTTATACATTTCCTTAAATGTTTTTTATTATTTATGAAAGTTTCCGAAATATTGTTATCCTTACTGAGCATCTGAACTCACCCCTTTCCATGATTTATTTTTCCCATGATGTGAAGAAGTATATTATGACTGACCTGTAGGGATAGTTTAAGGGATATTAGTGTGGCCTATAGAGACAATGTTGTTGTAGTTTTTCATTTTATAATTTAATGTAAAACATATGAATGTATCTAGTATTTACAAGGATACTAAAATAATCGGTCTTTCGAGACTTGATATTTTGTGATCATGCCAATGTTATGTAATAATGAATTTATTGTGGGTAACTAGGTTCTGGGCGTTACAGTTGGTATCAAAGGAAGTTTAGTATAAACCATGGAAACTAGATTTTGATAAACTCTGATTAGAGCACATTACCCTAAGATACACTTTGAGGATTAATATAGAAGAACTTCATAGAATTTTTGTATTGTTGTGATTTTGTGAGTTTTATAAGAAATACATCCATGTCTGGATATGAGCAGGTAGAGGCGGCTCCGGCACAGATGTACCTAGGGGTAAAACCTGAAAACACCGCTTTGAGCTAGACTCGAGTAGGAACTAGTGCATGACAATGGGCCTTGCTGCACTCTTGGTTACGACACTCCTGGGGGATATGCTTAGGATAATTCTCATTTTCTTACAAACCATTATTAAGTATTTATGAGTATATACTTCCTCAAAGAATTTTTTTATGATTATAGATTATATCCATAAACTGCTCCATTTATTTTAAGTGTTTTAGAAGTATGAAATTATGTATTTTGATTCATAAACTAATCTAGTGTATGAAATTATTTAGAGATGGTGCTGAGTGGAATGAATGGAAACCGTATCAACGCACGCAATCCATGTAAGGATTACCCTCCTACTCAAGATAATTATAGTGGTTCTGGTGATACAACTGGTGCTGAACAACTTATCACCATACTGGGACAACTTAATCAGGTTATGAATTAGAACTTTACCCATATAGAGCACCCTGATCTACAACACAGAAGATGAATGTTAGACTGTTTCATGAGGAAACAACCAAAAATATTAAATGAGAGTACATATTCATTGGTATCTGAGCAATGGATAAGTTTCTTAGAGAAAATATTTCATGCTTTGGGTAGTAGTGAAAAGGAAAAATTCATCATTGTAGTTTATTGCCTCACTGGAGATGCTGATCATTGGTGGTCATTTATTCAAAACAAAAATGAAGATGAAGAAGTATCATGTTTGGAATGGAGGAAGTTTTAAGAGATTTTCTTAGAAAAACACTTTCCTCGTGACCATCGAGCAGATATGGAAAGATAATTTCTGAGTCTGAGGAAAAAAGAGGCTGAGAATGTCTTAAAGTATGAGGCTAACTTTATAAGGTTAGAAAGGCATGAAAAAAATTATATACGTAACCCAAGGAGTAAGATTGATCGATTCTTTGATGGGTTAAAACCATTTCTCTGGCGAGCATTAGTCTCACAATCCTTTTTATCATAAAAAGATATTGTCTCATGTGCTATTAAGACAGAAGAATAATTCTCTATGCCTTTCAACTTTAAAGTAAAGAAAGAGAAGAAGATATCTTCTAAACACTTTGGAAATGAAAATATAGAGAATAAGGGAAAGGTTGAACATCCATCCTATTGTAAATGTGGGATGAAACACCTTGGTACTTGCTTGAAGGGAATGGGAGTCTTTTACAAGTGTGGTGAAAAAGGCCACCAAGCTTGTGATTGAAAAGGGAAGAAAGAAGTCGTCAATGTTGAATGCTACAATTTTAGAAAAAAGGGGAATTATGCAAATGATTTTCATAAGCGTTAGAGAAACATACCTTAGAAAAGGCCAAGGGATCAAGGCCAAGATTATATGATAACTAGTGCTGAGGTTGTAGCTCCGAAAGATGTAGTGGCAGGTAATTTAATGGTTTCCTAAAGATTAGCCAATGATTTATTTGATTCTAGATCATCAAATTGTTTCATATCATCCTATTTTTCCTAGAAAATTAGATATTTCCCAATTTCTTTTAACAAGGGATTTGTCTGTAAAAACTCTTAAGGGAAGTATCATTGAATTTTTTTTTTGTGAATCAGTTCCCATTAAGGCATATAAACGTTATTTATCTGCTGATCTCATCATGATACCAATGATTGAATTTGATATAATCCTTAGTATGGATTGGATTTTGAACAATGATGTGATAATTTATTGTAAGAAGAAGGAGGTTAAATTTTTTGATGATGATAAGAAGTACCTTTTCTTTAGAGTAGAAACATCACCATCTGATTATTATCTAGATCCACCCCCAGTAGCACAGCTAAATTCAATTATTGGGGAGAATATAATGAAATAACTATGGGTGAGGAAAGGAATGTTCAAATAGAGAACGTAACTATTATGAATGAATATGTTGATGTGTTTCTAGAAGATTTACCGGGACATCCTCCAGAATGAGAAATTGATTTTTCATTTGACTTAATTCCTGGTTAAAGGCCCATATCAAAGACTCCTTATAGAATAGCCATTGTGGAATTAGTTGAAATAAAGAAAAAACTAGAGGAATTGAGTAATAGGGGATTTATTCTCCCTAGCATTTCTCCATGGGGTTCCTCTGTTCTTTTTGTTAAGGTGAAAGATGGATCTATGAGGTTGTGCATTGAATACAAGAAGATCAATGCTATAAAAACAAAGAACAAGTATCCCCTACCTCGTAGTAATGATATATTCGACAACTTCATAGAGCTCAATATTTTTCAAAGATTGACCTTTAATCTGAATATCATCAGTTGTGTGTGAATAAGGAAGGCATTCCGAAAACAACATTTCGATCTAGGTACAGGCATTACGAGTTTACTGTAATGCCTTTTGGTCAGACTAATGAACCCTCTATTCTCATGGATCTAATGATCAGAGTTTTCATGGAATATCTTCATGAATTTGTAGTGGTATTTTTTGATGATATCTAGGTATACTCCAAAAGCTATGAAGATCATGAAAATCACTTGCGCACCATTATGAAATCCCTCAGAAGAAATGAATTATATGAGAAGTTTAGAATGTGTGAATTCTGGCTTCAAGATATTTTTTTCTTGGCCATATTGTCTCTAAGGATAAAATCTCTATTGATCCTTCATTGATAAAAGCAATCCAATAATGGCCAGCACCGATGAGTACAACTGAGGTACATAATTTTATTGGTTTAGCAGGTTATTATCAGTGTTTCATCTAGAAATCTTCTTGATTGGCTAACCCATTAACTAAGATCACACGTAAAGGGGTTAAATTTGTTTGAAAAAAAGAGTGTGAAAAATGTTTTGATGATATAAAGAGAAGATTGGTCAATAATCATATCTTGACTCTACTATCGAGGAATGATGTGTTTGTTATTTATAGTGATTCTTCAAAGAGAGGAGTTGGATGTGTCCTTATGCAGACTGATAGAGTTTTTGCCTATGCATCACGATAGCTAAAAGTCCATGAACAAAACTATCCCACTCATGATCTTGAGTTAGCAGCTCTAATCTTTGATTTGAAGATTTGGAGACACTATCTCTATAGTGAAAGATGTGGTATGTATACCAATAATAATAGTTTGAAGTATATTTTCCCATTGAAATAACTCAACATGAGGTAAAGACGATGGCTTGAACTACTCAAAGATTATTATTTCACTATACACTACCACCCAGGGAAGGAAAATAAGGTGACATATGCTTTGAGTAGAAAGGATCATGGAGTTTTGAACAAGATTAGGGTTGAAAGAAATCCAATTTTATTGGATCAAGTAAAGATGGATATGGGAGTAATCATGGAAGGTAAAACATCAATAATTTTTCAAATGGTTTCCAAACCATCTTTACAAGAGAGGATAAAAAGTTCTCAGGCTGAGGATGAGACATTTCAAAATAAAATTAATGCTGTGAAAAATGGGAGATTGAGTGACTTCATATATGAAGATGTAATTTTGAAATTTGGGAAGATACTTTGTGTTCCTAACATATCTGATCTAAAAGGTAATTTTTGGATGATGCTCATAGCTCCAATTTCTCTATACACTCTAGTAGCACTAAGATGTATAGAGATTTGAAGGAAATTTGTTTGGTGGGACAACATGAATAGGGAGATTGCTAATTTTGTGTCAAGATGTATTGTTTTTCAACAAGTTAAAGATAGAAGGCAACAGCCTGGAGGAGTTATGAAACCTCTTCCCATACCAGAGTGGAAATGGGATAATATTACCATGGAATTTGTTATGGGGAAACCAAAGATACCTAGAAGGAATGATGCAATATGGGTCATTGTTGACCATCTTACCAAGTCAGCACATTTTCTTCCTATAAGAAAAGATTTACCACTTGAACGTATGGAAATACTATATATTAATGAATTTGTAAGACTTCATGGAGTATCCTTATCTATTGTTTCTGATCGTGATCCCTGTTTTACATCAAGATTCTAGAAAAGTCTTCCGAAATGGATACTGAACTTCATTTGAGCACTTCCTACCATCCTCAAACTGATGGAAAATCAGAACGGACTATTCAAACCATATAAGACATGTTAAGATCACGATCACTTGAAATTCAAGTTATGTGGGATCAATATTTACCTATGGTAGAATTTTTCTATAACAATAGCTTCCATTCAAGTATTCAAATGACACTATATGAAGCATTATATGGAAAGTTATGTCGTACACCATCTTGTTGGGATGATGTTGGTGAAAAAAACTCTTAGGCCCAGAACTTGTTGAGGAAATGATGGAAAAGGTGAGGTTTATCCAAACCCACATCAAAGCAGCCAAAAGAAGGCAGAAGTGCTATGCCAATAAGTGAAGGAAGGATTTGGAATTTCTGGTAGGAGATCATGTTTTCTTAAAAGTATCTCCATGGAAGAGAGTTATACGATAGAGTAAGAAGGGCAAATTGAGTCCCAGTTACATCATACCTTTCAATGTTCTAGAACAAATTGGGGTTTTGGCTTATCGTTTCTCAATGGCACCAATTCTCTCCAAAGTTCACGATGTGTTCCACGTATCACTATTGAGAAAATACATACTTGACCCAACGCATGTACTCACCTATGAGGAAATTGAACGCGAACCTGATCTATCTTATTGTGAAGAGCCTATCAAAATTATTGATACCAGAGAACAAGTATTGAGAAACCAGACTTCTCGTCTATTAAAAGGTCTATGGAGAAACCATAAGATGGAAGAGGCAATGTGAGAACCAGAGGAACTTTTGATGAAGAACTACCTGAATATTTTTGTGCAGTAGTTTTATAGAAATTTCTAGGATGAAATTATTTGAAGGAGGGAAGAATGTAACACCTCAATATTCCACGATACGTTTTCCTTTGAATAGTTCAACAACTTTCATTGTACACAACTTCGAGATTCTAACACACCACGACTAATCAAACTAGCAGTTATGAATAGTAACACCCACTTTTTGAAATTTTATAAATTTTATCATTCAAAATGGACTTCATTTTTGGATTTGGAATATCGAAATTAGCTTAGGGTGAATTTTTTATTTTTCTGAAAACCTTAAATTTGTGATGAATAGTGAAAAACACTGATTTAATGTTTAAAACCAACTTTTTATTTAAATAAATATGTATTTTATTTAAATTTATTTTAGGTCAGAATAGATTCATAATAGCTATATAAGTTTAATATAATTCATTGGTTTCATTTTATAATTATTTTAGATATATATAAAAATTTTATTGAACGTTTTACCGTCTTTTACCCACCTCTTAGAAGAATTTACAAATTTGAATAAAACATAATTTTACCGCTTTTATGGGTTGAATTTCAAAAATACTAGAGACATGATTGATATCAATAAGTAAAATTTGGTTCAATAAGATGAAAATGATTTTTTGGTGAATAATAACTTTTTACTTTTATTTACCCAGGTTTAAACTAAATAGGGTAATTAAGGGTAAAAATGATTTTATTATTACCCTAACACATGTCCTAATTCTATTGGATAAGTATAATTCGACAAAAAACAATCCTACGAATAAAATATGAACCTATTTGGTCCACTTGGATTAGATTAGGAAATTTATTATTATTTTATTTAAGGAAGAGTTAAAAGAGTTAAATTCAATGTTTAATAACTAAACTATTTTTAATATAGAGTTACACACAATATAAATTATACTATAAATATTAATTAGAAATATAAAATGATTTAATAGATATTGGTATTTTATATATAATTTTTAGAAATTATTTAGTTATATTTATTTATGACATAATGAGGAAGCAGTAATTACCTTATTAATGAAAGATTTAAATAATTGATACTATAAATATCCAAATAAATCTAATTTGAGTCTTTTAATGAATTAAACTAATTTTCATGGTTAATATGAAATATTAGGCATGATTAAATAAATTTTTTTGAAGTAATAATACTGTTATGAATTTATCAAAAACAAAATACCAAATAGTGTCAAAATTGACATAAAAGGGTTTTTAAAATAAATATTATATTATTAATCGATATTCTATTCCTAAAAATCTATGGTTTGGCCAAAGGGTTTAAATAATATTAAATATGTCACTAATCAACCACTTGCATTTCACATGGAAGTTTATTGTACGTTTATTAACCATATAACATGAAAAAACAAAGAGACACGGTAAATGTCAAACTATTTAAATACGAGTTAAATCTAAAATATAAGGTTAATATGATGACCGAAACCTGTCTAAAACCTATTGGTTGAGATTATTTCTACCCGTCCTTATCTTAGCCTTTAAATAATTTATTTTTGAGCCATTAGAAACTGAAAATGATTTTATTATAAAATAATATTTCAATCCTTTCCTAAGGTGACCCTCACCCCTTATAAAAGGGCACTTCCCCTTCTCTCAAATTCACACCTTCAAATCCATTTGGATCGACCAAAACCTACCCAAATATCCTCCCAACATTAATACCTTCATCCTAGTATCCTTCCATTAGTCGTAAAGCCAACCCAAGGATCCCTTTTGATCAAATCAAAAGGAAGAACCCGAAGAAGAGATAAATATTTCATCACCTCTTTCAAATTCTTTTCTTCTTCCACTTACCCTTTCTTTATTGTTTCAATTATAAAATAATAACTCCAGCATCTTCTATATACTGTGATGTTATTATAAAAATGGTGAAACCATATTCATTATTATAGCCATCCTATAAATGACAAAGTCACCATACATGCGTACATACAGATTATCGTCTCCATGTCATGGTGTAGTTGGTTATTCAAATACATCATCATTTGGATGGGTATAATAATGAGTATAAATTATGTAAATACTAAATATAACATTATAGGGATTCTGTATATATTATATACCGTCCAATTATATATTATTTTAAGATCAAAAGAATGATATTGTCGTTCGTGCGTACGTACAGATTACCGTCTCCACGAACACGATGAGATTCATTCCCCATCGTATCCATTCAAGACAAATTTTTATTTGATGATTAAAAATAATGTTTAAAGACTTAATATAATTATTAATATTAATATGATACATCTTATACATAAGAAACATTACTTACGTACAAAACATATAAAGGAAAATGAATCAGTTAACACCAGAAACGATGATACTACTGAAATATCATTAACAAAGCAATATTAGAAGATCATATATTATATCATATTTATGTATATAGAACTTTTATAATTTAAAAACAAAGATTTAACTATTATAAATGAGGTTATAATACCCTCTACTATGGAAAATTACAAGGTAAGGGTTAATTCTACAATCTCTTCATTATCTGAGGTTGTTTATACATAATTATCTACTGAGACCTCTTTATCAGCCACATCCGTGTTTTCTTAAAAATGTTTTTCAAAACATTTTTGATATTTAACAGATAATGGTTTAAATTCATTTATACTCTTATTTGACCTTATATGTTTTTGAAATGAATCTTTCTGTCATTTTCCAAATAAGTTACTTTATAACTTTTTCAACAAAATTACGGAAAGAATGTTTTTTAACTTATACAGTAGGTGAAACTGTTTTCCACCGTTATAACATTGTCAAAGCTTCTATTACAAGATTATATGATTATTTTCAAAATAAATTTTTTCTTTATAATTATGTGAATCTTTAATGATTTTAAAATAGAAAGAGATATTTCTCTCAAATAGTTTTGATTTCATCTATGTCAACATCCTTTGATAAATTTTACACTTGTTTGATGTTGATTTATTATGATACAAATCTTCCATATTGTATTTAAAGTTTTGTGATATATTTGACTGTGGATGAGTTATTTTTATTCCATTCATGGTTTATGGTTAAAGTATTGACATTTCATATGCTTTTAATATGAATATTTATTATATATTTCAACTACTTATTAAGATGAATGTGTTGGAATAGTATGTTTCAGGTTGGGGACCAGTAAATGTATACCCTACGGGTAGGGGTCCGGTTACATCAGACTCTCCAGGTTGGAGTCTAGTTACAGAGGCTCTCTGGGTTGGAGTCTGGTTATAGAGGCTCTCTGAGTTGGATTCCGGTTATAGAGGCTCTCCATGTTGGGGTCCACTTACAGTTAGCCCCTAGGTCCTGGCATGAGGCCTTGACACAAAAATTAATGTCTGGAATTATACATTCCATCATTATGAAAGTGGATATTGATATTGCATGTGATTATTAGACTATTTTAATATCCATGTGAATAAGTAAATAGAGTTATTTTATTTTATCTTTTCCATATTATGCGGAAGTTCAAGTTTAAAAGGCTTTTGTTTTAGTCTTATTAATTTCCTTAAATGTTTATGATTATTTATGAATATTTTCTCAATATTGTAGTCCTTACTGAGCATCTGAGCTCACTCCTTTCTAGGCTTTATTTTTCCCAGGATGTGAAGAAGTATATCATGACTGACCTGTAGGGATAGTCTAAGAGATATGAATGTGTCCTATGGAGACAATGTTGTTGTAGTTTTTCATTTTATAATGTAATATAAAACTTATGAATGTATCTAGTATTTCCAAGGCTAATAAACTAATCGGTCTTTTGAGACTTGATCTTTTGTGATCATGACAATGTTAGGTAATTATGCATCGAATCTTAGTAACTAGGGCCAGGGCATTACATTTGGTCCTTCATAAAGAGTAAAGTTGATCACCCATCATACGATTTTATCTTTCCTACCTATTTCTAATGAGAGAACTCCATTTTGGAGATAATCCACAATGGGTATCATCTCACTAGTATTAAGAACATATTTTTCATGGATGGAGTTTACATCATTGATTTCTTCTATGCTAACACAAGCAAAAAGTTATTGGTAGGAGGATTAAATATTCTTTTTTGATCATGTTATGGGAGTCAATGCTAGCTCTAAGTGGAATTCTTCCATTATCCCGTGGACATAGTGAAGCAGGAGGATTAACTCGTCTTTTTTGATAGTATAATCCTGGTTGATCTATTTGATTACCAACTCTAAATTTCCTTTCACCTCTAAGTGGCCCAATGGAATTTGAAGTGCTAGTTCTATCCTTATAATGAATTCTTGATATTATGCCTCATTATTTGTGTAGCCTTTTGACAACATTAATGTGTAATGAAAAACTTCATTTACTGGGTAGATGACCATGAATCCCATCCCAACTTTGTTGATCTAGGGATCTTCTATTATTTTCCCTATTGGGATTCTGGATACATCATAAAAAAAATCCCCCATGTCTAGGGTCCCTCTTGAAAATAAGGGATATCTTCATTGGGTAATTTAGTATTTAATAAAGTTTCTTTTGTAGATGGATTATCTAAAAGGAATACTATAAAATCATGGCCTTTTACAAATATTTGTGGCATGAACTAAATGTATAATTTTTGTAGGATAACCGATCACCATGCCAATTATCCAATAAACATAGGATGAATGATAATATATTTATGAAAGATATTATGAGAGACCAAATGGAATTTTTGTTGCTGTAGGTAGTTCCTTAGTTTCTGAACTATAAATATTAATTCCATACATCTCTTCTCGATACCTGAATAATGAGTCTCAGTGGAATGAATAGTTTGATTGAGATAATAGAAGCTGTTTTCATTCCTGGCGTCATTCTTTTGTGAAATAAAATCTTCTGACCATTTTTTCAAGGTTGTCACATATAGAATGAGTAGTTTCTCTTCAACAGACAAATTCGACACTCGTGGTATCAAGAGGTAGTTATTGAGGCTGTCAAATGATTCTTGTCAATCATCTATCTCTTGATAAGCTACTGACTTCTTTATTAACCTAGTGAAGGGAAAAAACTTTCTGTGTGGTTTGATATAAAGTGCCCAATGTAGGCCAAGTTTCCCTATAAACCGCTTTACTATTTGAGGTTTTGAGGAGGTGGAATATTTTGGATGGACTTCATCTTGTTAGAGTCAACATTAATGCCATGATGGTGTATAATTATGTTGAGAAACTTCCTTGATGTAATTATGAAGGCACATTTCAAGGGGTTCATTTTCAAGCTATGATATTACAGTATGTTGTGGACAATCTCAAGATTACCCATGTGGTTATAAAAGTTACAATAATTAACCACCAATTCGTCGACATAGACTTTGATGAACCTTCCCAATATGATTTTGATGATGTGATATGTGGAATGTTGATATGTAGTGCCAACATTCTTCAAACCAAAGGGAATTACTTGATAACAAAATATTCCCTAAGAGTCCCTAAAGGTGATGGATTCTTCGTCTCCTTAGGCCATTTATATTTTACTATATTCTGAATATCCATCTATAGAGAGGGCTTAATATATAGCCATATCATCAATAAGAAGTTTCATAATTAGAACTGGGAAATCATCTTTTGAACAGTGATGGTTGAGATCTCTGAATTTGATGTAGAACATGATTTTTCCAATCATTTTCTTCACCACATGGATATTGGCTATCCATTTCGGAAATTTGAATTCTTGGATGAAATCAAATATGATAATATTATCAAATTTAGACTCAATTTTTGTGGTGTGAGTTGGGTATGTCTTTTTGGCTACCCATTTGTATCCTCAATGGTTTTTTGGAAAGCCAAGGTGGTGAGTGGATACCTCATGATCAAGTCCATGATTTTATATGTAATTCTAGGAAAACATGGCCTAATTCTACTTCCAAAAAAAGTTACAAACCTCTTTCTTTTTATAATATATGGCTATATTAATCAAATTGGTTCATGGGTACTCTTATATACCTATATTTATTTATTTGAGTTCATTAATGGTTGTAGTGACACCTTCCTCAAATACTAGAGTGGAATACTTGAGATCCTTCTATTCCTCATCTTCCTCTTCCTCTTCCACTTCTTCCTTTATCTTAGAATAATTATGTAATAAAGACTGTTATCTAGAGTTATGAGATGGGTCATTATTTTTATATCTAGAAGATGAACCATATTCCCCAGACCTAGCCAGTGGTGCTGGGTCTCTTAATGGTTTTGGAGGGGTTAAAGGGAGAGATAGAGATGGAGTATCTTCATCATCTCAAAGTGGCATGAAAACCACTTCTGATTCAACTGATAAGGTAGGGATCTATTGAAGTTATAGGGATATAATGTGAGCATCTTCATCCAAGCTTCTACCACTGTCTAGAGAGTCAGTGACCTTTTCAACACTATTGGGCTTAGTTATTATAGTTGATATCATAAAGGTTGTTGAATACATTCTTGAATTTTTCCACATGCCTTAGATATGATGGATAGGTAGCACATATTATTCACCTAGCTATTGAAGGGGTTGTCTAGGGTCATTTATAGACCATTCATGTTTGTGAAATGGGAAACACCATCAGTCATGGATTTTTTCCCCTCCATCTAATTGAATCATGCCTTAATATACTTATTTTTTAGGATTTTAATGGGGATTTATCATCATAAAATGTCCCAATTTTATAATTAATGAAATATTTAATGAATTAGTGGTATGGTGCGGGGATTTTTTCATGATAATGCAACCAAGTCATTTCTATAAGAGCATTGAAATTTGTGTCTTTGAAAACAACAAAAAATTATGTGTCAGATACAAGGTCCCTAATTTGAGTCCTAAGAAAAGTTCTATTGAGAGGATATTGTTTTATCTTGTCATAAACCTATAGTTTTATAGTGAAATGGAACATGTGGGCCTCATTGTAACCCATTCAGTAGAGTTTTCAGATCAGAATGAGGTTGAATCTTGAGCCATTTTTAATGAAATCACATCAGATGTCAACATCATTTTTACTTCCAGATACATACAAGGGCCTGCTATGTCCCTATATAATGGAATCTTTATCCTACTCCATGAAATATATTATCATGTGTCATCCAACAGGATCTATATTAGTATGATATAATTCAACAATAAAAATATAAGCTTCAAATTCGCGAGGGGTTATCAAATCCTCTATGAGTCCTTCTCATAGGTGTTTTGATAGACATAGATAATACAAGATTAAAAACTTGGTCGACACTAGGGATAGTTGATTCATAATTTCATACTTATAGGCTAGAGGTATACTTTTACTATAATTAGGCTACTCTTTCATTGGTTCATTAAGAGATGAAGTGCTTGATAAACATATATTTACCCTTGAAATGAGAGTTGAAGTTTCTTCTGTCTTTGGTGTGTTAGGTCAATTAGGTCTTCTTTCACACCAAGGTTGATTTGTCTATGATGTCCCCTATAGTAGATCTTCCAAGATGATTGGTTAAGGGTAGGACTTGGAACATTTGTGGGTACATTGTTACTCCTTCTTGGCCTACTGTAGGTCTCTCCCAGGACTTTTATCTACAGAGTTGGTCCATATAGGGATGTGACTGGAGTACTGAAATCTACCACGACCACATCTTACCCTATATACCTGGCCCCTATGGACTCTTCCCATAACTCCCTAATAAATTTTTTGGTTATCTAGTAACCATCCATACTCATCATTGGATAAGGGATCTATTAAGTGAATTACATTCATGAACCCTAATATTAATTCCTCATCCGATGAGGACTATATTTAGAGAGTCAACTCTTGTTGCACAATTCAGCAGGGCATTGCCCGTTCCTTTGGGATTGAGGGCATGAAGTATGAGAGAGTCAATGTCAACTATGGTATTGCTATAGGTTTATATTCTTTTTTTTGTCTCTTGCCTATCTATATATTTTGTTTTTTATAAGACTGAATTTTATATGACTATAGTACTGATAGGGTTAGCTATGCCACAATAGGAGTTGTTGGAGACATATTTGGTTTCTTCAACAGTGGTAAGAGGATAACATGGGTCTAATTTACCATATTTTTGACCATAAAATCTATAAAATTATATGTACTTTTGTTAGTAACTTCCTTCCACTCACCATTTTCCTCTAGATCGGCAGTAGAAGCATATCCTATCTGTGCGGATGGTTTGCCTAGATTTACTTGTCCAGTGTCCACCATTGTTTGTAGGATATATTCAAAGAAAAAAATAATTCTTGATAGTTTACCCAAATTTTTGGTGTAAGGGGAAATAGTTTGGGAGATCTTTAAGACCATACTTACTAGGCCTCTTGGGCTTTGCAAATTTGAGCATATTTTTTTTCCAAAGTCACTATGAAGTAACCAGAGTCTTGGTCTTCTAAAAAAGAATAGAATTTATTATTTAGTTCTATTAACTAGTTTCAAATCTACTCCCTTATTTCTTCCTTGATATTTAGGTGTTATTTATAATTCTACGGAGTATGTGATTCATGATATGACATGAGCTTTGGAGTTGTAGAAAGTGTAGAGGATGGCTTAAGTGTAATTGAAATAACATCTTCTTTCCCTATTTTCTTCCCTTAAGATGATGTAATTACTTGGGATTTGGATTTGGTTTGAAAGATGAAATATTATATTTTTTCAGAAACTATAGTGAGATCTTGAAACCCTCCTATGTATTTCACTGGAATGAGTGGCGTATATAGCTCATCATGGTGATTATCTATACTGATGGATAAAAATTTTCATGTAGAATATATAGGTTTAGTGAGTAGGTCAAACCCTTCCATCTAGAAATGAATTTTGACACTCTCTCATTTTATTATTTTTTATTGCAGGTCGATAAATGTCATCTTCTATGACATTGATTTTAATTGAAAGGGAATCTGTCGAAATAGATATTCCCATCTTGCAATTGATCGAGCTGGGAAACTGGAGTACCAAATAAAGGCTGCCCGTTTTAGCATTTTTTGAAGCATATGAGTTTCACTACTTATTTTTTTGAAGTAATAACCATCATGGGATCACAGAAGGACATGAAATATATAAAATTATTCTCCAAATCCTCAATCCATTACAAATTTCAATATAGGGTTTGCAAAATTTGGTGGGGGAGGGGTCAGATCCACCCATTTAGGTTAAGGCCTCATTTTGGGCTATATTGGGGAACATAATTCTTTTATATCTTTCAATAGATCAATAAATGACTCAATAGTACTGATTATCTCTTGAGGGATGTCTGTTTGAATAGGGACTTGATCAGGGGTAGTAACAGGTAGAGGAATTTTCAGCAACTCTATTTATACCCGTGCTGGGTAGCCTGTAGGGGCCAACCCTTGATGATTTGTCTAACCTAACACTAATTGTGTGACTAAAGGAGGGAATTCCTGATATCTCATAGATATTGGCCTCAAATATATTATTCATTAGTCTTTCATGTTGAACAGTTGTTCTAGTTCCACTTTAGTTGCTGGTGTGAGTCATCTATATTGAGGTACACTGATTGTGATTTTTGTTTGAGAATCTGCTTATAGAACATATCCGTTAGGAATATTTACATGGAGTAGTTTCACATTGATTCTTCTCAACTCTTTCATCTCTTCCTCTTACTAAGAAAATATTTTATTGAGTGTAAGGGGTTTAACCTATTTGAGAGGTGGGTGAGGCACAACTTTACCTTTACCCTTTTATTTGGTAGATTCACATTGAGTGGGAATAAATTGAGTGGTTGACAGAATCAACATATCCATAGAATTCCTCTAGTTTTGGGTATGAACACCTCCTTCAATCATCACAGTATAAATCATATTTTGAATTGAAACTTACTTTTCTTATTCTGCTATATTGGTATTGTGTTCTATGGCATCTGTAGGGGTGGCGTTGACAACTCTAACCAATGCATAACACATTAAAGTCATTTCTCTAGTCTCTTTGCGGGACTGTCACTTTTTTCTCCCTCCATGAGGCCTCATCCCCTCCCAAGATGGTTCTCTTGGAATTGTTTGGAAGATGGTGATTTGAAAAGAATCTATGAATAAGTATAACATGCATTCTCCCAATGAGGACATAGATCATAGGATGGGATGAACCTAGAAGATCCATTTTGTAGTATTTCCCCCATCTGGGATAATATTAACTTCTACTGAGGAGGAGGTTATGGGGGAAAATATCCCCCAACCCTATGGGATGGTGATGCTAACATTACCTTTCCACAATCTTTAAAGTATAGTTTTTTTATTAAAAAGGATGTGTTAAAAAAACTCCCAACCCTACAATCTAGGGTTTCTCCTACATGTCTATGGATTATACAACCACAAGTACTTCTTGATTTTAAAAAGTATTTTTTAAATGTGGGATGGATGGATGGTATGACCTACACCTAAGATACCTACTATCAAAGACATTTTCAATATTTGTTACATTTTCACTATCTGATGTTTCACTTCCCTCAAGTTGGAGGCTTGCTCGATATTTTTAGATCCCTAAAGAAAAATTATTTTGATGGATCACTCTCTTATAACCCGATGTTGAGGAGAGTTAGTTACGGTTGGTCTTTTATGAGAATACCACCTATTATAAACATAATATATTTTTTGAATCCTAACTGAGGCTATGACGTAAAATGATTTCACTTTTGATAGGATTTGTTTATTAGGGAGTTTATCAAAATGATATGCTTCTTGTTTACCCATCCCTTAATAAGAACACTAGATGGGGAATATATGATAAGTTGATGCAATTATTTTAACAAATTGGGGAATTCATGCTGAAGGGATCCTTTCTGATTTCCCAATTTTGAATATTGTTTAGATAGAAGAGTTTTTAAGTCAATTTGTTGGTGTATCCATTATATTACCTAGAGGTGGAATTGATGTTCATCTTAAGGTAATAATTTTTTCTCTTAAGTGATGAATATTGTTCCACATATTGAGGCAGATTTCAAGCAAAAAATCTCTTAAAAATGCCTCTTAAAATACTATATTGGGGAGTGGAAAACGGCCATAACATGACTAGTATGTCGACCTTAGACAACTGTTTCCTCAGGTTCAACATTTATTCGTCATATTTATCTATATCCTCCTAAACTTTATTTGATCAAAGTGAATGCTTTCCCACTATTTAATTATAAAAAACAATATTGGTAGTTACCTCATCTATCATATTAGATGGTAGGTGATCCAAGGGTGGTTCAGAGGGTGACCATCACCCTGGTTTGTCTTCAAGATGAGAAATGATGTAACTTGTCAATAATGAGTCATTATACATGACTAAAATCATTTCCCCTAGTTCCTCATGGTTGGAGGGATTTATCATCATTAAATAAATATGGGGAGGACCTTCCCAATGAAGTTAAATACCATTATGTGGAGGAATACCATCAGAACATGACACTTGACTATAAGGTGTGTTATTGTAGCATATACCCTAGGGAGGAACTTCATGAGGGATGATAGAAAAGAGATGAACTTCTTAATGTTTGATCTTCTGGATATGTGGAGGGCTGTCATGATTCTCATCAAGAGATGGGATCTTGAGATTGATTAGATTTTGAACATTAACAATCCTTCATAGTGAGATCTCTTAGGAATACCCCTAGATCTACTACTACTGTAACCTTAATTTTTGTAACAAAATAGTAGGATCTTGAGTATCCATAGATAAATATATGAGGGATTCAGGAACTACAACATTAAGTAGAGAATAATTATATATTGTCTCTTCATTTTCATGCCTCCTTTGATGAATCTTCCTTTTGGATTCCTTCTTGCGGATGACTGGGGATGCTTGTTGAGGATAAATATTTTCAGTTGTGGAAGCTTATTTGATTATATCAAGTGTTTCTATGGAATTTGGAAACTATTTTCTTCAATTTTGGCAGGGGTTTCAACCTGTCTTGGTGTGGCCATTAGGGTAGGTTGATTACCTCCAATTAGAATAGGGGTGTGGTCCTGATCTAGTTTTCCATATATCCTGGGGGATTTTGTCCACGAACCTACTAGATGAGATAATAGGTGTGTTTCTTCTTTGTAACGACCCTTATATTGTGTGGATGAGTCACTCTTACTATGGGTATGGAGTTGTGGGTTTGGCCCTCAGACTCTTCCACTAGTGTTATTATGTATTGGAATGTTTTTAGGATATAGGTAGGAATTTATGTATGACATTTCACCATTTTCTAGACGTTCTTGGTGACATAAGTAGCAGGAACAAGGATATATTCACATTTAGTAGTAGTATAAGGGGTGTGTTATTGATCTTGTCCTCTATTTACTTCTAGTAAGTACTGCTAGTACTCATGTGTGTGGTAATAGGTATGGGTCTGCCCCCTATTTTTTACCGGGACTATCTGGATGATTTATCCAATTACTATCAGGTTAGGCCTTCCGGATTGATAGGTGTGAGTAGGTGTGTGTTCTTTCTCTTATATTTCCACTATATTTGGATGGTGAACTTTTTTGTTTTGGGAAGGATTTTTTGTCTACTATCAATTTTTTGCTAACTATGGCCAGAGGAATTGTCTTGTGTGAGAAGTTTTTTATTCTTGATCACGATTTTCTATAAAATTTGGCTGAATGACTTATTCAAAGGGAATAAAGGTGTGAGCATTCTCCATATTGCATTATTTGTACCCTCTGTGGGCCATACTGTGTTTTTGAGTCTGAGTGACCAGAGCTAGTGTTCTGAGGACAACATGCTCAATATTTATAGAGCTTGTATCCACATGATGTTAGCAGTAGTGGCTAATTATAAGAGCCTTTATGAGGGACCCCTATTCTATCTATATGAGGCTTTTAGTGGCCACTTGATCTACCACCTTTAGGTAAGAGAGGATTTGATTAAAAAATTTAAATTATAGGCTATCAAAATAGTTTGAGAAGACAAATTGTGTCATGTGATTCTAGGTCACCAACCGTCATTGAGTGTGTGGATGGTTGGGATTCATAAGATGGATGGCCAATTGAGAATCCTCTATAGTCGGGATGGTACCATTAAGGTGGTACTCCATGAAGATTGCCTTTGAAACCCAATTTTGGAGATGATGGGTTGGTGATGGCGTCCTCTACTTAGTTGAGGATTCATCTTGTGAAGTATCTAAATCATTTTTCTATGAGAGCTGGTATGATTCCATTTGTATTGAAGGGATATATGATCAAAAGTTCCTAGATTATATATAGAAAATAAAAAAAGAAAACCACATAAAATTAATATCTCAATAAACGATCATATTCATAAATGATTTTTCTATTCTTCCCTCTTTCATTTTGGGTGTGAAATGGGCTTGACATGTGGGTAACTTAGTCATCTTGGTTAAGGATTGACATCGGGTTCAAAATTTTTGTTTCCAATTAAAATCATGTTTCATGTTATTATGTTTTTCAATGGATTTATTAATTGTGGAGGTTTTAATGGATATAAATATCATTCATGTTGGGTTCACCATTATCGAGTGGAATCCAGAAAGTATTGTTAATAGAGTGAGAAACACCAAACAGTTCTCTTATTGTAGATTTTTCATGAACAAAATTTCCAAAGGCAGGTGTTCATTGGGAAATAGCTTCAATCACACTTATGGACTCACATTAGTAGAGAGGATGGGAGGTCAGGCTCATCACACCATTTTGGGGAGAATTATCACCTACTCTTGGACACTATTAAATATTTAATATATGTTTGTGAATACTTTATTAAATACTAAGTATGATGCAAGTATCCCATAAATTAACAATCAATTATTAGAATGTATGAACTTTAGAATCAATTGTATGTATTCGAGGTTCTTCATCAACAGAGAAACAAGTATGTATAGGAGGTTATCCTTTGAATGCATCCTTTTACACGTAGGTCAGATATTTTTTGGTTGACTATTATCATGATGCTAGTTTGAATCCACAAAATGGGACACTCTGGAATATATCATTGTCGAAAGATATAAAATTTGTTTTGACATTAGGGTTGGTCCCATGAAATGGGCTTCCTATTCATCCTCATGAAATTAATCAAAACCCATATCATTTGATTCCACATAATGGGACACATCATACCTTTAAGGTCATATAAAGTGGAACAAACCATGTAGTTCAAGATCATGAAAAAATGATGTTTAGGAAAAAGTTTCTTGGTCAAGGTTTGGTTTGAGACTTATGCTGAAGAAACCCAATGAAACTAGAAGGGATATTTTCTCCCTATTTGGATATGACACGACTAGGAATATGTCCTAGAGGAAATTAGGTTTGATTTTGGTGTGCTGGGTTTGGACCTCATGGAGGATTTCTTTGTATCTTATTTGGATGGGAATCAAATCCCATGTAGTTCGTTTGTGAAGACCCATGCCTATGGAGGATCTCTATAGGTTTAAATCTGATGGTATTTGGCCCTTTGATATGGTTATAACATGGTTGGGGATTATACTGGATAGGAGGCCCATTTGAGTGGGGCTTTGAGGAATATCTCTAATCATTGTGATTTAGAGGTTTGGTTAGTAATTACACTGTATTGGAGGATTCTCAGTGGGTTGAATAACATATTTGAGGATCGACACATATGAATGCCCTCTAAAGGAAGGAGAGAAGAAGATCCAAAAATGTATTATCTTTTGAGACATGTATTTGATCATGTGGATTCCATGAATATAACTAGCCTTTAATCCAATGTGATCAATGCTCAGTTTGAAAAACAAGAGGAAGCTGAAGATCTAGATACAAAAAAAATTCATTCATCTGTTGGAGGAAGAGGTTGAGGCTTTGTGAGAAGAAGAAATTGATTTTATATTCCCACACCCTCCCTTTTTTATAACTACGGAAGTCACATATGACTACCCATCTAGTTACGGCCTTGAAAGAAAGGCTAGTGGCTTACTCCAGGAGGGATACCCTACACTTGGTTTGATAGGAGAGAGGAGGATAATCCACTAACCCTCAAAGGGAAAAGAAAGTGTGATCACTTCTTTAATATTTGTAACATGATGTCTTTTGTCTTATAAATGATAAGGTATGGACATGGGTTTATCCCCCATGTATGATACTTGGAGGTCCCATGCACAACATCTAGGGTCTGTTTCCTCTTGGATGAAGGGATGAATTACTTCACACACCTTGAGGATCCTACCCATTAGGCATGACAGGTGTGGGACACCTCTGACTGAAGAAATTCATAAAAGAATGGGAGATACACTGGTGTCTCTCTCTCTATGGTTGTGAAATTATAGAACATTTAGTGGAGGTTGTAATTTGGTCTCCCTTATATGAGTGTCCCAAGGAAGGAGGTTCCCCACCATTGGTGGCGTGAAGAGTGGGATCAAAGGAGGCTTGTGCAAATAAGGTTAAGGAAAGAAAAAGTGGGATCACACATGTGGAAGATAGATGATCTTGGGAGGGATTTCATAGGGTAAGTATTTCATGGACCAGAAGTGATTCGCATAGGGTAGGCCTATGAAAGATAGATATGACTTCTAGATAACATGAATCTTGGAAAGAAACAGTGGGGATATGCCTTTATTTATTATGCAAGGGTCTTCTCTGGTGTCCCTTGAGGGGTCTCGCTCAAGTATCATGTTTTGGAGAGGGCCTTAGAGTTAGTTTTTTTACTATATTGGAGTGTATCCTGGTGCATGTTCTTGGTATTTCACACACTTTAGCGACTTTGGCATCACTCTTACCCTTAATTCGATTTTTTCTTAGGTTTTAGAGATCCACCATGATGGTTTGAGGGCTTGGGCGAAGGACTAGGGTGAGTCTAACTTTGAGATTTCTAAAGTCTTTTCATCATGTCAAATGAGGAGCCCTAGTGTCAAACTTATATGAACTTTTGGGATCCTGTGTGAAGGAGATGGTTCATACATCTGGTCTGTGTAGTTGTGGCCCATGTGCCCACTGGGCACACTTTCATGGGCCTATACGGTGCAGCTGGGCACACAGGCTGGACATATACACTGGTATTATTTTTGATCCTTCGTGAGATATATTTTAAAATCATGAAATTTATGATGCCTTATTTTTTTTTATATTGATTTATTTACCTTTAACATCATTTCATTCTATGTAAAAAACATAGTGTCAATAACCACTCAACACACTTATAATAGGATAAAACTTTTGCTCTCCTCTTTACACATTTAGACCCATTTGGTTTGGGAAATACCTACCCCAAACCCTTCCAAAATACCCTCCTATAGTCCTATAATCTTTATTTTTGATAAAATCCAACCTAGTAAAATTTTTTGTGAAAACCTAAGGATGATACCTGAAGAAGAGGTAACATTTGTCAACAAGCATTTTTGTTTTATTTGTTCCTCAACCTCCTTCAATTCTTATTTTATGATGATGATATAATAACCTTATTATCTCACATATAATTAGATATTTTTATGTTAATTTAATTACTTATAACCATCTCTTCTTCTGTAAAATGGGTTATGAAATCATTGTTTATGTTTACAACAGACTACCACCTCGTGAATTGATGTTATTTATTTTTCCATTACCACCTCTAACAGTTGGAAATAATGATGTATTTATTATTTATATATGATATTTATGATATAATTATGATTCTGTAATTTTTATATCTGACATATCTTCTTGCTTTTTTTTTGGGAATACAATAATGTCACTCTTGTGTATGGAGGACTACCGTCTTGAAAAACGATGTGTTTCATTAATGCTTTACATGGATGGTATTAAAGATGATTTTAATGAAAATATGTGATAAATATGACATAAAATTATTCTTTAATTGTAATATATAATTTTCCTTTCTTTTTTCAATCTGATAATAAAATAGAAACAATGTTCATGCATACGCATGCCCTACCATCTCCGTGAATGGTATATTACATTTTATATCACTAAATTTTATAGATCAATATAAATACATGTATAATGAATCTATATAATATTTGAATCATGTTTAAAGTCTTATATATTATGGAACCATGATCAAATTAAGAGGACCAAAAATGAAAAATCAAAATAGTTATGAAAAACAAAGAGTTTTTACCTGAGACATAACTTTAACCTGGAATTATGAATAAATGATTAATAAAAGGTCATAATAAAATAATATATGTTATGATATATATATTTATTGTTCTATTATATATTTATAATAAACATATATTTATTAGACAATTGGTTTGATCATGTATGATGATATTTAAGACTTAAGGTAAGAGATTTCATCTCAACTTCATTTCATTGAGGCATATTATAATGGTATGCAACTAATTTCTTTTATATGGTGTAAATACTTCTCCTTTAACATATTATATCATGAATCTAATTATTCTCATGATATTTTATGTTTCATTTAATTTTATCCTTTAATTGGGCTTACGAATTTAAGATACCAAAGTGGTAAGAGTTTTATGTTTCGATCTCATTGTTTAATGGGATTTCTCATGATTATGCTTCCATTGATGAAATATTATGATCTATGTCTCAAGAAACTCATGAATTGTCTTCTTACCTTGTTTTTTTCAGATTAAAATTTTACATTCTTTTCCTCTATTTATGTATATATTATTTCAAAATAATGTTTTTATGAAATAATATCTTTATTTCTCTATTCGATTGAAACCCTTTTACTTCCAAAACCATGTTTTCTAAAGATGATTTTGAATATTTTTAGTATAATAAAAATGATTTTTTATGTAAATTTTTAAGCATGTTTGACTTTTTAAAAAATGTTTCAAAAGGAAACCTTTTGTCATGTTTCAGACAAAGCACATTTGGAATTTACTAAAAATTTGAAAATAATATTTGATTAAAAGTGTATGATGTGAAAAAAATTTATATTGTCTTGAATATTATTTACTTTGAAAAATCATTTATAAGTTTTCTAGGTTATTTTCAAATAAAATTATTTTCAAAATTTTTATGTTTTAAGAAGTGTTTTTAAAAATAGAAAGGACATTTTCCTCCTTAAATGTTTTAAATTATTATTAAAGATTCCTTTATAAGTTTTCAATATTTATTTTCAAATAAAAGAATATAAAAAATATTTTATAAATATTAGTTTTAAAAAGATATTTTCATACATAGGTTATTTTCCTCAAGAAACATTCCAAGTGATTTCCCTTTCAAAATCATTCATTATCTAAGATGAAATCCTTTGAGGTCACTTATGCTTTAATAGTAATATGATCGAAGGATATAATTATTAATTTTTCTCTAAATAGTTTATGTTTATGATAATAGGATGGTTACAAAACCTATTTCACTTCATGGGTTTTAGTATGGTTAATGTTTTATGATCTTTTGTCACACATATGTATGATTTTCATTGTGTGACAGAGGTTACACTATAACCAAGGACAATTGTTACATTATAAATAAGGATGGTGGTTAATTTATAATTGAGGATGGTGGTTACGTTATAAAAAAATATGGGTGGGACCTATATGTCCCTTTAATGCATTGGGTAAAGATTTATATATCTTGAGATAGAAAGGATTAAAATGGGGAGTGAACCCAGTTCAGTAAGAGACTTTGTTTTCTATGATAGTCTTGGGAGTGAACCATGAATACTATGATGAATTGGGGAGTAAACTGATTCCACAATGAGAAAAGGGATTCTATTTGGGATGGTGGTGTGTCCCTCCCTAGAGTTATATCCACCCGTAGAGTGTCGTGATGTGTTTTTTCAATGAGCCTTTACTACCTAGTAAATGATTTTCAATTCTTATGTGTATGCCATAATTATGTGTTTTACACCAATTTTATGTTCTCATTGAAAATTCTCTTTTATTTACTTATGATTCATTCATTATGAACTACCAATAGATTTTCCACGACTCAAGATTATGATATTTGATAGGTGGGATATGGTTTTCACATGTTATTTTCATGTTCTCATACCCTTATATTCATGTTATACTTACATATCTCCCTTATTATACCTTACTGAGCATCTTACATCACCGTTTTTTATGTTTACATTCCCTAGGTTATTAAAAATGGTTTATGTAGGGAATATTTGTGAAGTGTACTAAAGGGGAATATCATTGTGGGAAAAATTGAATATCTTTCACCAAATTAAGAATATTATGTTCTATGTTTTCAAAGACATTGAAATATTAATGTCCTCACATGTGTGTTTGTGTAATGTAATTAATATTTAAAAAAATTATTTAATATCTATGTATGATAATCTTGGTTCCCTATACATTATGAATCAAGAAAAGAATTTGAGTCAAGAAAACACTTATAGTATTGAATTTTTTTAATTAATTATTCATGGACAGTATAAAATAATATGGATGTTTAACTCTATTTTATTTCACAAACTTTATGACAAAAATAAATCCATACACTAGAAAAAATGAATTAGTGGTGAACATGAATCACGTCTCAATGAAACAATGTTGATATCCAAAAACTCTTACCTCTGTTCTTGATTTTTTATTCATGTGTGCCTAACATCATGGATAATCAAATTATGACTATTAAAAACTTTTATAAGTGTTTTTTGATCTATATTTTATTTTATAAAGTCTATTTATTATGATTTGTTATTTATTTATTAAATAGTATTAACTTTTGTTGGTTATATGAGGTTGTTTAGTCAATTTCTCTATAATTCTCATGGTATGTTGATAATTTTCAAATGTGTTATAAAAAACAGTCGTAATATATATAATATTAGATGTGTATGTCCTTTATTATTAAATTATAATAAAATATATACAATTCCATAGGTTTTAAAATTTGACTCAAATTAAGAAATGTTCCTTAATATGTTCATTTAATGCGGTTAAATTTACTATAACCATTTATTACTAATATCAATAATAGAATGAAAAATATTATCCTTAAAAAATTAATTGTTTCTTAAATATAATTTATATACATTATATACATTTTTAAAATCTTCCGTGTAAGGAGGTAATCAAAAAATTAAATACATCATTCCATGGGGGTGGTAGTCCACACGTACACAGATGTTTCTCTCATTTTTCATTGAATTAGAGGGGTGTATAAATGAAATAATTTTTATTTTAGAATATTAATCATGTTATTGTTTTTATATATTTTCATTAAATAAATATTTAGGTCTAGACATGTAAATTGTTTATGAAAAATATAACCCACATCCATGGAGGTGGTAGTCCGCACAAACGCACAATGATGTCTTCTTTTTATGAATGGTTTTGAAGGAATGTTGAAAAGTTATACTCTATTAATATTAAAACATTAATCATATTAATAATACTTATGTTATCAGATTTACATGTATATAAAATTCTGGAGATTTGAGAATTATAATGAAACTAACATAGTTTGGTTGTGAGTACTACCTTCTCCCTTTGGATGTTCTCCCTTGGGTAACGCCTTAATGTTCCTTAGCTTTGTATTTTGTTGAGATAAAGGCTTCAAGGAAATGGGTATAGGGTTTAATAGAGACTATGATATAGGTTTGGTAGAGATAAATATTTGTAATGGGTGGAGGACTGTGGTAGAAGTGATCTCCTTTTATATGGGGTGGAAAATGGAATATTTTTAAATATCCATTACATCTCAATGATTCCATGACACTATTTAAGGGTCAATGGTTCCAAAAGTGAAAAAAATGAAATTTTAGGTTTTATGAGGTTGGTAAATTTTATAACATACATTTTCACATAATTTATAGACATTTTTTTTAATTCATTTACCATTTTTTATTTTTTTTACATTTTACCATCTTCGTTTTTTACCCAGGTAACTAATTTTTAACTAAGTATTATATGTTTTACTAAAAATATAAAATAACCAGTCTTAAAATTTTTTGGTGTGATAAAACTAAATTTAAACACTATTTAATCAAATTAAATTTATATACAATATAAATTATCTTTTAGATTAAAACATTTAATACATTGAAAAATTGTTTTGTTGAAAAATGTTTATTTTAACATTGAGTGTTCGTAATATTATTTAGAATTGATTTCTAAATAATTTACTGTTAAAACATATATTTATAGGTTTAATCATTATATTATATTCATTTTTTAGAATACATTAAATTATTTTATTAGATAAAAATTACACAATGTTAATAAAATAACAATTTTGGAATTATCCCAATAATTAACTTTAATCATAGTAATATTATTTTTATGAAAAAAAAGAAATGATTTTTTCATATAATTTGAACCAACTAATTCCAAATATAAAATCCATTTTCCAAAGAAAATTTCTTGTAGTGAGTAAAAATTATTTTTCTCATTAGCTCACTTAATGTGTAAAACACATTTGTTTGGAAAAAGTGCATTTCTATGTATGAAGTAAACTTTTTTTATTATACCTTGTACATTATTTTTATAATTTGGTTACTTATTATTGATACTCAATAAATTTATAGATATAATATAACATTAATATTTAATAATTTTATTTTATTGGTTTATTATGGTTTTAGTTTTAGTTTGGTGTTATGTACGGAACAAGAAACTCAACAAGATTTAAGGAAAAGTATTTTCTAAAATCATGAGTCACCACATTATACCCAGTTAAAAGGAATATCCTTATAAAATTTTTATTAATTTGAATAAAATAGGTGGTGGTACTTTTCTCTGATTGCATCCTCAGTTCACTGAATAACTTCTTCCAAATTATTATTCCTCCATAGAACTTTGACCTAATAAGAGGTCTTGTTTTGTAGTACTCTATATATTCAATCTTGAATTTCAACTGGTTGTGCCTCGTATGATATATCATGTTCTAGTTGAAAATATTTTGGGTTTAGTATATATGAAGGGTCTGATATGTACTTCATCAAAATCAATAAATGAAACACATCATGTACTTGAGAGTGGTCTGGAGTGAGTGATAAGTGATATGCTATAGCCCTGATATGATCAAGGATCTCAATTGGAATGTTATACATAGGGATAAACTTCATTTTCTTTCCAAAAATCATAACCCACTTTCAAGGAGATATTTGGAGGAACGCATTATTACAAACATCAAACTCTTGATCTCATTGATAATTATCCACACAATTGCTCTGTTGATCTTTTTATGATTTGACATGATTTTTTATAGTTTGAAACTTCTCCATAATTTCTTATAAAAAGTCATTTCATATCAGTTTACTCTGTCCAACTTCATATAAGAAGGTTAGAGTCCTACATATCTTCTTATAAAGAGCCTTATATTGTGCCATATAAATTCTATAATGGAAACTATTTTTATATGATAACTCTAATAGGGTAAGGTGTTGATCCCAACATACTTGAAAATACGTTAAACAATATCTCGTCATATCCTCAATATTTTTAATGGTTCTATAAGGATAATTATTCATTTGAGAGTGATAAGTAGTGTTGAAACTCATTTATGTGTCCATGTCTCATTGAATACTTTTCCAAAACCTCAAGGTAAAAATTGGATATCAATCAAATATAATAATGAGTGGTAATACATGAAACTTTTCCACCCCCTTATGTATATCTCAGATAATTGATCGAGTGATTAATATCCTTTTATGGATATAAAATGTGCTAACTTTATTGGGTGATTAACTACAAACCAAATGACATTATAGACTTTAAATCTCCTTATAAAATCCATGGTGATGTTTTTCCACTTCCATATGGGTATGGGTAATGGTTTCATCATACCCTTATACTTCTATGATTTATCCTTTACTTGATGGATTATTAATCATTGATATATGTATTATGTGATATTTCACTTCATATTATCAAACAAAAAGATTGGATTTAGATATATATACATATTTGTGCTTCCCAGATAAATAGGTAAGGATAATCTATGATAATAAATCAAAATATCCCCATCTAGTTATAGTTTTTATGGGACACATATCTGATTCCAAACCTTATAACTATATCTTTAATAAATTTAAACTCTGAAATACTCAATATATATTTCTATATCTCTATATCACCCTTGTATGATTCTTTGATCTTCATGTAAATGTATGGTTGAGTATTTATTGTCACTCGTTGGTGGCGTGGTGGTGATGGTGAGTGGTACAACAACGCTGTTCTTTGGGTGGTTTAGGGTTTGAATCTTAGGAGCCCAATTTTAGGATGAGGCCCTCCCCTGGGATCCACCTGTCTTTCTGGGTCACCCGATTTCTATTGGGCGGGAAAAATGAGGCGCGACCCACTGTGATGATGGATTTCTTTGACAAACCATCACCGATTGGGACATCACCCTCCAAGATTCTCTACCATCTCATCTAGAAACGGATCCTTCCCTAGATGGGTCTCTACCTTAGGGCAGTGACCCCATTGTGGGGGAGGGTGGTTACCCTGTGTGGAGGTTTTGAAAAGGCCACACATGGGAATTACCCTTTGAAAAAGGAAAAGTATGGTTGAGAAGTAATTTGGGGAATATATTATTACTTACCTCCACTTATGACATCAAAATTCATCCTTTTAAAATTCACGATTATTCAGACTTTTTCAATCCTCATCATGGATAGAGTAGTATGATCTTTTCTACACAGAGTACCAGCTACCTTATTCTCCTTAGTTAGGTGGTAATGTATTGGGAAGTCATAATCATTTATAAATTACAACTATCTCTATTGGTTCATATTGAACTTCTTCTAAATGAATATATATTTCAATCACTTATGGTCCATATATATATATAACACTTTTCACCACAGAGATAATGCCACCAAATCATTAATGAAAATAACACTATTTCCAACTCCAAATCACGAGTTGAGAAATTTTTCTAATGAGTCTTTAATTATCATGAGGCATGAGAAATTACCTTATCATTATGCTTGAAGAATCATCCTAATCTATTTAATAAAGCATTACTGTATATTATAAACTCTTCTCTTTTGTAGTGTAATAAATGTATAGGTGCAATGACTAATTACTTCTTTAGTTCAATGAAAATTTCTATACATTCATTTATCCAAAGAAAATCCACTCCATTCCATGTTAACTTGGCTAGTGAATTTTATATCCATGGTAAATTTTCTCATAGTGTGTCAATAATACCTAGAAAACCCAATAAAACTACAGATACTGTGTATTATGGTTAGTTGAGTCTATTTAAGGATAATTTACTTCTTTGATGGATCTATAAATATCACCTCATTTGTGATTATATGACCCAAGAATGATACTTTCTTCAACCATAATTCACATTTTCTAAACTGGTAAATAGTTTTTACTTTCTTATGGTCTTCAACACAATATGGAAATAATCTTCATTCTCTTCCTTGATTTTTGAACATATAAGAATATTTTTTATAAAGGCAACCTTAAATTGATCAAGGTAGTATCTAAATCATTTATTCATTGGATCCATGATGATGGTGAGAGAATTAATAAGTCCAAATGGAATCAATATAAATCCATAGTGTCTATATTTTATATGGAAATTTGTCTTATAAAAATGCTCCCTTTTAATCCTTAACTGATGATATTCAGATCAAAGTTCATTCTTTGATAAGTAATGAGCACCTCTGAGTTGATCAAACAGGTCATTTTTATGGGGTAGATGATACCTATTCTTGATAATGATTTTATTAATCTTATGATAATCAATTCAAATTCATATTTATCAATCTATCCTTTTTACAAAGAGGACTGGTGCACCCCATGGAACGTGAACACTTATAAAATAATTACATGATACGGAGGAATATGGAGAACATAAATCAAATAATTAATTCATACCTCTATAGTGGAGAATGATTTTACCTTGCATCGCCTAATTAGCATGGTCCATGTCAATGGAATTGACAACACACCTAGTTTCTTTCTCCCTTGGTTTAGGAGGATATCAAGGCATATTATCTTCACTATCTTTGGGGTTAGGGAATTGATTTTCATAATTCACAAACTCCTTGTTTTCTAAGCATTAAAGCATTGGTGGTTCGTTAGTTGGGACATCATTTTCCTCTATCTCATTGGATACCATCTTTACACCATTACAATAATCATTAGATTTATTTAAAATCTTCCCACACTTGAAAGACTTCCTTGTTCCTTAGAGGTTGTTACCTTTGTGTTTCCTCCCACATTTTTTACATGTAGGTAGTTGAACTTTCTTTCCCCTGGGTGACTAATAATTAGAGATTCCAAGATACTATACATTAATTTTTTCTCTCTATAGAATAAAAAGAGTTTCTAGTTTTCATCTCCTCTTCCAATGCACATCAAACTATCACTTCATAACTTCCAAAGTCTCATATGGATAATTAATTTAAAAGATTTTTATTTAATGTACTAAAGGAAGGACTGATCTTACTCTTTTGGTCAGCGATAAATCTTGAGACATACCATGATAAAATCAATAATATTTCTTCGTATGTTCCAATAGATTCATCCTATAACTCTATTTGTTCAACCTAGGTTACTTTATATTGTGTTATATCATAATTATTAACCTAATACCTTAAATTAATTTAAAAAATGATTCATAATGGTCCGTAAGTGGATATAATCAACCAAATCATATCCCCTGGGAGTGTATAGCTATGAATGATGTCTTAGGTCCACTCCTAATACCCCATAGTGGAGATTGAGTTGATAAAAAACCATCCCTTTTTAAGGTGATTTCCCCTAAATTGCTAGAAAAAAGGGTATTTGTGATTGGTTAATTGTGACAGGGAAGATCCCCATCAAAAATAGTTCTGAAGAAATAGGTATTTGTGGAGAAATTAATTTTCCATCACAAATAACCATTATTTACAATGGAAAATAAGGTTATTTACAAATACATTTGGTGAGGCTGCATGCTATCCCACATGATTTTTATTTATATTGGATAATAGTAATAGATTTTTATATCCATCATTATTATCTGTCCTGCATGAAACTTTTGCGATGGGTAATAATGTCTATCACAAAACAATTTGACCAAAATTATCTTGCGTGATGGAATAAATTCCATTACACATAACCCATCACAATTAAAAATAAATTAAAAACATGCAACCATCCTTCTCCCCCTTACCAATTACCCCGACCCCCTTTGTACAATGCATCACCGATGGCTAAACCCCCTCTGAAATCCGCCTTTTCACTCTATTATTTACATATTTGTGTTTGAATCATCTTTTTCATGGACTCATAGTATCCCCTATTTATTAGTTTTTGTGATTTTCTCATTTAATATTATATGAATTAGTTTCGGAAAACCCTAGGTTATGAAGTTTACTTGATTTTTATGGTTTATTTGGTATTTAGTGTTACTGTGAATTTATTGTTCCTTATTTGGGTGTCCATCAGGTCCACATAAGTTATTCCAATTGATTTGAGGTATTTTCCCCAATGTTTAATATTTATATTTAATATAATTTTCTTTTTTGTTTTTTAGGTTATTATAAGTATATTTTTTTATTATTACAAATATGATTATTGTGGAAATTATTTTGGGGTATTTGATATTGAGTGAGTTTATATAAATATATTTAATTGTTCAATTGTATTTCATGATTATTATGATATGATTTTTGATGAATGATGATATATTTTTAATTGTGAAAGTGATGCTAAACCTTGTTTGATTGATATATCACGATGGATTTTCATTTCTTTAAATTCATGTGAATATAGTGCTAAAAACATTTGGATATATATATATGTGTGTATATATATATTAAAATTTGAATATAAATATGTAAAAATTTAAAATAACGTTTATGATTATATATATATGTGTGTATTTATATATGTATGTATGTATGCATATATATATATATATATTATATATATATTTGTTTTCAAAAAAGTGTTAGAACTTATTTTATGTATTTATATTAATTATGAAATCTTGTAATATATACGTATATATATATATATTACCTTGTGAATATAAATATATAAATAGTTTTATAAATAAGATGTAAGGTTTTTAATATATATAGATATATAAATATATTTATAGGAAAAAAGTGTAGGGTTTTATAATATATATATATATATATATCTGTTTGTGTGTGTGTTTTAACATGTGAATATAAATATATAAATGTTTTTTAAAAAATATTTAAGGTTTTTGATATATATATATATATGTATGTATGTATGTATACTTACATGTAAATATGCATATATAAACATTTTTAAATAACATATATGGTTTTTGATTTATATATATATATAGATTTTATATTCATATTTGTTTAATAAACATGTAAAAATAAATTTTCTTAAGAAATTTTGTAAAATATATATATATATAAACATGTGAATATACATATATAAACATTTAAAAATTGTGCAAGTATTTTTATATATGTATGTATGTATGTATATAGATTTGATATGTATATTTTTTTAAAAATATGTATAAAAATAAATTTGGTGTAATTATATTTGATAAATAAATAATGTAATATACATATATATAATTTAAAAAAAATGATTGTTATAAAAATGATAAGAAAATAAATTTAATGAAAGAGTTTTAACATGACGTTATTTTTTTATAAAAAAGGTTATAAAAATTCTTTTAATGAAAAAAATAACAATTAAAAATAACAATTATTTATTAAAAATTTAGTTAATAATAATTAATATTTTTTTAATACATTGGAAAAAATATAAAAAATACTAACAATATTAGAAATTCAAAAAAATTAGAAATTTTAAAAAACATAGTAATAATTTAATTAATTAGTTATAATAATTTATTATTTTTTTTATAAATATTAATTAAATAGTCAATATTATTAATATATAGTAAATATTAGTGTTAATTACAAAATTATAATTATTATTATTATTTAACATATAGGAGGGAATCCCCTCCTTTTTTGGTTTAATCAGAAACCACATCTTTTTATGGATAGAAGAGGTACCATTACATGATCATCAAGGCCTAGTGGTCCATTAATGCCCAAGATACATGGATCATAGGCCTAGTGACATTAAACCCTAATAACTTGACTCGCTAGATAGCCTCCTACACCGCCCTCTATATGAAAAAACCTCCCAATAATGATTGCATCCGCTCTGCCTTCACCAACTTCACAGCTCCTACTACCGAGGCATGTAGGTCACTCTCATCACCTGCATAGATCCACCTCCCATGTTAGTCTCTACTCCAAGGGGATATGTCGATCGCATTCACTCGACCTCCTCCAACATCACTGCTCCCACTGTGTTGATGCATTCACATAGTCGTCATCATCCATGGGTATCCACTACTACTTTTATGGGTAATGTTGATCATCACCATCATCCATGTGGATAAATCACCCATGCTAGTCGCTACAACGAGGCGATGGTCGCTCCCTTCATCCCTGTAGCTCTATCCATCCATGCATGGTGCTGCTCTGAGGTTCTCGTGCAAGTCTACGCGCGATAAATTTTCACTCCCCCCCAAAATTGAGAGCACGATTGATGCAGTTGGGATTTTATCCCGCTACCGACTGGGTGTGGTATCATAAATGAGTACCACTCGGCTGTGGTGCTAGCCACATTAAAAAATATTTTGAATAATTTGTCAATTTGATAAAATTATGATAATTTTTAATAAATTGTAAAAGAAAAAGTATGAAATACTAGTAATTATTCAAAATTAGTAATATTTATTAAAAATTCAGTTATAATTAACAAATAATTAGTGTTAATAAATAATATTATCAATTATTAAATATTTAAAAATATTTTTAACAATTACTCTTTTTTTCATACATTACAAAAATATAAAAAATAATAACAACTCTTCAAAATTTATAGTAATTAATATAAATATTATATTAATTAATATAATTAGTTTTAATCATTAAATTAATTTTAATAATTAATAAATAATTAATAAATGTTAGTAAGAATTAGTTAATGTTAGTATCAATTACTAAATATTATGAATAATTTGTAAATGTTTGTAAATTATGATAATTTTTAATGAGTTATACAAATAATATATAAGAAATTCTAATTAGACATGTGTAAAATATAATAGTAATTTTTAATTAGTTAAAATGAGTAATAATTATACTTATTTATATTTTTTATAAATAATTATACTTATTTATATTTTTTATAAATAATTATGGATTTAGAAATTAGACATTAGTTTCAATTATGCGAGTGTGATTGGATAAATCATCGAAAAAATCCCAATGGATCTAATATAAAGTATATTTACATTAAGGGTGTTGAAATATTTATATCTTTTGGATCCTTGAATTCATTATTTTTTTGAAATAATTATTAATTTCCATGTAAGAAATATGATATTTGGATATTTGAAACATTGGACAATGTTGGATGTCGTCTACTGTGTTTTGGTTTTTTGAAAGATTATATATTTTTTTGTATCAACATAGTGAACAAAATTCAGTAGACAATACAATTTTTTTAAATAGCGATCACTTCAAAATTTAGTACAAGTGGTTATTAACCAAAAAATTTAGAAAATAAAAACAAAGAATGATATTCCAAATCCAAAATTAAAACCTTCTCAATTTTATAATTTTTTGAAATTTGATGAGGAGAACTTATATCAGCGATGTCATATGAGAAAACTTGAATATGATATAAACTTTATGGCTATTAAATCATATTTTGGAATGTCAAATAGTTTATTTAATAAAATATTAATTTGGTTAAATCATTGTTTCCTGATAAAGATACATTACCTGTATGTTTCTATGAAAGAAAGAGGTTGGTCCATAATTTGGGTATTAGTTATAAAAATATCCATTAATGTTCAAGTGATTTCATCTTATATTATAGTGATTATGAATCATTATTTAATTGTAAAACATATAGAGAATCAAGGTATAAAGAGGAACAATAAGTAAAGTCCATATTTCTTGTGAAAAAATTGAGTTATTTTCCAACTAAACCTCATTTATAGTGTTTATTTATGCTATTCAACAAAACTGCATTGATGAAATTACATAAATAAATAATTTATGTCGGTAAAATATTTAATCATTAATGTGATGGTGATTCATGGAAACAGTTTTATCAGATTAATTCTTCTTTTTCTTCAGAACCTAGTAATATACAATTGGGTTTTTCTACTAATGGTTTTTCACATTTGGTGCTTACAAAAATCAATATTCTTGTTTATTTGTTTTCATTACTTTATACAACATACCTCCTTGGATATTGATGAACTATATATATTTTGTTCTATTAACTATAGGAAATCCAAATAAGAATATCAATGTTTATTTTAATCCACTAATTGATGAGTAAATTTCATCATGGAGAAATGGTGTAACTACATTTGATATAGTTATAGATAATAATTTTACACAAAAGGCTGCATTAATGTTGATGATCTATGAATTAATGGCACATGATATGTTATTTGTATGGAGTACACATGGTCTAAAATCTTGTCAATGTTTCATGGCCGATGAAAAAGTGTTTATTCTTAGTAATATGATAAATAATAGTTATTTTGACTGTTGTTGTAGATTTCTTCCCGCAATTCATACTTTTAAAAGGAAAAATAATAATTTTACAAAAGGTAGTACTGAAAGAGGTGAACCTACAACATTTGTCTCAGGTATTTAGGTAATGTATATAATCTATGTATTACCTCATGTTACTTTTGGACCGACAATAAATGAAAAAAAGAAATTTTTTTGGGAGAGACCATAATTTGATAAAGAAGAGTCTTTTTTTGGGACCTTCAATATTGGTCTAATTTATTGGTTAGTCACATATTAGATGTAATGCATATTGAGAATAATTTTTTTGATAATATATTTTATATCATGATAGACACACCTAGTAAGACCAAAGATAATGTAAAGGCATTGTTAGATCTTGCCCAAATCTATAGATATCCAAAACATGAATTATTTGAAGATGAAAGATCACACAATTTAAGATATCCAAAATAATATTTTAAACATTCTAAAGAAGGTCATTTAGTTGTTGTCAACGGAGTTTATATTTGAGGTTACTAGGTGATTATGCTTATATTTTGTCTCATTACATTGGGAATGGGAAGATTACTAGGTAAAAATGTCTTGACTTTCACATCATAAGGGAAATATTACTACCTATTGGTCTTAAAGGGTTGTTTAATTCTTCAATATGGGACATATTGACGAAAATATCACCTTTATTACAAGTAATTTGTGTTGTAACATCAGATTATGATGAATTTAGTATTCTATAAAATGATGTTGTTTTAATTTTATATAAATTAGAGAAAATATTCCTGGCACGATTCTTTGACTAAATAAAACATTTAATACTGCATTTTCTATATGAAGATTGATATGGAGGGCTAGTAAAATTCCGATGGATGTAAACATTTACAAAAAGTAATAAAAATTTAAAGAATAAAGTAAATAAAAATGTATTGTTTGAATGGCCAATTAAATAAGGGTACTTTCAGGTAGGAATTTCAAATTTCTACTCTTACTATTTTCAATCAGAAAATCTATCAAAACATAACCGGATGGTCACAATGAGAAAAATGTTGATAATTTCATAGACTATTAGTTTTTATTTTTTAATCAACCCAAGCTTGATTTTAGTGGTTATTGTGAACAATGGATTTTAGATGAAGAATTGCACAAAGACCATACACATGTTCTACTAAGTTGTGAAGAAATGACCTGATTTTTGCATTAAGTAGTAATTTTTTATTATTTTTAATTTTTTTTATAACAGATAAATTTATATCAATTATTTTTTTATCGACTATATGATAACTATATAGAGATGTAATTTATTCAAATTAAATCTACTACTATTGAAGAAATTCATCAATATAATTTTATATATTGGTTTTGAATACTAGTAAGTTCAGTTTCATTCTATGGAACATTAATTTAATTTTTTAATGATATCTATTATTAATAATATTTATAATTTAGAGGCAACACAATACTAAAATAACTTTTTTTTTATTATTTGACTCAAAAACAATTCATCAAAATTGGTAAAATCTTATAATGGTTATGTGGTTAATGGATTTTGATTCCATATATGCATATAAGGTGAATTAAATAAATCAATGAATAATGGTGTTTTGTTAAAATTATATCATTATAAATAAAAGAAAGTTGACTTTTATGGTAAGTTGGATGAAATAATTAAGTTATTTTATATGAAAAAAATTATGTACCAATGTTTAAATTTCATTGGGTTGATACTGATCATGGTTTGAAAGTTCATCCATGACATGGAGTCATTGACATTAAATATAATAGTTTTCTTGCATCAAATTAACCATTCATGTTGTCACATCATTAACATCAATTTTATTATGAAAATTAATGTTATGTTTTAAGATATTTGAATGACTGGTGTGGTTTAATAAAAATTAAATCTCATGAAAATAAGTTTATTGAAAATGAAAATGTTTTTGTGGAAGTGTAATATATGGAATTTTCTCATGAAACATCCCCAAAATATATCTATTTTCTGAAGATATATAAATATCTATGATGAAACCTCTCAATTAAGGGACTATGATATTGATATTGATAATGAAGTAATTAGGGATGAAGAAACTGAAATTAATATAGAAGTTGATGATGTTGAAGATGAGGATGAAGACATTGTGCTCAATTAGAACATGGAAAAATATGATGATTGATGTATTATATTATGGCCTTTATTATTATTTTTTATATTTGATATTTTAATTAATAATTATTTATAGGTAAGACTATTTTTATCAAATGGATATACGCAATGATCTATTTCATTCCTTCGCTGATGATAATAGTTATTAGTTTTTTGTATTTGATAATCATATTAACAATTACTGATTGGTAATAATATTAAATTTTTTAAGATATTTATTAGTTTTTTATATTTAATATCTGTAACCCCCCGACCCCAGTTACCCATAGTTAGTGCATTATTACATAACATTGGCGTGATCCCAAAAGATCAAGTCTTGAAAGACTGATTAATTTAATAGACTTGGAAACACTAGATATATTCATAAGTCTTACATTACATCATAATGTAAATAAAACTACAACAACATCTTGTCTTCATATCTCCTCATACATTCCATGAAGGATATTCATAAAATACTTCTTCACATCCTTGGAAAAATTAAAACATTAAAAGGGGTGAGATTAGATGCTCAGTAAGGATAACAATATGGCGGACACATTCATAAATAAACATAAACATTAAAGGAAGTGTATAACTAAAAAAGCCTTTTAAAATTCAACTTCGACATAAAATGACCGTGATAAAATAAAATAATTTCATTTACTTATTCACATGGATATTCTACTAGTGGAATAATCACAGACAATATCAATAACCACTTTCATAATGATGGAATGCATAATGCCAGACTATCATAACCACCTAGTCAAGTCCTTCTGCCAAGACTACAAATAAGATTTTGTCAAGAACTTATGCCAAGACCCTAGTTTGTCTCATGAGAACTACCGATGCATCTAGAAGCTATAGCGGGCTCCACCCATCACTTATTAAGTCCAATGAATTCCTCATATGAACAGGTTTAAACATTACATAAACATTCATATTAAAACTATCATATGAAATGTCAATACTTTCTCCACAAACCATGAATGGTATAAAAATAACACATCAATAGTCAAACATATCACAAAACCTTCAATACGATATGGATATATTGTATCATAATAAATCAACATCAAATAAGCATAAAATCCATCAAAGGATGTTGACATAAATGAAATCAAGACTATTTGAGAGAAATATCTCTTTTTTTAAAACATTTAAAATACACATAATTATAAAATAAAACATTTACTTTGAAAATATTCTTATAAGCTTGTAAGGTAAGATTCAACGATTTTATAACGGCGGAAAATAGCCGCACCCGCCGTATAAGTCAAAAAAACATTCTTACCTTAATTCCGTCGAAAAGGATAGAAAGGAAGTTGTTTGGAAAACGATGGAAAGATTCCTTTATAAACTTCTTATAAAAAGTCAAACATGGTTATAAATGATTTTAACCCATATTCTGTCAAATAGTACAAATGTTTTGAAAGATATTTTTAAGAAACATGGATGTGGATGATAATGATGTCCCAGTAGATAATTATGTATAAACAACCTCAGATAATGAAGAGATTGTGAAATAAACCCTTACCTTGTACTTTTCCTTGGTTGAGGGTAGTTTAACCTCCTGTATAATGGTGAAATAATTGTTTTTAAATTATAAATGAATCATATACATTAATATGATATCATATATGATCCTTTAACATTGCTTTGTTAATAATATCATAGTATTATAGTCATTTTGGGTGTTAACTTAATCGTTTTATTTTATAAGTTTTGTTACATAAGCTTTGTTTGAAATGGATAGGTTGTATCTTATTCATATATAGAATTATATCAAGTCCTTACACATTATTTTTAATCATAAAATGAGAATTAGACTTGAATGGATATGATGGGGAATGAATCTCATCACGTTCGTGGAGATGGTAGTCCGTACGTACGCAGGAGCGACAATATCATTCTTTTTATATTAAAGAAATATATAATTGGATGGTGTATCATATATAAAGAATAATTATCATGTTATATTTATTATTTACATTAACTACACATTATTATTACACCTATCCAAATAATAATGTATTGAATAAAAATTACACCACGACGTGGAGACGGTAAGCCGTACATACGCACATATGGTGACACGTCATTAAAAGGATGGATAGAATACTGAATATGGTTGTACAATATTTATAATAATATCACAGTATATAGAATATACTGTAGTTATTATTTTATAATGGAAATAACAAAGAAAGAAGATGTGTAAGAAGAAAAGAACTTGAAAGAGGGTGGTGAAAACGTTACCTCTTTTTCGGGTTCTTCCTTTTTATTTGATCAAAATGGCTCCTTAGGTTGGCTTTCTAACTAAAGTAAGTCCTCTAGGATGATGTGAGGGAATTTTAAAGGATATTTAGGTAGGGGTTTCCAAGACAAATGGCTTTTAAGGTATGAATTTGAGAGAAGGGTGAGTTCCCTTTTTTAAGAGGGGTGAGGGGCACCTTAAGAAAAACATAAAATATTATTTTATAATAAATTCATATTCGGTTTATAATGGATCCAAAGTGACTTATTTCAAGGCTACGGTGGTTATGAGTCTAAATACACTCAACCAATATATTTTAGACAGGTTTGGGTCACTATATTAACTTTATCTTTTCGATTTAACTCTTAGTTAAATAGTTTGACATTTACCATGTCTCTTTGTATTTTTATATTATATAGTTAATAAACTTTATATAACAAGCCAAGATAACCCCATGTGGTTCATTATTAATATATATAACCTTATCTAAGTCACTTTACCGAACCTTATATTTTAAGGAAAATAATATGAATTAATAATATAATATTTTTTTTAAATACTCCTTTATGTCAATTTTGACACTATTTAATAATTGATTTTTGTTAAAGTCTTAAAAACTTTATTAATTCGAAAAAAATTAATTTAAGTAATCCTAAAATGTCATATTAACCTATAAAATTAGTTAAATTTATAAAAAGTCTTAAATTACATTTATTTTTATATTTATAATATCAATTATTTTAATATTTCATTAATTAGGTAATTACTGTATCACCATTGTGTCATAAATAAATTAAATTATTTAATGTCTAAAAATTATAAATAAAATATAATTATTTCGGAATTTTTTTTATCATTCTAAAGAATATTTATAATCTAATTTATCTTATGTATAACCCTATATTGAAAATGTTTTAGTTATTTAACTTTGATTTTATCTATTTTAACTCTTCTTTGAATTAAATAATAATAAATGTCCTAATCTAATCCAAGTGGACCTAAAGGGTCATAATTTATTCCTAAGGTTGTTTTTGGTCGAATTATACTTATCCAATAGAATTAGGTCATGTGTTAGGGTAATAATAATATCATTTTCCCTTGATTATCCTATATAGTTTTAACCGTGGTAAATAAAAGTAAAAGTTATTATTCACCAAAAAATTATTTTTATCTTATTGAACCAAATTTTACTCCTTGATATTAACCGCATCTCTCGGATTTTCGAAATTCCACTCACAAAAGCAGTAAAATTACGTTTTATCAGAATTCGCAAATTCTCCTAGGAGGTGGGTAAAAGGCGGTGAAAAGTTCAATAAAATTTTTATATAACTAAAATTAATATAAATTGACTTCAATGAATTAAATTGAACTTATATAGGTATTATGTATCTATTTTGACCTAAAATAAATTTAAATAAAATAAATAATTATTTAAATAAAAAGTCGGTTTTAACTAATAACTCGGTGTTTTCCACTATTCATCAAAAATTGAAAGTTTTCAGAAAAACACCAAAAATTCACCCTAGGCTAATTTCAATATTCCGAATCCAAAAATAAAGTCCATTTTGAAAAATAATATTTATAAAATTTCAAAAGTGGGTATTAGTATTCATAACGGCTAGTTTGATTTGTTTTTGTGTGTGTTAGAACTTGAAGTTGCGTACAACCCACGCTACTGTATTATTCAAAGAAAAGAGTACCATGGAAGCTTGGGGTGTTACATTCTCCCCTCGTTCAAATAATTTCGTCCTATAAATTTCTAGAATATTACTGCATTAAATGACTCGGGTGTTTCTTCATCATAATTTCCTCAGGTTCCCACGTTACATTTTCCATCTTGTGGTTTCTCCATAAAAATTATACTATATGAGTCGTCCGGTTTCTCAGAACTTGTTCTCTTGTATCAAGAATCATGACGGGATCTTTCCAATAAGACAGATCAGGTTACAGATCTAATTCCTCATAGGCGAGTAAATGCGTTGGGTCAGGCATGTATTTTCTCAACAGTGATACGTGGAACACATCATCAACTTTGGAGAGATTTGGCCGCATTGCCAAACGGTAATCTACAACACCATTTCATTCTAGAATTTTGAAAGGTCCTATGTACCTGGGACTCAATTTAACATTCTTACCAAAATGTATAACTCCCTTCCATGGAGATACCTTGAATAAAACATGATCTCCAACCTAAAATTCCAAATCCTTCCTTCAGTTGTAGACATAGCTCTTCTGTCTACTTTGAGCTACTTTGATGTGGTTTTGGATTACCTTCACCTTTTCCATCATTTCCTCCACCAGTTCCGAACCTATAAGTTTTCTTTCACCAACGTCATCCCAACAGGTTGGTGTGCGACATCTCTTTTTGTATAATGCTTCATATGGCGCCATCTGAATTCTCGAATGGAATCTATTGTTATAGGAAAATTCTACCATAGGTAAATATTGATCCCACATACCCTGAAAGTCAAGTGAGGTAGATCTCAGCATGTCTTGTAATTTTTGAATAGTCCATTCTGATTTCCATTTTTTTGAGGGTGGTAGGCAGTGCTCAAACGATGTTTAGTATCCAAGGCCTTCTAAGACTCTTCCAGAATCTTGAAGTAAAACGGGGATCACGATCAAAAAAATTTGATAGGGGTAATCCATGTTTCCTGAACACTTTATTAATATATAGTATTTCTAGACATTCAAGCGGTAGATATTCTCTTATATCTTGAAAATGTGATGACTTAGTAAGACGATCAACAATGACCCATATTGCATCATTCCTTCTTGGAGTCTTTGGTAGTCCCATGAAAAATTCCATTATAATATTATCTCATTTCCACTCAGGTATGGGAAGAGGTTGCATGACTCCTCCAGGCTATTGCCTTCTAGCTTTCACTTGTTGACAAACCATACATATCAACACAATATCAGCAATATCCCTCTTCATGTTGTCCCACCAAAAATGTTCCTTCAAATCTCTATAAATTTTGGTGCTCCCAGGGTGTATAGAGAAATTTGAACTATGATCATCGTTCAACAATTCCCTTTTTAGATCAGGTATTTCGGAAACACAAACTCTCTTCCCAAATTTCAAAATTCCATCTTTATATACAAAGTCAATAAATATCCCATCATTCACAGCTCTAATCTTCTTTCAAAACTCTTCATCATCGGTCTGAGAACTCTTTATCCTTTGTAGTAAATATGGTTTGTCAACCATTTTAAAAATTATTGATGTTTCACCTTCCATGGTGATTCCCATATCCACCTTTACCAGATCCATGAATGTAGGATCCTTTTCAACTCTCATTTTGTCCAAAACTCCATGATTCTTTCTGATCAAAGCATCTGCCACCTTATTTTCCTTCCCCGGGTGGTAGTGTATCTTGAAATCATAATCCTTGAGTAGTTCAAGCCATCTCTTTTGCCTCATGTTGAGTTCTTTCCGTGAGAAAATATACATAGACTCTTGTGATCAGTATAAATCTCACATTTTTCACTATAGAGGCAGTTTCTCCAAATATTCAAAGAAAAGATTACAACAGTTAACTCAAGATCATGAGTAGGATTGTTTTGCTCATGCTTTTTAGCTGTCATGATGCACAGGCAATAACCCTATCATTTTTCAAAAGGACCCAACCAAGTTCTTTATTTGAAGCATCACTATAAATAGTAAACCCATCATTCCCTGATGGTAGAGTCAATATAGGAGCATTGAATAATCATCTCTTCAGTTCTTCAAAACAATGTTCACACTCTTTTGTCCAAACAAATTTAATCCTTTTTCGTGTGAGCTTTGTTAATTGGTTAGACAATTGGGAGAAATTCTGGAGGAAGCACCGATAATAACCTGCCAAACAAATAAAACTGCATACCTCAGTTATACTAGTTAGTGTTGGCCATTCTTGGATTGCTCTGGTCTTAGAAGGATCAACGAAAAATCCTTCATTATAGACAATATGGCCATGAAAAGAAATCTCTTGAAGCTAGAATTCACGCTTGCTAAAGTTACCATATAATTCATGTCTTCTAAAAGTCTTCATGATAATGTGAAAGTGATTTTCATGTCTTCATAGCTTTTACCGCATACCAAGATATCATTAATAAATACCACTAAAAAATCATCAAGATATTCCTTGAAAACTCTATTCATTAGATCCATGATGACAGATGGTGCATTAGTCAATCCAAAAGGCATTACTGTAAACTCGTAATGCCCGTACCTGGTTTGAAATGCTGTCTTTGGAATGTCTTCCTTCTTCACACACAACTGATGGTATCCAGATTGAAGGTCAATCTTTAGAAAGTATTGAGATCCATGCAGTTGGTCAAATAAATCATCAATGCGAGGTCGAGAATACTTTTTCTTTATTGTTATAGCATTGATTTCCCTGTAGTCGATACATAACCCCATAGATTCATATTTCTTCTTAACAAAATGGAGAGGGGATCCCCATAGAGAAACACTAGGGAGAATAAATCTCTTATTACTCAATTCCTATAGTTGTTTCTTTAGTTCAAATAATTCCACAGTGGCCATTCAATAAGGGGTCTTCGATATGGGCCTTGAACCAGCAATTAAATCAATGGAAAACTCAATTTCTCATTCTGGAGGATGTCTAGGTAAATATTCCAAAAACACATCTACATATTCATTCGAAATCAGTACATCCTCTATTTGAACACTCCTTTCCTTACCCAAAGTTATTTCATTCTATTCCTCCCCGATTATTGAATTTAGTTGAGCTACTGAAGGTATATCTAGATAAGAATCAGGTGGCGATGATTCTTCTCTAAAGATAAGGTGTTCTTTATCATCATCATCAAAAATCGTAACCTCCTTCTTCTTACAATAAATCTTTGCATCATGGTCTGAAATACAATCCATACCGAGGATTATATCAAAATCAATCATAGGTATGATGATGAGATCAGGAGATAAAGAACATTTATATACTCTAATGGGGACTGATTCACAAAACTTTATTGCAATGATACTTCCCTTTGGAGTTTTGACTGATAACTCCCTTACTAAATCAAATTTGAAATATCTAATTTTCTTATCAAACTAGGAAGATATGAAACAATGTGATGATCCAGAATCAAATAAAGCATTTTTAAAACATGAGGAAACCATTAAATTACCTGCCACCACGTCTTTCGGAGCTTCTAATTCAGCAGTAGTGATAGCATAAGCTTGGCCTTGATCCCTTGGCCTTTTCTGAGGTATGTTTCCCTGACGCTTAGGAAATTAATTTTCATAATGACCCATCTCCCTGCAATTGTAGCATTGAACATCGATGGATTCTTTCTTTCCCTTGCAATCACGAGCTTGGTGGAATTTTTCACCACACTTGTAACAGACTCCCATTCCTTTTAAGAAAGTACCAGGTTGTTTCTTCCCACATTTAATGTAGGATGGATATTCATCTTTCCCTTCTTCCCCTTATTTCTATTTCCAGATTGATCAACAGATATCTTCTTCTGCTGTTTTTCTTTAAAGTCATAAGACTTAGTGAATGATTTTTCTATCTTGATATCACATGAGACAATATCTTCGTACGACGAGAAATATTTTGAGACTAATGCTCGATAGGGAAACAGTTTTAACCCATCAAAGAAATGATCAATCTTACTTATTGTGTTACGTATATAATCTACTGCATGCCTTGCTATCCTTGTAAAGTTAGCCTCATAATTTGTGACATTCTCATCCACCTTTTTCCCTAGGCTCATGAAATTGCCTTTACATATCTGCTCGATGGTCAGGTGGAAAGTATTTCTCTACGAAAATCCCTTTGAACTCCCTCCATTCCATACTTGATAATTCTTCATCTTCATTTGTATTTTTAATCAATGACCACCATTGATTAGCATCTCCTGTGAGGCGGTAAACTACCATGATAACCTTTTCCCTTTCACTACTCCCCAAGGCGTGGAATATTTTCTCTAAGGTATTTTTACATTGCTCAGATACTAGTGGATTTGTACCCCCATTGAATGTTGGTGGTTTTTTCCTCATAAAGTGATCTAAAATTGATCCTCCATGCTGTGGATCAGGGTACTCCATATGGGTAAGGTTATTATTCATAACCTAAGTGAGTTGTCCCAGTATGGTGATTAGCTGATCAGCACCAGTTGCATCACCAGCTCCACTATAATTATCTTGAGCAAGAGGGAAATCCCTACATGGAGTACGTGCATTGATACAGTTTCTATTCCTTCCACTAGGAGCCATTTCTAAACAATGGCATAAACTAGATCAGTTTATGAATCAAAATAAATAATTCCATAATTGTAAAACAATTAACAAAAATTGAACTATTTATGGATATAATCCATATTCATAAAAAAAATGTTTTCTTTGAGGATGTATATAATCATAAACCCTTCATAATGGTTTGTAAGGAAAATGAGGATTATCCTAAAAATATCCACCGGGAGTATCGTAACCAAGAGTGAAGCAAGACCCATTGTCGCGCACCACTTCCCATTCGAGTGTAGCTCAAAGCGGTGTTTTTGGGTTTTACCCCTAGGTACATCTGTGCCAGAGCTGCCTCTACCATCTCGTATCCAGACAGGGAAGTATTTCTCATAAAAGTAACAAAATATTTACAATACAAAAATTCTAGAAAGTTATTCTATACTAATCCTCAAAGTCCATCTTAGGTCTATGTTCTCTAATCAGAGTTTATCTAAATCTATATTCCAAGGTTTTCACTAATCTTCCTCTGATACCAACTCTAACGCCTTGACCCTAGTTACCCAGAGTTGGTGCATTATTACATAACTTTGTCATGATCACAAAAGATCAAGTCTCGAAAGACCGATTAGTTTAGTAGCCTTGGAAACACTAGATATATTCATAAGTCTTACATTACATATTAATGTAAAAAAATCTACAAAAACATCTTGTCTCCATATCCCCTCATACATTCCAAGCAAGTCATTCATAAAATAATTCTTCACATCCTTGGAAAAATTAAAACATTAAAAGGGGTGAGCTCAGATGCTCAGTAAAGATAACAATATAACAGAAGCTTTCATAAATAAACATAAATTTTTAAGGCAATGTATAACTAAAACAAAATCCTTTTAAACTTGAACTTTGACATAACATGGCAAAGATAAAATGAAATAAAGTCATTTACTTTGTAACACCCAGAGATTTTTTGAGAATTATTTTCATTGATGTCTTTTTTTGTATGTTACACCAAGATTATCTTGCATTATACGCAACACCGTATTAGCTTTCATTATACGCAACACTATTATTGGATCGCGTTACACAAAATTTCAAGTTCGTTTGATAGATGTTATTCTATGCAACATTGAGTATATATATATATATATTCAGTGTATAAATGAAATATTGTTGGATTCTATTATACACAAAAACAAAAGAATCTTTCACTACAGGAAACCCTGACTTGGCTTTCTTTACATGCAATCACGACCATCCATGATAGCATGTGTTGTACGGAATACTGAGTTTCACTAAACAATGACATGTTATTAAAATATTATATAAACTAGCCGTTATAAATAGTAATACCCACTTTTTGAAATTTTATAAATTTCATATTTCAAAATGGACTTCATTTTTGGATTCGGAATATCTAAATTAGCCTAGGGAGAAATTTTGGTATTTTTCTGAAAACATTCAATTTTTGATGAATAGTGAAAACACTGAGTTATTGGTTAAAACTGACTGTTTATTTAAATAGTTATTTATTTTATTTAAAATTATTTTAGGTCAAAATAGATAAATAATACTTATATAAGTTCAATGTAATTCATTGGAGTCATTTTATAATAATTTTAGATATATAAAAATTTTATTGAATTTTTCACCGTGTTTTACCCACCTCCTAGGAGAAATTGAAAATTTACATAAAACATAATTTTTCCGCTTCTGTGAGTAAAATTTCAAAAATCTAAGATACATGGTTAATATTATGGTGTAAAATTTGGTTAAATATGATAAAAATAATTTATGGTGAATAGTAACTTTTTACTTTTATTTACCACAGTTAAAAGTAAATAGGGTAATTAAGGGTAAAAATGATATTATTATTACCCTAACACATGCCTTAATTCTATTGGATAAGTGTAATTTGACCAAAAACAATCTTAGGAAGAAAATATTACCCTTTAGGTCCACTTGGATTAGATTAGGACATTTATTATTATTTTATTTAAAAAAGAGTTAAAATAGTTAAAATCAATGTTTTTTAACTAAAACATTTTTAATATAGGGTTATACATAAGATATATTTGACTATAAATATTCATTATAAATATAAAAATATTTCATACCTAATGGTATTTTATTTATAATTTTTACACATTAAATTATTTAATTTATTTATGACATAATGGTGATGCGGTAATTACCTAAATAATGAAATATTAAAATAGTTGATATTATAAATACCCAAATAAATGTAATTTTAGACTTTTTATGAATTACACTAATTTTCTAGGTTAATATGACATGTTTTTATTTATTTAATCAACTTTTTTCGAACTAATCATGCTGTTATGATTTTGACAAAAATCAATTACCAAATAGTGTCAAAATGGACATAAAATATTTTTTAAAATAAATATTATATTATTAATTGTTATTATATTACTAAAAATCAATGGTTCAACCAAATTACTTAGATAAGGTTATTAATAATGAACCAATTGGGGTTTTTTTTCTGGTTATAGTAAGTTTATTAACCATGTAGTGTAATAAAACAAGAAGACACGGTAAAAGTTAAATTATTTAACATAGTGTTAAATATAAATGATAAGGTTAATATAGTAACCTAAACATATATAAAACCTATTTGTTGAGAGGATTTCTACCCATCCCTACTTTATCTTCGAAATAAATTAATTTGGAGTTATTATAAACCGAATATGACTTTATTATAAAATAATATTTTATGTTTTTCATAAGGTGCCCCTCTCCTCCCTTATAAAAGGGAACCTCCTCCCTCTCCTCCTTACACAACATTGAGCCTTCAATCTCGGCCAACCCCTGACCATTTATCCTTCTATCCATCCTACGGAAAACAAAATCACCGCACATGCGTACGTACAGAATACTGTCTCTACGCCGTGGTGTACTCTGTTTTTCCACCACCACCTTACTTGGATGGGTATAATGGTGTAAATAATAACTATATATGTTTATTATTTCATAATACTGATTCTGAGATATTATATCATCCACTCCAATTCTATTCAATAATTATGGGAATAAAATCATCGCTCGTGCGTATGTACGGACTACCGTCTCAACGAACGTGATGAGATTCATTTTCCATTATTAACCATTCAAGTATGATTATAAAGTTTATATAATAAATAATCATGGAAGATTTTACATAATAATGATACTGGATTTATGTACATATATGTTTCATTTACTTAATTCCATTCAATTCAATAAGGAAACAAAAATAGCGTTCATGCGTACGTACGTCCTACCGTCTCCATGAACGGTGTATTTCATTCCATTTATCGATATATCATATATATATTTATAAGATGAATTCATATTATATATAAATAATGTTTTACAATCTGAAATTAAGTAAATCATGATATATGTAATAATATCAAAAACAAAAAATCAAAACATGTACGACAAATGAAACGATTTTACCCAAAACACTGCTTTAACATGGAATTTACAAAAGAACGGGTAATATAAAGTCATAATTGAACCATATATGATATAATAACAATGAATATGATTATATAATAAGTCAATGACATTATTTAAATCATTATACAGACGTTTCGGATACATACGAAGCATATCGGACATAAGGTAAGGGATAACTTTTCCAATCTCAGTGATACAAGAATGGAATGAGGAGTGAACTCGAATCAAAAAGGGTTTTTGTCCAATAAGATGGTCTTGGTAGAAATTCCTTGGCTACTATGGAAATAATATCATGTGCTTAATAGTTTTCCACAGTTACATGTTTCATTCCCATGCTATTTTATCATGATTGATGTTCCTTTATGATATATGCCTTACGTACTTCCAAGATTTACGTCTTTGCTCAAGATTTTGATGTTTAGATTTTATGTTCATGTTTTTTCCTTCAAATGTTTATGGATTGTTTTATGTTCTCTATGTTTACCCTTATTGAGCATTTGAGCTCACCCTTTTTATGTTTTCTTTTCCCCAGGATATAAAGAAAGGTTTTAGGTAAGAAAACAAAAAGGGGAAGATCTTTATGGGAGATATAAAAGATCTTTCACCATGATTAGAAGATTTTGTTTCGAGTTTCCGAAGACAATAAACTATTACGGTCCTTGTGTGTTTGTTTTTTTATGTATTAAGTACTCTTCAAAAGTAATGTAATATCTATGTATGTCAAGTATGGGTCTCTACAGTTTGTATAAGAGGAAAGGTTTAGTTAACCTTTAGAAACTAGGATGTGAAAACTTTAGTGAGATCCCTAGAGATATTTCTAAGGTATGTATAGGGATGTACCTAAGGTTAAGTATACATATAGGTAATAGTCCTAGAATTATAGTAACTATCTTAGAATTAAACATAAGATGTTATATATTGAAGTTACTCCCCCTTTATTATGTTGTTTTCCCTATCATTATTTCTCCTAAAACTATTATTTTTGGGTTTTAGACGATGGTTGGAACCCGAAGGTACCGTGTTGATCAATGTAATGTACAATGCAATGATTTTACTCCTGAACAAAACAATGTTGTGGGAGATGGAGTGAAAAATATTATTGCTATACTTACACAATCTATGAATCATTCTAGACTTCCAAATGAGCAGAGAAAGGAATAATATTATGTTGATTCTCTCATGAGGCAACGCCCACCTTCTTTCAATGGGTCTTCTGATCCACTTGTTTCTGAACAATGGATTATTACCATTGAAAAGATATTTTCGATACTTAGTTGTTCAAATCATGAAAGAGTCATTTTGGTTGTTTACCGGTTAGAAGGTGAAGCAGACCTGTGGTGGAATCTAGTTAAAAATACAAGGCCCCAAAATGAAATTGAATCCATGGAATGGAACCAGTTCAAGAACTGGTTTTTCAATAAGTACTTCCCTCTTATTCTTCAAACAATTATAGAGAAGGAGTTCCTTAAGCTTAAGTAAAAGGATGATGAATCTGTTGGTATATACGAAAAAAAAATTTACAATGCTTGCAAGGCATGCATCTAGATTTATCATCCAACCTGAAAGTAAAGTTGATCGATTCTTCAGTGGCTTAAAACCAAGTCTTCGAAGGGCGTTAGCGATAAGATACATTAGTAGCTATGAAGAAATTGTGCGTTGTGTTATCAAGGTAGAACTGGAAGTTGGTGTTACATATCCATCTCATGGTTTTGACAAGAAATGAAAGATGGAGTTCAAGGAGAAATCTCAGAACAATGGTGAAAAGAAGATGAATGTTTTTTTATGCTCAAAGTGTGGAAAGAAGCATGATAAAGATTGTCTAAAAGGTACTAAAAAATGTTTTAAGTGTGGAAAAAAAGGTCATCGAGTAGCTGAGTGTCGAAGTAATGGAAAAAGGGTTTATAATGACGTGAATAAAGGAAAGACTACATAGAATGCACCACCAACACTTCAATGCTTCAAGTGCAAGGAAATGGGGAATTATGCGAATCAATTCCCTAATCCAAGGGTTAATGATGATCAACTTGAGAAACCTCTTAAGGAAAAGGATAAAGGCAAGTCACATGCGATCACTATTTGTGATGTTGAGTGTGAAAATGATGTTGTGTAATGATTAAGTGTTTATGTAATGGGATTTCAAAATAGTATCATGGAATATCATTTATGGTATCGTGGAATTTTGGAATATATATGTATTGGTTTATTATGGTTTCTAATAATTATATGGTACCGATAACCTTGAAAAGTGATTCAAATATTTTTAAAAGCAGATGATATGAAAATAAAGAGAAAATAATATGTTTGATAGTATTCATGAGCTCATGATTGATATAAGGACTAAGTGATATCCTGGTTTGAGTATATATAATTTTTGGGATTTTGGTATGTGGAAAAAGTTAGCTTTTAACAACATTCATGTTTTCACTAAGGTTCAATGGGTATTCATTTTTCAAGAGAATATATGATTAAGGAATTCGAATGTTTGGAATGTGACCAACAAGACATATCTTATGATATATGGGGATAAATGATGGTATTTACATTCTTGGTAGATGACTTCTCTATCAATATTTTTCCTTATACTGTGAGTTTGGGTAAGCCTAAAGATTGGAATAGATTAAGTTAGACATCAGATAGTATTGTTTAAGTCTATAAATTTTTCATATTATTTTTGGAATGTTATAATAGTATAGTTTTAGAAAAAGGAAAACCTGTGGGACGGACAACAACCCATCACGTCAGACAAGGATGTGGGAATCGAACACAAAACCAAAGTGCGACATGCTTTTATCGCATACAACTGGCCTATAGGAAGTCCATGGTTAGTATAAATTGGTTTTAATTTATTATGTGGATTGATATATGAAGTATACTTCCATTTTAGGAACCATATATTATTAATCTCACCGTAGATGGACTTATGTATATTTAATAACTTTTTCTAACCTTTTATTTGAGATAGATAGAATTACCCACCGTTCTATCGCATGATCTGGTAACGCTTCATGAATGACAAATTCAACTTTATTTCATTAAGAGATGATGTGGAAACTGTTCAAGGCATGAACAACAGTGAGATTGTACCAAAATCAAATTAGTATTTCTTTTAATTCAATAATTCGTTAACATTAGGGAAATGATCTTGAAAACAAAAAATGTTTTCATAGTTTCCTTATATCTTATGAATTACATGGTACCTTAGATCACCACAAATTTATGGCTTTGTTATTGTTGGAAATTTCGTAGCCATGTTCTCTACCACTCTCCATTAGAACATGATGGTTAGATTTCTCTTCCATGTCAATATTTTCACCTATATTCTCTTATGTGGAAACCCACTGATGAGTTACATTGGGTATCCATTATGTTTCTAACGTTCCTATTTAAAATGATGTTTTAGTATTCCTTTTTACGATGTGGGTTTCTTTGAAAGAACTTTCATGTAGGAAACCATTTATAACCCCAATGAATTTTGAGGGCGAAATTCATTTTAAGGGGGGTAGAATGTAACACCCCGAGATTTTTTGAGAATTATTTTCTTTGATATCTTTTGTTGTACGCTACACCAATATTATCTTTCATTATACGCAACACTGTATTAGCTTGCAGTATATGAAACACTATTCTTGGCTCGTGTTACACAAAATTTCAAGTTTGTTTGATAGAAGTTATTCTACGCAACATTGAGTGTATATATATATATATATTCAATGTATAAATGAAATATGGTTTGATTATATTATACACAACAAAAAAGAAATCTTTCACTACACGCAACCCTGACTTTGATTGCTTTACACGCAATCACGAGCTTCCACGATAGCGTGTGTTGTACGCAATACCGAGTTTCACTAAACAACGATATGTTATTAAAATATTATATAAACTAGCCATTATGAGTAGTAATACTCGCTTTTTGAAATTTTATAAATTTTATATTTCAAAATGTACATCATTTTTGGATTCGGAATATTGAAATTAGCCTAGGGTGAAATTTTAGTATTTTTCTGAAAACATTCAATTTTTGATGAATAGTGAAAACACTGAGTTATTGGATAAAACTGACTTTTTATTTAAATAATTATTTATTTTATTTAAATTTATTTTAGGTAAAAATAGATACATAATACTTATATAAGTTCAATGTAATTCATTGGAGTCATTTTATAATAATTTTAGATACATATAAATTTTATTGAACTTTTCACCGTCCTTTACCCACCTCCTAGGAGAATTTGAAAATTTACATAAAACATAATTTTACCACTTCTTTGAGTGAAATTCCGAAAATCTGAGAGACACGGTTAATATCATGGACTAAAATGTGGTTCAATAAGATAAAAATAATTTTTGGTGAATAGTAATTTTTTACTTTTATTTACCACGGTTAAAAGTAAATAGGGTAATTAAGGGTAAAAATGATATTATTATTACCCTAACAAATGCCCTAATTCTATTGGATAAGTGTAATTCGACCAAAATAAATCTTAGGAATAAAATATTACCCTTTAGGTCCACTTGGATTAGATTAGGACATTTATTATTATTTTATTTAAAAAAGAGTTAAAATAGTCAAAATCAAAGTTTAATAACTAAAAAATTTAATATAGGGTTATACATAAGATAAATTCCACTATAAATATTCATTAGAAATATAAACAGATTAAATACCTAATGGTATTTTATTTATAATTTTTAGACATTAAATAATTTAATTTATTTATGACACAATGGTGATGCTATAATTACCTAAATAATGAAATATTAAAATAATTGATATTATAAATACCCAAATAAATGTAATTTGAGACTTTTTATGAATTAAAATAACTTAATAGGTTAATATGACATGTTATTATTGATTTAATTAAATTTTTTCGAACTAATCATGAAGTTATGATTTTGAAAAAAATCAATTACCAAATAGTGTCAAAATTGACATAAAATAGTTTTTAAAACAAATATTATATTATTAATTGTAATTATATTCCTAAAAATATAAGATTCAGCGAAATTAATTAGATAATTTTATCAATAATTAACCACTTGGGGTTTGTTTGTCTTGTTATAGTAAGTTTATTAACCATATAGTGTAAGAAAACAAGAAGACACGGTAAAAGTTAAATTATTTAACATAGAGATAAATCTAAATGATAAGATTAAAATATTAACCTAAACTAGTCTAAAACCTATTTTTTGGGAGTATTTCGACCCATCCCCACTTTATCTTCGATATAAATAAATTTGGAGCTATTATAAACCGAATATGACTTTATTATAAAATAATATTTTATGTTTTTCCTAAGGTTCCCCTCTCCTCCCTTATAAAATGGAACATCCTCCCTCTCCTATTTACACAACATTGAGCCTTCAAGAGCAGAATACCCATTCCCATTTATCTTCTAAACTTCTCTAGAAACATTCTTGAGGTTTTTGTCTTCTCAAAATACCAACTCTAGTCCCTTAAGAGGAAGCTCAAAGGAGGTGCGTCAAAGAAGAGGTAATCTCTTCTACCGATTCTTACAAGTTTCTTTCTTCTTCAAATTCTTCTTATTTAGTTGTTTCATTATAAAGTAATAACATAAGTATCAATAATATACTGATATGTTATTATAAATATGAAACAACCGCATTTCACCTTCTATACATCCTATAGAAAAAAAAATCACCGCGCGTGTGTACGTATGAAATACCGTCTCCACACCGTGGTGTAATCTATTTTTGCACCACCACCTTACTTCGATGGGTATGATGGTGTAAAGAATAACTATATATGGTTATTATTACATCATACCAATTCTGTGATATTATATCATCCACTCCAATTCTATTCAATAATTATGGGAACGATATCATCACTCGTGCGTACGTACGGACTACCGTCTCCACGAACACGATGATATTCATTTTCCATGATTAACCATTAAAGTATGATTATAAAGTATATATAATAAATAATCATGAAATATATTATATAACAATTACACTGGATTTATGTACATATATGTTTCATTTACTTAATTCCATTCAATTCAATAAGTAAACGAAAACAGCGTTCATGCGTACGTACGACCTACCGTCTCCATGAACGGTGTATTTCATTCCATTTGTCAATATATCATATATATTTATATGTTGAATTTATATTATATATAAATAATGTTTCACATTATTGAATTATTTAAATCATGATATAAGTAATAATATCAAGAACAACAAGTCAAAACACGTACAATAAATGAAACAATTTTACCCAAAACGCTGCTTTAACATTGAATTTACAAAAGAACGGGTAATATAATGTCATAAGTGAAACATAGATGATATAATAAAATGAATATGATTCTTTAATAAGTAAATGAAATAATTTAAATAATTATACAGGAGTTTTGGATACATACGAATCATATCAGACATAAGGTAAGAGATAACTTTTCCAATCTCATTTTTATCTGAGATTGTTTATTCGTAAGTATTTACTGGGGTTATATTTATCATCCATGTCCCTATTTTCTAAAAATGGTTTCATGTATGTTTAAAGTATTTTTTACCCATTTTTGACTTTTACTACATGTTATTTAAGGAATATTTCTTTTGATTACCATACGAGGTACTTTTTGACTTTTCCAGAAAAAGTATGAGAAGAATGATTTTTTAACTTATACTACATGACCGGATTTTTACGGTTTCATAACTCCTTATTTTAATGAAGTTTACTCTACAAGATTTCATGACTATTTTCAAAAAAATCCTTTTATTTTCAAATTTCTTGGCATTTTTTGAATAGAAAATGATTTTAAAGAAGAAAGGATATTTTCATCAAGAATTAATTTCAAGTGTTTTATCAAAACCATTTTCCATATAAGATGACATTATTTCATATGTGTATATTTTTAGTGTAATGTCTCTATTATTTACATGGTTTCACTTTTCTTATGATTAAATGATATCCATTTGTTTTATATGGATTATGTTATGATGGGATGATGTTTATGAAATCCATTTTTATTCTTTGGGTTATGATGAATGATTTATGTTTATGTTGTGGCACAAGTAAGAATGATTTCATTATGAGATGGGTGGGACCTATATCTCCCTCCAATGCATTGGTTAAAGATTTATATATCATGAGATATACATGGAGGCAATGGTAAGTTAATCTAGTTCAGTGATATAGGACTGGAAAGAGGAGTGAAATCGATTCAGAAAGGGACTTTGTCCACTAATATGGTCTTGGAAGAAATGTCGTGACTACTATAGAAATCATATCATGTGCTTATTTATTTTTCAAAATTACATGTTTCATTCCCATGCTATATTATCATGATTGATGTTCCTTTATGATATATTCCTTACGTACTTCCATGATTTATGTTTTTGCTCATGATTTTGATGTTTAGATTTCATGTTCATGTTTTTTCATTCAAATGTTTATGGATTGTTTTATGTTCTCTATGTTTACCCTTACTAAGAATTTGATCTCACCCTTTTTCTGTTTTATTTTCCCCAGGATATAATGAAAGGTTTTAGGTAAGAAAACAAAAAGGGTAATATCTTTATGGGAGATATTGAAGATCTTTCACCACGATTAGATGATTTTGTTCTGAGTTTTCAAAGACAGTAAACTACTATTGTCCTTGTGTGTTTGTTTTTGTTATGTATTAAGTACTCCGAAAAAGTAATGTAATGTATATTTACGTCATGTATGGGTCTCGAAATACTTATTCACTTGGATATTCTACTAGTCGAATAATCACATGCAATATCAATAACCACTTTCATAATGATGGAATGCATAATGCTAGACTATCATAACCACCTAGTCAAGTCCTTGTTCCAATACTACAAAAAAGATTTTATCAAGGCCTTGTTCCAAGACACTAGCTTGTCTCATGAGACCTACCGATGCATCAATGAGCTATAGCGGGCTCCACCCATCACATATAAAGTCCAATGCATTATTCATATGAATAGTTTTAAATATAAGATAAACATTCTTATTAAAACTAGCATACGAAATGTCAATACATTCTCCATAATCCATGAATGGTATAAAAATAACACATCCACAGTCAAACATTTCAAAAAACCTTCAATACATATTAGAAGTTTTGTGTCATAATAAATCAACTTCAAATAAGAAGAAAATCCATCAAAAGATGTTGACATAAATGAAATCAAAACTATTTGAGAGAAATATCTCTTTTTTTAATCATTTAAAAGTCACATAAATATAAAATTAAAAATTTAGATAGAAAATATTCTTATAAACTTGTAAGGGATGCTTCTATGATTTTATAATGGTGTAAAATAGCTTTACCCTCCATATAAGTTAAAAAATATTCTTAGCTTAATTCGGTCAAAAAGGTTAAAAAAGTCCATGTTTGGAAAACGACAAAAGGATTCCTTTATAAACTTCTTATAAAAAGTAAAACATGGGTATAAATTATTTTCACCCATATTCTGTAAAATAGTAATAATGTTTTGAAATACATTTTTATGAAACATGGATATGAATGGTAAAGAGGTCCCAGTAGATAATTATGTATAAAGAACCTCGGATAATGAAGAGATTGTGAAATAAACCGTTACCTTGTACTTTTCCTTGGTTGAGGGTAGTTTAACCTTTTGTATAATGGTGAAATAATTTTTATTAAATTATAAAAGAATCATATACATTAATATGGTATCATATATGATCTTTTAACTTTGCTTTGTTAATAATATCTTAGTATTATCGTTGTTTCGGGTGTTAACTTACTCATTTTATTTTATACTTTTTGTTACATATGTTGTGTTTGTTATGGATAGGTTGTATCTTATTCATATCCAGAATGATATCAAGTCCTTAAACATTATTTTTAATCATAAAATAAGAATTATAATTTAATGGATATGATGGGGAATGAATCTCATCACGTTCGTGGAGACGGTAGTCCGTACCTATGCACGAGCGACAATATCATTCTTTTGATATTAAAATAATATATACTTGTTTGGTGTTTCATATATACAGAATCATTATCATGTTATATTTATTATTTACATGAATTAAACATCATTATTATACCCATCTAAATAATAATGTATTGAATAACAATTACACCACGATGTGGAGACGGTAAGCCGTACGTATGCACGTATGGTGACATGTTATTCAAAGGATGGATAAAATAATGAATATGGTTGTACCATATTTATAATAAAATCACATTATATATAAGATACTGGAGTTATTATTTTAGAATAAAAATAACAAAGAAAGAAGAAGTGGAAGAAGAAAGGAACTTGAAATAGGATGGTGAAAACATTACCTCTTCTTTTGGTTATAATGTTCTGATTATTTGTTTTTGTTTGCATAGTTTTCCACATTTAGCTATTGAGTAGGTTGTTGTGATTCTAAGAAATTATATTTATTATCCATGGGTTTCATGGGATTAGGTTCCCATTGTCATCCATTATTATATGTTAAACCATTGGATTCGATGTTATTAAATAATATATATTTTTTAAAAATTTACTTAATTAATCACATATTATTTCTAATTATCTTGGAAAATTTATGATCTATGATTGCTTATATCCTGAGAGATCCTATCTGAGAGGCATGAGGGATTTATATATGTGATTTTTTTCTTTAGTCATTAAACAACCTTATAAGGAAGCTATAGATAGAGCTTTTTCTACTATTTTTCAACCAGTCTTACTTCTTCTATCAACTTGACTATATCTCAGCTCAGCAATGGGATTAATTGTGCTTTTATTTGCTTGGAGAAACTTTTAGGATATGGTCATTATCTGGATGTCAGAGCCTGGGGTGGAAGGAGGTCACACATAAGACCAGAAGTCATAGATTTGGTATACCTCGATGAAATTTGTTAAGTAATATTATTTATCAATATATATATACTATAAAATAAAAATGTTTTTTATATTATATAGGTTTCTTATGAACCCTATATTATGGAGTTCAACGTATATAAGAATATTCAAACTGATCCTTATACAAGACAACTTGTAGGAAACCGATATTGACATATTATGGTTAATAATTTTTCTAAATTTTTACTCATATTAATTTTCTTTTTATTCTAATTTATAATTATATTTGAAGAAAATTTATGAGTATGTGACTTATCACTAATTTATTAGTGAAGTAGAGAGTGTAGAATACACCACTGGAAAGTTAGGATTCAATTAGGGGGTTTGGATACATGTGATTTTTCTTGGTGTAGAGAAAGGTGGGGTGATCAGTATGGGTTCATGACTGACTCTTATGAGTTATTATAGCACTTCTGTGATGTCATCAGTCAGATCGAATGGAGATCATGTAGATTCCTCATCATCATTATCCCATATACAGTAATAGGATAGGTTGAGAGCTCAGGATGAGATGATACAATGGCTATAGAGAGAGAGGGATTAGGATCGTGAGCAACAACATTAGAGATATGAGAAGATGTTTGAGTATATGGGATGACTAGAACATAACATTGCTATGAAGTTTCCTCCCCCTAACCCTTTGAGTTATTCTCATACTCCTGATACCAATTGATTCTCTATTTTTTATTACTATTTTGTATTTTAGGGTGATAAACATATTATGTTTGAAATGATGTATTAATTTTATGATTGTTTTTATTTTTTTAATTTTTTTAAATTTATTTAATTTTTATTATTTTACTCTTTTTTGAAAATATTAGTAATTGATAATAATATATATATATATATATCGCAATTTGGTTAAAAAAATTGGTAGATTTATTTTGAAATATGAATCTACTGTTACAAATAATTTTATTTTCGATATACCCATCGTAACTGATTATTTAATAAACTTATAGGTAGTAATTGTGACGGATGAACTAATTTTCGAAAATACTAATTATTTGCGATGGGCCATCATAGAAAAATGTAACTGCAATGTATTTTTCTATGATAGATAAATAGTGAGGGTAGTACATCACTAATGAGTGGTCATAAAAACATAAAACTCCAGTAGTTCTAGGTGAATCTTTTTTATATCCACATCCAATTTTCAGTATCCAGATAGAGATTAAATTTCTATAATAACCACACAATATCTACTTTTATAAAACTTCATTATTTTATATTTTTATTATATTTATCCCTTATACTTATCCCTATCTTTTTCACTAATTTTTGTGTATCTTAATCCCCCCCAAAAAATAAACTAATACTATAATATAACTAAACATTTCTCGGATATCAAATATCAAACCCCAAGTTAAGAATATATTTATTTTACATTATTTCCATAATTTAAACATTACATCTCTCAAAATAATACCACAATACCAAGAATGGAAGGTTTAGTGTCTTTGAGGACTAGGAACATAAGAAAAGTATTCTATAACACTTGTGAATATTCCTCTATAATTGATCCACCCAAGTCTCTCTTGTAGGCTTCTCATAAGTTATAATCATATTCATAACCTGTTAAATGGAAACATAAGAATGGGATGACCTCAAACACTCAATGAGGGAGAACTTATCATCATTTCTTCAAGTTTTATTTCATAACCAAAATATAAAACATGAGAATGGGAGAAATATCTTATTACTATACCTTGGAACCATGAGATTTTTCCATGAGTCATAATAAAAGAACATGCAAGAGAAAACATTTAACATGGAAAGAGATTGTGGATCCATGAGATAATAAACATGAGCCATGAAACAAAATCATAAGAATATGGAATGGAAATGTAATATTCCCTTGAGACATATAATTTCATTGACCATTGGCACAAACATAAGTATAGGGTATCATCATATTGTGAGCATATCCATAAATTCCCAACATTTATTTTATGATTATATCCATGAAGTATCAACCTTTTGTTTGTGTGGGTATCTAATAAGTATCACCCATTAGTTTAAGATCATATTCAAGAAGGCTCATGATACATTATCTCAAGAGATATAAAACATTAACAAATGTATTTGAGGTTGATATAGGACCCCACCCATAATCATCTTTTCCTTTTTACTTCATAAGGTATCATTCATTTAATATATTATGAAAACCCATGAAATGAAAATGAGTTTCATTGATCACATTAAAAAGATCCCACAGAAAAATGGGTTTCAGAACAATTCTAAATGGTATCACTAAAATGGTGTTTCATAATAAAATTAATGTTTTATTCTTGAAAAATAACTTCCAAGAAAATAAAACCTTTTAAGATAAAGGGGAAAATGTTAGAGCAACTACACATGAGTTTTTATAGAACATATTTAACATTAGTATAAATTAATTAGTTACAGATCACATTCAAAATTCATTTTCAAAAGTTTAAGCAAAAAATTATAAAAAAGTATTTATTATTAAAAAGGAACCTCAAAAATAGATGCATAAAAATATATAAAAGATATCAAAAGAAAATATGGGTTTTAAGATAAAAAATGATTTTGGTAGGAATAAAAAACTTTTTAATATTTCGAAATTACATTTATTAAAAAACCCACTTTATAAGCAGAGTTAAAATTAAAAGTGTAAATGTAAAAATATAAAAGTAACATAAGAGAACACATAATTGGTTATCCACATAAAAAGGATAAAATTGGCAGGAAAGGGAAACATGGGTAAGGAGGGGGAACCATTATTAAAGCTGGTGAGAATTGTTACCAGTAATGATATAATTTTGAGAAAGAAATATTTCAAGGTAATTATTTGAATTAAAAATTCAAATTTCCCCATATTTTGTGGGTATTATAGTCTTATTATAGAACAAAATACATTCATATTGTAAAATTGTATTCATATAGAAATCTGTATGCCTTGAGAAAAGAAGGTGAGTCAAGAAAACCCTTAAAAAATTGAAATATTTAAAATTGAGAATCCAAGTAAGGCAAGACATGATATATATTTTAAAAAAACTTTTATTTAAATAAATTTATAACCAAAATAATTATATAAACCACTAAAAAAGAATAGGTGGTGAAAAAAATCAAATCTCAATGAAACAAAGTTCAGATAAAAAACCCCCTACCATAGTTCTGGATTCATTTTTGAATGTACCAAACATCCTAGATAATCATATTAACTTTTTATAAATTTTTTAAGGCGTTTTATCTTTATTTTATTTTCAAATATCTCTTTATTTTCTTTTGTTATTTATTTATTAAATAATTTTATCTTACGTCAGTTATATGATGTGGTTTGGTCAATTTCTTTATAAATCTCTTAGTATGTTGAACATTTTCAAAGGTGTTGTAAATAGATGTATAATATATAAAATTTTAGATAATTATTTCCTTTCTTAGTATATTATAAAAATATATATATAATTTCATAGGTATCAAAAATAGACTCAAATTAAGAAAGGTACATTGATATGTTCATTTATTGTGGAAAATTTTACTATAACCATTTATTATTAATATCACTTATATAATGTAAAATATTATCATTAAATAAAATTAATAGTTTCTTAAATATCATTTTTATACATTATATTTATTTTTTAAATCATCTATGTAAGGTGGTAATGGAAAAATGAGATACGTCATTACGTGGAGGTGACAGTTCGCACACACATGGACAAAACTATAATTTTTCATAGAACATAGTGAGGTATAAAAATAAAATAATTACAATTTTATAATATTAATAACATTATAATTATTATATTTTTTAGATAACTCTTTTGGACCATACATGTAAATGTTTTAATAAAAATAGGGCTTGTCCTCCATGGAGGTGGTTGTCTGCACAAACGCATGCCGACATCTACATTTTTCAAATGGATTTAAAGGAAGGTATAAAACTGATATTAAATTAGTATAATAACATTAATTATATTATTAATACTTATTTTATCATAATATAATATATATAAAAGGTTTATAAGGTATATATAAAATGAAACTAAGAGAACTCAATTGATAGCATTACCTTCTCTCTTTGGATGCCCTCCCTTGGGTAACTCATTAAGGCTCATTAAGTTTGTATTTTAGAAATACTAGGGATTATAAGACATGGGGATAGGTTTGAGGATGGACTAGGGTAGAGTTTTGGAAGAGCTAAATCTTTGTAACGGGTAGAGAAATGTGGTGAAAGTTATATCCTTTTATAAGGAGAGGAAAATGGTTTTTTGGTAAATACTCATAACATCTCAAAGATTTCACGACAATATTAAAGGGTCAGGGGCTCCAATAGTGGGGAATAATGAATTTTGGGGTTATATAAGGTTAATATAACCACTACCACACATTTTAAAATATTTTTTATACACGTTTAAAGTCATTTAACATTTTTTTAAATTTTACCATCTTCATTTTTTACATAAGTAACTAGTTCTTAACTAAGTAATATATGTTTTAAAAAAAATATAAAACAACCCATATTACCAATTTTATGTGCATTAAAACTATATTTAACCTCTATTTAATCCAATTAAATTTATAAATATTATTAAATTAACTTTTAAATTAAAAAATTTAATATATATAAAAGCATGCTTATAGAAAAATATTGTTTTTATCATTAAGTGTTCTTAATATTGTTTATCATTAATAAAAAATTGGATAAGTGTTAATATATTTATATATAGGTTTATAAATTATATTAGATTAATTATTGATAATACAATATTTTTTTTATTATAAAAAATCATATAATTTAAATAAACTATAATTTTGCAATTATTATGATTATTAACTTTAATCCCAATAATCTTATTTTTATGATAAAAAGTATAATAAAAATATTTTTATTATTTGGACCTACTAATTTAAAATATTGAATAAATTTTACTAAATATAATTTCTAGGAGTGAAATAAATTTAATTTTCATATTAAGGCACTTATTACGTAAAAACCTTTTTTTGGAAAAGGAGTATTTTAAAGATTTTAAATGAATTTATTTATTATAATTTATGAATTTCATAATGTGGTTAATTATTATTAATACCATCATATTTTATGAATATGATATAAAAATTTTATTTAATAATTTTATTTTGGTAACATATCATGGTTTTGTTTTAGTTTGATGTTGCATACAAAACAAGCTACTCAATATGATTTTGGGAAAAGTATTTACTAAAACAGTGGTTCCCTACAAAGTTTTATGTGATCCCAGATTAGTTTTTCTTTATGTTGAAGTTAGAGAAAATATTTTAGTATCACTTTCTTCTTTATAATGATACCATTGATTTTATGGTGGATGATATATCTATTGAGATATTTTCCCATGTTATTTTATTACAGATTTAAAGGTTGGTCTAGTAGGAAATGCAGGCATTCCCATACTTTTATTAAGTGGTTGGCCAGTACCTAGTTCCTTTTAAAAGAAATTTTTATTATTTCACTAGTTTGGGTAATAATTATTTTCAAAATTTCCTCTAATATAATTAAAAATAGATTTAAATATGTCCTTTATGGAAGTGTTCGATGGAAATATAAAATAATCATGAATAACTCTATAGTTTGGTCAACTTTTAGTTTTGAACAACATGAATCGACTAAGGTGGAATCATTGGATAGTAATTAGTTCTCTTGATGAAAAATTCCTATTAATAAGCTATTAATTTATAATAATTTACTTTATTTACTCCTAATTTCTAGTTAGTGAAGCCTTCTAACCATTAGAAACTATAACTATTATGTTTTTAATTAAGGTAGATTTACATATATCAATGCATTTTCAGAATTTATATTGATGACTAATTTAATTTCTAGTTAAATTCCACAGTAAAAATATAGAAAATATTTTTCCAGCTTCATTTCATGATGAGGGATACACCTTAACATGTACTTGAATAATTTATAATATTTTCCAAATGATATCTAGTCATTTGGAAAGAAAAAACCGAGGTCTCTATTGTTCTTAAGTGATTGACTTTTAATGTAATAATGATCCAAGAATTTTTTTTCTCATCACTTCACAAATAAAGATAGTGCATGGGTCCAAATATCTCTAACCAGTCCTTGGATTTTCATTACAATGAAAATTGAAACAATATATGTTTATTGTATCTTGATTAACACCTATTATATTACAGTATATCAAAGACTTAGGAAATTTATTCATATGAATATAATAATATTCAGGGGTCAAGCCATGGAATTACATATATTTTTTGCCATATATTGATAGTTAATAGATTCAATTAAATGTTTTTAACTTGCATCTTTGGTTTTCTAATGCTTGAGTAGAGTTTTACAATGTTGGGTTTTAGTTTTTTTTTCATGGTAGTCTTGGTTTTTGATTATTGAGACAATTATAAAAGATAGCATGTACAATTTTCACTTATCCTGGATTCATCTTATTATATAAATAAATTTTTATATTATGTTTTCCTTTTCTATGATTTTTTTTATTATTTTCGATCAAATGGTGGATCATTTTTCACCCAATACAAATTATGAGTGTTCACTGTAATGATAAAAAATGCATGAATTGGCGTTTAATTGAGATAATTTTAATGCTATTTTATAATGTTATCTCTAGAAACAACACCATAAATTTGGAATTTGTTGTCACAAAATGTCTAATATATAAATTTATAGAACTAATTACTATTGTAATTGTGTCAATAAGGGTTGATCCATAGGGAACACTTGTCTATAAAATTAGATTAAATCTCTTTAAGAACGCTATGATGATCAATTAGAGGGTATTTTTTCATTTTTTTAAAATAAGAATAAAAATAAAAATAACTAAATGAAATAAAAAATAAATTTAAATTGGAGTGATTCAAGTATTGAGATGTGTTTGGGATGAAAAATTCATAGGTTAAACTACTATTCATGCCACAAAACAATGTTTTATATGATTAAATATTTATTTTTTAAAATTTTCTCCAATTTCAAAAATTAATGTTTTATTATAAATCTTATTATATCTCTTAGTTTATTTATGATATTGGTCTTGGATGTTATAAATAAACTAAGAGATAAAATTAATTACTAAATTTATATAATGAAATGAAAAGACTCGTTTCCCACAAATTATTGTCATATATTTGTGTTATAATTAATTTAATATGATCACTTATTAGGTATCAAATGAATAAAATTGAATTAAATTGGTTAAATTTAATTAATAAAATTAATTTCAACATAAATATAAATGTTCTTAATAAAAAAACTATGAAATAAATTTAACAATTTTTTTAATTATAGAGATAAAAAAAGTAACAGGTATATACAATAATGCTGGGGAGACACCTGATGGGGGTGGCAGTCTACTATATGTTTCTTAGTTCAAAAAAATGTAGGGGAGACACTTGATAAAATCCCTCAAATAAATATTTCCTGAACACATTGGTATTAAAATAAATTAAAATTAAAATGGGAAATAGGTACACCAACTACTTTTGGATTAAAGTTGTGTTAAAATTCATTATCACGGAGAATATAGGAAGAAATGAGATTAAAAAAATGGTGAAAGTAAAAATAAATTTAAGAACAGACGATAGATCATGTCATGTCCATTAAAAAAATGATTATTTGATTCAAAATAAATAAAAAATGGTATTGTTATATTTTTTTGAAAAACCCTGTCATGGACTTTTTGACGTACATATGTATTGCAGATAAAAAACTAGAAAAAACTTATATAAAATTATAAAATGTGAAAAAACAAATAATAAATTAGTTATCCATATAAGAAATATTTTTTTATATTTATAGTTAACTATTATCTTATAAAAACATTAAAATATTCATAATTTTCAAGTATACATTAAAAAATATTTATTAATTGAATTAATAAAAATAGATTTGACTGTTGGGACATCAACATCATTGCTAGGAACTTAGTTGGATCTATTTATGCGGCTTTCTTCTCATCTTTTGTTGCAATCTGACCACCTTAGGTTACAGAAGCTAATGCCATCCTTTCTGGCATTTCCTTTATGATAGAGAGTGGTTGGAATGCTCTGATTATAGAGTCAGACTACCTCCCTATTATCAACTCCAAATCCTCTTTGGAGTATAGACTCAACCATATGGCTTGCTTGTCATGAAGATTCAGTTTCTTTGCCTCAATGTTCATGCTCACTCTTTCTCTTTCATTAAAAGTCAAGGGAAAATGGAGACACATTTGTTAGCTTCCCATGGCCTTTCTCATGTTTCTCATGTTTTGAGTGATAAATTACATAGTTTTTTGTCATCTAATATTTTTTTAGATAATCTTTCATAAAATTTATTTGGATTTTCTCTAAAAAATTTTTTTGAAGAAATTAAAAAATTTAAAATCGATTAAAAAATTAATGATTTATTATTAGTGTAAATTAACATTTTTATGGGTAGAATTTTATATTAATTTTTTAAAAACATATAAAAATAATATTTTTTATTTTCATTTCATAAATTTTAATTTCAAACCAAATTCATAATAATAAGTTAAAACAAATTAACATATCATACTTCAGTTGATAAAGAAACAAGGCCTTCACATCCATGAATTTGATCCTCATACCCATTAAATCTCCACCATTTTGTATGTATCTAAACTACCTCACTTTTAATAGATGATATCATTGCATTCAGTTTTTGACCTCTGGAGGGTGATGTCTTGCCATGATACAATTATCAATGAAAATTAAAGAGTCATATCTGGGTCTGGGTTTTTACTCAGGTTTTCTTCGCTTACACTATAATTCAAGTTTCAGGATTTTGCGTAGATTTTGTAATCTCTAATTATTAGTGTATTTTTTCAAATTTTCCCCCTAATTTTTTAATACTTTTCATAATATGGGTTTTTCCATTTTAGAAAATAAGTGTCTCAATTTACTTCATGATAATATTTTACACTTTTGTGTTCATTAGAGATTCTCAAAATTTTTGTCAAAATAAAGTTTTTATCATGGGACTTATCTAATTTCTCCTCAACAACTAGATTTAATGGTATGTTATATGTGTTTGTTTCTAAGTGTATATGGGTGATTCATGCCAACGGATTTCCTCCCACATCAAACTATTTAAAAGGAAAAATGATTTTACTCTATAGAAGAAACAAATAATTTTTTTGGTATGTGAAAAGATAGTCAAGGCACTAAAAAAATTGAGAACCTAGAGAATATGTGCTATTATGATTGGAAGGATATAAGAGAGTTATAAAAATTTACAGTTCAGATGTATTTGGCTGATAATACTCAGAAGGAGGTGAATAATCTCACCAATCCGGAAGAGATCTGGGAGAAGCTTGAAAGTCGGTATAAATCAAAATCCTTCACAAATTTTTTATATTAGAAAAAATGATTGTACCATATGTGAATGTCATAAATAGATATTTTTATAAACCTTTGGATGAGTTCAGAAAAATTCTAACAAATGTATCTTTGGTGGTGGTCAACACCAATGATTTAGGTGACAAGGTACCTATTGAAATGGAAAACGGAAAACAAAGATTTGATTCTCCTGGACTCATTAATAGATTCATATGATAATAATTTCACCACATTTTTATTTGAAAAATAAAATCTAAAGTTGGTAATGTGATTTCATCACATAAATTTGGTGATTTTAATTTTAAATATTCTAGTTTATTTTATGAAATTTAGATTCATTTATGCACATCCATGAAAAATTAGTCGAATTACATTATTATATTTGATATATATATTTGATATTTATACTGACATGTGTTTTTATATGTGTTTAATTAGAGTATTAATTGATTTAATTTGATAGGATACCCTGATTTTGTTGTTTTTTTATTCTTAAGCAGGATTGGTGTTTGGATAAATTTGAAGGAATATAGAAATTAAGGATCATAAAGGAACTTCATGATAAGAAGCTAAGAAGCATTTAATGACAATGAAAATTGAAGATTGAATCCATGATTGATTATTGAAGACAAAGAGACCAATACATCCATTAAATGATGGTTTCGAAGACATTGGATGACAAAAGGTTGTTTTAGAGGCTCAAAACTGATGAACCAAAGAAAAACTAAGATTTTAGAGATGAAAATACTGATTACACATCATGTAACCAATTAACCAACATGAAATTGCACAATTCATGAACCATTATCTATACATGAAGAAGAAAAATTTAGCCCTGCACATTTTATATCATGTAAATACATTACATGTTATTTAATCGTTATACAGACTAAAAAATAGGGATTTTGTGGTATCTTGATTGGGGGAACATATCCTTTGACCAATGAAACTATTTAATGTGAGGTTTGAATTTTAAAACACTCTAGGAGATCACCAACCATATAAAAGGGGGATTATTACCAAGATATAAGGATTCCATTTGAGGTGTGGAGAGGTCCGACTACCAAGATGCTTCCATAGGATTCCGACCCACATTTCATCATTGATAGGTTTATATTTTGATTTTATTTTATTTATCTAGATTTGATGTATCATTGGTTTTCCCCTTAGTATAATTTTAGTTTCTTTGTTTTCTTTCTTTACCATTCTTTATCTTGTGATCTCTTCCCTATGGAATTCCATTTATTCATCGTTGATGATCACCCAGTGATGATTGAAAAAATTTACAGGGGTCGAGAGTAGGGGTGGATTTGAACTTAATAAATATATAAAACAAAAACTTGGTAACCCTATATCAAGTAATCAGTTTTAATTTTTTTCTAATATCATTCTATTTAATCTACCTTGACCTTCAAAGGTGAAGTAGAATGACCATGACCTAGTTTGAGTTGATCAGACTTGGACCAATAGCCTATGATTATTTATCCTACGAAGCCTAGATTTCTACACTTTGGTTATTAATTACTCTATAATATGGAGTAGTTTATATCTTAGTTAGATCTATTTTGCTAGACAATGATCAATTGGTGATCTTTTCATCACTTTTCGGCCTTATCCATATGTCTATCCCAAGAGAGGTTTAGGATTTCCCTTTTGACAAACCCTAAAATTGACCATTATTCCACTATCTTCCACAATTTTTATCATTATACCTACATTTAAATTTATTAATTTTAATCATTATTTTAATAAAGTCAAACTGAAGTTAGGATGATATGATCTTTGGTCAAAATTTATCATTGCATTCCACACCCTATGTGTGATCAATCCAATACTTCAACTTTATTATAACTTTGTAGTTAGTTTTGTTTACAAACATTATAAATTTACAATTTGTTTTTTATATAGGTTTTGATGATTTATTTTATAGTAACTACTACTCCCCTGATATATTGGGATTTTCCCGAAATGATAGGATGACCAGTTCCCACGTGGGATACTTTGTTAGGCCATTTATTTTTACCTGTATGATTCACTACCTCCCGTGATTTTCAATTCATTGATCCATCACAAGTTATTTTCTACTGGTTGATTATTTTTTCTACTCTTTAGATCTATGTCATTCAACTTTTATGGTTTGTTCAATGTGTTGTTTCTTTGTCTATTCATCATGGATTTATAGATATTTTTTGTTAGTTAGGCCGATTTGAGGAGCAGATGATGTTAGGGGAATTGATCACCCCTTTCGTCACACTTTCCCCATTTCTAGTTTTTATCTTGATCTGGTTTTAGAAACCTATATTTGGTGTGTTTTTATTCTATAGTGATTGAACTTAGTTCCTGTTATCTTCCAATGTGCACCCCTAGTGTGTTATTTATGGTGGAGTATCGACAAAATCCTTCATTCTGAAGATGTGTGGCTAATGTTCCTAATCAAAGAATAACTGACACTGGTCAGTTGTTGTCTTGTTGTGTGGATAGATCCAAAATTTACATCATCTTCTTGACAAAAGAATAAATAGAATAGGGCAGTCAGACCCAAGTATCCGATGTTGTAAGTTATACATTCATACTACTTGTTTTTTATAAATTTAGTTCTTTGATGCTTATGTTGCTTTTAGTTTGGTGGTTAGCCTTATATGTTTTAAATATTATTTTTTGAATTAAATAAAATAAGTGAGTGTGGGTGGTGTTATTTCTATGAAAATAGGTCCAAACCAGGATGAAGTATGTTAAGTACTTGTGTTATTCTTTAATGATTTATTTCATTCATCTTGAATTTTCAGTTTGTATTCGATTCAAATGCTGTGAAAAAAACACCAAGACATTCCTTTTGTGTTTTCATGAAATTTCCTCTAGTAGTTCTCTTTCCCTTAACAAAGTGGTGTCAGACCCTCATTAGGTTCTTCTTTTTTTCAAATATGAATCTTATTTCAATATGATTTCTATTTTTAATTCTTCTTTCCAATCTCATATTGATTCACCTCTTACATTCTCTATAATAATTGAAATCTCTATAACCCCACATATTATTCAATTTCAAAAACCTTAATTGCATAGTCGTGCATATCCACAGATCTTGACCATTTATTAGGGATGTAGACTTATCATTTTACACGATAACTGGACATTTGGTCTTTTGGATAAACATAAAAACAACTAGATTTTAAATAAAAAAATAGATGGTGACAATGACCTAAATCTATGGAGAATTAAGGTGATATAAAATCTATTTCAACAAGCGTTAATTGATGTCCTATTTGGACCTAAGAAACATATTGTTACTGTGTTTGGATTTTGATAATGTTCCCAAACATTACTAACTATTGGGAACTAATCCTAACGATGGCCATAACCTCCATAAAAAATCACACTAGATCGAAGACCAATATAAAAATAATGGAAACTAATGGCCCTAGAAGATTGAAAGGGAATCTACTGAGGTCGACTCCTTTATAGTCAAAACCTTCAAGGCCATAATTCCTAAGATCTTCCACTTAAAAATATGATCCATGAAGAACCTTATTGTCCCCCCCTCATGATAGAACACATAGAGATTGAATATTATCAATCACCTATTCCTTTTTCATAACCCCTAGTATAATGACAACATAAAATGAGTAACATCATAATGTATATAAGGACAAAGTTCCTCCTCAATACACCTTGATCAAGACACCATTTGCAGAAAAAAATCTAAAAGGAAACAAAAGAAATCCTTGAAATTGATTCACATATCCCCCATTGACATTCTCCCCCACTGAAGAGAGATTAGATCCTTCCCCTTCACTAAATTTATAGTTGATGAAATAAAATCTACTCAAAACTCATTATGGAATAAAAACCATAAAACATATTCCTCCTTATGCTCACCAATATACATCATCCACCATTGACACACTGCTCCTGACATCTGACTAACCGCCAATGGGACACATCACTTTTCTGAAGCCCATATGAAACAGAAGGAGTTCTAAGGATACTCCAACTAGCTCTTTGTCTCTAGATAAGAAATTAGACCCTTATACTCCCCATATATTACCAATTAAAAGTGTGAAATGTTTTCTTCCACTGATCATCCACCTCAATAAGATCAACACGATCAACTGGACCAGGCTACTGAACCTATACTACCCAAACCACACACAAAATATGACTAAGAGCCATAGATAAAAGGGAAATAAATATTTATTATGCCAAATTTTATCAATATTTATTTAATTAATCTTATCCTTCCAAAAAACCCATTTAAAATAAGAATATAATTCAATTATGATGCCTACACCTCTCCAGTTCTCTTCACTGAAAGTAGTGCCACCTCACTTGCCCATTTGGTTGGATTAGAGAACATTAATAAAATAATGGGGTAACTAAAATAATATGTCCTAGATTATATTATATGGATTATTTCATGAACCATGATCAATGAACATAGTTTCCCTACAAACCCATGCAATTATCACTTTTACTATCTTTAAAATCCATCATATCCCTTAACAAAAGCTTTTTATACCACTATGTTAGTGCCCCCTCCTTCCAAAGGTACCCCTTTTGGGTTGGAAAAGGAGGAATATATATAATGACCCCTCGCGCCCCACCTCTAATAGGCCCTGAGTTAGAGACTAGCGTTGAATGTATAAAAATATCGCAAATAGGAGGCATTACCCTCAATAATAATAAGATAAAGAGATAGGATCAATGATCAATACAATTTATGACATAAAATAAGATAAAGAAAAAAATATCCCACAATTCATATATAAGTAAAACAGAGACAGATAAAAGTATCCAAATGTAAATACCCAAAATAAAAGATAAGGCAGTTACAAAACAACAACCCCAAAGGTCCAAAGTAGTAATTTCCATCATGTCCCATATATTCCTCTTGGAAAATTGAAAAGATATTTGATTAAATATTTTTTAGGAATACAAGTATACTCAGTAGGATCATACCTAAAGTCTCTAGAGAATATGTGAAAAGAGCAGACTAATGAAACTGTGAGAAAACAACATAACCAAAAACACATAAACATGTCAACTAACTGATATAAACTACACAAAGGAATACACACCTAATAACATGTCCAAATTCAATAACATATTAAGAAACATATCTATGAAGTTACCCCACACCGCTTTACAATTTATTTTCCTCTCAAACACTCAAACATCATACAATGTGATGCTACCATCTCTTTAATAACACATCACATCACATCACATATAACCTAAAGAACCCTGGTTCATCACATCACATCATGTCACTTCTTTCTTGTAAAAAACTCATCCATCACATCACATAAAATCTCACCCACAGATATTAGGGCCATCACATAACATCACATCACATCATTTCTCACCCATAAAGACCTGGTACATCACATAGAATCACATCACATCCCACCCATAGACACCCATTCCTTTACATTACATCCAAATCCACATAACTAGTGTAGTAGAGTATCATGAACATGAAGTACATCATTCTCATTCCCTCCACCTACTAAGAAATACCCCACCATAAGCCATCTCGTCATCCCATCAAACATAACTATTGGTCACTATTGACTTCATTCCATCATTGACCATTCTTATCAATGTTCCATAGAAGAGTGAGAAGGGAAGACCAGATAACCATCCATCCATCCTCACCACCAGGATGTTGGATAAAACTCACCAAAAAAATCTTTGTTAGAATGAAGTGCTCAACATGAGTAGGGTACATATAGAAATCACAAGGAACATACAAGGTATATATATATCCACACAAAAGACCAACCTATTAGTTCAAAACAAAGTATTATCCTAACTCATAACATCAATACTAAACCTCACAATATCCACCACTTTTTCTAACACCTCTAAATGAAAAATACCACACAACAAGATGCAAGATGCAATTCACAAGCCAAATTCAAATATTTTACTTTTAAGCTAAACCTATATCAAGATTTCCCATTTCCAACCAATTCAATTAACTAGACCATTCATTTAATTGTTTTAGCACATTTATTTCACATATATCAACAACCACATTTAAAAAAACTTCCCATTTTTATTTCAATCATTCTTTAATCATTTCAACCCATTACATTTCAATTCAACATTAAAATTTAATTCCATCACTACTTGGGAAACTATTACAACATAAACCAACAAAACAACCACCCATATTTCTCATTATAACAAGCTCACATCACCTCCCTTTTACTACCACAACCAATTTTCATATGAAAACTATTTTCCACATCACAACAACCGCATACCATATCCACTTCTCATCACATTACCTACCCACAAACAACCACACATCACCACCACATACGGTAACCACATCACAACACACATCACTTACCCACATAACAACCACATATCACAAAACATTTCACATCACATTAACTAGTCATTTATAGATTCAGAAAGGGGATTTTTATCACTTCCAGTTATTTATTTTAAGGCCATTTTCACCCAATCCATAATTCCAGGTGAATCCATTTCATTAACTAAATATAATTATTTAACCAATTTTCATTTTTACTGATAAAAAATAACACATTAAAAGATTTCCATGATAACAACAATCATAGTGAAAACAAATTCCTCAATGGTCATGATTTTCCAAAAGGCATTATGACCATATAATCCCCCTACCAGTAACATAAAAAGTATAAAGGATGTGATTTCATACCCCTTCCCCTTTCATTTTTTAGATTTTAAAATTAGTGTATTCATTAATCTAGTGCATACCATCTTCCTAATAGATAACAAAAGCATGAACCCCTTACACATGATACAACTATATGAGAAATAAAGGATCCCCTACATCAAATAAATATTTCTGTTTTGGTGCACAAGGTTGAGGTAATAGGGTAGCCACCACCGATAACTACAATGATGGTGAACACCCATACCATCCTCGAATACAAGAACACATCATTCACTCATAAAAAATCATTAAAACCACATGTTTATATGATAATATCCCTTCCAAAAGAAGAAAAAATGGAGAAAAATACAGGAGGGGCAATGAGGAAACTCACATAAACCACAACGGTCGATCTCCCAAGGATGGCGTTGAAATCCATTTCTTAGGGGTTGAAAGGAATACAAAGGATGCACTTGGGTCACAAAGAATTGAGAGAATGGTTAGGATAGTGACCGAGTTCAATTGAATTTTATAATTTATACCCATTTTGTAAAACACCATGCCATGAGGAAACACTCTTCATCATGCCACAAATCCATGAAAAATAGGGGTGGTCCATAGAACAATGCATGGTACTATGCTGTAGTGGTGCAGGTAAAATGAGATCCAAGATCTTTAGCTATATCCATACCATATATATGAAAAAATAGGAGGAGAACACAAAATATCAAAAGCCACCACACCATTGGCCTTCTACAACCAAAGAAGAGTCTATTCCATAGACCGGATCCATGACACAACCACCCAAATAATAAAAATACCTATAAAAACACCACCCGATACACTTTTCCATAACTATCCACCCTACGCCACAAGGAACAAAAAAAACCACGTTGTAATCCAACACTACAACAAAACCATGCCAAAATATAAGTGGCATCAAAACTCTTCCTTCAATCTCCCAACACTACATTCGACACCTCCATATCACAATCATTATACCTTATAGAACAGTATAACCCTCCACACTACAAGACCCCTCTTACTGTATTTTCTCATCTCCAACTCCACGACTCAATCCCAACTCATCAAAATTTTCCATAGAAACCTAAACCACCAAAATTCCCAAAATATATCTTATAAAATGGTCTAGAAAATTATAGGTTGATAATAAAAATTAAATTAACCCAAAAGGGTATTTCAAAATAACATTTAGTAGTTTATTTATGTACAATAATTTATAAGTAAATCCTTTAATGATGAAGTGGAAAATTTCAACACAACCATAAATGAGTTTTTATAATTTTTTTAAAAATGTTATAAAATAAGTTGTTACAAATCACAATCAACAGTAATTTTTCAAAATATAAAGTGAAAATTTAAAAATTCATTTACTTTTAAAAATAAACTTCAAAAATAGACCTTTAAAAATTTATAAAGGTTATCTAAAGGAAATATGGGGAGGAAGATAAAGAAATTGATTATGAAAGGATGTGACACCTTTTTAATATTTTGAAATAACATGTATTGGAAAAATAAAATCATTAAAAGAGTAACAAAAAATATTTTTAAAATAGTAGAAGATAAATTATGAAGTTCACCTAAGAAAACACATAATTGGGTTTCCACCTAAAAAAGAATACATTGGAAAGAAAGTGTAACATAGACAAATAAGGGAAACCATTATTAAAGTAAATGAGAATTATTATCATTAATGATATAATTTTTATAAATAAATCCATTAATGTAAATATTTTAATTATTAATTTCACCTTCCCCAGACAAAGGTGGCATTACAGTATCATCATATAATAGAAACCATAGTAAAAAAATAATTATTGTGACTCAAGACTAAAAGTTGAGTCAAGAAAACACTTATAGCATCACAATTTTTTAATTGATAATTAATAGAAGGTAGAATATAATATGGATTTGTAAATATCTATTATTTCATTGAATTTATGACAAAAATAAATACATGCACCATAATAAAGGAATGAGAGGTGAACATAAATCATATCTCAATGAAACAAAGTTGAGATAAAAAATCCTTTAACTTAGTACTTAATTCATACTTCATGTGTACCTAACAACTTGAATAATCAAATTAAGTTTATGAAATATTTTCATATTTTTTTTATATATAATTCATTTCATAAGGTCTTTTTATTATCATTTTTTATTTATTTATCAAATAGTTGTAGATTATGTAGGTTACATGTGATGGTTTAGTCAATATCTCTATAACTCTCTTAGTATGTTAACAATTTCCAAAGGAATTATAAAATAGATGAAAAATATATATAATTTTAGATGTGTATTTACTTTAATGTTACATTAGAACAAAATATATAAAATTCCATATGTTACAAAAATGGACTCAAATTAATGAAGGTTCCATAATATGTTCATTTAATGCGGTTAAATTTACTATAACCATTTATTACTAATATCACTTATATAATGTCAAATATTATCATTAAAGAAAATTAATAGTGTTATAAATATCTTATTTATATATAATATAAAAATTTAAAATCTTTTATATTAGGCGGTAATGAAAAAAATTAAATACATCATTCTTTAGTGGTGGTATTTCACACATACGCGAGTGATTATATTATTTTTCATTGAATATGTGGGGTATAGAAATAAAATAATTTCAATTTTATAATATTAATCAATTTATAAATAATATATTTTTTTTGCTGAAAAATATTTTGGATTATCCATGAATATTTTTTATGAAAAATGGAACCTGTCATTCATGAATTTGGTTGTCCGCACAATCACATAACAACATCTTTGATTTTTGAATAGTTTTAAAGGAAGGTAAAAAAGTGATATTAAAATAATATAAAAACATTAATCATATTAATAATAATTTTTATCATATTTTAATTGATATAAAATTTTTGTGAGGTTATAACTATAAATAAACAAAGAGAGCTCGATTGTGAGCATTATTCTATCCCTTTGGTTGTTCTCCCTTGGGTAAAACTGTAAGGATTCTTATCTTTGTATTTTGAAAAAAATCTTCTTCAAAAAGAGGAGACTATTTAAGATATAATATATTATAGGTTTGTTAGATATAAATCTTTTTAATGGGTATAGAAATGTGGTGTAAGTGATCTTCTTTTATATGTGATGGAAAATGTAATTTTTGTAAATGTCCATTCCATCTTAATGATTCCATAACACTATTCACAGGTCAAGGACTCGAAAAGTGGGAAATAATGAATTCTATAGTGAGATGAAGTAGATAAAGCATTTAACACACGTTTTCATACATTTTATAAACATTTTTCAATTCATCTTGCATTTTGTGTTTCTTTACATTTTACAGTCTCCTTTTTTACCTAGGTAACTAATTTTTAACTAAGTAATATATTTTTTTAATAAAAATATAAATTAACTCATCTTCAAAAATTTAAGCATTATGAACCTAATTTTTACAAATTTATAATACAATTAAATTTCTAAAAAATAGAAAATTAGCTTTTAAATTAAAAAATTTAATATATAGAAAATCTGTTTTATGGGAAAACATTGTGTTTACCATTAAATGTTCAAAAATATTATTTAGAATTTATTACCAAATAAATGAGTGAAAATAAATTTATGTATATCTTCAAAAGTTATATTAGATTCATTATTTAGAATATATTAATTTATTTTATTAGATCAAAATTACATAATTCGAATAAAACAACAACCTTGGAATTATAAAAATAATTGTATTTAATCCTAGTAATATAATTTTTATGATTAAAAATGAAATGAATTTTTTATGTAATTTAGACTTACTAATTCCAAATATAAAATCCAATCTACCAAAAAAAATTTCTGAGAGTGATCATATTATATAACTTAATGCATATAAACTATTTTTCTAGAAAAACTGAATTTCCAAAAAAAAGTGACATTTGTTTTGTTATACCATTAATATAATTTTTTTAAGGTGGGTTTTTCTTATTTATACCTTCAAATTTTATGGATATTATATAAAATTCAAAATTAATAATTTTATTTTATTAATGTATTATGGTTTTCATTTTAGTTTGGTGTCTTCTACAAGATAAGCTACTTAGCATGATTTAAGGAAAATTATTTTCTAAAATCATGGATCATTGCATTCTTCCCCCATTAAAAAGAATCTTAACCTCAAAATTTTATTACTAGGACGAAAAAAAGTGAGGGAACTTTTTTATCATAAAATATTTGATTTCATATGTAACCACTTCCATCTTACGATTCATCTGTTGAACTTTGACCAAATAAGTAGTCTTTTTTAATTGTACTTTATCTCTTCCCTCCATAATTTCCACTGGTTGTTCCTCATATTAGGGATCATGTACTAGTTGTTTAGATTCTGGGTTTAGTATATATAAAGGGTTTAGTATGTACTTCCTCAAATTTGATACATGAAACACAACATGTACTTAGGAGAGATCTGAAGAGAGTGTTAAGTGATATGTTATAGCCTCAACATGATCAAGGATCTCAATGGGACCAATATAGATAGGGATCAACTTTTTTTTCTTAGAAAATATCAAAAACCACTTTCAATTAGATATCTAGATGAAATTTTTTCACCATGTTCAAACGCTATATCTCATCGATTTTTATCCACATAACTCCATCTTCAACTTTGTTCTACTTTAATATGTTGCTGGTTTGAACAATGACCATCATTTCTTGGAAAATGTTTGGTTCTATAAGCTTCCTCTCTACAACTTCATCTAGGAAAATCAGAGTCTTGTATCTATTATTATATATAGCCTTGTACGGTTTTATCATAATGTTATAATTGAAACTATTGTCATATGATATATTTTCCAGGAAAATGTGTTGATTCCAAGATCCTTAAAAATAAATTGAATAAGATCTCAACATATCCTCAATAGTTTTAATGGTTCTCTTAGGATGAATATCTATATGAAGTTGATAAGCAGTGTCAAAACTTAGTTATATATACAAATATCATTGAATACTTTTACAAAACCTCAAGTATAACCTTGGATCTTGATCATATATAATAGATAATGGTACTTCATTAAGCATTACCACCCACTTATGTATATCTTAGAAAATTAATCGAGTGAGAAATATCCTTTGATGGAAATAAAATGTACTAATTTTATAGGGTGATGAAATACAACTCAAAATGACATTATGGACTTTAGATGTCCAGAAAAATCCATGGTGATGTTTTCCAAATTCCATAATAGTGTGGGGAATGGTTGCATCATCCCCTTACACTTCTACAATTTAGCCTTAACTTGATGGCATACTAAGCATTGAGATGTTAATTATATGATCTCCCTCTTCATGTTATCCCCTAAAAAGTTGTATTTATACCAATATAAATAATTGTGATTATTGGATAAATATATATGGATAGTCTATGAGAATCATCCAAAATTTCATTCTTTAGTTATGGGTTTTATGGGACACAAATCTAATTATAAACCCTGTAACTCTATTTTTATCAAATTTGAACTCCAAAATTATCACAACCTCTTTTTTATCTCTATATCCTCATTATATGATTCTTTAATATTTATTTAAATGGATGGTTGAGTATTTATTTGGTAAATATAGGATTTCATACATCCCTTTATGACATCAAGATTTATCATTTTAAATTCATGAGTATTTTGTCTTTTTTCCATCCCCATCTTGGAAAGAGTAATATGGTATTTTTTCTTGGGGAAGAAGCCACCTTATTTTCCTTTCATAGGTATTAATGGGTGGAGTTGTCATAATAATTTATCAATTCCATATATATCCTTGGTCTCATATTCAAATCATTCTATATGAATATATATTTAAATATCGTATGGTTGGTATATATGTCACACTTTTCACCATAGAAATAATTCCACTAAATAGATAATGAAAAGATTACTATTTCCAAATCAAAATCATGAGTTGGGAAATTTTTATAATGAGTCTTTAATTATCATGAGGCATAAAAAATTACCTTATCATTATGCATGCAGAATCATCCCAATCCATTTAATGAATCATTACTACATATTATAAACTCTTCTCCACTGTTTGGTAATGTATGTACAGGTGTAGTGAACAAACACTTCTTTAGTTCCATGAAATTTTATTCAAATTACTTTATCCAATGTAACTCCACTCACATATATGTTAAATTATCTTGTAAATTTGACAACGATAAAAAATTTCTCACAATGAATTGATAGTATGCATATAACCCAATAAAACTAAAGATCTTGTTTTTTATGATTGGTCTGGTCCATTTCTTGATAACCTCTTTCATTTTAGGATATATAAATATTTCCTAATTTTTTATTATATGACCCAAGTTTGATAATTTTTGTATCCTTAATTCAGACACAAATAACTGTTTTTATAGTTTATACTTTCATAAGGTCTTAAAAACAATTTAAAAATAATCTTAATTTTATTCCTTGATCATTGAATATATAAGAATATTGTTTATAAAGGAAACCAAAAATTGATCAAGGTAGTATATAAATACTCTATTAATTATATACATGATTATGTTGAGAGAATTCATAATTCCAAATTGAATCAATATAAATTCACAACATCCATATATCATATGAAAAGTTTTCTTATTAAAATTACCCCTTTTAAACCTTAGCTGATGATATTCAGATTGAAGGTCAATATTTGAGAAGTAACAACCTCATCTGATTCGATCAAATATATCATCATTACAGGGTGGAGGATACTTGTTCTTTATCTTGATTTTATTAAGATCATGATAATAAATTCAAAGTCATATTTAACCAGCCTTCTTTTTGACAAAGAGGACTGCTGTAACCTCTAGTGAATCACTAGGGTGTATAAAACTCTTATCAAGATTATCTTGTAGGTTCTTATTTAATTTTTGTAACTTAATGGGATCCTAAAAGAAATATTTTAGATATACATGGATTTAGTTATAAGTTCAATCAATAACTAAACCTCACACATTGGATGGAGATCAGGATCATCTGGAAATACATTAGTATATTCCTTTACAATTGGCATGTCAACAATGTTGACTTAATCAATAATCATATAAGCTAAAAGTACATCATTTCTGGGTATCATGAACCATATTATGGAATTTTATTATAAATGGATCTCATGAATATCCTTACATTGAAATTTGACAACAAAATTATTCAAGATATGAACTGATATTTCTTTATGACACTAATTGTTATGTCATTTATACAAGGAATGTTAATCCATAACCAATATTATGTCAAATTCATCCAAGGGAATAACTACTAGATCCACATGAAGTATATTCCCAAAAAATTATATTGGGTAAGAGTTATATATCTTAGAAGTTATCACTGTTCCCCTGTGTGTTTTCACAGATAGTCCAATATCCAATGTTTGAGGAGATGATTAAATATTCCAAGAAAACATACATGATATGAAGGAATATATAGAACACAAATCAAATAAGGCATTCAAAAATCTAGAGTAAAGAATGATTGTACCTTGACTCACTTCATTATCATGATGAACCTTAGTGGTAGTGATAATACACACTCTTACTTTCTCCATTGGTTTAGGATCTTACTAAGGAATATTCTCTACATTATCTATGATGTTAGGGAATTGATTTTCATTATTTTGAAACTCCCTATATTTAAAGAAATGAATTGTGGGCTCTAACTTAGTTGGGACATTATTTTCCTCCATATCATTGACTATCCTCTTCGTCCTCTTGCAACAATCATTAGATTTATGGCTAATCTTCCTACACTTGAAACACTTCCTTGTTTAGAGGTAGTTTTCTATGTGTTTCCGTATACATTTTTGACATGTAGGTGGATGATATTTATTTCCCATGAGTGAATTATCATTAAGGATTCCATGATAATCTACTTTCCTTTTTCTATCTATAGAATAATAAGAATATCTAGTTTCTATTTTTACTTCCAGCGCACGTCGAACAATCTATTCATGGCTTCAAAAGTTTCTTTGGCTAATGAATTTCAAAGACTTGTATTTAATCAACTAAACTAATGGTCGAGTTTAATCTTAGGTTCAAAGATAAATCTAAAGACAGACCATGAGTTCCTCAAAATTGTTTCTTCACATGTCCCAATGGATTCATCATATAACTCTGTTTTTTCAATATAGGTTAATTTAAGTTGTGTTCTCTCATACTTATTAACCTAATCCCTTAAAGTAATTAAAAGATAAATCCTTAAAAATGGTATATAATGAGAATAATATCAAAAAAATAATATCTGTTTGGAGTGTATAACTAGTTATTTAGTCCTTGGTCCACTCATTGTACACCAAAGTAATGATTGAGTTGATTCTCAACCAACATTTTTTTGGGTGATTACCCCTAGGTGCATCTGTGCCACAACCAAATCCACATTTTAGTGTCCAGACAAGGATGAAATTTCTAATATAACTACACAATATCTAATTTACTAAAAATTCATGATGATATATTTTAGTTAGAATTATCCCTTAGACCTATCCATAGGGTTTTCACTAATATTCTCTTATCTTAATCCACCAAAAACGAAAATAATCCTCAGAAATAAATAAACCTTACTATGACACCAAATATAAAAACCCAAGCTAATAATATATTTATTTTATATAATTTTCATAATTTAAACATTAAAACTCTTACAATAATCTCACAGTACCAAGAATTGAAGGTTTAGTGTCTTTGAGGAATAGCTATAATTATTATACAAAATTTAGGTACATTTCTCTATAATTGAGCCACAATGGACTTCTTTATAGACTTCTGATAAGTGATAATCATCTTCATAACCTAGGTAATGGAAACATAAGAAAGTTGTGACTTTAAACACTCAGTGAGGGAAAAATTATCATCATGTATCAAGGGGTAAAATAATATGCATAAGATAAAACATTAGAAGGGTATAAATATCTTATTAAAAGACCATGGAACCATTAGAGTTTTCCATGAGTCCTGATTGAATAACATGTAATAACTAACATATACCATTGAAAAAGAGTGTAGAACCATGATATAATATACATGATCCCTGAAACATAATCATGGTAATATTTCATGGAAATGCAATATGATCTTGATGTATAACAAAAAAATTATCTTTATCATAAACAAAAGTTTTGGGCATCATAATATTGTGAAATATCTAGGAACGACCACCCTTTATTTTTTGAGAATATCAAATAAGTATCACCCTTTAGTTTTTGATCATATACAATAATGTTCACCCTTGAGTTTACGATCATATCTAATAAGGCTCATTCTACATTATCTCAAGTGATATAAGACATTAACCAATGAATTGGAGGGTTATATAGGACCCCACCTGTCATCATCCATTCATATGTGTTCCATAAGATGTAAATCATTCACTATATTATGAAAACCCTTGAGAAAAAAATGGTTTCCATTAATAACATTATAATGAACCCATGGAAAGGAAAATAGATTTCACAAAATTTATAAATGGAATCACAAAAATTCACCTCAACAATGTAAATGGATGACACCAAAAATTCAATCACCCAAAATGGTTATTTCATAATAAAATTAAAGAATTATTCATGAAAAAAAAATCCAGGGAAATAAATCATGTAATATAGATTAGAATGGTAGTGCAACTATAAATGAGTTTTTATAAAATGTTTTAAACACTGACATATATAAGGTAGTTAAAAATCACATTAAAAGTCATCTTAAAAAATGTGAAGTGAAAACTTATAAAAATCATTTACTTTTAAAAAGTAAACTAAAAAATATATCCTAAAATATATATAGATGTTATCAAAAGGAAATGTGGGGTATAATCAAAATGAAATTTGGTGTGTAAGATAAAAAGTTGATTTTGAAAGGTTGAATTTTTTAATATTTTTGAAAAACCATTGTGTAAATAACCACTTCATAAAAATAGTCAAAAACATTTTTTTAAAAGAGGAAAATTTAATTTATAGAGGTAATTTTAGATAAAACATAGTTAATGTTCTATTTTAAAATTATAACATTGGTAGGAAAGGGAAAGATGAGAGTCAGGGGAATTACCATTAATGTGGTGGATAATTACTCTATAAAATGATATAAATTGATAAAGAAATTCATTAAGACAATGATTTGAATTAAAAAAATTAATTTCCCTAGAGAGAGGGAGAATTATAATATCATTATATAATAGAAAAAATTCATCCTTTGAAACCATATCCAAAAAGAAAATTATATAACTCAAGAAAATAAGTTGAGTCAAGAAAACCCTTACCCTATCCCAATAATTGAAATTGAGAATCCATGGAAGGTAAAACAAGAGATATATTTTTAAAAACCTTTTATTTCAAGAAATTTATGAAAAAAATAAATATATACTCTTGAAAAAGGAACAAGTGGTGAACATGAATAAAATATCAATGAAATAATGTTGAGATCTAAAAACCCTTGTCTTGGTTCCTAATTTATTTTGTGCATACACCTAATATCCTAGAAAATAAAATTAATTTTATTAAAAAACTATTAAGAGTTTTTTTATCTACATTTAATTTGAAAATCTCTATTTATTATAACTTTTTATACATTTATTAAATAGTTTAATCTTATATCAGTTGCATGAGTAGGTTTGGTAAATATCTATCTAACTATCTTGGTGTGTTGACATTGTCAAAGGTGTTGTAAATTTTAATTACCCAGCTCTCCTCAAAGTTACAACTCATTGTTTTTATTTTTGAATCCTTTATTTTAACTTGGTAAACATTCTCTATGGCCTAATAAACTATTCAGGAGTGTGTAAAGATTGTTTAACCTAGAGCCCTGAGAAATGTAATAACGTAGTGGGCTGTAAGGTATGCGCATGATTAGGGAGAACTATACAACTTAACAGTATGGGTAAATTAGTGGGTAATTGGAGGATGCCTAGTTTTTATACAACTGTGAGAGCCGAGGCACCCACACATGCGGGGTTTTAGGCTTGGGTGATAGTGTGTTTTGGGATGTCTTGTACACATTTATAAAAACCTTACGCCTATTCTATGCAAGATCCCTCCTTTGGTAGAGCCTGGCACATGGTTTGGCCAACCATGTTGATAAACTATGTGACCCAGTATTGGAGGGTGTTTTTAAAATTTCTCCCTTAGTGATCATAAATCCCACACCCTTCCTTTATCCCTTTATTTCCAATATATGTGAGCTCATCACTCTCCTAGGAGCTCACACCTGTCCTAACCAAGGTATCGATGTATCTCCCTCTTCTAAATTCTAAATGGTTTGTTGTTAGAAGAATTGGAAAAATATTGGTATGATCCTTAATCTTATTTCTTCTGTTATTAATTTCTCTTCCCATAGGTTGTGTTATTAATTTGAGATCTCATTCACCATATTTTTAGGGAGTTGGTCTGATTGTTTGATTTCTTAAATCAAACTTCAAATTAGAAGCCAATATTGGATGAGGATCCAAATATGACTTTTAGGTAGGTAGTATAGATGTTTTACAGAATATTCAAGACGTTTTTAGAGCTTCTTTATTGTGCTGCATGCCGACCATTTCCATGCATTTCCATTAAATGTGTTCTTTCTTTCCAAAAAATCATAACTGTGTTATTATACTTCTGTGGACACTTTATAAAGGATTGAAGGTTAGTGACCTTGTTCATTTCCATTGCATAAGGTGTGCTAAATTAATTTCCCCCTATTACATAATTTTTTAATGGTTCAAACACCTCCTAATTGATCAATTTGACTTGGAAATGGAATTTCCCTATTTTATATAATTTTTTAGATGACCAAAGAACCTTATATGTGTTTGGATTGACCATAGAATTGATTTTAATTGATTTATTAATTAAATGTCTTATTTAAATTGAATTTAAATGGGTGGTAAGTCCACACATCATGTTTTATAATTATGAAATAGAAATATGTTAATTAATGCCCCGTGGATATCTATTCTATGAGACTATAAAATTATGAGAGGTGATCCCTCATATTTATTATAATTATTATGAGTATTCCATTATTATTATTGGTTGGATTATCTATAAGGAAATTTTTGAGCATGTTGTTTCACTCTAACATACATTAGGTGTTGAGCATGATGTCTCACACCATTAAACTTTTACTTTGGTGATGGGAATAATGTTCCACATTCCTCCTTATCGTGTGTTGGGCATGTTGACTCATCCCACCATCTTGAGTTATTGGTATGATGTCTTGAATTAATATGAGATTTAGAGACTATACGCTTTAATTAAGCCTATATCTTGCTATATTAGTTATGGATTCCTGAGTTATGCCCCGTGTCTAGCTAGAACCATCATCCATTTATATTCTGACTTATCTCCACACATACTTAGCTAATATACATGTATATAGTATATAACTATATATATATATGGTAATTTGATCAGAAATATTCTAGCTTATTCCTAAGATGGTAAAATTTTCCAGGTGTCTTGATAGAACCTAAGACGACGGGTATTTATTTATTTAGCATTTTTTATATTTGATTTACCTATACACTAATGTTTTTACATACACTAGATGGATTATTTATTGACACAAATTGTGGTGGCCTACTAATTTTATCACACACCCAACTCATGCCACCTTTTTTACTCGGGTAGACATCATGACTATAGGTATGGAGGAGGTCAAATTACTTTCTACAGATGATTTAATTGTTTACTTATAGCTTTGATAATGGGATTAGAAGACCAAGCGTATGCTCGTGATTCTAGTAGAGTAGTGTTTTGGTCTTTCTATACATTTTTTTAACATGTAATATATTTCTTTCCCATGTATACCCTCTTTTCCCTTTTTGTATATCATCAAGACATGACATCATTTTGTAGGACTCATCCTATGAGATTTTTATTATATTTAAATTTATTTTTTATTTATTAGTCCTCAATTGATTATATATTTTTCGATGTTCCATCTACTTCATTATGCCTCTTCTATTGTCTTTTTATTTATTATATCTATTGTGTGACTCTGATATGAGGTTACAATCTCCCAACTGTACCACCTTAGAACCTAATTTCTAGTTAGAAGCCTCTATCATAAGGGGAAGCATGCTCGAGGCTATATTAACCACAGAATAAGGGCCCTGGTTAAGTGGATCCTGTGTTAGGACATTACAATGTGTAAGTAATCAACATCTCATGCATCATCATAGGCACATTAAAACTAATATGAAATTTATTTTTCCTTTCCAAATTTACTTTCTATGTATATTTTTCTGTCGCAAATAGATAGTGTATGGATTTTTTTATAATTAAATGTGCGAACATTTCTTATAGGGGTAATATAACTAGACTAATGAATATGCGTACATCAATCTAAATGGTGTTTTCCCACATAGATTGGTTATCACACCTTAACTATCCAATTATACCATATTGTGGGTTATGTACCTACTATTTATGGATCATGATATATATATACAAGGGTTAAATACCTAGATGAATTTAAATCTTCAAAGTAGAAATGGTTACCACTAAATGGGATGCCAATTTTAAGGTAAAGTGGTCTTTCCTATATAACTTGAAATTGAAACTCTCTTTATTGGAAACCCTATCATGTGATATGAGACCTTGAATTGAACCCAACCTAAGTAGTGGGTAGTTGGGGTGTAACTTATGTTCTTATGTTCTGTTATGGTCTTCAATTTACCACATAATCCTAGATCTTGGAGCTGGCAGAGTGGTGTGATAATTTTTATAGGAAGGCTATGTACCTAACCGATTATCTTTATGCAGTATTTTTTTACTACTATGTTCTCTTTGGTGGTGTGCATTTGGAATTTTAAAATTATTCCACCATGAGAGCCTTGAGTTGTACTCTAGGAAGGAATCAATAACCATGAATAAGAGGTGGTGGGACCTGATATTCCAATGATATATCTTGTAGTTCCACTCATGGAACCTCATATTATTCCTGATATGGGAACAAACACCCAATTTGAGAGGTATTTTCTACTTGATGCAGTCTATGTAAGGTGCTATTCAACCGGCCCTGACTACGGAAGAGTTGATTTAAAATTTTCAATAGCATCATACCCCCACCTTTTTTTGTGTTAGAGGACCACATGTTGTAGATTCATGGTTGGGGGCCATGCTTTCTAACATTGAGCATCTGAGGTTGCCTCCAGATTAGTGGGTTAAACTCTCTACCTATGTGCTATGTGGTTCTTCCAAGAATTGGTAGGATGTCATTACCCAAGAAAATAAATATTGAGATATGATCTATACACACTTCCAAAAAATATTATATAATTACCTATTTCGTTAAACATTGAGGGTTGAATGTGATATAGAGTTCATAATCCTGAAATTGGGAGCCATGTCTGTCATGAAATTTTATGATCATTTTACTGGGCTGTATCGTTTCACCCTAAATTTGGCGGGTTGTGTTCTTATAAATGCCAAGTGTTTTAACGATGGGCTGGTATATTCCATATGATTACATGTTAATTTTTTTGACTCATGATTATTTTTTAGATAGTCAACCATGAACTCATTACTTAGCATAATTTTTGGGAAGACGATGATGTGAGAGTGGGTGTTTTAACACCTATATCTATTAGTGTTTCTTCTAAAGGAAAAAAATACCCACTTTGAAGTTTATCATTGGGGTAGAAGGAGTCAGATGACTCAAAATGACAGCTTCCTGATATTCGACCTATGTGGGAAGTTGGGAAACACAAAAAATTAGTGTATGTGTGATTTAGTGGGATGTGGAGGCTGTAGTAGTATGGGGAATATTCCATAATTTTTCATGAATTTTCCATCAGTTCCTAGTGAGTGGGGATCTAAACCTACCCCGTGATTCAGATCAGGGCCAGTAGATTCTCTCAAGAAATGTTGTTGGAATACCATGGTCCACTTAGGATGAGGTGATGTTTGGGTCCGAGGTAGTTAGTCTTAGGATTTGAAGTTCCATTATAGTGGGATTACTGAAGGCAGTCAGGATGTGACCTAGGGCTATAGTACGAGCTAATTTTATGTAGTGCAACCAATGCCATAGGAGAAGATTTCCAGACCTTCTACTCTTTGAGGTATTATTTTTGTACCCACTACCTTAGTTTCTTCTTTATTTTATATAGTCACATCTCACTATTTTATATCTGAGTTTATTATAGAGAGTTTGGGCCCTGAGATAGTGTATTATTGTGATGTTATAAAACTCGATACCATTTTGGGTATCCAATAATAGAGCATTCTCTGTTGTAACTATTTTCCCCTTCAGATAGGTGGATATCTCTTCGAGTGGAATCTTTTAATACGTGACATAATAGGTTTTTATGTAATTATTAGGATGGATTTTTTAGTTCTCTCTCAAGACCATATTGGAATTTTTCACTATAGGTTGACTTCACAACATCATAGGGTGGTAGAAATTGGTATAAGGGAGAATAGAATGTCGATGCATCACAAGCACGACCTGAGCATATAAGGTTGGGTATAGTAAAAGCCAAGATTGTCAATATTTTCTTAGACTATTATGGGTTAATACCTACATGTTTCCCTCCTTTAGTGGATCATTTCAAGGACATCTTCCATGAAGACGTAACTAGGCTACTTCTAGTGATATATGTAGAATTAACCATTGATCTATTTATAGGAGAGGAACCAGTTTCTATTATTCTTTATACTATGGAACCTATGGAGCTTATGTATCCCAATAAATAGTTTTAATACTTGGAGGATAAAGGTTTTATATGCCCCAACACTTTTCTATGAGGTTCGCTGGTCCTTTTTTCCAAAAAGGTAGATGATACCCATAGGCTTTGCGTAGATTACTGATGGTTAAACCTGGTTATGGTAAAGAACTAGTATCCACTACCTCAAAAGACAACCTATTTGATCATATTTGAGAAGAGAGGGTGTTTTAAAATATTGATTTGAGTTTGGGATATCATAAGGTGTATGTAATATTGTCTTACATACCTCACACAACATTTTTTGAGTAGGTAGGGTCTCTATGAGTACATAGTAAATTCATTCAGTCCACAAACATGCCAACTATTTTTTTTGGATTTGTTGAATCACGTTTTGTACCTATATCTAGATTCATTAATTGGGGTATTTGTGGATAATATATTAGTTTATCTGTGTTATTTATGTGACAATGTCATACTTTTTGAGATTGCGATGAATAAACTGAGAGAGGTATATCTTCACATTAAGCTAAAAAACTATAATTTTGGGTTCATAAAATCCACTTCCTAGGTCATATTATCTTAGATTCAAGAGTATCAATAGACCCAGAGAAGGTGATAGTTTTAATTTTATTGAAGAATCCCAAGAAAATATTTTATATACAAAGATTCTTGGGGCAAGTTTGGTATTGGATATACTTCATCTAGGATTTATCATTCCTAGAAGTACCTTTTATAGGATTGACTAAAAAGGGTGTGAAATTTTTATAGTTAAAAGATTGTGAAGAATAATTTCAAGAGTGGTAGGGAATATTGAATTTATCACCCAAAATAATTCTGTTAGTGAAAAGAAGGAGTTATATAGTATACTATGACACCAGAGGTATTGGTCTTAGATCTGTTCCGATGTAGGATGAGTGAGTCATATCCTATATGTCTCTATAATTGATGCATCGTGAGTGGAATTACCAAATGGATGACCTTGAGATAACTTTAGTTTTTACTAATATATGTTGTTGGAGGGATTATTTTATTTGGGAGAATTTTTTGGTATTCATTGATGACAAAATCCTCAAGTACATCTTCACATAATGTGATCTCAATATCAGGCAGTGCATATGGGTTGAATAACTTCAATAATTCGATTTTGAGCTTTCCTATATTCCTAGAAACAGTAATACTTTAGATGATGCTCTGATTTGTAAGACTTATACATAGATGGTTCATGAGTATAGTGGTATGTGGTAGCTAATGTTATTATTTTCATAGATACACATTGATGTTTAGGAGGATCATGGTTAGAATACACACATGGTCTTAGCATTGACCTATACCCTTATGGAATGAGTGATAATGAGGAAACTCTTAGATTCTGAAGTCTTAGTACTAAGGTAATTCATCTTAGATGATGATTCATATTCTGGTTGGAACATGGATGAGGATGAGTTTTTACACTTTCATGGGCATGTCTGGGTCCCAACAAACATCATAAATGAGATTATGTGGGAATTTCATGCCTTAATTTTGGCAGTATATCCTGGTGTCACCAATATGTATCGATTCTTGCAACACTAATATTGGAGGCTAGGTTTAAAATAGGAGATATCAAGCTTTATCACTTAGTGTTCCACCTATTAGAAGAAGAAGGCAGAACATCAGTGACTGAAAGGACTTTTACAACCATTTCCCATTCCCAAGTGGAAATGGGAAGATTCATCCATGGACATTGTGATAGGTTGGCTTAGATATCCATGTGAAAATGATGCATTTTGGGTAGTCATTGACTAGTTAATTAAGGTTATACACTTACGTATTTGTGTGAACTTATTATAATAATATCTAAGAAGACTATACATTAGGGTGGTCAAACATCTCTATGGATCTCCATGATCAATTTTATAAGATAGGGACACACGCTTCATATATTGATTCTAATAGGGGTTGCAGAAGGCCTTGGGTGCATAGGTGCTTCTAAGAATGACCTATCACCCTGAGACCGATGAATAGAAAGATTGTATAATTCAGGTGTTAGAGGACATGAACCATGCTTGTGTCCTTGATATTGGGGGTTATTGGGAGAAACATTTACCCATGGTTGAGTTATCTTCTGATAATATCATTCATACTACCATTTAGATTTCTCTTTATGATGCCTTATATGGTAGGCCTTACTGACCAGCTCTATGCTGGTTAGAGGCAGGGGAGGTATCATTGCATGGACCATGTCTCATCTAGGAGACTTCAAAGAAGGTCCAACTGATCAAGAATCACATGTTGATAGCTCATTCTAGACAATAGTCATATTCCAATTGATGCAATAGAATTATTTCGTTCAAAGTCAGGGATTAGGTTTTCTAGTGAGTTTCTCTTAGGTTAGGCCATCGATATATTTAGAGGCATGGAAAGATTTCACCTCAATTCATTGGACCCTTGGGGTTTTTGAAATGAATTAAACTAGTGGATTACCGAGTAACACTTCCTCATAGATACTAGTCTATGTGTAACACCCGAGACTTTTATGTTATATAAATCATCAAAGGAATCTTTTTCTACACAACACTTGCTTGGCTTGCTTTACACGCAATCGCGACCTTCCTCGATAGCTTGCGTCGTACGCAATACCGAGTTTCCCTAAACAACAATATGCTATTAAAACTAGCCGTTATGAATAGTAATAACCACTTTTTGAAATTTTATAAATTTTATTTTTCAAAATGGACTTCATTTTTGGACTCAGAATATCGAAATTATCCTAGGGTGAAATTTTGGTATTTTTCTGAAAACTTTCAATTTTTGATGAATAGTGAAACCACTAAGTGGTAGGTTAAAAACTGAATTTTGCATAAAACATAATTTTACCGCTTCTGTGAATGGAATTTCCAAAATCCGAGAGACACGGTTAATATCAAGGACTAAAATGTGGTTCAATGAGATGAAAATAATTTTTTGGTGAATAGTAACTTTTTACTATTTTTACCGCGGTTAATAGTAAATAGGGTAACTAAGGGTAAATATGATATTAATATTACCCTAACACATGTCCTAATTCTATTGGACAAGTGTAATTCGACCAAAAACAAACTTAGGAATAAAATATGACCATTTAGGCCCACTTGGATTAGATTAGGACATTTATTATTAATTTATTTAAAGAAGGGTTAAAATAGTTAAAATCAAAGTTTAATAAGTAAATTATTTTTAATATGGGGTTATACATAAGATAAATTCGACTATAAATATTCATTAGAAATCTAAAAAGATTTCCTACATAAGGGTATTTTATTTGTAATTTTTAGACATTAAATAATTTAATTTATTTATGACACAATGATGATGCAGTAATTATCTTATTAATGAAATATTGACATAATTGATGTTATAAACACCCAAATAAATGTAATTTGAGACTTTTTATGAATTCCACTAATTTTCTAGGTTACTATGATATATTAATGTTGATTTAATCGACTTGGTTCGAACATATGATTCTGTTATGACTTTCACAAAAATCATATATCAAATAGTGTCAAAATTGACACAAAATAGTTTTTTAATCAAATATTATATTATTAATTGTTATTTTATTCCTAAAAATCTAAGGTTCGGACAAATGACTTAGATAAGGATATATATATTAATAATAAACAATTTGGGGTTCGTTTGGCATGTTATAGTAAGTGTATTAACCATATAGTGAAAGAAAACAAAAAGACACGGTAAAAGTTAAATTAATTAACTTAGAGTTAAATCTAATTGATAAGGTTAAAATAATACCCTAAACTTGTCTAAATCCTATTGGTTGATAGGATTTCGACCCATCCCCACTTTAGCTTCGAAATAAGACCCTTTGGAACCATTATAAACCGATTTTGACTTTAATATAAAATAATATTTTGAGATATTCCTAAGGTGCCCCTCTCCTCCCTTATAAAAAGGGCACCTCCTCCCCCTCCTCCTCACACCAATTTGAGCACTCAAGCTCGGCCAACCCCTGCCATTTTCCCTTCTCCACTTCCCTAGAATAATCCTAGAGGTCCTGGTCTTCTCCAAAGACCAATCTTAGTTCCTTAAGTGGAGGATTCAAAAAGGCGTTCCAAAGAAGAGGTAATATCCATTACCGATCTTTTCAATTTCTTTCTTCTTCAACTTCTTCTTCTTTAGTTGTTTCATGATAAAGTAATAACATCAGTATTACTTACATACTGATATGTTATTATAAATATGAAACAACCCTAATTCACCTTCTATCCATCCTACGGAAAAATGAAATCACCGCGCGTACGTACGTACGGAATACCGTCTCCACGCCGTGGTGTAATCTATTTTCCACCATCACCTTACAAGGATGGGTATAATGGTGTAATAAGTAACTATATATGATTATTATTAAGTAATATTGATACTGAAATAATATATATATATACTCCAATACAATTCCACGATCATAGGAACGATATCATCACTCGTGCGTACGTACGGAATACCGTCTCCACGATGTGATGCGACTCGTTCTACATGATCTTCATTTCATAATGATTATATAAATTAATTGAATGAATGAATATGGTATATAATACACTAATACCATTCTGGAAATGAATTATCTATAACCTAAAGATAAGAATAAGAATTTATTCGACAAAACACGCATAAGAACAAAAAGTTATAAAGACCCGAGTAACAAGTAACAATGAAATATTACTAACAAGAAGCTAATAATATGACCATATATAATCTCATATCAATATGTATGATTCTGGAATAAGTAAATAACATTATTTAAACCATTATACAGGAGCTTCGGACACGAACAAAGCAAATCGGACCTAAGGTAAGGGAAATATCACAATCTCATTTTTTTATCCGAGATTGTTTATTCGTAAGTATTTACTGGGGTGTATTTTATCATCCACATCCATGTTCCCTCAATATGTAATATTGTTTCCATCCACTTGAAATAGTTTAAATCCAATTTTACCCTTAGGTGAGTTTTTAGTAAATAATATGAAAGGAATCTTTTGTCGTTTTTTCCGTACGAGGTACTTTTTGACTTTTCCGACAAAAGTACGAAGAATGTTTTTTTAACTTATACGGCATGAATGGATTTTTAAAACATTACTTCAAAGAAGCTTACTTTACATGTTTTCAAGTTTATTTTTAATCAACTTCTTTTATTTTAAAGTTGTATGACATGTTATGAAAGGAAAAATGTTTTTGAAGAAGAAAGGATATTTTCCTCAAGAATTCAATTCAAGTGTTTTATCAAAATTATTTTCCATCTAAGATAATAAAGGGTTCTGTTTCTATCCATATTTTTACATTGGTTTGACTATGTTGTGATGGAATTATGTTTATGAATTACTTTATCATATATGAATTGATTTATGATGTCATGATGTTTCAAGAATCCCATTTTTGTTATATGTGTTATGCGATGATGTATGTTTTATGATTATGTGGGACACATAAGAAAGGATTCATTATAAGATGGGTGGGACCTATATCTCCCTCCAATGCATTGGGTAATGATTTTATATCTCATGAGATAGACATGGCTGGAACGGAAGGTTATTTCGGTTCAGTGATACAGGACTGAAACGAGGAGTGAACTCGGTTCAGAAAGGGACTTTGTCCACTAAGATAGTCTTGGCAATGAGTCATGACTAACAAGAAATGATTTTCCATGATTATGTGTGCGTGCCACAAAGATTCAAGTTTTATGTTATTATTATGGGGATCTCATTTTCACTTCTATAATTTATTCCATGTTAAGATATTATGATCTCTTTTGCAGGTTTTAATTTTCAAAAAGATATGATATGATTTTTATTTCCTTTATTTGCCCTTGCTGAGCATTTGAGCTCACCCTTTTATGTTTTCTTTTCCCCAGGCCAGGAAGATGGATATTAAGTAGAATATGCTAAAAGGGACCCTAGATATGATAAAATAAATGGGAGACACTGTAGAAGATTTATGAACCAGTTGTTTATGTTTCCCAGTTTCTAAAGACACTATACCTATACGGTCCTTTGTGGTTTTGTCATATGTTGTAATAAGTGTGATTCAATTTTGAAGTATTAACAATGTATGTAAAGTGTGGGTCGTTACAGTTGGTATCAGAGGAAAGGTATAGTCAACCTTTGGAAGCTAGGATGTGAAAGCTTTAGTAAGAACCCTAAGGATAAGTCTAAGCATAGAACACAATCTTAGAAATGGCCATGAATAACCTAGGATAAGACCATAAGCATGAAAATTTTATTCTTGAATTATGTGGTTTCCTATTATAATTAGTGTTGCTCACACTATTCTTCTTGGTTTTAGTCAATGGCTGGAACCCGAAGGAACCGTGTTAATGCGGAATGTGATGGGCAATGCAATGATTGTCCCCCTGAGCAACCAAACGATATGGGAGCTGGAATGCAAAATCTTGTAGCCATGCTCACACAACTTTCTCAAGCTATGAATCATGCAGGATTTCCAAACGAACAAAGGAGGGAGCAACATTCTGTTGAATCCTTCATGAGGCAGCGTCCACCATCTTTCAGCGGGTCTACTGATCCATTAGTTGCTGAACAATGGATTAGTACTACTGAAAAGATATTTTCAGTCCTTCAATGTTCTGAGCATGATAAAGTCATCCTAGCAGTGTATCGTTTGGAAGGAGATGCTGATCAATGGTGGAATCTTGTTAAGAATACAAGGCAAAGGGATGAAATTGAGTCTATGGAATGGGACGAGTTCAAGAACTTATTTTTCAATAAGTACTTCCCTCGTATTCTCCAAACAAAGATGGAGAAAGAGTTTCTTGAACTGAAGCAAAGGGATGATGAATCTGTTGGTACCTATGAAGCAAATTTTACAAGACTTGCAAGATACGCTTCTGGTATTATTATCCAACCTGAGAGTAAGATCGATCGATTCTTTAGTGGCTTAAAACCAAGTCTTCGATGGGCGTTAGCCATAAGGGACTTCAATAGCTACGAGGAAATCGTTCGATGTGCTCTCAAAGTCGAGATGGAGATTGGAGTAACCCATCAGTCACATGGGTTTGATAAGAAGAGGAAGATGGAATTCAAAGAAAAATCTAAAGAGCACACGGAAAAGAAGATGAACTTTCCCTTATGCTCAAAGTGTGGAAAGAAACATGGAGGGAGTTGTCTTAAAGGGACAAGTAAATGTTTTAAATGTGGAAAGGAAGGTCATCGGGCATTTGAATGCCGTGATAATGGGAAGAAGATGTCTAATGATGCAAACAAAGGAAGGGATACACAGAATGAACCTGCTACACTTCAATGTTTCAAGTGCAAGGAGATGGGGCATTATGCCAATCAATGCCCAAATCCAAGGGTTGATGATGATGGTCGACGTCAACAAACTCTTAAGGCTAAAGAAAAAGGAAAGTCACATGCAATTTCTATCAGCGATGTGGAGTACGATAACGATGTGGTGAAAGGTACACTTACCATCCACTCTAAAGTAGCAAATGTTTTATTTGATTCTGGATCCACCCACTCTTTTATTTCTGAAAAATTTTCTAAGGGCATCACCGTATTACCTCAACAATTAGATGTTGAGTTAGCTGTGACAACACCTAATGGCACATCAATCGCATCAGAAGTTTATAATTCTTCTCCGATCGAAGTTTGTGGGAAAGTGCTTCCTGCAAATCTTGTGATCCTTCCTTTAGTGGAATTTGATGTGATTCTTGGCATGGATTGGCTTTCTCTACATGGAGCTCATATCGATTGCCAAAGAAGGGAAGTCACATTTCATATTCCAGATCAATCTACGATCGTCTATCAATGCAAGGATGAACATAACCTTCCAGTGGAAATTTCTTCCATTTTATGGGTATTTATTCCACTAAATGAAGGTTATTTATCACAAATAGTTGGTGAGAAACTCACGATTAAGAATATGCCCATTGTACGGGAGTTTGATGATGTCTTTCCGGAGGAATTACCGGGTCTTCCACCAAATTGTGAAGTTGAGTTTTCAATAGAACTCGTACCGGGTGCTTTGCCTATTTCAAAGACACCTTATAGAATGGCCCCAATTGAGTTGCAGGAATTGAAGAAGCAACTCCAAGAGAATCTTGATAAGGGATTCATACGCCCTAGTGCGTCACCTTGGGGAGCACTTGTTCTATTTGTTAAGAAGAAAGATGGATCAATGAGACTCTGCATTGATTATAGAGAACTTAACAAGATCACTATCAAGAACAAATATCCTCTCCCACGCATTGATGACTTATTTGACCAACTACGCGGAGCTCAATACTTTTCCAAGATTGATCTTCGTTCAGGGTATCATCAATTAAGGGTCAAAAGGGAGGATATACCAAAGACGGCTTTCCGTACAAGGTATGGACACTATGAATTTATAGTGATGCCATTTGGTCTTACTAATGCCCCTGCTATCTTCATGGATCTAATGAATAGAGTCTTTAGAGACTATCTTGATCAATTTGTGGTAGTCCTTATAGACGATATTCTTGTCTATTCAAAGAGCATGGAAGAGCATGAAGATCACTTGAGAATTATATTGAAGACCCTGAGAAAAGAGAAGCTTTATGCCAAATTTACCAAGTGTGAATTTTGGCTTCAAAAAGTTGCATTTATGGGTCATATAATCTCAAAAGAGGGGATATCTGTGGATCCAGCAAAAACAGAGGTTATTGAAAGATGGTCAAGACCAACAACAGTAACTGAGATCCGGAGTTTTCTTGGTTTGGCTGGTTATTATCGACGTTTTGTAAAAGATTTTTCACGATTATCTAATCCACTCACCAAGTTGACTCGGAAAGGAGTTAAGTTTGTCTGGACAGAGGAATGTGAAGAGAATTTCAAGGAGTTGAAAAGAAGGTTATCCATTGCACCTGTGCTCACACTGCCTTGTAGTGGAGAAAGGTTTGTGATCTACAGTGATGCATCCAAGAAGGGATTGGGGTGTGTTCTTATGCAAAATGATATGGTGATAGCTTATGCCTCACGACAGTTGAAAATCCATGAGCAAAATTACCCAACACATGATTTGGAGTTGGCTGCGGTAATATTTGCATTAAAGATTTGGAGGCATTACCTTTATGGTGAAAGGTGTGATATTTATACTGATCATAAAAGTTTAAAGTATATTTTCACACAAAAGGAGTTGAATATGCGTCAAAGAAGATGGTTGGAGCTGATTAAGGATTATGACTGCTCAATCCATTACCACCCTGGGAAAGCAAACAAGGTGGCAGATGCATTAAGTCGACAAGACCATGCTAGTTTATCCATGATGAGGATCACAAAAGATCCAATATTTATGGATTTACAAAGGATGGATCTTGGAATTATAATGGAAGGGGAAAAATCTTATCTTTCTCAAATGAATGTTCAACCATCTATACATGTGAAGATTAAAGAGGCACAGAAAGAAGATGTCGAGTTACAAAAGAAGGTGAGAAATGTTCCTGAATTCAACCTTGATTGTGATGGGATAATAAAGTTCAGGAATCGGGTTTGTGTTCCTCCCATCCCCGAATTAAAGAAAGAGCTGCTGGATGAGGCTCATAGTTCTTCATTCTCTATTCATCCTGGAAGCACGAAGATGTATAGGGACCTGAAAGAGTACTTCTGGTGGGATGGCATGAAAAGAGATGTTGCTGAATATGTCTCTCGATGCTTGGTTTGTCAACAAGTTAAGGCTGAGAGACAGAAGTCTAAGGGGATGTTACAACCATTACCCATACCCGAATGGAAATGGGAAAACATCACTATGGACTTTGTCACAGGACTTCCTAAAACATCCAAAGGCAATAATGCATTCTGGGTCATAGTTGATCGTCTTACAATGTCTGCACACTTCATTGCTATTAGAGAGGATTTCTCTCTAGATCAGCTTGCCAGGATATATGTAAAGGAAGTGGTAAGATTGCATGGAGTACCACTTTCTATTATATCTGATCGAGATCCGAGATTTACCTCGAAGTTCTGGCGAAGTCTTCAGCATACTCTGGATACAGAGTTGAGTTTCAGCACTGCTTATCATCCCCAGACAGACGGTCAGTCTGAGAGAACAATTCAAACCCTAGAAGATATGTTGAGAGCTTGCTCTATGGATTTCAAAGGAGGTTGGGATCAACACCTACCTTTGGTGGAATTTTCTTATAATAATAGCTTTCACTCCAGTATTCAGATGGCTCCTTATGAAGCTCTCTATGGAAAGAAATGCAGGACTCCAACTTGCTGGGATGAAGTTGGGGAAAGAAAGCTATTAGGACCTGATCTCGTTGATGAAATGGCAGAAAAGGTCAGATCTATTCAACAACACATAAGAGTAGCTCAGAGTCGACAGAAAAGTTATGCCGACAACCGAAGAAAAGACCTAGAGTTTGAAGTGGGTGATAAAGTGTTCTTATGAATATCTCCCTGGAAGAGGGTTATGAGATTTGGAAAGAAGGGGAAGTTGAGCCCTAGATATATCGGTCCTTTTGAAATACTGGATCGTGTTGGGAAGGTAGCTTACCGATTGGCGCTTCCACCGAATCTCTCTCAAGTTCACGATGTGTTCCATGTATCTCTCCTGAGAAAGTACATACCAGATCCTTCACATGTACTCAGCTCAGAAGTTGTACCGCTGGAGCAAGATCTTTCTTATGAAGAACAGCCGATAGAGATTCTGGATCGTAGCGAAAAAGTCCTACGAAACAAGACCACTCGCTTGGTGAAAGTTTTATGGAGAAACCACCAACTTGAAGAAGCTACATGGGAGCTTGATGATATGATGAGGGAGAAGTATCCTCATTTGTCTGTTGCAAAGTGACGAATTTCGAGGGCGAAATTCTTTTTAAGGGGGGTATAATGTAACACCCGAGACTTTTATGTTATATAAATCATCAAAGGAATCTTTTTCTACACAACACTTTCTTGGCTTGCTTTACACGCAATCGCGACCTTCCTCGATAGCTTGCGTCGTACGCAATACCGAGTTTCACTAAACAACAATATGCCATTAAAACTAGCCGTTATGAATAGTAATAACCACTTTTTGAAATTTTATAAATTTTATTTTTCAAAATGGACTTCATTTTTGGACTCCGAATATCGAAATTATCCTAGGGTGAAATTTTGGTATTTTTCTGAAAACTTTCAATTTTTGATGAATAGTGAAACCACTAAGTGGTAGGTTAAAAACTGAATTTTGCATAAAACTTAATTTTACCGCTTCTGTGAATGGAATTTCAAAAATCCGAGAGACACAGTTAATATCAAGGACTAAAATGTGGTTCAATGAGATGAAAATAATTTTTTGGTGAATAGTAACTTTTTACTATTTTTACCGCGGTTAATAGTAAATAGGGTAACTAAGGGTAAATATGATATTAATATTACCCTAACACATGTCCTAATTCTATTGGACAAGTGTAATTCGACCAAAAACAAACTTAGGAATAAAATATGACCATTTAGGCCCACTTGGATTAGATTAGGACATTTATTATTAATTTATTTAAAGAAGGGTTAAAATAGTTAAAATCAATGTTTAATAAGTAAATTATTTTTAATATTGGGTTATACATAAGATAAATTCGACTATAAATATTCATTAGAAAGCTAAAAAGATTTCCTACATAATGGTATTTTATTTGTAATTTTTAGACATTAAATAATTTAATTTATTTATGACACAATGATGATATAGTAATTATCTTATTAATGGAATATTGACATAATTGATGTTATAAACACCAAAATAAATGTAATTTGAGACTTTTTATGAATTCCACTAATTTTCTAGGTTACTATGATATATTAATGTTGATTTAATCGACTTGTTTAGAACATATAATTCTGTTATGACTTTCACAAAAATCATATATCAAATAGTGTCAAAATTGACACAAAATAGTTTTTAAATCAAATATTATATTATTAATTGTTATTTTATTCCTAAAAATCTAAGGTTCGGCCAAATGACTTAGATAAGGATATATATATTAATAATAAACAATTTGGGGTTCGTTTGGCATGTTATAGTAAGTGTATTAACCATATAGTGAAAGAAAACAAAAAGACACGGTAAAAGTTAAATTAATTAACATAGAGTTAAATCTAATTGATAAGGTTAAAATAATACCCTAAACTTGTCTAGATCCTATTGTTTGATAGGATTTCGACCCATCCCCACTTTAGCTTCGAAATAAGACCCTTTGGAACCATTATAAACCGATTTTGACTTTAATATAAAATAATATTTTGAGATATTCCTAAGGTGCCCCTCTCCTCCCTTATAAAAAGGGCACCTCCTCCCCCTCCTCCTCACACCAATTTGAGCACTCAAGCTCGGCCAACCCCTGACATTTTCCCTTCTCCACTTCCCTAGAATAATCCTAGAGGTCCTGGTCTTCTCTAAAGACCAATCTTAGTTCCTTAAGTGGAGGATTCAAAAAGGCGTTCCAAAGAAGAGGTAATATCCATTACCGATCTTTTCAATTTCTTTCTTCTTCAACTTCTTCTTCTTTAGTTGTTTCATGATAAAGTAATAACATCAGTATTACTTACATACTGATATGTTATTATAAATATGAAACAACCCTAATTCACCTTCTATCCATCCTACGGAAAAATGAAATCACCGTGCGTGCGTACGTACAGAATACCGTCTCCACGCCGTGGTGTAATCTATTTTCCACCATCACCTTACAAGGATGGGTATAATGGTGTAATCAGTAACTATATATGATTATTATTAAGTAATATTGATACTGAAATAATATATATATATACTCCAATACAATTCCACGATCATAGGAACGATATCATCACTCGTGCGTACGTACGGAATACCGTCTCCACGATGGGATGCGACTCGTTCTACATGATCTTCATTTCATAATGATTATATAAATGAATTGAATGAATGAATATGGTATATACTACACTAATACCATTCTGGAAATGAATTATCTATAACCTAAAGATAAGAATAAGAATTTATTCGACAAAACACGCATAAGAACAAAAAGTTATAAAGACCCGAGTAACAAGTAACAATGAAATATTACTAACAAGAAGCTAATAATATGACCATATATGATCTCATATCAATATGTATGATTCTGGAATAAGTCAATAACATTATTTAAACCATTATACAGGAGCTTCGGACACGAACAAAGCAAATCGGACCTAAGGTAAGGGAAATATCACAATCTCATTTTTTATCCGAGATTGTTTATTCGTAAGTATTTACTGGGGTGTATTTTATCATCCACATCCATGTTCCCTCAATATGTAATATTGTTTCCATCCACTTGAAATAGTTTAAATCCAATTTTACCCTTAGGTGAGTTTTTAGTAAAGAATATGAAAGGAATCTTTTGTCGTTTTTTCCGTACGAGGTACATTTTGACTTTTCCGACAAAAGTACGAAGAATGTTTTTTTAACTTATACGGCATGAATGGATTTTTAAAACATTACTTCAAAGAAGCTTACTTTACAAGTTTTCATGTTTATTTTTAATCAACTTATTTTATTTTAAAGTTGTATGACATGTTATGAAAGGAAAAATGTTTTTGAAGAAGAAAGGATATTTTCCTCAAGAATTCAATTCAAGTGTTTTATCAAAATTATTTTCCATCTAAGATAATAAAGGGTTCTGTTTCTATCCATATTTTTACATTGGTTTGACTATGTTGTGATGGAATTATGTTTATGAATTCCTTTATCATATATGAATTGATTTATGATGTCATGATGTTTCAAGAATCCCATTTTTGTTATATGTGTTATGCGATGATGTATGTTTTATGATTATGTGGCACACATAAGAAAGGATTCATTATAAGATGGGTGGGACCTATATCTCCCTCCAATGCATTGGGTAATGATTTTATATCTCATGAGATAGACATGGCTGGAACGGAAGGTTATTTCGGTTCAGTGATACAGGACTGAAACGAGGAGTGAACTCGGTTCAGAAAGGGACTTTGTCCACTAAGATAGTCTTGGCAATGAGTCATGACTAACAAGAAATGATTTTCCATGATTATGTGTGCGTGCCACAAAGATTCAAGTTTTATGTTATTATTATGGGGATCTCATTTTCACTTCTATAATTTATTCCATGTTAAGATATTATGATCTCTTTTGCAGGTTTTAATTTTCAAAAAGATATGATATGATTTTTATTTCCTTTATTTGCCCTTGCTGAGCATTTGAGCTCACCCTTTTATGTTTTCTTTTCCCCAGGCCAGGAAGATGGATATTAAGTAGAATATGCTAAAAGGGACCCTAGATATGATGAAATAAATGGGAGACACTGTAGAATATTTATGAACCAGTTGTTTATGTTTCCCAGTTTCTAAAGACACTATACCTATACGGTCCTTTGTGGTTTTGTCATATGTTGTAAAAAGTGTGATTCAATTTTGAAGTATTAACAATGTATGTAAAGTGTGGGTCGTTACACTATGAATGATGTTTATAACATATATCATATTCTACGGTATTATCCAGACCCGTCATATATTTTACAGCCAGATGAGGTTGAGTTAGATGTGGATTCTTCATTTGAAGAGTATCCAATGTGTATCACAGATCGGAGGGTGAAGACACTCAGAGACTAGTTAGTTCCTTTAGTACAGGTGCTATGGAAGCATGCATGAGTATAGCACAAGACATGATAGTAAGAATATAATATATGAGTCCAGTGGTGAGAACATTTATCATATGATCCCTCTTTACCCTATGATGGCCAACTCGGGGATGTGTTTCTTTAAGTAGAGGAGGTTGTAACGATATGACTTTTCTCAAAGTTATTAATTATTTTTTTAGCTTGAATTCATTTTTTTACTATGGTAAACATGACCTATAAACTAAGGAAGGTTTTGGGAGTGTTCGGGGTCTTTTTAGAGCTCAGAGCTCTGTGAAATTGAAAATAGAGTGGGACACACAATTAGCATATGGTTAGGGATAACTGTGTTACTTAACTGTGTGGAAAACATAGTGGGAAGAAGGAGGCCAAATATTTTGTCTATAACCATGTGATCCAAGGCGCATTCCCGTGCAAGATTTCAAATTTGGGTGATTGTGGGTTTTCACATAGCCTGTTCATGGTTAGGAAAATCATGTGGCTAGACTATATGGGTCCCTAATTAATAAGATATTGTAGCATAGTTTGCACACGGTTTGTCCAACCGTGTGCCCAAACCCTTCAACCGAGTGTTGGAGGGTATTTTTATTATTTTTTCCTTAATGATCATAAATCCCTCACCCCTGCTTTCTCCCTTTATTTACAGCATACATGGGCTCCTCCATCTCCCATGAGCTCTCCCTTTTTCTAACCTTGTTATAATGTTATATCACTCATCTGAACTTTAAAAAAATCATAATTATAAGCATTTAATGCCTATAAGTAATTTACTTAATCCTCTCACTTCCTTTCTTAAAATCTCTTCCCATATCTTGTGTTATTTTGGTGTGAGCTCATTTTCCCTATTTTTATGGTGTTGTTTTGTTTCATAGATTTCTTCTATTATACTTTAAATTTAAAGGTGATATTGGACAAGGATTCATCTACTAGCTTAATGTAGGTGTTTGTGTTTTTCCCCTAAAATTCATGATGCTTTCATAACTTCTCCATTGTTCCACACGTTGGCCATTACAATGCATTTCCCCTAAGTGTGTTCTTCATTTATAAATAATCATAACCAGGTTATTATACTCTCATGGACCCTACTATGGGAATAAAGGTTAATTAACATGTTCAGTACCACCCTTTATGGAATGTTAAATTAATTTCCTTCATTACATAATTATTTAATGGATAAACAATTTCCTAAGTGTTTAGTTTGGGTTTGAAATGGAACCCCCCCTTTCATGTAATTATATAGATGGCCAAAGAACCTTATAAGTATTTGGATTGACCATGGAATTGATTTTACATTCCTTGATAAATTTAATGGATTATTTAAAATGAATGGAAATATGTGGCAAGGACATGCCTTTATTTTATAATTATGGACCTGAAATATGTGAATTTCCCACCCTTGGATATCTATGATATGAGAATATAAACATATGAGAAGTGAATGCCTATGTTTACTATTATTATTATTATGAGTATTCCATTTCTATTTGAGGTTGGATGTTAGATAAGGGATTTTTTTAGCATGATGTTTCACTATTCCTTACATTGGGTGTTGAGCATGATTTCTCATACCATTATAATTTTACTTGGGTGATGGGAATCATATTCCACATTCCATTGTATCAGGCATTGGGAATGATGACTCACCCCAACATCTCAAGTGATGGAGATGATTTCTCACATTCATATGAGATTCAGGGCATGTACCCTCTACTAGAGGCTATATATTATTATTCTAGTTACGGACACCAGAGTTACCCCTTGGGTTTAGCTAACACCATGTATCCGTGTATATTCCCAATTTTGTGCACACATTATTTTTGCATATACATGTATATATTATATGATTTTATATATATTATTACACACACACACACACAAATATATATATATATATATATTGTTCCTTAATTAGACGTATTCTAGATTACGTTGAAGCAGATGGAGTCTACCAGGTGTCCTAATGGAACCTGAGCGGACTGGTATTTATTTATTCAGCATTGTTTATATATTCTTTCTATACATACTACTATTTCTATGTACACTGAATATATTATTTCTAGACACCATTTTTGGTGGCTTAACGAGTTTATATCACACCCTACTTGGAACAACATTGGTACCTGAGTAAACATCATGTCCACAGGTATGGATAGAGGCAAGATACCTACTACAAGATGGTCGACCTATTTACTTATTTCTTTGATCATGGGAGAAGAAGACCGATCATATGGTCATGATTCTAGTGGTGTAGAGTTTTGGTTTTTGTACTTTTTTATATCATTTTGTATATTCCTATCCTCTGCATCCCTTATTTTCCATATTTTATATCACCATTCCCTGACATCATTCTATATGAATCAACCTATTGTATGTTTATTATATTTCATTTTATTAGTAATTTAAACTTCCACATTTTATTATCTTTTTGATTATATCATGCCATTTGTTTCATTATTCTTCTTCTATTGTCTATTTATTTATTATATCCACTTTTCCACTTTGATATGAGGGTATAGTCTCTCTGTTGTACAACCTCAGGCCCTCATTGCTAGTCTACAACCTCTGGAGTATGGGGAGGTAATCTTGAGGCCACGTGATCCACCGACTCATGGAAACAGTTAAGTAAATCTTGGTTCAAGACTGTTGGATATCAATATGAGATATATTTATATTAGGATCAAAAAATATATTCAAGATGGCTCAATAACAAGAAGGGGGGAGGGATGGATTTTAGTTATAAAAATTTTTGATTAAAATTATCTAAACTAAAAAAATTCAAAAAACCAATTTATGTAAAATGAAATAAGATTTAGACTTCGCCCTTATTCTGATTATAAGAGTATTTTAATCAAGTTGATTTTGATTTGTTATTTACCATGGGTTGTAATCACAGATGATTAAATCTACAAAGTATAAAATTGTATTTGAAGTAGTTATTATTATGTAAGAGTATACAAAAAATGTAATGATTCTATATTAGAAGAATATAGAATATTAATCTGAGTAATATCATATTTGGATATAAATATTTTTAAATAGATCAATATAATTGTATCGTATTCAATGCTATTATGATACACAAAATACACATTGAAAGACGAATATAAAAGTATGATTATATATTACATGAATCAGAAAACAAAATACTCGTAAAAAACAAGTAATAAAAATGAATACACCTATTTTAACCTAAATATTGGGATATCTAATAACCTAGGAAAAAGTTTCCATTATTTTATACTTACTACAAAGTATGTCTTTTTTCAGTAAGAATGGAATATGATATGATTATCAGTTTATTTGTCTCCCTATAATTGACAGCCCTAGATCTAATGGATCTTGTTCTGTCTTTTTATCTCCAAAAGCCATCGATCAATATAATGATTTTTATTTCTATCTTCCTAGCCTCAGAAGCCCTCGATCATATTGGCACAGTTAGAGATAAAAAGAAATTACAAGATGATTCTCAAAAAGACAACCTTGAAGGTTTTTTAGAAGTAATATCTCTAAATAAATACAAATGACTAAGCACAAGTTGTTCACACTTTTTAGGATTTATAAAAATTGAGAGAGAAATGGAATAATCAGCAAAAAACTCTTCGAATGGTCCAGTATTTATAGGAAAATCCCCAACTGTCATATTTCCTTCCCAATGTTTATATTTTCCAAGTTTTTTGTAACTACTTGGACATGTGGGATTCCAATAGATATATTATAATAGAAAGGCCAATGTTGTTTTGTTTTATTCCATTACATTGTTAAAGGTATTCCATTATGATAGTTTTAGTTTTTTGTATTCATAATTTAGGCTTAGTCAACATGATGGATTTCCTTACAGAATGTCACTATGAAATTTTTTATGAGTATGAATCCAATGTTTCTTAGTTCCAGCATTATTATGATTGAAAATACTTTTTTAGTGCGAAGATAAGAAAAAAAGTCGTAAATATGATATGATAAGTTGAGTCCAATGGTTATCAGATTCAATTATATTTTGATAAGTATACTGAGAAATGTATGTTTATGTTTATAAATATTTTAAAACTAATTCTAAATATGGTAAAAATATATGTTTTCTAAAAAAATTGTAAATTTTTTTGGACGTAAAAATTTATTAATAAATTATTTAAGAAAGAGTTTTTGAGATCCAAAACTAATGAAATAGAATAGTCATAAGTAAAACTATTTACTCAATAAGCTGTCCCTTTTTAGAAAGCACAAGCCACAAGACTTATAAAAATAACTTTTAAAAACCTATAGTTAATTATATTTAACTACTTGGTATTCATAATTAAATAATTTTCCTTATATCCCCCTTAGTTTATAACTCATTTGAATATGATGATGAATGTGAATAACTCCCCCATAGGATAAAATCTCCCTCTAAGGATTATATTCTCTCCCATTTAATAGGATTTCTATTCCTTTTAAAGAAAATATCCCCTATGTATGTTTTAATATCCCTTAATTAAAACATATCACCATTCCTATAAATTTCTCCCCCTTTTTGATTTTCAAAAATGAATGAGGAAAGTCTTGTGACACCTAAAAAAGGGTTTGAGAAACAAACATTTGAAAAAAATGATGAACTGAATAATTATCCATAAAAATTATGAAATAATATTAAACCAATTGGAATTGGGAAAATTTCAAACAATTGTATTTGGATGAGAAGTTCATTCATTTAAAAAGAGTTTTCAAAATAGAATTACAATAAGGGTTTGAAAAAAAAATAGTTTTTCTTTGTCAAGTATTTGACTATGATTTTCAAATTATTGAACTACTTCCTATCATCCTTAAGCTTCATAATAAACTCTTCTTGGGACCAACTTTTTTCTTCTTGAATTCCAAGTCTTGCATCTTAAATCATCTTTTTCTCTCCTTGTATCTTTAGAATCTTAACCAATTCATCATTATGCCTTTTTAATCTGGCGATTACATCCCTATAAACATTGTGCCTTGAAATCTCTAGGAAAAAGTATTTTTTCTCATTGATGTATTTCAATTTTGGATCAAAATGTCTTCCATATTATTTAATTGATCCACAACCTTTACCCTGTCTTCCATGATTTTGGATAAGTCTTTGAAGGATTTTTCATATTCATACATGTTTATAATTAATTATTCAATGGATTATTCATGTACCTTGAATTTGGCATCAACATTATGTGATCATTTAATTAAATTAATACAATACTTATTATAAGAATTAAAAAATTCTTAAGGATTATAAGATCAACATCATTTTGAACAACTCTGTTAGATAACACTTTGACAGACTCTGATTTCTGAATTTGATTTTCATGAACTAAATCAATTTTTGATTCTAATATAGGAAAGTAAGGAATAGTTCCTTAAATTATTTTTAAATTTGAAAAAAGGTAATTCAATAATTAAAGTGTCATCATAACCACTAAATTAGATATTTCAATCTCAGGTAATTAAGGATGATAAGTTCCGACTTCCAAACATTTTCTCTTTTATTTGTTGTCTTTCTTTGACACTGTTTTTTAAATTATTCGACTAACCTGATTTTCATCAGAAGTTTTAATTATATATTCGTCACATTTTTCAGTTTTTATCACATTATGTATTTGAGTTTATATATTTATCTCCTTTCTCTGATGACAATGTATCTTCTTCTTTTAAGGACTTTTTATTTTAAGTACTATTGGATTTTTCTTACTGATCGGAACTGGAAGTTAATTTTTAGGAGGATACCTGTGATCTGATGAAAAAAATATCATATGAAGCTTAAAATTATTCTTTATACTTATCCTTTTTAGAATCACTTGTTTCATTAATTTCATTTACTTTAAATTATGCATATTATTCTTCCTCATCTTCAACCCCTTCTTCCCCATATTTACCTTTTCTTCCTCACAATTAGCCAATTATTCTTCGAAAACTTTTTCTATATATTCAATTTGTTATTATTATTTACCTTCTATAGGTTTTAAAAACTTATAAATCCCAAATTATCTTTACTATATTTGTTTTTAAAACTATTAATGTAGTTGGTCTTATGTTCTCAAATTAGCTTCACCATTGATAGCTTGTTCTGATGATTTTTCTTGATTATCAAGAGGTATTGATTGATCAATAACTTTTTCATTTCCCTTGTGTACAACTGAGGGAACCTCAATATCAATGAAGTATTTTTTCTAGAGAGGCTAATTTAATATCAAGAATTGGTATATTTATTTTAGTAGGAGGTATTATATCATTTATGGATTCCACCTCAACATATTTCATCAATCTTTCATGCAATAGTGCTTTCGAAAACTTTCTTCCCTTTCTTCCTTTATTTCAATAGAGTATCAGATTCCTGAATTATTAATTCTAAACCTCTATTATGTTTAATCTAAATTGAGTATATCCTTTTTTTTTCTCAGTCTTTTTCTTTCTCTACTCTTCAACTACTTCATCAGGAACTTTATTATGCTTATTTTCATTCAGAGGAGAGGAAGTTTCAACTTTCCTCTTTTTTCCTGGATTATCTTGATCAATGTTTTTTATCATCATTTTCATATTTCCTAGATGAGTCTTCTCTCGAAGTGGAAACAAAAAACATTGATTCATTATCAAAAGAAAACTTCATCCTTTTTGAAGATGGGATCACCGAGAAAGAGAATTTTAGTCAATCAATTTTGAATTATTTGCAATACTGAAATAATTTATGGATTCCAACATTAACTTACACAAGATAGATGCGAAAACTAAAATATGAGACTTAATACCTCCAGCCTTGATGTTACTAATGGTTTGAAAATTAAACTGACAAGTTCTATCTATCTCATATTTATACGGTAATCCATAGTGAACACATCAGTAAATTTCTAGGTGTCTCAATATCATTTTTTTATAATTAAGAAACCTTGAATCCTTAAAGAAACAATCTGAATATTTACATTAAGCTGATATACATTCATAATATTCTCATGATGACCAAACAAAGAATCCAAATATCTTTCTATTTTAAAATAAACCTTACATCTGGGAGCTCATTGGAAGGATACAATTCATCTCCATCTGATGAAATTTTAAAAAAACTCACAGCCTTTATATAAGTAATTTTTTTATATTTTTTTATAAATCAAGAAAGAAGACTTTTGTTTTCCAAATTAAATGAAAACATTATCTATCTTATAAAAATCTTGAAGAAGATCCAAATAAATTAAATCCAAATTCTCTTTAGAATCTGATACATAAATAAATTTACAACCTTGGAATTATATTATCCTTTTTAGAGAAGAATAATATTTGTCAAAAAAATATGTATTGACTAACCTTTCTGTAAAAATAAACCACTCATAAAAACCTTTGGTTGCAGGCATCATATTTGGGGAAGAAACTGACAGATATCACATGAAGAGATGAAAAACTAATCAGTCTGGAGATCTTCAGACTGAAGTATTTTTAAGGTGGCATAACTTCATCGCAAGGAGTATGAGATTTTCGATGTGGTACATGGAAATACACCCCTTATTATAAAAAACTAAAGAGATAAATCATCTTCTAGATGTAATCCAATGGTTGAAACTAACAAGATTATGATTTTTAGCATGTATAGTATGATAGTTTTAATATAGAAACTAAATTTATATGTTTTTAAAAAAAACATAAAATAGATTTTAGGAGTAAAAACAATAATAGATATCATAACCTCTTTATGAAAATTTTCTAAATCCAAAAATTATGAAAAAAAAAATTCTAAAAAAGGTATAAATTTTTATTCATCTGATGATACATAGAGGAATACAGAATCAAAAAAGTTTATAAGAAAAAATAAGTTCATAAGTCCAAATATGATAATTTTTTTAGTAATACATTTTTTTTTGAAAAAATATTTTTTTTGAAAAATAAAAAACATATTTACTCCTTATAAGAAGAAGAGTAACTTAATGTAAGAAGATTTATAAATAATAAGTATATATTAATTATCAATTTAAATTTATTATTCCTATATTCTATTTAATGTATTAAAATCTATCAAAAGGTAATGGTTTTATAAAAATATTATAAAGTTTTTATTTCATTCTGATGAATTGTAAAATTATATCTCCTTTAACTGTGTGATCCCTAAGAAAGTGATTCCTAATATCTATAGGTTTTTCATGAGATTGATGTGCACAGTTTTCACTTAAAACTATGGAACCAGCATTATCACATAGTATTTGAGTTTTTTTAAAACTCCTTCCATAATCATTGAGTGTGTGTTGCATTGAGAAAACTCGAGTACAAATACTTCTAGATGCTCAATATTAATCTTCAGTAGTGGAAAGTCCTATAGAGTTTTGTTTCTTATAATACTAAAAAACCAATGAATATCATATGAAATGACATTTTTTAATTACTTTTCCTATTTATTTCACAACCACAAAATTCAGCACCGGAAAAACATTTTAATTCAAAATAATTTCCAGAAGAATAGAAAAATCCTAAATCCATGGTTCCCTTGAGATAATGGAAAATTAATTTTAATACTTTTAAATGGGATTCCTTTAGATTAGATTGAAATATTATAGATAATCATAAATAAAACATTAATTCTATTTGACTAGTTTCTAAGTATAGTAAACCTCCTATCATACCTCTAAAATTTGATTGATTAACTGGTTTCATAGTTTCATTAGGATCAAGTGTATTTGAGGTACCGATTCAAGTACTAATAATTTCATTACTATCATGTATAATATTTTTAAGAATATATTTTATATACTTATGTTGAGATATATAGTACCATCTGGTTTTTGAGAAATTTGAAGACGAAGAAAAATTGGTAACTCACTCGTCATACTCATATCAAAAACATACTTCATAAGATCCAAATAATGATTGGTTAAATATTGTTGATTTGATCTGAATCTAATTTCATAAACATATATTTGAACAATCAACATATTTTGGTTAACTTCTTTTATAAAAAGAGCCTGATCTAGACCTCCCTTAAAGAAAATTATTTTCTAGCAAAAATCTTATAAACCAATCATACCAAGCTCTAGGGGATTGTTTACGGTCATATAAATATTTGGTAAGTGTATAAACATATTTATAATATTTTGTATTTCAAAAAACAATGGGTTTTCAATATAAACTTCTCCCCAGAACATATACATCAAGAAAAACACACTTCACATCCATTAGAAAATGTTTGAAATTAAAGAATGTTGTAAAGGCCAGTAGAATAAAAATAGATTCTAGTCTTTCTACCAGTACAATGGTTTCTTCATAATCAATGCCTATTTTTTGGTTTTAACCTTTTGTAAAAATTATTTATTTATTTCTAATGATTATTAAATTTTTGTCACATTTGTTTATAAAGACTCATTTTACTCAAATTATGGAAATTTCATTGTGTTTTTCAACCATGGTCCAGATATTGTTTCTATTAAATTAATTTATTTCATATTTAATAGCTTTAATCAAATCCTCATTAACTAAAGAATCATCATGTTTTTTAGTTTTAAATTTGTAAAGGAAAGAAAGATCTTCTACTTCATTTCTTATGGAACTTCAAGTCCTAATTTGTTGATTAGCATCACTAATGATCCTATCACTATGACTATTCCTAGGAAACAAATGACTTTGGTTTTTTAAAACCTATTCATCAAAATAAGGTAAAAAATATTCCCGAGCAAATAATTTAGAAACTATTTATTTGGTATTTTCCATACAAGAATAATTTTCCAACAGAGGTTGATAATCCGTTTTAGAAAACACATTTGAGGAAGTTGGTTGGGTTTGTTTAAAAAAAGGGTCAGTTTCATAAAATTTAAAATGTACTATTTCCTCAAAAGTACAAGTGATTTTTTAAACCCTATATTCCTTATAAGTAGTGGAATAACATAAAAATATAACATCATCAGATTTGGGTGCGAATTTGTGTAAATTATCTTTCATATTCAAAATGAATACTTTTTATCCAAATACCCTAAAGTAAAAAAAATTTGGTTTTTGGATTTTCCATAATTTATATGGAGTTTTATTAATAAATGGTCTTATTATAACATGATTTATAGTACAACAAGTAGTACTAAGCACTTCCGACCAATTATTTTTAAAATTTAGTACTAACTCCACATGGTTCTTGATATTTCTTGAATAATACGATTACTTATTTCAACAACACCATTTTTCTGAGGAGTTTTAAAAGCTAAATAGTTACATGTAATTTTTTTTACTACAAAAAGTTTAAAAACTATAATTTAAAAATTCTCCACCATGATAACTGTGAATAGTTATGAGGGGAAGACTTTTCTTATTTTTAACTTTGGCTACAAAAGTTTTGAAATAATAAAAGGGGTAATTTTTATTTACTAAAACTAGACCCTTGTGTATCTAGGTAAATCATCATCTAGAAAAAATTTATAGTGTTTTACGCCAATACAACATGTTTATATAGGAAAAAATAAATCCATGTGATCTAACTATAAACTATCATAAGTTGAGACTTCACTAATATATTTAAATCTTGACTTATATTTCTTACCATATTAACAAGGTTCATAGACTTTTGAAGAATCAAACCTTAGATTCGGTAAATCCTTAACAAGTATTTTTTTATTCAAATTACATAATTTTTTAATAATACGATGTACTAAACTTCTATTCCATAACCATGAATGATCTTCCATTTCACTATTGAAAGGTTAGTTTGGACTCCTAAGGTCTTCTATGTTTAGTGTGTTAACATTCTCATGCCGATGCACAGAAAGAATGAATTCATACATGGAATTGTGTATTATACATTTATAATTCCTAAAATTGACATGGTAACTATCATCACATAATTAACTTATGATTATAAGGTTTTTATAAATACCTTTAACAACCAAAAATTTTTAAATTAAGGATTTACAAAGAAGAACTATATTATCGATACCAATAATATCTTCTTGAAAATTATCTACAAATGTAACTTTTCCACTTTTCATCTTGATAATATTTTAAAATAAGTATTTGTTACCAGTCATATTAAGGGAACATCCACTATCCATATATCATGAATTATTATTTCTGGTACTTTATTTGTTATCTTCAAAATAAAAAGATTATGTTTTCAGCACCCAAACCCAATTGGGTCTAAAAATTTCACCAGGAAAAGAATTTATCATACTTTTTTTTGTAAAATAGGATTTGTGGAAACCTATAGATTGATATTTATTTAAAAAAATTTATTTTTCCAATAACCTCGACTTTGACACCTAGCAAAAAATTATAATTTTTAAGAATAAAGAAGTTATTAAGAAAACTATTTTTTATGGGTATAACCTATTACGGAACTATTTCTATGAGAATATTTTTTTCTATACATATTATAATAGTTTTATTTACCATTTTTAATGTTTTATAAGAGTTTCTTCAAAGAATAAATTTCATACTTTTATTTAAAAACTAAATTATTATCCACTTTAGTAATAGTTTAATAATTGATTTTATTAATTTTTTTGAACTATCTTTTTTAGAAACTAATATTTCTAGATCTTTAGATATAATTTACATTTCCAAAAATTTCCTATCAAGATATTTAGATATATCCGATACTTATTATTGTAAAACATATATCATTTAATTTTTTTATCAAATTGTTTTACAAACATTTCTATTTTCATTTATATAGAGTTTGAAAAAACAAGAAACCTCTTCATATAAAGGAATAATATTATCCTATATCGAGAAACATTCTTCATTAAAATATTTATAACATTTCTCATTTATAGATTTAGGATAATTTTCATTGAAGGGAAAGTTTGTAAGGTTCTCAGTAATGGATACCTTATCCATAAGAGAAAAAAATATCTTTAGGTATTCTGGTAAGAAGAACAATGTTACTCTATCAAGAACTATTATTATCAGAAGAGTTATCTAGGGAATCTCCTCAATTTAAACACCAAGAGTCATTTTATTTTAATACTTTCTTTCCTTTTGTATTATAATAGTTTTTATAATTCATTTTTGAAATTTTATCCTTCTTGTATTTTCTTTTCATCCTTGTAGAAGTAAGTCTGATATCTAATGTTCTCTTACATTCATAGAAAGTAACTTCACAATAATTCTTATCATTCCTATCCTTGTTACATTTCTTATATCTATACTTAAAATATTTCATTATAATTATCTTGGTCATCTTATGATAAATATTATCTAGTTCATTTTTATATTTCTCTAAAGTTTCTAAATTGGATTGAATAACCACTTTATTCTTTCCTAAAAATATAATAATTTTTTTAAATATTGAGCATTAAGAGGTATGTTAGGTGTTGTAGTAAAATAAATACTACCATTTTTTCTTCTATTTTTTAGAATCTCTTTTGAGTTTACTTTCATAATGAATTAAGGTTCCAATAAGATCATCTAGAGAGAAATTATTGACCTTTATTATTTCATCGATATATATTTTCTTGGATTCTGATTCATTGGGCATGATATAATTGATTTTCCCCACAAAAATCTCATCATCTAATCATTTTTCCCCAATAGATTGAATTCTATTAATAATTTTCATGAATATTTTAATCTTCCTAGAAATTGATTAACCTTGTAAGAGTTTAAAATTATGATAATCAACCCTAAGAATTTCTCTCATATTTTCAATAACTCTAGATGTGCCAATGTGTGCAACCTCTAAAATTTTCAAAATACTATTTTCTGATTCACAAGAATAAATATAAAAGAATATGTTTCTAGTAATTTATCATAACAAATTATTACTTACTCTTTAATTCAACTAATATTATAACAGTTCTTGATGAGTAAAATCTCCGAATTTCTTGTCAGGAATTTTATAATAACCATTAAGTATCACAAAATTATCAACTCTTGTGATGATTACAAAAGTATTTATTCTACCCCTCCAATATTTGTAATCAACACCTTAAAAAATTGATGGTCTATTTAGATTCATATTATCTATTGATTTGACATTAATTCCTACCATCTTTTAAAAATAGATACAAAAATTATACTCCATAATAAATGTTAGTGTAAAAAATATTTATAAAAAAATATTTTATAAATTTCATTAAATAAGTTTCAATTTTAAATAAGATGAAAATATTATCAAGTATTTGAGTTGTGGAAACCTTCTCTGGTACCAATTTTTAGATATCCATATAAGAGATATTGATATTAGGATTTAAGAATATATTCAAGATGGGTATATTATAAGAGGGGTGAATTATAGTTTTAGAAGATTTAGTTTAAAATTATCTAAACTAAATCAATTCACAAAACCTATTTATATAAAAGGAAATTAGATTCAATCTTGTCCCCCAGTCTGATTATAAGAGTATCTTGATAAGGTTTATTCTGATATATTCTTTACCATAGGTCCTAATCTGAGATTATTAATTCTATACAGTGTAAAATCATAATCAAAATAGTTACAATTATACCAGAGTATACATAAAAAATGTAATTATTCTATCATAAAAAATATCAATTCATAATTAGATTAATATTGTATTTATAGATGAATCGATTTAAATAGATTAATATAATTGTATCGTAGTAAAAGATATTACGATAAAAAATATACAAATAGAAATTTGAATATAAAATTATCAATTTCTATTAAATATAGGGGAAATAAAAGACTTTTAAGAAATAAAGTTATACAAATGAATATACCTCTTTTAACTAAAAGAGTAGGGTATCAAATAACTTAGGATAAAGTTTCCATTGTATTATACTTACAAGAATGTTTGTCTTTCCTCAGCAAGAAAATCACTTGATATGATGATTAGATTCTCTTTCTGTCTATTCTTAATAGCCCTCGATCTTATGGATCTGATTCTATCTTGATATCCCCATAAGCACTCAATCAATATGATGATTAGTATCTCCATATTCCTAGTTTCAGAAGCCCTTGATCATATTCACACAATCAGACTCAACAATAAATTACAAGACAATTATTAAGAAGACTATCTAACAAGGTTTTCTTAAAAAGAAATATTTCTAAAGTAATAAAAAATACTAAGAAAAATCTTTTCATTCTTAGTATACTTCATAAAAATTGATATTGAAATAGAATCATCATCAACTAACTCATCAAATTACTAGGTTTTGATAGAAAAATACCCAATGATCCTACTTCCTTTCAAAAAGTCATATTTCTCTATGTTTGTGGCAATGAATTGGATTTATGACACTCCAACAACTATATTATAATAGAAATACTAATATCGTTTTTTACACCATTACAATGTAAAAGTTATTCCCTTATGATAGAAATTATTTTTCCATATTAAGAATTTAAAATTAGTCTATCTCATGGATATACATACAAAATTTCATTTTGATATTCTTTATGACTATGAATCAAATATTTCTTAGTTCTGACATCAATCCAATTATAAATACTTTTTCAGTATAGAGACAAGAAAAGAAATCTTAAATCCTATTTGATAAAGTGAGTCCGATGATTATTAGATTTAGTACCATTATGAAAATCATAATGAAAAATGAAAGTTTATATTCATGAATAATTTACAACTAATTCTAATCAGGGTAAAAGTATATGTTTTCTATAAACCATTCTAAAAAACTTTTTCACATAAGAATTTTGTTATCAAATATTTAAGAAAGAGTTTGTGATTTCCAAAACTAAAATAATTTAAGTGTCATAAGTAAAATTTTTAACTCAATAAGAATATGAAAAAATTATATTAATATTTAATAAAATTCTATATTTATTTACCTTATTAATCCATTAGAAAAAAATATACAATCCCATAGGTTAAATAAATATACTGAAATTAATAAATGCACCTTGATTTTTTCCTTTAATGAGATAAAATTTAGTATAAACATTTATTATTAATGTAAATTATATATTGTGAGATATTATCATTATATAACAATTATAGTTTAATAAATATAATTTTTTTACATTAGATATATTTTTAGATCATCCATCTAAGGCGGTTGTGGAAAAAATGAAATACGTAATTACGTGGAGAACGTAGTCCGTATGCACATGGAAAATGCTCTCATTTTTCATAGAACATGATAATGTATAAAAAATAATTATAATTTTATAATATCAATAGTCTTATAAATATTATATTTTTTCATTAAATAACTCTTTTAGATCATCCATGTAAAGAGTTTATGAAAAATAGTTCCCATCGTCCATGGAGGCATAGTCTTCAGAAACACATTTCGACGTATTCATTTTTCAAATGGTTTTGAAGGAATGTGAAAAGGTGATTATCCATTAGTATAATAACATTAATTATATTAATAATAATAGTTTTATCATAAATTTATGGATATAAAAGATTTGAGAGGGAAGAAGTAGAAAGAAACTAAGAGAACTCGATTGATAGCATTACCTTCTCCATTTGGATGCTCTCCCTTGGGTGCACTGATCCTAAATTTAACCTCTATTTAATCTAATTGAATTTATGATTAATATAAAATTGGATTTTAAATTAAATTATTTAATATATATAATTTTTTTAAGAAAAAAGTTGTTTTTATCATTAAGTGTTCTTAATCTTATTTTTAATTGATTTTTAATTAAATGAGTGATATTATATTTATATATAGGTTTTAACATTATATTACAACCCTTTTTGTGAACAAATTTATTTATTTTATTAGAAAACAATTACAAAATGTTAATAAAACAAAAAATTAACAATTATCCTGGCAATGTTTTTTAATCCAAGTAATCATATTTTTATGCTAAAAAATATATTTCGATCTTTTATATGATTTGGACCTATTGATTCCAAATATAAAATACATTTTACAAATAAAATTTATAAGAGTGAGTACATTTTAATTTTCACATTAACACACTTGATGCGTAAATACCCTTCTTGGAAAAGAATTATTTTCATGATTTTAAATTACCATTTTTATTATTTTTCATTACTTTCAAAAGGCGGTTAATTATTATAAATACAATCTAATTTTATTTCTACAATTCAATGTTAATATATAATAATTTCATTTTATTAATGTATCATGGTTTTCTTATTAGTATTTTGTTACGTAAAAAAAAGCTAGTCAAGATTATTTAGGGAAAAGTATTTACTAAAATTGTGGGTTATTAAAAAGTTATAAGTTATCCCATATTATTTTGGATTTGTGTTGAAGTAGGAGAAAAGAATTTAGTCTTTCTTTATTCTTTATACTGATACTATTTATTTGAGGGTGGTTGATATATCTATTGAGATCCTTTACCATGATATTTTCATATAGATTTAATGTTTGGTTGAGTAGAACATTTTTTCATTCCCGTGTAATTATTAATTGGTTGGTCGTTACTTGGTTCCATTCAATAGAAATTTTGAATATTTTATTAGTTTGTGTAATGAATATTTTCAAAAATTCATATAATATAACAAAAAACATCTTTAATCATTTCATTTATAAATATGTTCCATGGAAACATGGATTAATCAAAAATACCTCATAGTGTGGTCAATGTTTAGTTTGAACAACATGAATAAACTAAGGTAGAATCAATGGATATTCATTAGTCCTCTTGTTGAGAGATTAATGTTGAGAAACTATGAATCTATAAGAGTTGACTTGATTTACTCCTAACTTCCACTTAAGGAAGCCTTATTACCACTGGAATCTATAATCTATTTTTTATGTTATGATAGATTCAAATATATCAATGAATTTTCATTAGTTCTGTTTATAGCAGATTTATTTTCTAGTTAAAGTGCATAGTAAAAAAATTTGACCAATTTTTTCACTTCACCACATGATGATGTAAATGAATTAACATGTCAGTGAATCATTTACAATGTTCTCCCGATTATTTTTAGTTATTTTATTAGTAATAATTGAGATTCTATTATTCTTCATTGATTGAGTTTTCATGTAATAATGATCAAGGATTTTTTTTCTCAGAACATCACAGCTAAAGGTGGTGCATCTTTCCAATCTTTATAACCATTCCCTGGATTTTCCTTGTAATAAAAATTGAAAGTATCTCATGATAAGTTTATCATGGGATACCCATATTATATTATCGTATATCACATACTTTAAGTAGTCTATTCGTATTAATATAAAGGTCTTTAGTGGTCAAGACATGTAATTACATATGTTGTTACTACAAGTTGATTTTTAATGGACCCAATTCAAAGATTTTCACATATGTCTTTGGTATTTTAATTCCTGGGTTAAAATCTATTATGTTGGATTTTATATTTTATCTCATGTAAGTCTTGGGTTTTTATTATTAATAAAATTATGAAATATAGGATGTGCAATTATCTCTTATCTTTGTTCGATATTATTATCTAAAGTACTTCCTATATGATACTTTATTTTTGTTTGATTTTTTATTATTTTATATCAAATGGTGGCTCATTTTTTATCAAATAAAAATTATGAGTATTTAGTGTAATGAAAAAAAATTCTTAATGTATAGTTTAATCGATAAAAAATTAATGCTAGATTATTATGTTATATATAGAAAGGAAACTAAAAATTTGGCACATGTTGCCACAACATGTTGAATATAGACATTTATAAACCTACTTAATATTGTAATAGTTCTAAGTAGGGTTGATCCATAGGGAACAAAAGTCTTGAACACAACATTTAAACTTTTAAACAATGATCTGATGATCAACTAGATGGTATTTTTTCATGTTTTAAAAAAAGATAAAAAATTAAATTACTAAAGGCACTAAACATGAAATTTATAATGGAGTAATTCAAGTAGTGATATGTGTCTGGGATGAAAACTTCATAGGATAAACTAGTATGCAAGACACAAAATAATGTTCTATATGATTAATTAATTATTTTTCTCAATTATCACCAATTACAAATATCATTATTTTATTATAAAACTTATTATATGTCTTAGTTTATTTAAGGTCTTGATCTCAGATTTTATAAATAAATTGGTTGATAAAATTAATTAATGTATTTATATGATGAAAGGGAAATACTCATTCTCAAATATTAAATTCACATATTCGTGTTATAATCAGTTGAATACAGTCACTCATTAGATATCAAATAAAAAACACAGTATTAAATTGGAGACATTTAATTTATAAAATTAATTTTAAAATCAATATAAAAGTTCATAATGAAAATCCAATTAAATAAATTTTCCTACTTTTTTAATTATATAGATAAAAAAATAAATAGGTTTAATTAATAATGTAGGGTAGACATCTGACGAGGGTGGCTATCTACTGTAGGCTTCTTGGTTTGGGAAAATGTTGTGGAGACACCTAACGAGGGAACTTAATTAATCAAAATTCAAGATTTTTTTGACACTTATTAATATATTTTTGAGTTTTTAATTAAAATATAAAAGTGTTTGTGTGCATAAAAATTAATTGGAAATTAAATATATAAAATAAAATTGAAATGAGAAGAAAATAAAGAAATAAGTTAAATGAAGGATTTGTTAATCAAGAAATATAATTAGTATACCATTAAATGAGTGAAAATCTATTTCCCACACTTAAATAAATATTTCATGACCACACTAGAATTAAACGAAATTAATATAAAAATTGGATATGGGTATACCTCCTCCCCATTTATTAATTCAGTGGTAAATCTCCATTTACATAGAGTATAGAAGATGATATGGGACTAAAAAAATGTGATAAAATAAAAATAAATTCAAGAAGAGAGGGGTACATAAGAGATCATGGCGCACATTTTTTTTAAATACGACCATTGAATTAAAAAAGAAATAAAAAAGTGGGATTTTCATGTTTTTTTTAAAACCTAGTTATGGAATTATCGGTGTATATTTGTATTGCACTTAAAAAACAAGACAAAACTTAAAACAAATTGTAAAACATGAAAAAGAAAATAATAAAATATTTATCTATATAGTAAATATTTTTATATTTATTGTTATCTATTAAATTTTGAAAAATTTAAAAATTTAATAATTTGTAAGTAGATGTTAAAAAATATTTTTTTTATTTAATTCAGAAAAATAAGAAAACTATTTAGAAAAAATTAAAAAATTTCAAATCAGTTAAAAAATTACTGAATTTATTATTGGCATAAAAATTATTTTCTAAGGCTAGAATTACATATTAATATTTTAAAACCTTATAAAAATAATAATTTTTATTTATATATTAGAAATAAAAATTTCAAACACAATAAAAAATGAAAAAATAAAATATCCTACTTTTGTTGCTAAAGAAATAAGGTCCTCCCCTACCATAGTTCGACCCCTCTTACTAAAAACCTCTACCATTATATAGGTTTCTTAAGCACCTCCATCTCCTCATATGATCTCTATGTGTTTGTTTTTGACCTCTGAGCGGTGAAATCTTATCATAGGATGATTATTAGAGATAATGATAGAGGCATACCAGGGTGTGGTTTTTCACATAGGTTTTCCACACTTTCACTATATTTCATGTTTTAGGATTTTACTTTGATTTTGTACTGCATTAATATTAGTGTAATTTTTCATAGTTTCCCTATGGGTTTTTAATACATTGCATCCGAGTTTTTTTCCATGTTAAAAAACCATGCTTGATTTATTTCCTACTATTTTTTCACATTTCATTTTTATTGGGGATTCTAATAATTTTTTCAAAATGAAGTTTTTATTCTGGGACCGATATGTTTCCTCCCCAAAATATGGTATCAAATTAAGGTTACTCATGTTTCTTGCTGATTGGAAATGGGTGATTCATGCTAAAATATTTTAGCCCATATCGAACTGTTTAACAAGAAAAATGATTTTACTCTACAGAAACTAAAATTAAAAAATATTTTGATTCTTGAGAAGATAATGATGTTGTTAAAGAATTAATACAAGAACCTGGATAATATGTACAATGGTGATTGGAAGGATACAAGAGAGTTAACGAAAAGAAAAATGAAGATGTATTTGTCAGAAAATACTCCACAGGGGTTGATGAATCTGACATATCTAGAGGAGACTTGGGTGAAGGTTGAAAGTTGGTATAAATCAAAATTCCTAAAAAATTGTTTATATTTTAATAAATTATTGTAGATTTAGTGAATTTCCGAGAATAAATATTTTGATAACCATATAAATTAGTTCATCAAACTTCTTGAAATTTTTTCTTTGGTGGTGGTCAAGATCAATGATATAGGTAACATAATACCTTTTGAAATGGAAAAAGAAGACAAATCTTTTCTTCTCTTGGGGTTGTTACCATATTCGTATTATAATCACTTCACAACATTGTTATTTTGGAAGGGTACTCTAAACTTGGATGATGTGATTTCGTTGTGTGAATTTTTTGTTTTCAATTTTTAATATACATGTTTATATTCTGAAATTTAAATTCATTTATGTACATGCATACAAAATTGGTTGAATTATTTTATTCTACATGATATTTATATTATGATGTGTTTTTATATGCCTTTAAGTGGAGTATTAATTGATTTAATATGATAGATTTCTCTAATTTTTTTGTTTTTTGTATATTTATTTAGGACCGAAATTTGGTGGAATTTGAAGGAATGTGGCAATTAAGGAACACAATAACACTTCATGGAGGGCCACATCATGACTCAGTGCGGATTTTTTTTAATATTTAAGCTGAGATTGATTATATAATCCAAATATACTAAGAAATCTATTAGATGAAAGTCTCACATGATTTTGGATGATCAAAGGAGGTTTTGATGGCTCAAAACTGAAGAACTAAAGAAAATATGAGATTTTTAAGCTGATATCGCACAATACACATTGTGTAACCATTTACATGATTTGAAATTAAACATTTAGTGAAGCATTTATGGGTCTTTAAGAATTAAAATTTGTCCCCACATATTACACATCATGTAAATACATTACACATCATGTAGATATATTACATGTCATGTAAATACATTACACATCATATAATCCTTGAACAGACTAAAAGATGGAAATTTTTGCATATCTTCGATGAGGTGTGTTTTTCCTCTGACCTAGATGACCATTTAATGTAGTTTTTGACCCGAAAAACCCTATGTATGACCACTAAAACTATAAAATGGGGAATATGGACAAAAGATATGGATTCTATTTGAGGTGTGGAGTGGCTCAATTATCAGGAGGTTGTCATAGGGTTCTAACCCAAATTTCTTCATTGATAGGTTTCTAATTTTTTATTTTCTTTTCCTAGTTTCAATGTAATGTCAGTTTCCTCATTAGTTTAATTCATATTTCTTTTGTTTCCTTTCCTTATAATTCTTTGTCTAATGATATCTTCCCTATGGAATTCTATTTATTCATCACTGGTGATCACCTAATAATGATTGGCTAAATCCATAGAGATAAAGAGGTAGCGTTGATTTGAAAATAATGAATATCTGAAATCAAAACTTGGTAACCCGATGACTAATAACTGAGTTTAATTTTTTTTCAATATCATTCATTTTTATCTACCCTAACCATCAGAGGTGTAATCGAATGACAATGACTTAGTTGGTGTTATCCAGGCTAGGACCAACATCCTGTGATTACTTCTATATAAAATTCAAGCTTCCTGCAATTAGGTTACTAATTGATCCTGATTAAGGATTAGTTTCTATCTTAGATAGATCCATTTGGTTGGACCAAGCTCAATTGGTGACTTTTCACCAGTTTTCCGCCTAAACGATTGGTCTATCTCAAGCAATATTTAAGATTAACAATTTTCTCAAATCCTAAAATTGCCCCTTTTCCCTCTCTATTCTAATTTTTTTATCATTCTTACTATATTTTAATTATTTAATTTTCATAATTAGATTAATAAAATAAATTACAAATTGGGATGACATAACCTTTAATCTAAATTCATCACTGTGTTTTTTGTTCTATTTGGGGTTGACCCCATACTTCTATTTTACCCAGACATTATAATTAGTGTGGTTCAGGAACATTATAAATTTACAATTTTATTCTACTAGAGGATTTAACAATGTCCTCTTAATGCATCAAAACTCACTTTATATGTTGGGATTCGTCCTATTCTCTAGGATGACAAGTTTCCACAAGGTTCTTTGTGTTGGGCTGTTGCATTTGGCATGTCTATTTTTTTATCATCGGTGGTTGCTGAGTCATTTATCAATCGTGGATTATTGTTTGGCATTGAATAATTTTTCCCCATTTTAGATTTATGTTGTCCAAACTTTCTAGTTTGTTCAATGTTTCATTTACTTATCTATTTTTCATGTCATCATAGTGCTTCTTGGTTAGTTTGGCCATTTCGAGGCACAAACAGTATAGGAGGAATTGATCACCCCTACCACCTATCCTTCAGGTTCATTCACACCCTTTCACCTTTTCTGGTTTTTCTCTCACTCTAGTTCTATAAAACAATCACCAGTGTGTTTTTATTATTCAGAAATCGAACTCAGTGCCTGATATCTTCCAAAGTATACCCATGGTTTGTTTATTATGGTGAAATATCTACAACATCATTCTTTATAAAATGTGTTTATATAGTTCTTCATCCAAGAAGAACTGACACAAACTATGTAAGGTCTTGTGCTTCAGTGAGATAAAATATTTTCATCAGCTTCTTGATAGCATCTTAAAGAGAATAAAACTGTCAAGCCAAAGCATCCGTCATTGTAAGTTTTATATTCATACTTCTTTTTATAATAGCTTTAGTTATTTGAATCTTTTATTGAATTTTTTTGTTATCCTCATATGTTTTAAATCTTATTCTTTTGATCTTAAAAAAATTTCTAAGTGTTTCTAGTGTTCTTTACATGCATATAGGTCCAAAATCTGGCTGAATCACACCAGCCTTAGGTTATTATTTACTTATTTTTTATTTAATGAATCTTGATTTTTAAGTTTCTGTTCGATTAAAATATTCTGAAAAACACTGAAAAGGTTCTTTAGGGTTTGTGTGAATTGTCCACTGGCATTTCAATTTCCCCTAAAAAGTGGTATTTGACCCATATAAGGTTCCATTTTTTTGAGTATTTTTCTTATCTTAATTTGGTTTTTTTAATTATACATTTTAACCTCATCTGGATTCACCTCTTCACTTTTATGTCTACAATTGAAATCACTTAAACCTCATATATTATCACGACCTGGACTTCCTCAGGTCGTGAACCTAGTCATCAGATCTCATGGGTCTCCTTCATTACCTTGGCTTCCTTCCCAAAAAACTGCATGATATTACACACTTGGGACTCTTATTAGAATAAGGATTGTCCCTATAATCCAACACATATTTTTTCAATATGTTTTTTCCTCACTCACACACAGCCAAGGAAACTTTCTAGAAGTTCACCCATCTTGATCAAAACTCTTGGACAACCATTCTTAATTATGATGTTCTAATCAAGTAGGCTTTCAAAAAGAAAGGTGCACCTTATTGACATGGGTAGTAACATTTATCATTTTGAAGTACAACTTTTATAGGGTTGTTACACTCTCCACTCCTTAAAAAAAACTAATTCGTTGTGGACCACAAGACTCAAACCCGGGTAGTGCCTCTACACTTTCAGTCAGGTACTAGCTAGGATACCATTTTTTATGAACTTACCTTCCTCAGGCCATCAAACTATTTATCTAGCCTCATGGGTCTCCTATAATACCTTGGTTTCCATCCCAGTACACCACATGATATTACTCAATTGGGTCTTTTATCAAACTATTGAATAATTTCACATTCCAACACAAGTTCTTTTAGTGTGTTTTTTCCTCACTCACACACACCCTAAAAAATTTCACAGAAGGTCACCGATACTGATCAATAATCCACGACAATAATTCTTAACTGTGGAGTTCTAATCATGTAGGATCCCAAAAATAATGGTTCACCTTGTTTTTATGGGTAGTAACATTTATCCCTTTTAAGTCTCAATTTTCCTAGGGTGTTACATAAATTATTCAATTTCCAAAACCCTAATTTTATATTCATTTATATCAAATTAAATTTAAAAATTCTTGAGGATATACACTTATAATTGTCCATGACAAATCGATATTCAATATTTTGGATACATATAAAAACAACTAGGTTTTAAATCTAAAAATTTGGTGGTGAAAATGACCTCAATTTATAGAGGACCAATATGAGAGCCTTACTAGTTCAAAAAGGTTTAATTGATTCCCTCTTTATCCCCAAGAAACCTATTGTTGGTATTTTTGGAACTAGATAGACCTTTAATATTTATCAAGATGTATCCTATAATGCTTTTATTAAGGTCCATAGTTCTCCATATATTTCATTAGGTGATAAAGTTCTTAGAAAAGTTTTTTATGAAAAAATGCTACAAGTATGTGGATTTAAAAGAGGAAATTTATATGAAATCCTCACTTCTTGGTAGAATTTATAATAAAAATTTCATGTTTACATTCAAAATGAAATATGTTGTTTCAATTAAATTCCATTTAGATTAATAGAATGAATTCATGTTAGATATATCCAACATAAATGTGATTACTGGTGATAAAGATCAACCCATGAGTCTTTTAATATATTTAGACAATTAATACATAACATTAGTAGATACAATGATGTACGACCATGATTCCCTCACCATGGAAGAGGTTAAGTCTTCTATACACTCTAAGAAATTACATTCTAAACATATAGTTAAAGGTAATTCAAAGAGTCTTTTTAAAAGAGGTTTATCATAGTCTAGTTGTAAAAAGAAAGTGTATAATAAGGATAAATGAAAGAATAATAAATAACTCAAGTCTATATATATGTCTTGGGAAATTGAAGTTATATTCTTCTACTATGGTAAGCATGTGTACATTAGAACCAAGTGTATAAAGATAAATCAAAACCCTAATACTAAATAACCTATTGTGAAGTCCCTTCTCGTGGATTATGGTTATGAAAATACTGAAGTTGTGAACATGTCTGACCATTCTCTCACACATGAGTGGGAATTAGTCTTAGAATTTGTATTCCTTATTTTTCCCTTCAGGGAGTCCTTAATTGATTATGTTGAAGGGGCAGAAATAGATAATCTTTTACAAAATAATAGGTGGTTTAAAAACATTAGAAGAAGTTTTGTTTTAATAGAAGTAGATAGACACTCTATCGTTACATTTTTTAATGTTATGTGGGTTCTTTACCTCCATATAAACCTAAATCCTTAATAATTATTGACCAAAAGGCTGTCACTTTTTTTTTTAAATCAGTTTATCTAAAAATTTCTGAAGGCTCTAGAACTATCATCAAGGGTTTTTTTATAAATGGAAAATATGTAACGAAAGAGAAGTTTGACATGTTCCAATCATGGATTGGGTCGAAAAAAATATTACCTAATTGAAACATGTAGTAAAGTGGGTAACCTGGGTTGTGTCCATAGATGATCACTCAAAAATCACGTTTTTCACTTGAAATTAGAGAAATAAGTGAGATTGTTTTTTAAATTATCTATTTTTAAGAAGAAATAAAGAAATTGAAATTATGTTTGAACCAAAATTGGTGAGGAGAGTGATGGGTTCATGGTAGGATCACATTTTTCAATGTTATCACGGTCATAAAAATCATTCCATCTCTCTTATTATTTAATGATAAATGAAATACTCTTTGATCGAGTTGTCAATCATCCTTTGTTAAAGGATGCAATAGAAACCACTCTTGTGTTCATGAAAATTCATAAACCATTACCAAAGAACTAAGGAAGGTCCAAATTAAGAATTATTTATCCTTACAAATCTATAAAATATTCACTAGTTTTACACATGTTCCAATTATTTCTAGATACTCACCACCTAATATAATATTCCCGATCGAGAAAAACTATACTAGGAGGAGGAAGTTTAATGATCATCAACCAAAGATATAAATAATGAGTGAAACCAAAACAAGTAACTCGATCACATTAAGATAATTGGGAACCACTAAAAATATGATTAATTATAAAGAAAATAGGGGTTTACATTAAATCACAAGACTCAAACATTACAAATGGAAAATTCCCCCTTCCCTGATCACTCAAAATCTTTACCTCTATATGCGAAGGGTAATAGAGTTGAATGAGGAAAAAGTGAGAATTATAAAACTAATAAAAGATAAATGAAAAAATAAAATAAAAACCTAAAGCTTCAAATCCCCTAGTACAATCCCTACTTCACATCCTTCAACACCTTTTAATGGTTGTGAACAATCATATTTATAGGTTTGAGGGGTGGAAAATTTCCCCTCCAAATTTATTATTCCAAACATTTTAGTTTATTTATAATAGTAAATGGTGAATATTGGGAAGTTATCTTCATAAAAGTTTTACCCCTCTATATTTTTCATGTTCTCACAAAATCTTATCTTATTTGGATAGGTTTAAAAATGTTATTCTCAGATAACTGAAGAATAATTTTTCTTCATGAGGAGGCTTTTCAGCTCCCTCCAGTTTTTAGCAATAAATGGATGCCTGAATGATAAATTTCATTATTAAATTTATTGTGGACATGAATTTTATAGTCCTATCAATAATAAATATGGGTTAACATCATCTTCATGTCTCTAGTCCTAGATATTCCTTCATTACTAATGTGGGGTATATTCTTTCAACCAATAAAATTTATCCTCTAGATTCATATTTCTAAGACAATGTGTTTCGAATTAGATATGGGTATAGAACAAAAAGATGAATACCAAAATCAAATAAGTCCAAAAAAATGAATCTCTTAAATAGGTTCAAAATTTTTAAAGTTATTTCTAAAAAATAGATGCTCTAGAACACTGTTAAATTTCCAGAATTAACCAACATTTAAAATTAAGCCTAAAATTCACCAAAATACTAAAATGTTGAAAATAGTCACAAATTGATTAATTGGTAGGGATTAAATCATTGAAATAGACAGGAATAATAATAAAAAAATTAACTCTATCAAATCCCCCATACTTAGAACTTGAAATCTTAGATAATTCAACATCAAAACCAAATAAAATATAATTCAAAACACGTAACCATGGGATCCATCAATTACACACCATAAAAAAAAGATATCATTCCTCATAAAAAACCATTATTTCAAGTCCTTCATTCAGATAATTCAGTATATTTCCACTTCATTTCTCCTCGTATGCACACAAAACACCTACCTCACATGATTTTTTACTCATCTCACTAGTTTCCCTTTTTAACAAGGATTTTCTCATAGAAACTCATAAAAGGGTCACCATAGACTTGATAAATTCCTGCATCTCTATCCGATGTATGTAAAGGATAGGTGTTTATGTTGAGGACTTTTCAGGGATGTTCTAAGTATTTTGGTTGGAAGGATTTATATGTCAAAAACTTCTGAGGTAGAATAAGGAGGAGTTGTCTCTTCTTGAAGAAAAATTTCAAGATTCAAATTTTCACTCAAGTATGGTCTCCTCCTCAATTTCCTTGGTATAAAATTATCTCCATCATCATGAAACTTTAAAGAAAGTTTACACCAGTCAACATTTTAGTAGTGAAATTTTAAATTATCTGAAACATAATTTATCTTGAATGTTCAAGATAAGCACAACCTCCTTTATCTATTAGATGATTTATAAAGGCATAGATTCTAATATCATGAAAGCTCTAGAAAAGGCATAGATTTCAGTAGAATTTTATTTTCAACAGAAAAATATATTTTGATAATGTTATTTTTCACCAATAGTATCTTGAAATACAGTAGCATAAGACAATACAGCTTCCCCCACACTTAAGTAAAACTCGAACTTTCAATTTCACTTCAAGAGAAGGTTTGATAGGTAAAAATGGCTTGTAATGTGGCAAACTTAACGGGTTTTTCATAGATTGTATGAGAAAATGTATTAAATGTATAAGGAAGGAAAAATAAAGAGGATTTTCATGAAAAGGGGGCTTTAAAACTAAATAAATTCTTCAATTATTAAATACACAAGTACCTCAAATCCTCCAATTTTAATAGGAATGAAATAAATTATGTTTAAATCAGGCATGGTTTAATTCTCTCAAGAAGTGATGTGAATGAAAGGAATCTAAAAGAAACGGTTTATATGCCTCATGTTTAAGTGATTTTAAATATAAATACAGTGATATGTGCCATGGGATTAAAAAATTAGAATAATTTTCATTAAACATCCAAATACATTAAACTTGAAATAAATTCATTTTTAGCATTCATTTAAGTTTGGTTTCATGGAATAAATTGTTTCACTCATTAAAATGGGTGTAAAAAATGGTACTGATAATCTTCTAAGCTCAAGGGTTTAAGGAATACACAAAGACTAAAAAATAATCACAAAAAATTATAAATAAAAAAAATAAATAAAAATCCTAAACTACAAATGTTCCCTCCCCAACACTTAAATGATGTCGTGTCCTCAATTTATTCAAATGGATTTAACATGTATGCATGTTTGATAATGAATCAAAGTAATAAAGAAAGTTTAAAGGAGAGGTATAACCTAATGGATTTAATTTATAGATAGTTTGTAGGTGTGTGATATTCTCCACTAGATCTAATGGAATGGTCCCATGGAATTTCTTTATCCAATGTCCATTAATAGTTAAAGGATCATGATCACCATTCTTCACAATATTTACAACACTGAAAGGATATTCATGAGTTACTATAGATAGACCTTCCCATATGGAATGAAGTTTACCTAGAATCATATTGAGTCTTGAGTTGGATAATAGAACTTTGTCTCTAGGGTGGAACTATTTATGTCAGATCATCCTATCATGAACCACTATTGTTCTCTATTTGTAAATAATTTAATTTTCAAAATCCTCCCTTATAATTTTCTCTATCTCCTACAATTACAATCTTCTCTCTTTACTAGCACTTTAAAGATCCAAATTTATCTTCCTCATATCCCAATATGCCATATGTTCCAATTACACTAAAAAATGAAATATTTTCCCATTAATCAACTTATATGGAATCATTTAAATTAAAGTTTTGTTGGCTGTCCTGTAATACAATAATGTGTCTTCCAAAGTTTGTTGCTAATCCTTACTATTCAATTTAATATAATTGTCCAATATTTATTTGATTTTTTATTGGACACTTCAGCTTGACCATTAGTCTGTGGATGATAGGGAGTTGATGTTTTTTGATGCAACCCATACTTATATTATAATCCTCTATTATAATACTGAAAAAGTGAGTCCCTTGACCACTAATGATGTATCTAAGAAATATAAACCTACAAAATATGTTATCCTTGAAAAAATCAGAAACTAATTTAGCATTGTTAGTCCATGTGTCTTTTTCTGATACCCATTTAGAAACATAATCAGCTGATAGAAGGATATAATAATTTCCAAATGTAATTTATAAAGGGCCCATAAAATCTATCCCATATACTTAAAAAATCTCACAAAAATTAAGTGTTTTTTAGAACATTTCTTGTCTCTTTAAAATATTTCTAGAAAACTGACATTTTCACACCATCTTCTAAATTCATGAGTATCTTTAAAAAGGGAAGTCCAATAAAATCCAGATTCTAAAACCTTAATTTCTATACTTTGAGGTCCAAAGTGACCTCCATATGATAATTTTTCACAAAACTCAAAGATAGAACCAATTTCACTCTCAAGAAAACATATTTTTATCACTTGGTCATTGAATTTTTTTTAAAGAAATAGATCAACCCAAATATAATATCTAGACTCATATTTTAGTTTTTGAATTTGGTGGGAATTGAAATGATAGGGGACCTGAGATGTTACCATATAATTGACCATGTTTGCATACCAAGGCACTTATCCTTCAATAATGTACAAATTATTTCTTGGAAGAAGATCATTTAGTAGTTCTTTATCACAAATTTCAGTTTCAGTAGTGTTAGACAATCTACTTAAGTGATCAGCCACATGGTTCTCAACTCCCTTCTTATCCTTGATTTCTATATTGAACTTATAAAACAATAACATCCATCTAACTAACCATACCTTCTTAATAATTCATCATGTACCTAATAGACTCATGATTAGAAAAAATAGTGATTTTAGTTCAAAGAATATATGATCTAAATATTTCTAAAGCAAAAACAAGAGCTAAAAAATATTTTTTTTTGTTTGTGTAGTTTAATTTAGCCACACATGAGGATATCAAGGAATAGTAAATGACTTGTTTCATGACCTTAATTTTTTAATACAGGACTGCACCATCTTATTGGTTGGAATCATCATAAATTAGTTTGAATGTTTCTTCCTGATTTGGTGGCAACATCACCAGTAGTGTAATAAATCTCCTCTTCAACTCATCAATGGATTCCCAACCAACACCATTGAAATAAAAATCAAAATCATTAAACATAAATCTAGAGAGAGGGAGATAATTCTTACTAAAATCATTGATAAAACTCTTGTATAATTCTACATGTCCTAAAAATGATCTAACATGTTTCACACAAGTTGGGTAAGGCAATGAATTTATAACTTCAATTATTGATTTATCCACATCAATCCTTGAAATCATATTCCAAAAAAAATTTATATATCAACCATGAAATGTCACTTTTAAAAATTTAAAATAACATTATTTTCAATACAGGTTTTCAAAACTTTTTCTAGATTTTTTAAACATTTGTCAAAGGAATTTCCAAAAAAACTTTGAAATCATCTAAGAAAACCTCAAAGAAATCATCAATGTGATTAGAACAAATACTTACTATACACCTCTAAAATGTTCCTATATAATTACATAATCCAAATGGAATCATTTTTTATGAAAATGTGTCCAAGGGACAAGTAAATGCAATCTTATCTTGATCCATAGGAGAAATAGGTAACTGGAAATACCCTAAAAATCTATCCAAAAAGAACTAATGAGTTCTCCATACCAATCTATCTAATATGATTTCAATTAAGGGGATGGATAAATGATCTTTCCAAGTGACCTATTTCAAATTCCTAAAATCAATAAACTCACTCTAGATATTCTATATTCTCATAGAGATAAATTCATTCTTTTCATTTATCATAGTGGTTAGACCTGTTTTTTGGAACTACAGGAATGGGGCTAACCCATTGTGAATATGAAATGAGATAGATGATCATGGATTCCAAGATATTCTTAATATCCTTCTTCATAACCTCCATCAATGTGGGATTTATCCTCCTTTGGGGATTTCTAAAAGGTTTGTAATGTCAATCAATAATAAATCTATGTGAGCATATTTTTGGGTTTATTCTAGGGATATCACATAGGCTCCACCCTAATTCTTGGTCATTCTATATCAAAAGCTCAATAAAATATTTTTATTTGGTTTTAGATATATTATTATTAATTATCAATGGAAATTTCTCTCCCCCATAAGGTATACTTATTTCAAATAAATGGGGAGTGATTTTAATTCCAGATCTTGGGGCAGCTCAAGGGTTGAAATTAATATGACAAGTACCACTTCCAAAGGTTCAAATTTCTACATAGTATAAACCATATAATCTTCATCAATATTTGAAAAATCATCAAAGAAATTAGATTTCACCTCTTCTTCCCCCATAAAATCATAACCTCCATCATTTTGGGCATTCACATATTTAGTGATATTTTCAATGGAAACATTATCTCTTAATGCTAATAATTCATGACACACACTCAATTATTAAATTTTATCAGCCCCATCAGAATGGGAGAGTACACATAGTGGGTGATCATCTGATGGGGAACTCATGGATTCAAAAATATTTAAGTGTACAATGATTTCTCCAAAATACATGGTGAGTGTCCCTTTGTGAAAATTGATGATGGTTTTGGCCATCATTAAAAAAGAACTCAGTAAAATTATGGGAGTGTGTGACAGGATTCTATATTCTTCCCTTTTCAGCACATTGAATTCATTTGAGAATAAGATATCATTGAATTTTATAAGGACATTCTCTAGAACTCTAGCTGGGAAGATCGTGGATCCGTTTCCAAGATGGAAAACAACTCTTGGGGGATTCAAATATCACATATGAAAATAAGTGTATAGGGAGTGAGAGAATACATTAATTAAATATCCTAGATCAAAAAAATAATTAATGAAATTTAAAGAACTAATGGTGCATCGAATGGAGAACATCCTTAGATATTGACATTTTATTGAAAATCATGGTCTCATAAGGGCCAAGAAACATTTTCCCAAGTTGATCCTCTCATTCACATGAAGTATACTCTTTTTGGTGTAAATATAATCCAAAAATGTATCATACTGTGGAATTTGTTTGAGCTCTTAAAGTAATTGGATATTAATTTCCACATTTTGATGGTGACCAGAGTTTCATTTTGAAGTGATTCTTCTTGCAATATCTTGGATTAAATCTTTCTTGATGGAAATGGTAGGGGTTATATTTCATCTCCATTTTTTGTATTTTTATGGGGTTTATATTCTCTTCCTCAACATTATATCCTTGTCTCCTCGTCCTCTTTCCTTTCTTCTTCTCGGTGCATTTTTACATAATTTTCAGAATTCCCCAGTTCATTATTCCTCAGTTTAGGTGGTATTTTTTCTTGTTCATGGGATACTAGTGGTGATATATCTTTTCCAATTATTGTTTTTAAAATGTTGATATTCTATTTTAGATTTCTAATTGTTTATAAAGGATGTTTTCTAGGGGTTTTTGATATGATTTCAACAAGAATTTCCACCATGTTTTCCAACTTATCTATATTATCCTCTAGACCCTCATACTTAGATTATAGAAGTTCCACAAAATGTTGTGTGTTGGTGAATGGTTGATCATAGTTTATTTGGAATGTGGGTGGTTAGTGGTTTAAATGTTGGTTATAAGATTTCTTTTTTTTTTGAAATCCTAGTGGGTTTTGAAATTGTTGCTGGAATGGGGGTTGGTTTTTGGATTTGGTCATGGTATGGGGTTATAACTTTATTCTTCTTATTTAAAAATACATATTGGACTTTATTAGTTTCTCTCCATCCTTGATTTTCTTTAACTTACTTAAATGAAAGGCTAACACAGAAGTTTCCATTCCCTAATTTTCTGCACACTTTTCAGTGAGATGATCGGGTGAGGAGCGTAAAAAACATACCTTAGATAGTGCATAATTGTCTCCAAGTTTTTTCAAGGCCATCTATCACACCAAACTACTTATCTATTAAATACACGTTTCAAAAAGGCTGATGGATGAGAAGTTCTTACCTAATGAATACATCTTGTTCCAGTACCTCTTATAGAAAACTATTGTGAATTTTGGTAAATATTTTTAATAAATACCTTGTCTTATTCTAGTGGATTTTCAATAAATGTTCCTCTAGGTGATGCTTCCAAAAGGTTTATTAGGGTTTGTTTATGATTTACATCGATGTTGACTGGCTTATAGTGGACACTTGAATTTTCACTTGAGTCTGCTTGTGAAATTTCTTCAAATTCAGATTCAAAATTAAGATTTATAATATTATAGAACATTTTTATTTAAATTTAAAGATATATGTGTCAAGGATTAGTTTTTGAGGTTTTATCCATGAAATTTTTAAGATAAAATAATAAAATAAGGAAAATAAAAAATATTTTTGGAACTACCTCCCCAGTAATGATGATATGGTTTGACATGTCCCTCTCATGAGGTGTTAAAAAAATATTTACTCAGTTGGAAATTTAGATAAGTGGGTAACCTAGGTTTTCTCCAGATAGGAGTACTCAATAATCACGTTAGTTACAATAAATTAGAAAAATAAGTGAGATTTTTTTTGAAATTGTTTGTTTTTAAAAATTTAGAAAGTAATTGAAATTTTTTTGAACCCAAATTAGTGAATAAAGTGATGGGTTTTGGGTAGAATCGACTTTCTAAATGTAATCATTTTAATAAAAAACATTCCCTTTATCTTCTTACTGAATTATGAATGAAAGACACATCGATTGAGTTGTCAATCACCCTTGGTTAAAGAATCCAATGTAAACCATTATTTTGTGCATGAAAATTCATAAAAAATTCAAAAATAAAAAATTTAATTACCAATTAGTAATTTTTTATCCTTATAAATCTTGAAACTATTCACTAGTTCCACACATGTTCCAATGACCACTATACACTCACCAGCGAACTCAATTTGCTCGATTGAGAAAAACTGCACTAGGAATTGGGAGTTTAAAGATATTCAACCAAAGCCATAAACAATGAATGACACTAAAAACTAAAAAATGATGACATTAAAATAATTTTGAACCACTAAAAATAAAAATAATTCAATATTAAAATATAGTTTTACATTAAATCACAAGACTTTAACCTTAAAAATGGAAAACACCCCCTTCCCCAATCACTCAAAATCTTAACCCCTCCATGTGAAGGGTGATAGAGTTGAATAGGGAAGAATAGAGAATTATAAAACTAAGAAAAGTGAAAATAGAAAATAAAAATCATTTAAATCTTTAAAAAATCCAGCACAACAACTTCTTTTCCTCCTTCAACACCTTTGAATGGAAGTGAACAATCATATTTATAGTCTTGAGGGGTAAAATCTTTTCCCTCCATATTCATTTATTATAAATTTTTAGTTTATTTATAATATTAAATGGACATATATTGGGAATTTTTATTCATAAAAGTTCTCTCATATCCATTTTTCATGCACCTGAAAAATATAAGCTTATTTTGAGATGTGAGAAAAAAGTTATGTATAAATTACTAAAGAATAATTTTTTCCCTAGGAGACTTAGAAAATACATTTACTTTCTAGAATTAAAATGGTTTCTTGAATTTTTGAATTTATTCATGAAATTTATTGTGGACATGGTAATAGTAGTGTTATCTATAATACAACTATAATCATTTCATTTGTATATCTCTAGACTAATATATTTTTCAATTACTGATGTGATGTCCATTCGGTTTCCTAACAAAATTTATCCTCTTGATTTATTTTTATGGGATAGTGTGTTTCGAATTGATTCTAGGTACATAATAAGAAGTCTAATCCTACAAAAAAATGAATCCTAAAAATAGAAATCAATTAATTTGGGTCGACATTGTAAATGTTATGAAAAAAAAACAAACTCTAGAAAAATGTTAAACTTACAGAATTAACCAATTTTCAAAATTAAAAACAAAATTAACCAAAAATAATAAAAAAATATTAAATTTGTCAATTTGATAGGGTTAAATCATTTAAACACACATGAATAATAATAAAAATATTGACTCTATAAAATACCCATCCTATAGAATTGGGTAGCGTGAATGAAACTAATACTGATAATAATCTATTATGACATATGATATTACGGCCTGTAAGATCCATGTGTCTTAATGAACTTAATAAGCAATGGATTTTGACTGATATTAAACCTATAAACCATCCCTTTTGTGAATATTGTTTAATGTGTATATCTAAGAGAGTCAGTTTTAATGGCTTTGGCATTAAATTTGGTTTCCCCTTAGAATACAAACATTTTGAATTGTGGGAACTAGTTAAGACCACCTCCCATAGTGGAGGATCTTATTTTGTTACCTTTATTAATGACTTATCTAAGAAAAGAAATTAAAACAACGAGAACTGATAATGGATTAGAATACCTATCTACTAATTTTTATTCTTTTCTATCAATCCAAGGGCATTGTAAGGAAACATACTATTAGGGAAACCCCCAACAAAATGAGATTGCTGAAAGAATGAATATAAATACTATAGAGGGAGTCTTAAGCATGCTTTCTTGCTTGGGTCTCCCTAAATCATTCTAGGAAGAGGCGTCCACTATAAAATTTTACCTCATAAATAGGTGCACATCTTCTTCCAATAAGTTCAAAGCCCCAAAAGAACTATTGAATTAAAAATTGACCTCTTATAATCAACCAAGTGTCTTTGGATGCATTGAATATTCCCATATCAAGATTAATAAGATTGAACCTAGAGTGCTTAATTATATATTTGTGGGATATCTTGAGGATATCAAAGGTTATAACCTAGGGGTTCATAAACTTGGTCACCAAAAAGGCATAATTATTAGGGATGATTTGTTTCATGATTATTGTTATCCAAAATCTAAATTGGCCACAAATGATAGCGATGATGAAACAATTTATGGGGATATTAAAACTAACCCATCAACCCTAATTGTGGATACTGAACATTATCCTCCACCTATGACCCAAGATGAATTAGGCTTAAGTTATGATTCATATTCACATAATAAACCTTCTTCAAATAATGTTCATTTACAGCTGACCCATGATAGAGTAAGATCGGCCCCTAAACTCATACTCTATTTAGTCAATATGATATATATTATTCTGCCTATCATGATGACTAGTATCTCATTGATGATGATCCTCACACTTATAATAAATCCATTAATGAAAATGATTCTAAATAATGTATCTATTCAATGGATGAAAAAAATTCACCCCTTAAATAATAATCACACTTGGACTATCACTAATAATCCCACTAATGATAAAGTAATTGGTTTCAAGTGGAGTTATAAATGAAATAAGGATAATACTTCTGAAAATAAAATCAAATTTAAATATATATTAGTTTCCAAAGTATACCTCAAAAGATAAGTAATAGACTATTCTAATATTTTTTCACCATTTGTAATGCATTATTCCAAAAGGATACTGCTTGATTTTGCTATTTACAATGACCTTCACATTAAAAATATAGATGTAAAAACTACCTTCCTTCATGGTGACCTTAATGTAAAATTATACATGAATCCTCCAGATGGTTATTATACCCAAATCATAATTTTTATTTTATTAAAAATCCACATTAAATAAAAGTGGTAACCATACAGAAACATTGATTGAAGCATCATACATCCCTCCAAAAACAAATTTCACCCCTTATGGATTTCAAAATTAAAAAAATAGCACTAGTTTCACCGTACCTTGAAACGTCCCATATACCCTGTTCAAAATCCAAATAGATCATCATCAATACCTCGATCCATGAACCCTTCAACCAGATGGGACTGCTTCATCAACCACTCCATCATCACAATCATCACATCACTCTTTCACGAACATAGCACCACCGTTCACATTACCTTCATGACCATCGATGAACATCAAATCAAACATCATTGAACCACAAGACTTTTTCCATTAAACACTCATCACCAGAAAATCAGTTGATCCAATTGAGAATCAAAACACACCAAGAATATCCTAACAAATAAAAATCATCCAAAATGACATAAGAAGAAACACCAAATAGAACCAAAGAGGAAACCCCCAAAAACCATAAGAATCCATCACTGAAAACACTTGGAACCAATATAGAAAAAGACAACACAAGCCACTGGCCACCCGAACAGACTCCCAAAGAACCTAGAAGACCACCTAGAAAAACCACCTCAAAAATGGAAGTGGAGTCATAGAACCAGAGTAAATATATGATCAGAATAAAGGATGGTGATTCTCATCCTCAATACTCCCCACCAAGTGATTGACCACAAAACAAAAACCAACACCCAAGATACTGCGAATGAAGAAGAAGCCAAAACCTGGAAAGAGAAGGGGGAAAGGGGACAGAAACCCAAAGAGAAGAAGAAACATATGATGATAGGACCCAAAATCACATAGCCTAAACCCAAAATCCTTGAGATTCCATCACTCTAGATCTATCTTGGATAAGAATGGTGGAACTCAGTGTCATAACACGACAACAGTAACCGAAGGAAAAACCCAAATTGTAACACCCTGAGATTTTATGAGAATTATTCTTTTCAATTTCATTGATTTCTTATATTGTACACTACAACAAAATTAGCTTGTTCTATACGCAACACCGTATTAGCTTGCAGTATATTCAATAGTATTCTTGGCTCGTGTTACACACAATTTCAAGTTTGTGTTGTAGAAATTATTCTATGCAACATTAAGTATAGATATTGTTTAATGTCTAAATGAAATAAGTTTTGAATTATGTTATAAGCAACACCAAAGGGATCTTGCACTACATGCATCCCTAACTTGGATTGCATTACACGCAATCACGACTTTCCTCGATAGCGTGTGTAGTACGCAATACAGGGTTTCACTAAATAACAATATATTGTTATAATATTATTATAGACTAGCTGTTACGAATAGTATTAACTACATTTTGAATTTTATAACATTACTATTCATCTTACTCATTTTCTAGAACATGGTATGAGAACAGAATAAATTTTTCAGGTAAAATAAGTATTTTTCAAGAAAATGCAGTTTGGCCACCTTTTGATGGCGCACCCACTTTAAATATAGTTTTTGACATGTTTATAAGTTAAATTTGAAAAAATAAAATTCTTCTTTGGAATAAGGATATAAAAATTTACTATGGATAAAATTTTCATATTATTCTGATAATTTTCGTATTTTAATGAATAGTAAAAACACGCTATATTTTAATTAAAAACAAATTTTTTCATCGCAATAATTTATATGGTTAAATTATAATATTAAATGGTTTTAAAGTATAAATAGAATATTTTTTTACCATTTAATATAATGTATGTCATTAACATTAATTTGACATTGAATTTATAGGTAAAAACATTTCAATCTTTGACAATATTTAAACTTTTAAAACTCGTTTTCTTGAAAATGGGATAACTTTTAATTTAATTACTGCAACTTCTGTGTTTTGAGTTTTGAAAAATGGATTCCATATTGGGATTAAGTGGGTCCAAATTATTTTAATAGGTTACTTTTATTTTTTTGATATTATGAATAGTAACTACGATAATTTCTATTTTCTCCAGTTAAAGATAAATAGTGTAATTAAGGGTAAACCTAAGATTATAAAATTACCCAAACACTTTCCAAAATTCTATTGTATGACTAAAAGTCGACCAATATCACCTAAGGGTCAGATTATACTAATTTTATGCACTTTTTACCCTGAAAAAAATTTAATTATTATTAAAACCAAATAAAGTGATAACATGTCACTCTCTTAAATTTTATAAGTATAATAATTTTAATTCAGTGATAAAAATCATGAAACATCGAACATGAATAGTATAAAGAAATATAATAAAATTATATACATCATGTTAATTTATTTAGAATTTTTAGGGATTAAATAATTATCATTAAAGGTGACACAATAATGAAGTTGAAATTATTTTATTGATTGAAATATAAAATAAACGGTTTTAAAAATATTAAAATAAATATTATATGAACTATTTAATGTTCTCCACTAATTTTATAGATAAATATGACATGTTATGAATCTATTAAAGCTTTTATTTTGAACATATCTTCTCTGAGGATTTTATTTAAATTCAAATAAATGAATAGTGTAAAAATTGACACTATTGTTATTTTATAAAAATAACATAATATAAAATTGTTTAAAAATCGCAAAAATATTTAAAAATTATAAATTAAAATTTACATGTTCTAAAATGTCATAAATTATCCAATTATGGAAAATTCACAACACAAAAGTAATTATTTATAACAATTTAAAATTTAGAATCTTATTACCACAAATAAAATTAAATAGATTAAATAAGGATAAATAAAGTTGATAATGTATAAAATAAATTCACAACATGTATAAATTTTATTGGATGATTATTTCAAAACCCTATACTGTCTAAAATTATTATTTGAGTCATTTTAGATGTTTTTATGTGTGTTTTGAATTTATTATAAATTAATATTTCTTATGTTTCCAAAGGAGCCCCACTCATCCCTTATAAAAGGGAACCTCCTCCCTCTCCTCTTAACAACACTTTGAGCCTTAAATCTTGGAAAAACCCTAAAAATTTCTCTTCTCCACTTCCGTAGAAACATTCTTGAGGTTCTGGTCTTCTCAAAAGACCAACTCTAGTTCCTTAAGAGGAAGCTTAAATGAGGTGCGTCGAAGAAGAGGAAATCTCTTCTACCGATTATTTCAAGTTTTATTCTTCTTCAAATTATTCTTATTTACTTGTTTCATTATAAATTAATAACATAAGTATAAATAATATAATGATATGTTATTATAAATATGAAACAACCCCATTTCACCTTCTATCCATCCTACGGAAAATGAAATCACCGCGTGTGCGTACATAGGAAACACCATCTCCACGCCGTGGTGTAATATGTTTTTCCACCACCCCCTTACTTGGATGGGTATAATGGTGTAAATAATAACTATATATATGGTAATTATAACATGATACTAATTTTGGAATATTATATCATCCACTCTAATTCCATTCAATAATTATGGGAACGATATCATCACTCGTGCGTACGTACAGATTACCGTCTCCACGACGCGATGAGATTCATTCTCCATGTTAACCATTGAAGAATGATTATAAAGTATATATATTAAATAATAATAAAATATATGAAATATTAATGATAATGGACTTATGTATATGTAATTTACTTACTTCCATTCAATTTAATAAGGAAACGAAAATAGTGTTCATGTGTACGTACGGCCTACCGTCTCCCTGAACGGTGTATTTATTTCCATTTATCAATCTTATATATATATGTATATTCTAAAAATATATTATTTATAAATCTTTTTTTACATTCTAGAAGTAATTAATCATGATCTAAGTAATCATATGAATAATTACAAGTCAAAACACGGACAATAAATGAAACGATTTTACCCAAAACGCTACTTTAACATGAATTTACAAAAGAACTGTTAATATAAAGTCATAAGTGAACCATATATGATATCATAACAATGAATATGATTCTGTAATAAGTCAACGACATTATTTAGATCATTATACAAGAGGTTCGGATATATACGATGCATATCAGACATAAGGTAAGTGATAATTTTGCAATCTCATTTTTATCTGAGATTGCTTATACGTAAGTATTTACTGGGGTTATATTTTTCATCCATGCCAGTAAAATTTTTTTCTTAAAGTGTTTAATATTTTTACATGTATGTTTAATGTCATGTTTACCCCTCTTTGACTTTTACTTTGTGTTACGGAAGGAATATTTCTTTTGTTTACCATATGTGCTACTTTTTGACTCTTCCGTTAAAAGTATGAGGAGAATGTTTTTTTTAACTTATACGGCATGAAAGTAATTTTACGGTTTTATAATTCCTTATTTTCATGAAGCTTACTCTATAGGATTTCATGACTATTTTCAAAAAAAATCCTTTTTCTTTTAAAATTTCATGGCATTTTGAGAAAAGAAAATGATTTTGAATAAGAATGGATATTTTCATCAAGAATTCATTTCAAGTGTTTTATCAAAGCTATTTTCCATCAAAGATGAAATTATTTTGCATGTTTATTTTTCAAGTATAATGCCTCTATTATTTATATGGTTTTATTTTTCTTATGATGAAATGATATCCATTTTTTATATGGATTATGTTATGATGGGATGATGTTTATGAAACCCATTTTATTCGTTGGGTAATGATGAATGATTTATGTTCATGTTGTGGCACACGTAAGAATGATTTCATTATGAGATGGGTGGGACCTATATCTCCCTCCAATTCATTGTGTAATGATTTATATCTCATGAGATAGACATGGATGAAACAGAAAGTTAATTTGGTTCAGTGATACAGGAGTGGAACGAGGAGTGAACTCGATTCAGAAAGAGACTTTGTCCACTAAGATGATCTTGGCAGAAATTCCTTGGCTACTATGGAAATAATATAATGTGATTAATGGTTTTTCACAATTACATGTTTTATCCCCATGCTATTTTATCATGATTGATTATCCATTATGATCTATGCCCTATGTACTACCATGTTTTATGTCATTCCTCAATATTTTGATATTTAAATATTATGTTCATATTTTTAAGTTCAAATGTATATGGTTTGTTTATTGTCTCCATGCTTACCCTTACTGAGCATTTTACATCACCCTTTATATGTTTTCTTTTCCCCAGGATATAAAGAAAGGTTTTAATTAAAAAAAACCGAAGGAGAAGATCTTTACGGTAGATGTTGAAGATCTTTCACCATGATTAAAAGATTATGTTCCATGTTTCCAAAGACACTAAACTATTATGGTCCTTGTGTGTTAGTTTTTGTTATGTATTAAGTATTATGCAAAAGTAATGTAATGTCAATGTACGTAAAGCTTTGGATCTCTATAGTTGGTATCAGAGGAAAGGTTTAGTCAACCTTTGGAAAATAGGATGCGAAAACTCTAGTGAGATCCCTAGAGATATTTCAAAGTTATGTCTAGGGATGTATCTAAGGTTAAATATAAGTATAGGTTATAATCTTAGGATTACGGTAACGATCATAGAATTAAACCTAATTTGTTTGATATTGGAAGTACTCCCACTTTATTATGTTGTTTTCCTAGCATGATTTTTTCCTCTTACACAATTCTTTTTGGGTTTTAGACGATGGCTGGAACACGAAGGAACCGTGTTGATCAATGTAATGGGAAATGCAATGATTGTCCTCCTAAACAAACCAATGTTATGGGATATGGAGTGCAAAATATTATTGCTATACTTACACAAGCAATGAATCATTCTGGATTTCCGAATGAGCATAGAAGGGAACAATATTCTATTGAGTCCTTCATGAGGTAACGTCCACCTTCTTTCAATGGGTCTTCTTATCCACTTGTTGCTGAACAATAGATCAATACCATTGATAAGATATTTTCCATACTTCGCTGTTCAGAACATGAAAAAGTCATTTTAGCTGTTTACCATTTAGAAGGTGAAGCAGACCAGTGATGGACTCTAATTAAGAATACAAGGCCCCAAGATGAAATTGAATCCATGGAATGGAACGAGTTCAATAACTTGTTTTTTAATAATTATTTCCCTTATATTCTTCGAACAGAGATGGAGAAATAATTCCTTGAGATTAAGAAAAAGGATGATGAATATTTTGGTATATAAGAAGCGAATTTTACAAGGCTTTCAAGGTATGCATCTGGCTTTATCATCCAACCTGAAAGTAAAGTTGATGGATTCTTAAGTGGCTTAAAACCAAGTCTTTGAAGGGAATTAGCTATAAGAGACTTTAGTAGCTATGAAGAAATTGTGTGTTGTCCTATCAAGGTAGAAATGGAAATTGGTGTTACATGTCCATCTCATGGTTTTGAAAAGAAATGAAAGATGGAGTTCTAAGAGAAATCTCAGAACACTGGTGAATAGAAGTTGAATGTTTCTTTATGATCAAAGTGTGGAATGAAGCATGGTGGATATTTCCTAAAAGGTACTAGAAATTTTTTTAAGTGGGGAAAATAAGGTCATCGAGTAGTTGAGTGTCAAATTAATGGGAAAAAGGTATCTAATGATGTGAATAGTGAAAAGACTATCGAGAATGATCCACCAACACTTCAATGCTTCAAATGCAAGGAAATAGGGAATTATGCTAATCAATTCCCTAATCCAAGGGTTAATTATGATCGACATGAGAAACCACTTAAGGCAAAGGAAAAAGGGAAGTCACATGTGATCACTATTAGTGATGTTGAATATGAAAATGATGTGGTAGAATGATTAAGTGTTTATGTAATGGGATTCCAAAATAATGTTGTATATAGTATCGTGGAATATTGGAATATTTATGTATTAGTCTATTGTGGTTTTCAATAATTTTATGGTACCAGTAACCATGGAAAGTGATTGAGATATTTTTAGAAGTAAGATGATATGCGTATAATAAAGGGATAAGGAGAAAATGAAATGTTTGATAGTATTAATGAGCTCATTACTGATATAAGGAAAAAGTTATATCATGGTTTGAGTATATTGAATTTTTGTATTTTGGTATTTGGAAATATTTATCTTTTGACAGCATTTATGTTTTCACTAAGGTTCAATGGGTATTAATTTTTCAAGATAATACATGATTATGGTATTCACATGATTGTAATGTGACTAACAAGATATATCAGGGATAAATGATGGTATTCACATGCTCGGTAGTTGAAATTTCTAATTATTGTTTTCTTTATACTATGATCTTGGACAGAAGTATTTTGGATAAGCCTAAAGATTTGAAATGGATTATGTTGGACATTTGTTAGTATTGTTTAAGGCTAGAACATTTTTCGATATTATTGATGGAATGTCATAATGATGTAGTTTTAGAAAAAGGACACCCTATAGGATGAGCGACAACCCATCGCGTCAGACAAGGTTGTAGGGATCGAACCCACAACCTAAGTGCGGCAGGCCTTTATCACCTACCACTGGCCTACAGGATGTCCCTGCTTAGTAGAAACTAGTTTTATTATATTAAGCGGTATGATATATTAATATAAGTCCATTCTAGGAACCATATACTACTAATATCACTATAGATAGACTTATTTATATTTAATAAATTTTGATATCCTTTCGTTTGAGACAGATGGAATGACCTATCATTCTATCGCATGATCTACTAACACTTCATGGAAGTCAAATTCAACTTTATTTCTTTAAGAGATGATGTGGAAATTGTTCAAGGCACAAACAACAGTAATATTGTGCCAAAATCAAGTAAGTATTTATTTTAATTCAACAATTCTTTAACTTTAGGGAAATGATCTAGAAAACAAAAAAAATGATGTCCTAGTGTCCTTATATCAGATGAATCATATGGTACCTTAGATCATCACAAATTTATGGCTTTGATATTGTTGTCTTTTTCATAGCCATGTTCTCTACCACTCTCCATCAGAACTTGATGGTTAGGTTTCTCTTAAGTATCCATATTTTCACCTATGTTCTTCTATGTAGAAACCCAGTGATTAGTTAATTTGGGTAACCGTTATGTTTCATAATTTAGTTTTTAATGTTAAGTTTTGGTATTCCTTTTTATTATGTGGGTTTCTGTTAAAGAAACTTTCATGTAGTAAACCATTTATAACCCCGATGAATTTCGAGTGGAAAATTAATTTTAAGGGGGGTAGAATGTGACACTCTAAGATTTTATGAGAATTATTCTTTTTAATTTCATTGATGTCTTGTGTTGTACGCACAACAAAATTATCATGTTCTATACACAACACCGTATTAGCTTACAGTATACATAACACTATTCGTGGCTCGTATTATACAAAATTTCAAGTTTGTGTTGTAGAAATAATTATACACAACATTAAGTATAGATTTTGTTTAATGTATAAATGAAATAAGTTTTGAATTATGTTATATGCAACACCAATGGGAGCTTGCACTATACGCATCCCTGACTTGTCTTGCATTACATGCAATCGTGACTTTCCATGAGAGCGTGTGTAGTACACAATACCGAGTTTCACTAAACAAAGATATATTGTTATAATATTATTATGGACTATCCGTTATGAATAGTATTAAATACATTTTGAATTTTATAACAGTATTATTCATCTTACACATTTTCTAGAACATGGAATGAGAACAAAATAAAATTTTCAGGTAAAATAAATATTTTTAAAAAAATGCAGTTTTTTTCGCCTTTTGATGGTGCACCCACTTTAAATCTAGTTTTTTGACATGTTTATAAGTTCGATTTGACAAAATAAAATTCTTCTTTGGAATTAGGATATAAAAATTTACTCTGGATAAATTTTTCATATTATTATGATAACTTTCATATTTTAATGAATAGTAAAAACACACTATAATTTAATTAAAAACATCTTTTTTCATCACAATAATTTATATGGTTAAATTATAATACTGAATGGTTTTAAAGTATAAATAGAATATATTTTTACCATTTAATATAATTTATGTCATTAAAATTAATTTTACATTGAATTTATAGGTAAAAACATTTTAATCTTTGGCAATATTTTAACATTTAAAACCTGTTTTCTTAACAATGGGAAATATTTTAATTTAATTACTACAACTTCTGTGTTTTGAAGTTTGAAAAATGGATTCCATATTTGTATTCAGTGGGTCCAAATTATTTTAATAGGTTATTTTTTTTTTGATTTTATGAATTGTAACTATGGTAATTTATATTTACTTTAGTTAAAGATAAACTGGGTAATTAAGGGTAAACCTAAGATTATAAAATTACCCTAACACATGCCGAAATTCTATTGGATGAATAAAAGTCGACCCATATCACCTAATGGTAGGATTAGATTAATTTTATGGACTTTTGACCATGAAAATAATTTAATTATTATTACAACCAAAGAAAGTGACAACACGTCACTCTCTTAAATATTATAAGTATATTAATTTTAATTTAGTTATAAACCTCATGAAAATTCGAACATGAATAGTATCCAAAAATATAATAACATTATATACATCATGTGAATTTATTTATAATTTTTAGGGATTAAATAATTATCATCAAAGGTGACACAATAGTGATGTTGAAATTATTTTATTGATTGAAATATCAAATAAATGGTTTTAAAAATATTAAAATAAATATTATATTAACTATTTAATGTGATCAACTAATTTTATAGATAAATGGTACATGTCATGAATCTATTAAATATTTTATTTAGAACATAGATTATGTGAGGATTTTCTTTAAATTCAAATAAATTAATAGTGTCAAAATTGAAACTAGTGTTATTTTATAAAAATAACATAATATAAAATTGTTTAAAATCACAAAAATATTTAAAAATTATTAATTAAAATTTATATGGTCTAAAATTTCATAAATTATCCAATTATGGACAATTCACAACACATAATTAATTATTTATAACAATTTAAAATTTAGAATCTTATTACCACAAATAATATTAAATAGATTAAATAAGGATAAATCACGTTGATAATGTTTAAAATAAATTCCCAACTTGTCTAAATTTTATTGGTTGATGATATTACAACCATATCTCATCTAATATTAGGATTTGATTCATTTTGGTAGTTTTAATGTGGGGTTTGAATTTATTATAAATTAATATTTATTATGTTTCCAAAGGTGGCTATCTCCTCCCTTATGAAAGGGATCCTCCTCCCTATCCTATTCACAACACTTTGAGCCTTCAAGATCGGCCAAACCCTCCCCATTTATCTTCACTAGTTCCCTAAAAAAATGTTTTATGTTCTGGTCTTCTCAAAAGACCAACTCTAGTGCCTTACTAGGAAGCTTTAAAGTGATGTGTCGAAGAAGAGGTAATCTCTTCTACCGATTCTTTCAAGTTTCCTTCTTCTTCAAATTATTCTAATTTAGTTGTTTCATTATAACGTAATAACATAAATATCAATAATATACTGATATGTAATTATAAATATTAAACATCCCCATTTTACCTTCTATCCATCCTACGGAAAATGAAATCACCGCGCGTGCGTATGTACGGAATATTGTCTCCACACCGTGGTGTAATCTATTTTTCCAAAACCACCTTACATGAATGGGTATAATGGTGTAAAGAATAACTATATATATGTTAATTATAAAATTATACTAATTTTGAGGTATTATATCATCCACTCTAATTCCATTCAATAATTATGGGAACGATATCATCGCTCTTGCGTACGTACAGATTACCATCTCCACGACACGATGCGATTCATTTTCCAAGTTAACCATTCAAGAATGATTATAAAGTATATATATTAAATAATCCTTAAATATATGAAATATTAATGATAATGGACTTATGTATATGTTATTTACTTACATCCATTCAATTTAACAAGGAAACGAAAATAGTGTTCATGCGTACGTACGACCTACCGTCTCCATGAACGGTGTATTTATTTCCATTTATCGATCTATTATATATATGAATATTCTAAAAATATATTATATATAAATATTTTTTTACATTCTAGAAATAATTAATCATGATATAAGTAATCATATGAACAATTACAAGTCAAAACATGAACGATAAATGAAACGATTTTACCCAAAACGCTACTTTAACATGAATTTACAAAAGAACAGGTAATATAAAGTCATAAGTGAACCATATATGATATCATAACAATGAATATGATTCTGTAATAAGTCAATGACATTATTTAAATCATTATATAAGAGGTTCGGATATATACAAAGCAGATCGGACATTAGGTAATGGATAATTATGCAATCTCATTTTTTTCCGAGATTTCTTATACGTAAGTATTTACTGGGGTTATATTTTTCATCCATGCCCATAAAATATTTTTCATAAAGTGTTTAATATTCTTCCATGTATGTTTAATATCATGTTTAACCCTATTTGACTTTTCCTTTGTGTTATGGAAGGAATATTTCTTTTGTTTACCATTCGTGCTACTTTTTGACTTTTCTGTTAAAAGTATGAGGAGAATGTTTTTTTAACTTGTATGACATGAAAGGATTTTTAAGGCTTTATAACACCTTATTTTCATGAAGCTTACTCTCTATGATTTCATGAATATTTTCAACAAAATCCTTATTCTTTGAAAATTTCATGGATTTTTGAGAAAAGAAAATGATTTTGAATACGAATGGATATTTTCATCAAGAATTCATTTCAAGTGTTTTATCAAAACTATTTTCCATCTAAGATGAAATTATTTAGCATGTTTATGTTTCAAGTATAATGTCTCTATTATTTACATGGTTTGATTTTTCTTATGATTAAATGATATCCATTTTTTATATGGATTATGTTATGATGGGATGATGTTTTTGAAACCCATTTTATTCTTTGGGTAATGAAGAATGATTTATGTCCATGTTGTGGCACATGTAATAATGATTTTATTATGAGATGGGTGAGACCTATATCTCCCTCCAATGCATTGGATAAAGATTTATATCTAATGAGATAGACATGGCTGTAATGGAAAGTTAATCTAGCTCAGGGATACAAGACTGGAACGAGGAGTGAAGTTGATTCAGAAAGGGAATTTGTCCACTAAGATGGTCTTGGAAGCAATTCCTTGGCTACTTGGAAATCATATCTTGTGATCAACGGTTTGGCATAATTACATGTTTTATTCCCATTCTATTTTATCATGATTGATGATCCATTATGATCTATGCCATACGTACTGTCCGGTTTTATGTCATTGCTGATGATTTTGATATTTAAATATTATGTTCATGTTTTGAAGTTCAAATGTATATGTTTTGTTTTATTTTCACCATTCTTACACTTACTAATCATTTGAGCTCACCCTTTATATTTTTTATTTTCCCCAGGATATAAAGAAATGTTTTAGGTATGAAAACAAAAGGGGAAGATCTTTATGGGAGATGTGGAAGATCTTTCACCATGATTAAAAGATTATGTTCTGAGTTTCCAAAGACACTAAACTATTAGGGTCCTTATGTTTTGGTTTTTGTTATGTATTAAGTATTCCACAAAAGTAATGTAATGTCTATGTACGTCAATCTTTGGGTCTCTACACAAATGCTTTCTTCGAAGTAAAAGTGAGAAGCAGGGACGATGGGAGAAGTTGGAATGGACCAGGCATGAAAGAGATATTACAGAAGAAAATAGGGAGAATAAATGTAAGAATCATGAGAAGGGAGGACATAGGGGGAGCATAATCCAAGAGAGGAGAGGAATCCCTATGACTGTGAGTGCATCAGACGAGATAGAGAGGGAGAATAAATCCAGTGGAATATAGAGCTATTGTAACAAGAATAATATGAGGGATGATGGTTATTCTAAATAATTAAAATCTAGCCATGTTTTTGTTTTAAATAAATAACTATATGGTTTAAAACAAGCCTCAAGATAGTGGTATAGAAAATTTTATTCGTTTATTATCAATAACCATTTTAGTAGCAGCCAATATGATGCTTGTTTTTATGTCAAGTCAATTAAAAAAACATGATTTACCTTCAAGTATGTATTGATGATATAATAATTTTATATCATAACCTTATTATTATTATTATTATTGTTAAATATCAATTAAAATTTGCTTTTGAAATGAAGGTTCTAAGGGCAGAAAAATAGATTCTTTATGTCGAAATTATTAGGGATAGAACCAATAAACTGTTATATCTATCACAATATACTTATGTTATGAAAGTTCTTAAAAGGTAACTATTTTAATCTCTTAAACCTTTTACTATACAATTTGGAAAACATTTTAAACTTTCATTAACTCAAGCACCCACTAATGCTAATGATGTAGAGTTTATATCTAAAATTCCATATTCCAGCATTGTTGGTAGTTTCATGTATTCAATTATTTACACAAGACCTGATGTATCTTTTACAATCTTCACCCTTAGAATATTTATACCCATTATACGGAATCCACATTGGCATGACCTGAAGTGGCTACTGCAACACTTATCAAATACTTCACATTTATCTTTGTGTTATGGTAAAAATGTTGATATTTCTGAAATATTTTTTTTCTATGTAGATATTGACTATATTGGTAATATTGACACTAAAAAATCATTAATTGGGCATTTTTTCACTACTTTTAGAGGCATTATATCCTGGAAATGTAATATGTAATATGTGGTTTCTCATTCTACCGTAGAATCATAATACATAGCATTGAGTGAGGATGTCATTAAAGCCTTGCGGATGAGAGGTTTGTCTTATAAACATGAACTTTATAATTGTATTATTACTATTTATGTTGATAGTCAATCTACTCTAAAGTTATCAAATAATTTAATATTCCCTGTTAAATAGAAATTCATATATATTAGAAAACATTGTATTAGATATGCTATTGAATCTAGAATTGTATGTGCTTATAATATACACACTGATGATAAGTCGACTGATAGTTTGACTAAAGTATTGGTATTATCTAAATGATTTTTTAGATAATATGGATTTAGTTATCATTCAATAACATTAGGTGTAATAACATCACCAATTTCAATTGAAAATGGTTAACATTTGGAATTTTGTTTTTTCAATTTGGAATATTCTAGTTTATATTCTTAAATTTAAATTATTATATGTTCATGAATATAATATTGGTTGAATTATTTTATTCTTTTCACTTGATAGGATGGGATTCATTCTATTTATCGGGCTATCCAGTTTTTCATGGACCAATGTGTTGGGTTTCTTCATTTGGCTAGTCCATTTCACTACCTCATGTGGATGTTGAGTCATTGATCTAACATGAATTCATTTCTATCCATTGATTAATTTTTACTCCCTTTAGATCTATACCATCCATTTATACTAGTTTTTCCAATGTGTTGTTTCATTTTCGGTTTAATGTTTCTCCATGGTGCTTCCTACTTGGTTGGTACATTTTGATGCAAAGGTAGTGTCAGGGGAATTGATCAACCCAGCCACCCGTTCCTTTAGTTCACTCGAATCCTTTCACCATTATTTGTTTTTTTTTTCACTATGGTTCTGGAAACCTAGATCTAGTGTTTTCATCTTCTTTAGTGGTCGAAATCAGTGCCTGATATATTCTAAAGTACACCCCTAATGTTTCGTTTACGGTGGATTATTTATGACATCGTTTTTTATGAATATGTGTGGCAGTGGTTCCTAATCCATGAAATACTAACTCTGATTAGGTGAGATCTTGTTCTTCAATGAGCTGAAATAATTTCATCGACTTCTTCAAATAATCATGAAGATAACAAGACAACAAAACCTGAGTGTTAGAAATATTAATTTTTACATTCATGCTTCCTATTCTTTATATCATAAGTTCTTCAAAACATACATTTCTATTATCTTGGTGGTTATCCTTTTATGTAGTAAATATTGGTATTTTGAGATTAATAAAATGCATGAGTATGGGTGGTTTTATTGTCGCACATGTAGTTCTAAACCAGACCGAAACAAATTTAATTCTGGAAATATTATTTACACGCTTCTAAGTACTTTAATCTTGAATGTTCTGTTTCCATTTTATTTTAATCTTTTGAACAAAACCCCCAAACGGTACATTCGGGATTGTGTGAACTATACAATAGAAGTGAACCATACCCTAACACATTAGTGTTAATGTACAAGACTTGGAAAAAGACTAATTATGGAGAATCTTCATATAACAATAGTATTATGGATGTGACATATGGATGTTACATATGGATGTAGTAATCATAGAGATTGACCATAGGAAAAAAGAAAATTCACATTATTCTTTGGAAATAATAGGGTCATGTGAAAAGATTCTATAAAGATAGGGAAAATAATCTTAAAGAAAAAGAAAGAGGTACATCCCCAATTCTGAGTATACTATCATAATTCTTATACTGGGTGAGAGTGATTTAGTTTCAGTTGAGTTTGATTGTCATATGTGAAATCTCTACAGTGAATGGGTGATTAATTCAGAAACTTTGTACCATATTACACTAAATAAGGAATTATTTTCTTCATACGAATAATGTGACTTTGGAATATATAATATTTTAAATAGATATTCCACATTTGTCATTGGTTTTGGTTATATATGTATCACTACGAATATAGGTTTCATGCTAATGTTGAGGGATGTGTGACATGTTCCAGGTATATTCTATAATTTGTTTTCTACTTTTACTATTGATAATGATGGGTTGAGGTGCGCATTTGACAGTGGAATATGAAAATTTCCCCAATGATAAATGGTATATGTATGGGAAAAAATGGATGAAACACTTTATAGGCCTGTTATAAAGGAATGAAGTGGAGTATCAAATGAAATTTTGAAGAGTACTTCATCAGATTTTTGGAACATACGATCATCACGCTTGAGATAAAGACCATTGACTAGGATGGAGAGAGTTTTAAAGCTTAAGCATGCTAGGTTAGGTATTTTAGGCATTAAACATAATTCCTTTTCTTTAGAGAGTGACATTAAATAATTTAAATAAAAGATAAAGGTGATGTGCTAAGAGTAAAAGACTACCCGGATGATGTTGATCAATGGTTGGATTTAGTTGTTACAAGTGATTTTTATTATGAGATAACCATTTTTATGTTTGATCCTAGTGATTTTGGTTTCAGTCTTGTTCAAAAGGGTGTTACAAACAATGTTATGATGAAGACTTCTGTTTTTGGACTTTTTTTGTTGGGGTAACAGTTAAGTTTTTATCATATTTGCAAAAGGGAATCTTCATATTATCTATTTAGGTTAATGTTAGGTGTGAAAAAAACTATTTTTATTCCCAATTGAGTTTTTTGGAATTCATTTCATTCTTTATCAAGCTAAGGGAGATATTTATATGTTCATCCCATTGTTTTTTCAGAGAGGAGATAAAATCAGAAATATTATCCTACGGATATTTGTGGATTTTTAAATATATTGTCATTATATCTTATTTAAATATTTGAAAGGATGTTTTCCACATGGTTTTTAGGGAATTGTTCACCTATAAAGGGAGGATAATGGGTGAGAATATTTGGGAGATGATATGTGGGAAAAGGTTTTTGGGCATGGGAAGAAGCATTAAGTGGCCTATAATGAGCAATAACAAATTGGGTTGTGCAATGACTTATTTGAGGTGATTTAACGACATAACATGTTTTGTTTTGACCTCCAAAGTGTGATTTCTTTTCACGCGACTATTATTTGAGAAAAATACAGAGGACTTTTGAGTTTTAGGTTTTCAAATTAGTTTTGTACACTCTCACTATAATTCAATTTTCTATATTTTATTTGGATTTTTTACTCTCTAATTATTAGTGTATTTTTCTGTAGTTTCTCCATTTTTTTAATCATCTACATTAGAGGGTGTTTCTAAATTAAAAATATATTTCTCAATTTATTTCCTACAATTTTTTTCACTTCCATTTTTCAGTTTATATTCTCACTATTTTTGTCACAATAAAGTTTTTATCTTGGGACCGACCCATTTCTTCACCAACATTGGGATCATAACATTTCTTAGAGTGTGTTTCAATAACAATGATTCACAAGGAATGATTAGTTGTGATGGTTATTGGATTTAATGGTGTGTGGTCCATAAAGGAAATTAGAGATGAAGAATAGTGTAAAAGAGAATTTGTTGATGTCACTGCTTTGTGCAAGGGAGAGTAGCTCACAGAGGAGGTGGCATGGTTTTCATAGATAGAATCATTCCTTGGATAATAATGAACATAACAAACATACATGAAGTAGAAGGTTATCTTGTCCCATTCAAGAGGAGATGAATCATTTTTTGGGGGTGACAAAGAGCTACTTCCTATGAGCTTTATGTACTACATGGAGAAGGTCAGCATTTTACTTCATGGAGCTATGGGTATCTGAGTCGATTAAAAGCATCCAATGAAGGTTATTCCTAGTACATATGATAGATATTATACCAAATGTATGAATAATATTGAGAGAAAATATAAACAACCACAAAACTCCATCGTATGATATAAAAAACACCAAACTATCGTACATGTGTATTACAAGTTCTACAAACAAAAGACTACAAAATAAAAACATAGGAAAACCTACAACACCATCTCCACAACAGATATAACCTCTAAGATAATAATGTCTAGTATGATCTCTAAAAACACCTAGGTAACCTAAAAAATATTTTTTATATATGCTGGGTGAACATAACACATATAATAAGTAGGATAATACTCAAGGTATCTCATGAAGAAGTGAAAAAATATACCAATGCACAAGTAAAATAATAACAGAGGCAACAAGAACCAATATTGGTCAACCACTCAACTCAACCTTACCAATATTCTCTCACCAAATATCAGAAGAAATTAGTAAGATATGTTCAAGAAAAAATTCATAATGTTTCCCCACATCCACTTCCTCCACTAAGCTTTTACTATCACACCCCGATGTCAAACATCATGTGATCTCATTCCTTTCATATCATCTCATCACCACATATATAGTATTCAATGATCTGATTTGAGTCATAAACCTTCCTTCCCCAGCCTCCCACAGGGCCTAACATCCTGTGTTGTCATCAATGTCATCATTTGCACCTCAAATTCCACTGTAAGAACACCACAAACCCATCTACAACCTCGCATCTAGGGCAATAGAGGTACCATGAATGGGAAGTATTTCAACCTCATGACCTTCTCCCACAATGAATGACCCAAAATACATATCATATCCTCTCATCATCAGGAATGGCCAACCACTATGTCATCATTAGTTGGTACTCATCACTAACTGAGTACTTCCACCATGTACTGCTTCTAAAGGATGAGTGGGAAAGGGGGTAAGATCATTAATCTATTTTCCATCATCTATATGTTGGGGAAACCACCCCCAAAACATATGGGAGTTTGTATGTAGTGATCCATGTGGGCGGGGTGAATATAAATTAACATGAAAATACAGGCATATAAATATACTTAGACACCAAACATGCTCAACCTAATGGTTTTATATTAATACTTCACTATATTCATCCAACAACAACATTATAATATCATTACCACACACTATTACTTCTATGTGAAACTCCACCACTCGAAAAAACAACACACAAACCACAATTTCCATTTATTCAATTAAAGAGTCAACATTTTTTACATATTATTACATCAACATCCACCTTTCATTAATTACATCATTTAACCTCATATTTAATGAAAAAAACTCTTTTCAATGTACACATTTAATTGTTTCTTGTTCATAATTTATCCATTAATTAAAATAGTTACCACATGAAAATTCTAGTCCACTTTTATTTATTTCTATACCACTTTTATAAATTTACATCTTACAGTATTAACCTTTCATAATTTCCGACTTTATATTCCAACTCTAATAGACTACTATAATAAAGAACCACACTATAACCCATCATGTCTCCTACCAAATAAAATATCACATCCCAACCATCTCACCACAAATACCACATATCAACCAACAAAATTTCATTGATCAAAACAAATCCCATATATGAACGAATCTCTGCCATCAAATTATGAAGCCTACATATCAAAAAAACCAAAATAATGAAAAAAGCATACCAGAAACACACAACAATAGTTCTTATTTAATGTATTGTACCACAATTCATTTACAGGGGTATTCACATTAAATTATCTTCTCATATATAAGTATGTGAAAATAATTATATATTTACACATGAAATCAATTCTTATCCAAATATATATATTAATCCTTTTATGAATTTTGGGTTTAAAAAATAATTTACAGTAAGGTTTATAAATTTCATTACAACAATAGCATGCACCTAATAAAAATATACAATATTAGATAAGAATCATCACTTATAGATAATAAGAAAACTTATAAAATATGAAAATACACCATATCCCCTTAAATTTAATTTAATCATGTTCATTATATTCATTATCCAATCCGTACTACCCACCCACTCGTAAAAAATCAAGTTAGTTTCATATATATAGAAAGAGAAGAGAATAAAAATCTCCTACCTAAAATTGTTACAGGTTGTCCAACACCAAAAATAAAGGAAAAGAGGGATGATGTCATGACCTGGATATAGTAAAGGTAAGGACTTGATCAAATGAAGATCACATGTATAGGAGGAAGTAATATAGAAGAGGGATAAAATTTTACATCAAATTTGATATGATGGTCCAAAAAATAGAGCATGAAAACGGATGTGAAATCACATGGAATTTTGTGCGGAAGGATTTCAGTCAAATATTGATGGCTCTAAAGATCAAAATAAAAGATTCATGATTTCCCAATCTCAATGTAAATAAGAAAACCATCAAATGGAGAAAACCCCATACTTTAATATTTTGGATACAACTTCCCAAATATCCCTGAGGACTTCAGGAATTCAACATTCCTTTTCGTATATCTTTATATCAAGCTTAATTTATAACACATAGAATGGACCATTTAATCCCTATTTAAAACCTCGAGAGTCAAGGAATTCATTGAAATGATTTAATTTCCACAAAACTTATTTAAAACTTATATTTAATCCTTAAATACCATATATTATGTTAAAAATAATTCTTTCATCTTCCTAGAAAAATATTGTGTTTTCAAAAATATAGTTTTTTAAACCATTGAAGATACTGCATGAAGGGATACACAAATGGAAAAAGTAACAAGTGATTTCACAAAGGATCCAAATAAATGTATGAATAAAACCACTAAACACATGAAAAATCCAAGTGACTACAAGAATAAACCAACCTACTGTAAAAAATATTCCATCTAGTTGCATGGCCCACCCAAGCGACTGAATGAACAAAATCACATAATTCAAGAAAAAACCAAGCGACCACATGAAAAAACTGATGTACTATAAGAAAAAACGTAACTAGATACCTAAACAACCCATGTGTCCACAAGTAAAAATTGAGAAATTTGAAAGGGATGGCCAAACACCACTTTAACACATCTAAGATGTGGTAAAACAAAAAGTAAAGGATTTAGAAACCAAATACATTACATCAAATATGTATCATACAATTCTCATACTTGTGAATCAAAAATAGAACGTGAAAATAAACCGGTAAAGGATTATGAACTAACACACCATGATATAGAAAGATAAAAAATATATAAAAAATAAACAAGTATCAAAATAAGTTGGATTAGCCATAAAAAACACCAGGTATTGAGTGTGTGTCTATGAATCCCACTTACATGTTCTCTCCACCAATCCAAAATGCCTCCATAAAATTTAAACCAAGGGGATAAATAGGCCACCAAATATCTTCTCTTGATGATCTTGGATCTCAATTGGCTACTCCACAAACATTGTGTCATCTTCAATGTCTAACTATCCCCAATCAAGGATAGGGGGGTCATCATGAAGATACCGATGAAGATGGGACATGTGGAAGATGTTGTGAACTTTTTATATCCATGGTGGGAGCACCAATAGATAGAAAACCTCACTATTGTTCTTCAACAACATAAAATTTCTATTAAACGTAAGAGAAATATTAATGTTTTAACCAAACATTTGTTTCCCCTGAAAATGAGAAAACATTAAGAACACATGGTCTCTGACATCAAACACTAATGACCTATTCTTAAAATCTCTACATGATTTCTAACACTCTTGTACCACCTTATTATACTATTTAACCACTTTGATATTATCCATTGTGTCTTTAACCACATTAGGATCGAGGTCCACTGACTTCTCATCCTTGGTCCAACATAATGGAGAATGAAATGACCACCCATAAAATGCTTTGAATAGAGAAATGATGATTGAAAAGTGATATATTTTTTGTATGAAAAGTCAAACATGGTTAGTTACATCCCCCATGATCCACCAAATTATGGGACACAAGATTAAAATATATCCTCCAATGTCTGGATGTTCTGCTCTATCAACTTGTTTTTTCTTGGGATGGAAAGTAGTTCTTAGACCTAACTAAGAGTCAAAGGCATTAGTTAATCACCTCTAGACTCATGATGTAAAACAATAAACCTAAATGAATACAATTTTCTTTTTTACCACATGTAATCTAACCACCACATCCACATATCACCTCACTAAGGCATCCACAACACTTGACTCCCTAATCATAAAAAATGGATTGACTTAGTTAATCGATGAACTATCACCCAAAAATCATCAAAAACCCCCAAGAGTAGGGTAACATTGTGAGTAAATATATTGATATATACTACCACATACACTTAGGTACATTAAAGGAATTCCAAAAAACTCCAGGAATATGGTTCTATGATTTTACTTTCTCATAAACCAGACATTATTCTATGAACACTGCCACTGACCGCTTCATTCAAGGCCACCAAAGTTTTCTACTCAAACCAAAACACTCATTAAAGATACCTTGATTAATCTTTAAGTGTTAAATTTGAAAATTATTGATAAATACCATACATATTACTAAAATAACACATAACTTCCATTACATTAACATTTGATTCAGACCATCACTGCAGCACCCCTCTGGACTGTCACCGCAACTAAAACTGTCCCACATCACCTCCAACTCTGATTATCTTTAATGAGACTCCTACAACCACCAAATAAGATATTATTAAACTATAATCTAATAGATACAACCCTACCATTTATTGTTTTGATAGGAATCACTACAAGATCTTCCTTAAAAATTCCAAACATCCTCAAACTTCTAAACAACATCTCCTCGTGACTTTCGACTCAGCGTGTCAGCTTCCATGTTCCCATTTCCAAGGTGTATAATATTTAAAAATTATAATCCCAAAGAAACATCATCCACATCCACTAACATAGCTTTGGAACCTTCCAAGATAAGTCACACCTTGGGATCTTGTGGTTTGTGAATACCACAAAGTGTTAACCAATGATGTAATGTCATCACAACTTCAGGTAAAAAACCACTACTAATAACTATAGATCATGGGTGGAATTATTATGTCCATGGGGTAACAACTTTCCAAACTCATATTAGATCATTTTTATTTACATCATCAAGATTATTCCTAAGCCTAGATTAGAAGTGTCATAAAAGGCCTCAAGCATCACCCCTTTCTTTGGAAATCAAACCACTATGGCACTAACCAATCTTTCATTCAGGTAGTTGAAAGTAGTCTGAAACTGATCAGTCTCTATGAAATCATGTTACTTCATGGTAAAATATGTTAATGAGGCTTAATTTCAAGACAATTAAGACAAAAAACTCAAGTAATATCATAAAATACCAAGGAAGTGGTCAACATCATCCATGTTATTGGGTACTGCCTATGAATCAACTGACTTGATATTTGATGGGACTATGACCACACTCTATCGAGACACCACATTCTAAAGGAAATATACCTCCTGAATCCAAAACTTTCAATTAGATAACATCCCATAGTGTTGATGGTATTGAAGAACCTATAATATAACATTGATATGTTCTACATGCTTTTCATATGACCTTGAGTATAAAAATATGCCTTCAATGAACCTTACTATGAAGAGGTCTCAGAAGACATAGAATAGAAATTTCTTGATCCCCATGAACACAGTTGGTGCGTTCATGACACCGAACTACATGAATAGAAACACAAAGTTCCTTTACTTGTGCTGTAAGGTGGTCTTTGAGATATCCTCCTACTTAACTCTCATATGGTGATATCTAGGCCATAGTATGATCTTTAAAAAACAAACTAGACCCCTTTTTCTATTTGAAAATAAAATTTATCATAAGATAGGGGAAATGGTTCTTGACTATCACCTGATTCAACTTCTATTAGCTTACACATAACATCAAACTACCATCATACAACTTTGAAAACAACACTATAAATCGCTAAGGATGTAAACTAGGATGGATGAATCCCTTTTCATTAAAATCATGAATCTTACACCTCAAACAATTCATCTATATGAGTGTTATTTGATAGTAATCCATCCAAATTATTGAGGTTCCTGATTAAAACTCTATCAAAATCTCAACATTGTGTTGAATGAGTAGTTTCGTGACATCATCTAAGAAATTTTTTGGTAAATAATCCAAAACCATGGGAACTTTCACCACTTGGGAATCCACTATAAACTCTATCAACCGAGTTAGAATTGGATCCATATGTCTACTAAACATCTGATAGATTCTTTCATCAATGAACACCTCTCGATGAACCAATTTATTGAGAAACACGACTCTCCTCTAGAAATAATTAATGACTATATTCACATTATTCAACCAATACATGCCATGAATGACATTATATGACTACATTTTCAACAAAAATTAATCCCTCACTGAATAATGTTTTCCCTTCATCATTCTACACAACTTACATAGATAAAACCTGAAAGTATGTACTATAACTAGGATGGATACCACTAGGGGAACTGGAATCCTCTACACATCCATTTATAATGTGCAAGCCAAAGTATGTTAAATAAAGGTACATGAAGCTCTAGAATCAAATATAGAGAAAAAAGGTAGATAATAAACTGATTGTACCTCAAACAACCTCCAATACCTTTGGTACTGAAGCCTATATAGCATGCACCTATCAGTGCCCAGATTCTCTACCTTGCTACTAATGACCCCATGGAAACTCTCTAGTATGGGTGCTTGAGGATTTGTACCATCACAATTTTGACCTATACCAGATCCATCTCCCATCGTCTATTGTAAAACCATTGATGGACTCTGCTACTATAGCAATTGGAAAGGGGATTGACTGACCAAATCAAACTGACCTCTCTAAGTTGTCCAAAATAGAGCCTGGTAGTTTCCATGACCCCCACAAATAAAAAACAAAAACAAAAACTCCCCAGTAGATTTCTGAGAGATTCTAAATCTAGATAAGTGTGAAGTAGACTATCGTGGCTGACTTCCCATTGAGAGAAACTTTAACTACCATGGAATCGTTGATCCATTACCTAAATCTATACTCCTCATGAATCATTACCAACCTTCTTTTTAAAGAACTCCTCCCTATAAATGAATAATATCAATCACTTCCACCTTATTATGCACCACCACATATATAGGAAGTGTAAATTGTGTGACTGAATATATGATAACTTGACACAACACCAACTCAAGACATCTATAAATGGACTCCTCATCTAGAAAGTGATCAGGAGTGAAACATAGGATGCCTTGAAACCTGATCCTGAGCTCTCACATGATTATGATCCCTTATTGAAGGGAGATTAGATCCTACCTGGTTTCTTCTTTCATCATTGATGATAAAATCTAGATATGAAACTTATTCTAACATTATTTTGATGAAACAAATTACTCTTTCTTATATCTAATATAATAATCCCACCACTAACATTTCATCCCCTCATATCTGAATGACCTCTAATAGAACCTATTACTCATTTTGGATGTAAATCAGACTAATGTATAGAAAACTATCCATCTCTATATAAGATAAGATCTCCTCATATTTTTGTAGGATATGATTCTATAAAGCATTAAACTCCCTCCATTATGTGTCATCCTCCTCTATTAGATTGATCCTCCAAATATCAATAGGATTATCATGTTGAACCTCTACCTTCTAAGTTACATGTGAATGATAACTAAGATCTATATATGAAAAATAAAATGGAATAAGTCCAATCACTGGTGTACTAGAATTTATTTGGATACATTTAATTGAATTCATTTTAATTTCCCAAAAAACCTTATTCAATTGTAAGAAAAAATAGTTTATATACATGTACCTATCCTAGGTCACTACACTAAAAAAAGAATTATATCACATAGGGTGTTTGATAAAATCGAGGTCATTGTATTAGATCATGGGGGTCCTTAAATTTATATGTCCCAACCGATATCCCTTTGTAAATCACACACTAGGTTCGATAATATATGTTTCCCTACCATTAACATGAATATATCCCCATTTCCAAACTCCCAAATCCATCCTATATCTCAACGAAAAACTTGATACAACTTTGTTATGACCCCCTTCTATGGGTACCCCTATTGGTTTAGTAGTGAATGGAAGGAGTGACCCATGAGTCCCACCACTATTAGGCCACGAGTTGTAGAGTAGAACCAAGGGTGTAAGACAATAAAATGGGAGACATTATCCTCATTGTATGTAATTTATTTGATAGAAAATATGAAAAACCACCAAAAAACTCAATGGAATGATATAAAAGTAAATAATCTATCCCACATACATATGACATGAAATACATAAAAAAATATCCAAAATAAAACCAAAGGTAAATATATAGTTGCAACTTCACAACAACTTCAATAACCAAGCTAGTAATGTCCAAATAAATCTCTATAATCACTTTGGAAAAATGGAAAATAGTCTACATACACATAGAGTGAGAATAATATATATATACTTAGTGGGATCATAACTGAGGTCTCCCTTGAAAATGTAAAAAGAGAATACCAATGCACAAATGAACAATCAACATAAGAAAAAGGTTCCTAAATAGGTTAACAATCTATCCCAAACTCACTAAGGCTTGATCACCAAATATCACCAAAAATTAGTCTGATAATATTAATAAAACATTGATAAAGGTTCTCTGTGTCCACTTTCCCCATAGATTTGTTGCTCTCATTCCCCAAGGAAAAACACCATGTGCTCTCATACCTCCCATTCCATATCATCACCACATATCTAGCCTTCATTGAAATGGGTTGAGTTGCAACCAAATATACTCCAGACTCCCTTGGGGCCCGACATCCCATATCAACATCAATTCCATCTTCCAAACCTCTCATTCCATTCTCTCATCATCACACATCCATTTGTAACCTCACATCCAGGGTATTAGGGTATTATAAATGTGATGGACATCAGCCCCAAGTTTTAATCCTTCCACACATGTCCCCCACTATATATTTAATCCTCTAATCGTTATGAATTTCCACCAACTAGTTCATCGTCATTCTAAACTTGCAACTCACTGGGTACCATTTCCATGTATTTCTGTCAAATGGAGAGTGAGGAAAAGGGGGAAAAGATGGATGGTGAAGAAAACTATATTTTAAAAAGGAATGGTCTTGATTAGAAGAGCGTCAATTTAAAAATATGATGGAATATGAAAGGGGAACCAACTCCCACCTCAAATTCCACATGATATTGTAGAAAATAAAGGAAGAAAGGGGCTATAAAAATGCCCAAAATCCCAAGAAGTAAGGCTTTAGTTAAACTTAATATAAATCCAAGGATTAGAAATAAGGATTTGGGATCATATAGACTAAATATAAATAATAAATACTCCAATTGAAGAAAAAAATACTTTAATATGCCATATAAAACATTCTAAAGATCTTTAAAGAGTTAAGGTAGTCAAATTTAGTTTTCATATATCATTAAATTATATTTCATTTAAAACACACAAAATGGCCCATTTAATCCCTATTTTATAACATAATATTCATGAAATTAAAGTAAACTATTTAACCCACACAAAATAGATTCAAAAACATTTATTTAAGCCTTAAATCCCAAATTTTATGTTAAAAATAATTTTTATATCATTCTGGAGAAAACTGATGTTTAAAAAAAAATTAAACTATTGAAGTCACTACACAATATGATGAGCAACTGGATGGAGGAACAAGTGACCAAATGAAGGAAACAACCTACCACAAAACCAAACTAGTTGACAATAATACTAACCCTAGTGATCACATGAGCAAACTGACCTATTGCAAGAACAAAGCATGTAATTTCATGACGAACCCAAGAAACCAAAAAAACAAACAAATTGAACTATCAAAACAGAAAACCTAGTTCCTACATGGCCAAACCCAGAAACCACATAAACAAACCTACCTGTCACAAGAATAAACCATGAAATCGGATGAACAATTTAAGAGACCACCTGAAAAAACTGAGAAATTTAAAAGGGAAGGTGACCATAAACATCCCTCAAAATTTTCAAGCCTTAGGAAAACAAAAACGTTTTTAGAAAATCAAGACACTATATCACCCCTAGGTATAACCATATGAGGGTTATCACCCTCATCATCCATTATCATATCAATGAAAATATTAGGATAAGTCTCATCCATGGGAATAATCATCAAAGCCATTTCTCAATGAAAATATGCACAATCAAATTTACCTCCCATTGTAGGACCAGAGATGTGAATCAAGTGTACGATATGAGAATCCTACATAAAAATTATGAAATTAACAAAATTTAATTAAAAATATGTTCAAATTTGAAATTGTGAATCATTATTAACTGATGAAAGCCTCATTCATATTGTGTAATATATAAAAATGAGGACATATGGTACCAGGGTCCATAATCCAACTATGGATATAACCCATATGATTGTGGTTATGGGTTATAGCCATGATTATTATATCTATGGGTCATATTGGAATTGTTATAGACATATAGAGTATAGTCATGATCCATGACCTGAGCTATAGCTCATGGCTATAGGGAGGATCTCCTTAGTTGTAATATGTGTCCACTTGGACATGATTATTTCCATGATCAAATTCCCATGGAAGTATGTGTCCACATTGATAGACCTATTTCCATACGCAGATGCCAATGCATATAACTAGAGAAAAAATTGACCTCCAAAGGGATTTGATCCATGTATCTACCTTTTGTGAGATAAGGTATCCTACCACTCCACTAATTTGTAATTTATGTATACATATGTTGCATTTTTATAAATGTACATATGCGAAAAAATATAAATATATTTATTATTATTATTATTATGATATTCATAATAATATTAATTCTCTTCAAACTTATAGCCGTGAGCCTCTTGACTATGGCTATAGGCCCCCTATATCCACAAACCTAAAGAACCATGACAACATGTCTTTGAATTTGTAAACTATTACCTTGGTTTGAAATAATCGTGGCTATAGGGGTATATTAACACAGTTGGAAGATCAACCATGGAAATTGGAAATTATTTCATTATTTAAAGCCTCTGTCACGTCCCAGACATGAATATAATCCTTATTTGTAGCCTTACTACCAAATTATTTTGAAAAAAGGGTTGGTTCATTGGCCTTTATCCATATTAAGAAAATATCTTGTCAATAGGTGACCTATATACATGATCGCAACCAACCGTGGTTATAGCCCCATCGATATAGCTTAAATTTAGAATAGTTCTTGTAAAAAATAAAATATTAATTTATGTATATAATTCATAATCACATACATCATATGTGCCAAGACTGTCCAATAGAATTATATAAGTGTGGGCATCATGTATAGTAGTATTCGAATACTGATTGGCCTAAATCAGCCTACAGATAACAATTTTGCAGTAATTATTTCATAATAAAAATTTGAAGATTTTATTTTCACATAAGGAAGGAAAAACATACCCCATCCACATGGGGAATATTGTACAATACCAGTAGCCAATGGTGCACACCCATATAGGTATAATTATTGGATATCTCTTATACCCACATCTGGATAAGAACAAAACATCATATAATATCCATATTATTGATGCAGCATACACTGGATAATGCTATATATATATATATATAAGAAAGACATGAAAACCCTAGAAGTACCTCCATGTTTGACACAAGTCCTCAAATAATGGTAAATATATTAGATGGAAAAAATATATAAGAATAATTGATGAATATTATACTGCTAATAAGCATCAAAATGCATTCACATGAAAATATTAGCATATTGATCTCATTGGTGTCATCAAATAAATGGATGAAGTTATCATCTTCTATACAATGCGTAACTGACTCCCAATGAAAACCCAATATTTCTCTCGATGTTAATGTCGAGTATAATCTAAACTAAATCAAACCAATCACTAGAAACATGTCATATCACCGTTTCACCCTCGATAGGGAGACCTGAAATAAAGGATAAATCCTTGAGAGTAATCATGTTCTATCTCTCTGGTAGATGAAAAGTATCTGTATCAACCTCCATCTATCTAAAATTGCTGTAAGGGGCATATAATCATCAAATGTAAAATCAAACAGTGCTACGATATAGAACCCTACACATCAAATATGGGGCCAATAGTAGGAGGGGGTGAAACATCATAGAAGTGGCGTGACCTCTATACACTCCAAATAGAAACAAGATAACCCTCTAAGGCAGGACGAGAACCATTTCTATCCTTGAATGTGAGCAAAGGAAAGTCTTACATATCTACATATGATATAATTGTTGTGGGTGATAAATGAAAATGATTTATTTCATAAGGTGATGAATTTTAGTGTTTGAAATTGGGGATATTTTTAATTAATTAATTGGTTATTAATGTTTTTTTATCAAATTCACCTCACATTTATTTAATATTCATTCATTTAATTTAAATTTTTTTATTTATAATGTTTGTGCTTTAACTCTATGAGTCTTATGTTTATATTATTTTTAGTAAATTGATTGTACCACTATGTAGACATATATTACCCTTACATAGACATATATTATCTTTATTCATGTTTAACTTAATTTTTCTTTCCTAATAGAATATGATGTTTACCTTGATGAATACTAAGATATATCTTTACACAGTGAAAATATAATACTTTGATTTACTCTAAGCTTATTTGATATATTTAAATGATTTTATTGAATTTTAAAATACACACACACCAATTTATATACATATATACTATTATTGAATGTTCTAAAATACCTCATACAACCTAATTGCGTATGATTCAAGTTGGGGAAAAAAGAGTGATTTTTAATGAAAAAATGTACTTTTTGGATTTTTAAGAATAATGTAGTCATAAACATGTATATTCTTGATCATGTCTTCTAGGTTGAAATATCACAGAAATATTTTTTATTTATACTACGTTCTTTATTCTAGATCTACGTTTTATAAAATTCTAAGACACATGAGGAAGATAAACAATTCACATTGAAAATATTAAACAATCATAAAAATACTAAAATACATGATTGTTTAAAAATGATACATTATAATTATTTTAGGTAATATCACATGAAAAATGCCAAAAATAAAATAAACATTTTACAGATTCATGATTAATTAAATAAACACGATGAACATTTCTTTGAAGTGGAGCTCCTTTCTTCCATATTGGGACATTTTTTATGGCTTTGACCTTATACACAATGTATATTTCATCGTAGTCCCACTCCTTTTTCTCAAGGATAACACATCTCATTTTTTATATGATTTTACTTTGGTTTTCCTCGAGGGTGTTACATGCGTATATCAGGGACTGCAGCTGGCTGATCAGCATATAAGGTAAAATTATGAAAAACAAAAATATGCATTCAAAGTGAATTGTAGCCATCTACCAGAGTTCTCAAGGGAGATAATGACTCAGAATAGGGTTACAAATAAAATTTTAGGGATACACAAGCTACAATGACATGTGAAAAAGTATACCTTAGTTTTTGGAAAGAACCAAAATCATAGTATCTACTTTCATGTTAGAAATCTTGTACATGGACAATGTTGCCTATAAGTGGGTCATGAATCTCTGTTACCTCAAAAATAATCCATTCTCTATCAAAGCTAAAAACATGGAATGATGTTATATCATGTAATATAATATCAATGCCTCTTTGGAATTTTTGAAAAAAAGAACAGTCCATGTTTCATCCCTTAATAAGCTTGTTGGGAGTGTTTGAAAAATTAATCCAAACATATATAAAATGTATCATATACTAAAACTATGATTCATTGTTTAAGAACACAATTTAAGTCCTCATTTATGAACTTTACAATATTAGTGGCTATATGGTCATATGTTTTACCATAATCATATGGAAATGACAGTCACTCCTTTAAAATCCACATAATTTAATCAATGATGGTCTGATTAACCAATAACATTCTTTCAAGAAACTCTTACAACATTACTTGTTGTGGATTGTATTATGAAACAAGAATAAATCAATGTATTTAAATGGATCATAAAAAATCATTCAAAAAATATAAGTATAAGGAAACATACCCAATTTGATGATCTCCTTCTTTATTTATTTATCTTTAAACTGCTTATGGACATTTTTGGAAATATGAATAATGTAATATCAATGATAAGAATTAATTTCCCACCATGAAAGTTCCTTAGAGTTCATGGAATCTATAATCACTAAATGATGTTATAATGTCAAGAGAGCTCCCTGGGTCTTCATAACATAGATGTGTATACATGCCAAAAACCAACTCCATGATTCAATGTTCTCCTCAATAATAGAATATATAAATGGGAAAGAAGCATGATTACCAACCTATAATACAAAAATGAGTAGTACACTTGTATAATTGTTGTAAATAAATGTTCTAGAAGCTTGAATGAATTTATTTTAATAAGGAAATATAGTGATAAATGACCAGGATGACCCTAACTACCTCTAGAACTTCACCATTACTTGATCAACCATGTTATCATTTTAGACACGCTAAACAATATCAGGATGATAAATTACCTGATTTTTGAGAGATAAAAATCCTATTCAATAATAAAATACTTTACAAGATTCATCTTAGTCACCATACACTTATTCAATTTCCTTTTTTCATTCCAAGTTTTTCATTGGATACCCAGTATTTGAATAAATATTTTTTTCATTCCTAGATGAGGGACACTGTAATGAATTGACATATTATTATCATCTAAACAATAATAGTCAATATAAACTCTCTAACTAGTGTAAAATGATACAACTATAGGTTTTAGTGCACACAAGTATAAGGACCTTCCAAGTTAGTTATCTTTCAAAACACAAAAACTTTATCATATATTGGTTGCCTGTGAAATTTACATTATGTCCCATATTTTTCACTCCAACTAAGGTATTTTATATTCTTGTAACATTCAAAGAAAAATGAAAATTGTTACTTTATATAGAACTTATTAACCACATTTTTTAATGAAATTTTAGTTTAAAACTATTATCCCACATATAAGGTGTTATCAGTTGAGCTAGTTGTGTTACCTACAATTATTGGGAATATAGTACTTTATGTAATTGCACCACAATCAAACTCTTGTACATGAAAAATTCCCTCCACTAAGGAATTCAATAAAGGAGAATGATTACTAATTTCTGGTTTTTTCCTTTCCATCAAAGGAACCTCATAAGGTTTATTTACATGGGTTTTTTTAATTGTGTTGATATATATATGTGTGTGTGTGTGTGTGTGTGGATTTAGGTTTTTTTATTTGTGAAAAGGGTTTAAAAAAACATGATACCATCTCATGATTTTGAACTAAGATCAAAATTATTAGACCATCACATGATTTAGGAGTAATACTTTTTTTTCTTAGAAATCCCAAAATCATGATTATTTCTCTCATGATTTTTGGTATAAATAATTTTTTAAAAATAATTTTTTAAAAATACTTCCTTAGATCTTGAATTTCCCCTAGAGCTAGTAAAATTTATGTAGATACACACACCCATGCACAATTTATGGATTATATATATAATAATTGTTTTTGATTTATTTGGAATAAATTGTGTAGGGAAAACTATATTTATGAGGAACTATAATTTGTTGTGTTATGTGTGTTTATTTTTTTATTATATATAAAAAATAAATTATAAGTAATTAATGTGGATAAATTGTACATTTATGTGGAACTATAAAGTAAAACTATCTTCTAAGGTTATGGTGGGAACCTGAGAGTTACGTTGATGAATGGATGTCCGCAAACTTGGAAAAAGTGATACAAGATGATATTTCATTTCTTGTTAAATCAATTAATAAAATTCAAATTCGCTATTTTTAAAGACAGAGACTAGAATTATTTCATGACTAGTGTGTAACACGCTTCATAAAACAACCATTTCAATAAATTTATTTAATTTTTTTATTATAAAATATGAAAACCATATATAAAGAAAATATTAAAAATTAATAATAATTACAATAAAATAAAATTATATAATATCATTTTTAAAAATTACTTTATTTTTCATATGTTTTTTAAATTATAATAAATATAGTTTGATTTATTTATGTTTATATTTTTGGTATATTTTTAAAAAATAGTTTTTATTCTATTTTTTGACCCAAAATTTCAATTAAAAATTAGAAAAGGATTATTATAGTGTAAACATTTATATTGGTAATAGGAAATTTTCATTATAAATTTTCATTGATAATTTCTATTGAAATTTTTATAATCCATCATAGAAATTAAATTTCATGTAGATATTTCAACTGATAACTTGAAATTTCTATATCTTATGTCAAAAGTATAAACTAAAAATATACATTATAAATTTTTAGTGTCAATTTTCACTATTAATTATCATTGAAAATATTTATGGGGATTTTGAAATTTTCCCTTGAAAATAAAATTTCATGTAGAAATTTTCACGTATACATTAGAAAATTTTGTGTATAGATATTTTTATAGAAGTATATACTATATTTTTAATCTGTAATAGAGACTTCTAAATGTACACATATAATGTATATATGTATATATTTATTCTAATATAATATTAAAATTTTCACTTAAAATTTGAAGTGTAAATCTACACAAAGAGCATGAAACCAAAATTAAAGATATAATTATTTTAGTTCAAAATTATACAACATATTTTTTTTTGTAAAAATTCCAACCATTAGTTGATTTTTTTGTATGAGTTTGCATTGAATTTTTTATTGGTGTTTAAAAATTTTCAATAAAAATTAAATTTCAAGTATAAATTTCCTTCGGAAAATAAAAATTTTCCGTGCGAATTATCATTGAAATGATCCTCATAAAATGATATAAGTTCTCATTTTAAATTTTATTTCGCATTGAATTTTTTCAACAGAAATTGAAAATTTTCACCTTGAATTTGTTTTGAAAAGGATATATTTTTCTGAATGTTTCCTTCTAAAATTAAATTCGACGTGGAAATTTCAAATGGTAACTAAAATTTTTATTAATTTCCAAATTAAATATGCATTACAAATTTATAATATAAATTTGAAATTCTAATTTATAATTAAATTTTATACAATATAAATTAATTTATACATACACAAATAGAATTATGTATATATGTATAAATTAAAAAAATTCACTTTATTTTTCAACTAAAAAATAAATTATATTTTTATATTATGACATTTATAGTGTGTAGAAAATATACATTGAAAATTTAAAGTGAAAATATCTAGTTGAAATATACACCAAATATTTCCCTATGAAATCTGCAGTTCAAATTTTTTGTGTAATTATAGAGAAAATTAAGTTGAAAATGTCACTTAAAATTTAATTGGAAATTTTAATTCAAAATATTCAAATGGTATTTTACTCTAAATGTTTCCACTATAAATTTTCTATTTTCATTTAATATTTACTTTTAAATATATTTTCATTTAAATTTGTGTGTTAAAATTTTAATTAGAAATTTTAGAGGAAATTTACACTGGAAATTATGAGTGAAAATTTACATAGGAATTTTTCAATGGAAATTTTCAATGGAATCTTCCCTATTAAAATTTCTGTTCATTTGTATTGTAAATCATTACATTATTTTTTTATGTTATTTTAAAAACACAAAAAAATTAAATATAAATATTTATTAATATATTATAATTATAATTTTAAGTGGAAATATAAATGAGAAATTTTCAGAGGAAATTTTCTATGGTCAGTTACACTAAAAATTTTCTCTAGAAATTTAGATTTGAAATTTTTAGAAGAAATATTAATTTGAAAATTTATTTTAATATTTTTCAATCAAATTTTAATTTCAAAATTAAATTTTTGTAACATCTCGGCCCAGGTGGCAGGTATCAGTGCCATAATCTAGTTCACCACATGACCTCAGGTGCACCCCCCCTTCGTCAGAGACTACCAACTAGTAGTGAGGGTTTGGTAAGTCAGTCATGAGTAGACTATACCTTCTCTTATCAATTTAAAACATTGGAAGAAGTAAATATAGAAATAGAAGAAGCATATATAATCATAATAATACTAATATCACAAGGTAAAAAAATATTTAAATACAGTACTCAACTAAAAGTGAAACATTCCGTGCCAATGTACATGCATAGTATCAATATATAGAATAGAAAAATAAAGACCATAAAGACTCCCAAGTATATCCTGAACCACGTTTGGTTCCCTCATGAATCCTCTATCCCCAATTATCTATCTAATCAAGGGGATTTTCCCTTAACCTATCCTGTAGCAACAAAGTCTATTTAGGTTCCGATCAGGTATCCCGAATAGGTTGTGAGTAGAACTCAGTAGGCCACCACCAATAGTGACTAAAAAAATCCAGTCAATAGAATGTGTATATAGTTGTATAAAAAAGTAATTACAATGCATAATTAAATATGTTATCACATTAATTAATATTCATTATTCAACCCCATAATTGAACAAGTGTGTTACCATTCTTATTTTCTACCCATTTGAATAACTATGTTACAATTCCATAACTCACACACACTTGAATTTCCATCTTACCATTCCTTACACACCCATGAATGTCCTTGTTACTATTACATACTCACACACCCAAGAATATCCATGTTACCATTCTTATTTTCCACTCATTTGAAGAACTATGTTACCATTACATAATTCAAACACTATTGAATGTCCATTTTATCATTCAACACTCACACACCGAAGAATTTCCATGTTGTCATAACATACTCACGCACGTATGAATTTCCATGTTACCATTCGTATTTTCCTCCCTTTTTAATGACTATATTACTATTTCGTAACTCACATACACTTGAATGTCCATATTACCATTCTATACTCACCACCCATGAGTGTCCATGAAACCCTTCCATACTCACTCACCCTTGAATGTTCATGTTACCATTCCATACTTATGCACCCATGAATATTCATGTTACCATTCTTAATAGTTAGCCAAATGAGCAAGTTATCATTCACCATTTAATTATACAAAATTCACCATTTACACATATCACATGTGTCTCATTTATCAGGGTTAATTAATTAGTAAACCCTTTATCACATACAATACACCATCACATCAAGCAGGATTAATCAACATTAAACCCCTTACCCCAGTATCACTTTAATTTATAAATTAATTAATTTTCTCACCCTCCTTATTAATTCAAAAATTAGTCTTCACATGAAACCCCTAAATTAATTCACCAATTAATTAATCATATCAATCAATTTAATTAACTTAACAATTAGTTAACCACTTATAATTAATTCATCAATTAATTATCTCAATTACCAAACTCAACATCTCATTATTAATTTTTTATTTAATTATCTCAATCTAAAATTTAATATTACATAATTAATTCCACAACTAATTATATCAATTCTAAAATATAAATATCTCATAATTAATTAATCAATTTACTATCCAATTCTATCAATTCAATATCTAAAAAATCCAAATTAATTAATTTCACAATTAATTATTCTAAATCATTTATATCAATTAATTATATAAATAATTAATATAATTTAATCCATTATACGAATTCACTAATTAATTGTTCATGCCAACTCTCATTAATTAATTGTTCATATCAACACCATTAATGAATTCTAAAATTAACTAATCTAACTCAATCATTTCAATTAAGTCACTAATTAATTGTTCAGATAAACTCTATTAATTAATTCTTTAATTAATTAATCTAACTCAATCTCATAAATTAATTAAACAATTAATTGTTCCATCATAATCAATTAAATAACACCAATTAATTATGGAATTAATTTTTCCAACTCACCTAATTAAACAACTTCATATCTAATTCACCAATTAATTATTCCAACTCACCAAATTCAGTAACCATATAATTAATTCAACAATTAGTTATTCTAGCCCACTAAATTCAATAACCACACAGTTAATTATTAAATTTAAACAATATCTATCTCGCAATAATTAATTAAAAACTCAATTATACCGAATCATAATTTCATAATTCTAACCATTTTCAATAATTATTTCAATAATTAATAAATCATTTTCCCTGGTCCCCATAATTCTATAATTAATTCAATATTTAATTCTTTCCAATTTTTCAATTCAATACTTTGATAATTAATTTTACCAATTAATTGTCCATATTCCATAATTTCCATTACTCACTCAAATCTCTAATTCCTAAATTAATTAATTGAACGCATCAATTAATTCAATTTGGAATTTCAATTTCTAGACAAACCCTATAAAATCTACAATCACATATATATAATTGATAATAGAGACTGTGTGATTTGAATTTTAGACCACCTACGTCAAATATGATGAAAACGTGAAATGAATCCAACATCACTGACAATGCATTATTCCAAAGAGTATCTAAAGAGAAATTAAATAAATAAGAATACCCATTTTAATAAAAACATAGTGAAAACACTTCATTTTATTTGAAAAAATGTTGATATGTACCATCCTCTTATCCAAATGAATCAAATTCCACAGACTATATATCAATCTGTTCAATATCAAAAAAGATATTAACTATTGAAGTCTGAAAGGAGAGATAAGAAGAGGATAGAATGGTGTGTCATAAATAATGGGAATTATACCCGTGTTATGTGAACCACCCCAAATCCAATTTATGATACTGTTTTATCAATTAATTTATTTACATTTATTAATTGAATCATTTATTTATTAATATCTCTTATTAATTTCATGCATCAACCCAACATCCTTTTAGGTGTTTCACAGACATGTACCATGATACTGAATTAAATATTCAACATTAGTCTTGAAATGGTTTCCTTGATTTTATGGTCATGCTGCCACTAACAGCATGTCTATCCAACTCTATATGAAATAGTTATGACTCAAACAGTGTTTTGACAACAATTATTTTTTCACATAAATACCCATAATCAATTCCCCAATTAAATAAGTATATCAATCCCAATAATTAATCCATCAATTAATTAATCAATATAAACAAAATAAAATCACATAATTAATTTCACAATTAATTATCTCATCATCTTAATTATATCTACACAAAAATCCTCATTAATTAATTTTTTAATTAATAAACTCATCAATCCTATTATTTAATTCACCAATTTAATTATCTCAAATAATTTGACAATTAATTAATATTAAAAATTAAATAACATCAAAATTCTATTTTACATAAAATTCATACCCTAACAAGGGTAAATCCCCTTTCCATACCCAACTGTGCTCTCATATTTTTCATACGACACACTATTTGAGAGATATTAGTTATTTAATATTCAAAAAATGGATTAAAAATTTAATTAAATATAAAAAGTTTATTTTCACAAGCAGGATGTAAAAACGTCAGATGCTTAAAAATGTTATAGCCCACCTAGGGTAAACACCATGTTCAGGATAGAACAACGACCTTAGATTTCCCATAAGATGCACCATTTTGGATTAGTTCAATTATTTTGAATAAAAAGTGTGCACATAATATACTATATTTAATATTTTTATTAATTTATCAAAGAGAATTTGTGTGCCTCATAATATCACAATACATATATATCTAAATTTAAAAATATTCAATTGAATATTCCAATATGTTAACTGGTATTTAAGGCCTTTAACAGATTTATAAAAAAATTCTTGATAGAACATTTTTGTGAATTAAAACCAAGACAACCCATCTTCAGAAAAATCAGTAAAACTCATGCCTAGAAAAGGGATGATATCTTACAATATCCTCACCTTATAACATCTTTTCCTCGAGATGTAGTCCCAAGCACCTTTATGAAAAACTAAATTCTTATAATATACCATCTATCAGAGCTTCATTAACCCCTCTTGTTAAGTAGCTCAACAACCAATTTTTTTATTGGCCTAGAGTCAACCCTTATGACCTCATATTTAAATTTTTGATGGTGTACCTCACACCATTATGATCCAAATATGTACCACTTCATAAGAACAATCTCTAAGGGGCCTCATATCCAACCAAAAAACATTAATTTATCTTGGAATAAATCTATATCTTTATGAGTGTATGTGGGGTGATGTCAAGGTTGGGGACATGATATTCACTAATTAAATGTATGATGATATGTGGTAAATTAATAACCCAACAAATCCTTCATTACTAATGTTCCTCCCTTTTCCTACCACATGGTCAATGTTGGGAAAAAATACTTCAAGGTATCATTGAAGCATTTTTGAGGTGATTGTGTTTGTTGAAAAAGTGGACAACTGTGCTGTGATTGTTGACAATGCAAACCATGACATAAAAATTTGTTGAAAAATGGGATTTCATGGTGGAATTTTGAGTTCAAGAGTTGTGGTTAAAGATTGATTTTTGATTCAAGAACATCGACAAAGGAATGGATGATCTGGAGGCAGTACAAAAAGAACAGATACAAGGTGTCGCTGTTTTCCCGTGTTTGCCAAATTTTTGGGCCTGAAAATAGACAAATGAAGAAAAGTGGTTTTTGGAAAAGGGACTTGCGCGCTATGTAATTGATGGCTTGAAAATTTGCACGCCATATGTTTTTCAAGATGAGATCATCAAAATATGGCAATGGGATAAGGGTCGTGGAAGTATTGAGTTGGTCGCGCTGGTAACTTGCACGCCAAGAGAAAGGACTTGCACACCGGTGCCTAGGGGGATTGGAAACTTGTGCACCTATTGTTTTTCAAGATCAGAACTTCAAAATATGGTGATGAAAATAGGTTCACGCAAGTTTGGAAGTGGGTCGTGCAGCGACTTTCCGGAGAAGAGACATGCGCGCCGAAGGTGGACATGCGCGCCGTCGCGCAGGGTGGTCAAATTTCCTATAAACACTGGACCACCCCTCCTCATTTCTAAATGGAGTTCAACACTTTGAAGAATCAGAGCTCCCATAACATAGGTGTGGTGGTCACGCAAGTGGTGGTGTGTCACGCAAGTGGGGCTTGGGCGCCAGATTTGAAGAAGGGAAGTTGTTGTTAGTTGTGCGCCAATATTTTTTTGGGCGTAAAGGGAAGTGAGTAACGCAAGATTGGAGTTGCAGAAGCTTGTGTCGCTCAAGTGCCTAAGGTGGACTTGCGTGATTGTTGTGACTTGCATTCCGATACTTGCACACCAGATTAGACTTGCGTTCCAAGTAAGGTTGTTTTTCCATTAGTGTTTTCGGGCTGCGTGGAAGATGGGAGTTTGCCCGATACCTTCGGTGCAAAGAGATATTCATCTACGGGTGAAAGTTACACTTCAAGAGAGAATATACTTACAGAGGAAGATGCATTCATTCATGAAAATGAAGAGACCTATAGGTCTATAAACTGTGAGTGGTTTCCTTCCAGAGCAGTGAGCAAAGGAAGAGAAAGAAGGTGATCATATCCACCGACAGTGAGCCAGAGAGAGAGAGAGAAACAAGGAGTGCCCCTTGGGAAAGCAGTGAGATGACCCTTAAACTTGTAAAGGAAGTGAGCCTAGGACATAGTGACTGTGCCCGAACCTTGTAATCCATAACTAGTGAAGTTTAGTGGAATTTGGTACGACCGACAATCAGTCGGTGTATTCTCCTTGGACGTAGCCCTTAGCGGTGAACCAAGTAAATTTTTTTGTGTCATGTGCTTGATTTACTTTCTGTTTGTACTATGCAATAGGAAAGGGAGAGAAGTGTGTTTTTCTTAATAGTGAAACAAGATTATAACGAGCTTTAATTTTAAATTAGTCATACCCTGATTCACCCCCCTCTCAGGGTATTCATCCTTGTGGACCTAACAGACAAAACCAAAGCACTATCACTACTGTTAACCATCCTACACATAGGTCCTTGTTAATAAGGGTAAACACATTCTTATTATTCATGTTTATCATTTAGACACCTATTTATTCCCATCATGATTCATTTTATAATCTTTCTAAATTTCATTTAGGAACCATTTTTAGTTCAATTCCACAAACAAGGAAAAATATTTCAAGTTTAACAACTTACCAAAAACTTGTTTACCCATGCATTTTTACAATGATGCATTTCACAAAATTATCCTAAGTTCCTAGAATACTGAATTTTGAATCAACTCTCATTCCATTGAGGGAAACACGTCAAAACTCAGAAAATTTCAACATTAATCACATCACACAAAAAGTGTGTCACCCAAGGTGAAATAATATTCAACTCTAATAGAAAATATTAATAAAAACATTCCCAACCTAGGTACTTGGGATCTCCCCTGTACATGGGGTCCCTACTATCATGCACTAGCTCATAATCAAGCCCCTACTCCTCCAAATCTCCTGTCTAACTTTCCTAAATAGTTAGACAAATGAAGAAGAAAATAAAACTATCACTTTGATACTACTATGTAACATCCCATCATGAGTTCCACGCATAGATTCCAAGAACCAGTTCACCACATGATGTCATGCATCCCTCCCTTTATGATAGAGGCTATCGACTAGCAGCGAGGGTCTAATAATTCAGTCATGGGGAGACTATACCCACTATTATTAGAGTGAAACACTTGCAGAAGTAAATAAAGAAATAAATGATGCATATATAATTATAACAATAATATTTTCACCAGATAAACAAATATACAAATGCAGTACTCAACTTAAAGGGAAACATTCCATGCCAATTTACGTTCCAAGTGTCAATATGAAGAATAGGAAAATAAAGACACCACAAACTCCCAAGGGGGTCTCAAAACACATATGTTTCCTTTATCTATGATCCATTCTCAATGAGAAATATAATCTTTGGGATTTCCCCTTAACATGTCTCACAACAACAAAGTCAATTTAGATACTGATTAGGTAGACTGAATTGGGTGTCAGTACAGCTTACTAGGTCACCACAATTGGTGTCGAAAACAAATCAATTCAATAGAAATTGTATGCAGTTGTATAAAGAAAACAATTACAACGAAAAAGTAAATAGTTTATCACATTAATTAATATTCTTTATTCAATGACACAATTTAACGAGCATGTTAACATTTTTATTTTCCACCCATTTGAATGATTATGTTGTCATTCCATAACACACACACACTTGAATGTCCATGTTACCATTCCATACTCACGCACCCATGAATTTCCATGTTACCATTCTTATTTTTCACTCATTTTAATTACCATGTTACCATTTCATAACCCACACAAACATGATTTTACATGTTACCATTTCATACTCATACACCCATAAATGTCCATATTACCATAACATATTCATGAACCAATGAATGTCCATGTTACCATTCTTATTTTCCACCCATTTGAATGACTATGTTACCATTACATAACTCACACATACTTGAATGTCCATTTTTCATTCCATACTCATGCACCCATGAATTTCCATATTACCATTCCATACTCACACACCCATGAATGACCATGTTACCATTATTAATAGTTGGCTGGATGATCATGTTACCATTCACCCTTTAATAATACATAATTCAATATTCACACATATAACATTTATCTCATTTATCAAGTTTAATCAATTATTAACCCCATTATCATATAACACATAATAAAATTAAGCATGATTTATCAACATTAAACCTCTTACCCCAATATCACATTAATTTATGAATTAATTAATCTGTTCACCCTCATTGCAAATTCAACAATTAGTCTTCACATAAAACCCCTTAATTAATTCCCTAATTAATTAAGAACAACAATCTCTTTAATTAACCCAACCATTAATTAATCACTTACAAATAATCATTTCATCAATTAATTAACTCAATTATCAAACTCAACATCTCATAATTCATTCATCAATTAATTATCTCAATTATAAATTTAATGTTTCTTATTTAATTTCACAGTTAATTATATTTACTATCAAATATCAATATCTCATAATTAATTCATCAACTAATTATCCAATTCTATTAATTAAATATCTCAACAATCCATATTAATTAATTTTACAATTAATTAATCTAAATAATTTCAATTAATTAATTGCGGAGTTAATTAATCTAACTTAATCCCTTCAATTAATTCACTAATTAATTTTTAATTCCAACACTCATTAATTAATTCACAATTAATTAATCACATTAAATCCATTCAAGTAATTCTATAATTCATTGTTTACATAATCTCGATTAATTAATTCTACATTCAATTAGTCTAATTCAATCCCTTTAATTAATTCACAGATTAATTGTTCACATCAACACCATTAATTAATTCTACAATTAATTAATCTAACTCAATCCCTTAAATTAATAAACTGATTAATTATTCAAATAAATTTCATTAATCAATTATTTAATTGATTAATCTATCTCAATCTTCTCAATTAATTAGAAAATTAATTATTCTATCATAATCAATTCAATAAAACCAATTAATTCTTGAATTAATTGTTCCAAATCACATAATTAAATAACCCCATAATTAATTCACCAATTAATTATTCCATAACACTTAATTCAATAACTGCAAAATTAATTCACTAATTAATTATTCCAATGCACTTAATTCAATAACTGCAGAATTAATTCACCAATCAATTATTCCCAATCACTTAATTAAATAATCACATAGTTAATTATTAAATTTAAAAAATATCTATCTCACCATATTTAATACAAAATATAATTATACAAAATCAAAATTTTATAATTCTAACCATTCACATTAATTACTTATACAATTAATTAATCATGTTCCATGGTCTGAATAATTATTTAATTAATTTATTAAGTAAATATTACTAATTTCCAAATTCAATACTGTCACGACCCATCCCCCAGGGCCCGTATTGTGACTACCCCAAACCAACCTTCTATAGGCCAAGGGCTGGCAACTAGCACCAAAGGCATAACTCCCTAAAAACTGGGAAGGCATTGCCTTTATAAAACATAAACACACACAACTAGAGAAAAAGTGGAAGCAAAAACCAAGTAAAGCAGTATAAAAAACGTGATGAAAGTACAAGGGGAAGGAAATACAAGCCCAACAGAAAGGTACAACTACAAATGAAAGAAAGTAAAACTGAAAAGACAAACAGTTGGAAGATAGAAGCAGCTCCTGGATCGTCCTCCAGGTTCCTACCTCAAGGGTTGATACAGATGTACTCCTCAGCACTCTGCATCTATCAGTCCACTCTGGGTGACTTCACACCACGTTTCCACCTCTGGGTACCCTCCATTCCTCGTACACTCTTCCTCGTTCAGTGCTATCTGTCATCTTCATCCAACATAATGAGTTGCGGGAATAGCCCATGTAGTGGTGAGTATAACAATGCTTAGTAGGGACCCCAATACCCTCAAGGTCTAACAAAATCCAACAAGGATAACAAAAAAATATATCTCTACAGATAACATGTACTTGGATATATGCCCATACATATACCTATGTTATCAAGTAACCCATCTCAATCATGGAAAAAACACAAAGGTCATTGACTCAGCTCAAACCAGGATTTTTATTATCGAAACCAGGGATGCTGGAGAACTCATCCTCTGTCGAGTAGAGTATCCCTGTCACGAATCTGAGGTGCTACTCACTAACCTTAGACTGCTAAGGTACTCCTCCTGTCGAGTACCGTGAGTCTGCAGCCAAACCGGGTGCTCCTCCGTTGTGGGTCTGCCGCCAAACTGGGTGCTCCCCCTAATAGCTGTCAGAGGTAGTCCTCCTGTCGAGTACCACAGGTCTGCTTCCAAACCAGGTGCTTAGTCCGCTATGGGTCTACTTCTAAACCGGGATCTCCGTCCACAAGGATAATTGAATCACTCCGAATTGAATTATTCAAGCAGTCATCAAGTCTACAGCTACTAGGTCTCTGCACTCTATATGCTCGTCTCCAGGAGGATCCACTCCACAAGCTACTGGTCGATAATCCAAGTGTCACTAAGTCTCATATGGAAGTTTCTCAAAGGACCTCCACGACATAGGTGTCTCAACACAATAGACGACACGTCAATCGGACGCCCGGTCTGTGAGTTATTGTCTTTTCCGTTCCAGGGGCCAGGTTGGGTTTTAAGCTAAAACCAACCCAACCATACTTAAATCTCATTTGAATCCCACGTGGTGTATGTAAAAAGAAACATCTCATCAAAAGTAAACCAATGTAACTGATGGCACGTCAATCGGACATCCGGTCCTAAAGTTATAATCGTTTCCGCTCTGAGGGCCCGGTTGGTTTTGGTTTTGAACCAACCTGGCAATTTTCTCAAAGTCGTCCAAAACTCACTTAGAGTATCGCAAAAGGACCGGTCCTTCATGGGGATTCCAGTGCCACAAACGGCGCATTGATCGGGTGCGCGGTCTTCGAGTTATTCACCGTTAAGTGAAAACGGCCTCGGCCCGTTAAGCCCAGTAGGCAGGAAGGTCGGGTCATCCCGGTTTTTGGTGGGACTGACCCGAAAAAGGGTCCGACTGGCCTAATGAATCACCTATGACCCAGCCTGGGGGGCGTGGCATAGTGCGGCGTGGCCCGGTGGGGCGCGGCTCGTCCTGAGGGGGCCGATTTGTCCGGGGGGGTGCTTTCCTGAACCAGTGACTCCAAGCTGCGCCGCCCTCCCAACCAGCTGGATGAAGCCGACCGGCCTTCTTGGTGCAAGTGGCCAGCTCAGTTGGGCCGCCGTCCGGCTGCGCGGATCCTTCGGGTGCCGCGACATCTTCACCCGGATGGTCGACGAGCTGGCCGGTTCACTATCGAAGCGGTCCGCAGTCTTCCGCAGCGCGGCGCCCCTTGTGGCACCGCGGTCCTCCTTTGGCCCGGCTGGCTTTAGCTGACAGTTCTTCATCGGCCAAGTGGCCCATGGTTCCTCCTCACGATGCCAGCGCTCGACTGCCGCCTTTGATCATCGTCGCTTCCCGATTGCAAATAAAACAAGAAACGTCGTCGCGTGGTCGGGTCGTGTTTTTTCGGCCCACTCCCTCCATGTTAGGCGGTAACAGTCGGCCGAAGTTTATGCATGGTTTCACGAAGAAAGAAGAAAAACTTTATTCAAATAAAATTGAATCAAACCACCCTACTTCGAATAATGGTTCACTCGTAGACGAGCCGCGAAAGATCAGTGTCGCAGTGGTCGGGCGTCGCGAAGAGGCGGAATCAACTCGGTGATGTCAGGGAAGAAGGAACCGTGGATAGCGCGTCATCGGTGTTCCTTGCGGGTAGCTCCTTCTCCTTTGTCTTGGACAAAGATCGATGGAGGTAATTGACGTCCCTAAGTGGTTCTTCATTGGAAGGATGATGTTCTTGGTTGAGATAAGAACACTAATCTCTAAATACTCTCAAGTCCCAACAAATATTTTCCAACAAAAATAATAAAAAGGCTTTCACCTCTTTTTAAAAGAATTTCCAACCAATTTAAAACAATTCAAAAATTAATTGCTGACACATAGATTAGTTAATTAAGAGATTAATTAATTAATTTGGTGGGGTGCCACAATCAATGGGTGGAAGGTGGAGAGGCTCCACATAATAAATGGAGTTGTCAACTTAATGAAGAGGAGTGCTAATGGGGGGTTTAAGGGGAGTTATGGGGAGATGAATGGTTAGGTGTTCGTGTGGGCCCCACCCCACAAATATCCTCTCATGGGAGGTTATGTGGGTATGGGCCCCACCTCTAACTACCCTTGGGAGGAAATAACTAACATAGATAAATAAAATTTTGATCCAAAATTTTTATTTATTTTATTCTAATTCCCCAAATATTAACTCTTAACCCGCTTAAAACGCAACTTCGGTAAAGGTCCTCTTAATAGAATACTAGCACTATGAGTTCATCGGTGCCCTCAGATTTCAATTTCGAGCACTGGTTCAAAAGATAGAAAAAACCTTCTTGTACGTTCACTGAACGTACCCGAACAAAACTTTAGAAATTGATTCCGGGCACACTAGGCCTCGGAATCAAGTGCTGTCAGAAACTTCGTACTCGTAAAATTCAAAAGTATTTATGAAAAAAAATAACTTTAAATTTTTGGGTCTTTACGTTACCCCCACCTCAGGTCTATACATCCCCGTAAAGCTACAAAACACACAAGGGAAATAAAAAGGAGGTACTAAGCACGCATCTGAGCCTCCCACTCCCATGTGCTCTCCTAGAGGTTCCCCTGCTTCCAGCGAATGCGCACCAGGGGAATCGACCGTCCAAGCAGGACCCTCTCCTTTCGATCCTCGATCTCCATAGGTACCTCCATGAATGTCACCTCATCATCAATGTCCAGCTCCCTGTGATTGATGATGTGGGTCGGGTCATGCACGTATCTCCTCAGCTAGGATACATGGAAGACGTCATGCACTCAGTGCAATTGAGGTGGAAGGGCCAGGAGGTAAGCCACCTCACCTACCCTGCTGAGGACCTGGAATGGTCCAATGAATCATGGAGATAACTTGTTTCCTCGGCCAAATCATTGTAGACCTCATCGAGATGAGACCCGTAAGAAGACGTGGTCACCATCATCAAACTCCAGTGGTATTTGTCTCTTATCAGTATATGACTTCTGTCTACTCTGTGCAGTCTTCATCCGCTCCTGGATGATCTGCACATTCTCTGTAGTAGCCTGAACCATCTCTGGTCCTACAAGAGCAGCTAAGATTTCCCCATTGTCGATAAAGGAAATCTAGTCTCGTCCCCTGGATTAACCACGTTCTTTGCCTAATAGAGTCAATCCTGACATGAACGGTACTATTTCATTCCATGGATAACATCATAAGGCCTCGAATCTACTAACAAGAGATCCAACCCTCACTCTCACCTCCAGGGGTTGAGTCACACTATCGGCATTAGTGTGTTGTCACTGGGTCTCCTTCAGTAGGAATCCTGAAAGTGATGGTCAAGTCAACAGTTTTAACCGGAACCTCTTAGTATTAAACAAACAAAAATCCGAAAAGAAAACGTCACAAAGAAAAGTGTCTTTTATTACTGATTCTCAAAGTAAAAAGACACATAAAAACCACAAACAACAACAAAAAGGAAGCTAGAAGCTCCAAGAACAAAGGGATCCATGCCTATAACTAGTCCCACCCATGTCCACCTACTTTCATAGCTCCATAGTTGTATTCTTCACCTGCTTGAAGTTGTGCTCTCCCATATCCACATGTTCCTTGGGGTCGGGGTGGACCTCCTATTGGTGGTGGTAGTGGAAACACCTCGAAGCATCGTCCACCACCAGCTGCACGGTAAGCTCCTCTTCCTCGGTCTGGTAGGTTCATCTACTGCCTGATGCTCATCTATTGGATGGGTTGGGTAGTCTCGAGCCAAGTGACCATGCCCGCCACATGCATAACACTTCCAACTCCTCGTATATCTAGATCTATTTCATGTTCCTCACACAACCGAACCTGTATCCTGAGGTCACCCACCTGTTGGCCTAGTCCGCTTGGGCTTCTATGTCATCTGTCAACTACTGGCTGTAGAAGAATCCCCTATGGTCAGAAATCTTTGTAGAGAGAGCAGTAGCTCCTCATCCCGCACAGATTATAGATTTTCTGGTACAAACTCTATCCTTAAAAGACCCTCGAAGTCTCCCCAGGTGAGGGCCGCCTCATCATAAAACTGGAACAACATGCTCCACCACCTCTCAGCTGCTCGCTAAAAGAGACTAACATCTTGGTACACCATCATGTCAGTGGGTTTCCCAACTGTGTGAAAAACATGTGATACACCCTCCAGCCAGTACCCAGCCGTCTAAAAATATGTCTTGCCTTGAAAACTCAGAGGCTTCTATCGCAGAAACCCATGTAATGCGCTCAAGAGGTGCGCACCCTCGGCTGCTGGGGCTGGTGGTATCGGTGACCTAATGGGCAGTGGTACGACTAGTGCCTCTGCTTTGATGGGGACATGCACCATGGCCTCACTACTCGGTGGGCTACGATCACGATCCCCAATCGGAACCCGCACTGACCGACTAGGTGAAGACATCGGGAAAAAGAAACAGGTGCTCCATGATCAAAAGATTATACCTGTTGAGCTGACCTGGTTTGAGCTGACTTAAAGAAAACTTTTGGAAAAACACACGCAATCCATGTTTTCAGGCACTAAGTCAGAAATCATTAGTTAGGGTCATGGTGTATGGATACGTCGGCCGCCACACCAACACTGGACTCCCTGAACTGAAAACCACACTTGGTACACTTAACACTATTGCTTCACAGAAAGAAAGATCAAAGTCTAGAGTTCTGTGGTAGAACTGACTCCTCTGATACCAATTTTTCACAAACCATCCCCCGGGGCCGGTATCGTGACTACCCCATGCCCGCCTTCCATATGCCAGAGGATAGAGACTAGCACCAAAGGCATAACTCACTAAAAACAGGGAAGGCGTTGCCTTTATAAAATGTAAACACACACAACCAGAGAACAAGTGGAAGAAAACACCAAGTACAGCAGTATAACAAACGTGCTGAAACTACAAGGGGCCATAAATATAAACCCAACAGAAAGGTACAGCTACAACTGAAAGAAAGCACAACTGAAAAGACAAACAACTTGAATATGGAAGTAGCTCCCGGATTTTCCTCTGGGTTCCTACAAGAAGGGTAGTTACATATGTCCTCATCAGCACTCCTCATCTATCGGTCTGCTCCATGTGTCATCACACCGAGTGTCCACCTCCGGGAACCATCCAGTCCTTGTACACTCTTCCGCGGTTAGTGTTGTCTGTCGCCTGCATCCAACACAATGAGGTGCGGGCATAGCCCGTGCAGGGGTGAGTATAAAGATACTCAGTAGGGACCCTGAGACCCTCAAGGTCTCACAAAATCCAATAAGGATAACCACAAAGAAAGATCTCATCAGATAACCTTTACTTAGGTATATACCCATACATATACCTATGTTATCAAGTAACCCATCTCAATCATAAGGAAAACACAAAGGTCATTGAATCAGCTCAAACCAGGATTTTTATTATCAAAACCATGACTGCTGGAGAAATCCTCTTATGTTGAGTAGAGTGGCCCTGTCGCGACTTCAAGGCGCTACTCACTAACCATAGACTGCTAAGGTACTCCTTCTGTCGAGTACCGCGGGTCTGCTGCCAAAACGGGTGCTCCTCCGCTATGGGTCTGCCGCCAAATCGGGTGCACCCCCTAATAGCCGTTAGAGGTACTCCTCTTGTTGAGTACTGTGGGTTTTCTGCCAAACCAGGTGCTCCGTCCTTCATGGGTCTGCCACCAAACCGGGTGCTTCGTGCATTGGTCTAATCGAATCACTCCGAGTCGAATCGGTCAAGCGGTCGCCAGGTCTACTGCTACTAGGTCTCTACACTCTGTATGCTCATCTCCGAGAGGATCCACACCACAATCTATTGTTCGATACTCCAAGTTTCACTAAGTCTCATGTGAAAGTATCTCAAAGGACCCCCATGTCATAGGGGTCTCTACGCAACAGACGATGCATCAATCGGGCGCCCGGTCTGTGAGTTATTGGCTTTTTCGTTCTAGGGGCCCGGTTGGTTTTTAAGATAAAACCAACCCGACATTCTTCAATCTCATTTGAATCCCATGTAGATCATGCCAAATGAACCGTCTCATCAAAAGGAAACTAACGTAATTGACGAAATGTCAATCGAATGTTCTTTCCTTAAGTTATAAGTGTTTCTACTCTAAGGGCACTGTTGGTTTCGGTTTTGAACCAACCCGGCCGTTTTTCCAAAGTTGTCCAAAAATCACTTAGAGTATCTCAAAAGGACCATTCCACCATGAGGATCCCAGTGCCGCAGATGGCGCATCGATTGGACGTGCGGTCTTCGAGTTATTCACCTTTAAGTGAAGACGGGCCTGACATGTTAAGCCCTGTGGGCTGGCGGGTCGGGTCAACCCGGTTTTTGCGGGGTTCGACCCGGCAGAGGGTCATACTGGCCTAGTGAATCACGTGTGACCCGGCCCGGCCATGCACAGTGTGGCACGGCCTGACGGGGCGTGGCAGGGCTGGCTGAGCGGTCTGGGGGGGGGGGAATCTTTCCCAATCCGGCGGCGCCAAGTGGCGCCGCCCTCCCAATCAGCCAGCCGGCCTTCCTGGCACAAGTGGCCAGCTCGAGCGGGCCATGGTCCGGCTGCACGACACCTTCAGGTGACGCAACATCTTCACCCGGCCAGCCGACGAGCCTGCCGGTTCACCGCCGAAGTGGCCTGCGGATTACAGGCCTCGATGTTTCGTACCGTGGCGCCCCTTATGGCATCGAGTTCCTCCTTCAGCTGGGCCGGATTTAGCCGGCTGGTTCTTCATCGGCCGAGCAGCATGTGGTTACGGGCCGCAATACCTTCTCACGTGGTCAGCACGCGGCTGCTGCCTTTGATTGTCGCCGCATCCCGATTGAAAATAAAACAAGAAACGTCGGAGGGTCATTGGGCCGTGTTTGTTCGGCCCGCTCCCTCCGCATTAGGCGGTAACAATTGGCCAAAGTTTAATCATGGTTTCATGAAGAACGAAGACCAATTTTATTCAAATAAAATTGAAGCAAACCACCCTACCTTGAATAAAGGTTCACTCATAGACGAGCCACCGAAGACGAGCGTTGCGGTGGTCGGGCGTTGTGGAGAGGCAGTGTCAGCTCGGTGACGTCGGGGAAGAAGGAACCGTGGATGGCATGTCGTCGGCGTTCCTTACGGGTATTTCCTTCTCCTTTGGCATGGCTGAAGATCGATGGAGGTAATCGACGTCCCTCGATGGTTCTTCATTAGAAGGAAGGTGTTTTAACTGAGATAATAACACTAATCTCAAAATCCTCTTAAGTCCCAACAAATATTTGCCAACCAAAATAATAAAAATCCTTTCCCATCTTTTTAAAAGAATTTACAACCAATTCAAAACAATACAAAAATGAATTGTTGACACATAGATTAATTAATTAAGAGATTAATAAATTAATTAGGTGGCGTGGCACAATAAATGGGTGGAAGGTGGAGAGGCTCCACATAATAAATGAGGGGGTGTTGTCAACTTAATGAAGAGGAGTGCTAATGGGGGGGTTTAAGGGGAGTTATGGGGAGATGAAAGATTAGAGGTTCGTGTGGGCCCAACCCAACAAATATCCTCTCATGGGAGGTTATGTGGGTATGGGACCCACCTCTAACTCCCCTTGGGAGGATATAACTAACATAGATAAATAAAATTATGATCCACAAATTTTATTTATTTTATCCTAATTCCCCAAATATTAACTCTCAACCCGCTTAAAATGCAACTACAGTAAAGGTCCTCTTAAGAGAATATCGGTGCTCCAAGTTCACCGGTGCCCTCAAATTTCAATTCCGAGCACCGGTTCAAATGATGTAAAAACCTTCTCGTACGTTCACTGAACGTACCCGAACAAAACATTATAAATTGATTCCGGGCACACCGGGCTTCAGAATCAAGTGCCGTCAGAAACTGCGTACTCGTTAAATTCCAAAGTATTTAAGAAAAAAATCCCTTGAAATTTTCGGGTCATTACAAATACTTTGAGAATCAATTTTACCAATTAATTATATATATTCCATAATTTCTTTTATTAACTCAAATATCCAATTCCTAAATTAAGTATTTTTCCACATTATTTAATTTAATTTTGAATTTCAATTGCTAAAAAAACCTTAAAAATATACAATCACATACACATAATTGATAATAAATACAATGGGATTTAAATTGTAGACCACATACCTCAAATGTGATGAACACGTGATATGAATACAACTTCACTGACATCAAATTATTCAAAAAACTATCAAAGGAGAAATTAAATAAATAAACATATCTTTTTTAATAAAAATATGCTCAATATACATCATTTCCAATGGAACCAAGTTGATACACACCATCTCCTAATTAGGACGAATCCAATTCCACTGAGAGCACATCAATTTGATCAATATCAAAAAAGATGTTGATTATTGATGTTTGAAAAGAGAGACGAGGATAGGAGAGAGGGGTGCATCATATATAATGGGCATCCTACCCATTCCATGCACAACACCCCAAATCAACTTTAAAATAACATTTCATTAAATAATTAATTTACATTTATTAATTGAATCATTTATTTATTAATCTCTTCTATTAATTACATGCGTCAACCCATAATCATTTTGGGTGTTTCATGGAACTATACCATGGGAATGAATTAAATATTCAACATTGGTCTTGAAATGACCACATCGATTTTAGGGTCACACTACCATTGATGGGGTGTCTATCTGACACCATACAAATGAGTTATGACTGAAATAGTGTTTTTACAATAATTACTTTGTCACATAAATACCCTTAATTAATTCTCCAATTAAGTAAGTATATATATAAAAATAATTAATCCATCAATATCCACAAAATCAAAATCATGTAATTAATTCCACAATCAATTATCTAATTCTATTATTACATCTACATAATAATATTCATTAATTAATTTTACAATGAAAAAATCTCATTAATAATATTATTTAATTCATCTATTAATTATCTCAATTAATTTGATAATTAATTAATCTTAAAAATTAAATAACATCAAATGTCCATAGCGCATTAAAGTCATACCATGAATAGGGAAAAAACCCCCATTTCGGACCCAACGATGGTCTTGGATTTCTAATACAATGAAAAATTTGAGATATAATAATTACTTAATATTCAAAAAATAGATTAAAAAATTAATTAAATATAAAAAAGTTATTTTCACAATAGAGACATCCAAACATCTGGCACAAACAAATTTTATACCCCTTCTTGCGTAAACACCCTATTTCAGATGCAATGATGGTCTTGGTTTTCCCATACGATGCATCTTTTTGGATCTATTCAACTATTTTGAAAAAAATCATGCTCTTAATACATTATATTTAATATTTTTATTCAATATTCACTAAGAATTTTTGGGCCTAATAATCTCAGACTAACTCAGTGTTGAACTCAAAAAATATTCAATTGAATATTCCAAGATTTTAACTGGCATTTTAGACCTCTAACACATTTATCAAAATTTCACTAATAAAACATGTTTGTGAATTAAAAAAAACCAATATTCACCAAAAAATTTAAGAGTCATACCTTAAACAAGTACAGTATATTAAAAAAATTTATGTGTTAATATATTTTCAAGTAAAATTTAAACAAGAATTTATTTTAGAATTACGGTAATAAATTTTTAAAAACAATTTTGATAGAAATTAAGTGGAATTTTTTATTTTAAATTAAAGTGTATATTTACATTAAAAGTTTCAAGTGAAAATTTTCAATGAATTTTGTTGATGAAAATTTATATTATATATTTATGAATTAATATGTTTGCATTGAAATTTTAAGTGTGAATTTTAACCAGGAATTTGGTGTTGAAATTTTCATTTGAAAATTTTGGTGAAAATTTTTGCTAAAAATTTTCCTAGGAAATTTGGAGTCTAATTTTTTGTTTGTATTTATTTACTTATATTATTATTGATATACGTATACATGTTTTTATATACTTTTAACGATATATATTTATATATATAATTATGTTGAGTCTTTATTATATATTTTAATTAATAACTTATTTTTTTTGTAAATTTTATTTGGAAATAATCATTGGAATTTTGAAAGTTTTCATTAGATATTAAATTTTGACAAAAAACATATACTGGTAACTGGAAATTTTCACTTTATATTTTTATTGAAAATTGAAATTGAAAATTTTGAAGTGTATTGGAAATTATATTCTCAGCATATATTTCCATGGGTAAATATAAATTAACATCGAAAATTTATATTAAATTTTGGAAGTATTCATTGGAAATTAAATTTCAAGAAAAAAATTAGAAATATAAATATACAAATTTATACATAAATAAAAAAATATATAATTAATATATATACTTATTTTCCATACATAATAATAAAAATATACAATAATTTCCTTATAAAAAAATTATAATATACCTAATAAATTTAATATATATGTATATATATCATGTATATGTATATTATTAATAAATTTTATATAATAAAAACATATATTAAATACTATATATAATAAATATCATAAAAAATATTATATTATTATATTTTTAAATGTATAAATATAAGAAATAATGATAACCAACCTTTAAAAACCCCAAAAAGAGTGGTAGGGGTATTTTAGTCCAAAAGCGTGTTTGGAATCTCAGGTTGGGACCCGCCAACCTCAAACGATATTTAATATGAAAAAAAATTATGATATTAATAGGGAAATCATGTAAAATATTTATTATATCAGTCTTATATATATTGTATGGAATATTCCCAAAATCCATATACATGTGATACTTAGTTGAATATGACATTATGAGTGGAAGCATGGAAATATGGTTTCCTTGATACTGTCACCTCTCGATAGGCATGCATTCATGCATGAAACCACTAGTTGAACCACATTCCTATTAGAGATGTCATTAAGGATCTATTACATAACATTTAACATATGTGCATTTTTTTCATGCATTTGATGCTTGATATGGATAAAGAAGCATTAAGTCGTGCCTTATAAATGTAGTGGTTTGAGAAGTTTTCTTGTGTATTTTTATACAACTTCCATATTATTGATTTATTAGATAAATACACGCTTGTTTCTTGCATGAACCTTCCTAAACCAAAATATATTTCATTTTCATCCTTTGTGCATGAGGTACTAGCATACAATGGAAAGAAGTTTGGATAACTCTCAAACATTGACTGATACAGGGGAAACCCATGGATACCCCACAGAGGTGGGATCCTCAGATTTTCCACTCATGGATATTTATGAAATTCATATTAAGATGAAGGTGAAAATTATTATAGGGTATTATATAAACAATACACCTGGTTTTATAATGTTATTCATTTCTTGATTTTTTTAAAATGCTTCATATTTCTTTCTTGGAGATCCTTGATTGAGGGTTTTAATCTCTTATTCTTATTATAATAATCATTATTGAAATATAACAAAACCCTTCAGTGGAATTAGAAAAATCCATGTTTTAGTTAGATGAATTCATGCATGGAAATAAAGAATAAATAAAAACATAGAGCACTTTCACGTTTCTAGAATTTTGATTTCATATAAGGGTTTACCCTTATTTGTCGAGCTGTGTAAACATAACCAAGACCTTACCCTTATGAAACTATGATTAATAAGGGTAACCAAGGATTTATAAATATGCAGAGTGGTCTATATAAGGGTCATCATCCCTTACCCTTCTGTATATCGGTCTACGTAAGGGTTACCATAATTTACCCTTACATGACATGAAAGTACATAAGGATAATCTATTTTATAAGGAAATGAAAAAGAAACTACACACTTTACAATTATATATAATGTTAATTATATGTTTTAATAGAATTAATAATCTGTTTTTCAGGTTACCTTTATAGAGGTAAGGATTATATTAATTACGTAAGGGTATGATAGTGTTTACCCTTAGGGAAAATTTTACTATGTAAGGGATGTTGAGATTTTCTCAAATCTAGGTAAATGTAAAATGGGTTTACCTATACACAACTATATTTCTTAGCACCATTTATTGGAAACCAATTTGTTAACTTTGAATCAAAGATCTATAAATGAATTAACCTTATGAATAGTGTCTGTGTAAGGGTAATGATATGACACCCTTATGCATGAATTGGTTCCAGCATAAGGGTAATAAAAATTGATTTTTAAAATTATTTTTATATTCTAAAATGGTTTTAATGGTTTATAAAATATTTAAAAATCATTATAAAAGGTATATTGGTATATTTTAATTTATAAAATGTTTATAAATTAATTAATTATAAATGGATTATAATTGAATTACACAAATGTTTATGAAACATTTATATTCATAAATATTAAATGTTCATATTCTAAATATCTTTTAACAAATTATATGGAAATTATTTTGATATATAAATAAAATATTTTATTTATAAATCATAATAAATATTCTATAAAGGGTTATTAATTATGAAATGAAACCAAAATATTAAAGGTTTGTATTTAAATTATGAATTTTTCTTAATTATTTATTTTTAATTATTTAAAACAAAAAGGTGTCCTTATTTTTATATTATTTAAACCACATAAAATTTGTGTTTATGATTGATCTGATCAAGGTTTTAATAATAATTAAGTATATAATATTTAGATTTTAAAAAAATTTACATAATCAAAATTGGATTATAAATTGTATATAATTGATATAATATCATATATTTGAAATTGAAATGAAATATAATGATAAATATGGAAAATTTATATTTAAATGAATATAAATGTGTAATATTAAATTTTATGGAGTTTCTATAATATTAAAAAAGAAATTATAAAATATTTTATAGTTATCTTTTATTTGGGAATTGTTTATAAATGTTCATATCATATATGAATATTTGAATTATTCAGTTATTAAATGTATATTCAATAATTTATTCATATTTTGAAAATTGGTTAAGAAATGTGAAGGTAATGTATGCTTTAGTTTAATATGTTAAATTTAATCTAATATTGGGCCCTGAACTTCATGCTAGGTGTGATAATGAATTTAGTTTTTCATATAACTTGACCACAGTTTGTAACTGAAGTTATGAGACTGATTTTTTTTTTGAATATAGATTTTTTATATTAGGTGTTATAATTATGATGAATTTTATTCTCTCTTTAGTAAGGTACCCTAGTGTAGAGGAAATTGGGGCTATACTACCTACCTTCCTAGAGTCTTTTTCCTTATCTAGGATTGTGAATGGAGTTGGCTATATTTCACTCTGGGATTACTCATGTGGGAAACTCTATGCCTTTTCAGGAAGTGTTCATGTACCTTATGAATATAATTCATCTTGATTTGTATGAATATGTTGGGATTCTAAATTTTTTTATTAACAAAAACTTTTATGTTTGGTTAAGAGTTACAGACCAATATGATTTGACCATATTAATTTGGTGGAGGTAATAGGATTTAAAACTAAATTACTAGAATCAAGCATACATAAAAGGGAATAACATGAGATAAGATGGTAAGATTAAAATCCCCTTCAAATAATAAGTGTTATATTCTTTCCAAAGAAAAAATTTTCAAGGACTTGATCACCAAACATGGTAGTTTTTTGATATAGTCAAGTGCCCATGGATTATCTTGTATAAGTCCAGTAAGTATAGGTGGAACTAGATTATCATTGATTATTTTTATTCCATAGTGAGGTGATTTTTAATTTTATTTTGTTATCTTATTATTTGTGTTTTATTTATGTTACACTATCTAGAAATACCCTATGTTAGGATACAAGAGTAATAGAGTTCAGTTTATCTATATGATGGACTGGACAAAGTGCAATTTGAATAGCTATAAAAGAATAATATATGATATGATTGATATTTTCCCCACATAAATAATTAAGTGGTGAGATAAAATCCCTAGAAGACTCACTTATTACTGTAAGATGGATCCTGGATCACTAAATTTATATAATATACAAGGTTATCTTTTTAATGGGGGAAAATTTAATAAAACTCTATATGAAATGATTATTAATACATGATACTCATCTCATAAAATCATCTTTTTTAGATAATATCATCATCATCATGATATGCATATACATTGTAGTAAATCCTTGAAAAATAGAAACATAATAAAATTATATCTTAAGACCGATAATATAAAATAATTTTCTTAAGAAATATGAGCAATTTAAGAAAAATTATTAAGAAAAATTATATGTTCAAGAACCATTGTTTCCTTAGTATACATGGGATAAAGTTGTTTAATAAGTAAATCTAGATTCTTATGGAAGAATATAGTTATTCACATAAGGTTTCATATGCATTAGATGAAAAATTATCAATGGTGTCTTGTTCTCTACTCATGCACTCAAGATGATTTGGTAAATCAATTATTTTAGTCTCATATACTCAGTATGATTTGGTATGTCAAATTATATTCAATATGAATAAATATGATAAATGACTTGGTGATAATTAAAGGTTTACTTAAACTTTAATGGTTATAAAATTCAATAATATTACTTTTATAGATATATAATATGAACTATATTATTTGAAAAGTGTTGTATATATAAAAAATGTAATAAAAATAAATGAATTGAAATTTGGAGCTTGAAGATTTATTTCAAGTAATGGAGAAAAGGTGTTGCTACCTTGTTAACTTGGATGCTTCAATATTGGATTAACTTTTAATAATATGTTTATTATCTCATTTTTCTCTTTGGAAAATAATGAAAACAAATGTTGTTTAATAAAATGAGATGAGGTGTTTTTTAATACACGTAGTTATGATTTGTTCATTTTTATAACATGATTTACGGGGAGACTAAAAACAGATTATTATTATTAGATAATTTATCCTATATTCATCTATGTAAATGTTCCTATAATATTATTGAATTAAAATAAAAGTTTACCCAATATTATCAAAGTTTTGTGAATTGATGAACTATGCATATAATTTCTAGATTCTGGTACAGTATGGACAATACAAATAGGTAAATGTTAAAACCAAAAGAATTAAAGTTAGTGGAAATGTTCAATTTTTTTTTAAAGAATCCAATAAATGTCATTGAAATATAGTTTTTCAAGAAGGAATAATAATGATACAATAAGATTATATTATCCAAGATATATCTGGAGGAGTTTTTGAAACTCCATGGAATATTCATGTCAGGAATGAATGTTATAGAAATTAAATATTTGGTTTTGAAACATATATGATACTGAATATTTATTTTACTAGTGTTGTAAATATATAGGGGTTGAAAGTAAATGGAGTAATTGTTTGAACTTTTAGTTTACAGTCATGAAGCAAGAAGATTCTACATTTTAATACAAAGGATTTTATTAATCTTAAATGAATCCGAGTAAAATATTTTCATCTTCATCTCATTTACCTTATGTGATAAGAGAAGTTATTCTATTATAAAGAGTTTGGTGAAAATTATGAGACAATTAAATTCATACATGTGGTTTAGGATTCCTCAAATTTTTAACTTATTTTAAGAATAATATTTTTATGCAAAAATTTATCTGAGCTAAATGTATTTTTCCATCTATTTGTTATAATATAAGGGAATGTGATCTCACCACCCATTGGTGCTATATTTTAATAAAGGGTTATTTTTAAATGAAAAATGTTCCAAACACATAGAATACCATATATGCTATGAAAAAAATTCCTATAAAAATATAATAAATGTTATTTATTAAGAAAAGGGGTTTTATGTCTTAATAAGATATTATGAAAATAATATATTGTTTAAGAGGATAATGTGAGTATGTTTCAAAATGAAAAATTTTAAAATTACCAATTAAATGATAACAAAAATCTTTGGTAAAATGATTTCAAGTAAATTTCCTAAAATATTTGGGATATGTGATGGTAAAGAAAAATGTAAAGTGTTATGTATAGTTACCATTTAGGAAGTATATATCACTTTTATACTATTTTAAGTTAAAGAGTTTTTTTATCAATATCCTAAAAGAGTTTAGGAAATCTGATGATTAAGAAAAATTTAATGAGTTACATTTAGTTATCATGAAAAATAATATATTCTATTTCTTAAAGGATTGTGCTAGTCAAAATGAAAAAGTTAAATTACACTTAATATCCTAAATTTTTTAAAGTTAAAATTATAAAGAGAATTGTTAAGATTTACACTAGTTATCATAACAAAGTGTTATCACTATATCATAAAATATTTTAGAGTAAGGATGTAAAGATAAATATAAATTATTTCATATAGTTTTCATATTAAAGGGATTTTCACTTTGTCCTAAACGATATTAGGAGGGATGCGAAAAAAATATTCGTAGTTATATTATTTCAAGGAAATGTTTGATATTACAGGGTTATAGGGATGATAATGATTATAATAGAAATAATTCTAAGTAGACAATAGAAGTTGATATCATAATATTTGATGTTGTGAATTTATGAATTTTGAATATGTTTAAAGAGTTCAAAAATTGGGAATATGATTCCTAAATCTCACTATTATTTAAATTAGATTACTTCATAGATGTTTCTAACTAAAGAGTTTGCTGGAATGATTTTATCTTATGGATATATAGAGACATGATATGGTCATAAAGAGATATGGAATGGATTACATATGGCGTGAAGAGTTAAAAAAACTCAGAATGTGTATCAAACACAAGTATAATATGATAGTTTAACATATAAGATATGAAAAAATGGTTATTATGATTGGTTTCATTAAATATTCTTAAAGTGTTTAATAATATTAAAAGGTACCATATTATTATTTCAAATGAGTTTAATAATATTAAAATGTGTTATATTAAAAGGAAACCTATTTTTTATAATTTTTTAATGTTGTATATATAAAAGTATATATAAATATGTAATGATAATTGACCTCTAAATGTAAGACCTTTAGTTTATCCCGAATCAATTTTCATCATGGAGTATTATAGGTTATGATGAGATGTTATGGTTTGAGCGAGTAGGAATATTGTATAGAGATATAAAATATTCTCATGTGGAATAAAACAAAGAATTTTATATTCTTTTTGTACAAAGTATAACCTACTAATGTATATCACATGGAGTATTATAGAAACTTATTTGGTATACTAGGAGTTCTTGGATCATATTTGAGACCCCACTACCAAATGTTAGCAAGATACTATTCGTGATATCCTCCAGACTTTGATTCCATACTCATGTAATTATACATATTGAATTTGCTAATATGAGGGTGGTTGGGTATGTTTCTGATCTAAAAATTGGTTGGAGCATAATCCTGATGGGATTTTCCCTCTTATAGAAAAATATGACATTAGGACCCTCCGTTGAAACAAAATTTTGAAGTGTGGGGAAACACATAGATATTTTTTATATATATAGATAAAGGACATGTGATTTTCTTATCGAGAATTATGAATAACATTTAATCGATTAATTGATAAATCCAATGTATACTACAAGATTCGAGATTAGTTGAGTTGGATATATGAGATTGAAATGTTCCATGTCCCATTTCACATTATGTATTTGAAAAAGGGAAAATATTAGAATTCACATTTTCATATAATTGAGACTAGTGGACGTAGGTATAGAGATACATGTGTTTAATGGAGACCGTGTTGATCTTTTTATTCCTTGAGTATCATTGAATCTTTTCTAGTGGGGGATCTTTGTTTATATATATGGATTCAGATATTTGTATTTTTTGTCAATGTTGTAAAGGAATTCGGGGTCACACTTTGTGGTTGACTAAATGGGGATTGATTTTGACTCATAGAGATACTCAAAAAGTGTTTTAGAGTTAATCCAAAAGTGTTTTGGATGCGTATTAACATGATATTTCACATGATGTGATACAAGGTGAAGTTAATGATAGTTTTCTAAAATGTGTTTTAGAAGATATCTAATTGATTTTTGGATATGGTTTTATAAATTATTATAAATGATACAGTATAAAAGGAAATGACACAAATTCAATTAGGCTTTATTAAAAACAAGAGATTGAAGGGAATATTCCCTAAAACTATCTGCATACAATGCTTAGTTAGTTATTGAATTATGAGTGGTAGAATAAAAATATGATTTTCATGATACTACCACCTCTTAAATAGAATTAATTCATGAATGAAGCCACTAGTTGAGCCACTCTCACATGTGTTATATCATTAAGGATCCATTATATATGATTTAACAGACCAAGTATTCTTTATACATGCATTCAATGCTTGATACGGAGAAAGAAACATTTAGTCAAGTGTTATAAATTCATGAATAAATGTAGTAGTTTGAGAAGATTTCTTGTGGGTTATTTATAATACTTCCATATAATTGATATATGAGAAATATACATGCATATTTCTTGGATGAACCTTTCCAATCTAGAAGTGCTTTCATCTTCCTGCTTTACATTTGAGATACTAGAATACCTTGGAGATAAGTTTGAACATCAAGCGATTCAGGGCAACCCATGGATACACCATGGATTTAGTATACTTATTTTTTCCACATTGTGATCTTTAGAAAATGTATATGAATATAAAAATCAAATGTTGGAGTGGATCTCTGGTGAATGGTATGCTCAGTTTTACAGTGTTCTTTTATTTTTGGTTTTTATACGCAAGTTTAAAATTTCTTGCATAGAGACACTCAAACAAGGGTTTTAATCACTTATTCTTGTTCTTATAGCTGTTTTTAGAATCTAAGGAAACCTTTCATATACTTGTTTTATATATATTATAATTAATTAATATGGGAAACATTATATTTATGTGAAATCTCAAATTTTGGGTTTTGTGGGGAAAACTTATTTGAATATATGTTGACATTTTTTTATTTTTGGAAAACGGTGACATGACCATGGGAGCGCGTCATTGGTTTTTATTTATTTTATTTGTTTTAGGTTGATATATATATATATTTATTGAAATATCTTATTAACAGTATATTTTTAATTATATATTCATATAAATTATATTATTAAATATAATAATAATAATAATATATATAAATATATAAATATATATATTCTATTGATAATATATAAAAATATAATTATAAATAAAATTATTAGTAATTAGTAATATGTATATACAGACATTACATAAAATTAATTTATAATTTTAATTAATATTAATATTTATTTACAATTAAATTATATTCAATATATATTATTCCAATTTATTATATAATTAAAATATATAATTAATATATAATTAATATATATAAATGATATATATAAATAATATATATAAATAATATATATAAATAATATATATAAATAATATATATAACCAAAAAAATTAAATGTTATTTATTTTTAATAATATATGATTATTTTTTTAATAAGACAAACCAAATACCTAAATGCGTATCTTTAGATATTATATCCTTAAAAAAACTCCTCAGTTTGATTTAAAAAAATCATTTTCCCAAAATCTTGATATTATGTCATGATTTTGGGTTTTATTTAAAAAATCATTCTTCCAAATATTATGAGACAGAATCACTATTTTGGGATTTAAAGAAAATTATTATTCCCAAAATCATGAGTCTATATCACAATTTTGGGTTGGTTTTATAATCATGTTATAGACTCACAATTTTGGAACCCCTTCTGGTAAATAAAAAAGCCTTAATCCCATTTAAATGTTTTTTAAGAATAAAACATTTTTTAAAAACCCCTTTATTTACCACATATTTATCACATACAGTATCTCTTTACACATCATCAAACACTTTCTCTTGAATGAATGTACCATTCTTTAAATCAGGATTATCGATAGGGATGTCTCCTACGGTTCTATACATATTCTTATCATATTCTACATAATTAATTTTGGTTACACGATATATATGAGAACACATTGAATGATAGTGTTTTGAAATAACGGATTCAATATATCTCTAATAACAGTGTTTATATTAGTATTTCATACCTAATTAATGAAAAAATATGCACATATAATTTCATTAGTATGGTATCCCACCTTTTTATTACATAAGTTTTCATTACATTTTACAAACAGAGGATCTTTAATGTCTAGTGTCTTGGAAACCAAGAACATAAAACATGAAAACAACATAAAATATTCTTATAATCAACATGTAAGGATTAATAATATGTTCATCCTAATTAAAATTGCTTCATCTCATAACTTTGAGACATACATCAAAGGAAAGGGTGAGAATAAGGCTCAATAAGGGAATCAAGGGAATCAGTTTACTTGTGATATCAATAAGAACATGATGAAAACCACAAGACATGAGCAATGAAAAAAGAGGAATATCATAAGAAAAAGAACATGAATGAAAACTTGAATATGTGGCTACAACATTTTATTTATACATTCATGAACATAACACCAAGGTTCATTCCTAATGTTTCATAAAAACATTACCAAGGTTATTCACCAAGGTATCATGAAACTTGTCATCTAAAGAGATTAATTCTTTACCTAATTTGTTGGAGTGATATCAGGGTACCCCATTAATATGTCTTTATTTTCATGTGATCCACATAGATCATAATCAAACATTTCATAAAGAACCCAAATAGAATCAAAGAAATTATTTTCATGTCAAAATCATGACGTTTAAAAAGTACTTAAAAATAATATCATTATGTCATTTATAACCCATGGAAAGGGAGTGAGGGATATATGTATGTCAATTCCAGAATTAAATAGATCAATTTAATGAATTGATGAATACCTCTATAAATGAAAATATATTTGGGTATCCACATAAATAATACAAGAAATTTTCATTGAGAAAAAGAGAGAGATTTTGAGATAAAAATTCTGCAGCATAATGGATACATAACATCATTTTAGAAAACATTAAAAATAGAGAAGAAAAGGGTCAACCACTCATAAATTATTCATAATATAGTATGGGTAAATAATAAGATAATGGTATGGATATTTGAATGACATACCATTTGAAAAGTAATCATGAAAGAAAAGAGAAGATTCTATTTCATTTATGAAAAATTTGGCAGCCTAACGACGTCGCTTAAAAATCCAGAAAATTGGTTGATTAGAGTAGAAAGGGTATCTCATCATTCCGAAATCAAATTTTATGTAACGAGAATATATAAGAACATACCATCACATTATAATATGGAAATTAGAATACATAACATAATGGAAATCATGACTAAAAAGAGGGGGGTGAAAGGTTTCCTTTCCTTGAAGAGTATCTTTGAAAGCTTGATGGTTGTGACCTTTGGGGGATTGAGGTAACCTTGGGAGGAATCCATGAAAGGTAAGAAGATTATAACATCATTGAGAGGGATTTTTGAATGAAATAAATGAGGGAATGACTTGGTATTTATAGGAAAAGTGAGGGAATATTTAATTAATTTCCAAGGGACACCTCATCGGTGGTATTTGCAAAACCATGGGCTTTCCCATGGTATTTTCACATGGTATTGTACACTTGGGACACCTCATAACATATATTACTATTAAAAAGTCTAACAGATTTATTAAATCATCATTACATCATCAATGATGTCATTAAACACCTGAAACTCAAAATTTTATTTTTACTATTCACTGAAAATTTAAATGTTTCAGAAAAATCCCAAAAATTTACCCTAACCTAAAATCACTGTTCTAAATTCAAAAATAAAATCCATTTTATGAAAATTATTTTTTTAAAATATTTTTAATTTAAATTTTAAATAAAATCATTATTTATTAAAAAAACAACTCTAAAACTATATCCTATTTTGTAACACCTTTACAAAGTAATCAAGGTCCCATAAAGTTATCGTATAAAGATAAGAAAATACAGTAACAATTTATGATTAAATTTTATGAAAATACATTTTCATTTTAAATTATCAAATTAATAGTAAAATTGTTTATAAAATATTTATGACCTATAAAAATAAAAATACTTATACTATGATCATTTTATCACTTTTGAGATGTCTAAATTGTATTTATACATTCATGGGTAAAGTTTCAATTCTTTTTGGCCAATTTACTATTCATTACTATTCATAAGGGTATATTATTATTCATACATTACTATTCACCAAAAATTAAATTGATCTTATTAGACTCTAATTTTATTACTGGTCACAATTATAGAAGACCATTTTCTGAAAACCATTTCACAATATTAATTATTTTAAGTTTACCAAAATATTTTAAAATACTCATTTTTCAAAAATTCATCAATAATATGGAACTTCATCGTATAATTATCTGGACAATTAAAAATAAAAAATTTTACCCTAATAAGAAATAAAAATTTTATTTATACAAACTGATTACAAAAATTATCTAAGGCCAGGTTACATGGACCCTTATAACACCTGCATAGGACCTAAGTGTATGGTGTGTTATGGTGATAGAATTATGGGGAGGCTCAAACTACATTACCCAAGTGGTGATTTATATCAGCTTAAACTTTTCCCTTAGGTGATTCTGTTCAAGCTTCACATATAAAATCTTGGCTTGGGCTTCATCCAAAGAAAATCCCAGAGATGCTACCTCTTTCCCAAGCTCTGACTGATGGGCTTCATATGGCCCGAGTCTACTGGATGAGGCCATTAACTCTTTTTTCTGTATTTATAAACCAAGATCACTTGCATTTATCAAAAATTAATTTAATGTTAATAGTTTAGTTTCCAATGGTCATATTGACTAACAATCATATATTAGTCGAAACCCAATAGTATTATTTAATTATACTCACTTCATTAATAAGAGGATTTAGTTTTGTGGAGTATAAAATTAAATAACACAAAAATTTAAGAAATAAATATTATTCAAAAGTTTGGGTTGTTACATTCTTCCCCCCTTAAGAAATTTCATCCCTGAAATTTTAACTCGTACCCTAAGAATAGAAAAGTTTTGGTTACTTCTCCCTCATATAATCCTCTAGTTCTCGCATGGCTTATTCATGTTTATGGTTACTCCAAGAAACCTTAACAATGTAGGTAGTCTGGTTTCGCAGAACATTGTCTCTATGATCCAAGATCTCCACTGGCTCCTCCTCACAAGAGAGGTCATGTTACAATTGTACCACCTCTTGATTTAGTACATGTGAAGGGTCAGACATGTACTTCTTCAAGGGGGATACATGGAAGACATCATGAACTTGTTCTAGATTTGGATGAAGTGTAAGATGATAGGACACTGCTCCCACGTGATCAATGATTTCATAGGAAAAAAATGTACCTAGAACCGAGCTTCCCATTCTTCCCAAACCTCATGAATCTCTTCGAAGGTGAAATTTAAAGAATGACTTTGTAACCAACATAAAACTCTAAGTCCCTTTGATGGTTGTCACCATAGATCTTTTTCCATATATGAGTAGCCTTAATGTGTTGCTGGATTTCATGGACTTTTTCTGTTATATCTTGCACAAGATCAAGCCCAAGAATCTTTCTATCACCATTTTCATCCCAACAAGTAAGAGTTATACATCACATTCCATATAGAGCTTCATAGGGTTCCATTTGAATGCTCAAGTAGAAGCTATTTTTGTAAGAGAACTCAACTAGATGGAGATGTTGATCCCGTCCACTCTTAAATCCCATTGAGCATGGTCTCAGCATGTCCTCGAGTGTTTGAATAGTCCATTCAGATTGGACATTATTTTGGGGGTGATAAGCCATACAGAAATTGAATTTAGTACTTAGATCATGTTAAATACTTCTCTATAATTTTGATGTGAACCTTGGATCACGATCAGATATGATAGAAAGTGGAACTCCATCCAGCCTTACCACTTCCTTTATGTAAATCATGGCAAGTTGATCAAAAGAAAAATCATCCCGAATTGTGATAAAATGGGCAGTCTTGGTGAGACGATCCACAATAACCCATATCACATTGTTTCCTTTGGAAGTTTTTGGAAGACTAGTGATGAAGTACATAGTGAAATTTTCCCACTTCCATGGTGGTATGGGTAGTGCTTGTAATAACCCTTTAGGAATTTTTTTCTCTGCCTTCACTTGTGGACATACCAGGCAATGTGAAGTGTAGTCCACAATCCCCCTTTTCATATTATCCCTCCAATAATGATCACGAATGTTCCTGTACATTTTTTTTACTTCCAGGATGTATTGAAAAAGTAGAGCTATTAGATTCATCCATCATATCCTTCTTTATTTGCAGAATTGATGGAACACATAGTCTTGTACAAAATTTCAGTACACCATCTTGACCAACATTGAACTCAGGAAATTTCCCATCCTTCACATCCTCAGACATCTTTTGTAACATAGGATCTTCTCTCTGAGATTTCAGGATCTTCTCTAGTAATGATGATTGAGAAATAATTTGGGTTAGGGTTAATGATTTCCCTTCCCTTATAATTCCCATTTCCAGCTTTACTAGGTCATTGGTCAAAGGATCTCTTTGAATCCTCATCATAGAAAGAACAACTTCGTCTTTCTTTCTTAGTGCATCAATTACTTTCTTTGGTCTTTCAGGATGATAATGAATTGAACAATCGCCTTCTTTGAGAAGTTCCAACCATCTCCTCTGTCTCATGTTCAATTCCTTTTGTATGAAAATATACTTCAAAATTTGGTGGTCTGTATATATATCACATGTCTCTCCATAAAGATAGTGCCTCTATATCTTCAGAGAAAAAATGACTACAGTCATCTCCAGATCATGTGTAGGATAATTCTGATCATGAGTCTTCAATTTTTGAGATGCATAAGCAATGAATTTTTCATTTTTCATGAGGACACACCCAATCCCATTCAGAGATGCATCGGTAAAAATAAATAATCCTTCACAACTAGAGGGCAGACTTAATAGGTGTGCAGTAACCAATCACTTCTTTAGCTCTTGAAAATTTTCTTCACACTCCTTTGTCTAGATGAACTTGACCCCTTTTCGAGATAACTTCATTAATGGTTTAGAATGTTGTCAAAAGTTTTTCACAAACCTCTTATAATATCCTGCTAATCTAAGGAAACTAAAAATATCAGTTATCATTGTTGGGTGAGGGCACTCCTCTACAACATTTGTCTTTTTAGGGTCAACTGTGATTCCTTCATTGGTAACAATGTTCCCCAAGAAATCGACAAGTTGCAACTAGAATTAACATTTTCTAAACTTTCCAAAAATCCTTTCCTTCTATAGAGTTTTCAAAATACCCATTAGATGATCCTCATGCTCCTCACGAATTTTGGAATATATTAGAATATCATCAATAAAAACTACCACAAAGTTATCAAAGTAGTTTTTAAAGACTCTATTCATCAAATCCATATAAATAAAAAGTGAATTAGTCAGTCTAAAAGGAATGACAAAAAAATCATAATTCACATATCTTGATCAGAAAGTAGTTTTCGAAATATCTTCTGTCTTCACCCTCAATTGATGATAACCAGACTGAAGATCAATCTTAAAGAAGAATTGAGCCCCATGAAGTTGGTAAAATTAGTCATCAATTCATGGAAGAGGGTATTTTTTCTTCACCATGATCCCATTCAGATCTCTATAGTCAATGCGTAGCTGCATCGATCCATCCTTCTTCTGCACAATGAGAATCGGTGCTTCCCAAGGAGACACACTCGGTTGGACAAACCCCTTCTCCAAAATATCTTGGAGTTGTTTTTTAATTCTTCTAGCTCAACATTTTCCATCCTATAAGGGGTATTAGATATCTGATGAGACCCAGGTACGAGTTAAATGGAGAAATCAACCTATCTTTATAAGGGAGGTCTGGGTAGCTCCTCAAGATCATGTTGAGATATCTCTCATTGGAATATTACTGTAGATATTCCATTCAAGACCACTGACATTTCATTTCTTTTTCATTTGATCTTAGAATTACACTTTGAGAACCATTCTATCCCTAGTATAATTTCGACTTCCATCATGGGAATGACTACTAGATTTGTGATTATATTGTGCTCACTAATGTAAATACTAGTGTTTCTAAACACTGAAAATGCATGGATCATCCCACCACGAGTCTTGATTTATTAATCTACTTTTATCAAATCGAGGGTTGATTCTAAATTCTTTGCGAACTTGGAGGAAATAAAGGAATGCCTAAAACAAAAATCAAACAAAGTACTTGATATCTTTGAGAGAACAAGAAGAGTACTTGACACCACATCATTTGGCACTTGAACTTTATCCGTAGTGATCGTAAAATCACAACCTTTCTCCCTTGTCCTATGCTGAGGCTAATAGTGATTCCCCTCCACTTCCCTCGGATCTAGACAGTGATTGGACAAGTTCCCAAGTTGTCCACGCTTATAACATTGGAAATCATGTAGGGAATTCACCATATTCCCTTTGTCGTTAGTGTTGGAAAGTTGCGGCTTCACCTCAGTACGACAATTCCATGAAATATGGCTATCTCTTCAATACTTGTAGCATTTCTCGCTCCCGAGCAGGTAGTTCCCTGAATGATTCTTCCCATATTTATTACACGTGGGATGTTGCACTTTCTTTCATCCTCTTCCCTGATCAAAGATCATCCCTAATCTTGGATCTATCAATATTTTCTTGTCATTGGATTTATGAGACCATTGTGTCTCACCATACTCAAGTTCATCTTTCATCCCACTTCGAACGATCTCTTCATAGCCATTATAATATCACTTGGATAGATTCTACCGCATACGAGGTCTCAGTCCACCGAAGAATCTATCAACCTTACCATTTGGATCCATGAAAAATCTAGAGGTGTAACATGAAAGAATTGTGAAGTTCATCTCATAGCTTTCCATAGATTCAGTATCCTTCTGCTTCAGCTCAAGAAACTCCTTCTCCATTCTTTTTCCGATCGATCGATGGAAAGACTTGTAGAATAATATCCCATTTAACTCTTCCCACTCCATATCTTCAGCTTCCACTATTGTCTTTGTGTTTTTAATCAGTTCCCACTACTGATCAACTTCTCTCTCTAAGCAATAGACAGTCAGGGTGACCTTCTCTAGCCCTGAACAGCAGAGCACAGAAATGATATTCTCGATAGAGATAATACACTGTTCAGTAATCAATGGGTTGGTAGATCCAATCAAGGATGGTGGTCGTTGATGCATAATGGATTCAACAAAAAGTTTTTCCTTTCATGGTGAGATCGGTCTCTCATCTTGATTCATGTTATTTCCCATAACTTGTGTTAGTTGGTTCATCATTCATATGAAAGTTTCCATTTCAGCTTCCATCGGAGGGTCGTCCGCGCATGGTCCATTACAGTCACCATTTGCACGGTTCCTCCTATTGCCCGCTATTTTCTAAAAGAATAAAACCTTAGTGGGAAACTTATTTTTGTACGAATCTTTTAACCATAAATTATTTTATGTCTTAAAACGTCATGCTTTAAACAATTTCATTTCTCTATATATCCTTCATAATTATTCATAAAAATCTTATGATTAACCAAACATAACACCTGGGAGTGTCGTAACCAAGAGTTAAACAAGGCTCATTTTCATGTACCAGGATACACTAGGTCAAGCCCGAAGCTCCTTGTTGGAGTTTTCATTCCTAGATACATCTGTCCCAGAGCCGCCTCTACCTGCTCGTATCCAGACAGGGTGGTATTTTCTTGATAAACCACTTACTCGATACTCACAAAAATACCAGGACATTTTCCGATATTTAAATTTATATATAGGATTATTCTAAAGTTCTCATATCCTAATTTCCATAAATAACTAAACTTTACTTTGATAATAACTATGTCATCACAAATTTTTATTACATAACTTTTCATTACATTTTACAAACAGAGGATCTTTAAAGTATTGTGTCTTGGAAATGAAGAACATAAAACATGGAAAAAATATAAAAAAATATTCTAATACACTTTTAAGACTTCATCATAATTTCATCCCAAGTAGAACTACATCATCTCATAACCTGGAGACATACATCAAAGGAAAGGGTGAGCAGAAGGCCCAATAAGGGAATCAAGGGAATCAATTTACTTGTGATATCAATAAGAACTTGATGAAAACCACAAGACATGAGCAATGAAAGAAGAAAAATATCATAATAAATTGAACATGAATCACAACTTGAATATGTGGCTACAAAATTTCATTTATACATTCATGAACATATCATCAAGGTTCATTCCCATGGTGTCATAAAAACATTACTGAGGTTCTTCACCAAGGTATCATGAAACTTGTAATCTCTAGAGATTAATTATCTACCTAATGCCTTGGAGTGCTATCAGGGAGAACCCTTAATATGCCTTTATTTTCATGTGATACACATAGATCATAATAAAGAATTTCATAAATAACCCAAATAGAATTAAATAAATGGGTTTCATGTCAAAATCGTGTCGTTTAAAAAGTACTTAAAAATAATATTATTATGTCATTAATAACTAATGTAAAGGGAGTAAGGGTTATATATATGTCAATTCCAAAATAAAATAAATAAATTTTATGAATTAATGAATACCCATGGAAATGAAAATATATTTGGGTATCCACATAAATAATATAAGAGAATTTATTTGAGAAAAAGAAAGAGATTTTGAGACGGAAATTTTGCAGCATTATGGATAAATAACATCATTTTAGAAAACATTAAAAAGAGAGAGGAAAAGGGTCAACCAGTCATAAATTATTCATAATACATTGTGGTTAAATAATAAGATCATGGTATGGATATTTTAATGAAATAACACATGATAAGAAAACATGAAAGAAAAGAGGAGATGCTATTTCTTTTACGAATAATTTGGCAGCCGAATGATGTCACTTATAAATTCATACAAAAAATGATGAGAGAAGAAATGGTATATTGTCATTTAGAATGAAATGGAAAGTAATAAAAATATATAAGAACATACCTCCACATAATAAGATGGAAATCAGAAGACATAAAATAAATGAAATCATGACTAAAAAGAGGAGGGTGAAAGGTTTTTTTACCTTGAAGAGTAACTTCGAAAGCTTGAAGGTTGGCACCATGTGGGGATTCAAAAAACCTTCAGAAGACTCCTTGAGAGGTAAAAATACTAGAACATAATTGAGAGAAATTTTGGAAAGAAATAAATTAGGGAATGGATTTGTATTTATAGGAAAAGTGGGGGAATATTTAATTAATTTCCTAGGGACACCTCATCGGTGGTATTTTCAAAAACATGGGCTTTCCCATAGTATTTGCACTGAGTATTGTCCACTTAGGACACCTCATAACATATATTACTATTAAAAAGTATTCCAGATTTATTACATCATTATTACATCATCAATGATGTCATTAAACTCCCGAAACACAAAATTGTATTTTTACTATTCATTGAAAATTTAACTGTTTCAGAAAAATCCAAAAAATTTACCCTATCCTAATATCGATGCTCTGAATTCAAAAACAAAATTCATTTTCTGAAGATATTTTTTTTAAATATTTTTAATTTAATTTTTAAATAAAATCATTATTTATTCAAAAAAAATCTAAAACTATAACTTATTTTGTAACACCTTGAAAAAGTAATCAAGGTCCCATAAAATTATCGTATAAACATAAAACAATAAAGTAACAATTTATGATTAAATTTTATGAAAATACATTCTCATTTTAAATTATCGAATTAATTATGAAATTGTAAATAAAATATTTATGACCTATAAAAATAACAAAACTTATACTATGATCATTTTCACACTTTTAAGATGTCTAAATTTTATTTATATATTCATCGGTGAAGTTTATATTTTTTTAGACGATTACTATTCATTACTATTCATAAGGGTATATTACTATTCATAGAGTACTATTCACTAAAAAATAAATTGATCTTATTAGACAATAATTTTTTTACTGGTCACAATTATAGAAGAAAATTTTCTGAAAATCATTTCACATTATTAATTATTTAAAGTTTACCAAAATATTTTAACATACCCATTTTTCCAAAATTCATCAATAATATAGAACTTCATCCTACAATTATCTAGACATTTGAAAATCACAAATTTTATCATAATAAGAAATAAAAAATTTATTTATACCAGCTGATTACAAAAATTATCTAAGGCTAGGTTACATGTCCCCTTATAACACATGTGCATGACCTAAGTGTAAGGTGTGATATTGTGATAGAATCATGAGGCGGCTCAGGAAACAATGCTTGAGTGGTGGATTCTATCAGCTTGAACTTCTCCCTTAGGTGATTCTGTTCAAGCATCACATATTAAAGCTTGACTTGGTCTTGGTTCAGAGAAAATCCCAGAGATGCTACCTCCTTCCCAGGCTCCAACAGATGGGCTTCGAACGACCTGAGTCTACTGGATGAGGCCATCGACTCTTCTTTCTGTATTAATAAACCAAGATCACTTGAATTTATGAAAAATAATTGTAATGTTAATAGTTTATTTTCCAACAGTCATATTGACCAATGATCATATATTAGTCAAAACCCAATAGGCTCGTTTAATTATACTCACTTCATTAATTAAAGGATATTGTTTTTTGGAGTATAAAATAAAATAACACACAAATTTAGGAAACAAATATTATTTAAAAGATTGGGTTTTCACATTCTTCCCCATTATGAAATTTCATCCCCGAAATTTTAACTCATACCCTAAGAAGAGAAAATGTTTGGTTTCTTTTCCCTCATAGAATCCTTTAGTTCCCACATGGATTATTCACATTTTTGGTTCCTCCAAAAAACCTTAACAAGTTAGGTAGTATGGTTTCGGAGAACCCTGAATCTACAATCCAAGATCTCCACCGGGTCCTCCTCATAAGAGAGGTCATGTTACAACTATACAACCTCAAGATTTAGTACATGTGAAGGGTCAGGAATGTACATCTTCAAAAGGGATACGTGGAAGACATCATGAACTTGTGCTAGATTTGGAGGAAGTTCAAGTCGATAGGCCACTGCTCCCACGTGATCAAGGATTTCATAGGAAAAAATGTACCTAGGGATGATCTTTCATTTCATCCCAAACCTCATCAATCTATTCCAAGGTTAAATTCAAAGAAAGACTTTGTCACCAACATCAAACTATAAGTCCCTTCTATGGTTGTCATCATAGCTCTTTTTCCAACTCTGAGCATCCTTAATGTATTGCTGGACAACATGGACTTTTTATGTCATCTCTTCCAAAAGATCAAGCCCAAGAATCTTTGTATCACTGGCTTCATCTGAACTAGTAGTAGTTCTACATCACTTTCCATATAGATCTTCATAGGGTTCCATTTGAATGTTCAAGTGGAAGTTATTTTTGTAAGAGAACTCATCTAAAAAGATATGTTTATCTCATCCACTCTAAAATTCCATTGAGCATGTTCTCAACATGTACATGAGTGTTTGAATAGTTCATTTAGATTGGCCTTTAGTTTGGGGGTGATAAGCCGAACTCAAATTCAATTAAGTACTTAGATCATGTTAATGGCTTCCCTATAATTTTTATGTGATCCTTGGATCACAATAATATATGATAGAAAGTGGAACTCCATGCAGCCTTACCACTTCCTTTACGTAAATCATAGAAAGTTGATCAAGAGAAAAATCTTCCTGAATGCAGATAAAATGGGAAGTCTTGGTGAGACGGTCCAAAATAACCCAAATCACATTGTTTACTTTGGATGTTTTCGGATGACCAGTGACGAAGTCCATAGTGACATTTTCCCACTTTCATGCTGGTATGGGTAGTGGTTGCAATAGCCCTTTACGAATTTGTTGACCTACCTTCACATGCTGACATACCAGGCAACTTGAAGTGTAGTCAGCAATCTCCCTTTTCATATTATCCCACCAATAATGATCACGAAGGTACCTGTACATTTTTTACTTCCAAAATTAATAGAGAATGTAGAAATATGAGCTTTATCCATCATATCCTTCTGTATTTCTAGAATATATGGAACACATAGTCTTGTGCAAAAATTTCAGTACACCTTCTTGATCAACATTAAACTTAATAAACATTCCATCCTTCACAGCCTCAAACATCTTCTGTAACAAAGGATCTTCTTTCTGAGATTTCTTGATCTTATATAGTAATGATGATTGATAAATCATTTGGGTTAGGGCTGATAATGTCCCTTACCTTATAATTCCCATGTCCATCTTTAATAGGCCATTGATCAAAGGATCTCTTTGAATCCTCATCATAGAAAGAACAACTGGGTCTTTCTTTATTAGTGCATCAACGACTTTTTTTGGTCTTTCGGGAAGATAATGAATTGAACTATCACAGTATTTGAGAAGTTCCAACCATCTCCGTTGTCTCATGTTTAATTACTTTTGTATGAAAATATACTTCAAACTTTTGTGGTCTATGTATATATCACATTTCTCCCCATAAAGATAGTGCCTCCGTATCTTCAGAGCAAAAATGACTGTAGCCGCTCCAGATCATGTATATGATAATTCTTCTCATGAGTCTTCAATTTTCGAGATGCATAAGAAATGAATTTTTCATTTTTCAGGAGGATTCATCCAATCCCTTTCATAAATGCTTCAGTAAAAATAACGAATCCTTAGAAGAGCGTATTTTTTCTTCACTATGATCCCATTAAGTTCCCTATAATCAATGCATAGCTGCATCGATCCATCCTTCTTATTCACAAAGAGAATATGTTATCCCGAATAACAAACACTCAGTTAGACAAATCCCTTCTCCAAAATATCTTGGATTAGTTTCTTTAATTATTATAGCTCCACATTTTCCATTCTATAGGGGGTCCTAGAAATCGAATGAGACCCAGGTACGAGTTCAATGGAGAACTCTACCTCTCTTTTTGGGGGAGGTTCTGGTAACTCCTCATGAAATACATCAATATATTCTTGGACAGGGGTAAACCACTCATAAATGATTCATAATATAGTATGGGTACATAATAATATCATGGTATGGATATTTGAATGACATTACACATTAAAAAAACATGAAAGAAAAGTGAAGATGCTATTTCTTTTATGAAAAAGATTGTAGCCAGACAATGTCACTTAAAATTTCAGAAAATAAATTTACGAGAGAATAAAGGGTATATAATCATTTGGACATGAAATGGACTATAATAATAATATATAAGAACATATCCCCACATAAAAATATAGAAACTAGAAGACATAACATAGAGGAAATCATGACTAAAAAGAGGAGGGTGAAAGGTTCCCTTACCATGAAGAGTAACATCGAAAGCTTAAAGGTTGGGACCTTGGGGGGCTTGAGGGAAGCTTGGGGGGGACTCTTTGGAAGGTAAAAAGACTATAACTTAATTGAGAGGTATTTTTGAATTAAATGAATTATGTAATGGCTTGGTATTTATAGTAAAAGTGAGGGAATATTTAATTAATTTCAACGGGACACCTCATTGGAGGAATTTGAAAAACCATGGGCTTTCTCATGGTATTTGCCGATGGTATTGTCAAATTGGGATGCCTCATAACATATCTTTCTATTCCCAAGTCGATCAGGTTTATTAAATCATGATTATATCATCAATGATGTCATTAAACACCCGAAACTCAAAAATAGTATTTTAACTATTCACCGGAATTCAACTGTTTCAGAAAAATCCCAAAAATTTACCTTAACCTAATATCGATGCTCTGAATTCAGAAATAAAATCCATTTTATGAAAATATATATCTTTTAAATATTTTTAATTTAATTTATATATAAAATCATTATTTATTAAAAAACAACTCTAAAACTATAACTTATTTTGTAACACCTTGAAAAGGTAATCAAGGTCCCATAAAATTATCATATAAACATAAGACAATAAATTAACAATTTATGACTAAATTTTATGAAAATAAAATTTCATTTTAAATTATAAAATTAATTATAAAATTTTAAATAAAATATTTATGACCTATAAAAATAGAAAAACTTATATTGTGATCGTTTTTTCACCTTTAAGATTTCTAAATTGTATTTATACATTCATTGGTGAAGTTTCTATTTTTTGGCCTATTTACTATAAATTACTATTCATAAGGGTATATTACTATCTATACATTACTATTCACCAAAAATTGAGTTGATCTTATTAGAATTTAATTTTCTTACTTGCCACAATTATAGAAGACCACTTTCGGAAAATTATTTCACAATATTAATTATTTAATGTTTACAAAAATATTTTAAAATACCCTTTTTCCAAAATTCATCAATAATATGGAACTTCATCCTACATTTATCTGGATAGTTAAAAATGAAAAATTTTACCATAATAAAAAATAAAAATTTTATTTATACCAAGGGATTACAAAAAGTATCTAAGGCCTCGTTACATAGCCCCTTATAAGACTTACATATGAACTAAGTGTATGATGTGCTATAGTGATAGAATCATGGGGCGGCTCAGACAATATTGCTCGAGTGGTGATGTTTATCAGCTTGAACTTCCCCCTTAAGCGATTCCGTTCAAGCTACACATATTAAAACTCTGCTTGGGCTTGGACCAGAGCAGAGGCCAAAGATTCTACCTCCATCCCAAGATTTGTGTAACATCCCAATCTTCCATGGTACGTTTCCATTTGAATAATGTAATATCTTGCATTCTACGCAACTTTGAGATTCTAACACACCACGACCAATCAAACTAGCCGTTATGAATAATAATTCCCAATTTTTGAAATTTTATAAATTTTATCTTTCAAAATGGACTTCATTTTTAGATTCGGAATATCAAAATATTATTATGGTGATTTTTTGGTATTTTTTTGAAAACTTTCAATTTTTGATGAATAATGAAAAACACTGAGTTATTGTTTAAACCCGAATTTTTATTTAAATAATTATTAATTTTATTAAAATTTATTTTAGGTCAAAATAGATACACAGTACCTATATATGTTCAATTTAATTTATTGGAGTCATTTTATAACGAGTTTAGATATATAAAAATTTTATTGAACTTTTTACCGTCTTTTACCCACCTCCTGGGAGAATTTACTAATTTGCATAAAACATAATTTTATTGCTTATGTGGGTTGAATTTAAAAAACCTGAGATACACAGTTAATATTAGTAAGTAAAATGTGGTTCAATAAGATGAAAAGAAATTTTTTTGAATCCTAACTTTTTACTTTTATTTACCATGGTTAAAAGTAAATAGGGTAATTAAGGGTAAAAATGATATTATTATTACCCTAGCACATGTCCTAATACTATTCGATAAGTATAATTATACCAAAAACAACCTTAGGAATAAAATATGAACCTTTCTGGTCCAATTGGATTAGATTAGGAAATTTATTATTATTTTATTTAAAGAAGAGTTAAAATAGTTAAATTCAATGTTTAATAAAGAAACCATTTTTAATATAAGGTTAAACAAAATATAAATTAGAATATTAATATAAATTATAAAGATAAAAATATTTCCTACATAATGGTATTTTATTTATAATTTTTATACATTAAGTAATTAAATTTATTTATGACCCAATGATGATGTAGTAATTACCTTATTAATGAGAGATTAAAATAATTGATATTATAAATATTCAAATAAATATAATTTGATTTTTTTAATGAATTAGACTAATTTTCTATGTTAATATGACATTTTACTGTTGATTAAATAAATATTGTTTGAAGTAATAATGCTATTATGAATTTAACAAAAACAAAATACCAAATATTGTCAAAATAGACATAAAAGAGTTTTTAAAATAAATATTGTATTATTAATTGATATTCAATTCCTAAAAATATATGTTTCAGAAAATGGACATAAATAATATTATATATTTCATTAATAAACCACTTGCGGTGCTCATGTATGTTTATAGTATGTTTATTAACCATATAATATAAAAATACAAAGAGACGTGGTAAATATCAAACTATTTAACTAAGAGTTAAATCTAAAATATAAGGTTAATTTGATGACCTAAGCCTATATAAAACCTATTTGTTTAGAGGTTTTCGACACATCCCCACCACATCCTTTAAAAAAATTATTTTTGAGCCATTATAAACCAAAAATTACTTTATTATAAAATAAAATTTCCATCGTTTCCTAAGGTTCCCCTCACACCGTTATAAAAGGGAACTTCCCCTTCTCTCAAATTCACACCTTCAAAGCCATTTGGCTCAGCCAACCTCTGACCAAATATACTACCAACTTTCCTACCTTAATCCTAGAGGCCTTACATTAGTCATAAATCCAACCTAAGGATCCATTTTGATCAAATCAAAAGTAAGAGCCCAAAGAAGAGGTAAATATTTCATGACCACTTTCATGTTTTTTCTTCTTAAACTTCTTCTTTCTTTATTGTTTAAATTTTAAAATAATAAATCCAGAATATTCTATATATTTTCATGTTATTATAAAAAATTTTCAACCATATTCATTATTCTATCCATCCTATAAATGACAAAGTCAGCATACGTGCGTATGTACGGATTACCGTCTCCACATCGAGGTGTAGTTTGTTATTCAAATACTTAATCAATTGGATGGGTATAATAATGAGTGTAAATGATGTAAATAATAAATATAACATGATAGAGATTCTTTATATATGATATACCATCCAATTATATATGATTTTTATATCAAAATAATGATATTGTCGCTCGTGTGTACTTACGGATTACCATCTCCACGAACGCGATGAGATTCATTCCCAATCATATCCATTCAAGAATAATTTTAATTTGATGACTAAAAATAATGTATGAATACTTAATATAATTATGAATATGAATAAGATACACACTATCCATAACAAAAATTACTAACTTAACAAACCATATAAAAGAAAATGAATCACTTAACACCCGAAATGATGATACTACTGAAATATCATTAACAAAGCAATTTTAGAAGATCATATATGATATCATATTAATGTATATAGTTCTTGTATATTTTAATAACAAAGATTTTACTATTATACATGAGGTTAACTTACCCTTGACCAAGAAAAAGTATAAGGTAAGAGTTAATTCTACAATCTCTTTGTTATCCCAGGATGTTTATACGTAATTATCTATTGCAACCTATTTTTCATCCACATCCGTGTTTTCTTAAAATTTTATTTCAAAACCTTTTTACTATTTAACAGACAATGTTTTAAATTCATTTATACCCTTATTTTACCCTATATGTATTTAAAGGAATCTTTCGGTCATTTTCCAAATAAGGTACTTTACAAATTTTTCAACAAAATTAAGGTAAGAATGTTTTTATTAACTTATACGATGGGTGAAACTATTTTCCACCATTATAACATTATCGAAGCTTCCAATAAAATATTATAAGAATATTTTTAAAATAAATATATTCTTTATAATAATGAGACTCTTAAATGATTTCAAAATAAAAAAGAGATATTCCTCTCAAATAGTTTTGATTTCACCTATATCAACATCATTTGAAAAATTTTACACTTGTTTGAAATTTATTTATTATGATACAAATATTCCATATTTTTTATGGTTTTGTGATATGTTTGACTATAGATGAGTTATTTTTACGCCATTCATGGTTTATGGTTTTGTTATTTACTTTTTTATGCTAGTTTAAATGCAAATTTTTATGTTATATTTGAACCTCTTCTTAAGATAAATGTGTTGGACTCGTATGTTCCAGGTTGGGGACCTGTAAAAGTAAGATCTCCAGGTTGGAGTTCAGTTGCACAGGCTCTCCGAGTAGGAGTCTGGTTACCGAGGCTCTCCGGGTTGGTGTCTGATTGTAGTGACTCTCGGGTTTGGGGTCCAGTTACAGTTATCCCCTAGGTCTTGGAACGAGGCATTGACACAGAATTTAATGTCAGGCATTATGCATTCCATCATTTTGAAAGAGGTTATTGATATTGCATGTGATTATTAGACTATTAGAATATCCATGAGAATAATTAAATGGAAATATATTATTTTATCTTTTCCATATTATTCTGAAGTTAAAGTTTAAAATCATTTGGTTTTAGTCTTATAAATTGCCTTTTATGTTTATGCTTATTTATGAAGGTTTCTGCTATACTTTTATCCTTACTGAGCGTCTGAGCTCACCCCTTTCTATGTTTTATTTTTTCCAAGATGCAAATAAGTATATTATGACTGATATGCAGGGATAGTATAAGGGATATGAGTGAGGTCTATGGAGACAATGTTGTTATAGTTTTTCATTTTATAATGTAATATAAAACTTATGAATGTATTTAGTATTTACAAGGCTACTAAACTAATTTTTCTTTTGAGACTTGAACTTTTGTGATCATGCCAATGTTATATTACAATGCACTGACTCTGGGTAACTAGGGTTGGGGTGTTACAGTTGATATTAGAGGAAGTTTAGTACAAACCTTATAAACTAGATTTAGATAAACCCAAATTAGAACTCATTACCCTAAGATAGACTTTGAGGATTAGTATAGAAGAACTTCCTAAAAAAAATTTATTGTAGAGATTTGGTGATTTTTCTAAGAAATAAATCTCTGTTTGGATTTGATCAGGTAGAGGTGGCTATGGAACAGATGTATCTAGGGGTAAAACCAAAAAACATAACTTTGAGATAGACTCGAACAGGAACTGGTGCATGACAACGGGCCTTACTGTAATCTTGGTTACGACACTCTTGGGGGATATTCTTAGGATAAATATCATTTTCATTAAAACCCATTATGAAGGATTTATGAGTATGTACTTCTTCAAAGAAAACATTTTTATGATTATGGATTATATCCATAAACTGCTCCATTTATGTTAAGTGTTTTACAAGTTTGGAATTATGTATTTCAATTCATAAACTAATCTAGAGTATGAAATTATTTAGGGATATTGCCTAGTGGAAGAAATGGAAACTGTATCAATGCACGTAATACATGTAGGGATTTTCCTCCTAATCAAGATAATTATAGTGGTCCTGGTGATACAACTGGTGATGATCATCTTATCACCATACTAGGACAAATCACTCAGGTTATGAATAATTACCTTACCTGTATGGAGAACCCTAATCGACAACACGGAGGATCAATGTTAGACCGTTTCATTAGGAAACAACCACCAACATTCAATGGGAGTACAAATCCATTGGTAGCGAAGCAATGGTTAAGTTCCTTAGAGAAAATATTTCATGCTTTGGGGAGTTGCGAAAGGGAAAAAGTCATCACGGAATTTTATCGCCTCACTGGATATGCTGATCAAAGGCGATCATTGATTAAAAACACAAAGGAAGATGAATAAGTATCATGTATGGAATGGAGGGAGTTTAAAGAGCTTTTATTATAAAAATACTTTCCTCGTGACAATCGAGTGGATATGGAATGACAATTTTAGAGTCTAAGGAAAAAAGAGTATGTGAATGTCGCAAAGTATGAGGCTAACATTATGAGGATATCAAGGCATGCAACAAATTATATATGTAATACAAGGAGTAATATTGATCGATTCTTTGATGGGTTAAAACAATTTATCCAGTGATCATTAGTCTCACAATCCTTCTTATCATACGAAGATATTGCCTCATGTGATATCAAGATAGAAAAGGAATTCTGTATGTCTTAAGACTTTAAAGCAATGTAAGAGAAGAAGAGATCTGTTGAATACTCTAGAAATGGAAATAAGGGGAAGATGGGATGAGTTGAATATCCATCCTACAGTAAATGTGGTAAGAAACACCCAGGTACTTGCCTAACAGGAATGGGAGTCTCTTACATGTGTGATGAAAAAGTCCACCCTGCTCGTGATTGAAACGGGAATAAATAGGCAGTCAATGACGAATGCTACAATTGTAGAGAAAAGGGGCATTAAGAAAATGAATGTCCTAAGCGTCATGAAAACATACCTCAGAAAAGGCCAAGGGATCAAGGCCAAGCTTATGGGATAACTTCTGCTGAGGTTGAATCTCCAAAAGACGTGGTGGCATGTAATTTAATGGTTTCCTTAAGTTTTTCCAATGATTTATTTGATTATGGATCATCACATTATTTCATATCTTCCCAGTTTTCTTGGAAAATTAGATATTTACAATTTTATTTAACAAGGGAGTTGTTAGTAAAAACTCTTAAGGGAAGTATCATTGCAACAAAGATTTTTGAATTGGTTCCCATTAATGAGTATAAACGTTATTTATATACTGATCTCATCATCATACCCATGATTTTATTTGATATAATCCTCATTATGGATTTGATTTCAGACAATGATGTGAAAATTTATTGTAAGAAGAAGAAGGTTACAATTTCCGATGATGATAAAGAGTACCTTATCTTTAGAGTAGAAACATCACAATCTGATTCTTATCTAGATCCACCCCCATAATCTCAACTAAATTTAATTATTGTGGAAGAAGATAATAAAATAACTATGGGTGAGGAAAGGAATGTTCAAATAGAAGATGTACATATTGTGAAAGATTATGTTGATGTGTTTCCAAAAGATTTACCTGGACATTCCTCCAGAATGAGAAATTGAGTTTTCCATTGACTTAATTCCTTGTTCAAGGCCCATATAGAAGACATCTTATAGAATTTCCACCTTGGAATTAGTGGAACTAATGGAACAACTAGAGGAATTGTGTAATAAGGGATTTTACCGCCCTAGTGTTTCTCCATGGGGAGCCCTTGTTCTTTTTATTAAGAAGAAAGACGGATCTATGAGGTAGTTCATTGACTAGAGAGAGATCATTGCTATAACAATAAAGAACAAGTATCCCGTACCTCAAATTGATGATTTATTTGACCACCTTCATGGAGATCAATATTTTTCAGATGTTGATCTTCGATATGGATATCATCAGTTGTGTGTAAAGAAAGAAGAAATTATGAAAACAGCATTTTGAACCAGATATGGGCATTAAAAGTTTACAGTAATGCCTTTTGGGATAACTAATGCATCCTTTTTTTCATGGATCTAATAAATAGAGTTTTCAAGAAATATGTTGTTGAATTTCTAGTAGTATTTATTGATGATATCCTGGTATACTATAAATTCTATGAAGATCATGAAAATCACTTGTGCACCAATTTCAAAACCCTCAGAAGAAAAAAATTATATGGGAAGTTTAACAAGTGTGAATTCTGTCTTCACGAGATTTCTTTTCTCGGTCATATTGTCTATAAGGAGGGAATCTCTTTGGAAACTTCAAAGATAAGAGAAATCCCAGAATGGCCAACACCGATGAGTATAACTGAGGTACGTAGTTTTATTGGTTTAGCAGGTTATTATCAACATTTTATCCAGAATTTTTCCTTATTGGCTAACCCATTAACCAAGATCCTAGGTAAAGGGGTTAAGTTTGTTTGGACAAAAGAGTGTGAATAATTTTTTGAAGTACAAAAGAGGATATTAGTCAATTATCTTATCTTGACTCTACCATCAGGGGATTATTGGTTTGTTATTTATAGTGATGCATCAAAGAAAGTACTTGGACGTGTCCTTATGAAGAATTATATAGTTATTTCCTATGCATCACAATAGATAAAAATTCATGAACAAAACTATCCCACTCATGATCTTGAGTTAGCATCTGTAATATTTTCTTTGAAGATTTAGAGACACTATCTCTATGGTGAAAAATGTGAGATATATACTTGTCATAAGAGTCTGAAGTATATTTTCTCACAGAAAGAACTCAACATGAGGCAAAGATGATGGCTTTAACTACTCAGAGATTATGATTTCACTATAAAATACCACCCAAGGAAGGAAAATAATGTGGCAGATGCTTTGAACATAAAGGATCTTGTAGTTTTGAACAAGATTAGAGTTAAAAGAAATCCTATTTTCATGGAAATATTAAAGATGGATATGGGAATAATGATGGAAGGTGAAACATCAATACTTTTTCAAATGGTTTCTAAACCATCTTTACTATAAAGGATAAAAAGTTCTCAGGCTGATGATGAGGAGTTTCAAAAGAAAATTAATGTTGTGAACGATTGGATATTGAGTGACTTCATATATGAAGACGGAATTTTGAAATTTGGGAAGAGACTTTTTGTTCATAACATACTTGATCTAAATAGGGAATTGTAGGATGATGCTCATTGCTCATATTTCTTTGTACACCCTAGTAGCACTAAGATGTATAGAGATTTTAAGGAACATTTTTGGTGTGACAACGTGAAGAGGAAGATTGCTAATTCTGTGTCAAGATGTATGGTTTTTCAACAAGTGAAAGCTGGAAGGAAACAACATGGAGGAGTTATGCAACCTCTTCCCATACATGAGTGGAAATGGGAAAATATTATGGTGGTCTTTGTTATGGGGCCACCAAAGACACCCAGAAGGAATGATGCAATATTGGTCATTGTTGATCGTCTTACCAAGTCAGCACATTTTCTTGCTATAAGAGAAGATTTACCACTTGAACATATGGAAAGACTATATATTAATTAAGTTGTAAGACGTCATGGAGTACCTTTATCGATTTTTTCTGATTGTGATACCTATTTTACATCATGATTCTGGAAAAGTCTTCAGAAATCCTTGAAAATTGAACTTTATTTGAGCGTTGTCTACCACCCTCAAACTGAAGGAAAATCAAAACAGACTATTCAAACCTTTGATGACATGTTAAGATCTTTCTCACCTGACTTTCAAGGTATGTGGGATCAATATTTACCTCTGGTAGAATTTTCCTATAACAATAGCTTCCATTCATGTATTCATATGGCACCATATGAAGCGTTATATGAAAAGAGATGTCACACACCAACTTGTTGGGATGATGTTGGTGAAAGAAAACTCGTAGGACTAGAACTTGTTGAGTAAAAGATGGAAAAGTTTTAGGTTATCCAAACCCACATCAAATCAACCCAATGTAGGAAAAAGAGATATGCCGATAACAGAAGGAAGGATTTGGAATTTTTAGGTAGGAGATCATGTTTTCCTGAAGGTATATCTATGGAAGGGAGTTATACAATTCGGTAAGAGGGGTAAATTTAGTCCCATGTATATCGGACCATTTGAAGTTCTAGAACGAATTGGTGTTGTAGCTAACCGTTTGGTAATGCCACCAAGTCTCTCTAAAGTTAATGATGTGTTTCACATATCACTATTGAGAAAATACATGCCTAAACCAATGCATGTACTCATCTATGAAGAAATTGAACTGGAACCTGATCTATCTTATTGTGAAGAGCCTGTCAAAATTATTTATAACAGATAACAAGTGATGAGAAACCGGACGACTCGTTTGGTAAAAGTTCTATGGATAAACCATAAGATGGAAGAGAGAACGTGGGAACCAGAGGAACTTAAGATGAAGAACCACCCGAATATTTTTGTGCAGTAATATTATAGAAATTTTGAGGATGAAATTATTTTAATGAGGGAAGAATGTGACACCCCAAGCTTCCACGGTACGTTTCCCTTTGAATAATGAAATAGCTTGCATTGTACGCAACTTCAAGATTCTAACACACCGCAACCAATCAAACTAGCTGTTATGAATAGTAATACACACTTTTTGAAATTTTACAAATTTTATATTTAAAAATGGACTTCATTTTTGGATTTGGAATATCAAAATTATCTTAGAGTGATTTTTTGGTATTTTTTTTGAAAACATTCAATTTTTTAGGAATAGTGAAAAACACTGAGTTATTGTTAAAAACCGAATTTTCATTTAAATAATTATTTCTTTTATTTAAATTTAATTTTGGTAAAAATAGATATATAATACCTATATAAGTTTAATGTAATTTATTGGACTCATTTTATAATGAGATTAGATATATAAAAAAACATTATTGAACTTTTTACTGTCTTTTACCCACCTCCTAGGAGAATTTACAAATTTGAATAAAATATAATTTTACCGCTTCTATGGGTTGAATTTAAAAAATCTGAGAGACACAGTTGAGATCAGTAAGTAAAATGTGGTTCAATAAGATGAAAATACCTTTTGGTGAATAGTAACTTTTTACTTTTATTTACCACGGTTAAAAGTAAATAGGGTAATTATGGGTAAAAATGATATTATTATTACCCTAACACATGTCTTGATTTTTTTGGATAAGTAAAATTAGACCAGAAATAACCTTAGGAATAAAATATGAACCTCTTTGGTCCACTTAGGTTAGATTAGGACATTTATTATTATTTTATTTAAAGAAGAGTTAAAATAGTTAAATTCAATGTTTAATAACTAACCCATTTTTAACATAGGGTTACACACAATATAAATTCAACTATAAATATTCATTATAAAGATAAAAAATATTTTCTACATAATGGTATTTTATTTATAATTTTTATCCATTAAGTAATTAAATTTATTTTTGACACAATAATGATGCAGTAATTACCTTATTATCGAAAGACTAAAATAATTGATATTATAAATATCAAAATAAATCTAATTTGAGTCTTATAATGAATTATACTAATTTTCTCAGTTAATAAGACATGTTAGGGTTTATTAAATAATTTCTTTCAACGAAATATTGCTTTTATGAATTTAACAAAAACAAAATACCAAATGGTGTCAAAATTGTCATAACAGAGATTTTAAAACAAAAATTATATTATTAATTGATATTCTATTCATAAAAATCTATAGTTTGGCCAAATAATGTAATTAATATTATATATTTCCTTAATGAAAAACTTGGTGTTCACTTGGAAGTTTATGGTATGTTTATTAACCATATAATATAAAAATACAGATACATGATAAATGTCAAACTATTTAACTAAGAGTTAAATATAAAAGATATGGTTAATATGATGACCTAAAGCTATCTAAAACCTTTTTTTTTGAGATGTTTATAACCCATCCCCACCTTATCCTTTAAATAATTCATTTTGGAACCATTATAAACAGAAAATAATATTATTATAAAATAATATTTAAATCTTTTTTTAAGGTTCCCCTCACCCCATTATAAAAGGGAACTTCCCCTTCCCTCAAATTCACACCTTCAAAGCCATTTGGCTCAGCCAACAACTAGAAAAATATTCTACCAAAATTCCTCCCATCATCCTAGAGGCCTTACTTTAGTCATAAATCCAACTTAAAGAGCCCTTTTGATCAAATCAAAGGGAAGAACCCAAAGAAGAGATTAATATTTCATCACCTCTTTCAAGTTCTTTTCTTCTTCCACTTCCTATTTCTTTATTGTTTCCATTATAAAATAATAACTACAGTATATTCTATAGATTGTGATGTTATTATAAAAATGGTTCAACCACATTCATTATTCTATCCATCCTATAAATGACAATGTCACTATACATGCGTATGTACGGATTACCGTCTCTACGTCGTGATGTAGTTAGTTATTCGAATACTTCATCATTTGGATGGGTACAATAATAAGTATAAACGATGTAAATAATAAATATAAAATTATATTTATTCTTTATATATGATATACCATCCAATTATATATGATTTTAATATAAAAAATTGATAGTGTCCCTCATGCGTACGTACAAATTATCATCTCCATGAACGCGATGAGATTCTTTCTCCATCGTATCCATTCATGAATAATTTTCATTTGATGATTAAAAATAATTTTTAAATACTTAATATCATTTTCAATATGAATAAGATATATCTTATCCATAAAAAATATTACTTACATAACAAAACATATCAAGGAAAACGAATCAGTTAACACCCGAAACGTTGATACTACCGAAATATAATTAATAAAGCAATATTAGAAGATCATATATGATATCATATTTATGTATATAGTTCTTGTATAATTTAATAACAATTATTTAACTATTATACAGGTTGTTAACGTACCCTTGACCAAGGAAAAGTACAAGGTATGTGCTAATTCTACAATCACTTCATTATCCGAGGTTGTTTATACGTAATTATCTACTCGGACCTCTTTATCACCCACATCCGTGTTTTCTTAAAAATGTATTTAATTTTTTTTTACTATTTAACATACAATGGTTTCATGTCATTTATACCCTTATTTGACCTTATATGTTTTTTAAAGGAATCTTTCTGTCATTTTCCAAATAATGTACTTTATGAATTTTCTGACAAAATCAAGGTAAGAATGTTTTTTTAACTTATACGGCGGGTGAGACTATTTTCCTCCATTATAAAATTGTCGAATATTTACTTAAAATATTATAAGAAAATTTTTTAAATAAATGTTCTCGTTATAATTATGTGACTCTTAGATGATTTCAAAATAGAAAGAGATATTTCTCTCAAATAGTTTTGATTTCACCTATGTCAACATCCTTTGATAAATTTTACACTTGTTTGAAGTTGATTTATTAGGAAAAAAATATTCCATATTGTATTTAAGGTTTTGCGATATGTTGGACTATGGATGAATTGTTTTTATTCCGTTCATGCTTTATAGTTAAAGTATTGACATTTCGTATGCTAGTTTTAATAAGAATGTTTATGTTATATTTCAACATCTTTTTAAGATGAATGTGTTGGACTAGTATGTTCTGGGTTGGGGAACGGTAAAAGTAATCTCTCCAAGTTGGAGTCTGGTTATAGTGGCTTTTCGGGTTGGAGTCTGATCACATTGGCTCTCCAGGTTTGAGTCCAGTTACAATGGATCTCCGGGTTGGAGTCTGGTTACATAGGCTCTCCGGGTTGGGGTTCGGTTACAGTTAGCCCTTAGGTCCTGGCACGAGGGCTTGGAACATAAATTAATGTCCAACATTATTCATTCCATCATTATGAAAGTGGATATTGATATTTCATGTGATTATTAGACTAGTAAAATATCCATGTGAATAATTTAATATCATTATTTTATTTTATCTTTTCCATATTATGCGGAAGTTCAAGTTTAAAAGGCTTTTTTAGTCTTATAAATTGACTTAAATGTTTATTCTTATTTATGAAAGTTTTCTCTATATTGTTATTCTTACATAGCATCCAAGCTCACCCTTTTCTATGTTTTATTTTTCCCAGGATGAGAAGAAGTATATCATGCCTTACCTATAGGGATAGTATAAGGGATATGAGTGTAGCCTATGGAGACAATGTTGTTTTAGTTTTTCATTTTATAATTTAATGTAAATCTTATGAATGTATCTAGTATTTCCAAGGATACTAAAATAATCGTTCTTTCGAGACATGACCTTTTTTGATCATTCCAATGTTATGTAATAATGCACTGACTCTGGGTAAATATGGTCGGGGCATTACAGTTGGTATCAGAGGAAGTTTAGTACAAAACATAGAAACTAGATTTAGATAAACTCTAATTAGAGCACATTTCCCTAAGATAAACTTTCAGAATTAGTTTATAAGAACTTCCAAGAATTTTTGTATTGTAGAGATTTTTTGAGTTATCTAAGCAATACATCCCTGTCTGGATATGAGCAGGTAGAGGCGACTCTAGAATAAATGTACATAAGTGTAAAACCCGAAAACACCGCATTGAGCTAGACTTGAACGAGAACTAGTGCACAACAATGGGCCTTACTGCACTCTTGGTTACGACACTCCAGGGGTATATGATTAGGATAATTCTCATTTTCCTTAAAACCCATTATTAATGATTTATGAGTATATAATTCTACAATGAAATCATTTTTATGATTATGGATTATTTCTATAAACTGTTCCATTTATGTTAAGCGTTTCACAAGTTTGGAGTTATGTATTTCGATTCATAAACTAATCTAACATATGCCATTGTTTAGAGATTGTGCCTAGTGGAAGGAATGTAAACTGTATCAATGCACGTAATCCATGTAGGGATTTCCCTCTTGCTCAAGATAATTATAGTAGTGCTGGTGATACCACTGGTGCTGATTATCTTATCACCATACTAGGAAAACTTACTTAGGTTTTGAATAATAACCTTACCCGTATGGAGCACCCTAATCCACAACGTGGAGGATCAATGTTAGAACACTTTATGAGGCAACGACCACCAACATTCAATGGGAGTAAAAATCCATTGGTAGCTAAACACTGGATAAGTTCCTTAGAGAATCTATTTCATGTTGTGGGGAGTAGTGAAAGGGAAAAAGTCATCATGGCAGTTTATCACCTCACTGGAGATGCTGATCAATGGTGGCCATTGATTCAAAACACAAAGGAAGATGAAGAAGTATCATGTATGGAATGGTGGGAGTTTAAATAACTATTATTAGAAAAATACTTTCCTCATAACCATCAAGCGGATATGGAAAGACAATTTCTGAGTCTGAGGCAAAAACATGATGAGAATGTTGCAAAGTATGAGGCTAACTTTACAAGGTTATCAAGGCATGCAATCGATTATATACGTAACCCAATTAGTAAGATTGAATGATTATTTGATGGGTTAAAACCATTTCTCTGGAAAGCATTAGTCCCAAAATCCTTCTTATCATATGAAGATATTGTCACATGTGCTGTCAAGATAGAAAATGAATCCTCTAAGTCTTATGACTTTAAATAAAATCAAGAGAAGAAGAGATCTGTTGAACACTCTGGAAACAGAAATAAGGGGAAGAAGGGAAAAGTTGAATATCCATCCTACAAGAAATTTGGTAAGAAACACCCAAGCACTTTCTTGAAGGGAATGTGATTCTGTTACAAGTGTGGTGAAAAGGGATACCAAGCTCATGATTGCAAGTGGAATAAAGAGGTCATCAATGTTGAATGCTACAATTTTAGTGAAAAGGGCCATTATGCAATTGAATGTCCTAACCATCAGGGAAACTTACCTTAGAAATGTCCAAGTGATCAAGGACAAGTTTATAAGATAACTACTGGTGATGTTGAAGCTCCTAAAGACATGGTGGCAGGTAATTTAATGGTTTCTTCAAGTTTATCCAATGCTTTATGTGATTCTGGATAATCGCATTGTTTCATATCTTCCCAGTTTGTTAAGAAAATTAGATATTTCCAATTTGATTTAACAAGGGAGTTGTCGTTCAAGACTCTTAAGGGAAGTATCAGTGTAACAATGTTTTGTGAATCAGTTCCCATTAAGGCATATAAACGTTATTTATTTGTTGATCGCATCATCATACCCATGATTGAATTTGATATAATCCTTGGTATGGATTGGTTATCGGACCGTGATGAAAAAAATTATTTTCAGAAGAAGGTGGTTATAATTTTCGATGATGATAAGGATTACATTATATTTAGATAAGAAACATCACCATCTGATTCTTATCTAGAACCACACCTAGTAGCTCAAATAAATTAAATTATTGGGGAGGAAGAGAATGAAATAACTGTGGGTGAGGAAAGGAATGTTCAAATAGAGGACGTACATTTTGTGCAAGAATATGTTGATGTGTTTCCAGAAGATTTACCTGGACATCTTCCGGAATGAGAAATTGAGTTTTCCATTGACTTAATTCCTGGTTCAAGGACCATATCAAAGACTCCTAATAGAATGGCCATCATGGAATTAGTGGAACTAAATAAACAACTATAAGAATTTATTAATAAGGGATTTATTCACCATAGTGTTTCTCCATGGGGAGTGTAACGACCCACACTTTACATACATTGTTAATACTTCAAAATTGAATCACACTTATTACAACATATGACAAAACCACAAAGGACCGTATAGGTATAGTGTCTTTAGAAACTGGGAAACATAAACAACTGGTTCATAAATCTTCTACAGTGTCTCCCATTTATTTCATCATATCTAGGGTCCCTTTTAGCATATTCTACTTAATATCCATCTTCCTGGCCTGGGGAAAAGAAAAAATAAAAGGGTGAGCTCAAATGCTCAGCAAGGGCAAATAAAGGAAATAAAAATCATATCATATCTTTTTGAAAATTAAAACCTGCAAAAGAGATCATAATATCTTAACATGGAATAAATCATAGAAGTGAAAATGAGATCCCCATAATCATAACATAAAACTTGAATCTTTGTGGCATGCACACATAATCATGGAAAATCATTTCTTGTTAGTCATGACTCATTGCCAAGACTATCTTAGTGGACAAAGTCCCTTTCTGAACCGAGTTCACTCCTCGTTTCAGTCCTGTATCACTGAACCGAAATAACCTTCCGTTCCAGCCATGTCTATCTCATGAGATATAAAATCATTACCCAATGCATTGGAGGGAGATATAGGTCCCACCCATCTTATAATGAATCCTTTCTTATGTGTGCCACATAATCATAAAACATACATCATCGCATAACACATATAACAAAAATGGGATTCTTGAAACATCATGACATCATAAATCAATTCATATATGATAAAGGAATTCATAAACATAATTCCATCACAACATAGTCAAACCAATGTAAAAATATGGATAGAAATAGAACCCTTTATTATCTTAGATGGAAAATAATTTTGATAAAACACTTGAATTGAATTCTTGAGGAAAATATCCTTTCTTCTTCAAAAACATTTTTTCCTTTCATAACATGTCATACAACTTTAAAATAAAAGAAGTTGATTAAAAATAAACTTGAAAACTTGTAAAGGAAGCTTCTTTGAAGTAATGTTTTAAAAATCCATTCATGCCGTATAAGTTTAAAAAACATTCTTCGTACTTTTGTCGGAAAAGTCAAAAAGTACCTCGTACGGAAAAAAACGACAAAAGATTCCTTTCATATTCTTTACTAAAAACTCACCTAAGGGTAAAATTGGATTTAAACTATTTCAGGTGGATGGAAACAATATTACATATTTAGGGAACATGGATGTGGATGATAAAATACACCCCAGTAAATACTTACGAATAAACAATCTCGGATAAAAAATGAGATTGTGATATTTCCCTTACCTTAGGTCCGATTTGCTTTGTTCGTGTCCGAAGCTCCTGTATAATGGTTTAAATAATGTTATTGACTTATTCCAGAATCATACATATTGATATGAGATCATATATGGTCATATTATTAGCTTCTTGTTAGTAATATTTCATTGTTACTTGTTACTCGGGTCTTTATAACTTTTTGTTCTTATGCGTGTTTTGTCGAATAAATTCTTATTCTTATCTTTAGGTTATAGATAATTCATTTCCAGAATGGTGTTAGTGTAGTATATACCATATTCATTCATTCAATTCATTTATATAATCATTATGAAATGAAGATCATGTAGAACGAGTCGCATCACATCGTGGAGACGGTATTCCGTACGTACGCACGAGTGATGATATCGTTCCTATGATCGTGGAATTGTATTGGAGTATATATATATATTATTTCAGTATAAATATTACTTAATAATAATCATATATAGTTACTGATTACACCATTATACCCATCCTTGTAAGGTGATGGTGGAAAATAGATTACACCACGGCGTGGAGACGGTATTCCGTACGTACGCACGCGCGGTGATTTCATTTTTCCGTAGGATGGATAGAAGGTGAATTAGGGTTGTTTCATATTTATAATAACATATCAGTATGTAAGTAATACTGATGTTATTACTTTATCATGAAACAACTAAAGACGAAGAAGTTGAAGAAGAAAGAAATTGAAAAGATCGGTAATGGATATTACCTCTTCTTTGGAACGCCTTTTTGAATCCTCCACTTAAGGAACTAAGATTGGTCTTTGGAGAAGACCAGGACCTCTAGGATTATTCTAGGGAAGTGGAGAAGGGAAAATGGCAGGGGTTGGCCGAGCTTGAGTGCTCAAATTGGTGTGAGGAGGAGGGGGAGGAGGTGCCCTTTTATAAGGGAGGAGAGGGGCACCTTAGGAATATCTCAAAATATTATTTTATATTAAAGTCAAAATCGGTTTATAATGGTTCCAAAGGGTGTTATTTCGAAGCTAAAGTAGGGATGGGTCGAAATCCTATCAACCAATAGGATTTGGACAAGTTTAGGGTATTATTTTAACCTTATCAATTAGATTTAACTCTAAGTTAATTAATTTAACTTCTACCGTGTCTTTTTGTTTTCTTTCACTATATGGTTAATACACTTACTATAACATGCCAAACGAACCCCAAATTGTTTATTATTAATATATATATCCTTATCTAAGTCATTTGGCCGAACCTTAGATTTTTAGGAATAAAATAACAATTAATAATATAATATTTGATTTAAAAACTATTTTGTGTCAATTTTGACACTATTTGATATATGATTTTTGTGAAAGTCATAACAGAATTATATGTTCGAACCAAGTCGATTAAATCAACATTAATATATCATAGTAACCTAGAAAATTAGTGGAATTCATAAAAAGTCTCAAATTACATTTATTTTGGTGTTTATAACATCAATTATGTCAATATTTCATTAATAAGATAATTACTGCATCATCATTGTGTCATAAATAAATTAAATTATTTAATGTCTAAAAATTACAAATAAAATACCCTTATGTAGAAAATCTTTTTAGCTTTCTAATGAATATTTATAGTCAAATTTATCTTATGTATAACCCCATATTAAAAATATGTTACTTATTAAACTTTGATTTTAACTATTTTAACCCTTCTTTAAATAAATTAATAATAAATGTCCTAATCTAATCCAAGTGGGCCTAAATGGTCATATTTTATTCCTAAGTTTGTTTTTGGTCGAATTGCACTTGTCCAATAGAATTAGGACATGTGTTAGGGTAATATTAATATCATATTTACCCTTAGTTACCCTATTTACTCTTAACCGCGGTAAAAATAGTAAAAAGTTACTATTCACCAAAAAATTATTTTCATCTCATTGAACCACATTTTAGTCCTTGATATTAACCGTGTCTCTCGGATTTTTGAAATTCCATTCACAGAAGCGGTAAAATTAAGTTTTATGCAAAATTCAGTTTTTAACCTACCACTTAGTGGTTTCACTATTCATCAAAAATTGAAAGTTTTCAGAAAAATACCAAAATTTCACCCTAGGATAATTTCGATATTCTGAGTCCAAAAATGAAGTCCATTTTGAAAAATAAAATTTATAAAATTTCAAAAAGTGGTTATTACTATTCATAACGGCTAGTTTTAATAGCATATTGTTGTTTAGTGAAACTCGGTATTGCGTACGACGCAAGCTATCGAGGAAGGTCGCGATTGCGTGTAAAGCAAGCCAAGCAAGTGTTGTGTAGAAAAAGATTCCTTTGATGATTTATATAACATAAAAGTCTCGGGTGTTACATTCTACCCCCCTTAAAAAGAATTTCGCCCTCGAAATTCGTCACTTTGCAACAAATAAATGAGGATACTTCTCCCTCATCATATCCTCAAGCTCCCATGTAGCTTCTTCAAGTTGGTGGTTTCTCCATAAAACATTCACCAAGCGAGTGGTCTTGTTTCGTAGGACTTTTTCGCTACGATCCAGAATCTCTATCGGCTGTTCTTCATAAGAAAGATCTTGCTCCAGCGGTACAACTTCTGAGCTGAGTACATGTAAAGGATCTGGTATGTACTTTCTCAGGAGAGATACATGGAACACATCGTGAACTTGAGAGAGATTCGGTGGAAGCGCCAATCGGTAAGCTACCTTCCCAACACGATTCAGTATTTCAAAAGGACCGATATATCTAGGGCTCAATTTCCCCTTCTTTCCAAATCTCATAACCCTCTTCCAGGGAGATATTCGTAAGAACACTTTATCACCCACTTCAAACTCTAGGTCTTTTCTTCGGTTGTCGGCATAACTTTTCTGTCGACTCTGAGCTGCTCTTATGTGTTGTTGAATAGATCTGACCTTTTCTGCCATTTCATCAACGAGATCATGTCCTAATAGCTTTCTTTCCCCAACTTCATCCCAGCAAGTTGGAGTCCTGCATTTCTTTCCATAGAGAGCTTCATAAGGAGCCATCTGAATACTGGAGTGAAAGCTATTATTATAAGAAAATTCCACCAAAGGTAGGTGTTGATCCCAACCTCCTTTGAAATCCATAGAGCAAGCTCTCAACATATCTTCTAGGGTTTGAATTGTTCTCTCAGACTGACCGTCTGTCTGGGGATGATAAGCAGTGCTGAAACTCAACTCTGTATCCAGAGTATGCTGAAGACTTCGCCAGAACTTCGAGGTAAATCTCGGATCTCGATCAGATATAACAGAAAGTGGTACTCCATGCAATCTTACCACTTCCTTTACATATATCCTGGCAAGCTGATCTAGAGAGAAATCCTCTCTAATAGCAATGAAGTGTGCAGACTTTGTAAGACGATCAACTATGACCCAGATAGCATTATTGCCTTTGGATGTTTTAGGAAGTCCTGTGACAAAGTCCATAGTGATGTTTTCCCATTTCCATTCGGGTATGGGTAATGGTTGTAACATCCCCTTAGACTTATGTCTCTCAGCCTTAACTTGTTGACAAACCAAGCATCGAGAGACATATTCAGCAACATCTCTTTTCATGCCATCCCACCAGAAGTACTCTTTCAGGTCCCTATACATCTTCGTGCTTCCAGGATGAATAGAGAATGAATAACTATGAGCCTCATCCAGCAGCTCTTTCTTTAATTCGGGGATGGGAGGAACACAAACCCGATTCCTGAACTTTATTATCCCATCACAATCAAGGTTGAATTCAGGAACATTTCTCACCTTCTTTTGTAACTCGGCATCTTCTTTCTGTTCCTCTTTAATCTTCACATGTATAGATGGTTGAACATTCATTTGAGAAAGATAAGATTTTTCCCCTTCCATTATAATTCCAAGATCCATCCTTTGTAAATCCATAAATATTGGATCTTTTGTGATCCTCGTCATGGATAAACTAGCATGGTCTTGTCGACTTAATGCATATGCCACCTTGTTTGCTTTCCCAGGGTGGTAATGGATTGAGCAGTCATAATCCTTAATCAGCTCCAACCATCTTCTTTGACGCATATTCAACTCCTTTTGTGTGAAAATATACTTTAAACTTTTATGATCAGTATAAATATCACACCTTTCACCATAATGGTAATGCCTCCAAATCTTTAATGCAAATATTACCGCAGCCAACTCCAAATCATGTGTTGGGTAATTTTGCTCATGGATTTTCAACTGTCGTGAGGCATAAGCTATCACCATATCATTTTGCATAAGAACACACCCCAATACCTTCTTGGATGCATCACTGTAGATCACAAACCTTTCTCCACTACAAGGCAGTGTGAGCACAGTTGCACTGGATAACCTTCTTTTCAACTCCTTGAAATTCTCTTCACATTCCTCTGTCCAGACAAACTTAACTCCTTTCCGAGTCAACTTGGTGAGTGGATTAGATAATCGTGAAAAATCTTTTACAAAACGTCGATAATAACCAGCCAAACCAAGAAAACTTCGGATCTCAGTTACTGTTGTTGGTCTTGACCATCTTTCGATATCCTCTGTTTTTGCTGGATCCACAGATATCCCCTCTTTTGAGATTATATGACCCAAAAATGCAACTTTTTGAAGCCAAAATTCACACTTGGTAAATTTGGCATAAAGCTTCTCTTTTCTCGGGGTCTTCAATATAATTCTCAAGTGATCTTCATGCTCTTCCTTGCTCTTTGAATAGACAAGAATATCGTCTATAAAGACTACCACAAATTTATCTAGATAATCTCTAAAGACTCTATTCATTAGATCCATGAAGATAGCAGGGGCATTAGTAAGACCAAATGGCATCACTATAAATTCATAGTGTCCATACCTTGTACGGAAAGCCGTCTTTGGTATATCCTCCCTTTTGACCCTTAATTGATGATACCCTGAACGAAGATCAATCTTGGAAAAGTATTGAGCTCCGCATAGTTGGTCAAATAAGTCATCAATGCGTGGGAGAGGATATTTGTTCTTGATAGTGATCTTGTTAAGTTCTCTATAATCAATGCAGAGTCTCATTGATCCATCTTTCTTCTTAACAAATAGAACAGGTGCTCCCCAAGGTGACGCACTAGGGCGTATGAATCCCTTATCAAGATTCTCTTGGAGTTGCTTCTTCAATTCCTGCAACTCAATTGGGGCCATTCTATAAGGTGTCTTTGAAATAGGCAAAGCACCCGGTACGAGTTCTATTGAAAACTCAACTTCACGATTTGGTGGAAGACCCGGTAATTCCTCCGGAAAGACATCATCAAACTCCCGTACAATGGGCATATTCTTAATCGTGAGTTTCTCACCAACTATTTGAGATAAATAACCTTCATTTAGTGGAATCAATACCCATAAAATGGAAGAAATTTCCACTGGAAGGTTATGTTCATCCTTGCATTGATAGACGATCGTAGATTGATCTGGAATATGAAATGTGACTTCCCTTCTTTGGCAATCGATATGAGCTCCATGTAGAGAAAGCCAATCCATGCCAAGAATCACATCAAATTCCACTAAAGGAAGGATCACAAGATTTGCAGGAAGCACTTTCCCACAAACTTCGATCGGAGAAGAATTATAAACTTCTGATGCGATTGATGTGCCATTAGGTGTTGTCACAGCTAACTCAACATCTAATTGTTGAGGTAATACGGTGATACCCTTAGAAAATTTTTCAGAAAAAAAAGAGTGGGTGGATCCAGAATCAAATAAAAGATTTTCTACTTTAGAGTGGATGGTAAGTGTACCTTTCACCACATCGTTATCGTACTCCACATCGCTGATAGAAATTGCATGTGACTTTCATTTTTCTTTAGCCTTAAGAGTTTGTTGACGTCGACCATCATCATCAACACTTGGATTTGGGCATTGATTGGCATAATGCCCCATCTCCTTGCACTTGAAACATTGAAGTGTAGTAGGTTCATTCTGTGTATCCCTTCCTTTGTTTGCATCATTAGACATCTTCTTCCCATTATCACGGCATTCAAATGCCCGATGACCTTCCTTTCCACATTTAAAACATTTACTTGTCCCTTTAAGACAACTCCCTCCATGTTTCTTTCAACACTTTGAGCATAATGGAAAGTTCATCTTCTTTTCCGTGTGCTCTTTAGATTTTTCTTTGAATTCCATCTTCCTCTTCTTATCAAACCCATGTGACTGATGGGTTACTCCAATCTCCATCTCGACTTTGAGAGCACATCGAACGATTTCCTCGTAGCTATTGAAGTCCCTTATGGATAACGCCCTTCGAAGACTTGGTTTTAAGCCACTAAAGAATCGATCGATCTTACTCTCAGGTTGGATAATAATACCAGAAGCGTACCTTGCAAGTCTGGTAAAATTTGCTTCATAGGTACCAACAGATTCATCATCCCTTTGCTTCAGTTCAAGGAACTCTTTCTCCATCTTTGTTCGGAGAATACGAGGGAATTACTTATTGAAAAATAAGTTCTTGAACTCGTCCCATTCCATAGACTCAATTTCATCCCTTTGCCTCGTATTCTTAACAAGATTCCACCATTGATCCGCATCTCCTTCCAAACGATACACTGCTAGGATGACTTTATCATGCTCAGAACATTGAAGAACTGAAAATATCTTTTCAGAAGTACTAATCCATTGTTCAGCAACTAATGGATCAGTAGACCCGCTGAAAGATGGTGGACGCTGCCTCATGAAGGATTCAACAGAATGTTGCTTCCTCCTTTGTTCGTTTGGAAATCCTGCATGATTCATAGCTTGAGAAAGTTGTGTGAGCATGGCTACAAGATTTTGCATTCCAGCTCCCATATCGTTTGGTTGCTCAGGGGGACAATTATTGCATTGCCCATCGCATTCCGCATTAACACGGTTCCTTCGGGTTCCAGCCATTGACTAAAACCAAGAAGAATAGTGTGAGCAACACTAATTATAATAAGAAAACCACATAATTCAAGAATAAAATTTTCATGCTTATGGTCTTATCCTAGGTTATTCAAGGCCATTTCTAAAATTGTGTTCTATGCTTAGACTTATCCTTAGGGTTCTTACTAAGGCTTTCACATCCTAGTTTCCAAAGGATGACTATACCTTTCCTCTGATACCAACTGTAACGACCCACACTTTACATACATTGTTAATACTTCAAAATTGAATCACACTTATTACAACATATGACAAAACCACAAAAGACCGTATAGGTATAGTGTCTTTATAAACTGGGAAACATAAACAACTGGTTCATAAATCTTCTACAGTGTCTCCCATTTATTTCATCATATCTAGGGTCCCTTTTAGCATATTCTACTTAATATCCATCTTCCTGGCCTGGGGAAAAGAAAACATAAAAGGGTGAGCTCAAATGCTCAGCAAGGGAAAATAAAGGAAATAAAAATCATATCATATCTTTTTGAAAATTAAAACCTGCAAAAGAGATCATAATATCTTAACATGGAATAAATCATTGAAGTGAAAATGAGATCCCCATAATCATAACATAAAACTTGAATCTTTGTGGCATGCACACATAATCATGGAAAATCATTTCTTGTTAGTCATGACTCATTTCCAAGACTATCTTAGTGGACAAAGTCCCTTTCTGAACCGAGTTCACTCCTCGTTTCAGTCCTGTATCACTGAACCGAAATAACCTTCCGTTCCAGCCATGTCTATCTCATGAGATATAAAATCATTACCCAATGCATTGGAGGGATATATAGGTCCCACCCATCTTATAATGAATCCTTTCTTATGTGTGCCACATAATCATAAAACATACATCATCGCATAACACATATAACAAAAATGGGATTCTTGAAACATCATGACATCATAAATCAATTCATATATGATAAAGGAATTCATAAACATAATTCCATCACAACATAGTCAAACCAATGTAAAAATATGGATAGAAATAGAACCCTTTATTATCTTAGATGGAAAATAATTTTGATAAAACACTTGAATTGAATTCTTGAGGAAAATATCCTTTCTTCTTCAAAAACATTTTTTCCTTTCATAACATGTCATACAACATTAAAATAAAAGAAGTTGATTAAAAATAAACTTGAAAACTTGTAAAGGAATCTTCTTTGAAGTAATGTTTTAAAAATCCATTCATGTCGTATAAGTTTAAAAAACATTCTTCGTACTTTTGTCGGAAAAGTCAAAAAGTACCTCGTACGGAAAAAAAACGACAAAAGATTCCTTTCATATTCTTTACTAAAAACTCACCTAAGGGTAAAATTGGATTTAAACTATTTCAAGTGGATGTAAACAATATTACATATTGAGGGAACATGGATGTGGATGATAAAATACACCCCAGTAAATACTTACGAATAAACAATCTCGGATAAAAAATGAGATTGTGATATTTCCCTTACCTTAGGTCCGATTTGCTTTGTTCGTGTCCGAAACTCCTGTATAATGGTTTAAATAATGTTATTGAATTATTCCAGAATCATACATATTGATATGAGATCATATATGGTCATATTATTAGCTTCTTGTTAGTAATATTTCATTGTTACTTGTTACTCGGGTCTTTATAACTTTTTGTTCTTATGCGTGTTTTGTCGAATAAATTCTTATTCTTATCTTTAGGTTATAGATAATTCATTTCCAGAATGGTATTAGTGTAGTATATACCATATTCATTCATTCAATTCATTTATATAATCATTATGAAATGAAGATCATGTAGAACGAGTCGCATCACATCGTGGAGACGGTATTCCGTACGTACGCACGAGTGATGATATCGTTCCTATGATCGTGGAATTGTATTGGAGTATATATATATATTATTTCAATATCAATATTACTTAATAATAATCATATATAGTTACTGATTACACCATTATACCCATCCTTGTTAGGTGATGGTGGAAAATAGATTACACCACGGCGTGGAGACGGTATTCCGTACGTACGCACGCGCGGTGATTTCATTTTTCCGTAGGATGGATAGAAGGTGAATTAGGGTTGTTTCATATTTATAATAACATATCAGTATGTAAGTAATACTGATGTTATTACTTTATCATGAAACAACTAAAGAAGAAGAAGTTGAAGAAGAAAGAAATTGAAAAGATCGGTAATGGATATTACCTCTTCTTTGGAACGCCTTTTTGAATCCTCCACTTAAGGAACTAAGATTGGTCTTTGGAGAAGACCAGGACCTCTAGGATTATTCTAAAGAAGTGGAGAAGGGAAAATGGCAGGGGTTGTCCGAGCTTGAGTGCTCAAATTGGTGTGAGGAGGAGGGGGAGGAGGTGCCCTTTTATAAGGGAGGAGAGGGGCACCTTAGGAATATCTCAAAATATTATTTTATATTAAAGTCAAAATCGGTTTATAATGGTTCCAAAGGGTCTTATTTCGAAGCTAAAGTGGGGATGGGTCGAAATCCTATCAACCAATAGGATTTAGACAAGTTTAGGGTATTATTTTAACCTTATCAATTAGATTTAACTCTAAGTTAATTAATTTAACTTTTACCGTGTCTTTTTGTTTTCTTTCACTATATGGTTAATACACTTACTATAACATGCCAAACGAACCCCAAATTGTTTATTATTAATATATATATCCTTATCTAAGTCATTTGGCCGAACCTTAGATTTTTAGGAATAAAATAACAATTAATAATATAATATTTGATTTAAAAACTATTTTGTGTCAATTTTGACACTATTTGATATATGATTTTTGTGAAAGTCATAACAGAATTATATGTTCGAACCAAGTCGATTAAATCCACATTAATATATCTTAGTAACCTAGAAAATTAGTGGAATTCATAAAAAGTCTCAAATTACATTTATTTTGGTGTTTATAACATCAATTATGTCAATATTTCATTAATAAGATAATTACTGCATCATCATTGTGTCATAAATAAATTAAATTATTTAATGACTAAAAATTACAAATAAAATACCCTTATGTAGGAAATCTTTTTAGCTTTCTAATTAATATTTATAGTCGAATTTATCTTATGTATAACCCCATATTAAAAAAAATTTACTTATTAAACTTTGATTTTAACTATTTTAACCCTTCTTTAAATAAAATAATAATAAATGTCCTAATCTAATCCAAGTGGGCCTAAATGGTAATATTTTATTCCTAAGTTTGTTTTTGGTCGAATTACACTTGTCCAATAGAATTAGGACATGTGTTAGGGTAATATTAATATCATATTTACCCTTAGTTACCCTATTTACTATTAACCGCAGTAAAAATAGTAAAAAGTTACTATTCACCAAAAAATTATTTTCATCTCATTGAACCACATTTTAGTCCTTGATATTAACCGTGTCTCTCGGATTTTTGAAATTCCATTCACAGAAGCGGTAAAATTAAGTTTTATGCAAAATTCAGTTTTTAACCTACCACTTAGTGGTTTCACTATTCATCAAAAATTGAAAGTTTTCAGAAAAATACCAAAATTTCACCCTAGGATAATTTCGATATTCTGAGTCCAAAAATGAAGTCCATTTTGAAAAATAAAATTTATAAAATTTCAAAAAGTGGTTATTACTATTCATAACGGCTAGTTTTAATAGCATATTGTTGTTTAGTGAAACTCGGTATTGCGTACGACGCAAGCTATCGAGGAAGGTCGCGATTGCGTGTAAAGCAAGCCAAGCAAGTGTTGTGTAGAAAAAGATTCCTTTGATGATTTATATAACATAAAAGTCTCGGGTGTTACAGGGAGCCCTTATTCTTTTGGTTAAGAAGAAAGATGGATCTATGATGTTGTGCATTGACTACAGGGAGATCTTTGCTATAACAATAAAGAACAAGTATCCCCTACCTCACATTAATGATTTATTTGACCAACTTCATGGAGATCAATATTTTTCAAAGATTGAAATTTGATATAGATATCATCAGTTGTGTGTGAAGAAGGAAGACATTCTGAAAATAGCATTTCAAACCAGGTATGGGAATTATGAGTTTACAGTAATGCCTTTTGAGCTGACTAATGCACCCTCTGTTTTCATGGATCTAATAAACGTAGTTTTCAAAGAATATCTTGATGACTTTGTAGTGGTATTTATTGATGGTATCTTGGTATACTCCAAAAGTTTTGAAGATCATGAAAATCACTTTTGAGCCATTTTGAAAACCCTCACAAGAAATGAATTATATGAGAAGTTTATAAAGTGGGAATTCTGGCTTCAGGAGATTTATTTTCTTGCCCATATTATCTCTAAGAATGGAATATATGTTGATCCTTCAAAGACAAGGGAAATCCAAGAATTTACAGGACCGATGTGTATACCTATGGTACGTAGTTTTATTGGTTTAGGAGGTTATTATCGGCGTTTCATCCAGAATTTTTCCCAATTGGAAATCCCATTAACCGAGCTCACACGTAAATGGGTTAATGTTTTTTGGACAAAAGAGTGTGAAGAATGTTTTGAAGAACTGAAGGGAATATTAGTCAATGCTCCTATCTTGAGTTTACAATTAGGGAATGATGGGTTTGTTATTTATAGAAATACTTTAAATAAAGGACTTGGATGTGTCCTTATGTAGATTGATAGAGTTATTGCCTATGAATCACAACAACTAAAAATTCATGAACAATACTATCCCACTCATGATCTTGATTTAGCAGCTGTAATATTTTCTTTGAAGATTTGGAGACACTATCTTTATGGTGAAAAATGTGAGATATATACCGATCATAATAGATTGAGGTATATTATCTCATAGAAAGAACTCAACATGAGGAAAAGACGATGACTTGAACTACTCAGAGATTATGATTTCACTATACACTACCACCCAGGGAAGGAAAATAAGGTGGAAAATGCTTTGAGCAGAGAGGATCATGAAGTTTTAAACAAGATGAGAGGTGAACGAGATCCTATTTTCATGTATCTAGTAAATATGGATATGGGAATAATCATTGAAGGTGATAATCAATATGTTTTTTAAATGGTTTCCAAACCATCTTTACTAGAAAGGATAAAAAGTATTCAAGAAGATGATGAGGAGTTTTAAAAGAATATTAAAGCTGTGAATGATGGGATATTGAGTGGCTTCATATATGAATATGGAATTTCGAAATTTGGGGAGAGACTTTGTGTTCCTAACATACCTGATCTAAAAGTAAAATTATTGGATGATGCTCATTGCTCCAATTTCTATACACAACCTGGAAGCACTAATATGTATAGAGATTTGAAGGAACATTTTTGGTGGGACAACATGAAGAGGGAGATTGCTGATTTTGTGTCAAGATGTATGGTTTTTCAATAATGAAAGTTGGATGGAAAAAACTAGGAGGAGTTATGAAACCTCTTCCCATACCTCAGTGGAAATGGGATAATATTACGATGGAAATTGTTATGGGGATACCAAAGACACAAAGAAGGAATGATGGAATATGGGACATTATTGACTATTTTACCAAGTCAACACATTTTCTTGCTATAAGATAAGATTTAACACTTGAACGTATCGAAAGACAATATATTAAAGAAGTTGTAAGACTTCATGGAGTACCCTTATCGATTACTTCAGATCGTGATCCCTGTTTTACATCAAGATTCTGGAAAATTCTTCAGGAAGCCATAGAAACTGAACTTCGTTTGAGCACTGCCTACCACCCTCAAACTGATGGAAAATCAGAATGGACTATTTAAACCTTATAAGACTTGTTATAATCTTGCTCACTTGACTTTCATGGTTTGTGGGATCAATATTTACCTCTAGTAGAATTTTCCTATAACAATAGCTTCCATTCAAGTATTCAGATGGCACCATATGAAGCATTATATGGAAAGAGATGTCGCACACCAACTTGTTGGGATGATGTTGGTGAATGAAAACTCGTACGCCCAGAACTTGTTGAGGAAATGATGGAAAAGGTAAAGGTTATCCAAACTCACTTCAAAGCAACCCAAAGTAAGCAAAAGAGATATGACGATAACCAAAGGAAGGATTTGGAATTTCAAGTTGGAGATAATGTTTTCTTGAAGGTATTTCCATGTAAGGGAGTTATACGATTCGGTAAGAAGGGTAAATTGAATCCTAGGTACAATGGATTTTTCGATGTTCTATAATGAATTCGGGTTGTATCTTACCATTTCGAAATGTCGCCAAGTCTCTCCAAAGTTCACGATGTGTTCCACATATCACTGTTGAGAAAATACATGCCTGAAAATAATGCATTTACTCACCTATGAAAAAATTTAATTAGAACCAGATTTGTATTATTGTGAAGAGCCTCTCAAAATTCTTTATACCAGAGAACAAGTGCTGAGAAACCGAATGACTCATCTGGTAAAAGTTATATGGAGAAACTATAAGATGGAAGAGGTAACATGGGAACCAGTGAAACTTATGATGAAGAACCACTCGAATATTTTTGTGTGGTAGTATTATATAATTTTTGAGGATGAAATTATTTGAAGGTGGGAAGAATGTAACACCCCAAACATCCACAGTACGTTTCCCTTTGAATAATGAAATATCTTGCATTGTACGCAACTTCGATATTCTAACACACCGTGACCAATCAAACTAGTCGTTAGGAATATTAGTACCCACATTATAAAATTTTATAAATTTTATCTTTCAAAATGGAATTCATTTTTGGATTTGGAATTTCAAAATTAGCTTAGGGTTATTTTTTGGTATTTTTCTGAAAACTTTCAATTTTTGATGAATAGTGAAATACACTGAGTTATTGTTTAAAACTGAATTTTTATTTAAAAAATTATTTATTTTATATAAATTTATTTTAGGTCAAAATAGATACATAATAACTATATAAGTTAAATATAATTAATTGGATTCATTTTATAATGAGTTTAGACATATAAAAATGTTATTGAACTTTTTACCATCTTTTACCCACCTCGTAGGAGAATTTACAAATTTGCATAAAAGTAAAATTTACCACTTTTTGGGTTGAATTTCAAAAATCCGCGAGACACGGTTGATATCAATAAGTAAAATGTGGTTCAATAAGATAAAAATAATTTTTGGTGAATAGTACCTTTTAACTTTTATATACCATGGTTAAAAGTAAATAGGGTAATTAAGGGAAAAAATAATATTATTTTTACCCTAAAACGTGTCCTAATTCTATTGGATAAGTGTAATTAGACCAAAAAAAACTTTAGAAATAAAATTTAAACATTTTATTTCACTTTGATTAGATTAGGACATTTATTATTATTTTATTTAAAGAATAGTTAAAAGAGTTAAATTCAATGTTTAATAACTAAACCATTTTTAATATAAGATTACACACAATATAAATTTGATAATAAATATTAATTGAAAATATAAAACTATTTCCTACATAATGGTATTTTATTTATAATTTTTAGTCATTATGTAATAAAATTTATTTGTGTCCTAATGATGATGCAGTAATTACCTTATTAATGAAAGATTAAAATAATTGATATTATAAATATACAAATAAATATAATTTGAGTCTTTTAATTAATTAAAAAAAATTTATAGGTTAATATGACATGTTAGGGTTGATTAAATAATGTTTTTTTGAAGTAATAATGCTGTTATAAATTTAACAAAAACAAAATATCAAATAGTGTCAAAATTGACATAAAAGAGTTTTTAAAATAGATATTATATTATTAATTGGTATTCTATTCCTAAAAATACGAGGTTAGGCCAAAGAAATTAAATAATATTATATATGTAATTAATTAACCACTTGGGGTTTACTTTGATGTTTATAGTATGTTTATTAACCATATAATATAAAAATTCAAAGTGACATAATAAATGTAACACTATTTAACTAAGAGTTACATCTAAAAGATAAGGTTAATATGATGACCAAAACCTGTATAAAACCTATTGGTTGAGATTTTTTCGAACTTTCCCCACCTTAGACTTAAATAATTAATTTTGGAGCCATTAGAAACCAAAAATGATTTTATTATAAAATAATATTTCAATATTTTCCTAAGGTGCCCCTCACCCCCTTATAAAAGGGAACATTCTCTTCTCTCACATTCACACCTTCAAATCCATTTGGATCAGCTAAACCCTACCCAAATATCCTCCCAACATTCCTGACTTAATCCTAGAGGCCTTCCATTAGTTAGAAAGCCACCCTAAGGAGCCCTTTTGATCAAATCAAAAGGAAGAACCCAAAGAAGAGGTAAATATTTCATCACCTCATTCATGTTGTTTTCTTCCTCTACTTCCTATTTATTTATTGTTTCCATTTTAAAATAATAACTCCAAAATATTATATAGAATATGATGTTATTATAAAAATGGTGAAACCATATTCATTATCCTATCCATCCTATAAATGACAAAGTCACCATACGCGCTTATGTACAGATTTCCGTCTCCACGTCGTTGTGTAGTTTGTTATTCAAATACATCATCATTTGGATGAGTATAATAATGAGTATTAATGATGTAAATAATAAATGTAACATGATATTGATTCTGTATATATGATATAACATCCAATTATATATGATTTTAATATCAAAATAATGTTATTGTCTCTCGTGTGTACGTACGGATTACCGTCTCCATGAATGTGATGAGATTCATTCCTCATCATATCCATTCAAGACTAATTTTTATTTTATGATTAAAAATAATGTTTAAAGACTTAATATCATTATTAATATGAATAATATATATACTATCTATAACAAACATTACTTAATTAACAAAACATATAAAGGAAAACGAATCCGTTAACACCCGAAACGATGATACTACTGAAATATCATTAACAAAGCAATATTAGAAGATCATATATGATATAATATTTATTTATACAGAAGTTTATCTTACCCTAAACCAAAAAAAAGTATAAGTTAAGGGTTAATTTTACAATCTCTTCATTATCTAAGGTTGTTTATACGTAATTATCTTCTGGGACCTCTTTATCATCCACATCCGTGTTTTCTTAAAAATGTATTTCAAAACATTTTTACTATTTAACAAACAATGTGTTAACTTCATTTATACCCTTATTTTACCTTATATGTTTTTGAAAGGAATCTTTCTATCGTTTTCCAAATAAGGTACTTTACGACTTTTTTGACAAAATTAAGGTAGGAATGTTTTTTAAACTTATACGGCAGGTGCAGATATTTTTTTCCATTTTAACATTGTCGAATCTTCCCTTAAAAAATTATAAGAATACTTTCAAAATAAATTTTTTCTCTATAATTATTTGACTCTTAAATGATTTCAAAATTTAAAGAGATATTTCTCTCAAATAGTTTTTATTTCACCTATGTCAACATCCTTTGATAAATTTTACACTTGTTTGAAATTTATTTCTTATGATACAAATATTCCATATTATATTTAAGGTTTTGTGATATATTTGACTATGGATGAGTTATTTTTATGCCATTAATTGTTTATTTTTAAAGTATTTACATTTTATATGCTAGTTTTAATACAAATGTTTATGTTATATTTCAACCTCTTCTTAAGATGAATGTGTTGGACTTGTATGTTCTGGGTTGGGGACCGGTAAAAGTAAGCTCTCCGGGTTGGAGTCTAGTTACAGAGGCTTTTTGGGTTGGATTCTGGTTATAGAGGATCTATGGGTTAGACTCTGATTACAAAGGCTCAATAGGTTGGGTTCTGGTTACTGTTAGACCCTAGGTCCTGGCACGAGGCCTTGAAAATGAAATTAATGTCTGACGTTATGCATTCCATCATTATGAATGTGGATATTGATATTGCATGTGACTATTAGACTAGTAGAATATCCATGTGAATAAGTAAATGAAATTATTTTATTTTACCTTTTCCGTATTATTCTGAAGTTTATGTTTAAAAGGATTTTGATTTTGTCTTATACATTGCCTTACATGTTTATGCTTATTTATGAAAGTTTTCGCTATATTGTTATCCTTACTGAGCATTTGAGCTCACCCCTTTCCTTGTTTTATTTTTCCTAGGATGCGAAGAATTATATTATGACTGACCTATAGGGATAGTCTAAGGGATATTAGGGTGGCCTATGGTGACAATGTTGTTTTAGTTTTTCATTTTATAATGTAATTTAAAAATTATGAATGTATCCAGTATTTCTAAGGCTACTAAACTAATCGTTAATTTGAGACTTGATCTTTTGTGATCATGCCAATGTTTTTTAATAATGCATCGACACTGGGTAACTAAGGTCAGGGAGTTTCACTCTGACAGATGGGATTCTTATGACCCGAGTCTACTGGATGAGGTCATCGACTCTTCTTTGTGTATTAATTAACCATGATCACTTTTATTTATAAACAATAATTTTAATGTAAAGAGTTTAGTTTCCAACGGTCATGTTGACCAACAGTCATATAACAGTAAAAACCCAACAGTCTCATTTAATTATACTCACTTCATTAATTAAATGATATAGTTTTGTAGAGTACAAAATGAAATAACACACAAATTTAGGAAAAAATATTATTAAAAAGTTTGGGTCGTTACAATTAGACCATTACTGAACTGTTGCTTGAACAATAATGATGCTTCCACGCAATCCTCATCTTCAAGAAGTGGATACTCAATGTACCATAGATGATCTATATATTGAAGATATAAATACATTATTGATGCAATTACATGATAATTCCTAAATTTTAAGTGACTATGAATATTCCATCAAACTTCTTCCAATATCATACATTCTCAAATATTTTCCACTTTGATAGGGGTAAAGTTACAGCTAAAACACATATCCATATAAATTACTTCACAATTGAAGTATATGGATACAAACATTATTACCTAGAAAGGGAATTCAGTAAAACATTATATATATATATATTTATACTACATCATCAAATTATATACAATTTTCAATTATTCACAATTAAATAGATGTGACTTGATCTTCAAACCTTTTAAATGGAATGGTTTATCATTATTTGATAAACCATCTAAAACCTAGGAAAAAACTCTTTTAATCTCCATTATCTAAGATTTAAGTAACTCTAATTATTTTTCATTCACAGTGTAGAAGTACTACATTGAACATCAACACCTCCTACAGAACCTCCTCTTATTACTATATTACTCACATGCAAGTGATGGGATCTAGGGGTTTCTAATACATAAAAATTTTCCATGGAAATGTCCATCCTTACATTTTAAGAGAGAGGGATGACACACTGGTCATCATGAAATAAAAATTCAATTATTAAAAATTATATAACAAAATACAAAATGATTACAACATTCAAGTCTAATCAAGCATTGGTTGGTCATCTTAAGATCATTCATCAATCATTTCACTATCTAATTTTTTTATATTTAATTACTAATGTCTACACATATTTAACAAATAGTGATAATATGTTTAAATATAAATATATATATTATTATAAAATTATGTAATTAATGATGTTATTTACATATATATAATAACATTTTTCATATTATATATATATAAATAATTTGTAATTATTCATTTTAAAATGAAGGAAGAAACTTTTTACATCTGTTTAATGATAATAATAATATTTATATATGTCACTAATAGTATATTTTAACTTTATATATATATATATATATTTATAATGCATCATAAAATTCTTAACAATTTTTAATTATTTCTAATTATATTCTAGTGACTTTTTCTTGAGGCATTTTTCATATAATGATTTATCGTTATATTATAAATATTCTAAAACCTAGGGGAAACTCATTGAGCCGCAATTGTCTCAGATTTCAAAAAACACTATTCTAATTTCATTCATGGGGTAGAAATCCTATATCAAACATAAATTCCTCAAGTGGATCCAATTTATTTTACAATATTACTCAGATGTATATGAGAGGTTTTTGGGATTTGGAATACATAACAATTTACTATGGGAACTCAAGTCTCTACATTCTCATAGAGAGGGACAACACACGTGTCATTAGAAAATAAATAAAATTTATTTATTATAAATTATATAACCAAATACAAAGTGATTAAAATATAAAATTCTAATAAAAATTGGTTGGTTATCTCAAGATCATTCATCAATCAGTTCATTTACTTAGTTTTTTATTGGTAGTTCTTATTTTCTACACACAATAAATGTATATTAATATTATTTATAAATATAATTATATAGATTGCTATAAATGTATTTAGTTAATGATATTATTTACACATAAATAATTAAATTTTTCATATAAATAATATATATATATATACATATCTAATTATTGATTTAAATATGAAATATTATATAAAAACGGACGATGATAGGTGTCCTCTAGTAGGGTGTGGGTGGATAGTTGTGGCATTATCATGGGCGTTTCTTGATAGCTGGGATGAAGGAGAGAACAGGATAAAAACAATTGGTAAAGACAAGGTGGGTCCACACGGCTAGTGAGAAGGGCGATCTAAAATGATGAGCTAATATTAGGGGGATGCGGTCAACGACCTCCAACATGGGTGAAGACGGGGGTGATTGGTAGCCTTCAATGGAGCAAGTCTCATGGGATGATGAAATGAGGATTTGAAGAGGCCCCGAACAAATTGGGAACATGTAATCATTGTGCGCAAACATAGTGTGGGTCAAGGCATTTGGACCAGATATTGTGTCTTTTTGCCCCCATGCCTCTAAGGCCTTGTAATAGCTTTCCCTCTACCCAAAAAAGTAAGATGGTTCTTTGATTAATAAAAAAAGGTGTCTTCCCTACAACGTCTTTAAAAATAATATTACAAATTTATTTAATGAAAATAATAAAAATATATATAACCAATAATATAATTTAGATTTATTTTGATTTAAATATAATAACAAAAAATTTATATATATACATAATAATATTCAAAAGTAGATGTTAATATTTTTTAATATAATTATATTTATATATATATATTTATAATCAATTAAAATTTTTAGAATATAAATAATTTGATTTTATATATAATTAATATTAATAATTTTTATTTATAATTAATATTTTTTTAAAAATAGTAATAATTATATTTTTTTAATGTCATTAATGAAGATAATATTATGTACTTATTTATTGAATAATATATTGTAAATTAAATTAAATTTAAATATTAAAAGTGGTGTATTATACACGTATTCTACATAAGAATAATAGCCTGAGGACTCGACCTCGTGACCAACGCCCACATCCCAACCCCCTGTGCCACCCTAGCCACCTGTGGGGGGTGTAAATTTAAATATTAAAAATAATATAATGTATATAGTTATATTCAAATATAGTTAAGAATATTTTATTACAAAATAATAATAATAATAATAATAATAATTATTAGCTAGAATAATTATCTTTATACCTCCCATTTAGAGATTGCACGAGAAACATTAATGTGAATCATGCTACCTTATAAAATAAGATGTGTGAAGCAAATTCATGCATCTTTCCAAAATTAGAAGCATAAATAGGGTTTATGCTTCATTCGACCTATTTTTTTAAATACTGGTAACCCTATTACAATTTTCATTTTTTCTTAAAACACATTTACTTAAGGGAAAATTTCCACATATAAAAAAATGATAAATCATGAAAATATTTAAATCAAGAAACCATTTCTCAATCATGATTTTTGTTTGTAATATATATATATATAATAAAATAAAAAATAAAAAATTATTTATGATAACACATATCATTAATACACATTATTTCACGATTTATTACCTAAAGGTTTACATAATAAAATCCTAGAAGATTATGAAGCCTTTTGTATTTGGGAAATTAGGTACATAACATAACAACCTTCAACAGAAATATGAAAAAATTATTGAAAAATTACATAACATGCTCCTAAAATATTATCATTCTTTTAATACTACAAAAGATAACAAGGGTATATACATATGAAAGGGCTGAGCTATAAATCCTATTAAGAGAATAAAAAAATCAGAAAATAATATAAATAATTACATATGATCCAATATTTATATGAAGGTATCATAAGAGGGATGTGAATCATAATCTTGAAAAATGAGGCAAGATATAACATGATTGAATAAAGACAATATAGGAATATGGAAACAACAAAAAACATGACATCATAAACATAAGTCAAGTATAACCAATAAGAAATAAATATCATAATGCTTTTAGGATAAACTCCCATACAACATCCATGTAATATCATGAGATAAAAACATTACCCAATGCATTGGAGGGCTATATAATTTCAGGACCACTCAACACTTTCATATCAGCTACATGCATACATGTACCACATGGATCATAAAAACATAAGGATGTATTTCATAAATTGTTAACCAACTATTGAGGAAAGTGTGTTAAAAACATGTAAATACCCAATTAATTATGGATATTTATAAATAAGTGGATACCCTTGAGTGGGAATGGATATGGGTATTCACTACACAAATGTTAGGCCTAGGAAATCGTAGGATAATTTCAGAAGCATAAAGAGGGTATCTAATGGTTTATATAAAGGTTTAATTTGAGAAAAATGGTATCTCATTACTTCATAATGATAATGATTGTGAGAGGGATGTGTAAAAACATATCCCAACTTGAACAATTTAAAATCAAAAGGCATGACACAAAGAAGGTGCTTGAATAAAGTGAAGAAATAGAGGATCCGTTCCCTTGAGAGGGAACTTAAAAAAGATTGGTAGGAGCCTTTAATGAGTTTGGAGAAACCTAAAGAGGGATATAGAGAAAAACATGAAGAGTAATTTCATGATCTAATGGTTTTTAGTGAAGATGAAATGGATGTTAGGGTTTTAATTTCCAAACGTAGGTTTTGAATTATATATAATAAATTAATAAAATACTCAAAAGTTACCACCGATTTTCCTATGGTTTCTATCAAATAGTAGTGTATTTAATTATTTTATAAGGATTATAATAACAAAAATTAAAAAAATCCATTGGTGATATGGAAGTGACTCAGTTTTTACAGAATTGATTTGAAAACCTTTAAATATAATATAAGTATTAGGCGATTATTTAAGTGTTTATAAACTTAAAAAAATAACCTAAAAATACCTTTTTTATATTGAAAACATAATTTTGGTTGTATATACTCTTTATAATATTTATTACATCACTTTTTGACTTTTATGATGTCATAATACACACTGTATATTTATATGATCTTTAATTTTGACCTTAAAATTCAACTATCTATGAAAATTATGAAAAAATTACCATTGGATAATTTAAATGTTCTAATTTTAAAAAAATATATAGATTTTGTCCAAATAATTCTTCATGTATGAGAATTTAAACATTTAATTCCAAAATCCATATTTACTGAAAAAATGATTTATTGACTATAAAATGTTTCATACCTTTATAAAAATTATTTTTGACTTCATTAAATTAAATTATCATTTATATTTAACAAATATTATTTAATAATTATATTTTATTAAAATATCATTTATTTCAAAAATTATTGAATTCATTAAACTAGATTGTCTTGATTGAAACTATATATTTCGCAAAAATACAATTTATGTTTGAGCGTAGAAAAATATGATTTTTACCAGATTTATTGTTTAATCATTATAAAGTAATAAAAGATAAATATAGTTGTTATTTTATTAAAAATATAAATATAAAAATTCATATTATTAGGGTTTAGATACATATCCATTTATTACACCAGTAGATTCCCTAAGGGTAAGGATTATGATAGTGATATTTTTATGGGATGGTTCAACAAACATGGTTTGAGATGTGATATTTATGAGCTTGAACCTATACCCTAAATTATTTTTCTCATGATTTGTGTTTTGAGTCCCAGATTGGGCTTTGTGAAGGGTAAATCCCAATGATTGTTTCTCCCTTGGAAGCTTCGATACATGGTCTTCATTGGGTATGATCCAACTGGTTGAGGCCATCACTTCCTTTTTCTATGTCAAATATACTTTTATAACCTTTATTATAAAAATCATAATGGTGAATGAAAAATGGATATATTATCAATCGTCATGATACTTAATAGTATTTTAAATTTGGACTTCCATATAATTTTCCAAAATAACCAATGTAGTGCATGTGTTTTCTATAAATCCATTTCATAATAATTAATTCCAATATTTTAAAATGTAATTTCATTTATAAATGTTTGGGTCATTACATTATTCCCGATACAAAAATTTCTCCCTTCAAATTTTGATTTTATACACTAAAATAAATGAGGATACTTCTGTTTCATAAACTCTTCTGGTTCCCATTTGTAGAGACCCAGAGCCTAACGTACATGGACATTACATTACTTTTGCGGAATACTTAGTACATAACAAAAACACACACACAAGGACCGTAATAGTTTAGTGTCTTTGGAAACTCGGAACGTAATCCTCTAATCGTGGTGAAAGATCTTCAATATCTCCCATAAAGATCTTCCTTTTTTTTTACCTAAAACCATTCTTTATATCCTGGGGAAAAGAAAACATAAAAGGGTGAGCTCAAATGCTCAGTAAGGGTAAACAAAAGAAATATCAATCACATAATTTTCATAAGAACATAACATTTTTGGAAATATTAACCTTCAAAAGAGAGCATAATTTCATAACATGGGATAAATCATAGTAGTGAAAATGAAACCATAACTTAAAACATTAATCATTGTGGCATACACACATAATCATAGAGAATCATTTCTTGTTAGTCAAGACTCATTGCCAAGACTATCTTAGTGGACAAAGTCCCTTTCTGAATCGAGTAATCCTTGTTTCAGTCCTGTTTCACTGAACCGGTATAACCTACCATTCCAGCCATGTCTATCTCATGAGATATAAAATCTTTACCCAATGCATTGGAGGGAGATATAGGTCCCACCCATCTCTTAATGAATCCTTTCTTATGTGTGCCACAAAATCATAAATCATACATCATTGCATAACCCATGTAATAAAAATGGGATTCTTAAACACCATGACATCATAAAACCATTCATATAAGATAAAGGAATTCATAAATATAATTCCATCACAACATAGTCAAATCAATGTAAAAATATGGATAGAAACAGAACCCTTTATTATCTTAGATGAAAAATAATTTTGATAAAACACTTGAATTGAATTCTTGAGGAAAATATCCTTTTTTCTTCAAAATCAATTTCTTTTCACAAAACATCATGCAATTTTAAAAGAAAAAGATTTTATTGAAAATAGTCATGAAATATTTTGGAGGAAGGTTCATGAAAATAAGGCTTTATAAAACCGTAAAAATCCGTTCGTGCCGTATAAGTTTAAAAAAAACATTCTTCTCGTACTTTTGTCGGAAAAGTCAAAAAGTACCTCGTACGAAAAACGACAAAAGATTCCTTACATATCTTTTAAAAAAACTTACTGAAGGGTAAAATTGGATATAAAATATTGTAGAAGGAAGGAAATAATATTACATATTGAGGGAACATGGATGTGGATGATAAAATACACCCCAGTAAATACTTACGAATAAACAATCTCGGATAAGAATGAGATTGTGATATTTCCCTTACCTTAGGTCCGACTTGCTTTGTAAGTGTCCGAACCTCCTGTATAATGATTTAAATCATGTTATTGACTTATTACAGAATCATATTCATTGTTATGATATCATATATGGTTCACTTATGACATTATATTACCCGTTCTTTTGTAAATTCCATGTTAAAGAAGCGTTTTGGGTAAAATCGTTTCATTTATCGTAGGTGTTTTGACTTGTTGTTCTTGACATCATTATTACTTATATCATGATTTACTTACTTCCAGAATATAAAATATGATTTATATATCATATATATTCAGTATATATATATATATAATAGGTAGATAAATAAAATGAAAAACACCGTTCATGGAGACGGTAGTCCGTACGTACCCATGAACGTTGTTTTCCTTTCCTTATTGTCTTGAAATGGAAGTAAGTAGATGACATACATATGTATATATATACATAAATCCAGTAGCCTTATAATGTCATATATTTCATTATTATTTCTTATATATAAATTATAATCATTCTTAAATGGTTAACATGGAGAATGAATCTCATTGCGTTGTGGAGACGGTATTCCGTACGTACGCACGAGCGATGATATCATTCCTATAAATATTGAATTGAATTGGAGTGGATTATACAATATATCAGAATCAATATGATGTTGTAATAACTATGTATAGTTATTCTTTACACCATTATACCCATCCATGTAAGGTGGTGGTGGAAAATAGATTACACCACGGCGTGGAGACGGTATTCCGTACGTACGCACGCGCGGTGATTTCTTTTTCCGTAGGATGGATAGATGGTGAAATAGGGTTGTTTCATACTTATAATAACATATCAGTATATGAGTGATACTGATGTTATTACTTCATAATGAAACAACCTAAGAAGAAGAAGTGGAAGAAGAAATAAATATGAAAGAATTGGTAACGGTAATTACCTCTTCTTTGAAGTTCCTCTTTGAGACCTCCTCTTAGGGCACTAGAATTGGTCTTTGAGGAAGACCAGAACCTCTAGGATGTTGCTAGGGAAGTGGAGAAGGGATTTTGGCAGGGGTTGGCCGAGCTTGAGTGCTCAAATTGGTGTGAGGAGGAGGGGGAGGAGGTGTCCTTTTATAAGGGAGGAGAGGGGCACCTTAGGAATATCTCAAAATATTATTTTATATTAAAGTCAAAATCGGTTTATAATGGTTCCAAAGGGTCTTATTTCGAAGATAAGGTGGGGAGGGGTCGAAATACTATCAACCAATAGAATTTAGACAAGTTTAGGATATTATTTTAACCTTATCAATTAAATTTAACTGTAAGTTAAATAATTTAACTTTTACCATGTCTTTTTGTTTTCTTTCACTATATGGTTAATAAACTTACTATAACATGCCAAACGAACCCCAAATTGTTTATTATTAATATATATATCCTTATCTAAGTCATTTGGCCAAACCTAAGATTTTTAGGAATACAATAACAATTAATAATATAATATTTGATTTAAAAACTATTTTGTGTCAATTTTGACACTATTTGATATATGATTTTTGTGAAAGTCACAACAGAATTAAATGTTCGAAACAAGTTGATTAAATCAACATTAATATATCATAGTAACCTAGAAAATTAGTGGAATTCATAAAAAATTTCAAATTACATTTATTTTGGGGTTTATAACATCAATTATGTCAATATTTCATTAATAAGATAATTACTGCATCATCATTGTGTCATTAAATTATTTAATGTCTAAAAATTATAAATAAAATACCGTCATGTAGGAAATCTATTTAGATTTCTAATGAATATTTACAATCGAATTTATCTTATGTATAACCCTATATTAAAAATGTTTTAGTAAATAAACTTTGATTTTAACTCTTTTAACCCTTCTTTGAATTAAATAATAATAAATGTCCTAATCTAATCCAAGTGGGCCTAAATGGTCATATTTTATTCCTAAGGTTGTTTTTGGTCGAATTACACTTGTCCAATAGAATTAGGACATGTGTTAGGGTAATATTAATATCATATTTACCCTTAGTTACCCTATTTACTATTAACCGCGGTAAAAAAAGTAAAAAGTTACTATTCACCAAAAAATTATTTTCATCTCATTGAACCACATTTTAGTCCTTGATATTAACCGTGTCTCTCGGATTTTTGAAATTCCATTCACAGAAGCAGTAAAATTAAGTTTTATGCAAAATTTAGTTTTTAACCTACCACTTAGTGGTTTCACTATTCATCAAAAATTGAAATTTTCAGAAAAATGCCAAAATTTCATCCTAAGCTATATTTCATATTCTGAATTCAAAAATGAAATCTATTTTACCAAATTCATAACATAGAAGTTGCATTAATTAATTTTATAATTAAATCTTGCTGTTAAAATAAATAGCGTGTTTTTAGGAAACAATATATATCAAAAGATTGACACTTGATTATGTCTGGTTTAAATGTGAAATTAAATCCAATGTCCAACATTGTATTAAATTGTAAAAATATATTCTAAATATACTTTAAAACCACTCAAATTAATGATTTATCACTGTTAATTATTTCGATTAAAAAAGTTGTTTTTAATTATAATTTAGTAATTTTCACTATTCATCAGAATATGGAAGTTATCCGAAAAGTACCAAAATTTCACCTTAGGCTAAATTCGATACTCCGAATCCAAGAATGAAGTTCATTTTGAAAAATAAGATTTACAGAATTTTAAAAAGTGGTTATTACTATTCATAACGGCTAGTTTTAATAATATTTTAATAGCACATCGTTGTTTAGTGAAACTCGATATTGCGTATTACACACGCTATCGAGGAAGGTCGTGATTGCGTGTAATGCAAGGCAAGACAAGGATGCGTGTTGTGCAAGCTCCTTTTGGTGTAGCGTACAACACAAGACATTAATAAAATTAAAAAGAATATTTCTTTATAAAATCTTGGGTTGTTACATTCTACCCCCCTTAAAATGAATTTCGCCCTCGAAATTCGTCGGGGTTATAAATGGTTTACTATTCGAAAGTTTCTTTAATAGAAACCCACATCGTAAAAAAATTACCAAAACTTGGCTTTAAAAACTAAAGTATGAAATGTAACGATTACCCAAATAAACTAATCACTCGGTTTCCACATAGGTGAAAATATGGATATGGAAGAGAAATCTAACCATCATGTTCTATTGGAGAGTGGTAGAGAACATGGCTATGGAAAAGCCAGTAATCACAAATCCATAAATTTGTGACGATCTAAGGTACCATCTGATTCATCAGGTATAAGAGAACTAGGACAACATTTTTGGTTTTCAAGATCATTTCCCTAAATTTGAAAATTTGAATTAGAATAAATACTTACTTTATTTTGGTACAATCTCACTGTTGTTCGTGCCTTGAACAATTTCCACTTCATCTCTTAAATAAATGAAGTTGAATTTGTTATTCATGAAGTGTTAGCAGATCATGTGATAGAATGACGGGTCATTCCATCTGTCTCAAACAAAAGGTTAGAAAAAATTATATGCATAAGTCGATCTATAGTGAGATTAATCATATATGGTTCCTAAAATGGGCTTATACTTCATATATCATACTGCTTAATATAATAACACTAGTTTCTACTAAACAGGGACTTCCTGTAGGTCAGTGGTAGGCGATAAAGGCCAGTCGCACTTCGGTTGTGGGTTCGATTCTTACAGCCTTGTCCGAAGCGATGGGCTGCCGCCCGTCCTGCAGGTTGTCCTTTTTCTAAAACTACGTTACTATAACATCCCATCAATAATATCGAAAATCTTCTATCCTTAAACAATACTAACTTATTTCCAACATAATCCAGTCTAATCTTTAGGCTTATACATAATACTGCAGTCCACTCTCATAATATAGTGACAACAATTACCAGAGATTTAATACTGTCGTTGATCCCCACATATCATAAGATATGTCTTGTTGGTCACATTCCAAACATTCAAAGTCCTTAATCGTGTATTCTCTTGAATACCTTAGTGTAAACATGAGTGCAGTTAAAAGTTAACACTTTCCACATACCAAAATCCTCAAAATTCTATATACTCAAACCATGATATCACTTAGTCCTTATATCAATCCTGAGCTCATGAATACTATTAAACATTTCATTTTCTCGTCTTCATTATGCGCATATCATCTTATTTCCAAAAAATATCTCAATCACTTTGAATACCACATCAATAAATATTGCAATACTCAATGATACAACATTATTTTGGAATCCCATTACATAAACACTTAATCATTCCACCACATTGTTGTCATATTCAACATTGCCAATAGTGATCGCATGTGATTTCCCTTTGTCCTTTGCCTTCAGTGGTTGCTTATGTTGATCATCACTAACCCTTGGATTAGGGCAATTATTAGCATAATGCCCCATTTCCTTGCACTTGAAGCATTGAAGTGTTGGCGGTGCGTTCTCTGCAGTGTTTGCTTTATTCACATCATTAGAAACCCTTTTTCCATTACTTCGACACTCAGCTGCTCGATGACCTTCTTTTCCACACTTAAAACATTTTCTAGTCCCTTTAAGACAATCTCCACCATGCTTCTTTCCACACTTTGTGCATAAGGAAACATTCATCTTCTTTTCACCATTATTCTGAGATTTCTCCTTGAACTCCATCTTTCATTTCTTGTCAAAACCATGAGATGGATATGTAACACCAACTTCCATTTCTACCTTGATAGCACAACGCACAATTTCTTCATAGCTACTGAAGTCTCTTATAGCTAATGCCCTTCGAAGACTTGGTTTTAATCCACTGAAAAATCGATCAACTTTACTTTCAGGTTGGATGATAATTCCAGAAGCATACCTTGCAAGTCTTGTAAAATTTGCTTCATAGGTACCAACAGATTCATCGTCCCTTTGCTTCAGTTCAAGAAACTCTTTCTCCATCTTTGTTCGAAGAATACGAGGGAAGTACTTATTGAAAAATAAGTTCTTGAACTCGTCCCATTCCATAGACTCAATTTCATCCCTTTGCCTTGTATTCTTAATAAGATTCCCCCATTGATCAGCATCTTCTTCCAAACGATACACTGCTAGGATGACTTTATCATGTTCAGAACATTGAAGAACTGAAAATATCTTTTCAGTAGTACTAATCCATTGTTCAGCAACTAATGGATCAGTAGACCCACTGAAAGAAGGTGGACGCTGCCTCATGAAGGATTCAACAGAATGTTGCTCCTTCCTTTGCTCGTTTGGAAGTCCTGCATGATTCATAGCTTGAGAAAGTTGTGTGAGCATGGCTACAAGATTTTGCATTCCAGCTCCTATATCGTTTGGTTGCTCAGGGGAACAATCATTGCATTGCCCATCACATTCCGCATTAACACGGTTCCTTCGGGTTCCAGCCATCGTCTAAAACCCCAAAAGAATAGTGTGAGAGGCAAAAATCGTAATAAAGTGGGAGTAACTTAAATATCTATCATCTTTGGTTTAATCTAATATCGTTACCATAGTTCTAGAACTATATCCTATACGTATACTTATCCTTAGGGGCATCCCTAGACATACCTTAGAAATATCTCTAGGGATCTCACTAACGTTTTCGCATCCTAGTTTCCAAAGGTTGACTAAACCTTTCCTCTGATACCAACTGTAGAGACCCGGAGCCTGACGTACATGGACATTACATTACTTTTGCGGAATACTTAGTACATAACAAAAACACACACACAAGGACCGTAATAGTTTAGTGTCTTTGGAAACTAGGAACGTAATCCTCTAATCGTGGTGAAAGATCTTCAATATCTCCCATAAAGATCTTCCTTTTTTTTTACCTAAAACCTTTCTTTATATCCTGGGGAAAAGAAAACATAAAAGGGTGAGCTCAAATGCTCAGTAAGGGTAAACAAAAGAAATATCAATCACATAATTTTCATAAGAACATAACATTTTTGGAAATCTTAACCTGCAAAAGAGAGCATAATTTCATAACATGGGATAAATCATAGTAGTGAAAATGAAACCATAACATAAAACATTAATCATTGTGGCATACACACATAATCATAGAGAATCATTTCTTGTTAGTCAAGACTCATTGCCAAGACTATCTTAGTGGACAAAGTCCCTTTCTGAATCGAGTAATCCTCGTTTCAGTCCTGTTTCACTGAACCGGTATAACCTACCATTCCAGCCATGTCTATCTCATGAGATATAAAATCTTTACCCAATGCATTGGAGGGAGATATAGGTCCCAACCATCTCTTAATGAATCCTTTCTTATGTGTTCCACAAAATCATAAATCATACATCATTGCATAACCCATGTAATAAAAATGGGATTCTTAAACAACATGACATCATAAAACCATTCATATAAGATAAAGGAATTCATAAATATAATTCCATCACAACATAGTCAAATTAATGTAAAAATATGAATAGAAACAGAACCCTTTATTATCTTAGATGAAAAATAATTTTGATAAAACACTTGAATTGAATTCTTGAGGAAAATATCCTTTTTTCTTCAAAATCAATTTCTTTTCACAAAACATCATGCAATTTTAAAAGAAAAAGATTTTATTGAAAATAGTCATGAAATATTTTGGAGGAAGGTTCATGAAAATAAGGCTTTATAAAACCGTAAAAATCCGTTCGTGCCGTATAAGTTAAAAAAAACATTCTTCTCGTACTTTTGTCGGAAAAGTCAAAAAGTACCTCGTACGAAAAACGACAAAAGATTCCTTTCATATCTTTTAAAAAAACATACTGAAGGGTAAAATTGGATATAAAATATTGTATAAGGAAGGAAATAATATTACATATTGAGTGAACATGGATGTGGATGATAAAATACACCCCAGTAAATACTTACGAATAAACAATCTCGGATAAGAATGAGATTGTGATATTTCCCTTACCTTAGGTCCGGCTTGCTTTGTAAGTGTCCGAACCTCCTGTATAATGATTTAAATCATGTTATTGACTTATTAAAGAATCATATTCGTTGTTATGATATCATATATGGTTCACTTATGACATTATATTACCCGTTCTTTTGTAAATTCCATGTTAAATAAGCGTTTTGGGTAAAATCGTTTCATTTATCGTAGGTGTTTTGACTTGTTGTTCTTGACATCATTATTACTTATATCATGATTTACTTACTTCCATAATATAAAATATGATTTATATATCATATATATTCAGTATATATATATATATAATAGGTAGATAAATAAAATGAAAAACACCGTTCATGGAGACGGTAGTCCGTACGTACGCATGAACGTTGTTTTCCTTTCCTTATTGTCTTGAAATGGAAGTAAGTAGATGACATACATATGTATATATATACATAAATCCAGTAGCCTTATAATGTCATATATTTCATTATTATTTCTTATATATACATTATAATCATTCTTAAATGGTTAACATGGAGAATGAATCTCATCGCGTCGTGGAGACGGTATTCCGTACGTACGCACGAGCGATGATATCATTCCTATAAATATTGAATTGAATTGGAGTGGATTATACAATATATCAGAATCAATATGATGTTGTAATAACTATGTATAGTTATTCTTTACACCATTATACCCATCCATGTAAGGTGGTGGTGGAAAATAGATTACACCACGGCGTGGAGACGGTATTCCGTACGTACGCACGCGCGGTGATTTCTTTTTCCGTAGGATGGATATATGGTGAAATAGGGTTGTTTCATACTTATAATAACATATCAGTATATGAGTGATACTGATGTTATTACTTCATAATGAAACAACCTAAGAAGAAGAAGTGGAAGAAGAAATAAATATGAAAGAATTGGTAACGGTAATTACCTCTTCTTTGAAGTGCCTCTTTGAGACCTCCTCTTAGGGCACTAGAATTGGTCTTTGAGGAAGACCAGAACCTCTAGGATGTTGCTAGGGAAGTGGAGAAGGGATTTTGGCAGGGGTTGGCCGAGCTTGAGTGCTCAAATTGGTGTGAGGAGGAGGGGGAGGAGGTGTCCTTTTATAAGGGAGGAGAGGGGCACCTTAGGAATATCTCAAAATATTATTTTATATTAAAGTCAAAATCGGTTTATCATGGTTCCAAAGGGTCTTATTTCGAAGCTAAGGTGGGGAGGGGTCGAAATCCTATCAACCAATAGAATTTAGACAAGTTTAGGATATAATTTTAACCTTATCAATTAAATTTAACTCTAAGTTAAATAATTTAACTTTTACCATGTCTTTTTGTTTTCTTTCACTATGTGGTTAATAAACTTACTATAACATGCCAAACGAACCCCAAATTGTTTATTATTAATATATATATCCTTATCTAAGTCATTTGGCCGAACCTTAGATTTTTAGGAATACAATAACAATTAATAATATAATATTTGATTTAAAAACTATTTTGTGTCAATTTTGACACTATTTGATATATGATTTTTGTGAAAGTCATAACAGAATTAAATGTTCGAAACAAGTTGATTAAATCAACATTAATATATCATAGTAACCTAGAAAATTAGTGGAATTCATAAAAAATCTCAAATTACATTTATTTTGGGGTTTATAACATCAATTATGTCAATATTTCATTAATAAGATAATTACTGCATCATCATTGTGTCATTAAATTATTTAATGTCTAAAAATTATAAATAAAATACCATCATGTAGGAAATCTTTTTAGATTTCTAATGAATATTTACAATCGAATTTATCTTATGTATAACCCTATATTAAAAATGTTTTAGTAAATAAACTTTGATTTTAACTCTTTTAACCCTTCTTTGAATTAAATAATAATAAATGTCCTAATCTAATCCAAGTGGGCCTAAATGGTCATATTTTATTCCTAAGGTTGTTTTTGGTCGAATTACACTTGTCCAATTGAATTAGGACATGTGTTAGGGTAATATTAATATCATATTTACCCTTAGTTACCCTATTTACTATTAACCGCGGTAAAAAAAGTAAAAAGTTACTATTCACCAAAAAATTATTTTCATCTCATTGAACCACATTTTAGTCCTTGATATTAACCGTGTCTCTCGGATTTTTGAAATTCCATTCACAGAAGCGGTAAAATTAAGTTTTATGCAAAATTTAGTTTTTAACCTACCACTTAGTGGTTTCACTATTCATCAAAAATTGAAAGTTTTCAGAAAAATGCCAAAATTTCATCCTAAGCTATATTTCATATTCCGAATTCAAAAATGAAATCTATTTTACCAAATTCATAACATAGAAGTTGCATTAATTAATTTTATAATTAAATCTTGCTGTTAAAATAAATAGCGTGTTTTTAGGAAATAATATATATCAAAAGATTGACACTTGATTATGTCTGGTTTAAATGTGAAATTAAATCCAATGTCCAACATTGTATTAAATTGTAAAAATATATTCTAAATATACTTTAAAACCACTCAAATTAATGATTTATCACTATTAATTATTTCGATTAAAAAAGTTTTTTTTAATTATAATTTAGTAATTTTCACTATTCATCAGAATATGGAAGTTATCCGAAAAGTACCAAAATTTCACCTTAGGCTAAATTCGATACTCCGAATCCAAGAATGAAGTTCATTTTGAAAAATAAGATTTACAGAATTTTTAAAAGTGGTTATTACTATTCATAACGGCTAGTTTTAATAATATTTTAATAGCACATCGTTGTTTAGTGAAACTCGATATTGCGTATTACACACGCTATCGAGGAAGGTCGTGATTGCGTGTAATGCAAGGCAAGACAAGGATGCGTGTTGTGCAAGCTCCTTTTGGTGTAGCGTACAACACAAGACATTAATAAAATTAAAAAGAATATTTCTTTATAAAATCTTGGGTTGTTACACCATTTCACTTCTATAATGTCCCAAACTAGATGCCACTAAATGGCGCCCCGAGATGGTGGGTCACATGGATCAAACATGCCTCCATGAATGTTATAGGCTACCGACTCGATGAGATGGACAAGGGTGTATCTGTGGGGAGACTATACCATCATGTAAGATTATAACATAGAGGTAGTAAATGTATCCTACAATATAAGAAGCGGTAAACCAATTAGAAAGAAAATAGAAATCCATAAGACTGTAGTAATAAATATCCAAAATTAGTCATATACAATATGATGATCATATCATGTCTAAACAAAATATGAAACTAGTTATACAATCATCTAGTACAATACATGAATCAAAATACAAAAAATACAAAAAACAAACTATTCCATATAGAATCATGAGTATAGCTTGGTCTTATTCCCCCTACTCTAAGGAAACAAGAAAATAAATTAGTGTACAGTGGGTACTTTCCCCGATCCCAACCTACATCCATGAAGTCTATCCAGGTGGCTAATGATGGCCCAAACTAGGTATGAAATAAAACTCCATAATCCACCACCAATGGTATATATAACATGTATAGTATGTTTATAATAAGATATATAACTGTGTAGTATATAACAGGTATAACAGTAGTACAAGTTATGATCCTAGGGTAAAATTAATAATTATATGGTGAGACTATCAAGAATGTCAACAAAATATAATCTCCCATAAACAAGGTTAGGTGTAAAGAATAAATAAACAAGTGATATTTTACAGTCTAGCAACTGTAAACCAATACCCATATCTGGTCTATTTGTAAGAAAATAAAAATTCCTACAACGACATTACCATGTAATGATGAAAAAATTTACCTTGAATACACAATATAATCAAGAATAAACAACTTCTACACTATATAACCAAATTCCATCCATCACGACCATGACATATAATCAAAAGTGTTAAAACATGAAGGGCTAGATCCAATGTAGAAAAGACCAAGGTATCCATGTTGTGTTCCAAGGGCATCTCAATGGAAATTCTTTATTGAATTAGTTGGATCCCAAGGATCTTGTCAATATATAATGTCCATTATGAGTTCAAGAAAGATGGATCCAAGGGGTATCAAGGCCTAAGGCATCCTAGGAAGTCAAGACCCAAGGAGGAAATTGGTCCACGAAATCCACTACTGTAATCAAGACCCCATAGTAGAAATGTCAATGGAGTAATATGGAATCAGTATCCACTACCATAATCAATTCATCATCTCAATGACTTTATCATTCACAATCATAAACATGCCATCGGTATATAAACCCATTCAAAAATTTCCATATAATCAATTTAATCAAAGTAAATATCATGTATATATATGGAAAAGAGGCATAAACTCTCTCATATAATCTCAATTTAATTATCATCAATTTATAAAGGATCCCTCTAACTATTTGAGCACTCACTCACCCACAAGGGTGGAATAAAGTAACTCAAGTAAAAAGGGTCACCTCATGTGTGGCCAAGGATGTGATAATAATATATAAAAAATTTAGAGGTGCTGGTGGTAAATATAAACTAGTTCCATGTCATTTAATTCATTCAATCAATTCATTTTAGGGGAACCATCAAAATTTCTAGCATGTGACACAATTACAACTATGAATATAAAACACTAAACCATGAGGGATGGTATAGACATCTTACCATAGGTCCATAGTAGAGAACTCGTCTAGTATCAACCTATAATTCAGTCCATATCAAGGAAAAAAATGAAAAATGGATAGAAATAATGAATAATGGAATATTATCTTGCACCTAAATAATGTCGTCGATAGAAATTATAATAAAGAACAACACAATATGATCAAATAACTTACCGGTGCACATCCAATGAGATCGACGACAATCAAATTTGAGTTTAAAGACAAAATAAGTGAAGATGATCAGATTAGAGATTCCAAGGAGATACTAATACTTCAAGGCTATCCACTAGAGGAAGAAACAAATAATTTAGGTTTTAATAGAATTTAAGGGTGAAATAGTCATTTACGCTCTATTAAATAGTTCACTTGATTTGGTAGCACAGATGGCCAAACCGTGCTCCAACCATGAAAACTTCACTATCCAAAGGGGAACCCCACATGGTTTCATGCGAATGGTTTGGGAAACTATGAACAAACCATGTTGTATTATCTATTAAAAGCTATATGTGTTTCCACATGGGCATGAAACCCTGGCCTTATGGTTTCCTTAAACAATGTGGCTGCTTGAACCACTTTTTATAGCCCTTGTACGGTTACTCAAACCATTCAGACTAGGTCCCATGGTTTCTACTAATCATAAAACCCTATCAATTTTTCTAAAAAATGTGGTTTTGATCTAAAAAAATCCTTGAACACCCTAGAAACTCCCATGAACTCATTAGAATCTCGCATTAGGAAAAAACCAAGGATTTATACTGAAAAAAAGATAAATGTACCTCATTGTAAAACCTATGATATTAAAATCTCTACCCTTAAATAAATTCATCCTTGAATTCAAATTCCAAGGGGGGGAGGGGAAGAATCACCTAAGAATATCTTTGACCACTGAACATGTATACTTTCCTCCCACTCACAAGTATCACCATATAAATGACCATGTCTCTACAACACCAATACTAGAAGAAGTTATGGCCTTGAAGAACCTTAATGGTCCTATAAATGATAAAAATAGGATGCTCCTCAAAGGAAACATCTACCTATAACATCACCTCATCGGAATACATAGTGTGGTATGAGTTTGAATGATAACAGTGTCATTGAGATACATAGAAGATGTCATACATGGCTCCGTACCTCTAAGGAAACTAAAACAAATTGTCCACCAACCCAAATATATCAAGAATCATGAACGGTCTAACATATCATGGTAAATTATTACCCTATCACCTAATGCTTTTGTGTCCCAGCCTCAGTGAGATCTGTAAAAAGACCCGAACTGTGACCTTTAACTCCAGAGGTCTTTAATAGTGATATACATGATATTTCTGTCTAGATAATGTAGCATCCAAATGAATTTTGATAAAATAGACCTGTTATGAAGTCTTTTTAATGAGACAGTGTCCATGAAACACTAACTCACCTACCTCTAGCCAGTACATGGGTGATCAAAATGGCCTACCATACAAACACCCAAAGGGTAAAATCTGTATCGTTTCCCAACAACTATTGTTGTGGGAGAACTCAACTAGGGGTATATACCTATCCCAAGAGCCTCCAAAATCATCAATTCATGCTCCAGACATGTTTTCAAGAACCTAAATAATGTTCTCTAACTAGCCATCATTTTGAGGGTGGTATTTCATGCTTAGGATCACCTGTGTAACCAACACCATATATAGAATCTACCAAAAAAATATAAACCAATCATCCCTATTTTATAAAATGGTATGTGGAACCCCATAAAGTAATACTATCTCATAGAAATACAACCTACCAATCTAATCTACTTATAAGGTATCCCAGATCGGTAGAAAATGAGTATCCTTCATGAGCCTATTCATAACAACCCAAACCCCATCACTACCTCAAGGTGACCTCAACAACCTAATAAAAAATATATTGTGAAATCGTTCTAATTCTACTCATTAATGGGTAACTACTATAAAAGTTTAAGTGGTCGATGGTATTCTAAAATTACCTTCTGATAGGTGGAAAACCTCATAATAAAACCAATTATCTCATGTTTCATCTCCAGCCACAAATACTGGTGACGTAAATCCCAGCACATCTTGGAAATTCTGGGATTCCCTACCAAAACTAAGTAATGAAATTAACACATCATCTCCTTGAGTGTGTCCACTAGGACACAATGTTACCATGTATGCATAGAATTTAATCTTCATCCATAGTCTAACCAGGTGGGATGTCCTCATCTTCTACACTCTCTCATAGGACTAGGCCCTCAACATCAGAAAGATATCTCATCCTCACTTTATCTTGATTATTATATCTCAAGGATAATGATAAAAGATAATTATATCCATGGATAAATTGAACTTCTAAGTGAATCTTTGAAATAAATGTCATAAGCTTCCACTTGCTACTAACCTCATAAATTGCCTATATCTGATTCCTATAGCTCAAAGCATCGGTGAGTGAATTACCTTTTATAGGATTATAGGAAAGATCAAATTCAAAATAATGTATGTAATAAATCCACATTCACTACTAAATTCTATTCACATTGTGTAGATATGCACTTGGTGATTTTATGGTTAGTGTACACCACAGAATGCTCTCCCAATATATAATATTGCTAAAAGTGAAATACATGAACAACTGAAGCTTACTTGAGATCCTGTGTTTTTTAATTCCTCTCAGGTGTCCTAAACTAGAGAGTTATGTATTCCATAAATCACTCATCCTTCATTATAACTACTTCTAGAATAATACTCGATGCATCGCAATACACATTGTTTCTTCTTCTTAGCTTCAACAGAATCTATATCAACACTTAAGTAAGTATCCATTTCAAATACTAAAAGGATATCTCATAGTTATATGACCATAAAAATTTCACAACCTACTTATTCATTATCATAAGATTTGTTACTAAGTGTGTTAAGTCCTATATGAAACTCTTGTAATATTTCGATAGCCCCAATAAACTCTTTGTTTCAAAGATATTCTTGGGTTTCTCCCAAAAACTATAGCTCTCAAATTCTCTAGGTCAACTGATACTCCTATATCTAAGATAATATGACCCAGGAAGTGAATCTTATCCATATGAAGTGGATTTTTTTGAGATTAGTGTATAACTTAGTCTCTCTCAGTGTATCCCAAATGATCTCAAGACGTCTGGAATTATCATATCGATTGTGACACTACTAGAAAACCGGGCTCTATCCACAAACCTATAGCCACAGGTTTCCAAAAACCATGGTTATAGCCACATTTTTAAATAAAATGTGGCTCAAAGTTATATTTTCGAAGGTTATATCTATGGTTTAGTGAAGTAATGACAATAGAGTTTTTTGTACGACACCTATAGCCACGATTCTGTAAAACCATGGCTATAGAGAGTTTCTACGAGTGCAATAGTCATGGTTTCTATGAAACCATAGATATAGGATCTTTTTCCTAGAGATATAGCCATGATTTTTATAAAAATGTGGCTATAAAGTTTTATTCAAGGGTTATATCCATGGTTTTTATAAATCCTAGTCTATAGAGTTTTTATTTCAAAGTATATAGACATGGTTTGTGTAAAACTTTGGCTCTAGAGTTTTTTTTCGAGGGATATAGCCATGGTTTTACTAAATTGTGGCTATAGAGTTTTTTTTCTATAGCCATAGTTTCTCAAAACCATGGATATAGGTATCTATCTCTTCTATAGATAAAATAATAAACCCACAGAATAAAGAGGTAAGGGATATAGCCACATATTACAAGATATATCCATGGTTTTTAATAATATATATAAAAATATATATACCAAAAGTCATATGTAGTGTAGTGGTAAGGTAGCTGGTGCCCATAGAAAAGGTACAGGGATCGAATCCTACCAGGATCAAATTATTTTTGGGCTATATCCACAGTTTACTTGGGATGTAGTCATGGTTTTCCACCATGAAATTAACTCTATTACCATGGTGGAAAACCATGGATATAACTTAGAGAACCATGGATATATACTTTATATATATCCATGCCAATACTTACCATGACCAATTAAGACTATGAATATAACTTATAGCCATAGTTTGGACCCCTATAGACATTGTTTTTGGGCCATGGGAATAGCAAAATTTCTATTTGTGTTAGAATACACCAAAATATAATCAATGAAAACTGCCATAAAGGAATCTGAATAAGGATGGAAAAATTTGTTCATCAGAACCATGAAAATTTCTATCCCATTCATGAGACTGAAGAGTATAACCATATACTCATACAGACCATACCTTCTAAGAAAATATATACGAGGTATGTCTTCAGGTTGAACACACACATGATGATATCCAGATCTCAAATTATCTTTCAAGAAAAATTAATCTCCTCAGAGCTAATAAAAAAAGTCATATATACATGGAAAGGGATACTAGTTCTTAACCATCAATGGGTTCAATTTCTAGTAATCTGTACATAGATTATGGGAAACATCTACCGTTTTATCGCAAAGGACCAGTGAACCCCACAAAGAAAATATTGGGTCTTTTAAAACCCTTTGTCCTTAAGTCATCTAGCTTCCTCTTGAGCTCCTACAACTCTGTAGTAGTCATCTTGTAAGAAGGAATGAATACCAGTGAAACTCCTGACAATATCATGATAAATAAATCAAACTCTCCCTTGGGTTGTAAACGAGAAAAGTTGTATTGGAAAATATCCCTCAAATGATCAACCACTAGATAAAAATATGTCGACGCATTCCCTGATATTCTTGATATTAACTAGAAATATGGGTTTTCATACTGCCCAGCCCTAGATGGTATGTTCCATTGACACGTACCTAGAAATCCCATTCACCCTTGTGAATAAAAACTCCACCCTCTAGTAATGTGAAAGTCACTCTCTGATGATAGAAATTAACATTGGCTAAATAAGAAACTACCCAATCCATATTGATTATTATGTAAAATCTTATCATATCAAGTAAAAAAGATTCCATATAAAGTGAAATCTATCTATATCAAGGATTCACTCGCTAGAATGGAATATACCCTCCATTCTGATCTCCAAACAATGCATCAAAGGTCATTACTTCTTTAGAAATCTAAACAAAAAGCCAAATGATTTCCACCATAGGTACATATATGAAGCAGTATGAAACACCTATCTGAAAATAGAGAATATACAAGTGTAGAGGCTACTAATACCAGACCAATCACTATATAGGTATCGACGCTATACTTCTCATGTGTAGGCTATAAAAACATATCGCGTTGGAACCACGACCTTTTGAAACAACCTTACTACCTGGATTAGGCTAACTCCGCTATAAAGGTTCTATTAGTGTCTGGATGCCTCATCCATGACCACCACCTCTACCTAAATGGATAAAATTTCACTATCTCATAGACTAACATGGAGATGTTAATCCCACTACTAAACATGGAGTTGGATTTGATCCCCTCCAACTATCTGTTGGAGGGATGGTCCTATAAAAAACTATACATGGTCCATATTTCCATAAGCCAGGAACTCAACTCGGTATATATCACATTTATTCCTCATATTAACTTGTATTAAACACTAATGATATAAAATAGTGCTACTAGCACTAACAACCTAGCTGGTACTCCCCTTATGAAGAACCTAAAAATATCACTTCCTACCACAGGGTCGAGAGACTAAACCTCTCTGCTTTGCGCCACCAGTTTCCCTCAAGATATGCTCTGTAATCAATGGATGATTCATTATATCAATTAAATTAGTCAACCGAAATATGTTGACCTACAATTTAATGAAATATCTGAGACCTTATTCTAAGAAACTCTCCTTCGATGTCTCATCAGCATGATAAATCAATGAAAAACATTGAAACTATGTAAAACATACCGAATATTCCATAACAATCATCATGTCCTGCCCCAAATGCATAAAGTAATTAGCATTATCTTATATAAAAGTCTTTGGAAAAAATAATTCATAAAACATGGATTTGAAATTCCTTTAAACCATATCTTAGAGATTATTATTTGGGTTGAAAAAAATCCACTAGTTCTTAGCTAATTTTCTAATAATATATGTTGCTGGATTCACTCTCTCATTAGGAGGTGTCTCCAGATGATCAAAGATGAAAAAAGAAGTCTAAAGCCATATCCCATCATCTTGTTGACCTCCATCGCCAAAAAAGTGAGAGGATTCTTCTGTTATAACACACACGTCAGCTCTACTTTTGATGAGGTAGGCTACAGTTCTCCCTAAACAGTCTTCATAATTCATATACAACACTCATGTAACTATGTATTAACATCCATATATGGGTCCACTACATTTTTTATAGTTGGAACTATAATATGAATATTGGAATCCCATGAACCACCACCTTATAATCATGGTCGTCTCCACTGTCATGGCGTATTGGAGGTCATTATGGTGGTGGAATTTATCTATAACTCCGAACACACACCTTAGAAAATAATCATGTTGTGACTATGTAACAGATATAAACATAGGATAGGTCAAAGGCTTTCTACAATCAAGTCATACTCTTCTACCTAATCCTAAATCCAAGACTGGGTAAAATAAATAGTTGAAAACATTATTAGATACACTACCTACTTTTCACTCAAAGTTGGGTCAAGGTCATGTTATCTATTTCCATAATTTTCAATTTCCATTTGAATTCATATTCATTTCATATTTATCTTTAAATTGTTGAACCAAATGGGTCGCCAATTATGATTCATAATGGCCCATACACCTCAAGAACTAAATTATGGAGGTAACTTAACCCATACCATAACACATTACAGTCTATGCGATCAATGGTCCATAACTCAAGATGCCATAGTTGAATACTTAGGGTGTCTATTGGATCCTAAGTAGGAAAAAATATTTATGTTATTGTAGGAACTATAAGTACCAACTATATTTCTCAATTCCTTACAAACATCATCTATCAAATCATATATATCACAGAAGGAACACATCAAAATGTCATGTAGTCAATCAATTCACCCTATATGGTATGACATACTGCATTGAATGTGAATTATAATAGGTTCTTAAAATGATGGATGAGATTCATACCATTATCTCATAAGGTAACAGTAAAATAGATCCTCAATTATATTGATTGTGGCATCAAAATTTACGTGCATCACCAAATGGTGGAATCAAATCAACTGTAATAGGAAAAATAAAGGAAGCAACAATTCTTATTTTAGGTAATTTGGATTTTTCCTATACATGGTTTTTCTACTCCCAGGAACAACACATTACTAAATTCTAATACCATCCTACTATCTTTCATATTGTAAAAAATTGAAAAGAAACCATAAAATAAGTCTTTAATAACACTTTGCAATATCCCAACCCAGATTCTAGTAAAACGGTGCCTTAAGCCAGTGGGTCACAAGGCCTCTAGCATGCCTCCATAAATGAAAGATGATTCCTACTAGAATCAAGGTCCCATGGTGTGTTTATGGTGAGATTATAACCTTATTTTATAGTGTTGAATAACATTTTTATGAATATCATTCAATAGATTAAGTAGACAATCCATCAGATTGAAGATAAAAATCCAGAAGACCATAGTAATAAATAGAAAAAATTTGTTATATACAACATAATGATCATTTCATGTCTCTAAAAAGTATGAAAATATGTATACAAGTATCAAAAAGGAACTATCCCATCTAGCATCATGATCATTGCTCGGTCCTACGATCCCCTGCTCCTAGGAAATAAGAAAATCAAGCATCGTACATTGGGCACTTTCCCTGGTCCCTACCTACATCCATGATGTCTATCAAGGTAGCCAATGGTGTCCCAAATAGGTTGTGAGATTATACATAGTATTCCACCAACAATGGTGTCTATAACTTGTCCATTTAGTGTACAATAGTCTAAAGTAGTGTGCAACATATAACATGTATTATATTAGTATGGGTGAAGAGGCTAAGGTAAAAGATATAACTATAAAGTGATACTATCAAGATTATCAAATATAGTTAAGCTCCAATAAAAAAGGATAGTTTTAAGGGATAAATAAACAAGTTATACTATATAGTATAACCACTATAAACCAATACCCATTCCAATGATATCTGTAAGAAAAGAAGAATACCCACAACAACCTTCTCATGTAACCAATCAAACCTTTACCACGACCGTGAAATATAATAAATAATAAATAAAAACCACAACCATGTTGTATAACCAAGTGTCATTCATCATGACTACACCATATAACCACATATTTTAGACCACAAACGGCCTGCTCCAAGGTATAGAAGACCAAGGCATCCATGTCGAGTCCTAGGAGCATTTAGATGGATACTTGGTAATGACTTTTTTGTAGTCCAAGGAGCATGTAGATAGACCATGTCCAACATGAGTCCATGAAAGATAAATCCAGGGGGAAGAAAGGCCCTAGTAAACCTTTAGAATCAAGACCCAAGGATTAAACAATCCAAGTAATCCACTACCATAGTCAATACCCATGGAGTAGAAATTTCTATGGTTTCAAATGGAGTCAGGATACATGGTATACCAACCAAGAAATCCATTAACATAATCAATTCATCAACTTAATTCATTCACCATTCACAATGAAAAACATGATATGAGTTCATCAACCTGTTAAACCATTTCCATATATTCCATTTAGTCAAAGTAAACATCATGTAAACACATGTAATGGAGGAATCAACTCTATCCTATCATCTAAATTAAATTACAATCAATTAAAAAATGCTCCACTAACTAGGTGATCAATCAGTCACCCAGAAGAGAGGTATAACATAAGGAAAATACAAAGGCATGACCCATGGGAGGCCTAGTTTGAGGAAACAACCTCAAAAAAATGAAAAGGTTCTAGTGGGAAGCCTAAACAAGTTCCAAATAATTTAATTCAAACAATCAATTTATTTTATGGGAAATACCAAAAAGTACAACGTGTGAAGAAAATGAAACTAGGAATATAAAAAACTAGAACAGGAGGGATGGTGTAGAACACATACCACAGTTCTATATTAGAGAAGTAATCCAGTATTGAACTAAAATTCAGTTCAGATCAGAACGAAAACTGAAGAACATATGAAAATAATGAAAATCAGGCATATTAGCTTTCACCTAAATAACTCCTTAAATATGAATTCAAACAAATAATTACATAATATGATCAAATAAATTTCTGTATTGGATCCAATGAGACCAATGATGTTTGAATCCAAGTTTGGATGACAAAATGAGATCAAATTCTATTATTTGAGATTTAAAGAAGCTCCCAATGCCTCATGGATTTCCACTAAAGTAAGAAATAAATAATTTAGGTATTAATATTTTTTAAGGGTGAAATGGTCATTTCCCCACTTTTAACTGGGTTTCATGGTTTTACCGCAAGATTTGACAAACCATGCGTGAACTGTGCACCATTCACTTTCCAAAGGGGAACCCCACATAGTTTCATTAACACATTTTGGGAAACTATACGTAGACCGTGTTGCACACTATATAAAAAACCAAAGTTTCTCCCACATGGGTGTTTTTCTCTAGTTTAAAGGTTTTCTAAAATCATCAGGCCTTTAGAATCCCTCTATCCATCCATATCATGGTTACACAAACCATTACGACTGTGTCTCACGATTTCTACTAAATTTGAGACTGAGTCTCCTTTTCAAAAAACCATTTCTTCATGATCCAAACAAGCCCCCAAAACCCTCAAAAAACACCAATGAACTTATTAGACACTCATATTAGGTCAAAAAAGGGTGTTAAAAAATAAATATCTATATCTCCTTGGAAAACCCCGGATCTTACAACTTCTTCAAATTTGTGGTTCTGTCGCAAAACATTGACTATGTGAGTTTCATTTTTTATAGAACCTTATCTCTATGATATAAGATCTTCACCAGATGATTCTTATACAAACTACCATTCTCCAATGTTACCATCAATTGATTCAGTACATGTGAAGGGATTGGTATGTACTTCCATAAGAACGATACATGTAATACATCATGTACTTGAAATAGGTTAGGTGGAAGTTGCAGTCAAAATTCCACCGCTCTGATGCTATCAAGGATCAGAAAGTAGATGATGAATCAAGGAATTATACTTCCCTTCTTCCCAAACCTCATTACATTATTCCGCAGAGGCATATGAAGGAACACTTTATCCCCAACTTCATACTCTTGGTTCCATCTATGAATCTATGCAATAATTTTCTATCGACATTGTGAGAATTTCATAAGATTATGAATAGTTTGAACCTTATCAATGTTTTTTTGGATAATATTAGGTCCAATCAGTTTTCTATCTCTAATTTCATCTCATTACATTAGAGTCTGAAACTTCTTCCCATACAGATCCTCATAAGGTACTATTTGAATGCTATAATAGAAACATTTTTTATATGAGAAATATATTATGGGAAGATGGTGATACTAACATCCTTGAAAATACTTTTAACATGATATAAATATATCCTCAAATTTTTTAATGGTACATTCTATATGAGCATCCATATTAGGGTGATAAGTAGTCCTAAATCTTAGTATTATATCCAATGCTTTCTTAAGGGTTCTCCAGAACCTCAAGGTAAACCTCAGATCTCAATTAGATATAGTATAGAGTGGAACTCTATGCATCCTTACCAATTATCTTACGTATATCATGGTGAGTTGGTAAAGATAGAACTATTCCTCAATAAAAATGAAATATTTTGACTTTATAAGGATGATTGACTACAACCCAAATGGCATTAGTTCCTTTAGGTGTCATGGGGAGTCCTATAATGATATCCATTGTTATTTTTTCCCATTTCTATACTCGCATGGAAAATGTTTTCATTATACCCTTATACTTTTGTTCTCCCTCATTGACCTTTTGGTATACCAAGTATTGAGATATAAATTTTAAATCTCCCTATTCATGTTATCCTATAATAAGTTATACATAAAATCTATATACATATTAGTTATTCCTCAATAAATATGGAAGGATAATCTATGTGAACCATCTAGAAGTTTGCTTCTTCAGTTATAGTTTTGATGGGACACATATCCAGGTTCCAAAACATATAACTCAATATTCAGAAAAGATAAACTCTTGAATATTCTCTACCTTTTTCTATAGTAACTCATTATCTTTCTAGGACTCATAGATCCTATAAAGAATATTTGGTTGAGTTGTTATTTCTAAACTGTAGGATGAAGATTCTTTTATTTTCCTCATATATATTCTTTTCATGTCAAAGAATATTAGTTCCCTTTAAATCCTCATAATGAAAATTGTTTCATGATCCTTTCTACTCCAAGAATCTTTCACTTTGTTCTCCTTCCCAGGATGGTAATTGATTGAAAAATTATAATCCATGATCATATATAACCACATATTTTGGTGCATATTGAGCTCCTTATGTGTGAATATGCACTTGAGGATTTTAATGTTCGTATATATTCACACTTCTCCCCATATAGATAATTTAACTAAATAATCAACATAAAGATCACTGTTACCAATTCTAGGTTAAGCATTGCATAGTTATTCTCATGAAAAATTAATTATAGGGAGAAATAGTTTATCAATTTTTCATCCTACATGAGTACACAACTCAATCCTGTTTTATATGCATTATTTTAGATATGAAATCCTTCTCGAGTGGCGGGTAATGCGAATACAAGTGAAGTTATTTTTATCTTCTTCAAATAATTAAATCTGTCATTGCAATCATCAGTCCATACAAACTTAAATCCCTTCTGAGTAATCTTGGTTATTGGTCTTGATAGTCATGGTAATATTTTCAAAAATCGATTATAATACCCAAATCTACAGAAACTATGGATTTTCTTCATAGATATTGTTCTAGGAAATCCTTAAATTGACTATATTTTTGAAAGATCTTTAGATATCCCCTTGTTGTTTTGATAAAACGCCTCGATAAAGTTACTTGATCCAACCAAAAATCACACAAGCTCTAATTTTCATATAAATTTTACTTCCACAAGGTCTTCAGTGTAGTATTTAAATTCTCCTCATGTTCCTACATGATTTTAGAGTAAATGAGAATATCATCTAAAAATACTACCACCAATTTCTTGAGGTAATCCCTATAGACTATATTCATAAAGTTACTAAAGATAGTTGGAGTATTATAGAGTACAAATTGGATCACTAGGAAATTTTAGAGCACATACCTTGTACTAAAAGTAGTTTTGGTGATATCACCCTTCTTCACCTTTACTAGATAATATCCAGAATGAAGATCTACCATAAAGAAGTACTGGGATCAACATAACTGATCAAACAAGTAATCAATCCATGTAATAGGATTGTTGTTATTTATCAAGATCTTTTTTGATCTCAAGATAATCAATTTTGAGATGCATTAAACCATCATTATTCTTGATAATGAGGACCAGTGAACCCCGTGGTGAAGCACTTGGGTGTATAATCCCTTTATGCAGATTATCCAATAAATATTTATTTAACTCTTTAAGTCCAAAAAAACTATTCTATATGGAGTCTTGGATATTAGAAATAGTCTAGGTATAATTTCAATTGAAAAATCAACCTCAAAACTTGAAGGAAGACTATTTAAATGTTCAAGAAACACGTCATCATATTTCCTTAAAATGGTCATGTCATATAGGATGATATTTTCCTTATCCCTAATCATTTAAGATAGATAACATTTCTCAAAAGGAAATAATATCCATGACTGAGATGTTGATACCAATATATATTCATCCACCTCTTGGACATGTATTGAATCAAAGGAAGATTTTCGATATGGGGTTGATTTACTTATCGCAACAATTTATGGTAGCTCTATACAAGGAAAGCCAATCTATTCCCGTAATACAATTTCATTCCACTAATGAAACTATCAAAAGGTTCATAGGGGTGTTTTGACCACAAATATATATATGGTAGGATTTATATAATTGGGATGAAATAATTCTCCAATTTTTCATTTTCAATGATAACTCATCTTACATGTTTTGAGGTGGTGTTGGAATAGTTATATTAAACTTGTGTGATATAGAAGAATGAATAACAATAGAATCAAAAAATTTGTTCACTATTATTGAATGAATAAATTGTGTACCTATCACCACTTTATTATCTAGATCTGCCTTAGTAGTTTTGATTGTATAAGTTCTCCACTATTCTCTAGGAATTGGAGGTTATTATCATCAGTTTTCATTGAAAAACCATTTCTTATGGAATTGATTTTCGTAGTGTCCTTTGTTCCTTACAGTTGAAAAATTGGAAATTAAGCTGAGGTTTAAATGGGGAATTTTTTTCTTCCACCACATTGGTGGGTTTATCTTGTCAAAAATAGATTACTAGGTGTGGTTCTTTCCCACACCTAAATCATTTCTTTATTCCCTTCAGAAATTTTTTGAAATTCTTCTTCACACACTTTTGAAATGAGGAATTTTGGACTTTTTTCCACTAAGAGTTTTCTCTATCATACCACCAGGGTTAAAATACATTTTCCTATTCTTAAATATACACCCATGAGACCCTTAATACTTATTGATCTCTATATTGACATTGAGGTAACATTAATAAATAGTTCCTCATAAGTTTTAAAGTCCTGAATTACCAAATATTTACAAAGACTTGGATTTAACCCACTGAATAAGCAGTCATCTTTACTTTAGGGAGAGTTTATAATGTCATAGGTGTATCCTAAATTTATTGTGATGTTTTTATCATACACTCCAATATATTCATCAATATTTTGATTGTGGCATAGTAAATCTCTCTCCATTTTAATTTCGGGAGTGTGATGTAAATATTTTTTGAAAAACATTTTCTAAAATTCCTTCCACTTCCACACATTTATAACCTCCTAGAGATCCATATTTTTGACCAATATCCACGATTGATCAGATTATCGCTCCATATGATAAAAAACAGAATGGCCTTCTATTTCTCAGAGCATTGAAATAGGGAGAATATATTTTAAATTGAGGTGATCCATTGCTCCATGATTAAGGGATCATAATATCCACTAAATATAAGGGCCTTTATCATATAAAGTTCTCAAAGGTGACTTTATATCTATTAGGAGTATTTTGAAATTCCACCTAAATCTTGTTTTAGTTCAAAACATGAGTTAACTTATAAAGTGTTGTCTCAAAATTTCAAATTCCTATTCCCATTAGGTTGGGAATCTTGTTTATGAAGTCATCACATTTCCCCCCACATTGGTTGTTAGTTCGATTTCTATAATTTCTATCCATTGAATTAAATTAAATAGAAAATTAAGGATGAGTATTTTTAATATATTAAACACATAAATAGGAAACCATGAATATTAAAGGGATAACTCATAAATGAAACATATCCTCTAACACATGATTCTCTAGGTTTAAATATAAGTTATCCATGATCTATTTCCTAACAAAAAAATATTATAGGAATTATTATTACCTTTGTAATGGTTAATAAGGATATTGTAAATTTACCAAAGTATATCCCATGGGAGTATCAAATTAGTTTTATATTAAGTCCCATTTTCATGCACTGGGTGATGATTGATTGTAGTTCAATGTTCTCTTTTCGGGGTTTTTGACATAGGTACAACTTTTCAATAGGTTCATCCCCTTGTAGTATCAACACATGAATTTATTTTATTTGAAACCACTTACTATATACTTTTCCAAAATTTATGGATGTTTTCCTATCATTATTCTTATCTCTATGGATCTCACTAGAGTTTTCTAATCCTAATAACCCAAAATAACTAAACTTTCCTCTCATACCAACTTTAAAAATCCATATCTTTAATAAAATTTATTTCATGATTTATTACATAAACTTACACTTAATATTATAATATAAGAACATGATTTTTAGTGTAATTGGTAAATTATGTACATATCATAATAACATACAACCAATATATAATGAAATTATTGAAAACTTCCTAAACATGATCATAAAATTCCTTCATTCTTCTAAAACTTCATTGGATAAGCTGAGGATGTACATAAGAAAAGAGTGGGATATAAAGGCAAGTAAGGGAACAAGAAATGAATTTAATAAGGTAAAATAGTACATGTGGGATAATAGGCATATCAAGGTAACATAAGAGGGATTGGAATCATAATATTGAACAATGAGGCATGATAAAACATGATAACATAAAGGCAACATAGAAATGTGGAAAGAATATAAAACATGACATGATAAAAATAATTCAAGGTAAACCACAAAGACAACATATAATAATGTACTTTGGATAGCCTAAATGGAACTATAAATTCCATCCCATGAGATAAAAATATTACTGAATTTTTTAGAGGTCTATATAATTCTGGGCTCACCTGTCACTTCCATATCATGTACATGAATAAGTGTTCCACATAGATCATACAATCTAGAAATGTATTTCATAAATATAAACCCAATGATTAAGGATTTAAAGTTAAATTAATATAAATATATTATTTATTTTCTATACTAATGTAGGCTTCTTCCTACCCTATGTGTCAATTTATCCTTCTTCCACATCCCCCTCTCTTCTCATTGCCTCCACTTTTCCATCCTCCCTCCCGTGACACCTACGGATTCCCCCCGGCGCGCTCTCCCTTGCTCCCTCTGAATTTGGGTTTCGCGGATACCGGCGTCCTTTGACATTCTGGCTACCTTTGACATTCAACCTCTCTACATTCAATGTTCCGGTGACGCCATCTGGTTTTCCTGCCCTTACGCTCTTCCCTCTTCCAATTCGATTTAGGGTTTCGAGCTACTAGGCTGCTTTGTCAGATATCTATGATATAGTCTTCCACTTTTCAGTCACAACTCTCATGACGTCATTCAGTTCCCAACGTCCTTTCTACTCTTACCTCTATATATGGGTTTTTTCCTACCAGGTGGCTTCGACAAAGGTCAACCTAATAGTCCTCAACCTCTTTCCTAGGCTGTCGGTATTTAATTTTCCAGGTTCGGTTTCTCTCGATGCGAGCTCCCATCATTGAATATATGTACAGATTCCTCCATTCTACCATATGATGTTCGAATGAAATATTTCAGTAATTTATTTCCCCTACATTTTGTCTAATTTCTTATATCAGTATGAAACTTTAATCCATGCATACTTACAATAACTATAAACTTCTTATCTATGGGTACCTTTTACTGTTTAACTATACATATTTCACCATTCTACCATGTTTTAGTCCCCCTCTTGCATTTGTCTAATTTATATATGTTTCTTTGATGTTGCTATTTTGTTGATGTTATATAACTTTGGAATAAGTTTTTATCAGTGAAATAAATATACTCTACTTATCTATGGGTAACTTTTACGGCATTATGTGACATTCAAATTGAAGATTTGAATTTATATTTTTTCTGAAATATTTATAGGTTTCTTTGATGGTGGTATAAGTATGGTTCATTTCAATCACAGTATATGTTTTGGTCAGTAGAATTCAAACATGCATTCTCCATCAATTGTGTTATTAGTATATTTGAAATTGAATCTACATACCCATAAATGTCTTTTTGTTGCATTCTAAAACTTGAAAATTCAACATAAAGACAACAAAACAAAGATGCAAACACCACGAGCATTGAGAGATGCAAGGTTGAAAAGGAGACTTCGTATGAGAGAATGAAAAATTGGTACAACAGTGTGTATTTCCTAGAAAACCTTCCATAAAATTACTTAGTGAATTACAGGTTCGAAAATTCATAGGAAAATCACCCATGGACTACCATCATCTATGTTCTACTGCAACATTTGATTCATTGCAACTAAATTCCAACTTGATCAGAGGAGTACACATACCACTTTCATATATACCTACCAATGGTTAGTATATTTTCATTTTACCAAAATTTTCAGATACAATCAATATATTTATTGTAAATAATGTAATCTACTTTACCCATTCTGCATTTCAATTGACAGTGACTCTAGATTCAAGATCCTCTTCTCCAATTAGTGTCAGAAAAAGCATTAGAAAAGGTTTTAGTAACACTATTAACTATACTTGAAGTAAGTATCTGAGCGTTTCAATCTTAAAGTACATCTAATCATTACAAATGTGTTCATGTACTGTCTATTCACCAAAGGAGGATTGTGCATATCATTGTCACCTTTATCTTCGAATTGTGAGTTATATTACACTGTCAAGGAACATTGATTATATATATTTATTTTACTATGTCATAACATTGTATAGTTTGTCAACTATTAAATTTCATTGACAACAAATCATGGTTGTGGATCTTCATCAACAAGATCTATTCCCGGTAGCAAGAGAAAGCATATATTAGCATCTAATCATGAAAATTATGAACCCTCTTGTATGTACTCAGTCATCTTATAGCTTTGAACAAAATCACGTTTTCTCTCATATGTATTGAACATTTAAACTAAATTTCCATTACATTTTCTAGGTGTAATGACTGAGGTAAATATTCCCACTTACCCTTCGCGTGACTTATTATCAAAGTAAGCACAGATCATGCCTTCAAATTAATTTCAATTATCACATAGTGTAATTTGTTGAATACTATGTATAAAATAGATACTGTTTTACTTCGTCAAATTCTATTAAAAAATCTTGTTTTCCTGACACAGGTGTGATGTATATTCTAATCATGCTGTATTCTTCAATTATATCTGTAGATATGTATCTCTATTATTTCAGTATTTCAATGTAATTCGAATGCATAATTTACACTTGAAAATATGAGTCATCTACATTGAGTCATGTCATTTCAGAAAGAGATGTAACAACAAGTGAAATCAATGCTGGAATTACTCATCAAAGAGACTTGTCAAGTTAGACCTACTACATAATCATTTGTTACTTTACAGGTATTTCGTATGCATTTTCTTATTAAAAAAATTAAAATAGAGCTGCAGAAATAATGAAACTACTTCACCTTGTGAAACATTCAGGTCACTGTATCATTTTTACCTTTTTCTAGAATGTTATTCAAGTCCTCATAGTTTTATGTAATTTATAATTCCAAGTTTATTAACACCATTCATTTAATCATTATTCACCTGCATAATATTTGAATAGTGGAGATCCCTCTAATGGTTTCCAATACTGTGGTTCTATATTTTGGTTTGATGAGAGAAATATAAAATGCAGCACCAAAGAAAACCCACAATTTGGTATATGTTGCGCGCTTGGTAAAGTCTCTTAGCAATTACTATCGTCCTATCCTTCATACCTTCGAACATTAGTCTTCAATCAAAACACCGTAGAGGAAAGATAATTCTAGGAATATATATGCATATTTATAATTATATGTTTGCATTCACATCAATGGGCAGTAAGTTTGACAGATCATTCAATAATGGAAGCGCTCGAATTATATTCAGATTGAATGGACAAAACTACCATCACATAGGTAGTTTGTGTCCTCCTGAGGGAAAACCACCTAGGTTTTCCAAGATATATGTTTATGATACTACAAACGAGTCTCAAAATAGGATTCTGAATGTCGGTTAATAATTAACATGTTGGTTTACACATTTATGGGACTGTCATATTTTCACTTCATTCTTAATTTAATTCACTTTGCAGTTATGACAGAGCAAATTCAAACACAGTTGTCAGTTATAATATTGTTGTCAACTTACAAAATATTCATCATGAAACAAATGTTTTAGCTCGTTATTTCAGAAGTTCAAAGGATGTTCTTCATCATCAAGAACATGCAAACTTAATTTTGCACCTTCGTAAGAGAAGACAAACAGATGAAATGACATACAACTTGCTTACTACTTCTGAGATTGCAATGCTTATTGTCCATGATAATGAAGATCTCAACTGTGAAAGAGATATTATCATTCAAAGCAGAAGTGGTGATTTTCAGTGGATTGATGAGCATCATCCCTTGTACCTTCCATTTCAATATCCACTTATTTTCACAAATGGTCAAGATGGATATGTTGACCACATTTTGCATCGATCTAAATCTATGAGTACATATAGAAAAGTTAAGGAAGTAACAATGCGTGAATACTTCTCTTATCACTTACTATGTCTTTCGAGTGATAGTTCAATTTTACAAAATTCAATAAGACTATTGCAAAAATTTATTGTTGATGCTTATACAATGATAGAGTCTTAGAGACTATCCTTCATTCGCTTCAATCAAAAACGCTTGAGGGTTGAGTTGTTCAATGGGTTGAAAGATGATTTTCTTCATGGTGACCATGATGGGTATTCATGCGGGAAGTGAATCATTTTACCATCTACATTGACCGGTGGTCCCAGATATATGATTCAAAATTGATAAGAATCAATGTCAATATGCAATTGGGTAGGATATCCAGATTTGTTTTTAATGTTTACATGCAATCCCCTTTGGCTTGAAATCACTAGATTTGTATCATGTAACAATATTCTCCCTTCAGGCTGTTCACACATTGTATCCAGAATTTTCAATATCAAGGTTTACCAGTTAATGAAAGATTTATGAGACAGATGTTGCTTTGGAAAGTCACGACCATGTACCTACTTCAATAAAAATTATTTTATGAGACATACTTTATCTTATTTAATGAATCCGTTGTTGAATTGTTTCATTTATATCATTACATTCTATTTAGTTGTTCGTACAATAGAATTTCAGAAATTTGTAGTTCCTCATATACACATTTTACTATTTTTATGTAGAGAGAGAAAAATAGGTACTCCTGCCTGCATTGACAAATGTGTTTCTGCTGAAGTTCCAATTAAAGGTGATTTCCCAAAACTTCAAGAGGCTGTTAAGAATTTTATGACGCATGGACCTTGTGGTGATGCAAATCGTATATCTCTTTGTATGAAAAATGAAAAATGTACTAAATTTTTCCCAATTTTTTTTTGAAATTAAAACAGCTGATAATGATGGGTATGTTCTATACCAACGAAGAAATGATGGAAACACGATCGTGAAAAATGGTGTCCCATTGGATAATTGGTTTTTGTACCATATAACCCTTTCTTGTTAATGAAGTATCAAGATAATTTGAATATTGAAGTTTGCAATCAATCTACTTCCATCAAATATTGGTTCAAGTATATTAGCAAAGGTAATGATCATGTAACAACCGCTTTGTATAAAACCAACACTATAGCACTATCAGGCAATAATGTTGATGAGATTAAGATGTATTATGATTCCCGACACATCTATCCCTGTGAGGCCTCATGGAGGATATTTTCCTATGATATCCACTATAGATATCCTCCAGTTGAATGATTACATTTTCATTTACCATGCCACAATAGTGTTACGTACACTGACACTAATCATATTAATGATGTGTTGAGTAAGGGTAACATTTGTGAATCAATTCTTACAGAATGGTTTCCAGCTAATGTTTCTTACCAGGAATGAAGATGTCTCACATTTGCAGAATTTCAAACTAGATTTGTATTCCACCAAGGTGAAAAAATATGGTGTCTAAGAAAGCATGGGTTCAGTGTTGGTAGACTTTATTATGTGCCACCGACAACAGGAGAGATATAGTACCTGATATTAATGCTCACAAAGATCATAGGTGGAACTTCTTTTGACAGTATTAAAACTGTGAACAAAATTATTCATGGTACTTTTCATGAAACATGTTCTGCATTGGGACTTCTTGCTGATGACAGAGAATTTATTGAAGCAATCAAGAAGGTTTTAACTTGGGCTACAGGTCAGTCTATGCACAAACATTTTGCCAGCATTTTTTCTAAAACAATATGTCTTGCCCATACATTGTGTGGAATGAAAAATGGGATCTCCTCAGTGAAGAAACTCTCTATGCACAACAAAATAGGCTACAAATTCCAGGTATATGTTATCAGATTGCTCAATCTATATAATGTGAACTATGCAGTTGCTAATTAAGTAAATTTTTCTTCTTTATTAAGATATTGTACTAATTAAATAACAATATTTCCTGATTCCATTTAGATTTGTCACTCACGGATCATCAAAAACAGATGTATGATTTTCTTGAAATATAGAACCTACTAAAGAGGAATGGTGGATCTCTTCTTTATTTTCCACCAATTCCAGTTTCAGATTTTGAAATTGTCCCTCATCGAAATAAATCGGTAGCTGATGAACGTAATCATAATTGAGAGAGTCTTTGGAATGAGTATCTGACTTTTCAGTGTAAGCATTCTGATGAACAGAATGACGTGATGACTATATTATGTCTTCATTAACTGCATCCTCTGGAGGTTTCTTTTTCATTCATGGTCATGGAGACATAAATAAAACATATATTTGGAAAGTATTGAAATATTTACTACGGTCATAAGGTAATAATGTTCTGGCAGTAGCATCCAGTGGAATTTATTCATTACTACTACCTAGTGGGAGGACAACACATTCAAATTTTGAATTCCGATATCTATTTCTGAAAACTCTATTTGCAATATTTATCAAGGCAGTGATGTTGAAAATCTTCTACATTTAACGAATCTTATTATTTGTGATGAGGCACCAATGATTCATAAGCATTGTTTTGAGGCTCTTGACGGTACATTAAAAGATATAATGTTGATAAAAAATGAAAATATTTCCAAATTTCCATTCATTAGAAATACTATTGTGTTGGGTGGGGATTTCAGGAAAATACTACCTGTCATTACAGGTGGTAACAGAAATGAAATAGTTTCTTCTAGTATAGATTCTTCATACTTGTGGAAACATTGTCGTGTTATAACACTGACAAGGAACATCATATTGCTTTCCAATTGTTCAACAATTTCATATGAGGTTCTTGAATTTGGAAAATGGACTTTAGATATTAGTGATGGTCACATTGTAGAACCAAATGATGGTGAAACTACAATTCAAAATCCATCCACATATCTTCTTTCTTGGACTAAAGATCCTATTTTTGATGTTGTTGAACATACTTATCCCAACTTCATGTGAAACCATGCTGATGTTAATTATCTTAAAGGCAATGCCATCTTAGCTCTAACTCAAGATATTGTTGAAGAAGTAAATTCATACATGATGTGCCTCATGTGTTCTGAATGAAAAGATTATTTCATCTCAGATTCAGTTTGTGATGAAAGTTTTGATAAAGATAGGCCGAAAAACAATATCACATCTGATATGTTCAATGGGATTAATGTATCAGGGATTGTTGGAAAAAAATTACACTCAAAATTGGGGTTCCGTTCATGTTTCTTTGAAATGTAGATTAGTATGTGGGATTATGTAATGGGACTCAGTTGGTTGTTACCCACTTTGGTGATCATGTCATCGGAGCAAGAATTCTATGTGGCTATAATTCAAGATATCTTACTTTCATTCCAAGATTAAATATGACACACTCTGACTGCCGATAGCCTTACAAACTACAAGGAAGATAATATCCTTTGGCTGTTCCTTATGCTATGACATTTAACAAAAGTCAAGGACAATAATTGTCTTTTGTGGGGTTGTATCTTCGAAATCCTATATTTTGTATTGGTAAATTATATGTTGCTCTATCTAGATTCACATCACCATTAGGTATGAAAATAGTAGTTGGTGATAATAATCCCACAACTCGTGAATCAACACAAAATATTCTCTACAAATAAATATTGCATAGATTGTGTTAGGTATATTTTAAATTATATGTTAACTTGAGAATGTTTGGTTCTACTCAGCTTATTTATTTCTGATTTTATGAAACTCAATGTTTTTTATTATGATCTCTTCGTACAGAAATTAACACAACGCATTTTTATGAATATTTCGAGATCAATTACCCCTTTGTATGACATCACACCTGATAATGATGAGACATTGAAGATACAAGTGCGTATTTTGAATTTTTGGTGCAAAACATCATCCAGGTACTCCAATGATGTTGTCATGATTGATATGATTCTTGGAGATTTACATGTGAATTTAGAATAAAAATAGACTTCATATTATCTTTATTTTATTTTATTTCTCTTCTCATTTCAAGTATACCACATATTTGTCAACTTAATTAATATGTGTTTCAATTTTTGACATTATTATAAATTTATTTCTGCAGAATGAAAAGATACATTGTACTATTATAGGGCATAAAATTCTATCTATGTTCAAAAATATATTGTGTGAAGGGATGTACTATTTCATACAAAACTTTTAGATAGATGCTAATCAAGGTTCTTACTTAGGAACTAGACATGTGTAAAGACCCATAAAATTCAAGGGAATTGTTTTCTTAATTTTCATGGGAATTTTACAAGAACGCGGTTTCTAACGGTACTTGATTCTGAGGCCCAGTGTGCCCAAAATTTCTATCCGAAGTTTAGCTTGGGTACGTTCAGTGAATGAAAGAGTGGGTTTTCCTAACTTTTGAACCGGTGCTCGGAATCAAATTCCGAGGGCACCGATGGAATCACAGCGCCGCTAATTTCTTAGAAACACCTTTTCCAGAGTTGCGTTTTCACGATAGAAGTTGATAAAAATTGTGGAAGTTAAAATAAAAATTTAAATACAATTTTTATATTCTAATTGGTTAAAACCTTTGGGTGGAAGTTGGGGGAAACCACCCAACTTCCCATGGGAGGTTATGAGGGTGGTGGGGCCCACAAGAACCCCACCCCTTCATATTCTTTAACTCCTTCAACTCACCATTAATTTGATAACTTAAGTTATTTAATTAAGTGAGTTTAATTTGAATGTTTGAAATTAAAATGCTTAAGTTATGTTAATAAAATAAGTGATGAACTTATTTTATTTTGGGTTTTTGCTTGTTGTGTGAGTCTTGGGAGAAAATTTGAGGAGCTTGAAGAACTTCTTCCTCTTCGACGAAGAATGCGAAGAGCGCCAGATTCCTCGAAGATCAGCGACACAACTTCCTCCTTCCACGATGTCTTCTTCAGTGACGGTTATCTCTGTGACGAACCCTCGCTCAACATGTTCGATGAGGTAGGGGTTTTATGCGTTTCTATTTCGTGATTACTTCTGTCGTTTTCTTCCTTCCAAATTGAACCACCTGTTATCGCAATAACGGGAGGATGTTGGACCACACGAACACGGCCGAAACTCCTAACCATTTTTTGGTTGTTTGATATTGATGCGGCACAAGCAAGGCAATGTGGTGACGAAGCACCACGCTGGATTTATTAAAGGAAGGGTGGAGAAGCGCGGCGCCGTTGCACCGCGCCGTTGGAAACAATCTAATCCACGGCGCTGTCTCGCCGCGCCGTAGAAGACCAACCAAAGACGCGACACCATCACGCCGCGCCAGAGGACCACAAAAGCACTGCGGCCGGAGCGGAGCCGCGGCGGAGGGGCACGGCGTCGTCGTGCCGCGCCGGATGAACCAAGGCCGCGGTTTGTTGCAGGCCGCGGAAGAGCAAGGGAACTGGCGGCCGGTACCGGGCCACCGGCGTCGGATCAGGGGGACCGGCCTTGTCAGTCCCGTGGTGGCAACAGCCGGCCGGATAAGGGAAAAGTCGGGGGTTACAATCCCCATGCTGGCCCGTTGAGCGGCCCCATAATGGGGCCACGGTTACAAAACAAGGGGTAGGCGCCCCACCCCCCATCATCCGCTCGGCCAAACGGCTGAGCCCCTGGCTGGAGACAGCGCACCAGGCCAGCTGCCCGGAAACGGGTCGGGTCGACCCGGTTCGGGCCAATCCATGGGGTACTGGGACGGGTCGGACTGGGCCCGAACCCCTCCTAATACCGGACTTTTCGGTCTGTTGCCCATAACTTGGGCTACGACCCCCCGATCGACGCACCGTCAGCTGCGTAGCGATCCTTGGATCGAGGCGATCGTTTCAGTATTTTACACTCAAGGTTTCAGAGTACTTTGGGTTCGTCCAGGTTGGTTTGTACACGAAACCAACCGGGCCCTCAGAGCGGAAACACTTATAACTTGAGTTTCGGATGTTCGATTGACCTGTCGTCGACTTTGATGGATTCCTCTTAGTGAGTCGGACCTTTTGAATTACTCTGCTCAAGGTTTGGATGCAGTTGGAGTACTGTCAGGTTTGTTTTGACTTAAAAACCAACCGGGCCCCTAGGACAAAAAAGCCAATAACTCTCTGACCAGGCATCTGATTGACGTACTGTTTGTGACGTTGAGTTCCTATTGATGATACAGAACTTTTGGATACATCATCTTCGGACTATGTGTCAGTTTATATATCAGCCCCTCGTCTCGTGGAGTGGACCCTCCCGAATGAGCTTTATGTGTGCGGGAACCCTAGAGCTGGCTGCGACTACGACGATGATGACGACTGTGTAGGAATCCTCTGTGGATTCGACGGTGACGACTACAGTACTCTACGATCCTACATGGATCAGTGCTACCGATCCTTTGTGGGTCCGATCCTATGTGGGTTAGTGCTCAGCGGTCCTGTGTGGGCCAACGCCTACAGATCCTGTGTGGGTCCGATCCTGTGTGGGTCATTGTGGGGGTTAGTTACCTATCGATCCTTTGTGGGTCATTGCGGGGGTTGGTACCTATTGATCCTGTGTGGGTCTGATGGCTTAGATAAATCAATGGAAATATCTGATCATCTCTATCGTCTTACGAAGAAGTATACCTATGTGAGCTGAATCTTGACTTTGAATCCTTATCTTCGTTAAGTTTGACTTGATATCCTGTGTGGATTGTGTTTTGCTTTTCTGTGTGGAATGGGTTGTGTTTTCCTGTGTGGAATGGGTTGTATATGTGCTCGGATATTGGAGCCGAATGATAATTGATTACTTAGGTATATGTATGGGAATATACCTAAGTGGCGACTGATGTTACTTCGTGATTGTATCTTTCTTTGTGGATTATCCTTTGTGGATTCTAGGAGACCTTCGGGGGTATCGGGGTCCCTACTGAGTAGCTTATACTCACCCCTGCACGGGCTATGCCCGTATTACGTTGTGTTGGTTGCAGACAACGGACAGCACTGATCGTGGTTGAGGCTTGCGGAGCAGGTTGGTGCCCGGAGGTGGACCACTGGACGGGACGTACTCGGAGCGTACGGCTAGACCCGAGGAGCTATGGAGGCTATCTGTACTCACCCTTCAGGTGGTACTTCTAGAGGAAGGCTCGATGCTGCGGAATTACTTTTAGTTGTTGTTTTCCATTTCCAGTTGTACTTTACTTCCAGTTTGGGTTTGTATTCTGGCCCACTTACTTTTCTGCACTTACTGTTGTACCCAGTTTTTATTTAGTGTTTACTTCTGCTTGCTTGCTCTGTGGTGTTTGTATACATTACAAAGGCAATGCCTTCCCTTTTTACCAGGAATTACGCCTTGGTGCTAGTCGCCAGCCCCTGGCCTATGGAAGGTGGGCTTGGGGTAGTGACGACATAGGCCACGAGGACGGGTCGTGACACATTGGTATCAGAGGAGTTCGGTTCTACCACAAAACTTTGGACTCTGATATTTTTCTATGTGAAGCAATAGTGTTAAGCGTATTGGGTGTGTTTATCAGTACAGGGAGTCTAGTGTTGGTGCGGTGGCCGACATATCTGTACACCAGGACCATGACTTCTGATTTCATATTTAATGGATGAAAACATTGAATGCATATGTGTTTCAAGTTTTCTTTGTGATTACTTTGTGTCAGTTCACCAGGTATAATGTTCTGACCGTGGCACACCTGTCTCTTTTCATGATGGCCCCACAATGACAACCATCTAGGGTTCCGAGAGTTGTGCATGATGACATCCCACCGAGCGACGAGGCCTCAGTACAGGGCCCTTTGACAGCTGAGTCACCGGCGGTACCTCTACCCGTCGAGCTACCGATGCTTCCAACCCAAGCTGGTGATGATGCATGTCACCTTAGTGAAATGCATGAGTTTCAGCACCAGTGACCGCCCAGGTTCCATGGGGAGACGGACCCTCAGACAGCCGAGGATTGGAAGGAGGCAGTTGTATGGGTTTTCAGGTTAGTGAGGACACCAACGGACCTCATGGTGATCCTCGCAGCGAGCCTACTGCACGCGGCAGCAGGAAGATGGTGGAGCTTGATGCTCCAGGTGCACGATGAGGCATCTCTCCTCTGGATGGATTTTGAGAGGCTCTTTCACTCGGAGTTTGTCCCAGCCACCCCCCGTGCGGTGTGCCTCTAGGAGCTTCTTCAGCTGCGGCAGGGCAGCTTGACGGTCGCCCAACACTCGGCGACATTTACCGATCTCTCGCGCTACTCGACAGACATGGTAAGGGACCCATTCTTCCGGTCCTGGACCCTCGATATGGGTTTGAGGAAGGAGATCAGGGAATCACTGCTCTCCCTCAGCATTCCGAAGTAGGCAGGAGTACTGGAGCGAGCCCTTCTGATCGAGAGCTTCCTTGCTGAGCCTACATCAGCAGCGAGACCTACCGTAGGGCGGCACGTAGTAGAGTCTTCTGCAGCAGGCAGTCAATGGATGACTCATCGGTCCAGGCAGACCAGACCCTCAAGCAGATGACCTCGGGACATTGGCTCAATAGTGTGGGGCACACAGCGCGGAGCAAGTCATTCGAGAGGCAGACAGTGCTACACATGCGGCGGGCAGGGTCACATGGCTCGTGACTTCCCGACCCGCTATGCAGAGGAGAAGCAGACAGTTGAGGGACCACCCAGGAAGAGGCATAGGGTCAACCGTGGCGGTTCTCAGGGAGTAGGAAGACGAGGCAGAGGAGCTGGCCGAGCATCAGGTGGTGGGAGATGCTTTGAGGCTCTACCACCACCACCACCAGGAGGTCCACCCCGACCATAGGGAGCTGGCGGGCAGAGACAGGCACAACTTCAGGCAGTAGAGGCCTACGACCACGGCACGCCTGATATGATTTGAGGTACTATCTGTGACTATTCCTCCCTTTCTGCAGTTTTTATAGACACCGGAGCGAGTCATTCTTTCATAGCCGCTTCCCTTGTTCGGAGCTCAAAGATTCCGACGGAGCCGTTGGCTCGATCCTTACGGCTAGAGAATCCTATGAGAGAAGACTCAATGATTATGCACTGGTACCGGTAGTGTGAGCTTACTCTAGGAGGCGAGAGATTTGGCTGAGATCTTCTTATAGCGGTGTCGAGGCCTTACAGCGTCATCTTGGGCATGTATTGGTTATCTACAGTCCATGCTCAGATTGACTGTATTAGGCGCAAGGTGCAATGTGTACGCACCGACGGGAACAGGTTCACCTTCACCAGCGAGAAGGGAGCCTTCGCAGCTCAGGATGGACTCCCGCAAAGGAGATGACAGCCCATCACTCATCAGTTGGCTAGCCTCATCCTAGGAGCAGTTGACGCGTGGAGTCCTAGTTTTCCTGTAGTGGTGGATCAGTATGCGGACGTTTTCCCCAATGACGTTCCGGGACAACCTCCTCGTAGAGAGGTAGACTTTTATATTGACTTGTACCCCGGGACAACCCCGATATCCACTCCAGCATATCGGATGTCCCCTGCTAAGCTTCGAGTGCTACGGGTACAGTTGGAGGACTTGCAGGGTAAGGGATCCATCCGACCTAGTGTTTTACCCTGGGCTTCCCCGATATTTTTCTCCAAGAAGGCGGACGAGAGCTTGTATCTTTGTGTCGACTATCGTCGCCTAAACCAGGTGACAGTGAGGAACAATTATCCGCTACCGAGGATTGATGACCTCTTCAATCTGCTCAAGGGAGCACGGTGGTTATCAAAGATAGACCTTAGATCAGGCTATCATCGGCTCAGAGTTCGGGACGAGGACATGCAAAGGACGACCTTTAGATGTCGGTACGGCCACTATGAGTTCTTGGTTATGCCATTCGGCATAACCAATGCTCCAGAATTGTTCATGGCCCTCATGAACAAGATCTTTCAGCCATACCTCGATCGATTTGTCGTGGTCTTCATCGACGACATTTTGATTTACTCGGCCACTGAGGAGGAGAACGCCTACCACTTACGGGTTGTACTAGACACACTCTGAGAGCACCAACTTTATCGAAATCTCTCAAAGTGTCAGTTCTGGATATGCGAGGTCCACTTCTTGGGACACGTCATCTCTGAGGTGGGATTTGCGGTGGATCCTGCGAAGATCGAGACAGTGCTAGCTTGGGAGCCACCCAGGAGCGTGACAGAGGTGCAAAGTTTCTTTGGACTAGATGGGTACTACCAGAGATTTGTGCCAGACTTCCCCAGAGTTGCGGCACCACTCTTAGCTTTGACAAATAAGGGGAAACCCTTTGTGTGGTCAGACAGATGTCAGCAGAGCTTCTAGAAGCTAAGATAGAGATTGACCAGCGCGCCTATCTTGAGGTTGCCAGAGGAGGGAGTAGGGTATGTCTTTTACTGTGATGCATCAGGGACCAGACTCGGATGTGTCCTGATGCAGGAACGGGTCGTGATCACTTATGGATCACATCAGTTGAGGCAGCATGAGTATAACTATGCTACCCATGACCTGGAGTTAACAACAGTGGTATTCGCTCTGAAGATGTGGCGACACTATCTGATGGGAGGGCGCTTTACAGTCTATTCTAACCACTAGAGTCTTAGGTACATCTTCTCACAGAAGGACCTGAACCTAAGATAGTGGCGATGGATCGAGTTCCTCCAGGACTATGACTTTGAGATAGTTTATACTCTTGGGAAGGGGAACGTAGTAGTCGATGCTCTCAGCAGGAGGACGAGCATCCAGCTACTTGGGGAGGCGACAGAGCAGCTAGTCTCTTAGCAGATATCCTTCATGGATAGAGATGGAGAAACCTTTCTTCAGTCACTCACAGTCACTCCTCCACTACTACAGCGGGTCAGAGAGGCACAGCGTGGGGACACCGACTGTGAGACGCGGCGTGCACAGATATCCTCAGGACAGGAACCTGATGGATTCTTTGTGGGAGGAGAGCACGACGTCCTTTTCAGAGGATGTACCTTGGTACCAGTTTCTTTATGGGAGGAGGTGCTGAGAGAGTTTCACACATCCCCATTGGCGGTACATCCTGGAGTGGCGAAGATGTACCGGGATCTCAGACGACAGCACTGGTGGACGGGCATGAAGAAGGCTGTGGCAGAGTTCGTTTCTCGATGCCTCACCTGCCAGTAGGTGAAGGTAGAGCACCAGGTACCACCAGGCTTGGTAAAGCCCTTGGAGGTCCCAGAGTGGAAGTGGGAAGGGATATCTATGGACTTTGTGACTGGACATCCACGCACTTCCTGAGGCCATGACTCCATTTGGGTGATTTTCGACCGACTCACAAAGTCGACTCACTTCATACCCATCAGAGAGAAGGGCTCAGTAGAGAGCTTGGGACGTCTCTACGTTCAGGATATTTTACGGCTTCATGGTGTGCCATCATCTATCGTCTCCGATCGAGATGCTCTCTTTCCATCCCTACTTTGGAAGGGGTTGTAGGAGGCGTTCGGGACGCAACTATGTCTGAGCACCGCCTTTCACCCTCAGACAGATGGTCAGATAGAGAGGACCATTCAGACTCTCGAGGAAATTCTACGTGCATGTTTCCTCTACTTTGGTCGCAGTTGGGAGGACCACCTACCCTTGGTGTAGTTCACGTACAATAACAGCTACCACTCTACCATCGGGATGGCACCATACGAGGCGTTTTACAGACAACCTTTCAGGTAAACTCTGTGCTGGACAGACCCTGGGGAGTCAGCACTTGTGGGACTAGAGATGGTCCAGGCCACGACAGAGAAGGTCCAGGTCATCCAGGAGTGGATGAGGATAGCTCAGAGCCAACAGAAGACTTATGCTTACAGGAGGCGGAGGCCACTGGAGTTCGAGGATGGCGACAACGTCTTATTGCGGGTCTCACCTGGACGTGGTATACGGAGATTTGGCCGAGGCGGAAAGTTGTGTCCGCGCTTCATCGGACCATTCCAGGTCCTTAGCAGGATTGGCGAGGTGGCTTATCGCCTGGATCTACCACCTCAGTTGCACCGGGTGCACGACGTCTTCCACGTATCCCAGCTGAGAAGATACATGCACGACCCGACGCATATCATTGACCATGGGGAGCTAGACTTTGATGATGGAGCAACTTTTGCGGAGGTCTCGGTGGAGATCGAGGATCGACAGGAGTGGGTCCTACGTGGACGGTCAATTCCTCTAGTGTGCATCAGATGGCAGCACGGGAACCTCCAACAGAGCACTTGGGAGCGGGAGGCTCAGATGCGTGCTCAGTACCCACATTTGTTTCCCTTGTTTTTTATGTAACTTTACGGGTACATAAAGCCCTGAGATGGGAGTAATGTAAAGACCCGTAAAATTCAAGGGAATTTTTTTCTTAATTTTCTTGGTAATTTTACAAGAACACGGTTTCTTATGGAACTTGATTCCGAGGCCCGGTGTGCCCAGAATTTCTATCCGAAGTTTAGCTCGGGTACATTCAGTGAACGAACGAGCGAGTTTTCCTAAATTTTGAACCGGTGCTTGGAATCGAATTCTGAGGGCACCGATTGAATCGCAGCACCGGTAATTGCTTAGGAACACCTTTTCCGGAGCTGCATTTTCAAGATAGAAGTTGATAAAAATTGTGGAAGTTAAAATAAAAATTTAACTACATTTTTTATTTTCTAAGTGGTTAAAACCTTTGGGTGGAAGTTGGGGGAAACCACCCAACATCCCATGGGAGGTTATGAGGGTGGTGGGGCCCACAAGAACCCCACCCCTTCATATTCTCTAACTCCTTTAACTCACCATTAATTTGATAACACAAGTTATTTAATTAAGTGAGTTTAATTTGAATGTTTGAAATTCAAATGCTTAAGTTATGTTAATAAAATAAGTGATGAACTTTTTTTATTTTGGGTTTTTTCTTATTGTTTGAGTCTTGGGAGAAAATATCAGGAACTTGAAGAAATTATTCCTCTTAGACGAAGAACGCGAATAACGCGAAGAGTGCCGAATTCCTCAGAGATCGGCGACGTGACTTCCTCCTTCCGCGGCGTCTTCTTCTGCGAAGGTTATCTCCGCGATGAACCCTCGCTCAACGTGATCGACGAGGTAGGGGTTTTATGAGTTTCTATTTCGTGATTACTTCCGTCATTTTCTTCCTTCCAAATTGAACCACCTGTTATCGCAATAACGGGAGGAGGTCGGACCACACGAACATGGCCGAGACTCCTTCCATTTTTTTGGTTGTTTGATATTGATGCGGCATGAGCAAGGCAACGTTGTGCCGAAGAACCACAAGGGATTTGTTAAAGGAAGGGCAGAGAAGCGCGACACTGTCGCACTGCCCTGTTGGAAACAAACTAATCCGCGGTGCCGTCGCACCACGCTGTAGAAGATGAACCAAAGAGGCGGCACCGTCGAACCGCGTCGGATGACCAAAAAAGCACCGCGGCCGGAGCGGGGCCGCGGTGGAGGGGCAAGATGCCGTCGCGCCGCGCCGAACGAACCAAGGTCGCGGCCGGTTCCGGGCCACGGAAGAGCAAGGGAATAGGCGGCCGGTACCGGGCCACCAGCGTCAGAGCAGGGGGACCGGCCTTGCCGGTCCCGTGGCGGCAACAGCCGGCCGGCCGGGGCGGGCCGGCCGGACAGGGGAAAAGCTGGGGGTTACAATCCCCTGGCTGGCCAGCTGAGAGGCCCCATAATGGGGCCACGACTAAAAAGGGGGGCATGCCCCCCCCCCCTCATTTGCTCGGCCAAACGGCTGAGCCCCTGGCTAGCGCCAGCGCGCCGGGCCGGCTGCCCTGGCCGGGCCGACCCAGGGGGTACCGGGCCAGGTCGGACAGGGCCCGAACCCCCCCTAATACCGGAATTTTCGGTCTGTTGTCCATAACATGGGCTACGGACCCCCTATCGACACACCATAAGTTGCGTAGCAATCCTTGGATCGATACGGTCGTTTCGGTATTTTACACTCAAGGTTTCGGAGTACTTTGGGTTCGGCCGGGTTGGTTCGTACACGAAACCAACCGGGCCCTCGGAGCAGAAACGCTTATAACTTGAGTTCCGGACGTCCGATTGACGTGCCATCGCCTTTGATGGATTCCTATTAGTGAGATGGACCTTTTGAATTACTCCACTTGAGGTTTGGACACATTTGGAGTACGATCGTGTTGGTTTTGACTTAAAAACCAACCGGGCCCCTCGGACGAAAAAGCCAATAACTCTCAGACCTGGCGTCTGATTGACGCACCGTCTGTGACGTTGAGTTCCTATTGATGATACGGAACTTTTGGATACATCAACTTCTGACTATGTGTCAGTTGATGTATCGGCCTCTCGGCTCGTGGAGCGGACCCTCCCGAACGAGCTTGCTGTGTGTGGGAACCCTAGAGGTGGCTGCGACTACAACGACGATGACGACTGTGCTAGAATACTCCGTGGATTCGACGACGACGACTACAACACTCAGTGATCCTACGTGGATCAGTGCAACCGATCTTGTGTGGGTCTGATCCTATCTGGGCCAGCGCTCAGCAGTCCTGTGTGGGCTAGCTCCTACAGATCCTATGGGGGTCCGATCCTATGTGGGTCATTGCGGGGGTTAGTTACCTTTCGATCCTTTGTGGGTCAATGTGGGGGTTAGTACCAATCGATCCTGTGTGGGTCCGACGACTTAGATAAATCAGTGGAAATATCTGATCATCTCTATCGTCTTATGAAGAAGTATAGCTGTGTGAGCTGAATCTTGACTTTCAATCCTTATCTTCGATAAGTTTGACATGATATCCTGTGTGGATTACGTTTTGCTTTCCTGTGTGGAATGGGTTGTGTTTTCCTGTGTGGACTGGGTTGTACTTGGGCTCAGATATTGGATCCGAACGAGAATTGATGACTTAGGTATATGTATGGGCATATACCTAAGTGGTGAATGATGTTACTTCGTGATTGTATCTTCCTTTTTGGATTATCCTTTGTGGATTCTGGGAGACCTTCACGGGTCTCTGGGTCCCTACAGAGTATCTTATACTCACCCCTACATGGGCTATGCCCGCACTACGTTGTATTGGTTGTAGATGACGGACAGTGCTGATCACGGTTGAGGCTTGCGGAGCAGGTCGGTGCCCGGAGGTGGACCACTAGACGAGACGTACTCGGAGCAGACGGCTGGACCCAAGGAGCTTTGGAGGCTATCTGTACTCACCCTTCAGGTGGGACTTCTAGTGGATGGCTCAAGGATGTGCCTTTATTTTCAGTTGTTGTTTCCCCTTTCCGGATGTACTTTACTTCCAATTTGGGTTTGTATTCTGGCCCACTTACTTTTCCTCACTTACTGTTGTACCCAGTTTTTACTTAGTGTTTACTTCTGCTTGCTTGCTCTATGGTGTTTGTTTACTTTACAAAGGCAATGCCTTCCCTTTTTACCCGGAATTACGCCTTGGTGCTAGTCGCCAGCCCCTGGGGTATGGAAGGCGGGCATGGGGTAGTCACAGCACGGGCCCCGAGGACGGGTCGTGACAACATGCATGTTGAGTACTTTTCACATCAACAACTCATGTTCGACCATGTGATGCACCTCTACCACATTTCTGTTTTGATTTTACTTCCTTTGAAGACATAATTTAGAGAAGGGTTCTGGAGAAACACTTAATAGGTAATTTTTTTTTTGATATTTCTTTAAACTTTTATGAATGTTTCTAAAGTTTCTATGTTGATCAATACATAATTTTATGGATTACTTTCAAATTTTTTTATCTTACAGTACATAACCATTTCTTCTTTCTTATTAGTTTTAGAAATTATTGGATATTTATGTTGCTCAAAACCTCTTGAAGCATTGGGTAATTCAAATATCAAGATATAAATTGTCTTACATGATGAAAGGTTAGTCATTATGTCCTTTCAGTATCTCTAACCCACTGTTTATATTTATCATTATGCGGTACATATTTTTCTGCAGTGGGTTACAAATTAAATGTAGTTTATGGGGTGACTATGCTAACCAAATGTCATCTTACTTGGAATAAAATAACGGTTCATCAACTATTTTAATATTGAAACTTGTCTGAGTTAAGAAATTTAATGGTATTCTCTCTAATAACCCAATGCCGTATTGCCCTATCATTTATTCAATTCTGTAAAATGTTTTAAACAATTACACCAATTGAATTTGTTTTAAAACTACTTTTAGACTCTCTTATACTTATAACATCCATTAATACAATGAAAAACCTTTTCAATCTTGATATTGAAGATGTTGAATAATTCTAAAAAAGGTTCTCTGGATACTTGATTTAATTATGATCTTTGTATATGTTGTCCAATGTTTACTATATGATAGATGTACATATTATGATTGACATTTGACTTGAATTTTTCAATATTCAGATGTACGTTTATAATGGAATCAGAGAATCGAAGTCCAGCACCAACAAACCCATATTCTTTCTCTACACCATTTCTATATTGGGAAAATAAAAATAAACCATTTCTGAAGTCAAGAATTGTGATCAGGTATGTAGTATATGGAAAATTTACAATTTAAATTATTCACTTTAAAATTTTGGATGTACCAGTTTAGTACTGTACAATGTCATTATCTAAATTATTCTGAATGTTTGACAGCCTACAAAGTGATTGATTTCCTTCATCATAAAAAATTCAAACAACTCATAATTGGTTGTATGATTCATGTTATTCTTGCATGAAAAAATTGTGTAATGTTGATGGAAAAATTTGGTGCAACAACTACAAGATATCTGTAACTTGCACCGTTCCCAGGTTCTTATTTTTTCTTCTTCTTAACAGCTTATTAGTTATTTTATATATCAATAGTAATTAATTTTACTTATCCTAAATCTCATTGTAATCATATTAATAAATCAACAGATTTAGAGTGCAGATTCTTGTGAGTGATTCCACGGACTCCTTATCAGTTTTCCTATTTGATAAACAAGTAATGTAATTTTTGGGAAAAACTGCTTTAGATCTATGAGATTTTTTGATTTAGTTACTACAAGATAATAAACTATCATGATGACAAAATATGTTCACTTCAATTAAACTATCATTTACTTTTTTTCTTAAACAAGGCTGATGATGAGTACGGTGTTTCTACTAAATTGAATGTTTTCAAATCAAAAGAGGTTCTCTTGTCAATTGAAGTGTCAAATTATACTATTCAAAATCATCACTGTTAAGTAGAAAAATAAACTCATACAAGGTAAAATTCATTACTGACAATGAAAACCACATCACCAATTTCAATGATAGCTTCACAAAATTTCAGGTAGATTCTACTACATATTCCTATTTTCATTAATATGGATAGATTACAAATAGTTATTTGTGTTATTATTTATATATATAATCATCAAAGTAGAGATTGTACAAATGTAAGTAGTGTGTATTAACATAGTCAGGTACAATATAATCCATTATCATCATTTTTACTTCCCTGCGTGTAAAGAACATGCAACTGGATTAATGCTTTATTGTTCTATTATAGGATCATCAAAATGTTGAATCATTTTGACTCAGTGCAATGTCAGACTCTATAATTGAAACATCATCTGTGGTATCATCAAGTATTCAGGTATATATATATTTTCTCCCTTAGAATTTTCTTTACAAGCCTTTATTTTATTCCTACATTGTAATTTCTCCTACATGTGATGCTACTTTTAACTATCTTTTATATGCAGAAAAAACTACTGACTGAATTTCTTAATTAAAATTTTATTGATCAATCTCAAAATATCCCCCCTAAAAGTGTCGGTAAAACAAGTCAGGCAAAAAATATGGAAATCCGAATGAAGGATAAATTAAAATACAAGATAGAGAAGAATGACTGATATGTTATGCAGATATGAAAGGAAATACGATATCAGGTGATTGTATCTTCTAATTTCTTTTATATCATGTGAGTTAGTTTATTCTTCCTGTATTACATATCAGATGTCAATTGATGTATTTCCGTGATGGTGGGAGAAGGGGCAGGGCAGAGAGGGGGGCCTAGTGGGGGCTAGTGGGAAAGGGTATGGGAGGGAGGAGGGGCCTGGTTGGGTTGGTGGTGGGTAGGAGGGGGGATGAGTTAGAAGGGGTAGGTGCTGGGATGCGGTGGGAACAGAGGCTGCTAAGGTGCGAGGGGAGGTAAGGGGTTGGGAAGGGGGTATAGGGGAGGGGTTGGGCAAGGGTGGGGGTGGTGATGGGCAGGAGGGAGGAGGAGTTAGAAGGGGGGACATGCCTGGTGGGGGTGGAGCTGGGCAGGGGGGATGGGCCTGTGTGATGTTTTTTAATCAAGTTTCTGCTTATTACCTTAGTCACTTAAATATATGGATGGTAAAAATGAATATTCATGTGTTGTTTTTTATATACAGGTTTCTTCATCATCCATAGTGAAAGATATTCACTTATCCATTATCTTTATGATTCCCTAATTTTAACTTTTGTGTGTAGGTTCCATAGCAACTTGGGGTGGGTGTGTATTGCAAGAAACTCCATACAGATATCCAAGTTATGTTCTTCTATAATGTTATGAATTACGTTTTTATTGGCTCATTGGATGGTACATATGAATGACATTACACAACACATGAATATTGGATATCATAGACTTGATTTTTTGACTATAAAAACCAATCCTGTGAGGTTATTGGTGATATTTTCTTATGTGTATTTCATATTTGAAAGAAGGTATTGCAGTGTGTTATTGTTATTAAAAGGTAAAAACATAAAAACTGTTCAGTACTATGTACTAGAATACTTACTTCTATAGTTGTTTTAATTTAGTCTATAGATTTAGGATTCCTAATAAATGGTTTTCATTTTGTTTTACATAGAAATATAAATGAGATAGACAGTTTAACTACATTACTTTCAGATGATTATCTATATTTGATGAAGTGTTAAACCATAGTGGCAAGGCATTGCAGGTCCATGATGGAATGGCTGGGCAGGGGGGACTGGAGGGGGAGATCTGGGTAGGGGGAAGAGGAGGTTGGAGGTTGAGAAACTGGGAAGGGATGGGAAGACAAGCTGGTTAGAGGGGAGGAGAGAGGAGGGCCTGGGTAGGGGGACGGGGAGGGGGAGGAGGAGGGGGAAGGGAAGGGTCAGAGGATAAACTGGATAGTGGGCTGGGGAGGGGAGGGGAGGGGCTGACCAGGTTTGAGGGGAGGGGAGGGGAGGGGAAGATGAGGGCAGGGGGAGGGGCCTGGTGGGGGAAGAGGTTGGGCAGGGGGGAGTGGGGAGGGGGGGAAGGTAATGGGAAGGGGGGTGCTGAGGTGGGAGGGGGAGGTGTTGGGATTGGGTGGGAGACAACCAAAGGAGGGGGAGGGGAGGGGTAGAGCTCGGTAGGGGGTAGGAGGAGGTTTTGGGAAATTGGGGGGTGACAAGCTGGGTAGGGTGGAAGGGGAGAGGAGGGGCTGGGCAGGGGAGGGGGAGGGAGGGAGGAGGAGGAGGGGGAGGAAAGGGTCGGAGGAGATTCAGGTGAGTGGGTAGAGGAGGGGAGGGGAGGGGCTGGGCAGGTTGGAGGGGTGGGTAGGGGAGGGGAGGGGAGGATGAGGGCAGGGGGGAGGGGGCAATTGGGGGAAGAGGTTGGGTAGGGGCAGTGGTGAGGGAAGTGGCTAGGTAGGGGGAGGCTGAGTTGGGAGGGGGAGTTGCTGGTATTGGGTGGGAGACAAGACAAGGAGGGGGGAGGGGAGGGGTAGAGCTGGGTAGGGGGTAGGAGGAGTTGCTGGAAAATTGGGGGGGTGAAAAGATGGCTAGATTAACCACATTTTCTATTTCAATGAGTCCTTATTTTTCTATTATTTCAAATAGTAATGATTTTTAATTTTCATATTAATAATTGTTTTCATTGAATTTTCATTAAGCATCTTTTCATAGATGAATACTATAAACAAATAATCAATTTTTTAAGACACATTTTTTTTCACTTGACTACATTACCCAGTTTGTTTCATAATAATATGTCTCATTTACTCACATTAATGTATAATTATATATTGTGGAGATCAATATAACTGTCAAAAAACATGACAAACTTCTACTCTACATCAATGATACATGGTAGTACTGGGAGAAAGTTGACTGCACATTCTGATTACATGAATTGTAATATGATCTACAGACCCGCTGTTGATGAAAATCAGGGTTCCTATAATTGTTTTCAAACATGTATCTGCTACAAAGTGTATTTATGTTCTCCTATCATGGTTAAATAACATTCCATAGATCTATTTCATAGGTGACATGAAAATGAAAACTAATGTAAGTTTCCAATTTCAAGTTCTCTTACCATGATTTTGTTTCACTGTTTACATATTAAAAGTATTTAGAAATTAGATTTTCATACTTCGTTCCTATGAAATGATTTATAATTTCAATATATTATTTATTAATTTCTATTGATCACTTCTCATATTTCTAATGCATTTTGTAGCCTGGATTTCATTTATGACGTCGTGCATATGCATGGGAGATGTACTAGTTAATAATAAACTGAGGATATATATAACTAGGTGGTTCCCCTTGAGTAAAAATGGAGACATGTATTCAATACAAAAATGTTTGACATGAAATATTGTTGGATAATTTTGGTAGAATAACATGTGTACATAATGGTTTATATAAGGGGTGAATGAGAGTGAAAGGGGTCTATAATTACTTTGGAATCATAAGGAAAACAAGTGGTGTGTGTAATAAAATTTTACAACTTTTACAATTGTAAATCAAAAGGGATGACATAAAGAAGATTCTTAAATAAAGAGAAGGAGAGGACCACTTACCTTGAGAGAGAGATTCTAAAAGCTTGGAAAAATATCCATAAGTGCATGGGGAATGGTTGTAGGGATTTAAATAGGTAAATATAGATTAATTTAATACACTAATGGTTTTTAGTAAAGTGTAAAGGGAGGTTTGGTGGGTTTAATATTCAAAATAGGGAAGAATTCTTTATTAATTTTAAAACACAGGTTTTAGAATTTATATGATAAAGTAATAAAAATCAAAAACCTTAACATGTATTTTTTCGGTGGTTTCTTCAAAGATGAGTTGTTTTAATTATTTTATATGTATAATAACATAAAACATTAAAATAACACTATTGGTGATGTGGAAGTGAGGCATATTTATAATGAATTGATTTTGAAACATTAACATATAACATAGGGTTTGAAGGAATCATTAAGGGTTTATAAAATTAATAAAATAACATAAAACACATTATTTTCATCAGAAAATATAATTTTGGTTTTAGATGCACTTTATGGTATATATTACATATATCTAGTACTTTTAGGATGTTATTATAGACATTGTATATTTATATTGTATTTAATTTTGACCTGAAAAATATTTTATCTTTGAAAATTATGAAAAATTAACCATTGGATAATTTTGAAGTGATAATTTCAAAAATAATATTTATTTTATCCAAATAATTATCTATGTAAGATAATTTAAAATTTAAAATCAAAAATATTGATTTATTGAAAAATACTGGTTTTTTTACAATAACAGCTTTATGACCCTTATAAAAAATATTTTTTACTTTGTAAAAGTACATTACCAGTTATATTTCAATAATATTTTTTTAATATTTTTTTATTAAAATATCAGTTACTTTAAAAATACTTGAATTTATTAAAATATTTTGTCTTGATTGAATTGATATATTTCCTAAAAATACACCCTCCATTTTATCATATCAAAATCTAATTTGTATCAAACATATTTTTTAATCATTATAAAGTAATAATAGATGAATATAATAATTATTTTAGTGAAAAAAAAATGTACGCAGTCTTACTATTAGGGTTTAAAAAAATTTCCCATTATAACACCTATGAATTCCCTAAGGCTAAGGTGTTTGATGGTGATATTTCCATGGGGTGGTTTAGTGAACATGAGTTGTGTCATAACTCAATGAGCTTGAAATTAACCAATAATTGTTTTTTATTATGATTTTGTTTTTGAATTTTATCTTCGGATTGGTTAAGGTAAAATCCTAGTGATGTTATCTCCCTTGGAATCTCCTATAAATGGGCTTCATAGAGTACGATTCTACTGGTCGAGATCATCACTTCCTTTTTCTATGTCAAATGAAATTATCATAACCTTAAATATAGTAATCATGATAGTAATTGTGCAATGGTTATATTAGCAATAGTTATTGAAGAACCATTTTATGGTTTGTTTTAACAATGTTTTATATTATTTTATAACCAATATTTTGTAAAATAATTTTTTGGTTCTTCTAGATTAGACCTAGTTCACTAGATTGTGTTTCTGTTAGAAGGTTGGAATATGTTGACTGTTCAAACCCATATAGAAAGGTTTTTATGAAATTTGTTTTCTGGTTATAGAGTATTGGACTAAGCTTAACCCAATGAAGTATATTTTAGAAAGATGAGGTTTTTGATCAGACGCACAGTCTCTCTCAGAATCATCAACATGCTGTTCAAGAACTAGTGGACCCGATTTGTTTAGAAATTCAGTAGATACAGTGTAAGAATGTCATAATGTTGATGAATCCTGACAATTATGTTTCATGGGAATCCAGAGTTAGAATGTAATTAAACATTTGGACATCAAGTCAGACAATTCTATGGAAATATCAAAGGATATCATTATCATTATAAAGTATTGATAAAATAAAGAGTCTGTGTTTGAAGAGTTATGAGTTCATTAGTGTGAAGAAATGTGAGAAGTTGAAATGCCAGTTTTCAATCAGGTCGATAAATCAAATATACATATCATTAGATCTAGAAGAATCAAAGGTATAAATTGTTGATTAATGGATGTTTTCCTTTGTTGTAATAAGAGAAAAAATATAACTTTTTCCGATAATAGTTCACTGGATGTGGTGTTCCACTAATAAATTTGACTATATCTGAGAAGGAAAGTCAATCATACTAACTCCTAGAAGAAAATTCAGTCAAAATATCTTTGAGAAGGAATGTCAATTGAACAAAATCTGAGAAGGAAATCCCGTCAGATAGTATTTCAGTAGGAATGTCAATCGTACTAACTCTAAGAAAGAAATTCAATCAGATTGACTCTTAGAAAGAAATTTCCATCGTAATGAGATGAGAATGTTCCAACATAATGATCTGATAAAGTTCCATTATATTGAAGAAAAGTTAGTAATTTCAAGAAATATGATTACTATATAGACTTAAGATGATTCATGAAGGTTATAGATGAATCAAAGTGCTCAAAAATGAAGTTTAAATTTGAGTGAATTTTAAAGGTTTTCGAGTATGAGTAAGCTGGAAAAGTTTTTAGTTTCATACATTTTGTATTCTGGGATGTCTCTAAATAGATTCATAGTACATTAATACATTGAATCTTTTTTCACATGTGAAAAATATAGAGAACTATAGAGTTTGAGTTTGAGTTATTCCCAAATAGATATCTCAAAAGACAATTAGACTAATAGAAGTTTTGTTTACCATTCTGAGTAAGATCGGACCGGAGAATCTCAGACTGAAAAAATTGAGAAGATCTTCAGAAGAGTAGATTGAGAATAGGGTCATCGTACTGAGTCTATTGGACTGAGGCAATCAGACCCAGATGAATTGAACCAAGGTTCCAGACAGAGTATTATGTAGTAAATTATTTTGTGATATTTTTATTTTGTTGGTAAATAGTTTTAATAAAACTTTCTAAACTGATGGGAGTCTAAATAACTATTCATATTAGAATATATAAGGAATCTAAGGAGATTTGGTACAAGTTGTTGTCACTTATTAATTATAGATAATTTATATAGATCCAAATGACTGTCTTTGGCAAGGATATAATTTCTCACACTGAGGCTAAAACTTATAAGTATCGTGTTTTTACTTTTTTTCAATTTTTTCATGCATGGGTATTTATTCAGTTATGATAAGGATACAAAATTTAACATTTTTTAGGGGTTATGTTTTTTAAAAGTATTAAAACCTAAAAAAGTTGACAAATGATTCAACCCCCCTTCCGAGTTATTATTCAATAATTTGGAAATTTAGTTATGATGTTTAATGGTCTTTTAAATTTTACCGATCATATAATGGTCCAAAATAACCAATTTAGTGCATGTGTTTTGAATAAAATAATTTCTTAATATGGAATTCACTCATTTAGAAAATAAACCTAATTTATAATTTTTTGGGTTGTTACAATATTAAACTATTTTTATATTCAGTATCAATTTAATTAATGTATTCTAAAATAATTCTTAAAATCTGACCCCATATCACCTTTTATACCGATTCATTCCTTGAAATCTTTTCTACATTTTTTATGTGGGATTCATACACCATTTTTTAAGTAATAAATGAATAATAATTTATTTTTAATAACACGTTAATGATAATAAATGATAAATAATAACACATTATTAATAATTAATAATTATTTAATAAAGTAAAAAATAATGATTTTTTAATTCATAGTAATGATTATTAATGATGCCATTAATGTTTCCAAAACTATTACTAATAACAATAAAAAGGTTTTTAAATGATGTAATTAATATTCTAAATAATTATAAAAATTTAATGATTAATAATTTATAATAATGGATATTGATAATGTAATTAACAATATAATTAATTTTATATTTAAAAATAATTAATAATAATTAATAATCAAATTTATAGGAATTTTAGCAATGGCTATAGCAGGGAACTCTATGGTATTATAGCATGAGTTTGGGGGATTTTTCTTGGTTGAGCTTTGGGCTGGTGGGACTCTATATACACATCAACCCATAGTGGGGGATGTTGGGAAGACCTTCCGTGAGGTTGTGGGTGTGTGTGTTGTTACGTTGTACATATACACCCAATGATATTGAATTAATTACAATAATCGTTATTGTTAAACAATAATATTTTTCATCAAGTAATTTTTTGTTTACAAAATTTATGAATAATAACAATAATAATATTATTAATTACATATAGTTACAACCGCATGAAAATTTCAAGAAAATACCATCTTCTTGGGACTTAACCAAAGATAATGAAGTCATGATAATAATAAATTAATGATAATAAACCCATTATAAAAAATTCATGATAATAATAATATAATTAATAAATTCATGACAATAAATTCAAAACCCATAGATATTAGGATAATAAAAAGACAATAAAGGGATGATAATGATTTGTTGGTTAGTAAAGTTTCTTCTAGTAATGGATTTTCAGCTAAGGGTAACGTGGTAAGTCAAGTTTTGATTTCCAAATATTATTTTATATTGGATCTCCTAGATGATTTTTTTCAATATGTTTGGTCCTTTAGAGGTGTGAATTTGTAGTAGGCCTTTTTAGATAATATCTAATTATATTATGATTTCCTGATTACTTCTATTAATAATGTTTCTCTGGATGAGGGATCTAAAGCTCAGATGAACTCATGGAAACCTATGGAAACCAGGAGATGGAGGAGATGACCATAGGACATGTTCTGTTGAGGTATGCTTCATAATATTTGTAACTAATCATAATCTTAATATTATTTGTTGGATGACATATATTTTTGAGTTTTGGATTTCTCATTTAGATGAATTTTGTTTTGGTTATGCAGTTTGGTAGAATATCTACTTCAAATATGAACAAATGATTTATAATATATTCAACTACTTAGAATTTGGAACTACTGAAAAATGTCGTTTTGTTTAATGATTTTTAGAACTTATAAATCATGATTTCAATTATTATAGGGGTTTTTTTTGAGGAAATAAGGCTTAAAAAAATTGTTATTTTGTTGATCCAAGACTTTAAGACCTAATATTCTATGATAAAACATGCATATGATTCTATTAGATAAATGATTTAGGTGGATTTCAAAGGGTTGGATGCATGGTTTCTATTTTTGGATATGGTTTTATTGATCTTTGGAACACAATGCAGACAAAGTGAAATGTTTTTTGTATATTGGAATTTTTTAATAATAAAAATCCCATGTTATTGTTATTAATGAAAGGGAATGGTACATGAGATGTTGGTAGATGGATGATCAGAATACATGGGAATTCATAGTTATAAATTCTTTAGATAGTCATCTTTTTTTGGGATAATTTACATGTTATACCTCTTGAAGACTAGATGACCAGGTTTTGTACTCAGTGGAGGCTAATGTGGACTATCATCTTCTTGATCATTTTTTTGGGTCTATGATGTTTTGTTTGGAGGGTGTTTTCCAGATCGGGGATTTCTGTCATGCCTGGAAGGACAACATAGTATATTTGGAATCTATATTTTGTTTATCATTTAGATATGATGTTTTTTGGTTGTTCTCTTTTATTTTTTTTCTTTTGGGATTTTATTTCATGTAATCCTAAAATTTTGTGTGTTTGTGTGTGGTTTTTAATAAAATTTCTCAGGATCATGGGTTTGGTTTTCCAAATTTGTGGTTCACACCATTTAAAAAAAATGATAATAAAGTCATGATATTAAAATCATGATAATAAATTCATTATATTATTAATAAATTCATGATAATTATTAGTTAATAAAGTCAAAATAATAATAATAATAATAATAATATGTATGAATAATATATATATTAGTTAGAGGATATTTTAAATTGAAAACAACACACACACACACACACCTAGAAACCATAGTGGGTCAAGACTCATCCCTCCAATAAATGAATAAAAACACCAATTAGACCTATTTTATTTCTTATTTATGATATGAATGCCTATGGTCTTTATGGACTAAATATCCAGCGAGAATTGTCCCAAATTCCTCCGAAAGAGATGACCCAATGGGCCAAAATGAGAAGCTTGTAGTATGTCATGTCACATGTTATACACCACACTTCCCTACTGTGTGTGGTCCTCACACCACGCTACCAATCTAAAAGTTTCATTTCCCCTACCAAGAATCCTTATGTCGTATTTCTCTATGAGGAACTATGGAAAGAAACCCCACCATTCCATATCTGAAATCCATGTGGGGATAGGTCCATATAATTGGCTCCATAACACCGATAACTCTTTCGAGATTCCCACCCAACGATGCCTATGTGAACCCCTACCACATCACCTACTTTCCATAATGTATCATATGATCTATACTATTATGTATATAATCATATGGATGGTAACTCATCCACCCCACATCAAAAATTCATGACGAAAAAAGGATAGTTGATAGGAACCAGTGCAACCATCCCTCTTTCATGGCTAGCCACCCGATGATGAGTTCATGTCACCATGACACACCTCTTGTATGGTGCACCAAATTATTTTTTTGATCCATCCATGATACTTTCTACCAACTAATGATGACTCGAAATCCCTTTGGCCCAAAGTCCTTTGATGAACTAGAGGACCTATAGCTTGAAGGCCTAAATCTTTGGTTAAAATTCCCAAATAAAGTTAATATAATCATTTCAGTAGTACTACTAAAATACCTGTGAGAATCCTTCCCCTCCCCAGATTTTAACCCTTGTCTTTCATGAAATATTATGGGGTAATTACCACTAATCCAAACCCCAAATGAGTTATTATTTATGAATAATAACAACAACAATAGCAATATATTATAGGTATAGGGGATTAGAAACCATAGACAACAGACACACCTCGACACCCTACGAGGTCAAGCCTTAGCCCTCCCCACATGAAATGTTAAACACTAACTAAACGTATTTTATTACCTATTTAATAAACAAAATAAATAGGATATTTATGACATGAAGGAACATCTCAATATGGTCCAAAGGCCCCTAAGATGACCTGAATTCTTGAATTAGAAGTCTATATTATGTCATATCACCAGTCTTATGCCACATCACCTCTGTCAGTAGTCATCACACTATGTCACTAGTATGAATGTTGTGGCATCTCCTTAGCCATGTATCATTTCATTATTCTACCATATGACCGATCATATTAGATAAATCCTCCTTCCTACATAAAAATTCTATGTGAAAAGTGGGTAAGATGATAGATTCTAGTATACCAATCTCTAATTCGAGCCTCCCACTTGATGATGCCAGTGTGGTTCCCCATAGTGTCACATGCCTGTTGCACTACATCATCAGACTATTCACACTTTTTAGATAATCAGGTGGAATAGAACCCCTCTTTCCCACATTGTAAATCTATGAGTATGGAATGCTGGTTGATGGGAACCAGCATGCCAATCACTATTTCAAGGCAACCCACCCAACAACACTTGTGAGCCACTATGCTGCATTGCATGCCTATTGAATCACACCGTTGACCTAGTCCCACCAAGATTCATGATACAAACTGATGTCATCCTAGAGGCACTATGACCTGAAGGCCTTTTATGGATCATAGGCTATGTAGGCCAATGTCCCAACTTTTATGGCTGAAAATCCTAGAAATCTGTTAATAGTACTGATGTTATAGTATGTCGGAGAATTCTTCCCCCACCTAAATTTGAACCCAGGACTTTTACAAGGATTATCGAGTGAAATACACTATGTCAAATCCCAAGTTCTAATAATAATTATACACCAACACTGAGAGAACAATTATAAGGAAGCAACACTGACAAGAATACCCACTAACTCTAGGTGTACCAGGGAAACATCCCCTCTCTGGGATAACCCATATCTTTTTATCAGAGGTAGGAAAAGACCCACAATGATATGTTTTAAAATATAAATTTTTTGTGTCATCTATATTATTATTTTTAAGGTTTATCTTGGTTGTGTGTCTATCCTTATTGGGGGAAGTGAGGTTTGATCCATGTTATAAAATTGGAGTGTGTGTTGTTTTGTTTTTTTATATCCAAGATGTAAAATAAATAATAATTAAAAAATAATAAAATTAATGATTTATCTAAAAAGGTACAACCAAACCCCATCCCACCCAAACCACCAACACTAATTATAGGTGTAAATAATTACTAATTAATAATATATGTTATTTTTTGAAAAATCATTTTTTAGTTTCATTTAATATTTTTATGTGAAATCTTTTTAAGAAATTATTTTTATTATTTTTTATCAATTATGCTCATATTTAATGTTTGAAAATTTATATATATTAGATTTATATTTTATATATTATAAGATTTGAATATCACCTACTTGGAACATTACTATGTTCTATTTAGGTGATTTCAAAATGTTACAATATATGAACTATAAATACAACATAAATAATGTTTTAAAAACTGAATGAACACATAAAAAATAATTCAATTTAAAAAAATTCCTTAAAAATAAGAAAAAATAATTAAAATTTCACCTTCTTGAATTATTTTGAAGTATAAAATCTATATTTTGAAACAATAATTTTATTGTCATTTATATTTTCATTATTTAATATTTTTATGAATTATATTCATTATCAATTATTATTTAATTTTTCTTTCAATGTTTAAAATATAAGTTACATGACATCTATGGATCATATTTTATAATCTTTCAAAGTCACCTACATAAAACATTATTATGTTTTGTGTAGGGGACTTTGAGAGATTATAAAATATAAAGTATAGATAGACTCTAAATGATATTTAAAAAATTGGCCAGACACATAAAAGAATAATTGAAAATAAAAATAATTATAAAAAATAATAAACAAAAATAATTTAAACAACAAAAATCTGTTTTTTAAAAACAATATATATATATATATATATATATATATATATTAGGCCTAATTTTTTTGTACTTAATTATTATTTATAATTAATTACATAATTGTGGAACAACCAATGGGATAGTGGAACTCAACCTAGGTATCATAATAGGGGGTGGCTTTTATTTCATACATGTAACACACATAGGTATTGGGTGGAAACCTGGTGACGAGTTGGACAGAGCAAGGCACAAGAGGGCCGAATGCGAGCGAGCATAGGTCAACCAAGAAGATATGGGTGGGAGGGATAATTAGAGGTGATCTAGGATAGATGTGAGTAGGCTTGGAGAATGAGGGTTTGGAGAGACCCATATGAGCTAGACCATGGACATTTGGTCAATTGTTTGATCATACAGGCCATTAGGCCTTCGAGCCAGTTTATGGGAATTGAGTCATGGCCTTTAAGACAATATTGTTGGGTCTTTTGGACTATTCTTATGCCCTCAAACCATGTATTTCATGAGAGTTCGGTGAACCTATGTTCTTAAAGATTATTTTTCTATGGGAATTCAAACTATGTATTGTAATTAAATTGGTCTAGTAGGGAACTTGTCATTATTTATGGGGAGGGATGCTCTTTGGTTCACTATAGTGCCTTTGGTGTTAGTGTTTGGTTGCTTGTAATCCCCTCTTAAAAAATAAATAAATAATTATTTTATAAATTATTTTATTATTAAGTACTATTAAATGCCAAAATAATTATATTATATATAACATTTTCAATGATTAGTAACTATTTATAATTAAAATAATAATTATATTACAATAAATAGTTTTTATAAATTATTACTAATTCTATAATTAATTTTTAATTATATTTAACATTTATAATAATTCCTAACATTTATAATATTTATTAATTATTTTCTATTTATTTATATTTATATTATGTAATACATTATTAGTTACAATGGTAATTATATTATTATTAAGTATTACGAATCACTTTAATAATTAGATCATAAATCACATTATTAGGTTTCATTAATTATATTACTATTATAAATTATTATTGAATACATTAATTTTTTTACAAATAATAAATTATTCAATATATATATTTATATTTAATTATATATTGATTATGTTATTAATTAAATTAAAAAAATTTTTCATTATTTTATTAAATAAATTATTAATTATACATTTCAATGGGTCATCTTACAGTCGGTCAACCCTTGGAGTGGGTGTGACCAGTCTTTGTTGGCCCATTAGCATGCATGTTTTCATTTTCTTGTAACCTCGAGGGCCTTAAAATAATAAAATTACATCAAAAAATATATTATAACCAGATATTATTAATTATGTTAATAATTATATCATAAATCTCTTTGTTAATTATAATACTAATTACATAATTATTTTTAATGTATTATTATCTATATACTAAAATATACTATTTTTACCAATACTAATAATCATTTTGTTATTTTAATTACTGTAACGCCCCGACCCTAGTTACCCAGAGTCGGTGCATTACTACATAACATTGGCATGATCACAAGAAAGATCAAATCTCGAAAGACCGATTGGTTTAGTAGCCTTGGAAACACTAGATATATTCATAAGTTTTACATTACATCATAAAATGAAAAACTACTACAACAACATAATGTTTCCACAGTACACACTATAATCCCCTCATAATATCCTTGCAGGTCATTCATAACTTACACCTTCACTTCCTGGGAAAAATAAAACATAGAAAAGGGGTGAGCTCAAATGCCCAGTAAGGATAACAATATAGCGGAAACTTTCATCAATAAGAATAAACATTTAAGGCAATGTATAACTAAAACAAAAGCCTTTTAAACATGAACTTTCAACATGGTATGGCATAAATAAAATGAAATAATGCCATTTACTTATTCACATGGATATTCTACTAATCGAATAATCACATGCAAAAATCAATAACCACTTTCATAATGTTGGAATGCATAATGCCAGACTATCAACACCACATAGCCAAGGCCTCGTGCCAAGACTACAAATAAGATTTTGTCAAGGCCTTGTGCCAAGATACTAGTTTGTCTCATGAGACCTATCGATGCATCGAGGAGCTATAGAGGGCTCCACCCGTCACATATTAAGTCCAATGCATTCCCATATGAAAAGGTTTAAACATAACATAAACATTCGTATTAAAACTAGCATACGAAATGTCAATAATTTCACCATAAAATATGAATGGTATAAAAATAGCACATCCACAGTCAAACATATCACAAAACCTTCAATACAATATAGAAGTTTTGTATCATAATAAATCAACTTCAAATAAGCGTAAAATCCGTCGAAGGATGTTGACATAGATGAAATCAACACACTTTTTAGAGAAATATCTCTTTCTGTTTTTGAAATCATTTAAGAGTCATATAAAATAAAACATTTTCTTGAAAATATTCTTATAAGATTGTAAGGGAAGCTTTGACGATTTTATAACGGCGGAAAATAACCGCACCCGCCATATAAGTTAAAAAAAACATTCTTATCTTAATTCTGTCGAAAAGGTTAAAAAACACCTTGTTTGGAAAACGACGGAAAGATTCCCTTATAAACCTCTTATAAAAAGTCAAACAAGGGTATAAATGACTTTAACCCATATTCTTTTAAATATTAAAAATGTTTTAAAATACATTTTGAAGAAACATGGATGTGGATGATAACGAGATCCCAGTAGATTATTACGTATAAACAACCTCGGATAATGAAGAGATTGTGAAATAACCCTTACCTTGTACTTTTCCTTTTTTGGGGTCGGTTAACCTCCTGTATAATGGTGAAATAATTGTTATTAAATTATACAACAATCATATACATTAATATGATATCATATATGATCTTTTAACATTGCTTTATTAATAATATCTTAGTATTATCGTCGTTTTCAGGTGATAATCGATTTGTTCTTCTTAAATGTTTGGTTAGGTAAGACATGTTTGTAATGGATAGATTAAATCTTATTCATAATCAGAATGATATTAACATTATTTTTAACCCTAAAATGAGAATAATACATGAATGGATACGATGGAGGATGGATCTCACCGCGTTCGTGGAGAGGGTAGTCCGTACGTACGCACGAACGCTACTTCCATTTAATTTTAATTTTAAAAGAATTGAATCCAAATGATACATAGGTATATTACTATTCCAGTATAATATAATATTTTATATATGTTACTTAAGTTCATTAACACCATCCTTTATACGTTCCATGTGTGGTATGAACGAGTCATATCATTTTAAGGGGGCAGTAGTCCGCACTTCCTCAAATGAAATTATCGTATGTATATACAACATGAAACGAATAATGGTATGAAATAAAATGGAATTACAGAAGCTTATATATAAAATATATATCATTAATATCATATTTAATTACAGTTCCATCATAATGGCCACCATGAGAGGCGGTAAGATGTATTTGAACAATCATCGTTTCGTGAGGCGTTAGTTTGCCATCCACATAAACATTATGTTCATCATCCATTAGATGGAGTTGTGTGTATGTGTAGTTTGAATCCTTCTTATAACAAAATCCTAGTATATTGAGGATACTGGTGTTGTTACAAAAGAAAGGAAATAAAAAGAGTTTGGGAGTTTAAGAAGCAAAATAATTGAAAATAATTTAAGACAAATCGTTACCTTTAATTTAGGTAACTCACTTTGGTTGGAACCAAAGGACTTCTTGAAATGCTTTCTGCCTAAGGGGAAGCTTCAAGGAGGAGGATAGGGATGTGGGGAGCTTAGTTGGGCAGAGTTTGGACGTGCCAAGTGTCTTGAGAGGTGTGAGGAATGAGTAGAAGTGGTCTCCTTTTATAAGGGAGAGGAGGGGCTCTTTAGGAAAGAGTGAAAGTATTACTTTATAATATAATTATATTCGGTTTATAATGGTCCAAAAATCATTGAGGTCGAAGATAAGATGACTCATATTCTAAATAACATCAACCAATAAGAATTGGACTGGTTTTAGATAATATTTTAATCATTATAATCTTATTTATTTAAATGATTTATTAATGAGGTAAACAGTTCATCATTATTGTGTCATTAATAATTTAACTTATTTGATGTCTAAAAATTATAAATAAAATATCATCATGTAGGAAATCTTTTTATCTTTCTAATTAATATTTATAATCGAAAATCCAACATGTATTACCCTATGTAAAAATTGTTCTTCTAAAAGATGTAAGCTTATGCCATTTTTATTTTTATTTTAACTTTATTAATATAATGTGTCCCTACCACATACAAGTGGCTCCAAGGGGTTGCCAAATTGACCCAAGGATGCCCATGGTCGGGTATGTGTCCACAAATAAGGTTAGGACATGTTTTAGGGTAATTTTGTATTATTATAATATTATTTTTTAACCCTTATTTACCGGATTTACCCTTTAACCATGGTAAATAAAATATTTACCGCAGTAATTATTCAAAATGTGTAAAAATAAAAGTTATCTATTTACATAATTTGGACATTCTGATTCCAAATATGGAATCCATTTTCTTAAATTCAAAACACAGAAGTGGCAGAAATTAATTTAAAATTAATTCCCGCTGTCAAAACAAAAAGCGTGTTTTTAAGAGATAATAACTATCAAAAGATTGACACTTGTTTATGTTCGGTTTAATTGTAAAATTATGTCCAATGATAAACATTAAATTGAATGGTAAAAATATATTCTAAATATACTTTAAAACCACTCAAATTCATAATTTATCACTATTAATTATTTTGATTAAAAAAAGTTGTTTTTAATTAAAAATTAGAAATTTTCACTATTCATCAAAATATGAAAGTTATCCGAAATGTACCAAAATTTCACCCTAGGATAATTTTGATATTCCGAATCCAAAAATGAAGTCCATTTTAAAATATAGAATATATATGATTTCAAAAAGTAGGTATTACTATTCACAACGGCTAGTTTAATTAGTTGTGGTGTGTGTTAGAACTCGAGGTTGCGTACAACACACGCTATCGCATTATTCGAAGGGAAACGTACCATAGAAGCTTGGGGTGTTACATTCTCCTCTCCTTCAAATAATTGCGTCCTCGCAATTTCTTGGGTATTACTGCATAAAAAGACTCGGGTGGTTCTTCATCATAAGTTCCTCGGGTTCCCACGTTGCCTCTTCCATCTTATGATTTCTCCACAAAACTTTTACCAGACGCGTCGTCCGGTTTCTCAGTACTTGTTCTCTTGTATCAAGAATCCTGACGGGCTCTTCGCAATAAGACAGATCGGGTTCCAGTTCTAATTCCTCATAGGTGAGTACATGCGTCGGATCAGGCATGTATTTCCTCAATAGAGATACGTGGAACACATCGTGAACTTTGGAGAGACTTGGCGGCATTCCCAATCGGTAAGCTACAACCCCAATTCGTTCTAGAATTTCGAAAGGTCCGATGTACCTGGGACTCAATTTACCTTTCTTACCAAAATGTATGACTCCCTTCCATGGAGATACCTTCATGAAAACATGATCACTGACTTGAAATTCCAAATCCTTCCTTCTATTATCGGCATAGCTCTTCTGCCTACTTTGAGCTGCTTTGATGTGATTTTGGATTACCTTCACCTTTTCCACCGTTTCCTCCACCAGTTCTGGGCCTACAAGTTTTCTTTCACCAACGTCATCCCAACAGGTTGGTGTACGACATCTCTTTCTGTATAACGCTTCATATGGTGCCATCTGAATACTTGAATGGAAGCTACTGTTATAGGAAAATTCTACCAGAGGTAAATATTGATCCCACATACCTTGAAAGTCAAGTGAGCAAGATCTCAACATGTCTTCTAAGGTTTGAATAGTCCGTTCTGGTTGTCCGTCTGTCTGAGGGTGGTAAGCAGTGCTCAAATGAAGTTCTGTATCCAGAGATTTCTGAAGACTTTTCCAGAATCTTGAAGTAAAACGGGGATCACGATCAGAAACAATTGATAGCGGTACTCCATGAAGTCTCACAACTTCATTAATGTATAGTCTTGCTAGACGTTCCAGGGGTAGATCTTCTCTTATAGCAAGAAAATGTGCTGACTTGCTAAGACGATCAACAATAACCCATATTGCATCGTTCCTTCTAGGAGTCTTCGGTAGCCCCATGACAAAGTCCATCGTAACATTGTCCCATTTCCACTCCGGTATGGGAAGAGGTTGCATGACTCCTCCAGGCTGTTGCCTTCCAGCTTTCACTTGTTGACAAACCATACATCTTGACACAAAATCAGCAATATCCCTCTTCATGTTGTCCCACCAAAAATGTTCCTTCAAATCTCTATACATTTTGGTGCTCCCATGGTGTATAGAGAAATTGGAACTATGAGCATCATCCAGCAATTCCCTTTTTAGATCAGGTATATTGGGAACACAATGTCTCTTCCCGAATTTCAAAATTCCATCTTCATACACAAAGTCTCTCAATCTCCCATCATTCACAACTTTAATATTCTTTTGGAATTCGTCATCATCGGTCTGAGAACTCTTAATCCTTTCTAGTAAAGATGGTTTGGCAACCATTTGAAAAAGCATTGATGTTTCACCTTCCCTGGTTATTCCCATGTCCATCTTCACTAGATCCATAAAAATTGGATCCCTTTCAATTCTCATATTGTTCAAAACTCCATGGTCTTTTCTACTCAAAGCATCTGCCACCTTGTTTTCCTTCCCTGGGTGGTAGTGTATCGTACAATCATAATCCTTGAGTAATTCAAGCCATCTCCTTTGCCTCATGTTGAGTTCTTTTTGTGAGAAAATATACTTCAAACTCTTGTGATCAGTATAAATCTCACATTTTTCACCATAGAGGTAGTGCCTCCATATCTTCAAAGAAAAGATCACTGCTGCTAACTCGAGATCATGAGTAGGATAGTTTTGTTCATGAATTTTCAAATGTCGTGATGCATAGGCAATAACTCTATCATTCTGCATAAGGACACAGCCAAGTCCTTTCTTCGATGCATCACTATAAATAACGAACCCATCATTCCCCGCTGGTAGAGTCAATATAGGAGCATTGACTAATCTTCTCTTCAGTTCTTCAAAACATTCTTCACACTCTTTTGTCCAAACAAATTTAACCCCTTTACGTGTGAGCTTCGTTAATGGGTTAGCCAATCGGGCAAAATTCTGGACGAAACGTCGATAATAACCTGCCAAACCAATAAAACTACGTACCTCAGTTATACTCATAGGTGCTGGCCATTCTTGGATTGCCTTGGTCTTAGAAGGATCAACAGAGATTCCATCTTTAGAGACAATATGTCCAAGAAAAGAAATTTCCTGATGCCAGAATTCACACTTGCTAAACTTCCCATATAATTCATGCCTCCTCAGAGTCTTCAAGATAATGCGCAAGTGATTTTAATGATCTTCGTAGGTTTTGGAGTATACCAAGATATCATCAATAAATACCACCAAAAATTCATTGAGATACTCCTTGAAAACTCTATTCATCAGATCCATGAATACAGAGGGTGCATTAGTCAATCCAAACGGCATTACAGTAAACTCGTAATGCCCGTACCTAGTTCGAAATGCTGTCTTCGGAATGTCTTCCTTCTTCACACACAACTGATGGTATCCAGATCGAAGGTCAATCTTTGAAAAGTATTGAGCTCCATGCAGTTGGTCAAATAAATCATCAATACGAGGTAGGGGATACTTGTTCTTTATCGTTATAGCATTGATCTCCCTGTAGTCGATACATATCCTCATAGATCCATCTTTCTTTTTAACAAAAAGAACAGGGGCTCCCCATGGAGAAACACTAGGGTGAATAAATTACTTATTACTCAATTCCTCTAGTTGTTTCTTTAGTTCGACTAACTCTACAGTTGCTATTCTATAAGGGGTCTTCGATATAGGCCTTGATCCAGGAATCAAATCAATAGAAAACTCAACTTCTCGTTCTGGAGGATGACCAGGTAAATCTTCTGGAAATACATCTACAAATTCTTTCACAACAGGTACATCCTCTATTTGAACATTCCTTTCCTCACCCGCAGTTATTTCATTCTCGTCCTCCCCAATAATTGTATTTAGTTGAGCTATTGAGGGTGGATCTAAATAAGAATTAGGTGGTGACGATTCTGCTCTAAAAATAAGGTGTTCCTTATCATTATCATCAAGAATCGTAACCTCTTTCTTCTTACAATAAATCTTCGCATCATAGTCCGAAAGCCAGTCTATACCGAGGATTATATCAAACTCAATCATAGGTATGACGATGAGATCAGCATATAAAGAAAATTTATGTGCTCTAATGGGGACTGATTCACAAAACTTTGTTGCAACGATACTTCCCTTAGGAGTTTTAACTGAAAACTCCCTTATTAAATCAAATTGGAAATATCTAATTTTCTTAGCAAACTGGGAAGATATGAAACAATGCGATGATCCAGAATCAAATAATGCATTTTCTAAACTTGAGGAAACCATTAAATTACCTGCCACCACGTCTTTCGGAGCTTCTACCTCAGCAGTAGTGATAGCATATGCCTGGCCTTGATCCCTTGGCCTTTTCTGAGGTAAGTTCTCCTGACGCTAGGACATGAATTTGCATAATGCCCCATCTCCCTGCAATTGTAGCACTGAAGGTTGGTAGCTTCCTTCTTCCCCTTGCAATCATGAGCTTGGTGGCCTTTTTCACCACACTTGTAACAGACTCCCATTCCCTTCAAGCAAGTACCAGGATGTTTCTTCCCGCATTTACCACAAGATGGATATTCAACCTTTCCCTTCTTCCCCTTATTTCCATTCCCAGATTGATCAGCAGGTCTCTTCTTCTCTTGCTTTGCTTTAAAGTCATAAGACTTAGAGAATTCCTTTTCGGTCTTTATAGCACATGAGACAATGTCTTCGTACGATGAAAAGGATTGTGAGACTAATGCTCGACGGAGAAATGGATTTAACCCATCAATGAAACGATCAATCTTACTTCTTGGGTTGCGAATATAATCTCCAGCATACCTCGCTAACCTTGTAATGTTAGCCTCATACTTTGTGACATTCTCATCCTCCTTTTGTCTCAGACTCAGAAATTGTCTTTCCATATCCGCTCGATGGTCGTGAGGGAAGTATTTTTCTAAAAACAGATCTTTGAATTCCCTCCATTCCATATTTGATACTTCATCATCTTCCTTCATGTTTTGAATCAATGACCACCATTGATCAGCATCTCCAGTGAGGCGGTAAACTGCCATGATAACTTTTTCCCTTTCACTGCTCCCCAAAGCCTGAAATATTTTCTCTAGGGAATTTATCCATTGCTCAGCTACTAAGGGATTTGTACTCCCATTGAACGTTGGTGGTTGTTGCCTCATGAATCGATCTAACATTGATCCTCCACGCTGCGGATCAGGGTGCTCGATACGGGTAAGGTTATTATTCATAACCTGAGTAAGTTGTCCCAGTATGGTGATTAGCTGATCGGCACCAGTTGCATCACCAGCCCCACTATAATTATCTTGAGCAGGAGGGAAATCCCTACATGGATTGCGTGCATTGATACAGTTTCCATTTCTTCCACTAGGAGCCATTTCTAAACAATGGCATAAACTAGATCAGTTTATGAATCAAAATACATAATCCCATACTTATAAAACACTTAACATAAATTGAACTATTTATGGATATAATCCATAATCATAAAAATGTTTTCTTTGAGGAAGTATATACTCATAAACCCTTCATAATGATTTGTAAAGATAGTGAGAGTTATCCTAAGCATATCCCCCAGGAGTGTCGTAACCAAGAGTGCAGCAAGGCCCGTTGTCGTGCACCAGTTCAAGTTCGAGTCTAGCTCAAAGCGGTGTTTTCGGGTTTTACCCCTAGGTACATCTGTGCCAGAGCCGCCTCTACCTGCTCGTATCCAGACAGGGATGTATTGTTCGGAAAACTCACAAAATCTCTACAATACCAAAATTCTAGGAAGTTCTTCTATACTAATCCTCAAAGTTCATCTTAGGTCTATGTGCTCTAATCAGAGTTTATCTAAATCTAGTTTCCAAGGTTTGTACTAAACTTCCTCTGATACCAACTGTAACGCCCCGACCCTAGTTACCCAGAGTCGGTGCATTACTACATAACATTGGCATGATCACAAGAAAGATCAAATCTCGAAAGACCGATTGGTTTAGTAGCCTTGGAAACACTAGATATATTCATAAGTTTTACATTACATCATAAAATGAAAAACTACTACAACAACATAATGTTTCCACAGTCCACACTATAATCCCCTCATAATATCCCTGCAGGTCATTCATAACTTACATCTTCACTTCCTGGGAAAAATAAAACATAGAAAAGGGGTGAGCTCAAATGCCCAGTAAGGATAACAATATAGCGGAAACTTTCATCAATAAGAATAAACATTTAAGGCAATGTATAACTAAAACAAAAGCCTTTTAAACATGAACTTTCAACATGGTATGGCATAAATAAAATGAAATAATGCCATTTACTTATTCACATGGATATTCTACTAATCGAATAATCACATGCAAAAATCAATAACCACTTTCATAATGTTGGAATGCATAATGCCAGACTATCATAACCACATAGCCAAGGCCTCGTGCCAAGACTACAAATAAGATTTTGTCAAGGCCTTGTGCCAAGACACTAGTTTGTCTCATGAGACCTACCGATGCATCGAGGAGCTATAGCGGGCTCCACCCGTCACATATTAAGTCCAATGCATTCCCATATGAAAAGGTTTAAACATAACATAAACATTCGTATTAAAACTAGCATACAAAATGTCAATAATTTCACCATAAACTATGAATGGTATAAAAATAGCACATCCACAGTCAAACATATCACAAAACCTTCAATAAAATATAGAAGTTTTGTATCATAATAAATCAACTTCAAATAAGCGTAAAATCCGTCGAAGGATGTTGACATAGATGAAATCAAAACACTTTTTAGAGAAATATCTCTTTCTGTTTTTGAAATCATTTAAGAGTCATATAAAATAAAACATTTTCTTGAAAATATTCTTATAAGCTTGTAAGGGAAGATTTGACGATTTTATAACGGCGGAAAATAACCGCACCCGCCGTATAAGTTAAAAAAAACATTCTTATCTTAATTCTGTCGAAAAGGTTAAAAAGCACCTTGTTTGGAAAACGACGGAAAGAATCCCTTATAAACCTCTTATAAAAAGTCAAACAAGGGTATAAATGACTTTAACCCATATTCTTTTAAATATTAAAAATGTTTTGAAAAACATTTTGAAGAAACATGGATGTGGATGATAATGAGATCCCAGTAGATTATTACATATAAACAACCTCGGATAATGAAGAGATTGTGAAATAACCCTTACCTTGTACTTTTCCTTTGTTGGGGTCGGTTAACCTTCTGTATAATGGTGAAATAATTGTTATTAAATTATACAACAATCATATACATTAATATGATATCATATATGATCTTTTAACATTTCTTTATTAATAATATCTTAGTATTATCGTCGTTTTCAGGTGATAATCGATTTGTTCTTCTTAAATGTTTGGTTACGTAAGACATGTTTGTAATGGATAGATTAAATCTTATTCATAATCAGAATGATATTAACATTATTTTTAACCCTAAAATGAGAATAAGACTTGAATGGATACGATGGAGGATGGATCTCACCGCGTTCGTGGAGACGGTAGTCCGTACGTACGCACGAACGCTACTTCCATTTAATTTTTATTTTAAAAGAATTGAATCCAAATGATACATAGGTATATTACTATTCCATTCTAATATAATATTTTATATATGTTACTTAAGTTCATTAACACCATCCTTTATACGTTCCATGTGTGGTATGAACGAGTCATATCATTTTAAGGGGGCGGTAGTCCGCACTTCCTCAAATGAAATTATCGTATGTATATACAACATGAAACGAATAATGGTATGAAATAAAATGGAATTACAGAAGCTTATATATAAAATATATATCATTAATATCATATTTAATTACAGTTCCATCATAATGGCCACCATGAGAGGCGGTAAGATGTATTTGAACAATCATCGTTTCCTGAGGCGTTAGTTTTCCATCCACAGAAACATTATGTTCATCATCCATTAGATGGAGTTGTGTGTATGTGTAGTTTGAATCCTTCTTATAAAAACATCCTAGTATATTGAGGATACTGGTGTTGTTACAAAAGAAAGGAAATAAAAAGAGTTTGGGAGTTCAAGAAGCAAAATAAATGAAAATAATTTAAGAGAAATCGTTACCTTTAATTTAGGTAACTCACTTTGGTTGGAACCAAACGACTTCTTGAAATGCTTTCTGCCTAAGGGGAAGCTTCAAGGAGGAGGAGAGGGATGTGGGGAGCTTAGTTGGGCAGAGTTTGGACGAGCCAAGTGGCTTGAGAGGTGTGAGGAATGAGTAGAAGTGGTCTCCTTTTATAAGGGAGAGGAGGGGCTCTTTAGGAAAGAGTGAAAGTATTACTTTATAATATAATTATATTCGGTTTATAATGGTCCAAAAATCATTTAGGTCTAAGATAAGATGACGCATATTCTAAAAAACATCAACCAATAAGAATTGGACAGGTTTTAGATAATATTTTAATCATTATAATCTTATTTATTTAAATGATTTATTAATGAGGTAAACATTTCATCATTATTGTGTCATTAATAATTTAACTTATTTGATGTCTAAAAATTATAAATAAAATATCATCATGTAGGAAATCCTTTTATCTTTCTAATGAATATTTATAATCGAAAATCCAACATGTATAACCCTATGTAAAAATTGTTCTTCTAAAAGATGTAAGCTTATGCCATTTTTATTTTTATTTTAACTTTATTAATATAATGTGTCCCTACCACATACAAGTGGCTCCAAGGGGTCCCCATATTGACACAAGGATGCCCATGGTCGGGTATGTGTCCACCAATAAGGTTAGGACACGTTTTAGGGTAATTTTGTATTATTATAATATTATTTTTTAACCCTTATTTACCGGATTTACCCTTTAACCATGGTAAATAAAATATTTACCGCAGTAATTATTCAAAATGTGTAAAAATAAAAGTTACCTATTTACATAATTTGGACATCCTGATTCCAAATATGGAATCCATTTTCCTAAATTCAAAACACATAAGTGGCAGAAATTAATTTAAAATTAATTCCTGTTGTCAAGACAAAAAGCGTGTTTTTAAGAGATAATAACTATCAAAAGATTGACACTTGTTTATGTTCGGTTTAATTGTAAAATTATGTCCAATGATAAACATTAAATTGAATGGTAAAAATATATTCTAAATATACTTTAAAACCACTCAAATTCATAATTTATCACTATTAATTATTTTGATTTAAAAAAGTTGTTTTTAATTAAAAATTAGAAATTTTCACTATTCATCAAAATATGAAAGTTATCCGAAATGTACCAAAATTTCACCCTAGGATAATTTTGATATTCCGAATCCAAAAATGAAGTCCATTTTGAAATATATAATATATATGATTTCAAAAAGTAGGTATTACTATTCACAATGGCTAGTTTAATTAGTTGTGGTGTGTGTTAGAACTCGAGGTTGCGTACAACACACGCTATCGCATTATTCGAAGGGAAACGCACCGTAGAAGCTTGGGGTGTTACAATTACTATTTTATGTTTATATTATTGAGTATGATACTTATTAAAAAATTATTATTAATTATTATCAGTAATTAATAATTACATTACTAATTATTATAAAAAAGGAATTATTATAATTTTTTTAACAAGGGCATCAATTATTAAATACTAGTTGTTATTTTTTAATATCATATTAATTATATTATTAATTAATCTATTATAATTCATAGTTAGTAATTTTTTTAGTATTATTAATTATATTATTATTATAATTAATTATTCTTTATAATTAATTATTAATTGTAATTTCTATTACCTGACCCAATGACGATCAGGCAACAACTACACCATGTCCACCTCTATTAGCCAAGGGTTGGCTAGAAGCGGTGAAAGGCATAACTAATATGGGAGGCATTTCCCTAATGTACCAGTATGCACATACCCGACCATCTCAATGCAAAAGTAAAAATGAATAAAAGTAAAACGATGTAATATCTATAGAATAAACATGAATGTAAAAAACCTATAGGATGTACAAGTGTATGAATGTGTTTATTGAGAAAATAAAGGGGAAAATACATGCCCACTGAAAAATATGACCCAAGCTAACATAACAACAAAAGTAAATTATTGAGAGAGCCCATATCCAAATCTCAAAACTCTAACCACTATACATGAAAAAATGCACCAGGTATCACTATGATCCTTTGTAATCGATAAGGACTAGTCTGTTGTCTTCATAAGACACGACACATAAAGAAAAATCCCATGCAAGGGTGAGTATATGAATACTGAATAGGACGCCCCAAAATCTAAAGGGGAGTATTAAGGGAAAAAATAGGAATAGATAGTAGACTGCTCAAACAAAATAAAGAGTAAAAAATACAATGACATAGATTCAAATATATGTATATATGCTCATAAAAAAGAATCCCAAATGGGAGAGAAAGGGGATATCCTTCTCATAGCCCAACCAAGGAAAGAGAACCATTAGTTACAAGGGTTACATCGTTGATTCCCAAAGTCGTGTGTGTCTGTCTGAAGAGGCATCCAAGTCAAGACACACATCACCACTATGCTGCACAATCTAAGGTAATAATATCTTTGTAGAGGGCCCATAACCTGGTACAACATGAGGGTTCCACTTAGTAGATAGCTAAAGGACCCATGCCATGTCACTATAGGAGGGTTTCACTCAAGTAATAAGTAAAGAACCCATGGAAAACCCAACCAGAGGTCATCTCTCTAATAGTAGACAAGGGAACCATGTTCAGCCCAGCCGGTGGGTGCCACTCTAATTGTCAAGAGATGACCTATTCCTTGATACTGTAGGAGGGTTCCCCTTAGTTGAGAGAGGACCCATGCCCTACACTATTGGAGAGTACCACTCTCATAGTTGTGGACTCATAATCTGATACCATAGGAGGGTGACACTCATTGGATATGTATAGGACCCATGAACTTCATAACAGGAGGATGCCACTTAGATAGTAGATAGAGGACTCATTCTATATCTCGCAAAAGGTTACCACTATATTTATTGGTTACGAACTCATTCTCTTTCCCAGTAGTAGGGTTCCACTCTAGTATCTCTAGTGATCCTACTCGATCACCTCCATTGTCACGAATATCCTAAGGAATCATAACACTCATAAAATCTTGTATCATATCTCAAAAGAATCATTGGAGGCCACCACCTTTCTCTACATGGAAAATAATTAGGATAGGATGCTCCTGGGCCAAAATATGAGTCTAAATGAATGAGATACGAGTGTTTGAGGTTTCCTCAAAAAGGAAAGAAGGGGTACACGACGTGTAAGGGGACCCATACGATGTGTGGTCCCACTTCTTTGGTTTTCCATGTCTCTTTCTAATACACATCTCACTAGTCATGTAGAACTACCTAGGGTGTAGGTTGTATACATAGTGTTCCTCAGCCACTCGGGGTCATACCCATGCTTCAGACCATGTCCATGTAAGCATACCTATTTTCTTGTACTTCCGTGAACAACATGTAAGGTCCATTCCAACACTTGACTTCTGTCACATGCTCAAGCCTTTGTACTCTTCAAAGTACATGGTGTACCTTCCCCCATACATTTTGTGAAAGGCCACCTAGGCTCCGAGGTGTTTTTCCTATGTACACACCGAGTGATTTAACTTGGGTTACAATGTGTGTGGTCCCTCCACATGGTGTGTTTTATTTAACTCCAATAAAAAACCAAGACGTTGCAGAAATAAGACTACACGATGTGTGTTCTTAGGACTAGATGACATGTTGTCAAGTTTTTCACAAAATTTTAGATATGCTTCTGGTGTTTTATATCAAACTCCATCACATCGAACCACACATTTTTTCACTCGGAATCAAAAGGGAGGCCTTAACTAGTGTTTTTGGAAATCCATTGGATGAAAATTAGATTCTAATTCATCAACGGGGTTCGTTGTATGCACTTTGAAACTCCCATCATGCCTTCATTGTATTGAATTTCATATCTTCGAAAATACCACCCATTACCCCATGATTCATCCCCACTCATCCATGTTTCACCAAAAAATTATTCCCAAATGAATCCATTATGATTCTAGGGGTCTTATCAGGCTTGATTTTACCTGAAAACATTGAACCAAGACCCCATAGGACAATCAGTGAATAGTGTTAAGAATGGAGGGGGAAAAGCATAAGAAATAAAAGTGAAATAATCATTGTAACATCATTCTTGGACAATGGATTTAAAATAAGAAGATTTGGTTGAGAAACCTATTAAACAAAGAGTGCATGAAAAGGTTTTCAATTGATGAAAAAAAAGATATATAGTCGATCATGATCAATAAATTTAATAAATAGGGTAAAAATCCATGAATTTTTGAGTTCTACAAAGATATTGGGCCTTTCATCATTGAAGACCATGGTTTCCAATGAATGAGAGTAGTCGACAGATTCACTACACCTCAGTCTTCTTAGATCTATTGTTTTTTCATTTTTTGATTCTAATCTTCCATTGATAGGCTAGAAGATTGAATCTCAATGGTCCCAGGGTTATGTTTCCAACCCTGGTGATCCTTCTTTATTATCATACTTATATAGGGATTCAGAATTAGGTTAATTATTAAATTAACTAAATTAATTATTTAGTTTACCCACTGAACATACATCCAATGACCATTTATTCGAATGCCTCATACCAAACCATTTTTATCCATGCCTACAGTAAACCATGTATTCTAGATTAAACTATGATATTATATTTATGGTATGAAATTATTTTTATGATTTTTCCCGCATTATTTAAGAAACCATATACATGTAATATAAAATATATTAAATATCTTATAAACTAATTTTAAGTACTAAGATCCTGGTAATCACATTCCTTTTGAGTTCCTAGGTCTGAAAATATATCTAGAAAATTTTCAATGTATTAAAAGACAAAAACAGGGTCTCTACATCATTTCCCCTTTTATGATTTTCATCCCCAAAAAGAACAAGTAAACAAAAATATCATGATATTATGCATGTATCCGTCTCTCCCTCTCCCAAGATTACTCTTTCATGTTCATGTACTACCACAAAACACGAACCAATGGGATGGACTGTCCATATAGGGGCCTCTCCTACTAATCCTATATCGCCATTGGGTGATTCAAAAAAGTGGCTCTATCCTCAATGTCCAGCTCACCCCAGTTGATAATGTGCATGGGGTCATGCACATAACTACTCAGCTGCGACACATAAAAGATAACATGAACCCCATCCAACTATCGGGGTAGGTAGAGGTAATAAGAAACCACAAAAACCCTATACAAGATCATTAATGGTCAAATGAAACTTGGGGATAACTTGGCACCCTGGATGAATCTTCGTGGTCCTCATCATGGGGAGAATCTCTAGAAAATGAGGTATCCATGTTCAAACTCTGAGGGCCTATGATGTTGATCTCTAAAATATTTCTACTCGGTCTATGATATCATCACATTCTTATAGATGACCTATAAATTCTCTTTAATTTTCTTCACTATCTTTATACCCACAAGAGATGTATCTTCGATCTATGTCTAGCATAAGGTTGACCTGTAGAGTCTCCTCTATAGGGTCTCAAATAGTTCTATGCTGATAGAATAGTGGATGATATTATTGTATAGATACTCTACAAATGTAAATCTATCCTCCCAGCACCAAGAAATTTCTAACATGAAATACCTTAACATATCATCCAAAACCTAGATAGTGAACTTGATATTCCCATCATTCTATGGCTGAAAGGCTTTACTCATCCTCATCTTGGTCCCAAATGCCTCCTACAGGCCTCTCAAAAACCATAATGTAAACTATTCATCCTAATAATACACAATAGTCGAGGGAACCCCATGAGGGTGAAAAATATCCCATATATTCAACCGTCCCATACACTACGCTAAACTTTTCTCCCTAGTAGTAAGGATGTGTTCTGACTGCGTGAGCTGATCAACTATCAACCATATGACATCATGGCCTCTCTCTATCCATGGAATCCCTATCACAAATTCTATGGATATTTCATCCCACTTCCACTCTGGGATCTCAAGGGGAATCAACAAATTTTTTGGTACTTGGTGCTTATCCTTCACCTATTGACAAGTGAGGCACCGTGAGATGATCTCAACTGTGCTTCATCTCATACCATCCCACCAAAACTACCATTTAAGGAATCTGCAGATCTACCCCACACCAGGATATATGGACAAAGTGGATGTGTTAAAGTATATCATGACCTCCTCCAACATCTTCAATGGGACCATCATCCATAACTAGAAAGGTTTACATGATCCCCTCTTTAAAAAATCCATCTAGTGAATATCATGATGATATCTTATCATGAAAGACTTCATAGTCGACATATCTCAACTGGGAATTTATCAAACACTGGAGAAGTGGAGGAGTGAACACCATTAATTAATAAAAAGCTGCACCCTCTTGGTCAACCAGGGTCAGCTTTAAAGGATACAACTTCTTAGATGACTCCTACACCAAACACTCTACGGACCTTCGACTAAGGGAATATTCCACCACATTTCCCTTCCCTAGAGTATAGAATATCTCAAAGTCATAGTCTTTTAGGAACTCTAACCATCACTTATATCTTAGGATTAAGTCACTCTACAATAATAAATACATGAGACTCTTATGGATTGAGTAAACCAGAAATCACTCTCCCTGATGTTATTTCCTCCACATCCGAAAAGAAAAGACCACTTTTACAAGATCTAAGTCATGAGTCACGTAGTTCAACTCATGAGGTCTCAAATTCCTTGACCCATACATGGTAACTACCTACCTCCACATAAGAAATTATCCAATCCTAGCTCTAGAGGAATCGTAATACACCATGTACTCCACACCCTCCTTTTATAGTCTCAAAATAAGAGCACTCATCAGCCCTAACCTTAGCTCCTCATAGTCTCTCTAGCACTGCTCAGTCCAAGTAAACAGATTCCCTTTCTAAATTAGGGTGGTGAAAGGGGATTAAATACTGCAGAATTTTTCCACAAACCTCTGGTAGTACCCCACAAAGATAGAGAAAAATTCACAACTCTGAGAGCACTTGGGTTGATCCCAAGAAATCATTGCATTGACCTTGATCAGGCCTATGAACAAACCATTCATAGAAATGACATTTCCTAGGAAGTGAACCTTGTGAATCTTTAACATGAACTTTGAGAACTTACCATAAAGTTGGTTCTCTCAAAAAAATCTAAGATCATCCTCAAATATTGTGCATGACTTTCCTATGTGGAAGAGGATATGATTATGTCGTCCATGAAGAGAAAAACAAAATGGTCTAATTTTAGAAGGAAGATCTAGTTCCTCAAAGCCATAAACACAGAAGGAGAGTTTGTCACACCTAAGGGAATCGCCAGGAATTAGTAGTGTCCATAATGACATCAGAATGAAAGATTCCAAATATCACCCTCGCAAACTATCAACTGGAGGTGTCCGGACCTGAGATCGATCTTAGAGATCTAATTTGGACCTTGCATCTGGTCAAAGATCCCATCAATCCTCGGTAAGGGGACTACCCCAAACACCATCCCAAGGAATGAACTACTTTGGTACCAATATATCACGAACCAACCCAATGGGGCTCAAGAAACAACTACCATAAGCCAACCTCCCTAGGCCCAGGGCTAGCAATAAGTGATGAAAGGAATAACTAATATGGGAGGAATTTCTATAATGTACATGCACACACACACCTTGCCATAACTATGTACAAGTGCATATGAATAATTGTAAAATGATGTAATATCTAGAGAATAATCATGCATGTCCAAAACCTCTAGGGTGTACAAGAATACGACGTTATATACTGAAATGTAAATGGGGTAAAATACATGCCCAACCAAAAAGATGTTCCAACCTAAAAAAACTGTAAAAGTAAACTACTAAGAGAGTCTATATCCGAATTTTCAAGATCATACCACCGTATGTGGCCAAATGCAGTAGCCATCCCTATTCTCATCCATTATCACTGGAGACCTCTCCATCATCTGTATAAGGCACAACATGTGTAATAAATCCCATATAAGGGTGAGTACATAAATATCTAGTAAGATTCCCCAAAAGTTTGAGAGGGACCATCATGAGACATAATAAGAATAAACATTAGAACTCTCAACCCTAGGTAAGAGAGTAAAAAATCAAATGATATGGATTCAGATATATATATATATATATATATATATTCTCAAACCAAAGAATACTAAATGATAGGGAAATGTGATCTCCATCTCAAAGCACATCCTAAGAAAAAGAGCCATAAATTCCAAGGGTTCATTCATCAATACCAATCATCTCACCTATCTTTCCTAAGATACATCTAAGTCAAGACACACCTCACCACTGTTATGTATAGTCAGGGAGAACAATCTCTAGGTAGAGAACCCATGAACTGGAACAACAATAGAGTGCCACTCAGTATATTTCTAGAAGAACCATGCCCTATCCTGGAAGGAGGGTTCCACTCAAGTAATATGTAGAGGATCCCTACCTAGACCAGCTAGAGGGAACCACTATAATAGATGGAAATTGACCCATGACTAGACCAACTAGAGGGTTCCACAGCCATAGTTTATAGAAAACCCATTCTATGATACAGTAGGAGGGTGACACTCATAAATAATATAGAGGGCCCATACCATGCCTTATAAGAGGGTGCCACTCTCCTAGATGAGGACCCATGCCATGATAGCATAGGTGGATGAAACATGGTGGATATGCAGAGGACCCATACCCATCCTAGATAGTAGGTCCACTATAAGAGTATATAAAGGACCCATTCCCTAACCTATAGGAGGGTAACACTCAATATATAGGTACATGGCCCATGGACTATCCTGGTATGAGGGTGCCACATTACTATTTTTGGTGATCCTACTTGATCACTACCATCATCTAGAATCATTTAAAGAAGTGTCACACTCTAAAAATCTTGAATCATATCTAAAAATCTATTTTGGTGTCCATCATCATGTTCTAAGTGGAGAAAAAATTTGGATAGAAAACTAGAGGGACAAAATCCAATTCTAAACAAAATATATACAAGTGGTTGAAGTTTCCATAAAAAGGAAAGAAGGGGTAAACAACATGTAAAAGGACCTACATGGTGTGTGATATGACTTCATTTTCTAGTAATGTCCTTTGATTGTATACAAATCACTATTCGTGTAGCACTACATGGTTTTTAGGTGCACTACACACCCTGCCTCAGCCACTGTGGGTCCCACCCATTCATCTGGCTGTGTCTGTGTAATATTTCCCAAGTTCATATACTTCGAAACATGACATGTAATATCTATGAAAACACTCGGTGTGTGTTTCCTTCTCAATCCTCGGTACATATATAAGTACATGGTATACCTCCCTCCATAAATGGAATTCCAAGACACCTTGGATCCTAGGAGGGTACCTTCTATACACCCTGATCTGGTCAGCTTGGATTACAAGCTGTGTGGTCCCTCTACATGGTGTGTCATATTTAACTCTAACTAAAACCCTAGCCACCATAGAAACTGGACTACCCGCCATTTTTTATTTAGACTACATGGCGTGTAGTCATTTTTCTCATAGAATTCAATATCAACTTCCATATTTATAGATCCATCACTTCCACATCGATCCACAGTAATTTCTCATCCAAATTTGAAGGCTAATCCTTTGACCCTTATTTTTAGCCATCTGTTTTCCAAAAAATGGATTCTGATTCATCAATGGGGTTTGTTGTATACACTGTGTGCCTCCCACCATGATTTGATTGTCTTAGATCATAGATCTACAATCTATCACCCATTACTCTACAATTTATCCTTTCTTACCCTTGATTTTCCAAAACATTTGTGGAATGTGAATCCATCATAATTATGGGGGTCATATAAAGCTTAATTTGACCCGAAAATGTTGAACCGAGACCCCATAAGATAATAGGGGATAAACAAGAAAAAAATAGGGGGGAAAATTAAAAAAGTGAAATAATCATTGTCTAAGTGTTATTTTTCAACAGATTCAATATAGTGAGATTTGGGTGAGAAATCAATTAAAAAAATTAAAACCAATAAATTGGTGCATGAAAAGGTTTCAATTAACACAGATCAAAGAGATATAACCGATCATGATCAAAAAATTTAATCAATTAGTGTAGAATCCTCTAATTTATGAGTCCTACCTAGAGGATGGGTCATTTATCATTGAATATTTTGCTACATAATAAATGAGATAAGACATTACGTTCTACATGCCTTGATCTTACTAGATCCAGAGTACCATCGTTGTCTGATTCGGATCGACTAATGAGAGGGTGTAAGAACCCCTCTTAATGATTCCAGGGTTATGAGGCTAAACCTTCATGTCCAGATATAATTTAATAATTATTTAGGGATTTATAATTAGGTAAATTAATTTACTAATTAAAGTAATTATTTAGCTAACCCATTGAACGTACTACCAATGAATATTTTTTCCAAACACCTCATGATGAACCATTTTAGATCATGGATAGGGTAAAACACATGTTTCAGATTCAATCATGGTCTTTTATTTTTGATCCTAGATTCCTTTTAATAGTTATAATTTTTTATTTAATAAATAATATGTTCCTAATATAATATATTATAAAATTAATTCTGGGCACACTGTGCCTCAAAATCCCAAACCATCTCATCACCTAGATCAAAAATTATATCTAGAAACATATCAAATTAATGAAAGGAAAACATTGTCTATATAATAATTATCATGAAATTATTAATAATTATGTCATGAATTTATTTTCTTTTAATAATTATCATGATAATTATCTTTTATTTTTCGATATGTGGACATGTAGGTTATGAATTTATTATCATGAGTATATTAATAATAATATTATTATAATGAATTTATTATCCTAGGTCAACTTCCTTTTAAAAGCGGTTACTGAGTACCACCTTAAATATTTGAAAAAGGTTTGAAGGACATCACTCATATATAATTGGGTCTAGGGTGAGATATTATGTTATATTTTCATAATACATTAGTTAAAATAATTTGAAATATAAAAAATATTAAATATTGTTTTTTGTTTATTTTTTATTTATATATGAATATAAAACAAAATACAAAATAAAAAAATATTTTTTAAAAAATTAAGGCTTCAGGCAGAAAAATGACTTTATTATGAATTCACTCAAAGATGGTGTTTTAAAAGAGAAATAATTCTCTGGTAGACTTGTAAATACAGAATTTTCTAATAAAAAATCTTCACTTCTATAAAAAACACACCCACCCGCATCGGTAGATTGAGAAATAGTTTTTAAATCTATATATTTCTGGAATTTCTTTTTTTCTCATTATATTTAAAATTTTTATCTAAATTAAGAGATGGAAATGATGCTAGATGGATGTGAGACAATGGTTGACTCTTGGAGAAGAAAAAATTTGTGTACATCAAACCCGAGAATGATGGCTGTGTTTGACTTTTTGTTGTTACGTGGTAAATTTAATAAAGAATACCCCCAATATTTACTTGGTGCATCGAGATCTTGGATGGCTTATATGAGACACTATCAAGGAATCTTGGGTGAATGGAAGAGGGTGATATGGTATGGTGAAAAAATTTAAAATTGTTTTTCTCTATTGAATTTTTTTATTTCTATCCCAAATTTGAAATGGAAAGGGAAGGGTGGATTGTTTAATGATCTGAACACATATGATCTTTAACCATGATTTGGGATTAAGAATTTTGATTGGTGCATTGTGTTTTAGTTCTATAAGGGGAATATCTATGATCTGTATTAGTTTTCAACCATCTCATTTCCTGTGACTCATTCTAAGCTAAGGAATACTTGTTCTTGAGAATTACAATGAATTTAACTTATTCCCAATTTAGTTTTCAGTGTCCAAAACTATGACACCTCCCTCACAAGCACACATAAAATATAATTCCTTTAAAAAATACATAATAAATTACCTTCCCCAATACTCAGACATGAAATAATCATGAAAATAAATTAAGAGTGTAGGTAGGTAAGTGATATTTATCTTGAAATTTGGATTGATGTTAAAAGGTCATCCTTCGTAAACTAAGAGCTTAAAAAAATTTGATGTAAAAGTTAGGCCTTGAAGTAAAAATTGGGCATTTCTAAAGAAATGTATCCTTTATTTTGGAATCATTTAATGATCCCCAAATTCTTATAGAAGAATAACTATAGGTTCTATTTTATGTAAAAATCCAATTTACCATTAAGAAAGTAAGAGTATTACTATTAGGAAGAAGATTTCAAAATAGGCTTAAAAAACCTTTTTGGACTGGAAGAATAATTTTAAAATTCACTCACGGGTTTGAACATCAATTTATAATAAACAATCATAAAAATTATTGAAAAACAATAAAATTTAAAACTAACAATATACTAACAATACTATAAAAAAATTTAATTACTCTATCTATCATAAAAATTTGGATGTCCGTATAAGTTCAAAGAGGATAAAAAAGAATAAAAATGAAAAATGAAAAATGAAAAACATACCAAAAACTCAAAACACTTAAAAATGTTTCCCTCTACCCCATAATTTAATTATTAAGATGTCACCATATTAATCAAAAATTATATCTATGGAATGATCAAAATGATATGACAAAGTAAAGAATACGTATTGGATGAAAAGATACAACCTCTGTTATTATTGGTGAATTCAATGAGAAGTTTTTCCATAGACTCCATCCTACCTAAAAAATAACATGAGGATTTTATTTGAGATAAAAATAAAGGGAAATGAGAAAGATGAAATGAAATATTCCTAATTCATCCACCAAGTAGTGATGTGTTTATACAACATGAAACTAAATTGTACCAATGGATATCACCAATCTGAATTTTGATGTAGCTTATGTTACATTGTCCACCACATATTATTTTTTCTAATTTCCATTTTTGTATATTTTGTGTAGAGAACCCCAAATGAAATGAAAAATGTCCAAACCATTGGAATGATATAATAAAAAAATATAAGTGGGGAGGGAATATGAAAATGGGTTACTTTCATATAGTTATCATATTCTATTCCAATTGATACTCATATTATGTTTGAAGAAGTGTTTCTTCACCTCAAGTGCCTTAGTTTATTATTCTTATATTTACACCTATTGAATTGTGGTTTCTTATTCTCTTTCAACTTCAAACACCATATTATTTTGAATAGTTCATTATTATTCTTCTTATTCTCTTTTTAGGTCCATGAGTGGCTCAATCAATTCTACGTAGAAATTTTGAATAGAGTTAGATGAATTTTCTAACAATGAATAATAATAAAAAATTATTCCAAAGTAATATATAATCCTTTTAATGGATCGACCATGTGATCATTTTATTTTTCAAGTTCTACTAAGAAATAATCAATGAAATCAGGAAGTTAATCCTTTATCTTCTGTTCAAATTATATTTCCATCCCTATAAATTATAATTAATCAATGTATTCTATCAACTATGATGAATCTAATATTTCAATGTTAAGGGAGTTTTTAATATTTTAATTTTGATAAATAGAAAAAATGGGACCAATGTATAAACAACTCCCTTATTATATTCAGTTATAAGTGATTTATCTTCTTATAGGGATCTGAAAAAATAGAATGGAAAAAGTTGAGAGTGAAGAATTTTGATGTTTTCCTTCTAACACTTCAATTTCTTCATCAGTGAAGTGCATTGGATGTATTTTTTCCCTTATTATTTAAGTGTTACTCAATCCATTAATACTTTAAAGGTAATGATCAATGTTGAAATCGTTTATTGGAGATCCTCAAACTCCAATTATTTCTTCTTGTAATTTTGTAAGAGAGAAAGTAGATATGTTGTGTTGATATAATATTCATGGTGGAATTAGGGAATTTTACATTGATTTTATTGAAGTAATTTTTTGTATCATATTTCATCCACCAATCCACTTTGGTACTCCCGTGGTTATTAAAGCTAATGAAATTGTTGTGCGGTCACCAATGCGATTATATAATGGAATTGAATTGTTCTCTTAAAGACAATCCCCTAACCATAATAGTTATTTAATAGAAAATTTGTAATTGGGAATAAATATTTTCATCCATTATATATTAATGGTCATACAATCATATTTAACCTAGTTTTATAATTAAAACAAAGAGAGGGAAGAATGAAAACCAAGAAAAAAGAAGGAAAAATTATTCATAAGGTGACATGAAATATAATAAATCGATAACCACTCCTTATAAATAGTTCCAAATTGAAAATTTGACCTTGTTATGTGGTCTATGTTAGTTTAATTTTTATGTTCTTGAAGGATGAAACGTAGTAGTAACTAAAAGTTTCCTCTCAAGTAAGGCACTTAATTAGTCAAAATTCGTGATTTTTTTGTCACTTATTAATATATATTTTAATTTTAAATTAAATGATGATCTAAATTAAACATAAAAGTTAATTTTTTAATAAAAATAAATTTTAAATTAAATATATATAATAAAATTATAAATAAAATAAAAATATAAAAATAAAAAATATGTTAGATGGAAAATTAACTAATCTTGTAAGAAAGTTAGTGTGATGTAATTTTTAAATTTATTATATTATTTTTCTCCATAACTTGGGTTGTATACCATTCCATCAAATTACTCTCTCCATTTAATGTATGTTCAATTATGTCACTTGAGAAACTCTATAAGAACATTGATCACTCATTTTCTCCATGAAGGAAAAATAAAAAACTCTCCCATGTTCAGGCTAAAACCCAAATTTATAACCATATACCATGTTTTATTCCTTAATCATCACACAAAAATGATCCAAATAGCAAATAAAGTGAAGTTAAGGGAGTATAAAGTTTTTGAATATAGAAGAAGACGTTAAAAACCTAAATCATTGAGTGAAAACCTTTATTCTTAAATTAATAATTCCATGATAGTACTAATATTAAAATAAAATAATTTAAATAAAAATGGGACTCAAGAACCCCTCAAATTAACATAAAAATAAATATCCACTATCATGAAGTACATAATAGGTTATGATAAGAAATAAAAATGGTGTGAAATGAAAATAACTTAAAGAAGAGAATAAATAAAAATTTCATTTCATTGGATTTAAAAAAGGATAGAATCACTCTGAATTTTCAACCATTTAGATCATAAAATCAAATTATCATCCAAAAAATCATGTATCCCCACCCACATAATATATTTGGTCTCAATTGGTCAATAAGTTTAACCAACCTCTTATATTATTTTGGATCCATCCATTCCACCAGAAAACTTCAAATTACCTGTAGATTTTAATTTGCATGGACACCAATCATTGATAGATGAACAATGTTCCTACACCTCACTCTATCGAAAAACCACACTGGGAATGACACAAATGTAAAATTTCCATCTTTTGATGATTTGAATCCATCACATCACTAAACATCATGTTAATTGTCCTTCAAATCCATTTACTTGAATCCATAATTTTTTTTAACTTTTTAACACATCTTAGCCAATCGTTGAAAACATTTTGTCATTACACTTATAATACTAGAGAGTATAATAGATTTTACCCTTATGTTAAAATTAATCCAACACTTGAATAGGCATTAAAAAATCCTGACAATATCCCACTTAAAGGCTACTTCAAGGATTTCCAAAACATCCTACAACACTTTGGAAAAAATCATCCTTCCACTTCTACTTCATGTAATGATTCTTCAACCCTACCATTCACCTATGTTCTTTTAAGGAATAATTATATTTCAAACTTTACTAGTTTTAATCCTTGGTTAATATATCAACCATATTTCTATTCTACAAAAATTTGGAAACTCGAAATCTCCACATTCTATTAACTTCCAGATAAAATGGTACTTTAGGTTGATGAGTTTCTTCCTTTCCTCAAAAACCTGATATTTATCCATGTGTATTTCACTTTGTCTATCATAATAATGTAGTATATGATCTTATAAACTTATGATATCCTAAATAATATTTATGAACCATACCATTTCCTTACAATATTTTGTTTCTTATATACACCCTTCTTCCATTATGGAGAGTATAATCATAGGATCCATCTGGGATATCCAGTAGATCATTGTTCCACCTAATATGAAAACATGTTCCATTTTTCTCTTATGTGAGTCTAAGTCACCCTAAAATTTTGCATCAAAATACCCTAGTAACAAATCATCTTCAAAAAAACAAAGTGAAATATCTTCTAGGTCACGAACTAACCTAGGTCATCCCTTGAACTGGGCACTTGATCTAGCCCACTCATACCTGATGGGTATACCTAACCCCCTTGGGATGATGATAAACATAATGGGAATCAAAGAAAATCTTGAGGTAATGTATTGACCAATATAAATAATAAAAACATGGAGATTTCATTAGAAAGTTTGGCATACCCATTCTATATGTAAAAGTTCATACTCAACAATTATAAAGTAATAAAAAATATAAACAGAACCAAATAGAGAATAATTGGAATAAACATTAAACTAAAAATAAATAAATAATTATAGCATAAGACTTACAATATCAAAAATAAATATGGCTATTATGTTTGATACCATGCCAAGGAAAAATAAAACAAAAACTACATTACACAATCTCCATGTGACCTCTTGGTCTCCATCCATCAATAGAACCAAACCACTCCATGAGAATTATAAAACCAAAAAAACCCTTACAAAATAGGCTCAAGTCTCATGGTGACGAGTTTCACAAGTATGATTTGATAAAAATTGAGCCTAGTAATTAGTCACTAGGGTGTCCATGCATTCACTTTTATAAAACAGACAACTATTCTAGTTTGAAAAAGCAGAAATAAGATATGTTTAATTATTTTGAGAAAGTACAATCATGAGAATTTCTAAAATAACATTTTATTTTAAAAATCCAATTCTATTTTAAAGATTTTTTTTGGAAAAAATTGTTAACCATTCTTCTTAAAATCACTGCTTTTGAAATAATCATTGAAAAAGGATTTTAAAACATACTAAAGGAATGTAAAACAACTCTAAGAAAAACATAAAACAATAATAAAACAATTCAATGTAAACAAGAACATAATATAAAATAATATAACCAATGGAATATTTCATCATAGAAACATAAAATAGAGAAGAAATATGGTAACCTAGTATAAAAAATACGAAGCAATAAAGAATAGTCAACCGTGGAAAATTATAAAACATCCCATGGAGAGACTCTAAATATACTTGAGTTAGAACCATCTATCAGCCTATTCAATGATCTGAAGTCGACAACTACCTATCTAAAATGGTGGAACATATCTAATGGTCTTAGACAAAATAGGGGATCCAATCCATCTCACTAGGACTAGATAGAAACATCTCTCATCCCTTACTGAAACACCTAGGATCCTAAGATGTTAATAAGTATGGGTGATGAGGTATCATATAAATAGAATATATTAATCAATAAACAGAACAATATGATCACCATTGACCATCCCTCCTCCCTATACCCATCCCTAAAAAATTATTTCTTAATGTAGATGGCTTCTATAGAGGTGTGCAGTTTTAAAGAAAACCTTTCAAGGTTATAACTGGTCCTTAAGCATTTAAAAGTAGTCACATATTCCAAAATTTATTTTAATACCCATTAAGAAATCAAATCGATTAAAATAACTCTTTATAAAGTGAAAATAAGCCTAAGAGTTCCATTTTAGGAAGTCACGTTTAAAAATACATTTTTAGGTTCTACTAGAAAAACAAAAACACTATTTAAAGACCCAAATCTAAATGATGGAATTATATAAATCCCCCCTACAAAAATATATCCATAAAACTATATATATATATATATATGTATTCATTCACATACATATATATTTTCCCATCCCCACATTCACACACACAAACACAAAGACACATACATATCTATTTTCATAGGAAGCACCTAGAAAATAAAAAAAAAACACAATTCAATCCATTGATCAATACTAAGTGGTTTAATAAGATAAACCACAAGAAGTATAAAAAAATAGTATATTAACCCTAATAACATGTGAAGACCTTATAATGATCATATAGAAGAATTATAAATACATATAATCAATTAAATATAAAAAATACACTGAAACCCCCATTTAGACAAGTTTTTTCAAACATATGGAATACACATACTTCTTTTAAAACCAAAAAATAAACCATACCTTATAAAACTTTATTTGAAAACCCACTCAAAATCATTTAAAACAATCCACATTTTAGGGGAAACTCATTTATAAAATTCAATCATATACTGTGTGTGATGAAAAAGAAAATCCAAAGAACCATCTATCTCAAATAGAGTATGGATGAATTAAAACATAGAATATAGGAAGAAGAGGAACCAATAAAAGATATATACACCCTAAATTAATAGGAATAATATGATTAATTCAAACCCAATCCTCTAGGGTTTGACCAACAAGGAATCAGAGAAATAGAATAAGGGAAAATGATAAATAAAGGAATTGGAATGAAAGAAAGGGCCTTAAAACATGAATAACACCAACTACCTATCATGAAATCCCTATAAAATTGAAGGGAGGCTAAAGGGGGTAGAACCCTTGTCCCCCTGGTTCGTTTCAATCATGTAAAGAGAGGGGGTGGGCTTGGGTTTTATTTCATTGAAGGTTAGATTATGCATTTCATGTTTTTGAATTCTATTTAAGTCACATGGTTTGGAAATATATTTTACCAAACTTTTCACCCATTACTAGAGTGAAAATGGGAATCCCAAGGTTGGACTATAGGGTTGGAAAAATTATGTTCCAATCACTCACAATGGCTCTATCAAGATTTTGGACCCACTCACATGGTTTCTTCATGGCCAGTACAAACCATGTGATTTAACCATAATCCCTACATAAAAGTCCCAAAATAAAAATATTAATCTGGTTTGACCCAAAAATCATGGATAAGACCCAATAAAAATAAAATAATAAAATAATAAGGAAAATGGAGGTAAATTTTGGAAAATGTCCCCACAATATCGCTTTCTACCCCCAGAAATCCACTTTTCTTCAAACGAAAATAAAAAAAAAACCAATTTTGTTAACCCAAAGAAGAAATAAACATCTAACGAGATGTCTAAATTTTTCCACTAAGATTAAATAAAACTATTTAATATAAACCAATCTATAAAACACAGTCACACCTAGCCAATATAATAATAATACAATGATACAAAGATCTATATTAGATCTCCCCACAATTTTGGAACATACTAACATGATGGATCAATAGATCAACAAGAAGGCCCAAGTATCAATATTTAGATTAATTCATAACCAAAAATTTAAAAATGGACATTTATTCTTTAAATTGGTACAACATGTCAATATTCACTAATCAAAGGGAAAAAATAACAACATGGATGAATGGAAACTAAAAAAATATGTAACCTCTATTAGGATTCTGAGGTTGATAAGGATTTCTTACCCAGATAATTATTTCACTTACAAAACTTTTGAAGATGTCCCAATAGACCATAGTTGTAAAATTTCATTGGGGAATCCAAGAAGGAGGACATAAAATTCCTAAACGGATTACACTAGTAGCACATGAGATAGTGATTAAATCATGAAGAAAACACTACTACAAAAGAAGTCCATATTAGGATATATTCACCTAATTTATTCTCCTCAACGGAGGGGCAACCTTTACGAACACTATAATAAATGGGGTTAATACCCCTCCTGGGTTTCCCTCCAGAAACTAACTCCACCAAGTAAGCTTCATCCACTAGGTATTCACATTTTTCAGTCCAAATAAAAGCAATATTGAACGGAGATCCAAATGATAATCCTTTATAAATAAACGAGTCTTCAAGGAATCACTCAGCATTGTACAAAGATAAAAAGGAAAAATATTATTTGAAATGGTTAAATTACTCCTTCATTATCCAATAACCCTATTTCAGACTCATGAGATATAACATCATTGAACATATAAACACGTAAAGATGGAACAACTAAAAATGTAGTTTTAATGAACTCACATTTCATTACAACATGCAACTATGTTGGGATGAATGTCTTCTACTGATATTAAATTGTATCTTCAGAAAATCTCAGAGAAACAATCACTCTCAATTATTTATGGGTTTTTATATATCAAAATTCTCTCTCAAATTTTCCAAGACACTCCCCAACCTCTAAATAAGAGCAATCACTTAGAAAGAAAAAAAACCCACAGAGGAATCTTGCTCCACTAGTCTATAATGAGAATGGGAGGTGTCATCAATTATTCAAGCCACACATGAATACCTATGACTCTTGGGAAATTTCATGGGAGGAATAATTTAAATGAACAATAAAAACATGTTAACCAATAAAAAACATTCTAAACTCAAAAAAATAGTACAAAAGAGTTAATTGAAATGAATAAGCACAATTGGAAAATACCCATTTGAAATCAGTTGAAAACATTACATTTAGATTTAAAAATATTAAATCATTATTTATAATCCACATAAAAATAAAAAAATAAATTAAAAACTTTTATTAATTATTTTAAATCAATTTAAAACCATTTTATCACTCTATTTAAAACATTCATAGATATTTTTTCTTTTAATTTTCCCATTTCATTTTAAGACACCCTTAGAAACATTCAAACCAACTTTCACATTTTTTAATTCACATTTTAATTTTAAAATTCATTTAAAAAAAACATAAAAAATTATGCAAATATATATTAAACAAACCTAATTACATTTATATTTAATTAAATAAGTAACCAATTAAAAATGTTATCAAAAAAATTATAGGGAGGCTAGTGGCTTGTCATGGTTTGAACGCACTGTAGAGACCCAAAATTTTGAAATATAGATATTATATCTTTTAGAAGAATGTTCATTAAATTTTAAAAACACATTCATAAGGATTATTATGTTTTAGTTCCTTTGGATACAAGGTACACATTCTTATTTGTTAGTTTAATATCTTAAACATCTCTCATAAAGATCATCCACTTTTTGTACTCTTTATTAACATACCCTACCTAAAACCTTTATTTATAAAATGGGAAAGGGAATATAAGAATGGATGAGACCAAATTCTTAGTAAGGTTAAACATGGTAAATAACATATTGTGAATATATTGGTATGAGAACAAGATCATAACATTTTAAAACCACACCCTTCATATCAAAGATCAAAATCTTGTTTCATGGTATAAATATTGGTAGTTCATAAGATGTGATTAATAATTGAATAAAAGAACACTATCTTTGAGAGTATAACATTGGAATAAGACATAGGTTTTTAGAATTCGCATAAGCTTATAACATTGTGAACATGTATGAATAGAAACATGTTCACTCATTAAGTTAAGGACATTAAATTATACCCTCACATAAACATAGGTAAATTCAACCAGGTCTACACATAACCTTATGAACATGAAATCTAGGTAATGTGAACACGTAATTAGGTTCATGAATAAAATTTTGAACATGTCATTAGGTTCAAACATAAAATTGTGAACATTTAATCCGGTTCACACATAACATTGTAATAATGTAATTAGGTTCACACATAACATATTTACCAACGAGTTAGGTATATTTTCCAAATGAATTGGAGGGAGATATTTATCCAACCCATTACACAATACAGAAATCTATGTTCAAAAAGTTCATAAAAAATTTATCATATCATAACCCATGAAAAGGGGAATGATTTCAAAAGTATTTTATTACAGCATATCCTATGGAAAGAAATAGGTTTCATAAAAATATTTTCATCATAATCTTAAATGATCCATAGAAATAATAAATATGGATCATTAGATCAAATCCACATTTAACATTAATTAATATCAAAGGATGTTATATTATATAAGAAATTTTTTTTGAAAAAAAAATAATTGGTAATTTTTTTGAGGGAAAAACTTTTAAACTTAGAAAAAAAAAACTTTTTAAAACATAAAACATTTTAAAATACTTCTCTTTAAAAATAAACTTGGAAACTTCTAAAGGTATATTTAAAAATTGTTTAATTTTTTTTAGGAAAATATAAGTTATTTTAAAATCCATTTTTGTAACTAAAATTTATAAAACTTTTTTTAAATCACAATCTTCTAAAATAGACTTGAAACATATAAAGAATTATTTAAAATCATTTAAAATTTTTCTCAAGGAAAATAACCTTTATTTGAAATCAAATTTATAAAAATAAAAAAATCATAAAATTTTTGGAAATTATTTTCTTTTAAAATTAACATAATACTTGTATATTAATATTTAAAACATTGACTATTCAGGATGTCATGACATTCTATACATGTTAAGACAAATATTCCTTTAACATTTTCAGTAAAATACTACTAGGACTTGTTTTAAAAATGATATGAAGATCCATTTTAAGACATTTAAAAAAATTAAACTTGGGTAATAAAGACATTAAAAAATCCCAAACCCATCTTAAAATATTTTTGAACATATTTTTAGAAAACATGGTTATGGAATAAAACATGGTTTTCACTAAAGAGAGAAATAAAGTTAGTTTTCTTTAAAAACATTCATTTCAAATCTTGAGAACACAAAGAAACGAAACTTTATGGGAAAACATGTATTCTCATTAATTAACTATAATATTTGAAAATTATTTTTTTAGAGATTAATTATAATATGTCACCATCAGAAGCATAAACATAGAAAATCCTGATAAATGATAAGATTTTATCATAGAACCATTACATCTTTGGTAACTTTAAATCATAATCCCCATGAAATAATAACATTAAATAAAACATAAAAAATCATTTATATAAAAAAATTTATGATATTTAATTTAAATGGGTATGTATATACACCCCATAAAATAAGTTTTCTGAATAACACAGTATGTGTCTCAAGGAAGGAAAATTGAGACAAAAATCCATTCTACTTTGGTTACTTGTAAACTATAAAAACCACTAAATGGAGATCCTAAAATGGATAATTAAATCCCAATAATTTTTAGAAAAATAATTTTTAAGACATTCATTGGAAGTATATACACCACATAAAAGAATTTTTTGGTGGAGATGGCATGTGTCTCATAGAAGTAAAAAGTGAGACAAAAATCCATTACGTTAAGTACCAAATTCTTTTATACAAGTTAAAAACTCTTATATAATAATATAAGTTTATTATAAATATATTATATAATAATTAAAATATTTATTTTTTCATATATTATTTAATTATGACCCTTTATTACCCATTTATTAATAATTCTTTGTCAAAATCATGTTTTGGGTAATATCTTCTATAGTTTTTGTGTTTGTTTTGATTAGTTATTTTCAGACCTCTTACTTTGATCATGGTTTTATAACCATTATAATTTTAACCATGATATATTTATTATATATATTTACTATATTTTTATTAATATTAATCCATAAAAGTTAGAGATAGAAAATTTAATACATCCTTTAGGGAGATAGTAGGTCACACATACACTTGAACAAAATTTCCACTTTGTTGAAAAATTAAATTAAAGAAAGTTAAATAATAAATTACCTTTAAATAATAATTTTTATGTCATATATATCACATATATTTATTAAAGTTTCCCTAATTACCTTTTTTTGAATGTATTAGTGAGAAATGAATCACACCGCTTTGTTAAGAGGTAATCTTCCACACACTCGAACGACATTATAGTAGGCCCCAAGAAATGAAAATAAATATGGTATATGTGATACAATAATTCCAGAAGTATAATTATATTAAAAATATAATATATATTCATTTAATACATCCTTATCACCAACTAAGTGAAACATAATTGGAAAACACATAACGCTGGTTTGCGAGGAGGTAATACGCCATACACACTAGCGACATTATTATATTAAAAAAGGGATAGAAGTTAAGAATTTAAATGCAATATTATCATTAAATAAGTATAATAATCTCATATATATCTCATATAAAAATTAAATCCATCATTATATCCATGCTTGAGGGGTGGTGCTGGAAAATGAATAACATCGGTTCGCTTGACAGTAGTACACCATACACACAAATAATGATTTTGTATCCCATTTGATGGAAGTAGAGATGGATATAGGTTATGAAATTAAAATAATAACATATAATTATATATTATATATTTGAGTTATTATTTTATCCTATTTTTAAAATATTTTAAGGATTTAGAAAAGGAAAACAAAAATGCATAGCTATAATCTTTACCTTTTCTTCAAACAACCTCTTTAGGGCTAACCTTAATCCTTCCAAAATAAGATTTATGATATAAAAAATGTCTGTAGGATTTGGGTAGAGAATTAATGATTTTTTTTTATTTTATTCCCTATATAAAATTATTTTTTAAGTGTAAAGAGGAGAGTATAGGGGGTGGCCTTTTATAAGTGATGTGAGTGACACTCTAAAAATTTTTTTAAAAGAAAAGGTATACCCACTTTTTTCACATTGAAAAAGGATAAAAAATGGAAAATTATAGAATAATAACGGTAATAAGGTCAATATAATTCCATAAAATATCTTTTGGAAATGTTTTAAGGTCATTTAGCCCCTTATATATTTAGTTTAACCCTTGGTAAACCTATTTAACCTTTACTGTGATAATTAATTTTTATGATTTTTAATATAAATTACGGTGAAAATTTAAGTTAACCATATTAGATAATATAAATTAATCTAGTTCCAAATATTAAATACATTTTTCCCAATCCCATTCACATAATTGGAAAATTTTATTTTAAACATAATCCCACAAACACTATAAAAAATTGGTTTCACAAGAAAAGTTTAGAAAATTTAAAAGGTTTTTATATAAAAATTAAATATGAAATACATTAAAATTACCTAAATTGTATTAATAGATACATAATTGAACTAATTTTACGTTTAAAATTTAATTAAAATTAAATTTATCATGTAAATTCTGTGAATTGAAATGCAGTTTTTGAATAAAATATGGTGTTTATCACTATACACTGAAAAAATTATATTTTTGGAAAATTTTAAAAATTCATCCTAAGATAATTTTGATGTGGAGCTTACAAAAATTATATTTTTTTCAAAAAACATTTCTCTGCATTTTAAAATTTACGTTTTTTATTTGTTCATAAAAATCAATAAAGACATTTCTTAGAATATATAAATTTCAAAGCATATACAAACTTTATAGAAAATTAAGTATTTTGTATAAATATTTTTTAATTATAATTAATATTTAATATTTGGTTATTTGTATTCATACCACTAATGTTAACATCTAAGTAATAATGACCATGTTAAATAGTAATAAAAATAGTATATTACGGTTTGTTTAAACTAGGTTTTTCATGTAGCGTATGATATCAAAGTAATTAAATATATTTGAAAAAATATATTTTAGAAAATATCGAAGTGTTTCATTCTACACCCTTAAAATAGATTTTCCCTTGAAATTTATCACTTTGGTATAAAGAACCGATGAAGATTTTGTCTCATTTCATCCTTAGGTTCCTACGTAGTTTTCTCAAGGTTGTGGTTTTTCCAAATAACTTTGACTATATGAGTGGTCTTGTTTCACAAAACATTCCATGTATAATCTAGGATCTCCACCAGTTGTTACTCATAAGAAAGATCATGATTCAGTAGTATAACCACTGAGGTAAGTACATATAATGTGTTATGTATATACTTCTTCAGGAAAGATATATAGAACTGATTGTGAACCTGATAGAAGTTATAGTGAAGCACCAAGAAATAAGATATTCTCACAATACGATCAATAATCATGAAGTGACTGATATAACTAGGGATTAGTTTTCATTTATTTCCAAATCTCAATATGTTTTTAATGGGGACAACTATAGGTTATCCTTTTCAAAAACATAAAATTACATTTCACATCTATGATTATCAAAATAAATTTTTTGTCAACTTTGTACTGCCCATACATGTTTCTGAATGGATCTGGCCTTCTCTACCATTTCCTCATCTAGTTTGGTCTCAATATATTTTTTTTACAACTTCATTACAGTACACTATAGTTTTACACTTCATTCCACAAAGGGATTCATAAGGATCCATCATAATTATTAATTAACGTATATTCTTTTAAGAAAGATCAATTAGAAGAAGGTGTTGATCCCAACCACCTTTTAAATCCATAGAACAAGATAATAACATATCCTATAGAGTTTTAGTTTTTCGATAAAACTGACCATCTATAGAAGGATGAGACATGGTTTTAAAAATCAACTCCATATTCATGGATTTCTGAAGACTTATCCAAAACTTTTAGGTCATCCTCAGATCCTGATCAGATATAATAAAGTGTGGAATTCCATAAAACCTTACCACTTCATTGATTTATATTATAACAAGATGATCTAGAGATAAATCTTTTCTAATAGTAATGAAGTGTGATGAATTTTTAAGTTGATCAGCTAAAACCCATAATTACCTCAATAACAAAGATAAGATAAACCCTAAAGGTTACCAATACCATTAATCATATGTTCAAAAATGTAAATGCATTCCTCCCCAAATAACATTTTCACTAAAACATTTAAAAAATCAAATGTTTGTTTTCCATTAATTTTTGTTAAAATATCCTTAATCTATATAAACTCCCATCACATAAAACCTCAAAAGGGTTGTTATTGAATTTGAAATTATGATAAACCTTACACATATACACCCATGATGGTATCCATAACTATTAAGTTAATCTTTCTTGAAGACATATAATCTTCTAAACGCCAATTCACCCTTTGTCCCTTAAATTAGCACGTATATTATATAAAAAAGTTTCCATTGGTATATGGGGTTCAGCCTTGTTCTGATAGAATATCTAATGCTCTTTCATTATTCCAAAATCCATGTAGGGGGAGATAATCAATGCTCAAAATAACATGAAATTTTACTAAAATATGAACAATAACATTTTCTTTGGGATCATTTATACAAAATCAAACATGAATTTCCTAACTAAGGTGGGGATGATAAGTGTAGCCTAATTACCATGATTCAATTTATACATTGTGATTGTATAATATTTTTTCCTTTTTATTTAGTTCTTTTGCAACTTATCATCCACATTAGCCCCTTTATTAGGGTATTGATTCACATAATTCCCAAAATCATTTCACATGAAGCACTGAAGTGTGAGTGGTTCATTCTGTGGATATTCATTGATATTTATATATATAGTTATCTTCTTCTCATAACTTGGGAATTCAGCTGCTGGATGAAATTAATTTCCACACTTAAAGTATTTAGTGGTCTATTTACGAAAGTTTCCTTCAAGTTTCCTTCAACACTATGAGCATAAAAGAAAGACTATCTTCTTTTCTGCATAGTTTTTAGAGTTTATATTGAAATAAATCTTTATTTTCTTAACAAAACAATGATATTGATGGGTAACTCCAATATCAATTAAAACCTTTATAACACAACAATTGATTTCTTAATAGCTATCAAAGTCCCTTTTGGATAACACTATTTAGAAACTTAGTTTTGAGCCACTGAATGAAAGTTCAACCTTAATTTTAGGTTGGATGATAATACTAGAAGTGTACCTCAAAAGACATGTAAAATTTTCCTTATAGGTACCAACATATTCATAATAATTTTGATTTAACTTAGGGAATCAGTTTTCTAATTTCATATGAAGAATATAAGGGAAGTACTTATTGAAATATAATATCTTAAGCCCATCCCACTCCATGAATTCAATTTCATCTTATTGTGTCATATTCTTGAAAATATTCCACCATTGATCTGCTTAACATTTAAAATAACATAAATCCAAAATAATTTTTTCATGATCCAAATATTGAATAACATAGAATATCTTTTCAGTGGTACTGGTCTATTTCTCAAAAACTGGTGGATAAACTGAATGACTAAAATAAGGGCGATATTTCCTCATAAAGGACACAATAGAATCTCGTTCCCTAATTTGATCATTTGGAAGCTCAGCATGATTTATATTATAAGAAAGTTGTGTTAGCAAAGCAATGACATTTTTCATGAAAAATTTGTGATGCTTAGGATAAATTCATTGCATTTTCTATCACACTCTACATTAACATAGTTCCTTCATGTTCCAACCATTGACTAAAAAACATATTTAGCAACACTAATCCAAGTGGATTACCACATAATTATTAAAATAACTTTTAGGATCCCTAAATAATGATACATTAATTTCAATCTATAACACATTATTCTTAACATAGTTCACTCCAAGTCATTATTCAAATCCATCCTTATGGTTTATAAATAGTTTGTGAGTTTTCTAAATATATCCCCTTGGATTATCAAATAAGTTGTGCAGTAAGACCTATTATTGTGCACCAGGTGATGATAAATCCAGGTCGATGAATCCATTTTAGATTTATTACCCCTAGGTACATCTGGACTAGAGCCACAACCACTTGTAGTATACAGACATGGATTTAATCTCAAGGAATCTACTTCCTCTATCCTTTACCAAAATTTCAAGAAAATTTCCTATAAATTAACTCAACCTTATTGTTATCCTTAGAGATATATCTAGAAATATCTTTAGACATGTTACTAGGGGTTTTACTAAAGTTTTATTATCCTAGTTTACAAAGGTTAACTAATCCTATCCTCTGATACAAACCATAAAGTCCCAAAATTATCATACATAGATATAACATATTTTTGATAAATATTAATTATACTACCAAAAAAATGCCTAAGGATTGTGATTTTTTACTAAATTTGGAGACTAGGTGAACCATATTATTGATTATTAAATTATATTAAACATCTTGCATAAAGATCTTCCCCTTTTTTCTACTCTTTGTAAACATACCATACAAAAAATATTTCTTTATTACTTGGGAAATAAAACATAAGAAAGGGTGATATGATATTCTCAGTGAGGGTAAACATGGGAAATATGTAAACATAATACGAGCATAAGGGAATGATAATATGAGCATGAAATTTGAACACTATACCCTACATATCAAAGATCAAAATATTATATCATGGAATAAACATAGTAGTTCATAACACAAGAATTATAATGAAATCAAAGAATATGAGCCACTATAACATAAAGTTTACATAATTTAGAGATTTGTGACATACAAATATTCTTATAACATTGGTAACATGTATTAATAGAAACTAGTTCAATCATTAAATTAAGGACATGAAATTAGGCCCTCACCTAAACTAATTGGGATGAAACCAGGTCCACTCATAACCTTAAGGACAATAAATCCAGGTCCATTCATGTAAAGACCCTTGTTTTACACATATGGACATTACATTACATTTTCAAAATACTTAATACATTACACAAAATAACGTCCAAAGACAATGTTAGTTTAGTACCTTTGAAAACGTGGTGCACATTATTCTAATTTTTTGAAATATCTTTAACATCCCCCATAAAGATATCCACCTTTAATTTTCCTACCTAAAACCTTTATTTATATCACAGGGGAAAGAAAACAAATGAAAATTGTGAGTTTAGATTCTCATTAAGGGGAAACATGGAAAATATAAAACAAAACATGAACGTAAGAATATAATTACATGAAGATAACTTTTTTAAAATAATTTTATGTTAAAAATATATCATAAACTTGATAGATGATATATATATTGGTAGTTCATATGGAATAAAACATAATGGTACATAATCCATGAGAAAATTGATTTGGTATAAAACAAGGACTTATGGAAAACACATAAGCATATAAAATAACTTCATATTAGTCAATGATCATTTCCAAGACTATTATATTGGACAAGGTCCATTACTGAACTAAGTTCACTCATTGTTCTATCCCTGTATTACTGAACCTGGTTTTATTATTGTTATAGCCTTGTATAACAAAACTAAGATCATTCCCCATTACATCCTTTTCTATATCATGAGATATAAATCTTTAACCAATTCATTGGAGGGATATAGAGGTCCCACTCATCTTATAGTGAAATAATTATTATGTGTTCCACAACAACCTAAATAATTCATTATACATAACCTGAGGAATAAAATGGATTTTTAAACATCATTCATAACATAATACATATAAAAAAACTGATTTTCATAAATATCCTTCCATAATAAACCCCAACAAACCATAGGAATAAAAGGGATAGTATACATGAAACATAAGCTAATTAAATAATTTCATCTTTGATGGAAAATAATTTTTATAGAACACTTGAAATTAATTCATGAGTGAAATATCATATCTTCTTTGAAAAAATTTGATTTTCTTAAAATACCATGAAATTTTAGAAGAACAGAATTTATTGGAAAATAACCTTGAAATATTTTAAATGAAGCTTCATATAAATAAGGCATTATTAAAGCGTAAGAATTCATTTATGTTATATATGTTAAAAAAAATTCTTCTTATAATTTTTCCGGAAAAGTCAAAAGGTACCTTGTATGGAAAATGAAAGAAATATTCCTTTCAAACCATGTAGTATAAAGAAAAAATGTGTAAAAATGATGTCACACATGCATATGAGAATAGTAAAACATTTTATGAAATATTTGCTTTTGAAAACATGGACATGGATGAAAAATAATCCCTATTAAATGCTTATGTATAAATAATCTTAGATAATAATGAGATTTTGAAATTATACATTACCATAGGTATGTGTACCTTTATACAAGTTTAAAAATCCTGTATAAGGGTTTAAATAATTTCATTAACTTATTCTATAATCATATACATTTTTATAATGTCATAAGTGATTATATTATTACCCATTTTTTAATAACATTATTACTTGTCTATAGATTATTAACTGTTTTATTTTATTTAGAATGTTTTTAAGATAAGTTCTTGTTCCTCTTATTAGGTTATAATTATATAATTTATAGAATTATATTTTTAAAATATATATATAATTTATTCATTATATTCATTTATATCCCCATTATTTAATGAAGATAATGCAGAATGAATCATATCGAATTGTGGAGATGGTAGGTCGTACGTACGTACAAGTGATGATATCATTCCCATAATTTTGGAATGATATTGAAGTAGAAATTATATATAATATTTCAGAATCAATATCATATTATAATAATCATATATATTTATTATTTCTATCATTACACCAATCCAAGTAAAGTAGTGATTAATAACAGATTGCACCATGATGTGGAGACGGTATGCCATGTATATGCAAGCGTGGTGATTTCAATATTAATAGGATGGATAGAATGTGTAATATGGTTGTTACATAACAATAATAACATATCAGAATATAAGTTAAACTATAGTTATTACTTTTTTATGGAAACAACTCATGATGTGGAATTAGAAGAAGAAATAATTTAGAAATAATCGGTAGAGAAGATTACCTCTTCTTCAACGAGCTCACTCTAGATCTTCTCTTAATGGAAGAATAGTTGGTATATTAAACAAAATAGAACCAATAATTTGTGACTAAGTAAGTTTAAATGGGAAATGGGTTGGGGATATATAATCTTGAATGCAAAAAATGATGTTATGTTGTGAGGTAGGATGTTCCCGTTTGTAATTGAGGTTTGGACCACCTTTGGAATTTCCAAAAATATTAAATTATAATAAATTAAAAACACATAATAAAACCACAAAAATTAATTATATTAAATATTATATGAGATATGTTTGTAATATCATCAACCAATAATTTTTAGACAAGTTTTTCTGTTTTGTTAAACCTTAATATTTTAATTTAACACTTAATTATTCTCTTTAATTTTAACTATGAAAACAAATATTTCAATTTTAAAAATAGAGAAATGATTAATTATTTGATATAAATTATACCATAAATAAATAATTTAGAATATTTTAGACCATATAATAATTATTATATACATTTTTTAAAACATTTAAAATGTTTAAATAATTTAATAATACATAATTCTGATAAAAAATCAATAGTGCCAATTTTGATAGTACTCAAATTATTGATTTTTAAAAATATAAAGATAATATGTTATCCAAAAATAATATTTTATCGAATTTTTAATGTGTCATGTTAATCTACAAAATTCATTGGATATATTAATTATCAAAAAATATATTTATTTTAATATTTTCAATGACATTAATTTGGTATTTCCATTACAAAAATATTTACTACATCCGTATTATATAATTATTTAATATAATAATTTGTCAAATAAAAACAAAAAATAAAATACTATAATTTAGATAATTATTCTATATTTTATATGAATATTTTTGTATTGATATAGCTTTTAGAAAGTCATATATTAAAAATTTTATATTTATTAAAGCATGAATTTGACAACATTAACATCACTTTAAATAAAATATTTTAAGTATCATAATATTTTCCATATAGATCTAAATGGTCAATAAATCAACCCTTGGATTATTATGGTAGATACATACCATATATATAAGATTTTTTCAAATTTTTCAGTCTTTTAATGGTTATTAATAATTTAATAAAAATTATTTTATTTATTTTCAATCTATTAAATAACTTTTGCATCATCAATGTACAAGATTTTAAGGTAATTATTTATTTCCTAAAAATTAAAAATAAATTATCATTATAAATAAAAAATTAAATTTCAAAAGAGTATTTATAGTCTAATTTATATTTTGTATAACCTTATATTAAAAATGATATATTATTTAAAACAAGAATTTGACATCCTTAAATTTTCATTAAATAGAATATTATAAATACCATAATATCTCCCAAATGGTCCAAAACATCAAAATTAAATTTATATTAGAAAATATTGTTACTAAATGAAAAATGGCAATTTATACTTTTAGATACCACCCATTTGTCCCACTAATGACACATAAAATATATCAAAGACAAAGAAAATGACACTTTGTTTCTTTCATTGATTTAAATATTTTTTAAATCATTTTCATAGACAAGTGTTCACTAAATTATATAATCTAAATCCTTGAGTGTTAAGGGAACAATTACATTAATAAAATAATTTTTTTTCATTTTTTTGGGTCTTTTTATTGTCTTTATGATTTTTTAACCTATATTACTAAATTTACCATGTACTATGGAAAAAATATTCACCATTGTTACTATTCATATTGGTAAAAAAATGTGAACTACTTAAAAAATTTAAAACTCATAAATCCACATTTTAAATCCATTTTTTAAAATTCAAAATACATAAGTTTCAACAATACATTTAAATAAAATCAGTAAAATCTCACGAAAAACATTTTTATTCGAAAAAATGCCCTTTTAAAACAGAAAATGTTTTTATAATAAATTTAGGTATAAAATCCCTTCCAAAAAACCTAATTGTACTATTTTATATTAAAACTAACTAATCAAAATTTAAAACAAATCCATAATATAATTTGACATTGTAAATACCTTGATATAAAATATAGTTTTTAATTAAAAGGAATCTGCATTTTATTATTTATAAAAAATGAAACTTATCAGAAAAATAACAAAAACTAAACCAAACTAAATTTTGACGTTCCACTTAATAATAATAAGTTCATTTTGTTAAATATAATTTATAAAAGCATCAAAGAAATTATTTAAAATGGGTGCACCACCAAAAGGCGGTAAAACCATCTTTTTTGGAAAATACCTATTTTATCTAAAAATTTGAATTTGTTCTTATATCACGTCTTGAAAACATATAAGATAAATTTTAAAAGTTATATTGAACATATTATATATACAATGCATTATAAATTACATAAATAGTTATTTTATTTTTTTATAAACTCACATGTATGCATTTAAATAGATTTTTAGAAAAAACATTCTCTTTTTATTTAAAAATGGTTTTATTTTCATTTATAATTAATTTTCCAAAAAAGAATTAATTATATATACATGTTTAAATCAAATTTTCATAATTTAGTTAATAATTTTCATTCTTTTAATTATAATTCCTAGGCAATAAGGTATGATAATAATATTTAGTTGTTCGCTTAAACTTGGTTTTGCATGAAATGATTTGTATCAAAAGGACTTAAACATGTGTGCAACACAGGGAAATAAAAGTGTTGCAAATACCTCAAGATAAACCGGTGTTTTATGTAGCACAAACTTAACATGGTGTAACATACAATATAATACATTAAAAAGCATATCTTATAAAAATTTCAGGTTATTAAATTTTACCCCCCTTAAATTTAATTTCACCCTCAAAAAGTTTCTTTGTTATCAAAAGATTAATACTTTAAATATTTTTTTCATTAAAATTCACATTATAAAAAAAACTAAAATTTCATTTTAAAAAGGAATAGTTGAAAAAAAAAATTCCAAAAATAAATCATAACTAGATCTCTACTTAGGAGAATATTGGTAAATGTTTGGGCATGGAAGAAAAGAGTAAATAATCATTGAGATTGATAAATATAACTAATCATCAGAAATTTGGGGCTCCAATGAAAGTTAATAATAAAAAAACATAAACTAAAGAACTATTAAAGAGGTCATTGATATCATAAAAATGATGATAATAAGACATCATTTTATATCATGATTCTTTTTTCCTTAATGTTTAAGAATTTTCTTGAGAAGATATAATTACTTGTTTTTTGATTCAATATCACCATTGGTCATGCCTTATAAAAATTTACCCTTCAACTCTTATTTAAGGAAATGATGTTGAATTTTTTATTATTTTAGTGTTAGAAGATCATGAAATCCATAAATAGATTGATAGTTTATTCCATATATTTTTATCACAACAAAAAGTTTAGCACAAGTTATCGAATATGCATAAGTCCACCTATAGTGAGATGATAATTCAATCTAAAAAACTACATCCGAAGTTTAACATAAACATTACATAAATTGATAACATTACAATCTTTTTTAAATCTAAATATTAAAAACATTATAAAGAGGTTTACTAACTCAACTTAACATTTATCCTCCATATATCATAAGGTATATCTTGTTGGTCACATTCCAAACATATGAACACCATCATCAATTATTTTTGAGTCATGGTAATAACCGTAATTATCTTATAACCTTATTGAAAACATGCTTGTTTGATTATTAGAATAATTATTGGATATATTCATTAAGTCTCAAAAATATGTATACTTCATCTATGATAGCAAAACCCACATGCCAACATATCCCCAATTAGCATAATCTAATTAATAATATCCAACATATCTTTATCCACAATAAACACAATTCTCTCCACATCTTAAAAACATTAAAGGTTACCTTACCTTAAAAAAATATTACCTTCCACATAAATCAATTTTCTATTTCTTCGTCAACATTCAACATATCCTTTGATGTCATTATTGACAAACATATACTGAAAATACTTATACATAATATTTGAATTCCAAAACATATACACTTCAATCATCTAACATTATTATTAACCCATTACTTAGGATTCATTATTTTATTCATTCCAATAATATGAAATGTGAATTAGGTATTAGGATTCCTCAACATTAATCCAACCATGCTTCACATTTTTAAGTTAAACAACACTGGAAGAACATCACATACCTTTCACTTGTCATTTTTAATCTCTTTATCCTCAGTAGTATAACCAATACTCGTACCACCTTCATGATACTCTTCATGAGATTTATACTTAAGAAATCCATTTTCATAATTCCCATACCTGACACATCTAAAAAATGTATTTTAATGATGTTCTATCTTGTTATGGATTATTTACTAAGACCAGAAAGTAAACTATAAGAAACAATTATCAAAAATTAAAATAACATAATAAATGGAAATAACTTATAATATTTTAATCTATGTTACATTAGATTTAATACAAGGTTATTCATGATTGTTACCAAAATTATATGATTTTAAACTATTGATAGAAATATTTTTAGGGAAATCTATAGGAATATCCTTATCAATATCTCTAGGGATCTCACTAAAGTTTTCGTATCCTAGTTTCCAGAGGTTAACAAAATATTTTCTTAGATACCAACTATAGAGAATCAATCTAGACGTACATGATAATTACATTACTTTTTCGGAATAATTAATACATTGTGAAATAAAATAACCAAAGATGATGTTAGTTTAGTGTCTTTGGAAACATAGAACACATTCTTCTAATTTGGTGAAATATCATCAATACCTACCATAAAGATCTTCCCCCATTATTTTTCCTTCTTAAAACCTTTCTTCATATCCCATGGAAAAGAAAACATATAAAAAGGGTGAGATATGATGATTAGTAAGGCTAAACAAGGAATATATCAAACAAAACATGAAAATAATATTGTAATTATATGATTATAACTTTTTCAAATCATTCCATGTTCAACATATATAAGAATATTGGGACATAAAATAAATATTGGTAGTTTATAAGGCATAAAACATAAAGGAACATGAGCCCTGAGAAAATATAATTGGAATAAAACACAGTTTTATGGAAAACACATAAGCATAGAAAATAATTTCATATTAGTCAAGGCTCATTTATAAGACCATCATAGCTAAAAAAGTCTATTAATGAACCGAGTTCACTCCTCGTTCTAGCCCTGTATTACTGAACGAGGTTTACTTACCATTTCAGTCATTTATTACAAAACCAAGATCATTTCACATTCTAGGACTATATATGTCATGAAAGATAAATATTTACCAAATTCATTGGAGGGAGATATAGGACCCACCCATCTGATAATAAAATCATTCTTACATGTGCCAAAAAAACATAAATAATTCATCATAGCATAACCCATGGAATAAAATGGGTTTCGTAAACATCATTTATAACATAATCCACATAAAACAAATGGATTTCGTACATAAAATTCCATCACAAAAACCATAAAACCATAGGAATAATTGGAATTGTATACGTGAAACATAACCATATTAAATAATTTCCTCTAAGCTGCAAAATAATTTTGATAGAACACTTGAAATTAATTCATGAGTAAAATATCCCTTCTTCTTCAAGAAACTTTTCTTTTCATAAAATATTATGAAATTTTAAATGGAAACAAATTCTTGGAAAATAACCTTGAAATCTTGTAATAGATGATTCGGGGAAATAAGGTGTTATGAAAGAGTGATAATTAATTCATTACATATATGTTATAAAAACATTCTTCCTGTAATTTTATTGGAAAAGTCAAAAGGTTCTATGTATGGAAAATAAAAGAAAGATTCCTTTCAAAACATATAATAGAATGTAAAAAATGCGTAAAAATTACATTAAACATCTATAGGATAATACTAAAAAAATTTATGAAAACATTTTTTTAAAACATGGACATGGATGATAAGTATTTCACAGTAAACACTTATTTATAAACAATCTTAGATAATAACACGATTTCAAAATTTTACCTTACCTTTGGTCTAGGTTCTTCTTTAAATGTCCAAACCAACTGTATAAGGGTTTAAATAATTTGATTAACTTTTTACAGAATCATATTAATTTTTTTAAAATCATAAAAAATCATATTATTAACCATTTTTAATAACATTATTACTCGTCCATCGGGTATTAACTACATTATTTTCTTACACATGTTTGTCATATATGTTTTTGTTTCTCTTCTTAGTGAAATATATATGATTTCTAGAATTGTATTAGTGAAATATATATCATATTTATTCATTCTATTTATTTATATTATCATTCTTTTATAATATCATATAAAATGAATCACATCGCATCGTGGAGATGGTAGGTCGTACGTATGCACAAGCGATGATATCATTCCCATAATTATGGAATGGTATTGAAGTGGATGGTGTATAAAATATTTTAGAAATAATATAATTTAATCATAATAATATATAATTTTTATTTACATCATTACACCAACCCAAGTAAAGCAATGATGATTAACAAATTACACCACGGTGTGGAGACGACAAGTCGTATGTATGCACACACGATGGTTTCATTTTTCATAGGATGGATAGAAGGTGTAATATAGTTGTTACATAGCCATAATAATATATAATCATATAAGTGACACTGGAGTTATTAATTTATGATGTGAATAACTCATGAAGAGTAAGTAGAATAATAAATAACTTAGAATGAATCGGCAGAGAAGATTACCTATTCTTCAACAAGCTCACTCTATATCGCCTATTAAAGGAACACGATTAGTTATTTTGGGAATAATATAACCTCTAGAAGTGACTAAGGAATTTGATAAGGGAAAAGGATAGTTTATAGATGATATTTATGGATCATTGTGAAGTAAAGTTGTTAGAGAAGATGTTCCCTTTTATAATTTAGGTTGGGGGCACCTTTGGAATTTCCAAAATTATTAATTCATAATAAATTAATACCACAAAAAACATAAAAAATGTATTATATTAGAATATTAGATGATATATGGTTGTAATAAAATAAACCAATAATTTTATAGAAGTTTTTTGGTCCATTTAATACTTCTCATTCTAATTTAACACTTAGTTATTCTATATAATTTTGATTATGGTAACTAATATTTCAATATTAAAAATAGTGTAATTTTTACTTATTTAATATAAATTATGCCATAAATCAATAATTTAGAAAATTTTATACAATATCATAATTATTCTATATTTTTTTGAAATGTTTTCTGATTTTTAAATAATTTAACAATACTTAATTTTGATAAACAATCAATAGTTTCAATTTTGAGACTATTAAATTTAATGATTTTTACGAATATAAAGATAAGATATTGTCCAAGAAAAAAATATTTCCTTATATCTATAAGGGGTTAAGGTAATCTATAAAATTATTTTAGTATATTAATTATTCAAAATTATATTTATTTTAGTATTTTTAATTACATTAATTTGGTGTTTCAATTAATAAAATAATTACTACATCTGTATTGTATAATTAATTAATATATATATTTTTGAATAAACAAAAATGAAGATAATTATTATATATTTAATATTAATATTTTTAGTTGAACATATATTCTGGAAAATCCTATATTTGAAATGTTATATTTCCTAAATCTTGAACGTAACAACCTTAACTTCACTTTGAATAAAATATTATTAGTGTCATAATATTTTCCATATGGATATAAATTGTCAATAAATAGCCCCTTAGATTAATATGGTTTAGATATACTCTACAAATAAGTTTTTTTCAAGTCTTTTGGCCTTTTATTGGTAATTATCATTTTAATAAAAATTATTTTATTGATTTTCATATATTAAATAATTTCTGTATCGTCACTGTATAAGATTTTAAGATAATTAATTATTTCCTAAAAATTACAAATAAATTTACCTGATGAATAAAAAAAATTATATTTCAAATGAGAATTTGTATTCAAATTTATATTCTTTATTCCCTTATATTAAAAATTCTATATTATTTAAAACATGAATGTGAAATAATTAAATTTTCATTAAATAAAATATTATAAATTCCATAATATCACTCAAATGACACCAAATTGTCAAAATTGAATTCATATTAAGAAATATGTTCACCAAGTTAAAAATCTAAATTTACATTCATGGATACCACCCATTTCTCCCTATATGAACACATAATAGATATTAAAGACAATGAAAATGAAAATTTTGGTATTTCTTTTATTTAAATATTGATTAATTTATTTTCATGGACAAGTGACCATTAAATGAAATAATTTATAACTTTTAGTGTTAATGGTAGAATTAAATTCATAAAATAATTTTCTTTTCACTTTTTGGGGTCATTTTATTGTCTTTATAATTTTATTTTTAACCTATATTAATTAATTTACCCTTTACCATGGTAACAAAATTTACTATTGTTATAATTCATATTGATAATATAAAAAAGGGGCCTTGTTAAAAAATTTGTAACTCTTGAATAAAAATTTGAATTCCAATTTTCAAAATTCATAACACACAACTTTCCTAGTTAAAGTTAAAGTAAAATTTGTAAAATGTGAAGAAAAATTGTTTTTCAGAAAAATGCCCTTCAAAAGCAGAATTTTTTATAATAAATGTATATATAAATTAAATTTATAAACCATAAATATACTTATTTATGTTGAAATTAAATATTTAAAATTTGAAACTATTCCCGAACAGAAGTTGAACTAGTAAATATGTTAAAATAAAATATAATTTTTAATAAACAAATATGCATTTTAGTATGCACCAAATAATGAAACTTATGAGAAAAATAACAAAAATGAAACCAAACTAAATTTTTATGTCCCTCTTACAAATAATAATTTTATCTTTTTAAATATAATATATAAAGGGGTCAAAACTAGATTTAAAATGGGAGATTCATTAAAAGGGGTATAACTTCCTTTTTCGTATAATGCTTCTCTTATCTGAAAAATTGAATTTGTACTTATATCATGTCCAGAAAAAAATATAAGATGAATTTTAAACATTATATTGAATATATTAAATATATACATCATTAATAAAATCCATCATGTTTGATTTTATTATTTTATAAACTCACTTATATGAATTTAAATAGGTTTTCAAGAAAACATTTCCTTTTATTTAAAAAGTTTTAATTTCCATTTATAATTAATTTCTCATAAATGAAGTAATTATATATACACGTGTAAATCATATTTTCATTATTTAGTTAATAATTATCATACTCACAATTATAATGCCTAGGTTATAAGGTAACATAATAATATTTTTTTGTTCACTTAAACATGGTTTTGTGTGAAATGAATCCTATCAAAAAGAAATTATATTTTGTATACAAATACCAAGAATAGTGTTTCATATACCGCAAGATGAGACGATGTTGTGTGTAGTGAAAAATTAACTTGGTGTACCATACAACCCAAGACATTAAAAAAGCTTGTCTCATAAAAATATCATGGTGTTATAACACATAACACTATAAGCATGTAATTAGGTTCACACATTACATTGTGAACATGTCATCAGGTTCACACATAAAATTATGAACATGTAATTCTGTTCATGCATAAAATTATGAACATGTAATCAAGTTCACACCTAACATATTTACTCATGAGTTATAAATAATTTATTAATGAATTTTAGGGAGGCCCAGGTCCCATCCATTACATAATATATACATTTATGTTCCAAATATCAAAAAACATTCATCATATCATAACTTTTGAAAAGGGGATCAGATTTAGAAACATTTCTTTATAGTATAACCCATGGAAAGAAATAAGTATCATAAACATCTTGTCATAGTAATAGTAAACCATATAAATAAATAATAAATATGTTATCATTAGATCATATCCGTAGTAAATCATAGGTAACATAAAAGGATGGAATCTTAGCTGGAAAAAGTATTATTTTTTAAAATCACCAATATTTTTTTGTGGAAAAAATCTGTTCCACTTTGAAAAACAATTTTTAAAACTTAAACATTTTTAAAATATTTCTTTTGTGAAGGTATCTTTGTAAAATCATAAAAGAATAAATATAAATCATTAAAAAAATTTCTTTAGAAAAATATCATTTCTATAAAAATCACTTTTTAAGACAAAAAATTCATAAATCATTTTGGAAATCCTTTTCTTTGAAAATAAACAAGAAACTTACAAACGTATCTTTAAAAATAATTTAAATTTTTTTTTTCTAAAAACAGCCTTTGATAGAAAATAAATTTTTAAAACTAAAAATTAATACAAAATTTTTTATATAATTTTCATTGAAAGTAAATTTGAAACTTATAAACTAATATTTATAACATTTAGTGTTCACGAATGTCATACACATTAAAACATAGATTCTATTAATTTTTTTGGAATAAAATAACCATGCCTTGTTTCAAAAATGATGTAAAGATTTATTTACATTTTTTTTTGTAAAAATAAAAACAAGGGTAGAAAATAATTTAAAAAATCCCAAAGTTATATTAAAACTGTTTTTATTTTTTTAGAAAACATGGATATAGAAGAAAAAAGGTTTTTCAGCTGAAGAGAGAAATAAAATAGTTTTTTAAATATTCTTTTGGAATAATGAGTACATAAAGAGAAGAAAATTAAGGGAAAAATTTATTCTCAATAAATTACCAAAGGATAATAAATTTCATAATTTTCATGAGAGGTGGTTCAAAATATTCCCTCATCTGAATCATAAACATAAACAATCTTGATAAGTTATGATATTATATTATAAAACTCTTACCACTTTGGTAATTTTGAATCTTAAACCTCATGAAATAATAAAATTAAATGAAACTTAATATATCATAAGATTAAATAATATAATGATATTTAATGTAAAAGGGTATGTATATACACCTTATAAAAGTATATTAGTTCATAAAAAACATATGTGTCAAAGAAAACAAATTAAGATAAAACCCCTTACCACTTTGGTAACTTTTGAACTGAAAACCCCCCAAAAAAGATATAATAAAATAAATATTTAGATCCCAATAATTTTTATTTAATTTTTTTTTAAAAATTCATTTGTAGAATATACATCACATAAAATAAATAGGTGGTGAATATGGATTGTGTCTCAAAGAAGTAAAAAGTGATATGAAAATCCCTAACCTTATATCTCAAATTCCATTATACATGTTAGAAAATCATAAAAAATAAATATAATTTTTTATAAATATATTAAATAACCATAATAATATGTACCATACGATATATTATTTTTTTATGACCTTTTATTACCCATTTGTTTAAAATTTAATGTTAAAATCAAGTTTTGGGTAATAACTACATTGTTTTTTTTATATTTTCCTTATTAATTTGATATTTATTATTACATATGCAAGATTTTATCCAAGATCTAAATGTCATATATTTTTTTTTCTTTGTATTTAGAGTAATCCAAGAATTTTAGAGATTGAAAACGAAATACACCATTCATGGAGAGTGTATGTTGTATGTATGGATGGCCATTGTTTTCATTTTCTCAAAGGATTAAAATGGAATAATGTTTTATAATATTTCTAATTTTTATAATCAATTTTATTTCATATATATTACATATATTTATTAAATTTACCATAATTATATTCCATGAAATGTGTTTGTGAAAAATGAATCGCATCGCTTCGTGAGGTGGTAGACCACCGTACACACGAACGATGTTATTGTATCTCCTATAGAATGGAAAGTAAGAAGGTATATGTGATATAATAATTCATGAATTATAATTCTGATTAAAATATATTATATATCCATTTAATATATCTTTATTACCATCCAAGTAAAATAGAAATGTAAAACACATCACATCAGTTCGTGAGGCGGTAGTCTGCTTTACACACGAGCGGTGTTATTATTTTACAATGGGTTCAAAGGTAAGAAGGTAGATGTGATATTATAATTCCATAAGTATAATAAAATCATAAATATCTTATATAAATATTAAATCCTTCATTACATCTATCTCTGATAGGTGGTTATGGAAAATTACTAACATCGGTCCGTGATGTGGTAGTCCGTCGTACACACGAATGATGATTTTATATCCCATTTTTGGGAAGTGGAGATGGATATAAGTTATTACATTAGAATAATAGTATAATATTATATATTATATATTTGTGATATTTTTTTATCATGGTTGGAAAATATTTGAAGGACTTTGAAGAAGAATTAAAACAAAAACACATAGTAGAAACTCTACATCTTCTTCAGATATCCCTTTCAGGTATAACCAAAATCCTTCTAATATGGAATTTATGACATCATAAAAGACTCTAGGATGTGGGGATGGAATTGAGGTAGAAATTATGTTAGTTATTTTCCAAAACCAAATGGTTTTGGTAGGTAATGTACATTCCAAAAGGATTCAAAAAAGGTTAATTATAGTACCCTAAATTTCTGATGATCTAAATATAGATATAAAATTATTTTTGATAAGTTTATTGTTTATTTGACCCCTTATCTTATTAGTTTAATCCCATTAAAATCATATCAACCTTAACCACAATAATTAATTTTTTATTTTTACTATTCATTATGATAAAAAATTACGTTAAAATTATTAGATAATATACATTATTCTGATTAAAATGTTGGAATATATATTTCATAATTACATTCATATAAGTGGAAAAAAATTAATTTAAAATTAATCCCATATCATCAATGAAAAGTGGGTTTTCAAGGAGAAAATTTTCAAAAGATTAAAAAATTTTATATCAAAATTCAATAAAATATTAAATTCCAATAATCTAAATTTGAATAATAGATATATGATTTAAGTAATTTTACATTTAAAACAACATTGAAATAAAATTTATCTTGTAAATTATTGGAATAAAAATACATTTTTTTTAAAAACTACCATTTTTCACTATTCTCTATAAAATATCATTTTAATTTTTTTTCCAAAATTCAACCTAATAAAATTTTGAAATTTAGATTTAAAAAGTGAATTGTATTTTTTAAAATATATTTTATAAATTGTTCAAAAAATACTCTTTTTATTTTCTAAAAAATGAAATAAAAACATTTTTTTAGAAAATAGTATTTTCAAAACATATAACGACTTTACCAAAAATTAAGCAATTCTTATCAATATTTTTTCATTATAATTAATTTCTAAAATTTGGCTATTCTTATTAATACCACTATGTTTAATGAATAGCTCATAACTTCCATGTTAAATAGTAATATAAATAGCATATTATGGATCATTAGTTCTTAGTGTTTCATGTAGCACATTCTATCAAAAGAAATTAATTTGTTAAAAAAATATTTCACAAGATATTAGGGTTTTACAGACACTATTTTGCTGCATGGTTTGTGGAATCATGATTTATCCCTACCTAAAACCATTAGAAGGAAAAATAACCATTCACACAATCTCTATTTGGTTTTCTAGACTATGCGAGGAAATCACGTTCCTCTGATTCTCCATTCCCATTCACTTCCAAAACATAGAAAATATTTAAAAACCCATAAATTTTTTATTAAATCTCAAATAACAATAATATGAGCTAGAATAAACTAGAAAGCATTAATTATAGATAAAAATTCAAAATCAAAAACCCAAAAAACCATGATAACATGATGCTCTAGATGAGTAGGAGCTCAAAATATTCTTTTCGTACCCACCTTTTGAGTCCTGAGGGTCTTATTAATTAGACTACTTGACATACCAAATAATATAGGGCACTCAAAAAACAAATATTTATAAGAAAAATAGGCTCTAATAACATTTTATCTCAAACCAAATGGGGTCAACCCCTGAATCGAGCACCTGAGTTTGTCCGCAACATAGCCATGGGTCATACACGATCCCTCAGGGCTGATGAAAGGCATCATTGGAATCAAACAGGAGCTCATGGGGATGAATTAACCCAAATAAATAATAAAATACATGGAGTATCAATTGGGATGTTAGACATATCTATTTCATATGTTAGAGTCTATGGTAAATATTTATAAACAAATACAAAATAAAAACAGAACCAAAAAATCGTAAATAAATAACTATAGCATAATAGATACACGATCCAGAATAAATAAGGCCTTTGTTGTCGATACAATTCCATGAAAAAGGAAAACAAAAACCACCTAACAAAATCTCCATGTAACCACTTGGTCACAATCTATCCAGAGAGCCTACTCAATATATGAGTGACAGAAAACCTAATAGAACATGTAAAATAGACTTAGGTCTCATGATATTGTGTTGTTCCAGTATGGTGTGATAAAAGTAGAGCTCATTAGAAAATCACCTGGACTCAAGGAATTCCCTTTTCTAATAAATTACCATTTATAAATGTTTTAAATATATATATATATATATATATATGATATGTTTGATTCTTTTGAGAAAATCCAATCATGGGTGTTTCCAAACAAAACCAAATTTTAATACTCAAGATATGTTTTAATAAATCATTTTGAAAATCCTTGTTAAAACATTGATCTTAAAATCATATTTTTTGAATTAATCTATCAAAAATAATTTAAACCATACCAATTGAACCCAAAAAACTACATGAAAAATAAAAAAAATAATAAAACAAATATATAGATATAGGAATATAATATAAAAAATTGAACAAGTTGAATATTTCATAAAATAACAATAAAATAGATAAGTATTAATGTAACCAAGTAATATAACCAGGAAACAATAAAGAATATATAATCATGGGGAATTAATAAACATCATATGAAGAGACCCTAGGTGTACTCAGGTTCGAATCTTCCATTGGACTTTTCTATGATCCTACGTCAATAACAACATGGATACTGTCAACTAGTCTCACCAATGGAACACCTCCTATAGTCTTTGACACCATAGGATATCTAGAATATCTCATTAAAACTTGATTGGAACATCTCTCATACCTGACTAGGATCCCTCAAATCTTATGACGACAATAAGAGAAAGAAGTGAGTTGGCCTATATAAAAAAATTCTAAATATATAATTAACAAAATTCGATAACCATTTCCCAAACCACACATCTAAACTCATCCATGTGAAATAAGTTCTTATAGAGGAGGGATTCCATGTAGGTTCTCACTTTTAAAGAAAACAATTCAAGGTTCCCACCAGGCCATAAGTATTTAGAAGTAGTAACATATTAAATAATTCATTTTTAAAAAAAATTGAGAAAGAAAATCCATTTAAAAACTCCTTATAAAATTCAAACTAGGCCTTAGAGTTCCATTTTAGAAAGTCTTATATAGAAATACATTTTTAGGTGTCACTTTAAAAACCAAAATAAAATTTAAAATCTGAAGTCTAAACCTAGAAATCCTATAAATTCCCATATATATATACAAACACATATACATGTTTTCATGCACATATATTTATATGTTCTTACCCATAATCACACACACACACATATATATATTCATAAGAAACACCATGAAAGATAGTGTGGAAACACAATAAAATCCATTGATCAAGGCCTAGGGGTTCAATAAGATAAATAACAAAAAGTATAATAAGAAGTTGAACTAGATAATGTCTTAAGCCCTTACCCCGGTCATATGAAAGAATCATAAATCCAAATAATCAATTAAATAATCAAGATCCACTTAAAACCCATTTAGGAATTTCTTTTCAAACATATGGAATACACACATTTCATTTAAAACCAAACAATAAATCAAGCCCTTAAATAATTTATTTGAAAACCCAATATAAACTAATTAAAAAAATCCACATTTTAAGGCAAAAACATTATGAAAAATGAAACATATATGGTGTGTGGAGAAAAAGTGATTGAGTATAACCACCCAACTCCAATAGAGTGAAAATGAAGTGAATCTTGGAATACAAGACAATGAATACCTAAAAAATTATCCAAACACCCTAAAATAACAATAATCATATGATTACATCAAACCCTAACAACTATGGTTTATCCAATAAGGAACTAATGTAAAGGAGGAAGGGAAAATAAGAAACAAATCAAGAAGAATGCATGAAAGGGAATTACCTCTTAAAGTGCACTAAGAACCAGGGAATAAATCCATCTATAATTTAAGGGTGGTTTAAGGGATTAATGTACCACCCCACAAGTTTAGTTTAAGAAAATAATAAGCAAGATATCTTGCATAACATTTAACACCGAGCTTTTAGAGAATTGAGATATATTATCAAAATATTGATGTTTAAATGTGACTGTTATAACATATTAATTAAATTAGAGGTTATTAATATGAGTAATAAAATTATAACATATATTTATAATTATCCTACTAAATTAAAATGTATTGACTAATTTTTATGAAGTATTCACTCAATTTTTGGTAAATTGATTTTATGGTTAAAAAAGGAATTCTATTCAAAAATGATATTTTTTTTAATTTTTCTGTGGAAATTATAATTAATTTATAACTATGTTAGATATTTTATTTTACAAAATAAGTATAATTTTTGAAATATTCATATAATAATTGACCTAGAGTGAAATATTTTTATTTTTCTGAAATGCTTGATTTTTTCAGGAACAGTGAAAAGTAATGATTTTTCAAGTACTGTCATTTCTTTTCATTAAATAATATCATTAAAAAGTCATATTTTTTATTTCATCTTAAATTGAAATATTATACATTTTATTTATTATAATGTAATTAATTCCCCTTTAATCAATAATGCTTCTTATTTTGATATAAGTTATATTTTAAGTCAGAAAACAAATTTTTTCCCTAAAAACTATTTTCATTGCATTTTACGCATTTATATTAAAATTGATTTTTTCCACATCTAGAGATTAAATTTTGAAAAATATATATCATATTTGGAATTATGAAGTATAAATTTGGTATATATTTCAGTTTTATTTTTTGTCTTTATAATTAATAACTGTGATACATATTTATAACCTTGGTATGGTTAAAATTGGTTGAAAAGGGTTAAAACCATGAGAAAAGGTCTTGAAATGTACCCAAAACATGATATTCTTTCATTTCATAGAATAAATTATACCATTGACATACCAAATATGAATATATTTATTTTACTGCCATTTTCCCTTGATAATTAAATTTATATTATTCGAAGAAAATAAAATTCTTAATTGTCACTCTCTTGGCTTTAACGTGTCTAAAATTTTATCATATGGATAAAAAGGTTAAATTCAGTTTTAAAAGTTTATAATAAATTAAAATTAATTTTTTTATCATTTAAATATCTTTATTATGTATAATGGTTGAATAATTATATTAAATTCTTATGCAATGCCAACAAGATATTTATTCAATTAATAGAAAAATAAAAGAAATTATTTAAATAATTTCAAAAGTAATACTATTTTGTTGAATTATTATGATCCAAAATTTTTTTCTATAAATATATCATTCTATTGAATTAAAAGGGTTATATTCGAATTCCATATATATCAGTATGACTTTAAGGTCAAAGTAAATGAATAGTATCCAAATGGAACTAATTATATTTTATGTAAAATAATATTTTGTTAAATTATTTACAAAATAATAAAATTATTTCCATATAAAAAATAAGGATGATAAATGGTCTAAAATAACATATCTTATACATTTGTGATATAATTATTATCTTATATATAAAATTATTACCCTTTAATATTGAAAAATTCATTTTCACCCTTAAGGTGAAAATCAGTTAGAAATGGGGTTAAACACAAAGATTAGGATTAAAATGACACCAAAACCTATCTAAATTTCTTTGTATGATTATATTTATCCTATGGTCTCATTTTATTCAAATCTATTTACATTTTGAATAATTTCTATTGATAATGACTAAATTATATTTTAATCTTTTTAGTAATTCCAAGTGTGTCATTTCACACCCTTATAAAAGGGAAAAACTTCTATCATTTATTTATACTAATTTTAACCTTATATCTCATCCTAAACCTACTAAATTATCTTATAAACTTCTATAGGCATGAATTATATTTTTTTATTCTTAAAATATCGTTATGAGGATCCTTAAGAAAGGATCTAAAGGTGGCCTACTGAAGAAGTGGTAATCATCTTACCTAACCTATTTCGATTTATTTCTTCTTATTCCTCATATAAATAATTTTTTCTCATAATAAGATAATAAATTAAGTATCCTAAATATACCTAAATGTTATTATTATTATTAAACCTCTAATATTTACCATTTATTCCTTCAAATCGGAAGTGGAAGTATCTCTCATGTGTCCGTATAGACTACTTCGTCCACAAAGTGATACAACTAATTTTGCATCACCATCCTTCATGGATGGTTTTTATGATGAGATAAATGTTTATATATTCTATTTTTGAAATAATTATTCTTATATAATTATAATATCATATTTACCTTATTACCTTCAAATCCATTGGAAAACAATAACGTTGCTCGTGCGTACGTGTGGACTACCACATCCCTGAAGTGATGTGATTTGTTTTTTATTTCTACCTTACATTTATGGTAAAAATGATATAATTAATGAATATATATGATATATATTATTCTGTAAATGTGGATTATATTTTACCTTAATTTATTTATATCAATCAAAACGTGAAAACAATGTTCATGGGTACATATGGCCTACCAAATCTACAAACAATGTAATTAATTTTTCTATCCAGAACATTTATAGATGAATATATATATATATATAATTAATATATATGATATTTATATCATTCATAACGTTATTTATATGATGGAACCATTACCCAAGTAGAAGGACCATAACTACTAAGCCGAAATTCTCATGAAATACGAAACAGTAAACACAAAAAAATGATGATTTTAATTAGTATTTATTAATAAATGGGTGTTAAAATTTTATAAGTGGATCATATATAATACTATAAGTGTGTAAATTAATATGTTGTATATTTATAATAAATTAAATTTATTATGTTGGATGTTAAAGTGATTTTGAATCAAGACAAACTTGAGGTAAGAGTTTTTTGTCTCACTTTATTTCTGTGGAAAACATGCCATATTAAACACTTGTATATCTTATGTGGTTTTTATAATACTGATGGTTTTATTTTATGATAATATTATTAAAATTAAGGGATATAAATATCTATATAAGTTTATTTATTTCATGGGGATTATGATTCAAAAGTTACTAAAATGGGGATAAATTTATGTCATAATCTCATTGTTTATTGGGGGGTTTTAATTAAATTTCTGATGATGATATTTCATTATATATATCTCAATAATCTCATGAATTTTATTATAATATGATTATTTATTGATATTAAATGTTTTTCTATCATTTCTCTCACTTTAAGTACTCATAAGATTATAAGAACATTTTTAAGGAAAATTGACTTTATTTCCTTCCTTGGTCAAAAATCCTTTTTCTTTCATATCCATGTTTACTATAAATGTTTTTAAGAGTTTTTGAAATATTAAAAATTTATTTTTTGAAGTAATTTTTAAAAATATTTTTTTATTAAATGGATTAAAAGAAATCTATTTTTAAATTTTTCAATGAGGTAATTTTCAATTTTTACTGAAATTTTTAAAGGAATATCTGTTTTAATGTGTACATAATGAATAAAATTTAAATATTTCATGACTGATTAGTTATTTGAAGCTTATTTTAAAATTTTAAAATGTTATTTAAAAATAAAATATCTTCCTTCATATTTGGAAATTTTTATATTTTAAAAATCAATTTAAAATTGAGAAGGCTATATTCCTCAAGAAATGTTCCACATGATCTTTTAGGGTAATTTTCAACTATTATTACATTATGTGATGTTACTTATATTTAAAAAGGGACATGATTCTATAATTATGTACTTATTATTTACCAAGTTCATTTATTATTATTATTATGATATTTTTATGAAACCCATTTATTTTAATGGGTTTTGACATGATGAAATGATGAATTACTTATAATTCTTATTTTATTTCAATGGGGTGTGTTAGGATGACCTGATTCATGTTTTATGATCACCTGGAACACGTTTGTATGGTTTTCATTATGTGATGGGTGGGACTAGAATTATATATCACTATAATTCATTTGATAAAGATTGATAATTCATGTGATGATCATGTTTTGTGTGAATCTGATTTCATGTTTACAATTTTTTGTGTGAATCTAGTTTTCATGTCCATAATGTTATGTATAAAACTAGTTATCATTTCCATAATATTATGTGTCAGCTTTTTTTATTTCCAGAATATTATTTGTGTACATAAGTTTCATGTCTATAAGATTATGTTTAGACATGGTTTCATGTTTATAAGTTTATGTGAGTGCATGGTTTCATATCCTTAACTAAATTAGTGAATATATTTTTATTTATACATGTTCACAATGTTATATGCTTATTTTAATTCCGAATTCATATTTATATATTATGATATCATGGATAATGATTTATTATTTATGATTCTACACTCTTATGAATATTTTATATTATTGTGATAATTTTTTATCCTATGACTCATGGTTATGTTCTACGAAATATTTGGTATAAACTTTGTAATTTATGATCTTAATCTTATACCCTTTTGATTATATTATTCTATTGATGATAATTGATTGATATATCCTATTTTTACCCTTAAAAATCCAATAAGATCACACTTTCTTATGTTTTTTCCTTCCCAAAGTTAAGAAGAAATGTTTTAAGTACGGTACACCTAAGAAGCATTCTATGTGGTAAAAATTGACTATTTTTCATGAAATAAGAGGATTGGGTATCTAGTCTCTAAAGTCACTAAAAATTTATAGTTTTAGAATTTATCATTATATTATACATTGGATATTCATCTAAAATAATTTAATATTTATATATAAAAAATATGGGTCGTTATAGTTGGTATTAGAGCAGGATTAGTTAAATATTAGGATATTACGACTAAATAAATTTGGCATAAACCCCGGGGATAAACATAAGTATGGGATGATTTCTGAATGTTTTGGTAAAAGGGGTATTATGTGGTTTTCCTGAAAAAACATCACTATCTTAATATTATAAGTGGAAAAATGTTTTTTATTAATGGATCTATGGGTAATAAATCTGAAAATAGTTGGTCGTGTATATCATGAAGATCATTCTGGAACACAATTAGTGTTCCCTTACTATGAACCTATTTCTGACACTCCTAGGGGATATACAATGTTTCAATCACATTTTCCTTATGAACCATTTTGAAGGATTTTAATATATTATTACTCAGGATGGTCTAGTTTAAACCTAAGGTTTCATAGATTGAAAAGAAGGTGTCTTGATTTATAAATCCTATGAATGATTTTTCTTGATTATATGATTTATCACCATGTCTATTTTTTCTCACACTATAGATTTTTATTCTAGTCAATAGACGGAACCCAAAGGAATCATGTGAACAATTAATGTGAGAGCCAATACAATGACTACCCTCATGAGAATTGAAATGGAGTAGTATTTGGGATGCAATATTTTGTTACTATACTCACTAAACTCTATCAAGCCATGAGTGGTAAAACATGTCATGTTGAACTTATGAATGCATCAAAGAGAGAGAATCATGCCATTTAATCTTTTACTCAACAACATTCAACCTCCATCCATGGGTATTTTAATCCACTTGTTTCTGAGTAATGAATCAATGCAATGGAAAATATATTTTACATTATTCATTGATCGGACCATGAAAAAGTTATCCTAGAGATTTTTTTGTATGGTGAATCAGGTAAATGGTGGAATATTATTTAGAATATGAGGAAAGAAGATAAAATTGAATCCATGGAATGGAATAGGTTTAAGAGGGTATTTTTCAGTAAGTTACTCCCATGTATTATACATAAAAAAATACATAAGTAATTCCTGATGTATCCATTGTTACCTATGAGGAAAATTTTAAAAGGATTGCATAGTGTTCTTCTAGTTTAATCACCATCCCGAAAAGAGAAATTGATCAATTATTTAGTGGTTTGAACCTGAGTCTTGGAAAGGCATTATCTATAAAGAAATTTAGAATTTATGATGAAATCATTCGATGTTCACTCAAAGTGGATATGGATGTTTGAAAAACTCATGGATATGGTGATAAGAAAATGAGGATAGAGTTTCATAGTAGATCTAGTGGTATGCCACATGGAGGGAAGAAAGCGTTTCAACCTCTTAATTTCTCAAAATTTGGGAAGGAGATCTCAGGTGAATTATTTAAAGGAAGAAGAGATGTTTCATGTAAGGTAAGACTTTCATTGGGAAAAATAATGTAAAAGTGATTTAAAGAGTCAATTCAATTGAATGATTATACAGAGAGTTGAACAGAATACTCCACTACCACTTTAGTGCTATAGTTGAGCAGGTTTTGTGAATTATGTTAATTAATTCTATAATATAGGGGATAATGAGGATAATAGTCCTAAAAACCATTTTATTCCAAATAAAAAATAGAATGTTTATGCAATCAAAACAACTAAAGTGAATCATATTAATGAGTGTACACAGAACCTCTACTTCAGAGTTGGGGATTCCATGATGAAGTTTTTATGAATGTTCCCTATGAAAATATAATTTTACACACTTTAGTAAAATTTAAAGAGATTATAATCATTTATTAGCTCTATCTAAATTGATTCCATCTATGTTTCTTAAAATAAGGGAACCATATTTGATATTATGAATCATCTTATGATTTTCTATCAGTGCATGGATGAAATCGAACTTTTAATAGAAATATGGTTTAGTTAATATTTGAGACTTTTTAAGGAATAAAGGGTGAATTATATTTTGGATTCATATATGTATTTATTATGACTTTATTTTTGGAAATAAATATTATATTTTAGAGAATATATGTTCAAGTTATACAAATTTTGTTATCAGATTTTAGGAGTGATTAAAATTTTTTCAAGTCAATTTTTATGTTAATCATGGAAGGATATGTGATCAAATCAATCTAATAATTGGGTTTATATCTTGGTCCAACATATTTTAAAGTATTATCAAGGTTAAACATTTATGTAAAGTATTAAGTTATACTTTGGGAATGAATTTTTAGGTTTTAGAGATTAATATCTTGTATTTATTTTTATTGGATACCTTGTGATAATCATTTTGGTTTTGATTAAATCTACAGATAAAATGATGAATTATCATTATTTTATGGATCTTTTAATCCCTTAAATGTTAATTTTATCTTTTCAGGAATAAAATTTTTATCTTGAGTACTCATTTATTATTGTAAGATATAATGTAAAAATTCATCAAAGTAAAGCCAAAGGTGTTCTATATCTTGATAGTAAAATAATACCACAATCTTAGGAAATGATCTTAAAATAAAAAATTTATAATTTTACATTAATTTCTGATGAATTGATGGTCATTCCCCCCATCATGGATTATTGGTTTTGTGTTCATTAACTTTCTCATATAAATGTTCTATATCACTCTCTATTAGTCCATAGATGATAATTTTTTCCTCCATATCTTTAATTTTACCACACACTAATGTTCTGCTTATATGGGAAAATGACTATGTGTTATTTTATGTAACCTTAATGTTTCCCATTTACCATTTTTAAAGTATATTATACTATCCCTCTATATAATGTGGGTTTTCAATAAAGGAATTTTCAAATATTAAACCCTTGATTATTGAGATAAAATTATGACAGTGGAACTTATTTAAGGGGAAGGGGGGAGAATATAATACCCCAAAAATTTATTTTAAAAGAATAATAATTTTGACAGATTTTTTAGAATGAAACACTAATCTTTAAGTAAATTGAGATAAATTATAAAAATATTATTATTTAAATGTGATTGTTATAACATATCCCTTAAATAAGCCGGAATGAATATGAGTAACTGTATTATAAAATATATGAAAGATAAAAATTGATATAAGTGGATGAACCCATAAGAGAGTGCACCCTATAATGAATGAGTAAGGAAACATAACATAGACGTTTGATCCTTCACAGATTTTTTCACTGTGCATGATCAATAGTTGCGGAAATATTATGGTGATTCAAAGGATGTTGTGTGCATTGAGCTGAAGATATTCTCCCATAGGGGCTTTTCTATGATCTATTTTTCTAAAGAAGTGGTGAATATTATATCATCCAATCCAAATATATTACTTTTTGAAAAACTTATCAATCAAAGACCAAGACATATATTCCTAAGAAATCCACTCAAGGATATTGGATTTTTTAAATTTTATGTTGGACAATTAATTTACATAAATGTTGTTTTTCTATTCTTTTTTGAAAATTAATACCACCATATACGATTGATAGGTAATTGGTCCATTTTTGGTTTCTCTATGAAATTATTTAAAGGATATTAAAAAGTTAGATCTAATATTGGGCCTCTCATTATACTTATCTGTTTAGGATTTTTTAGTTTTTGGCTCCATAAATTTAAATTAGATTCCCTATTTTTGATTGATAACTTAATTGGGAAACCCTTAAAGTTAGAATACACTACTAAAAATATCTAAAGACATTATATTTTTAGTGTTTGGATAGTTATTGATATCTTTTAACATCTCTTATCCTTTATATGTATTTAAAATGGAAACATTGGATTTTTATAGAAGGTTACTTTTGAGAACCTACCAGTTTAGTGTAGTAAATGTCTTAAAATTAGACAATCCTTAAAGAGATGTAGAAAAAAATTTGGCATGAATTCCCCCTTACATGAAATAAATAAATCAGGGTTGAAAAAGGAATGTAAATGGGGAAGATTATACTTCCTCCAAACCCCTTCGGGATCTTTTTGACATGAATTTCATTAAGGACCTGGCGGGACCTTCTATGTCTCATCCCTCTCATGGAATTCACTTTAGATTTGTGGATGTTTCTCAGAATATCCATATTATAATTTTGGATAAAGAGGATCTTAATAGTCCTAAAAAAACCTCCCCATGATACCCCATGAGCTATTAAACTCTCTAATGATTATGAACAATAGGTTCACATTGATTTTGGTGAATCTATTAGCAATGTATATGAGCAATAATGTCAGATTGGGGATGCTTATTTGAAGTCAAGTGCTAGAAAAGGAAAAAAACCAATGGTTAACTGGGATGGATTCATTATTACATATTCTCAGAAGATTTAAAGGAAAAGATATTATTCTAATCTTGAGAAAAAGATTTTTACTTGATCTTTAGGGACCTTTATGAATTTGAAAATAGATATCCCCCACGGTCTGAGGTTGTAGAGGATCTTATGTCATAATATGATGAAGAAGATTGGGAATATATTTATAATCTTAATAATTGAAACCATGATTTTAAGAAAGGTTTTAAAAATATTTATATACGATGGTTGAGTAATAGTATACACTATCTTATAACATATTCCTCAATTAATAGTTAAGTACAGATAATTTTATAAACATTATTGAGTGTGTGTTCGAGTGAATTGAATTGGAATTTGTTCAGAATTCTAATTTTGATTACCTAAAACTCTCATATGAATACCCTTATTTTTTCATTAGTAATTTATTGTGTATTGATTAATGGGTATTCTTATTTATTTTATGGATGATATATTTTGTCAAATGTACTGTTGAGGAAGAATATTACAGTTTTTGTTTGGAGTTAGAAACTATGGATATTGATGTGTTTTAATAATTAGGAGTAAATAATGTCTTTCTTAGGATTTTAGTAAGGAGAGAATAAAGATAAAGTGTATTTTATGTTTGGAAACTTTGGTAACCTTATCTAATGATAGATTATCAAGCTACAATATCATATCAAGAAAGATTGTGTGTGGTCATGTCCAAAACTTCTTAGAAACATTTCTTTGAACTAGTTTTTTGTGTGTGAATTATGGATGAATGGAATTAATGTATTGGTAATGAGTGGATAAATTAGGTCATTTCATTCATTGTGATTATTTTTAATGTGATATAATTAAGGACCCAATAATTTTTTTTTCACTTTTATTTGTTAGTGGATGATACTCCTTTCCATGATCATATTCAAATTTCTTTTGATGATGTTATGGAAGGGTGCCTATTGAATGAATCACTATTTAAGATTTAAAACTTTCAAGAGCTACTAATAGGGTTCCTAATGTCATTTTTTTCATGGGTGTAACACCCCATGGTTTTATAGTATGTATTTTTTATTTAATCTTTCCGATAACTTACATTGCACACGACACCAAGATTAAAAACCATGAAATACTATTAATATTATTATTTAAAATTAAATTATCCTATAGAAATTAAATTTGTTTTTTTTAATAAGAATTATATACCTTATGAAAATATATTATTGAATTTATTAGTTACCAAATAATTAAAAATAACTATAAAAACAAATGTAATATAAATGAAATGTTTATATAAAAACTATCATTATGCACCAATGGTGTTTTACCCTAATAAATTGAATTAATAACTGTATATTAATTATATTAGATAAATTTATATATAATTAATTAAATATAATGTTTAATATTCATCATATGTTTTTTCTATACATGATAGAAAAATATGTCGAATATTACGCATTAAAAGGTTATATTTTTCTAAAAGTAGTTTTACCACTTTTTTATAGTGCACTTATTTTAAATATTATTTTTAAAACATTTAGAAATTATATTTGAAAAGAAATATATTATTGAAAATATTAATATCAAAATTTAATTAGTTTTATTTTTTATTTTTTATTTGATAAGTTTCATATTTTGATGAATTGTAGTAAAATATTGCATTTTAATTGAAAACTATTTTTCATCTAGAAACTTTATAGTGAAAAATTATATTGTCAATTGATTTTAAAGAGTACTTATATTAATACTTAATAATTTTATACAATTTAATTATTTTGAATCAATTTCAGATTGAATTAATATATAAAAACATTTCAATTCTATGATTTGTTTCACTTTAAATACATTTTTTCTCCTTCTCACTACATGACTAATTTTAAATTAATTAATAATGTTTTTTATTTTGAATTTTTTAAAATGTATTAAATATTTGGAATAAGTTGTTCCAAATTATGTAAATAGGTTTATTTTTATTTGAGGATATTATGAATCGTAACTTTATTAATTTTTTCTTAACAATGTTAATGGTAAATCGAGAAATTAAGTGTAAAAATAGTATTATAAATTTTATAAAATTACACTAAAACTGATCCAAATTTATTTGCATGAGTGGGTGTTGATAAAAAAATCCTTGGGATAGAATTATAACCTTTTTAATCAAGTTAGATGGGAGTGTGATAGTTATTATATTTCATTTTAAAAAAATTTAAAGATGTCATACTCATATCTCTAATAACTATATTATTTTTAATATAGGGTTATGCATAATATAAATCTGACTATATAAATTTGGTTGAAAGATATAATGTTTATCTTCACCACAATATTTTGTTTGTAATTTTATAGAGATAAATAAGTACCTTGAATGAATACACAATGATGATGCAATATTTATTTAATTAATGGTAATATCAAATAAATGATTATACAGAATATTGAAATAAATATAATTTGACATAATTAATTTCATATAATAATTTTATTGATAAATTTGACATATTACTGATATATTATAAGTTTTTTTAGAGATATATTTTGTTATTTATTTATTTGTAAATTTCAAACAACAAAATATTATCAAAATTCTCATTAATGTTATATTAAAATAAATAATATTATATTAAATTATAAAAAATAAATAAAAAAATAAAATAAATCCAAATTATTTTGGTAACGTTTAAAATTTCATTCATGAATCATTTAGGAGTTTTCTTCATTTCATAGTAACTATATTAACCATCAAAGAGTAAAAATACATGTGGTCATGGTAAGAGTCAAAGGATTTAAATAAGGGTAAAAACCAAAATATTAGGGAAATAATATGACCTATGATTGCCTAAAAATTATTGGTAGATAGTATTGAGACCCATAATCATAAAATTTTATAATTAATTCACTTTGGATCCATTTTGAATTGATAATGAATTTATATTAATTAAATATTTTGAGAGTTTCCAAAACGCCCCTCACCTAAAGTATAAAAGGAAACCTCCCCCCTCATTTCATGATGACACTTTGAGCCTTATATCACTACCAAAACCTAAAATTTTCTCCTCAAAAAATCTTTATATGAGTTATCGAGTTCATGGTAATCCCAAAATACCAACTCTAAATACCTTGAGAAGGGATTTAAAGGAAGGCCATCTAAGAAGAGGTAATTGTTTTACCAACTCTACCAACTCTATTTCGTCATCTACCTCTTATTAATTTTTTTTACATGATAATGTAATAAATAAAATATCATATATATTATGGTATGTTATTATGATTATGGTACAATCATATTCCTCCTTTTATCCATCTTAAAAAAAAATAAAGCACTACACTGCTCGTGTGTACGTACGGCCTACCGTCTCTATGATGCGATGTGATTCATTTACAATGTTAACCTTTAAATTAAGATTATAAAAATTTATATATTGACTAAATATAACAAATAATAACATAATATATTTCTTGATATGAAGTTTATATATTCTATAGATAATAAATAATACTTAAATTTCTAAACATGCATTGGAAAATGAAGCAGATAACACCATAAATAACAGTACTAACAAAATGTTATCAAAATAACAATATAAAAAGATCATATATGATATAATAAATTTCTATATGGTTATATTATAAATTAATAACATTATATAAACCATTGTACAAGAAGTTCAATGTAACACCCTGAGTTTTTATTGTCCTTTTTTCTCTTGAATGAATTTAATTTATATTTATGTCTTGAAATGAGGTAAGTCAAAAATTAAATTCACATGAAACCGATTTAGCCTAAATTACATGGCCCAAATCAGAATATGATTCATGAAACATCTACTTGTCATATATTACACGCAACACTGATGTTTCTAGGAAACATCATTTTACTGCTATAATTATTTAAATGAAATAATTTTACCCTTTCCATTAAATTTTTTTATATGAATAGTAATAACTAGTTTTGAAATATTATTTATAATTGTTTTATATAAATAAAACATATTTATTATGAAATATTTAATATTTTGTAATTTCCTTATATTTTGAAAAACACTATTTTCTCAAATGAACTACTTTTCATGTCCTTCTCTAAAAAAAATTAATTTTAGACATATTTATAATTTTAATTTGTTAAATTTAACTCCATTTTTGAATTTATAATATTTAAATTATATTAGAGTTATTTTTTCTGTTTTTTAAGGAAACTTCATTTTTTGATGAGTAGTAAAAAATTCCATATTTTAAATCAAAACTGTTTTTCCATATAGTTTATTTATAAGGATAAATTGGATTTTTTTTAAAGTTTAATTAGATCATATTTTAATCAATCAACCTAATTTTGGTAATTATAAAAAATTTATCTTTGTAATTGAATATAAAAATATAGAAAACGTTTGATCATTTTTACAATAAAACCCGTAGTGTAATCTCGTCAATAAGATTATTTTTTAATTAATTTCTGCCACATTTATGATTAGAATTTCAAAAAATATATTACATGTTTTTAATATGAATAATTTATAGTTTATAATAATTTAAACTTAGTTTCCTACTAGAGATATTAGTGAAATTGATCAAAATTAATTATAATGATTAAGGTTAAGTTACGCTTAATAAGAGACTAAACCATAACCTTAAGGCCCAAAAAGACCTATACCCTTGTAAAAAATATATTTTTTCGACATATTAAGACCCTATAATCCCTTTTATTGAATATGGATCATTATTGGATCCACATACAATATGAAAAACGTGGGAGGAATTCTCTCTTCAAATATTTACAAGAGTGCCACTCCTCCTTCATTCTAAAGGGTCATCACATCTCCCTCATCTTAACACCTATCAAACAAATTAGGTTTATAAAATATCCACACAATAATTATTCAAACATCCATACCTTCATCTTATAATCCTCCCATAGATTAGAAATTAATTCAAGGAATTCTTTTAGCACAAACCAAAAGGGCTTACCCGATTAAGGGGTAACGTCTTCTCTGAAGATCCTTTCTTTTATATTATTTCTCCACCCCTCCACTCTCTTTATTCCAATATTATATAAAAAAAGTATATTAAATGTAATATGATGTATTTATTCTACAGTTTCTACCTACACTTACACACACATCCATCTAATGGATAACGAACATACTTGTATGCGTTTGGCGAACCACCATCTCACCAAACGATGATTGTCCATTTTTCTGTTATCGCCTCTCATGGTAGAAATTATGATAAATAATATGTTTCTATATGTCATATATTATATCTATTATTCCTTTAATCTTATTTATTCTATTTACAACAAATATATTTATACTTTCCATTTGGTGTAAATATGATATTTTTTTTGAGGAAGAGTGGACTATTGTCCCCTCAAAGTTATGTGATTCATTAACACACCACATGGAATGTATTAAGGATGGTCTTAGTGAAATTATATTATATATATATATGATATAATAATTCTACTAAAATAATTATATATATACATATATATACACAAATTACATTTACCTTATTTCTTTGAATACAATAATAAAAACAGAAACAACATTCATGCGTACGTACGACTTACCATCTCCATGAATGATGTATCAATTTAATACTTCTATACTCTATTGATTATTATCGTACACTTTTAATGAATATAAACTTTATTTATATAATTATTTATATTATGGAATCATTATATAATTATAAGGTCCAAATTTATAAAAAATTTAGACACATGTGAAAAATAGAGGGGATATCACCCAATGTGAAACTTTAACATATAATTATTAACAAGAGAATAATATAAGGTTATAATAAATCAATATATGTTATTAGATAAAACAATATTATTATATAAAATATTTATAATAAACTTAAATTTATTATATTGGAATCTTGTATGAGTACGATGAGAGTCAAGACATAAGGTAAGAGAATTTCATCTCATTTTTATTTTTGTGAGATACATAATTTATTCACCACAAATTACATTTATGTAGTGTGTATACTAATAATGGATGTATTAAATTATATATAAAATTAAATTTAAGGGTATCTAAATTTCCATTTATTGATCTTTCTTTCATGGGGTTTATGTTTCAAATGTTACCTAATCGGTAAAAATGGTTTGTCTCAATTTGCCTTCTTTGAGACTCATGTTCTGTTATGCACCTAAATTATTTTTCGAGGTGTATATTCTTCTATTTTACTTGTTATATCATGAATATAATTATTTTAATGATATTTTAAGCTTCATTTAATTTAGCTTTCTTACAAGGAGTGTATGATCCCAAGTAATCAAGTGGTAAGAGTTTATTTAGACTTTCTCATCAATTTTCAAGATTGTTAATTATTATGATTTTTGATGAAATATTATGATTCATATATCAAGAACACTTATTTAGTTTATTATCATTTTTAATTCAATAAATACTCATGTATTAGTACCATTTTTTCATTATATGGTACCTAATATAATGTTATAAGTAAAACCTAATCATCTCTCTCTTCGGTTCGAAATCTATTATATTCAAAAACCATTTTTTCAAAAATGATTTCAGCAGATATATGAAGCCGATTTTACAAGAAAATGGATTATAACAATGTTTTATTGTTTTTTTATGATTTATAATTTTTCAAATATATTTTTAAAGAAAAAGTATTTCAAAAAGATTATGTTTTAAAAATATTTTTTGAACGCAGAAAGAATATTATCCTCATGAAATGTTTTTAAGAGATATTTAAAAATTATTTTCCATCTTATATAACATCTATTGGTGTTAATTATGACTTTCTTGGAAAATTATTCAATGTTTACATTGATATTATTTCTACGAATGAACTATATCTTTATTGATTTATGTTGATGATACACTTTTCATTGATAAATTTTATGATGAAATGATTATGAAACCTAAATTTTCCACAGGTTATGATATGATTATATATTTATAATACCAATTTCATTTCATTAGTTATGATGTGATTATTTATGATCCTTTGGAACATATTTTTATGATTTCATTATGAGATGGGTTGGACCTATATCTCAATCCCATGAATTGGGTAAAGATTTATATCTCATGATATAGATTACGATGGTCTTGGGAATGAACCTTGAATACTAAGATGGCCATAGGAGTGAACCATGACTACCAAGATGGTATAAGGAGTAAACCCATGCTACTAATATGTCTATGGGAGTAAACCATGATGACCATGACAGTATGGGGAGTTAACCAATACTACTAATATGGTTTTGGTAGTGATGTATTGGATACTATGGAAATCATATTCTATGATTATGTGTCTATAAGAATTCCATATTTTATTCTTATGTTATCATTTTATTTCTTATGTTCTTTATTTCCTTATAAAATATAAGATTTTTGACATGATTCATTTATATGATCTTTTCTATGAAAGGTATGATCTCCTATTTTTATGATCATCTTCTCAAACCCTTATGGTCGTGATTATGCTTACATATCTCCTTTATTCACCCATACAGAGCATTTGAGCAAACCCCTTTTTATTTTTCCTTCCACAAGTTATGAATATATGTATTATTATTGATGTTTCTAAGTAGGGTAATAGTAAATGAGAACCTAGTGGGAGATAATGTAGCTCACATATGTATCAGTGTTTATATTTCCATGTTTCCAAAGTCACTATACTAGTACAGTTATTATAAATTTGTTTTTATAATGTTTAAAGTGTTCTGAAAACATTCTGAAATGTTAATGTATTAAAAGTGTGGGTCATTATAGATAGTATTAGAGAAAAATTTTGAGTTTTATTTTGTAATATAGGACGATATAACCTTAGTGAGAACCTTGAGGATAAGTCTAAATATAAGGGAAGATTATAGGAAAATTTCTTATAAATTGGAAAAGGATAGAGTGAATGGTTTCTTAGGAATAAACACCTATTTAGATACTAAAACTAGATATGGCTATGAAATAGAGGTACCTAGGGTTAAAAACCCTAAAAAGATGTTCCAAGCATGATTCAGGGTAGTCTAGTACATGAAAATGACCCTTGCTACATACTTGGTTTGACACTCACAGGGTATATGCTTGGGGAATTCAAAAACTCCTCAATAAACATCATGAAGGATTTAAAAATAAGTTGACTATGAATAACCTAGGATAAACCTAAGTTTTCATAGATTAAAGAAGGTTTCGTCACATTGACATCCTATGGTTGAATTTTTATTATTATGTTATTCCACATTTTGATAACCATTTCTTACTATATGCTTTTGGTTTTAGTAAATGGAAGGAACGCAAAGGAACCACATTAAAGGTGATTTTGATGGAAAAGTCAACAAGTGTTCTTATGGGAAACCAAATTCTATGGGATATGAAATGAAGAACCTTGTCTATATGCTCACACAGCATTCTCAATCTCTAAATCTTGGTGGACATCCTAATGAGTAAAGTAGGGAACCGAATTCTATTGAGTCTTTCATGTGGATAAATCCACCTTCTTTCAAAGGGTATTCTAATCCACTTGTGTATGAACAATGCATTAGTACTACTGAAAATATATTATCTATTATTTAGTGTTTGGAGTATGAGAAAGTCATTATGGTTGTCTATTAGTTTGAAGGTAAAGTAGACCAGTGGTGGACTCTAATCAAGAATATGAGGAAACACGATGATATAGGATTCATGGATTGAGATGAGTTCAAGAACATATTTTTCAATCAGTACTTTCCTTGGAATATTTTTACAAAGATAGGGAAATAGTTCCTTGATCTGAATCAACATAATTATGAATCTATTGGTACATATGAGGATAATTTTATGAGACTTGTGAGTTACACTTAGGGAATTATCATTCAACTTGAATATAAATTCAATAGGTTATTTAGAAGCTTAAATCCATGCCTAATAAGTTCTCTAGATATAAGATAATTTATTAGCTACAAATAGATTGTGCATTTTACATTAAAGGTTGAAATTGAGGTTAGAGTCATATATAAATTTCATGGTTTTGATAAGAAAATAAAGATGGAGTTTAAATGAAAATCTAAAAAACATGAAGATAAGAAGATAATATTTCAATTCTGCTCTATGTGTGGGATGAAGTATAGAGGAAATTGTATTAAGGGATCTAATAAATTTTTTAAGTGTGGAAGGGAAGACAATGAAACATTTTATTACTAAAGTGATGAGAAGAAGTTAGCTAACATTGCGAATAGAGAAAAAGTGGCACAAAATGTTCCTCCGACAATTTAGCGAGTACGGATAATAAGAATTTTTCTAACCACTTACCAAACCTAAGGGCTAGTGATAATGATCGACGTCAACAACCTCTTAAGTCGAGGGACAAGGGGAAATCTCAAGAAATATCATTTTTGTGATGAGGGGTGTGATAATGATGTGATGAATGGTAAACCTACAATCCAATTTATAATTGATAATGTCATATTTTATTCTATAACTACCCACTCTTTTATATCTAAAGTATTTAATAAGGGTGTTAATATTCCTTCAAGACAATTAGATGTCAAATTAGTAGTGAAAATCCCTAATGATACAATTATTGCACCATAATTTTATGATTACACTCTAGTTTATGTTTGCTGGAGTGTGCTTCATGCAAATATTTTCATAATTATTTGGTCAAATTTAATGTCATCTTAGGCATGGATTGGATTTATGTGCATAAAGCATACATTAATTTTAAAATAAGGGAAGTTACGTTTGATATTTCAAACCCTACTATGATCATCCTTTAATTTTACGATAATAATGAACATCCTGATGAGATTATATAAAGTGTATGGGTCTTAATTCTCATTAAATGGGGTTTTATCTCAAATAGGTGGGGAGAAAATCATCAGATATTTTATTATTATTTTTCAGGGTATTGTGGAAGTTTTTTGAGAGGATTTCCCTAGACTTCCACCAAAATGAAAAGTTGAGTTCTCAATAGAACTCATATGTAGTTCCACACCAATTTCAATGACTCTTTATAGAATGGATCTGATTGAGATGAATAAGTTCAAGAAGATACTCCATGAAAACTTTGATAAGGGATTCATTCGGCCAAGTGTGTCACCTTGGGGTGCACCGTTTGTTTTTTGTGAAAAATTATGATGGATCAATGTGACTCTTCATTGATTATCGAGAGTTGAATATGATCAAAATGAAGAATAAGTATCTTATCCCCCATATTGATGAATTTTTTGATCAACTATGTAGATCTCTATACTTTTACACAATTAACCTTCATTCTAGATATTATCAATTAAGGGTCAAGATAGTGGATATACCCAAGATGACATTCCATTCAAGGTATTGACACTCATAATATATAGTGATTCCTTTTGGTATTAATAGTTCCCCTAATATCTTCATGGATTTAATGAATAGTTTCTCTAAAGATTACCTTGATAATTATTCAGTAGTCTTTATAGATAATATTCTTATCTTTTCAAAGAGAAAGGAAGACCATGATGATCAATTGAGAGTAGTATAAATAACCAAACAAATGAGAGGCTATATGAAACATTTATAAAGTGTTAATTTTGGTTGTAAAATGTTTCATTTTTAGGTCAAATACTCTCAAGAGATGGCATAGTAGTAGATCCATCAAAGATGGAGGCCATTTAATACTATCCTAGACCAACCACGGCGATTGATATCCATGTCTTTCTTGGTTTAGCGGGATATTATCAATGGTTTCTTGAATATTTATCACAACTATCTAATACTCTAACCAAGTTAAATTGAAAGGTTGTCAACTTCCTCTGGATCGATGAATGTGTGGAAAACATTAATGAACTGAAGAGAAATTTTTTCAGTGCACCTACACTTACATTACCCTGTAGTGGATAAGGGATTTTGATCTATAGTGATGCATCCAAAAAATGCATTGGGACGTGTTATTATGTATAAGGACATGATTATAGCCTATGCCTCATGAAAATTAATGATTTATGAGAAAAATTACCCAACACATGATTTGAAGTTAGTATTGGTAATTTTAGTATGAAAGATAAGGAGGCATTATCTTTATGGTGAAAAGTTATATATATATAGTGATCATAAAAGTATGGAATATATATTCTTATAGAAGGAGTTAAACATGTGTCCTAGAAGATGGTTAGGGTTGATAATGGATTATAACAGTTGAATACATTACCACCCTATAAAGGCAAACAAGGGGGCGGATGCGTTGATTCAGAAGGATCATGCTATCCTATCTATGATGAGGATCGTAAAATATCTAATATTATATGATTTATAAAGGATTTTTCTAGAAATCTTGAAGGTAGGGAAAATATTATATTTCTAAAATTAATTTTCAACACTCTATAAAAGTGAAGATTAAGGAAGCATAGATGGAATATGTAGAGCAACAAAATAAATTTAGAAATATTATGAAGTTTAACCTTTATCAGGATCGAATGATAAGGTTCATAAACCATGTATGTGTTACTTCCATACCAGATTTGAAGGAGCTATTAGAGGAAGTTCATTGTTCTTCATTATCTATTCATAATGGAAATATGAAGATGTATAGGGACTTTAAAGGATAATTCTAGTCAAATGGCATGAAGAGAGATATCACAAAGTATGTATCTCGATGCTTGGTATCCCCACAAGTTATGCCTAAAACACAAAATTCAAAGGGGATATTGTGTCCATTACCCAAACTAGAATGGAATTGGGAGAACATCACTGTGGATTTTGTAATGGGACTACCAAAAACCTCATAATGGTTTAATTTTATATGGGTGGTAGTTGATAAAATTACTAATTCATCACACTTCATCACTATTGGAGAAGACATCTCTTGAGATATTCTTGCTAGGATATTAATTAAGGAAATGGTAAGTTTTCTCAGAGAAGTACATTATATAGTATCATATCGGGATCTGAGGTTCAACTAAATGTTTTTGAGAATTCTTCAGCAGGACCATGATACATAATTGAGTTTCAGCGCTTCATATCATCTTCAGACTGATGGTCTATATGAAATACCATTTCAATACCTAGAGGATATGTTGATATCTTTTTCTCTAGATTTCAAAGGAACTGGGGATCATCACCTTCCCCAAGTTAATTTTATTACAAAAATAACTTTCACTCAATAATTTAGATAGCATCTTATAAATCCCATTATGGGATGAAATATAGAGCTCTAATATTTTGGGATGAAGTTCGAGAAAGAAAGATATTGGGACTTAATATTGCTGAAGAAATGGTCGATAAGATTAGAACCCTTCCAAATCATATAAAGGAAGCTCAATTTTGGTAGAAAATTTATGCTAATAATCATCCACATGATCAAGAATTTGAAGTTGGTGAAAATGTGTATCTATAAATCTCACCCTAGAATAAATTTATGGGATTCAAGAATAAAGGGAAACCAATACATATGTATATTGATCCATTTAGGATTATTGATCTTATCAAGATGATAACCTATCACTTGGAACGTCCTCCAAATCCCTGTCAATTCATTGATGTGTTCTATATATCTCTCTTGAGGAAGTACATACCAAAACCTTCACATGTAATGAACTCAGTGGTCACACTGTTGGAGTATGATTTTTCTTATGAGGAGAAACCAGCGGAAATTATGGAATGTAAAAGTAATGTTCTAAAAAACAAGACCACTCAACAAGTCAATGATTTGTGGAGAAATCACCAATTAGAGGAATCTATGTGGGAACTTTAGGATATTATGGAGAATAATTGTCCCTATTTTTTCCCAAAGTATTAATTTAAAGGGAGAAATTAATTTTAAGGGGTGTGTAATATAACATCCATATTTTTTATGAACATTTTTTTCTAGAATGAATTAAATTTTCATTTACATCTTAAAATTAACTAAATCAAAAATTAATTTCACATGAAACTTACTTGACATACTTTACACAGGACTAACTCAGTTTATGATACACACAACACCAAATTTTCATACATTACACACAACACTATTGTATCTATAAAACAGCATATCGCTGTTATAATTATTTAAATTAGATAATTATAACCTATCTATTTAACATAGTTAAATTAATATTAATAATTAATTTTAAAATACTATTTCATATAAATAAAATTTATTGATAATGACATATATTTTTTGGTAAATTCATTATATATTTTAAAATACAATTTTCTCAATAAATTACTTTTCATGCCCTTCTATAAAAAATAATAAAATTAATTTTAGCCATATTTAAAAATATAATTTTATAAAATAAAATTATTTTTTGAATTTAGAATATTGAAATTATCTTAGGTATTATTTTTTGTATTTTTGTGAGAAACTTAATTTTTTTGATGAATAGTAAAAAATAAAGTATTTTAATTAAAAAATTATTTTTCATCTAATTTTTTTATAAGGTTAAATTATATTTTAATTTGGTTTCAAAAATTTTTTAGATAATTTTTTATAAATCAATCCAATTTTTCTCATTAGACTCAATTTCAATTTGAAATTGAATATAAAAAGATAGAAATTTTTTGATCATTTTTACCTTAAAAACTCGTAGTTTCATCTGATTAGCAGGTTTATTTTTAAATTAATTTTTACCAGTTTTTTGATAATAATTTGTAAAAATGTATTCCATATTTTCATCAACATAATTTATAATTTATAATAAGTTTAATATTGTGTTTACAAAAAAAAATTAGTGAAAGTGATTAAAATTAATTACAACAATTAATGTTAATTTAAGCTTAATAAGGGACTAAACCATAACCTTAAGGCCCAAAATGACTTATAAAATTTTCACAAAAAGATTATACTGACATATTTGGATCATTTAATTCCTTTTATCTATCTTTTTTCATTATTTTATCCACTTTCAATATGAAAAACATGGGTGGAATTCTCTCTTCAAATATCTACAAGAGTGAAATCCTCCTTCATTATAAAAGGACACCACATATCCCTATTTTAAACACATATAAAAACAATTATTTTATTAAAATATCTATTAAATAAACTTACCAACATCCCTAAAATCCTTCTAGAATCCTTTTCTTGGACATAAAGTAACGAAGGAAGCCTTTTGTCACAAACCAAAAGGAGTTTCCCGATTAAGAGGCAACATCTTCTCTCAAGATCATTTATTTTATTATCATTATCCTCCCCATACACTCTCTTAATTATATTATTGTATAAAATACTAATATATTAAATATACTACTATGTTGTTATTATAATGATTTTATCTACATTACACACACTTCCATCTAATGGGTGATGAACCTATTGTTTATGTGTATGACGAACTATCGCCTCACTAAACGATGATTGTTCATTTTTTCATTACCACCTCTCATAGTGGAAATTATGATGGAAAATATATTTATATATTAATATATTATATTTATTATTTCATTAAGCTTAATTATCTCTTTTAAAAAACATATAATTATACTTTCAATTTGGTGTAAATATGATAATTTCGTTTGAGGAAATGTGGACTACTGCCCCTCAAAGTGACGTTATTCATTAAAAAAGTACATGGAATGTATTAAATATGTGTTTTGTAAACATAAATGATATAATAAATATACTAGAATAATTCTATATTTACATATATATACACAACTGTCATTTACATTCTTTCTTTCAATAAGATGATAAAAACACAAATAGCGTTCAGGCGTACGTAGGACTTACCACCTCCATGAACGGTGTATTCAATTTCATACTTATGTATTATATAGATTATTATAATAAAAATATAATAAATATTCATGATATTTATATAATGGTTTATATTATGGAATCATGATATTACTATAAGGACCAAAGATATAACAAATTAAGACACATGCGAAAAACAAAGCTGATATTACCTGAAGTAAAGCCTTAAAAAAATGTTAAATGGAGATTAATATAATGTAATAATAAAACAATGTATAGTATTAGATATAAGAAAATTATTCTATATAATAATTATAAAAATAATACTTTTACTATACAAGAAGATAGTATGAGTACGAGGAGAGTCAAGACAAAAGGTAAGGGAATTTCATCTCTCTTTTTATTTTTTTGAGACACATTCTTTATTCACCATCCATTCCTTTCTTATGGTCGGTATACTACCCATGGATGTATTTAATTTTTTATATACATAAATTTATGTGTATTTACATATCTATTTTATAAACTTTCTTTCATATGGTTTAAGTTTAAAATGTTATTAAATAAGTAAAAAAGTTTTGTTATGCACCTAAATTATTTTTTGAGGTGTATATACTTAAATTTTACATGTAATATAATGAATATACTTATTTTCAGGATATTTTAAGCTTAATTTAATTTCTTTTTCTTTCATGGAGAGTATGATCCCAAGTGACCAAGTGGTATGTTTTTATTTAAACAATCTCATCACTTTTCATGATTGTTAATGATTATTATTCTTTAATGAAATATTATGTCCCATATCTCAAGAACACTCACTAAATTTATTATCTTTAGGTTATTCAAGTCATCCTTATATATTAGTACCATTTCCCACTCTCTGGTACTTAATAAATTTTTTTATGTAAAATATTATAGTCTATCTCTTTCGTCTGAAATATATTTTATTAAAAATCATGTTTTCAAAAATGTTATCAATTTTTTTCAAAAGATATTTGAATCCCATTTTCAAGTAAAAATAATTTTAAAAACATTTTATAGTTTTCAATGATTCCTATATATGTTTTCAAATATATTTTCAATGAAAGGTTTATGTTTTAAAAATAATTTTTCAGTTTTGAAAGGATATTTTCCTCAAGAAGTTTTTTTAAAAGATCTTTCAAAATTATTTCCCATCATAGATAACATCCATCGGTGTTACTCATTCATTTTTTGTGAAATTATTAAAAATTTCCATTCATTTAATTTTCTAAATGGAATATGTTTTCATGCCATGATATTGGCGAATCTCGTTTCTCTTTCATTGGTTATATGATTTTGAAACCTACTTATTTTAATGGGATGTGTTTATAATGAAATGATTATTAAACCTTTTTTTCCAAAGGTTATGATAAGATTAAATTTTTATAATACCCATATAACTTCATGGGTTATTATATTATTATTTGTGATCTTGTGGAACATTTATGTAGGATTTTATTATAAGATGGGTGGGACCTATATCTCCCTCCAATGCATTGGAAAATTATTTATATGTCATGAGATAAGAATTAGTGGTATTAGGAATTAAACTCAAACACTAATATGGCCATGGGATTGATCCATGACTACAGAGATGGTATGCGGAGTGAAATCATTCTACTAAGATGGCTATGGGAGTGAACCGTGACTACCAAGATGGTGTGTGGAGTGAACACATACTACTAAGATGGTCTTGGAAGTGATGCCTCAGATACTATGGAAATTGAATTATATTCTTATGTTACTGCCACAATTCTATGTTTTATTCCTATTTATGATTTTATGGATTATGTTCTTTATTTTCTTATGATTAATTTATTATGAACTTTTAAGTTTTATAACATGATTCATGTAAATTATCATTGATGTACATGGTATGATCTTATTTTCTTATGATCATGTTATCCTAGCCTTATGCTCATGATTATTCTTACGTATCTACCATGTTTACCCTTACCAAGAATTTGAGCTCCCCCCTTTATATGTTTCTTTCCCTGGGTTATGAAGATATGTATTATTTTTGATGTGTTTAAGATGGTTACTTTTTAAAAAGAACCCAATGAGAGATAATATAGCTCACTTATGTAGAAGTGTTTATATTTCCTTGTTTCCAAATGCACTAGACTGGTATGGTCATTGGGCATCTATTTTTATAATGTTTTAAGTATTACAAAAAATTTATGTAATGTTAATGTTTGAAAAGAGAGGGTTTATATATTAAGGAACCTTAAACTTAAGGAAAGTACATGGTATAGGATAATTTCACAATCTCGTTATTGTATAGTATTATTTATATATAAGTATCTAATAGGGAATATTTATCATCAATTTCCATGTTTCTTAAAATAAATTCCAAATTATTTTTAATACTTTCCTACAAATTTTAATTGTCTTTTTAACCATGCTTGACTTTTTATAAAATGGTTTTAAAGGAGTGGATTTTCCCACAGTCATGAAACCTTGATGTATTAAAGATTCCTTTACAAGTTTAATTGATTATTTTAAGTCAATATTCTTTTCATTTAAAAGTGAACAACATTTTAATAAATTATTTCAAAGTAAAAAAGGAGAATTTAACTCAAGAAATTTTTTATGATTTTATTAAAGTATTTTCTTATATGTCAAAAACCTTTGATAGATCTCAAGATTGATTGAATTTGATATCTTATGAAACCATATATCGTATTTTATTGAAGATTTTATGATAATATTTATTGCATATGTCATATTTGATACCATTCATGTATTATGGTTAAATTATTAACATTTTGTATGATAGTTTTTCAATATAAATGTTTATGTTTTTTATGTTTTCTTATGAGGATTGCATTGGACTAAGTAAGTGATGGGTGGGGCCCTCTATATCTCCTTGATGCATCGATAGGTCTGATGAGAAAAAATATTTTGGGTATTGGTTAAGGCCTTACTTGTTTATGTATGATGTCTTGGATAAATCATTGACAATATGTTTATGATGTCCGACATTATTCATTTCATCAATATGAGATTAGTTATTAATATTCCAAGTTATTTATTGATTACTAAAATATCAATGTGATTTTTTATTTACCATTATTTTATTTTCATTTATTATTTTAATATTACACTCAAGATTATGTTTAATTTCCTTTTATTTTAGTTATATATATTTCGATAATTTTTAGGCTTATTTTTTCAAAATTGTTTCTGTTTTATGCTTACTCTTACTGGGCATATGAGATCACTCCTTTCTTATGATTTATTCTTCCCAGTTTTCCAAGATTTATATTATGATTGATATGTAGGGTAAATCTAGGAGAATGTTGGTTCTAAGAAATTCTTAACTATATTTTATTTTATAGTCTCAATTTTTATGTATGTTTCAAGTATGAAATTTGGTTTCCAAAACCGCTAAATTTATCAGTCCTTTGGGATTCTAGTCTTGTATCTATTCCAATGTAAAAAAGTAAGGAACTAGCTCCATTCTAGTTGATTTGGGGTCTTTACTGTAAGTATCAAAGAAAGGATGGTATAAAACATGGGAACTAGATTTAGGAAAACATGGATTAGGGAGCGAAACCCTATGATAGAATTTGGAATAAACTAAGCTTATGGTTTAAATTTTATTTATACCTAAATTTTTAATTTAGGTTATTTAATTCACTAGTTTTGAGAATATACATTATGTTTCATAATGTTATGATCTAATTTAGATTATACCATTTTTTATAAATGGAACCTAGTGGAAGCAATGGAAAATATATCAACACATATAGTCCATTTATGGATTTCCCTACTATGCAAGATAATGATTTTGGTGATGGAGCTAAAATAGGCAATGAAAAACATAAAATTATACTGGGAAAACTGAATTAGGTTATGAATAATTATTTTACTTGTATGGTGTAGCGTGACATATAATACAGAGGGATAATGCTAGACTAAATTATCAGACAAAATCATTTATCAATCAATTGGACTAAAAATCCATTTATAGCTGAAAAATTTTTATTTTCATTAGAAAAGATATTTCTTACTTTATGATATATGGAAAGGGAGAATGTTTTCAGGGAAATTTATCATCTATCAAGAGATACAGATCAATGGTGGTCATTTATTCAAAATATGAAGGAATAATTAATAGAAAACACAGAATGGAAGAATTTTAAAGAAATTTTCATAGAAAAATATTTTCCTCATGATCATCAAGAAGATATCGAGAGGGAATTTCTGAGACTGAGGAAAAAATAGCCTGAAAATGTTCTTAATTATTAATCCAAATTTATAAGGTTAGCAAGACATTCTTAGGATTGTGTACATAATCCAAATATCAAGATTAATTGATTCTTTGATGTGTTAAAACCATTCCTCTATAGGGAACCGGTCTCCCAAAATTTCTCATATTATGATGATATAATATCATGTTCTATCAAGACATAGAAATAATTCCATATGTTTTATGACTTTAATAGAATACATGAGATGTATATAAAAATAGAGAAATAGATGAATAAAGGGAAAAGTGAATGAAGTATTCTTGTACATGTGATAATTTTCAGATGAAACACCTTAATACATGCCTGAAGGGAATGAGAATTTGTTACAAGTGTGGAGAGAAATACCCTCAGGCTCATTATTTTAAAGAAAATAAAGAATATATAAATGTTCAATGTTTCAACTATAAGGATATAAGGAACTACATAAATGAATGTACCAAGAGTCAAGTAAATATATCTCATAAAAAAGAAAAGGGATAATGGTTAAGATTTTTTTGTTACTACTCTCAATGTGGAAGAGATAAATGTATTTGTGTTTTCAAATTCAAGAATTATGTAATGATATTCTCGATATAAGAATCATGAGACATATATTTATTGTACTACAATACATATTATTTATGGATTTGGAAGCATTAATGTTTTCAATAAGGTTTTAAGGTGATAATGGTGTAAATATATTTGGAATGTGACAAAAATATCTTCATTATATTTTATGGAAAAAATCTGATATGTAACACCCAAGCTTCCATGATACGTTTCCCTTTGAATAATGCAATAGCTTGCATTGTACGCAACTTCGAGATTCTAACACACTGCGACCAATCAAATTAGTCGTTATCAATAGTCATACCCAATTTATTAAATTTAATAAATTTTATATTTTAAAATGGACTTCATTTTTGGATTTGGAATATCAAAATTATCTTAGGGTGAATTTCTGGTAATTTTTTTAAAAACATTCAATTTTTGATGAATAGTGAAAAACACTACGTTATTGTTTAAAAATGAGTTTTTTTATTAAAATAAATTTTTATTTTATTTAAATTTATTGTAGCTCAGAATAGATACATAATACCTATATAAGTTGAATTTAATTCAGTAAAGTCATTTTATAATAAGTTTATATATATATAAATTTTATTAATCTTTTTACCGTCTTTTACCAACCTTCTAAGAGCATTTTTAAATTTGCATAAAACATAATTTTACTTCTTTTGTGAGTTGAATTTCAAAAATCTGAGAGACATGGTTGATATCATTAAGTAAAATGTTTTTCAATAAGATGAAAATATTTTTTAGGGAATAGTAACTTTTGACTTTTATTTACCACAGTTAAACGTAAATAGAGTAATTAAATGTAAAAAATGATATTATAGTTAACCTAACACATGTCCTAATTCTCTTAGATAGGTGTAATTTGACCAAAAACAACCATAGTAATAACATATGACCCCCTTTGGTCGACTTGGATTAGATTAAGACATTTATTATTATTTTTTTTAAGAAGAGTTAAAAGAGTGAAATTCAAAGTTTCATGTCTAAACAATTTTTAATATAGGGTTACACACAATATAAATTACTCTATAAATATTAATTAGAAATATAAAAATATTTCCTAAATAATGGTATTTTATTTATAATTTTTAGACATTAAATAATTTAATTTATTTTTGACACAATGATGATGTAGTAATTACCTTATTAATGAAAAATTAAAATAATTGATATTATAAATATAAAAATAAATTTAATTTTAAACTTTTGAAAAATTACAACAATTTTATAGGTTAATATGACATGTTATATTTAATTAAATATATTTTTTTTCATTAATCATTTTTTTATGATTTTTACAAAAACCAAATAATAAAAAGTGTCAGAATTGACATAATTGAGTTTTTAAAACAAATACTATAGTATTAATTTATATAATATTCCTAAAAATATATGGTTCTTCCAAAGGACTTAGATAATTTTATATATATTAATAATTAACCTCTTGGGGTTATCTTGGATGCTTATAGTATGTTTATTAACCATATAATATAAAACTACAAAGACACATGGTAAATGTCAAACAATTTAACTAAGAGTTAAATCTAAAATATTAGGTTAATATCGTGACCTAAACCAGTATAAAACCTATTGGTTGAAGGGTTTTTGACCCATCCCCACCTTATCCTAGAAAAATATAATTTTGGAGCCATTATAAACTGAAAATTATTTTATTATAAAATAATATCTCATGCTTTTCCTAAAGTGACCCTCACCTCTCTTATAAAAGGGTACTTCCCCTTCTGTTAATTTCACACCTCCAAATCCATTTGCCTCAGCCAAAACCTGCCAAAATATACTCCCATATTTCCTAACATCATCCTAGAGGCATTACTTTGGTCATAAAGCCAACATAAGGATCCCTTTTGATCAAATCAAAAGGAAGAACCCGAAGAAGAGGTAAATATTTCCTAACCACTTTAAAGTTTTTTTCTTCTTCAACTTCCACTTTCGTTGTTGTTTCCATTCTAAAATAATAACTCCAATATCTTCTATATACTTTGATTTTATCATAAATATGGTACAACCATATTCGTTATTCTATCCATCCTATATATGACAAAGTCACCATACGTGCGTATGTACGGCTTACCGTCTCCACGTCGCGGTGTAGTTTGTTATTCAAATACTTAATTAGTTTGGATGGGTATAACAATGAATATAAATAATGTAAATAATAAAAATAACATTTTATTTATTCTTTATATATGATATACCATCCAATTACATATGATTTCATGATCAATATAATGATATTGTCGCTCGTCCGTACGTACGGTTTCCCGTCTACACGAACACGATGAGATTCATTCCCCTTCGTAATCATTCGAGAATAATTTTCATTTGATTATTAAAAATAATTTTTAAGAACATTATATAATTCTGTATATTAATCAAATACATCTTATCTATAATAAACACGACTTACATAACAAAACATATAAATGAAAACGAATCAGTTAACACCCTAAACGACGATAATACTAAAATATTATTAACAAAGTGATATTAGAAGATCGTATATGATATAATATTTACTTATAGGGTTCTTGTATAATTTAATAATAATGAGTTAAATATTATATAGGAGGTTAATGTACTCTCGACCAAGGAAAAGAACAAGGTAAGTGTTTATTTCACAATCTCTTTGTTATCTGAGGTTGTTTCTACATAAGTATCTACTGGGACCTATTTATCATCCCCATCCATCTTTTCTTAAAAAATGTATGTCCAAACGTTTTTAAAATTAAATAAACAATGGTTTAAATTCATTTATACCCTTTTTGACATTAAATTTTTTGAAAAGAATCTTTCCATTGTTTTCCAAACAAGGTACTTTATGGCATTTTCGACAAAATTAAGGTAGGAATGTTTTTTTAACTTATAGAGCGAGTGGGGAAATTTTCGGATGTTATAACATAATCGAAGCTTCCCAAACAAGCTTATAAGAATATTTTCAAAATAAGTTCTTTATTTTATAATTATATGACTATTAAAATATTTCAAAATATAACGATATATTTCTCTAAAAAAAATTTGATTTCATCTATGTTAACATCTTCTGATGGATTTTAAGTTTGTTTGAAGTTGATTTATTATAATACAAAACTTTCATATTGTATTGAATGTTATGTGATATGTTTTAATTTTTATGCCTTATTTTTACACTATTCATTGTTTATGGATAAAGTATTGAAATCTCGTATGCTAGTTTTAATACGAATGATTATGTTATGTTTAAACCTTTTCATACGAGGAATGCATTGGACTTAGTAAGTGACGGGTGGATCCCGCTATAGCTTCTCGATGCATCGGTAGGTCTCATGAGACAAAATAGTGTCTTGGCACAAGGCCTTGACAAAATCTTATTTTAGTCTTGGCATAAGGCCTTGACTATGTGGTTTTGAAGTCTGGCATTATGAATTCCATCATTATGAAAGTGGCTATTTATATTGCATGTGATTATTAGATTAGTAGAATATCCATGTGAATAACTAAAATGGAATTATTTGATTTTATCTTTGCCATATTATTCTTACGTTTAAGTTTAAAAGGATTTTGTTTTTGTCTTATACATTTCTGTAAATGTATATACTTATTTATGAAAGTTTTCACTATATTGTTATCCTTATTGAGCATCTCAGCTCACCCCTTTCTATGTTTTATTTTTCCCATGATGGGAAGAAGTATTTTATGGTTGACCAGTAGGAATAGGCTAAGTATATAATTTTATTCAAAATGGTATAAAATGTTGTTGATATTTTTATTTCATGATGTAATGTAAAACTTATGAATGTATCAAGTACTTACAAGGCTACTAAACTGATCGGTATTTCAGAACATGATTCTTTGTATCATGCCAATGTCATGTAATAATTCACTGACTCTGGGTAACTGGGGTTGGGGTGTTACAATATAGAAATTTTATTTTTGAAATTTAATGACCATCCTAATAATTTTTTATGACTGTGAATTGGGAAAAATGTATTTTGGATTAGTATTAAGGTTGGAATGGATTAATTTTAATATTTGACATTATTATTTGAGGAAAAATTGTGATTTATTATATTGGATAACATTTTTGAACCATTTTGGCAGAAGGAATGAATCATAGATCTTATGATTCATAAATGTTCTTCAGGGGTGAAAAAATCATTTTGAACATTCATTTCTAGGTGTAAGGGATGAAGTGAAAATATATAAAAGAACAACCAAAAAATGAGATTTTGATTATGAAATGTATAGAAAATAAGAAAGTGATTATCTGAATAGAAAAATAATCCATCAACTCTAGAAAAAGGATTTTTGATCAAAAACATTATCCATATAACATTCTTTCGGATAAATCAATGGTTTTCTAACCGATAAAAAATTTAAGGTTTTGTGATTTTTAACATTCTCATGACCGTGTTCTATATCACTCTTCATAAAAACTAGATAGTTTGATTTCTCTTCCATGCCCATGTTTTCATACATGTAACCACATTATGTGTCATCTCAGGTGACCTTAATACTTCCCTTTCATTATTTTATGTGGATGTTTCATTAACCATATTTTTGATGTCGGTTTAGAAAAAGAACATTCAAGTATAAACCTTTGATTTTTAACATGAAATTTGAAAATTTGAGGATTTAATTTATTGAAGTAGGGTATAATGTAACACCCCAAAATTTTATGGCATGTCTTTTTTTATATAGCTAATCTTTTTGATAGCTTATATTGCACACAACCCCAAGATTAAAAGAAACGACAATATACTATTAATATTATTATTTAAAATGAAATTATCCCCGAGAACTTAAATTGTTGGTTATTAATAGGATTAATTACCTTATGAAAATATATTATTGAATTAGTTGGTTACCAAATTGTTTAAAATAAATATATAAACCAACTTAATATAATGTAAATTTTTTGTGAAAACTATTTTTTTTCACCAATTGTGTTTTATCCTAATAAATTAAATTAATTTCTATCAGTGAATGATATTAACTAAATTTTCCTATAATTAACTCAATAAATTTTTTAAAATTCGATCTATTTTTTTCTATACATGAATGAAAAATAAATCTAATTTTATGCATTAAAATGTTATATTTTTCTAAAGGCAATTTTAATGCCTTTTGATAGTCCAATTGTTTTAAATTTATTTTTGGAAAAATTTATAAATTCTATTTGAAAAAATAAAATTCTTATTTGAAATAGTAATATCAAAATTTACTTTGATTAAAATTTGGTATTTTTTCGGATAAGATTCATGTTTTGATGAAAAATGATAAAATATTCCATTTTAATTGAAAACAAATTTTTTGTCTAAATAATTTATTTTGTTAAATTATATTTTTAAAGTGTAATTACATTAATATTTTCATCATTTAATTCAATTTAGGTAATTGGAATTAATCTCACATTGTATTCTAATATAAAAACATTTTAATCTTTTGAATGTTTTCATTTTAGAAACTCGTTTTCTCATTCCGATAATAGAATTAATTTTAAATTAATTAAAGATATTTTTGTATTTTAAACTTTTAAAAATAAATTAAATATATTTAATTATTGGTTAAAAATAATTTAAATAGATTTATTTTATTTTTTTGAAATTATGAATAGTAAATTAAGAAATATTTTATTAACACAGTTAAAGGTAAATCTAGTAATTAAGGGTAAAGATAACATTATAAATATTATAAAACCAGCCTAAAATGTGAGAAAATTTAACTGCATGAGTGTGTGTTGACCAAAAAAATCTTTTTAAAAAATTATAAACTTTTTAAGCCTCTTATATGGGAGTATTACATTTATTATATCTTATTTAAAGATAAGTTAAAGATTTCCTACTCATATCTTTAATAAATATGTCGTTTTTAATATATGGTTATAAAAAATATAAATTTGACTATAAGAATTCACTTCAAATATAAAATCATTATATTCACTATGATAATTTATTTTTAATTTTTAAGAAATAAATAATTACCTTAAATTATTCAATAATGACGATGCAATAATTATTTAATTAATGGGACTATAAAATAAATGATTATAAAAAATTTAAAAATAAATATAATTTTACATAATTAATGTCATCCAATAATTTTAACAATAACATTGATTAGTTAAGGATATTTTCTATGTTTTTTTCAAATATATATTATTGTATTAATTTTTGTAAAAGTCACTATATTGAATATTATCAAAATCATCATTAATGATATTTTAAAATAAATAATATTTTATTAAATGATATAAAATTTATAAAAAAACCAAAATTCATAAAAAATATTGGGATAAATCTTAAAATTTCATCCATTACTCATTCAAGGTTTTTTTGAGATTTTAGAGTAACCATATTACCATTCAAAAACTAAAAATACATGTTGTCTCGGTAATGGTTAAAGGGTTTAAATATGGGTGAAAACTTAAAGATAATGGTAATAATGTGTCCTAAAATTTTCTAAAAAATAATTATTTAGATTATTATGACTCACACACATCTGATATTATAAATAAATTACATTTATGATATTTTTAATTGATCATTAATTTATTTTATTTAAATATTTCGTGAGTTTCCAAAAGTGTACCTCACCTCAATTATAAAATGCCACCTTCTCTCCAACTTCCTCACACCACATTTATTCATCTATCTCGACCAAAAAATAACAATTTATCCTAAAAATATCTTCATCCATGTTATGGAGGTCCTAATCTTCTTAAAATACCAACTCTGAATCCTTTGAGAAGAGATTTAATGGATGTCCATCGAATAAGAGGTAATTATTTTTTCAACTCAGAAAAGTTCATTTCTTCTTGTACTTAATCTTCACAAATTGTTTCTAAAATAAATTAATTAGTCTAATGTCTTATATATTATGAGGTTTTATTATCATTGTAGTAATACCAGGCGTGCATACGTACGACTTACTATCTCTATGTTGTAGTGTAATTTATTTTTTTATAACCACTTTATTTGGATGGGTATAATTATTTATATAATGGATATAAATAATTAATATTAAATGACCTTGAATCTGTATAATTAATATAGTATCATTTTTCATACTATTTCATCATTATGGAATTGATACCCTCACTCATGTGTACGTATGGTCGACACTCTCCACGGTGTGATGTGATTCGTTTTCCATGTTAACCATTTATGAATGATTATTAAAATATATATAATGAGAAAATATAATATAAATTAACTTAATATCATTTTTTATATTAAATAAATAATTTACATGCATAAGAAACAGAACATAAAAGACCAAACATGTATAGGAAAATGAGGTAGATGACACTCGAAATAAGGGTAACAATGAAATCTTATTAACAAAACGACATAAGAAGATAATATATGATATAATAATTTTTTATATAGTTTTGGTATAAATTAATAAGATGATTTAACTCATTATACAAAAGTTTAAATCATCTTCAACTAATGGAAAGTATAGGTTTAGGGTTAATTTCACAATATCATTATTATGTGGGATTATTTATATGTAAGTATCTATTGGGGAATATTTATCATCCATGTCCATGTTTCATAAAAATGTTTTCTAAATTTTCTTACTGTTATCCTACAAGCTTACAAGATTATTTTTATTGAAATTTTTTTCTTTTATGATTTCATGGTATTTTAAAAAAATGATTTCAACGGTAAAAGGAGAATTTGTCTCAAGAAATTTTTTACTGATTTTATTATAGTATTTTTATCTATGTTAAAATACTTTTTTAGATGTAATTATTTATTGAGGTTGATATATTATGATACTGTATACCTTATTTTATGGAAGGGTGTATGATTGTTTTGACTGTGTATGTGATATTTTGATACTATTTATCGTTTATGGTTAAATTATTCACATTTCATTTTTTAGTTTTTCAATATGAATGTTTATGTTGATTATGTTTTCATATGATGAATTAATATAACTTATTAATTGAGTGGTGATACCTGCTATAGCCACTCAATTCACCAATACATCTCATGAGATAATCAAGATTGGGTATTGGCTAACACCATACCTATTTATATATGGTGTCTAGGCCAAACCCTTGACTGTATCTTTATGATGTTCAACATTATGAATTCCCTCATTATGAGATTAATTATTGATATTCTATGTTATTCTTATATTATTAGAATATCTATGAGATATTTTATATTCCATTATCTGATTTTCATTTATTATTTCTATGTTATTATCAATATTCTGTTTAATTAGATTATTCTTTAGTTCTATACCTTTCCTTAATAATTATGATAATTTATTCATAATTTCTTCTGTTGTACACTTACCCTTACTCAGCATCAGAGATCAGCCATTTATTATGTTTTATTTTTCCTAGAATTCTAATATATATTATGATTGATATACATGTTAAAGCTAGGAGAATATTGATTCTATCAAAGGATTGACTATGTTGTATTTTATAGTCTCAATTATAATATATGTTTCAAGTATGTAATATAGCTTCTAATATTCTTGAAATAATCAATCCACTGAGATTTGAGTCTTGTATCTATTCCAATGTAATGATGTAAGGAATCGACATCGGTCTACAGGGGTTGGGGACTTTATAATGGGTCTTCTTCTTTTACTGGAATATCATTTGTTATTTTTGGTTTCTTTGTGTATGTGAATTTATTAGTTTTTACAGGATAACATTATTCTTAGAGTCTATGATTCATATGAGATATTCTTAGAGGATACAAGAACCAATTTTCTAGGTGCTTCAAAGAAATTCTATTTTCACTCAACATGGGTTTTTGATTATATAATATAATGATGTTGAGAGCTGTTTAGCATGTGGTTTGAAGATTTTTTTCTAAGGTGATGGTAGATATGGAGCAACTATCCCCCAATACAATTATGTTTGGATACATTTATACTGATTCCATCACAATAGTTTTTGATGAGGGTGGCCTATCAGATTTATTAGATGGTGGAAATGATGTCCTTGGCTATGGGAATAGATACATTAATAACCCTTATGCATTTTTCTTAGTTAAATTATAATTCATTGGAAATTACTTAATTATATTATTTTTTATGACTTCTCTTAGCTGGTATAGAGGGTTTTTAGTAACATTATGTCTCTATTTTCACTTATTCTCTAGTTGGTACATGCTCATCATGTATAGGAAACCAACCATTCAATTTTGTTAAATAAATTTTAGGGATTATGAATTTTAACTCCTGATATTAGAGGTTCTAAATTTTGTGAATAATTTTCTTACTCAATTCAAATTTATCGATTAATTATAAAAACAATATGCACTCAATTTTCTATAAATTCATTTTATGCTTAAAAAATGCATTTTGTAAAAGAATGATTTATATTTATTTTTGTGTGTGGAAATTTTAATCAATTTATGCCATTTTATAATTTAATTTTTTTTAAATAATTTCTGAAATTATCATATTATAATTCACTTAGGTTGAAATTTTGGTATTTTTCTAATATGATTAATTTTTCAGTGAATATTGAAAAATATAGATTTCCAAATACGGTCATTTATTTTTATTAAATCAAGATATTTAAAAGTCCTATTATATTTTTATTATTTGGACTTAAAGTTATAGATGGTCCATTTTATTCGTAATAATATAATTACTTCCATTTGAATAATCTATATTCATTATTTTTATATAAGCAAATTTTTATGCTTAAAACACATTTTTTCTTAAAAAATATTTTTCATAGCATTTTATGGATTTATGTTAGAATAGATTTCAGCCAATTTTTTAGATTGAATAATGAAAAATTGATACCATATTCTGAATCAGGAAGATCAAAATTTTCAAATAGATCCCTTTTATTTTTCTCATAATTTTTAGTCACAATGGTAAAAATTTATCACCTCAGTAAGGGTAAAATGGGAAAACATGGTTAAAACCAAGAGATATGGTCTCCAAATCAACCCAAAACTTATCCTTATATTATTTTATGGAATAAAGTTTACCATATAAATCCCTACTTTTAATATATGTAATTTAAGTTCTATTTTCCCTTGGTAATGAAATTTTTATTATTTTAAGTATAAAAAATAACAAAATTTCTCTCCCTTGAATGTAATGTATCTCAAATTTCGTCTTAAGGATAAAAATAGAAAATTTATGCTCTAAATGTGTATTTTAAATGAGAATTGATTTTTTATCATGATAAATTATTTATCATTTTTAGTGATCGAATAATTACCTTAAATTTTTATGCAATGTTAATGGAGTATTTATTCAATTAAGAGAAAAATAAAATGAATTATTTTAAACATATTAAAAGTAATAAAATATGGTTGAATTATTCTTCTACACAAATTATTTTGAAAAATATAGCATTATAGATCTGTTTTTATTATTTATATTCTAATTCCATCACTTCCTTCTTGACATTAATGGCTAAGTAAATTAATAGTGTCAAAAATGAAATTATTTATATTTTGTGAAAAATAATATATTATAAAATTATTTCAAAAAAATATTTCAGTGGGAAAATTATGATGAGAAGTGGTCTAACATGTCACAAATTTTTCATTTTTATATAAATGTTAAATTATAATTAAAATTATATCCCTTTAAAATTGAAAAAGTTGGTACCATAGTTAAGGTTAAAATTGGTTAATATAGGGATTAAACCAAAATATATGGTTTAAAATGACACAAAAACTAATATAAATGTCATTTAATGGGGATATTTAGATCATATAATCTTTCTTCAAATATATTTCCATCTATAATCATTTTCTTTGAGAATGACTGATTATGTTTATATATTTTTTTGTAATTCAAAGTGTGTCCTTTCCCTCCCAAATAAAAGGACACATTTATGTCTTTTATTTATTTAAATTTTATCCATATATCTTGAACAAACCCTACTAAATTCTATTATAAACATATTTATACATGAATTTTATGTTTTGGACCTCTTAAAATTACATTCCAAGGGTTCTTAAGAAAGTATCCAATGGAGTGCTACCAATGAAAAGTTCATCATCTTACCACCCCTATTTCAATTTATATCTTTGTGTACCTCATACAAATCTATGGTATTCATAATAAAATAATAAATTCAGTATCCTAAATGTACTTAAATGTTATTATGACTATAAAAAAACCAATATCCACATTCCATTCAATCAAATGGGAAGTGAAAGTATCACTCGTGCATATGTGTGGACTGCCGCCTCCACATAGTGATAGACTTTATTTTCCATAACCAAATTTCATAGAATGGTTTTAGGATGGTTTTAAAATTTATATTTTTTATTTATGAAATTAATATTTTTCTATAATTATATTATAATACCTACTTTCTTACCTTCTAATCTGTTAGAAAATGTTAACGTTGTTCGTGTGTATATATGGACTACCACCTGTACTAAGTGATGTTATTAATTTTTCATTTGTGCTTTAAATTGATGTTAAGAAGGATATGTTTAATGGATAAAAATTATTTATATGATTTTATAAATATTAATTATTATTTTAATTTCTTTTTTTATATCCATCTAAAAGTTAAAATAGTGTTCATGCTTATGCATGACCTACCATCTCCACAAACGGTGTAGTTCATTTTTATATCTCAAAATTTTATAGATGAATATAAATTTATATAATGGTGATATATGATATTTATATCATGTTTAACATTATGGAGGTTATGAAACAATGATCCATGTACAAGGACTAAAAACACCAAACTAAAATTCCCATTAAAAATGAAACAGTGAACACCCAGAAATTATGATTTTATTAAAAAGTTCTTAATAAATGGGTGTTAAAATGTTATAAGTGGATAATATATGATATTATAATTATTTAAATTACTATTTTGATTAATTATTATATATATACAGTTATTAAAAAACAGGTTAAATTTCTTTCAAAACATGTGGATATCAAGGAAATATATTTTCATATAAAATATACTCCTATGAGACACATGACATATTCACTACTTGTATGTTTTATATTGTTTATATAATACCCATGGATGTAATTTATGATTCTTATCATGAATGTTTTGGAATATAAATATCCATCTACGGTAGTTTATTTCATGGGGCTTATGATTCAAAAGTTACCCAAGTCGAAAGAGATTTATGTTATAATCTTATTATTTATTGGTATCCTATATGATTAAGTTTATGATGATGAATTTTTGTGATATATCTCTAATTAATTTCATGAATTATCTTATACTATATTTATTTTTTGATAATAAATGTTTCATTTATTTTTTCTAACTTTAATTAATCAAGATATGGAAAGAAAATTTTCAAGGGAAACCTAATTTTTTCTCTCTTTGTTTGAAAATAAATTTACTTATATATCCATTTTTCTATAATGTTTTTTAAGAATTTGTTTACTATTATACTATAATTTATAAGTTAATTTTAAACCATATTTTAATTGTTAAAATATTTTTAAAAATTAATCTTATTATCAATTTTCAAAAAAGGTATTTTTGACTTTTACCAAAAATGTGAAAGGAATATTTTTTAATATACACGGCATGAATAGAATTTCCCACCATCATAACTAATAATTGATTTGAATATTACTTTAAAAATATCCAAGGTTCATTTCAATGAAAAAGTTTTCCTTTATATTGGGAAATTTTTTTAATTTTAAAATTTGTTTCAAAATAAAATGGTTATTTTCCTCAAAAAATGTTCCAAGTGGTCTTTTAAATAAATTTTTATATATTATATCATCCATTGGTGTTTACTATGTTTAATTGGGGATTTAATTCTATGATACCATACTTATTATTTATCTTTAAGTTTTATAATTATGATAATGATATTTTTATGAGACCTGATTATTTTTCCTGGGTTATGCCATGACAAAATGATGATTATTTATGAAACCTATTTCTTTTTCATATTTGTTTTATGATGAATGTTTTATGATATTGTGGTATACACAAATATTTTTTTTATTATGTGATGTGTGGTACTAGAATTATATATTTCTAAAATGCATTGGTTAAATATGGATAACTCACGAGATAAATATATTAGGCATAAATATTCCTTCATGTTCACAATCTTATGTGCAGAGCTAGTTTTAATGTCTATAAGATTATGTATGGAATTTGTTTTTATATCCATAAGATTATGTGTGAAGAGGTTTCAGGTCCATTAGTGTGTGTGAGGGTCAAATTTAATGTCCTTAACTTATTTTGGGATCTTTTTTCTATTTATACTTGTTCAAAATGTCATAAGATTATTTTCTTTCCACATTCACATGTCTTTGTTTTGATCTCATAGATCATGAATGATTATTGGTGATTCCACACTCTTTAAAAAAATTGTCTATTATTATGATAAAGTTTTATGTCATGACTCGTGTTTATTTCCATTGATTGATTGGGTATAGAATTTAAAATATATGATTTTGATATTATACCCTTATGATTATATTATAATCGTATATGATCATTGATTGATATCTCTTATATTTACCCTTACCAAGCATATGATTTCACCCATTATTATGTATTTTTTCATCCCTAGGTTAAGATAAATGCTTTTAAGTGTGGTATACCTACGAAGCGTTCTTTTTGGGAAATGTTTAAAATTTTGGAACAGTCGCAAGGATTTTTCAAACAGTTTAAGAAACCATGAACCAACCACACGGCCATTACTGGAGAAAAAATTGGAAACACCTGTTTGGATAAATCGTGTTCCAACTGTTCCAAATGGATCGATAAATATTGTAGACCCACACACATGGTTTTCACATAGTTTTTTATAATTGTGTGGGGTAAACGTGAACCCTCTACAAAATACCTAAGACCTAAAATTTTGAAACAAGTTCATCCCAAAACTCAAAGAAAGAACCAATAAAAATTATATATAAAAATAATAATGAAAATGTGAGTTGATTCATGAAATTAAATTCCTTTTTGGTATATGATAATCCACTTCCTAAAATCCTAATGATATTTTCAAAGATTGTTAATGTATTAGTTTACCAGTCCCACCACATGTGTTATGTATGGATGAGTATAAACCCTGGCATACATGGGTCTCCCGAACACTAATTCACATATTACTCTAACCATTTTATTCTCATGTTATTATGAATATGTTTCGTATTCCTTTAAAAGTGTAAAATGATCAAAAATTAGTGTCAAGACTTACTTACATCCTCTCATTGTAAACCTTTAAATAATATTTCAGATATTGTCTTTCTGTGATAGAACCAAATATCTCTCAATCCACATGCCCAAAATCTATTTTTCTTTATCAAGATATTTCATTTCAAACTTTTCATATAATCCTTTATTCAACAATTTAATATTTTTAATTGATGGACCCACTAGAATCATATCATTCATGAACATGAACTAAATGACAATGTCCCCATTATTGTAGTCCTTATGGTAATAAAAATGGTATGATTTAATTATATTAAAACATTTTTCCTATATGAATTAGTTATAAATGTAGTATTATTTCCTTGGAATAGGTTTTAAACAAAAAATACTCCTTTTTAGTTTTCACACTAAGTCCCAATTCCACTAATTCATGAAACCAATAGGCTGATTCTTAAAGATCTCTTCCTTTAGATCCCCATAAAAAGAATTAATCTTCACATATATTTTATCTATATGAAACCCTACAAAAGTAACCAAAATAACATGGTTTGATTAGTAGTATTCCTTACCACTAGAGAAAATATTTCATAGAAATTGATGCCCTCATTATTCTAAAATACCATAGCCACCTGATTTTCTATATACCTTCTACATCCGTCAATTTTTTTACTGTAAAACCCACTTTTTTCAAGTTTCCTCTTTCTAGGTGGTAGTTATACTAAATTCCATGTATTTTTCACACTATGTGAATCCAAATCATCCTTTATATGTAATTACCACTTACCAAAATTACTAAGGCGGATATGCATAGTGGTCTTCATGTTTATTGGGGAATTGAGTTTGAGAGGAGGCTTCAAGAGGTGATGGTTATGACGATCGATCATCGATGATGAGGTTTGATGTTATGATGATAGAAATGTTTGGAGTAAACAATGACACTGTTTTGGTGAAGTAGGTGTTGTGCTGAAGGTGGAGACACAGTGGTTGATGATGAACTCGTCTCACTACAGGGTTCCCACTTTTCATTAAAATGCATTTTAATAAAATAATTTCGATGATCAAGAATTTTAAGTTAGATTCATACCCTTATATTTTCTTTCTAACTATTTTTGAAAATAGAAATACATCCCATGACTCCACCCTTTCAATAAATAAAACCTTTAAATTATCATCCTTAAGAACTCTACATTGAGCCTCACTAGTTTTCAATATTTTAGGTATATATTCCATTAGTTGAACTTTCAAACTCATGTACATCCCACTAAACTTTCCATTAAAATTTATGATCTTTTTGTATATTTAGAAAAATCCAATTTATTTATAAATTTAAATATTATGAAACCTACCCTTAGTGAAACTAAATTTAATTTGATTATTTCTTTTAAACACCATCAATACCAATTTTCTATCCTTACAATGGAATTTTTCATTAAAGATCACATTTCTACTTCTGATGACTTACCTTTTCTCTCCATCCTAATGTCAAAATATTATATATTCATCACCATAGACTATGAAGAAACATTCATGATATTTTTCTTTAATCTTATCTATGTATTTTTCATCCACATGTACATTAGATAAACTTTTGAAGACGTTTATATGAGCTAAATATGAGTGTTTGTGAAATATCAAATCTAGTTGGTATAAAGGGGTTCTTATTGATCATATATTCTATAGTGTTAATTACTTCTACCAAAAAAAGTTTATCATTCCAATGTGTACTTTCATTATCCAATATATTTCAATAAAAATTTTATTTATCCTCTCAGCTACACCATTTTTTATGCATTGCATTAATAGTTTTATTATTCTTGATATCCATGTGATTTCCAGAATTTTGGATTTTTTTATAAACTCATCACTTTTCTCTAACCTCAATTTATTAAAAATACATCATGTTTACCTTATAACCATATATTTCAACTTAATAAACACGAAAAACACTTCTGAATTAGTTTTTAGAAAATATATCCATAATTTTCTCATATTGTTGTCAATTAATGATAAAAAATATTATGATATTCAATGAGATTGGACTGGGATAAGTCCCCAAAAATAAATTTTTACAAGCTCCATTATCTATTATTTTGGTGTTCTTCAAGTCAAATTATAAGAAAATTTTCATCACTTATCATGTATGCAACTATGACAATTTTCAAAGTATGAATTTTATTTCTTTAATGTGATTTTTTATCATAAAACATTAATACTATTTCTACTAAGGTTCCCTATTATATAGTGATACAAATATGAATTTCTAGATTTATATGAACCAACAAGTGATGCCCCCTCTGCCCTTTTGGTCAAATAAAGTGTGTTATCCTTTACACATCTAGCCATGATAAGAGAACCTTGAGTGATTTTCTAAAATAAATTTAGAAAGTATATTCCATAACATGATTCATCCTATTATCTAAATAAAATTATATTCTTATAGAGACCATTAATATGTATTACTCCTTTAAGATCAAGGAAATTTATATTATTCATTTTTATTTTCACATCCCCTTTTCCCATGATTTAAATGGCTTCATCATAGGCTAGATTCACTCTTCCAGAACATGAGGACACAGAAATTATTTTGTATCCATTTTCAAAATTTTAATGTAAATATTCCATAGAATTTATGATCCATGATTCCACTAGAATTTAAATTCTAGAGAGTAAGTTGGAACTACACTCAGTTTTTGGGTTCATAGAACTCAATCCTCTTGATGTTTTTCTTATAGACTTTCTTTTATGTTCACAAAAATCAGTATTCATATGGAACATTTTAACAATGTTCCTAAATATTGGCTCATGTACAATAGATTTACCTCTAATTATCTCTATAAACATTACTTATGATAATCTTTGACTTCTTCAATGAGGTGAGTTCCCTTTTCCTTCTGTATTCAATGCATCACTGGAAGATTCTTGAATCTCACTACTCTAGAGATATTTGTTAAATATAAAGTTCTAAATATCCACCAATATCATGTTTTTACACTATATTTTATCCCTACTATTACTATTACATCCTAATATTCAAATAATGATGATAAAAATATCATAGGTCAAGTTTCATCCATGAAAGTTACCTTCAATGACTCATGACGACTCCTAATCAAGTTGAAAATATTCACATGATCTTCCATAGATATTCCATATAATGGTCTCATTTTTAAATACTATTACCTAAATCACACCTTTTTTGGTTTAATATGATTCTCATATATATCTTCTAGGGTTGAAATCAACTCCACTATATCCTTATTCTTCTAATTGTTCAGAGGTATATTCCAAGATAATAAATTCTTCACAAAACCCAAATACTTTACCTCTAGACTTTCCAATTAATTTTATTGTCTATCATATATGGAGTAAATACATTAACTGGAATTTATATATCCTAATGGTTGAGGTATTCCAAAAACCACACCATTCATAATCCAAAATATTTTTCATTGGAATTTTTATTCAAGACCTTGATATCCTCAAATTCCATTCTTCTAAAGATATTAAATCCCACAAAAAATGAAATATGTTTGAGTAAGAGATACTATGACGTGATATTTTTTCATGTTAAATAATGATATTATAAGGAAATAACATTATATTTGATACCAATTATTAATAATATCACCCAAAACATAAACAACCAGAACCACTGTAATTAAATAAATGGTGGAAAATGTACCAATGGGAACTCCCTATAATTTCATGAACCAAAACATAGATGAAACAAAACTAACCAAATAAACACACCATGTTTAACTTACTCATTTTTTTCACAGGCAACCCACAAAAAAATTCAACACAAAACACAAAATTAAATGAGAGCAGTAGAAATTTAAGAGGTCTGATGTGGTTCAAACATTCATCCTATATCCATGGGGAGAAGCATAAAAACTTCTCCTTTCATAATAAGTATAAATTTTATAATCACTATGATTTGTGAAGCGTATATATTGCTAATCCAAATGATATCCCAATACCTCAGCATGTGGTCCCATCCAGATTTATTGTGGGTACTAACCAGTCAATTGGTTGCACAAACTCTTATATTTTTTGGGATATTTCCATTGAAATGTATAACTACTAATATCTTTTAGATATCCACTGTTATGACCACCAGTCATTGATATATGAATAATTCTCCCCTACCTCACCCTTTTACCACAAAACCATATTGGGAGCCAAACATAGACATATTCATATTCTAATAATTTGACTCCAACACATCTTTGAATATATGGTGAAATGAATATAACTACAACACACATTAATCCATCAAAAAAAATATCATCTAACCATATTATAACAAACAATTGAAGACCTAATGTTACTTATCCTACAAGACCAACGAGTCAACCATAGTTTATTATTCGGTTAAATTGAATCCACCACCTCGAGAGGCTTTAGAATTCCAAATAAAAACTAGACAAGGCCACCAATATAGAGGATAATATATTGATATCACTACTTTCTTAAGGGGGAGTAACTCATGAAGGGGGAAATGTAGTTTTCGTGGAAGGTATACTTCCATGGAAAAGATGGGGAACTTTTACTATGTATGGAGGAGTTGGTACAATGTGAACATGCATTAGGTGGATCAAGGAACCTAGGGCCATGTGATGTGCGGAGAATCATTCATTATAGGTTGGAGAATCAATAATTATAATAATAGGTCTATATAGTTTTTCTTTATGTGAGCTTCAAGTTCAACATGTAATTGAGACGCAATATGGTGAAGTCCTCATTAAATCTCATTAAATTTTTGGTAGTGGATCTAGTTTGATTCTTTAGGTAAAGGAAAATTCCTCACTCATTAAAGAGTCATGGATAATGTGTGGGTTATGATGATATAGATACATTTACCCAACACAATGTTTCTCATAGAAGCATTTTAAAGAGTCAACAATGTCGTTGAATTCCTTGATACACTACCCAATATCTAGAAAAGACAATCTGGGTGTGCATACAACATCAAGATGAAGACAAAATGTAATGTTATTTTGGTACTTTATAGAGTTAGTAAAGAATACCGCTACTATTTATTTTTTGAACCGAGATCATGGATTTGTAACAAAATAATCTAAAAAGGAATCTTGGGAAAGAGAAAAAAGTTAATATGGTTTGGTGTAGGTGTTTCAAATTTTTTTTAGCACATTTTCATTTTTTATCTGTATCCCACATTGAAACAGACAATGATAGTGTGGATTATTACACTAAATACATAGACCCTTTAATAATGGTGTCTAATTTGGAAATATGATAGGATCTTTGTTTATTAATGCAGCAATAATACAGTCTTGAATTTTTGTTAGTAATGGGCCATCTCATTGTCCATGGCACATCCTATGCCCGATAATTTTTTGAGATTGGACAATTTATTTTTTAAAAAAATATTTAAAATCAATGTAAATTTGATATTGTAGCTACCAGAATATTTAAACACATAAAAAATTAGTATTACCCCATTGCATTTTCACTGAGATATATTATATTGAAAAACAATTAGAAATATATGTTTTATATATAATATTGTAATGTACAATATTAAAAGATAAATGAATTCGAGAATAATAATTAAATAAAAAATTTAACAAATAGAATCTAGTAGGTGTTACATAAAATATAGTTTCCAAATAAGTTGGAATTTATAGTAAATGGAAACACCAGAATATCTCAAATGATACATATTCATTATTTACGATAATTGTTCTCTTGATATATCTTTCTAGAGTCAAATATTTTGGAATATCCTCAAATGTTAAAGTTTCATTGTCAAAATAACTTATACATTTAAATATTTATGAAAAATATTTTCTATCAAAATAATTTTTTAAATAAATAAATATATATATATATAATATATTAAGAAATCAATATATAAGAGGTGATAGAGTAAAGGTTTATATTTATAAAGGAAGACAAAAATAGTTAATACATATGAAAGTAAATATATTTTATTTGATTAATTTTACAAGTTAAATATCGATTGTTTGAACTAAGAAATTAACAAAATGAAATTATTGATATGGTTAATTTAGTTATGTGAAAACTTAATGAACTAAAAAAGTAACTTTATAGATGATTTTGTTCAATGCTAAAAATTATATATATTTTTTATGGAATATGAATATAATTTCAAATTATAAATGCATGTTATATGAATACTAGGTACATACTGTATCCATACATGTGTATTAAAATTATTGGTTCCATAACATTGTGATTGTATGAATACTTTTGTTTTTTATACAATGTTTCAAAATGTATATAATTGTAGATAAATTTAAAAAATGTATCCATGATGTAATTGCATAATGTAATTAATATAGAAGATATGTTAGAGCAGTACTAACTTGAATATAGTAGTGTTATTCATACTATAATTGCACACCATAAAAATATGAATATATGTGTAATTAAAATCACTAAATTATATACATATAGGTGTAAAAATATGAAAAGAATTGAAAATTCACATGATAATGTCTATTAATGTCTGTGTAAAAATATTAATACATTTTTCAATGCAGTGAATGATAAATTTTTACATTGGTTCAAGAATATCCATATAGGTTTTTTCATTATGTTTTAATTGAAAACAGTGATTAATTAATTTGGAAGAGGAATGAGAGGAATAATAAACTATATACATAAGTGTTATTAAAACTACAATTTCATATACTATATAATGTAATTGTATACTATAATTGCATACTATAAAATTAAACATAAAACTATAATTATACAAACTAAAGTGTATTCGTACAATAGTAAAAATATGCATAAAGCTCTAATTGTACTAACTAATGAATATTCATACATGTGTAAAAATATAGTTTCATGCTCATTTTTAATTTTTTTAGTCGGCCACTCTAAGATAAAAAAAATTAATTTCAAAAAATAATATGAACATAATATAACCTTATTGGATGAGATTCAATAATAAAAACTCAATCTTGTGAAGTGCTCTCAAAATACTAAACTCCATTATCTATCAAGGTAGATTTTTGGATATTATAGAGGACATGATTGTGATATGGAATTGACTTGGAATCAACCTGATAAATGTAATAAGTCTTTTCACATTTAAAATTTTCATTGAATATTATGATTCATAACCTATGAGCCTTAATTTCATTGAATGTTCCAAAATATAAAAATTTAATATTAATAAAGAAAAGAATAATTCCAAAAGATAATGCATACATAATAATTTCAGTAGAAGAGTTGATCAAGCATAGAGTCAGATTTTATGGATTAAATAATAATTATTGATAGTAACTTCTGAGTAGTTTAATAAGAATTCAGGGAAAATTTATAACAAAAAATGGTTAAGAAATCACATTCATGAATACTGAAAACATACAAATCAAAAAAACATAAAAAACACATGAATTAATTTAGTTGTTTGAAATGAAATAGAAAATATGAAATATTTAAATTTTAGTTGAGATGACCCCTAGAGAAATCATGGGTGGTGAAATGAAAAAAAGTACCAGCTTCCTCTTGGTATTAGTGAAACATAAAATAAATTGATCTTTATTTTGAGTAAACAAATAGTAAAACAATGTTGGTTCTAAATTTGAATGAAAAATTCAATATATAATACATTTTTCAATAATTACATGCACATAATAGAAGCACAAAATAACTACACAATAATATTATCGACATAATAATCATTAAGAAATAAAATATATCATAGTAAATTTGAAGAAAATATAGAATAAAACCATGAATTATACTTCAAGAAACCATGCATTTAGAATTGATTTATCAAAATCAACATTTTAGAGATGTTTGGAAATAAAAAGAGAACTATTGGAACATGATATCATAAAAAATATGAGATAATATTAATTAGAAAACTAAATTCAATATTAATAACTTCATCATACCAGTAAACTAATAGGCGGTGTCTCAGGAATACAAAATAGAAAATCACAATTTTTAAAACATACGCTCAAATAATAGTTAATTTTAAAAACAAAATAATAATATATGTTTCATGATGCAAGGATAGAATAAATAAAATTCTTTATATATACATTGGATGAAAATAATAAGTATAATGTATTATAAAAGTTTTTCTTAAAATGAATCCCCAATATACTCATTACAAATAATTAACTATATCCCATAACTATTAAATAAATTTTTCCATAAGATAATAATGACTAAAAAATCCTTATATAATTAATTAAAATAAATATTTAAGATAAATCATGAAAAAAAATAAAAAAATTATAAATCTAGTGTAAGAAAGAAAACCAGTAATATTGTTAGAAATTCTTTTTCTCAAGTGGGTTTAGAAACATGCCCTGATATGAAAAGGGACTAAAAGAAATTTATACTATATAAAATCTAAGAGTAAATATAAATTTATTATGGGATTACATAGATTTTTTTTCAAAAATATATTGTACTAACAATAACATCAAATTTCTCCCTAACAATAAATTCAGAACCAACTGTCAGAAGAACTAAAATAAACTCTATAATTAAACATGAATATACATTAAAATCTGTTAAAATAAAAAAATAACACAATTAAATGGTTATATAAAATTCATTCTAAAAAATGTTACACATAATTTTTTTTTATTTAGTAATATAATTATGAAATAAAAAACAAAATATAGAAAAATCATTCAACTATTAAGCATAGATTTAACATTACATCATTAAGATTATTGTGTTCTAGAAAAATAATAAAAAACATAAATTATTCCATTAAACAGTTCCTTCTCTATGACAGATGTACCTTTTCCTAAGCCATTTATAGGACATTCTAAATAAACAAAATAATCTATTTATATGTATTATATTACAAATGATCAAATTATTTTTTATATGTAATATATGTAATTGAGTAAATGGATAATGCATGGTGCATATGACTATATAATCAGAATTCAAACTTAAAATTAAATAAATAGAAATGTTATTGTATAATTAAAAATGAAAAAACTCAAAAACCGATGGTTATTGGGAATTGATGATAAATTAATTAAATAAATAATCTAGAACATTATTTGACATATTCATAGACATAATAAATTGAAAATTTTGAATGATGAAAAGTGAGTTCATATTAGAAAACATGATAGTTCATTGAAGATGTAATGTTGTAGATTCATTAAGATGGTATAAAAATATGCACTATTAATTTAAATATAGTGAACATTGAATTTAATAATAATTAGAAAATATGGATTATTTGTGATTAGTGATTATATTTGTTTCTCAACTATAATAGATGGATAAAAGATATAATAACTACTAAAAATAATGTTATAAAAGATAACCTATATTTAAAAATAAGACTACATATACCTATTAAAGATTAAACTAATTAAAACAATATTTTAATTCCAGTTTGAAGTGATCATGGTGTTTTAGGGGAAAGGAAAATTATATTATTGTAATCATTAATAAAAAAATGAATTTAGGAATTAATAAGATAAATAGAACAAAAAATGTGATATAAAATTTGATATTGATTTAAGGAGACAATACCTTTTAGAGAGGCCACCAATACAAGATATATAATATCTTAATAAAAGAAAATTTGGTTAGTGAATGAAATAATTGAAAAATCTAAATATGTTTTTAAGAAGGGGAATTTGGGTTCTAAGATAAAATGGATAGCATAAAATTATAATAAGTTCCTAACTAATACAAACATAGATAGCATGAAGTATAGACACAAGCTTGAGTTTAAAAAAAGTGCTGACCTGATGTAGGAATTCTATCTTAGATTTCACATAAGAAGTCCATCCTTGATATAATTAGATATCAATAAAATGTGAGAGTGGTTGGAATTTTATTGAAGATGGATGATGGGAGGTTTCCTGAAAAAACATATTTAAAATAAATAAAAACCCCCAATTAAGTAAAATTCCCAAATAGATGAAGATGAAATGATGTTGGAAATGAAAATTTAGTTGAGAAGAAACATATTTAATGAAATAATGAAATGGGATAATAGAGATAAATAAAATGATATTAAATTTAAGGCATTGATGAAAATGAGAAAAATTTAGGGATGTAAAAATAGATAATAGAATGTAGTAATTAGTGGTTTTTTAAAGCTATGGATGCAAAAATAAGAAGAAGGAAGAATTAATGGGAGAAACATATATAGGGAGGAGGGGATATTAGAGGATATGATTAAGGATTTCTTAAATGTTGTGGAAGTATAAAGATAAAAAGTAAAGAGGGATTAGGGGATACAAACATAGGGGGAAATGATTAATTATTTCCCAAATAAGAGTAGGAGGAAGAAGGAAGAAGAAAATAGGTGGGGTGTAGTTGGTGAAACATGTTTTTGGAGGCTGGACTAGTGATAACATGTTTATTTTGAGTAACAATTATTAGTATAACTATATATTTTATATATTTCACATCTTATAAAAATATCAGCTTTATTCAAAAACAATCCATTTTGATAATTTTAATCCACTTAAAAGTAAATCAATTTTGTCCTAAAATAATTAAAATGTGTTATATACTAGATTATAAATATAATTTTAGGAATTTAATAATTGAAATTAAAATAAAAATTGTAAAAAATTGAGATATCATAAACACCTCTAGTTAGGTTTAATGGTACATGAGCTCCAATAATATTTGCTCCTCCTCAAGATGAAGTATGGAAGCATGAGAGTAAGGGTGTGGTGAAGGTGGAGGATGGAGGTGCACTAGGAATGATAGATCAAGGAGGTACAATCAAGTAGATTTGGGGATATAAGTATTGAAGTAGGGTGTGTACTCACATATCCCTGATGTGTTGTATATTGGATGAAAGTTACAATGAGTTTCGGGTGGGATGCTACACTGCTTAGTCATAATAGTGAGGTGGAAACCTGATCATTGAGAGTTAGAATGTTTTTAGGATATTGTTAATGTTTTAATAAAATAGATGCATGTGGAAGTGTAAGTTTATGTTATGATTCAACCAAAAAAATATGGCAAGCTCTCCCAAAGAATTTAGGGCATGTTTGGGTTTCTTGTGATCACTCTTCCACTTCATGTGTTTCAAAATTTAAAGATAAATAGTTATAGGATAATAATAATAATAATAAGATATAATTATTTATTATATATAATTACAATTATAATAGATATGTTAATTATAATTATATTTTTTCCACAGGGAGGCTGGTTGTTGGATTTGTTGATAATAAATGGTGGTAATAAATTGGATAAATGTTGGTGTCAATTAATGATCATTATTGAAATTTATGGATTTATATCGATGTATAAGAGGTTGAAATTCAAATAGTATGGTTTTATTAACCAATAGGTTATATATAGAAAATGCACATGATGAGTGGAATAAAATCCATAGATGGAACCAAAAATCAACACAAATGTTGTGTGATTAGAAGTCATTGGATAAAATTAAATATGAAAACTATGAAAATTTTGGAATAAGAAGACATTCGAGATATGGTTATGAGATGAAATTGAATATATAGTAATCACAAGACATTATAGATATGTTTTTGAATGGAGTGAAGGGTGAATAACAATGAAAAACATGAAATTTAAGCATAAGGATAGATATGGGTGATTTGGGGTGGAAGAATTAAGGTAACTATATTGACTATTTGGAATTGAGAATGGTTATAGTGGGGTAGTTTAGAATTGATAATAAATATTTTAGGGCATAAACGACTCTTGTATAAATATTTATTTATCTACATTTGGTGAATTTTATCATGGAGTAATCATTTTCTATTATCTATTTTCATGATAGTTTAAAGAGTATGATATTGCATAGATATATTCAAAAAAATATAAGTTATTTTCTGATGTAAATAACATCACTCAACAATATATTAGGTTACAAAATGAACGGTGTTGTATATAAGTAAATATAAGAAATGGGAGATAGATCATGCCTCAAGAATGAATTTGTATCATAATTATAGAGGATGTGTCATAATGAATACCCTATGGAAATATATTAATAAATTTTATATAAGAGAAATATTAGTCATGTTGCAACATGGATACCATATCACAATGAGATATCATTATAGAAATAAAACTCGGGATCATTCCCCAATAGGATAGGTGGCACAATGAGGAGGTCAATTACACCCTGATAAGGGTTGGATGTGGACTTTTGGAGTGGCTTGATTTAGTGATTAATGAATGATTGAAATGTGAAGAATGAATTCAGGTTGTAATCTATTCCTAATTATAAATATCTTAAATAACAGACATCATGATTTCCGGAGAATAAAAAGGTAGATAACAACATGTTTTTTTAGAAGAGTATGAGTTTTAAGATTGTCTAACTATAATCAGGGATGTAATTCCCTAATATTTAATGACAAAAAGAGTATCCATCCACAAGGAGGATTATTATATCATGATATCGATAAAAAATTATTTTTGAATATTTTGTTGATATTCGAATGGTGGATAAAGTTTATCAAGATTAGGGATGGATTCTCAACATTATTTGGAATCAATAACCACATAAAATCGTGTAAAAACCTTATAATAATATTGAAACCTGAGAAGTACATTAATTTATCATATACATTTAATAAATTTATATAGGCTAGATAACATTGTTAAATATATTCTAATTGTATTTAAGATGTAACACAACAATATTTAACACACAAAAATATCTAGTTGTACACAGAGGAGGAGAGCCAAGAAGGAGATTAATTTATTGTTACATATGGTTTTGAAATAAGGATTATTGTATATAGGGATCTATTATTTAGATATAGATACTTCTTGGAATACTGATGTATTAATCATGTTTTAATGATCCCAAATCCTATTTAGTTTACAAACCATGTAAACTCTATGTAATATATCTCATATCAAATGTAAATTAGCTTAGTAAAAGCTATCCAAAACTCTTAAGTGCTATACAGTCAGTTTGGTTACTATTCACTTTCTCGTGATTCAGTTTATAACGATTTCTATGACAAATGATTAAGTTTAATTCATTTCATAAATACTACTGCTTAATTCTGAATACTGATATTTGCTTAATTCATGAGACATCGTGACATCCAAACACCTTGAATAAGGAGACACCGTGAACGAGAAACTGTGAACAAGCAGACCCCGTGAATGAGAAACCGTGAACAATATGACACTGTAACCATGAGACACCGTGACCAGGAGACACCGAGACCATGAGACACCATGAACAAGAAACCTTGAATGAAAAACCATGAAAAAGTAGACATCGTGACCATGTGATACTGTGACCATGAGACCCCGTGAACAAGACATCGTGAACAAGACACCATGAACAAGCAGAAACCTTGACCATGAGACACTGTGACCGCGAGACACCGTGACCGTGAGAAACCATGACCAATCCAGACACCGTGTGAAGGAGACACCATTTCCATGACATACTATGACATTGTTTCCTAATATATTTTTTCATCTTTCAATTTAATCTCTAAGGGTCATATTTGAAAATTTTAATGAACTAACATAATTAATGTTTCTTTGGAGACATATCATTGAACAATATGAGGTACGAGGTGCAGAATACATGCAACCTATCAGCCCCAACACATGCACTCCAAGATAAAAGATTAATGTAGCCCAAAAACAAAAAGGGGACATAGGCGAGAGCTATTGTACAATAATAAAAAAACAAGAACAAGTTTTTTTGGGTGTGAGTGTGACAACCAAATACATTTAGAGAATTGGATCATGCAACTCGACTCTGTTGAAGAACACAAATAGAATACTAAAATCTTGAGAACATATTCTCACTATAAAACAACACAAAGACAACAAGACGAATCTGTCTGACTTGCGACACTTTGTTTTCCATATGTGGAATTGAGTTATGCATCATATTCATCTCAAGAAGTCCATAGCTATAAAGACTAACACTCAAAGTACCTCTAAACCTGTCTCAATACATCTGCGTTGTTTTGTATCATTTTATTAACTTTCTAGCATAGTGTGTATCTGTATTACAACACACTCTACCTCCTACATCAAATTGAATGATACATGACATCATTACTCAAAAATTCTTTTACTCCTATGTATACCAAAAGATTAGTGTGAAAGAGGTCCTTGTTTGACCTGGTTGTTTGTACCCACGAGGAACTGTGGAAGAGGTCCATGTGTGGCCTGGACAGTGTTGTGTACTATTGTTAATACTGATACAGGGTGTGAATCAAGTTTATTTATATAAACTTCTTGGTGGAAGGTGATCTACAAGTGGAGTGGATTAGTTCTTAGCTTGAGACTGAACCACTTGTTTCATAACCGTTGGGCTTCTTAATTTTGTCTTCTCTTCTTTACTGCTTTACCGTATAGTTACTCTTGGAAAGAAGTTATAATTGTCTTGGCTTAGTGTAATAGCTTCAAAAGTAATATTAATAACTTATATTAAGATTATTGAGAACTAATAAATCTTCTAAGAAGTTATTCAAATAGTCAAACTCTTATAAAAATATAACCTTGATTAACTAGGCTATATTTAATCTTTTGGAGAAACATATTATATATACTTTTTAATCATAAAATTTTATAGATACTCAATTCATCCCCTCTTGAGTAATATACTCCGACCAACAATTGGTATCAGATGTTTTTTATTGAGTTTATTAAGAATTTGCTTAACCTTATTCGACTCTGATTGTAGCTGTACTTTAAAGATCCGTAAATTTTTGTTATTTCAAAATTTATAGCTTTTTTAAAATATTTCTATATTATGGATAATATCTTGGAAGGTGATACAATCAATAGACCACCATTCTTTAATGGAACCAACTATGCTCAATGGAAAATTAAAATGAAAATGCATTTAGAGAGTATGGGTTTTAAAATTTGGTCTTCCATTATAGATGAATATAAGATGCCTACTAATGATAGAATCACATGGGATGTACCTATCAAAACTACCTACAATAACAATCTCAAAGCTATTAATTCTTTACACTTCTCTTTAGGAGATGACAAATTCAATAGAATTTCTGCTTCCAAAACTGCCCATGAAATTTGGGATACCCTGTCTGTCTCACATAAAGGAACATATAGTTTTAAAGAAATGGGATTTAATACATATATTATTAAATATTATAACATTAAAATGAAACATGATGAGCCTATATCTGACATGTATCTTAGGTTCAATGATATTTTCAACCCAATGATTTCTCTTGGAAGAGAAGTCACTACCAAGGAACAAATCATGATATTTCTCAGATGTCTTCCGGACAGATGGAGATGAACCTATGTCTCTATTATAGAATCTTGATACATCATCAAGATACCTATAAAATAACTCATTGGGAAACTGATGATGTATGAAGAGGAACTGAAATTCAATAAGGAATAGGAGGATGGACCAAAGAGAAAATCTATTACATTCAAGACCACCACCTCTAAATAAAAGAAAAATGGAAATTAGAAGCATCTGTTGAAAGTTCTAGTAGAGAACAATCATCACCTGAGAGTGATGAGGAGATGGATTAATTATCCAGAAGATTAAAAAAATTACAAGAAGAAGAAATTTTTCTGAAAGCCTAACTTCAAGGGAAAATATTACTACAAAGGAAATTGGAAGAAGGACTGGAAAATAAGTGACAAGAAAGATGAAATTGTCTGCTATGAATGTAAGTGAAGAGGACATATCAAGGAAGACTGTCCAAAGCTCAGGTAAAAAAAAAGAGATATGAGGACAAGGACAAGAAGTATAAAAAGGCCATGAATGCAACCTAGAGTGCTTCTGATGATAGTTCAAGGGACTCAGAAACATTACACGATGAACATGAAAACAAATCCAATATGTGTTTTTTGAAAAACACATCTGAGGTAGCACTAGAATCTTTTGTACATAATTCATACTATTCTGAAAATGAGAGTGACTTTGAATATATGACTAATGAAGAAATGTTTGAATACTATAACATACTTTTAGAAACATGCAATGAAATAAAAGACAAATATAAATCATTTAAGAAATAGTATGCCCTTACTGTGACTGTTAAATCTGAACTCACAACTGAAAAACAGAAAAATTCTCAACTAATCAGAGAGAAAAACGAATTAAAAATGTCTAATGAGTAATTAAAGAATGACTTGGAAAATCTTACCAATGGAAAAAATACTCTTACTCAAATGATAGGAAAAAAAATTTCCCCTAAATACAAAACAGGCATTGGTTATCATCCTGGAAAAATAAATCTTGGTAGAACAAATTTTGTTTCAAGATCTAGGACACATAGTTTTACTCCCAGTTCTGGACACAAATCAACAGATTCAATTCACGATACACATTCTACTATTTCATGTTTTTCTAGACCTAATACAGTTTATTTTTCAAATACTTAACTTAATGCTTATAGGAAACCTATGATGCTGATATGGGTTCCTAAATCACTTATTACTAATGTTACTAGACCCAAACAAGTAAGGGTTCCAAAATCTGTTTTTGATTAATATTTTTGTAGGAAAGCAGCTTAAAGAGTTCCTATAAAAGTGTATGGTACTTGGATATTGTATATTCAAGACACATGACAGGAGACTACTCATACTTCAAGAATATAATAAAAATATATGGAGGACATGTCACATTTGGTGACAATGCCAAAGGAACAATAATTGACCTCATCCAAATCGGTAACTCTAACTCAGTTTTAATTTCTAAGTTATTGTTTGTTGATGGATTAAAGTATAATCTTATTAATATCTCACAATTATGTGATGATGGATTTCATGTCATATTTGAAAATTATTCTTGAAATTTCTTTAATTCTAAATATGAATTAGTGTTTTATACTTTTTGAAATTAAATTTTTTACTCTATTAACTTAGATTCCATAGCTTCTCAAAATGCTTCATGTTTTAGTGTATTTAAAAAAGAGTCATGGCTCTGGCATAGAAACCTAGGACACTGTAATATGCACTCCCTTAGAAAGATAACTAGAAATGGCTTAGTTAATAACTTACCCCAACTAGTGTTTCCAAATGACAAAGTGTATAATCCAAGTCAAAAGGGAAAACAACACAAAATTTCCTTCAAAACAAAGAAAGAAGTGTCAACTTCTCAACCTCTCGAAATGGTTCACATGGATTTATTTGAACTATCTAGAGTTTCTAGTTAAAATGGGAAGCACTATGTTTATGTTCTTGTAGATGAATTTTCTAGATATACATGGACGTTCTTTCTGGCTCACAAAAGTGAAGCCAACTCTTATTTTTCAAAATATTCCAAGTTTGTGGAAAATGTTAGTGGACTTAGAATCAAATCCTTAAGAAGTGATCATGGTCGTGAGTTTGAAAATCAAGAGTTTGAATCCTTTTTTCTCACAAAACAGTTATAGTCACAATTTCTCTGTCCCTAGAACTCCTCAACAAAATGGAGTTGTAGAAAGAAGAAATAGAACCCTACAATAGATTTCTATAAAAATGCTAAGTGAATATGACCTACCTATTTATTTTTGGGCTGAATATGTCAATAAAACATGCTAAATAATCAATAGAGTATTGATCTGACCCATTCTTAAGAGGACTCTTTATGGGTTATGGAGGAATCAAAAACCCAAGGTTAACTACTTCAATGTTTTTGGCTGCAAAGTCTATATTTTTAATACTAAGGACAATGTTGAAAAATATGCATCCAAGAGTGATGAAGGTATATTTTTAGGATATTATATATCCAGTAAATCCTATAGAGTGTTCAATAAAAGAACTAAATGTGTAGAAGAATCTGTCCATGTCATATTTGATGATACAGACCCACATGAACCTAAAACCATTCTAGAGAACTTGGAGGATGATCTATCGAATCTGAACATTAATCCAAAATACTTAAACCATTCTCTGAAAGAATCTATGAAAACTTCAAGTTATGAAAATTCCTTAGACTCAAGCCATAATGAACCTAAACTTCTTGATGAATCTGAAATCAATAGTCCCTCCTTTTCTAGAATTGTTAGAACTCTTTAGAACCAACTTTTAGATTCTGTTGTAAGAGAACTAGACAAAGGAACACAAACTAGGGCTTCTCTTAGAAATCAAGTTGAACATCAAGTCTTCTAGTCACAACTTGAACCTAAAAACATCAATGATGCTATCAGTGATTATTTTTTAGTGATGACTATGCAATAAGAATTTAATCAATTTTAAAGTAAAGAATTTTTTGGAAAAATTATGAAAGTCCTTTAGACACAAACATCATAGGCACTAAATGGTTGTTTAGAAATAAGTTAGATGAGGATGGTAACATAGTTAGAAACAAGGCTATATTTGTTGCACAAGGCTATTGTCAAGAAGAAGGAATTGATTATGAGGAGACCTTTGCACTAGTTTCTATACTTGAGGCCATCAGATTCCTACTTGCTTATGTTTCACATCTGAATTTCAAACTATATCAAATGGATGTTAAGAGTGAATTATTAAATGGGTATATAGCTGAGGATGTATTTGTAGAATAACCCCCTTGGTTTACAATCCCCCATTTTCCAAATCATATTTTCAAATTATCAAAAGCTTTGTATGGATTAAAACAAGTTATAAGAGCCTCGTATGATCGATTGAGTATTTTTATTATTTCTAATGTTTTTACAAAAGGAATAGTTAAGCCTACTCTTTTTATAAATTGAATTTTAAATGATGTTTTACTTGTTGAACTCTATGTAGATGATATTATCTTTAGATCTTCAAAAAATTATTTATGTGTTGATTTTTCTAAAATGATGATAATGAATTTGAAATTCATTTAATGGGTGAACTAAAATTCTTTCTTGGATTTGAAATCGTTCAAGATAATGATGCTATTATCTTAACTAAATGTAAATACACTAGTGATATTCTAAAATGTTTTGGATTAGATAACACTACAAGTAGTAACACTCCCATGAGTACCAATTGTAAGTTGGATCTTGATGAAGATGAAGAATCTATTGATGAAACCACTTATACAGGACTGATTGGAAGTTTACTCTACTTAACCACTAGTCGACCTGACATTATTTTTAGTGTGTGTATATGTGATCATTTTCAAGAAAATCCTAATGAATATCATTTAAATTTTGTAAAGATAATTTTTAAATACCTCAAGCATACACCCAATCTAGGACTGTTCTATCCTAGAGAACAATCATTTGAATTAGTTAGTTATTCTGATTCTGAATTTAGTGACTATAATTTAGATAGAAAAAGAAACTCTGGAACATTTCACTTTTTAGGCATGTTACTAGTATCATGGTGTAGTAAGAAACAAAATTATTTTTCATTATCTACTACATAAGATGAATACATAGCTGCTGACAGCTGTTGCGCACAACTCCTGTGGATAAAACACACATTACTTGATTATGGATATCAATTCAGGCATGTACCTATAAATTGTGACAACACAAGTTCTATTAACATCTCGAAAAATCCTGTTTCACATTCAAGGACAAAGCATATTGCTGTAAGACATCACTTTTTGAGAGATCATTATCCAAATAGCGATATCACTTTTGAATTCATTGGTACTGAGTAGCATCTTGCTGATATATTTACCAAACCATTAAATTCTGAATGAATAGACTACACCATACATGAATTAGGCATGATAAATCTTAAGTAAATTTCTTACTATTTTATATCTTGTTGTTTCATGTTTATGGTCTCACAGTTAGTATTTCAGGATTATTGTCTCACCAAAATGCTCATTTAATGTATCACCGTAAATCTCAGTTACTGTCTCCATGTAATGCTCATTTACTATCTCACCGTAACGCTCAGTTACTGTCTCTCTGTAATGCTCAGTTACTGTCTCACCATAACACTCAGTTACTATTTCACTGTAACATTCATTCTTTGTCTCACTGTAAAGACCCGATATGGTCTCACAGTAAAGATTTTTAGTATTATTTTTAGTTATGAATTAAAATAGTATCACTGTAATTTTTCATTTCACCTCATTATTTTTCCCTCGTTTTTACTTTTTTGACCTTTGGTATTCCTAAATGATAAAATAAATGAAGTATCACTTTTCCTTCACTTGATCCTTATTTTATTCACTCAATTTTTAACCCTTCCTCAACCCTTCAACATTTATCTATCTTGAACCTTCGGTGAATTACCAGGATAAAACTCCCTTCAACGTCGACTCCTGAGAAATGTAGATCAAAGTAGAAGAAAATCCCACCCAATCTATGACCTGAAGGTCCCCGAACCCCAAATCTAGTAAACCGAGTTGTAGTACCTGAGAAAGAGGTTTTCTCTAAATGTCTTCTATCATGTAAGTCTTTAGTTATTAATTTTTTAAAGGATCAAGGATGGTTAGAGTGGTTTTCGAAAGATTATATACCTATCTACCCTAAGTTAGTGGATCAGTTTTATCAATATATTTAGCTCTCCTTTGATTCTGAAGATGGATATATTGTGAGAAGCTGTATCGATAAGCAGAAATTCTCATTCTCTTCGAGGTTAAGGTCTACGTGCCTTAGGATACCTCATGAAAGCATATGTGAGGACTATCAGAGAGGACCTCCACCTTCTGGTGAAATCTTTGTCTTGGAAGATGCTTTGAAAATCTTGACTAGAAATGGCACCAAGAGAAGAAGAATTTCTACTGAACTAGATGGAAAATGAAGTCTTTTGTTTAAGTTTATACAAAACCTAATTAGCCTAATAAATGGTGATTTTTCTATTCTAAAATATTGGGATGTGTTTCTGATTCATCTTATGAAAAATGGGCATAAGATTAACCTTTGTATGTATATTATACACTATATGTGTGTACTTATCAAAGCCACATCCAAGTAAACCTCCCGATTTGACTCTCAGCAAATCTCAACCATGATTCATGCCAAAGGTATGGTTGAACATAATGAAGAAGTTTTCAAGGAGTGTGAATACTGCCTTTCAAAATTCACTATCAAGAGGATGAAAATAAATTGGAATCCTTGAAAAAAGGCATAGGTGGAAGACAATGATAGAATTTCTGAAAAATTTAATCCGGTGGAACATCCCTCAAGACCAAGAGATATTTATGATCCTCGTTTGGAACTAGATGAGGTTGTTGAGTATTTTGATGAAGAAGAAGAAAAGGATGATGTGCCCCCCAGGGAAATTGTTTCTGTTGGGGAAGAGAGTACTCATGTCCATCATATTGTAAGTGAAAAGGAAGTCCCTTCTTCAAAAGAAGTTTTTAATCTGGAAGATCAACCCAAGGGTGAAACAGAATATGCTGTAAAAAAACCGAGAAGTATACTATGGAAGAACCTATAGAAGAAGAATTACCTACTATGAAAGTAGATGACCTTGAAGAACTCCTAGTGGAATAATCTATTCCTGAAGTCATTCCTTCAGCTGATGAAAGGATGGAGGTGGATGTTCAGCTAGCTAGGAAAGAAATGGGTGAGGAACTGAGAGACGAGTTTGTGGAATTAGATCAAGAACCTAAGATTCTCAGTCCGGAGAAGGATTCCACCATTAAGGGGGAGAAAACCTCAAATCCAGAAACTAATGAAGTACCAAACCTGATTGTTTCTAGACCTATAGACACTCGGTATAAATTCCCCAGTTTCTATGATATAGATGACTATCAACAAGTTTCCGTAAAAGGCCTTGAACTTTCTACTATGTTCCAACTGATATCTGTCTCTAATCTAGCTCTTGAGAAGGAACCTGAGCCTGTATCAGTCCCTATTTCTAAACCTTCATCAGAACAACCATCCTTTGTAAGTAAAGACATTCTGAAAGTATTTGGTTTAAATGTTTTGTCTGGTGCTGAAAAATTCTAGAATTACTAACCTGATCTTGTCAAACGTCTAACTGAGAAAGATGCCTCATTGTTGATGGAGAAAGTTATTTGGAAAATACAACCCAAAATGATTCATGATATTTAGGAAGTCAGAGTTGAAAATAAACTACATAGTGATGAAGTGAAGACTCTAAGAGGTATGATTGAAGAAATTCAGAAAGACATGCGTTGGAGATCAGATCTTGCTTCACATCCTGTAGAACATGTTGTTCCTCAAACACTATCAAATTTTTTCTATCAGATTCAACCTATTTTAGCATCCTTAGCTAAAAATTTCACTGAAATGAACAAACATATTGTGAAGTATATGAGAGAGCTAGTTTTTAATCTTAACAAACTCACTGATGAGTACACAAGGTGTCTTCAAAGGGTGATAAACCAACTGAAATCTTTGACCACAACTTTCAATGCTTAAAATACATAAGGGAAATCATCTCAACCTTCCCTATATAGTGACCTACTCAGAATAGTGGTCAAATAAGAACTTCAGACTATGCTTAGTGGATTCAATATAGATTCTCTAAATGAAGTTATCAAGAACAGTGAAAAAGTTCTTAATCTGGTCCAAATCCATTCAAAAATTGCTAATTATGCTCAGTAAGAAATTTCCAAGAAATTGGATTTCTAATTCAACTGAATATTCTCAAATACTGACACGACAAATCACTTTAAATATCTTGTAGACTAATTGAGGATTCCTCCTATTACTCAAGATTTCAAGACCCATGTTCAAAAGCTCATAGAGTTCAATTGTTTGTTGGATATGTTTATGGAAAAAAAATAACTTTGAGAAATCTCTACAGTTTAGTGGATAAATCATTGAGGATATTACTAAAAATCTGAGTCCATATCTTCATGTCTAGAGTACAACCATTGTTGATCCTGTGGTTGCCCCTCTGAGACCTGGTCTTCCAACATTCACCTCTTCCCTAGATTTCAATTTTATGTATGTCAGTTAGGAATTCAGTCATATTAGGCTTTGATCCTTTATCAACAACTTCCTATCTCTTCTACTACACCTACTATGGCTCCCTCTGTCATTAAAGGTCTTCTTTAACCTTCTCTATCAGCCAGCTAACTCCCTTCGTCTACCTCATCTTCTGCTCCTCTGGCTTCCTCTACTACTGATTCTTCTAAAGGCAAAGAGAAGAATAGTTTGTGAAATTAGGATAGTGTTTAATTTATTTTTATGGGAATATTTTTTCTGCTGTTTTACATTTTGTAATGACCATCTCTTTATCCCATACATTATGAACTTTTCTTGTCTCTTTTATTTTTTTTCCTTCCTGGTACTTTTTGATAATCCAAAAAGGGAGTGAAATATATGAGACATGTATATATGAGACTTTTATGAAAAATATAGGAGAAGAGAACTCTCATTTTATATATGTTATATGATCATTCGAACTATTTTATTATAAATAATATACCCTCTAAATCTACATGATTTTTGATCATCGGAAAGGAGGATATTTTTGGATTCCTCATGTATTAATCATGTTATAATTATCAAAAATACTATTTAGTTTACAAACCATGTTAACTCTTTATAATCTATCTCATATAAATTGTACAGTAGCTTAGTAAAGGCTATCCAAAGTTCTTAAGTGCTATACACTCAGTTTGGTTACTATGTACTTTCTCTTGATTCACCTTATAATGATTTCTCTGGAAAATGATTAAGTTTAATTAATTTCATAAATAATACTGCTTAAGTCTGAATATAGATATTTTCCTAACCCATTAGACACTTTGACATCCAGACACCATGAAATCCAGACAGTGTGACATGTAGACACTGTGACATCCAGACATCGTGAACAAGAAAACATTGTGAACGAGACACCATGAACAAGCAGACACCGTGACCATGAGACACTGTGACCATGAGACATAGTGACCATGATACACCATGAACAAGACACCGTGAATGATACATAATGAACAGGAAGACACCATGACCATGAGACACCATGACCATGAGACACCGTGAGCAAGACACCTTGAATGAGACACTGTGCGCAAGAAGACACTGTGACCGTGAGACACCGTGACCGCAGGACACTGCGACTGTGAGACACTATAACCAATCCAGACACCATGTGAAGAATACACCTTTTCTATGACATACTGTGGCACCATTTTCTAATATATTTTGTTTTCATTCAATTTAATCTCTAGCAGTAATATTTGAAGATTTTAATGCACTGAAATAATTAGTGTTTCTTTGTAGACATATCATCGGACAATAAGAGGTACGAGGTGAAAAATAAATGCATCCTGTCGGCCCCAACACATGAACACAAAGATAAAAGAGCAATGTGGCCTAGAATCAAAAAAAAGGGAACATATATGAGAGCAGTTGTACAATACTAAAAAAACAAGAACAATCTGGTAGGCATGAGCATGACAACCAAATACATTTAGAGATTTGGCTTATGAAACTCGAATCTTCTGAAGAACACACGAAGCATACTAGAATCCCAAGAACATATTCAGACTTTAAAACACCATGAAGACCACAAGAAAAATCTTTCGGACTTGCGACACTCTGTTTTCCATAAGAGGACTTGAGTTCTGTATCTAATTCATCTCATGGAGTCCATAGTTGCAAAGACTAACACTCAAAGCACTTCTAAACCTATCTCAATACTTGTGCTATGTTGTGTATCATTATATTAACTTTCGAGTAGAGTGTGTATTTCTATTACAACACACTCTATCACTTGAATTAAATTTAAGGATACAACATATCCTTACTCAATAATTATTTTAATATTGTGTATACGCACAGATAAGTGTGGAAGAGGTCATTGTGTGACCTGGTTGTTTTTACCCACGAAGAACTGTGGAAGAGGTCCCTGTGTGGCCTAGATAGTAATGTGTACTATTGTTAACCCCAATCTAGGGTGTGGATTAAGTTTATTAATATAAACTACTTGGTGGCAGGTGATCCCCAAGTGGAGGGGATTAGGTCTCATCTTGAGACAATTCCACTTGTTTCATATATGTTATGCTTCTTAATTTATTCTTCTATGTTTTACTTCTTTACTGTATAATTCAAGAATCTATAAATTAACTTAGATAATTTCTATTGGAAAGATGTTATAATTATCTTATCTTAGTAGAATAGCTTTAAAAGTAATATTAATAACTGATATTAAGATTACTGAGAACTAATCAAACTTCTAAGAAGTTATTTAAATAGTAAAACTCTTATAACAGTATAACCTTGTTTATCTGGGTAGTATTTAATCTTTTGGGGAAACATTTTAAAAATACATTTTAATCGGAAAATTTTTTTACATACTGAATTAAACCCCCTCTTGTGTAATTCACTCTGACCAACACTAATAAAAAATTAAATAGATAAAATAAAATATAATTAAAATATAAATTTATTCCCAACATACATTATGTATTTTTGTTGTGTGGTTTATGTGATGAATAATGGATTCACTATCTCATTGAAGATTCCTTCTTATCTGTCTTTGAAGAATATGAAGATAAATAAATTGGATTTCTGTATCATATTAAATACGGGATTAGAGATCCATAGATAATTAGTTGTCTCTACTGATCTTAAAAAAAATATAAGACTATAAATTTATTTTTTATCATTAAATTAGTGTGTGAAGAAGGTGACAGAGGGGTTTTCTCTTGGGTGAGAAGTGTATGATCCCTCAAAACTTTAAAGTTTTTGAACCTTATATTGGAGTGATCACAATTAAAATCCAATATCCATTAAAAAATTATAGTGATGTGAAGTCATTGTAGATATGGTGATGACAAGACATTAGAGAAATGGTGATTCAGGGAGTGAAGGAAACATAACGTTGAAAAAATAGAATTAGATCAGAAAGATTGATATATAAGATCTAAAGAGTTAGCATTGAAGTCACCAAATTGACTATTTGTATTTATATAAATGTGAGTCTTGTCTAGCTTAGCAATGCTAAGAATGATTTTAGGAAAAATATATTGATTGAAGAATGATGGATTGATCTTGATTTGATAAAGGTTATAATGAGGTAAAAATTGATTATTCTTGAGTATCATGATAATGGAATGACTGTGAGTTATTGTAGAGATAATCATTGAAGGATGGAAGTGGTTTTTTTAAGGAAGTTCCATCTATCTGCAACACATTGAGTTACATAGTGAATGGTGTTTCATATAATTAAACTAAAGAGATGGGATTTTCTTCCTGCTATAATTAGGAGATGTAATTATAATTTGATAGTATATTCCCTAATTAAAACCATGTGAAATGTTTTTAGGTTTTCTTTAATATAAATAAGAGTTACTCCACAACATGGATACTATAAAAAAATAAGATATCATTCTAGAAATGAAATTCAGGATCATGTCGTTATATAATGATTTATACCAAGAGTATGTTGATTGATCTATGAGAAGGGTAAGCTATGAAATTTTGGGGAAAATATATCTTGTGATTGATTAATTATTATATCATGAATAATTAGTTCATTCGATAATTGTTTCCAAATTGTAAATACCCTAATGGAATGTCCTTATTATTATATGAAATAAGAAACAGATAAAACCATTATTTTTCAAGGATTTGGTATTTTATTATTGTCATGATAAAACTAAGGTTGTCATGCCATAAAATTGTAAGAGTATAATATTGTACTTCCATAAGGATGGGTATTATGAAACTTGTCAAAAGTTATTTATTTTGAAGAGTTAAATGAAATTTTAATTGTGGATGATGTTTTCATAGATTGAAGAGAGATAATCGACTTGATTTAAAATCTTGACAACATAAAACCATGAGGGACATCATAAAATCTCTTAGAACATGAGATATAAAAGAATCAATCATATATATTGAATGGATGCTTGGAGGACAAAAAACAATATTGAAACTATTGTATATTTAATAAATATATAACAAGATAAGAAGAATTATAAATAATTATATGTTATTATATAGTGTAAGAGAGCCAATATAAAGATAAATTCTCTACTAAGTCTTGTTCTTAAAGAATTCCCATTATTAATAGAGCTCTATTATTTATATCATGTTTTTGAATAGTAAAATAGAGTGAAGAAAGAAAAATTACAATGTGAAATTATTCCCATATTGAGTTGTGTATTATTGTTGCACGGTCAATGTGATGAAAAATGGATTGATTATCTCACTAAGGTTTCCTTGTATATTTTATTTGAAGAGAAAACACATCTAAGGGGAGTTCAATGTCACATCCAATCTAAGATTATAGATTCATGGTGAATTTGTTGTCTATTATGATCTTAAATAAACCCTCAAGTGTACAAAAATATTTTTATATACGAATTAGTTTGCAGTAAAGGAGACAAATGGATTGGACCTTGTGTGAGTAGGGAATGATTTATAAAAATAATAAAGGTAGTATGCCTTGTCATGGAGTATCCAGAACTAAAATCCTGTATCCATTGATATAGTGAGTTGGAAGTGTATTTTGGTACACCAGTACATTGTCTTTTGTATGATCCATGTATGTATCCCAATGTGGTTGAACAAAATAAAATATTCTATCTTAATGTATTTTATATTTCTACATATGTGGTTGATTTGTAGTAGGTTTGAAATAAAGGGGGATGATATAATAAATGAGTTCCACAAAATGAATGAATAATATTTCATGATGGGTGAGGGTTAAAAGTATAAGGATAAATAGAAAAGGATTAAATTGGATAACATCCTAATTTAACCCTTATTGGGGTGCCTTTGGACTTACATCATAATGTGTTGGTCCCAACCTGTGGTATCATATCACATAGTTTTTGATTTATTGTTGAATCCACTAAATCTATTTTGGGAGTTTGTTCCAAACTTATAATCATTGATGTGGAAAACTATTTTTAAATCTATTAATTTTTACGGTTAACAAAATAGATGAGTTTGTTTCTAAAGGTTTTTTATGATGATGTTGTATAGTATGTGCATTGTGATGGTTATTTGAAAATGAATAGTGAAAGAGTTCCTAGCATGAATACACAAATAGATTTATTATATTAACAACTATTGAGGTACTCAATAATAACATTCATATTTATAATTAATTTTATATTTGTAAGACATTGGAAGAATTTTCTAGATAAATAATATAAGCCAAGGATTTTTTGGTATCATCTTTAACAGTTAATTTTAAATATAGTTATGATAAGTTTTTATTGGATAAATTTATAGAAAATTTCCCTATGTTAAGGGGAAATAAAAGGATGGGGAGGTGTAATAAAAAGGAATAGTGTAAGATCCTTCCATATACAAAAGCACGTATTCCTAGCCGGAAGCCCAAAACATTTACTTTTAATTCTGTCTTTGATCATATGAAATTATTGAGTATTGGGAGCTCCTTCAATGTATGATTTCATCGCTTCTAATTCTAGTAAATACCAGGCCTCGATCATGGACATTTTGGAACCTAAACCGATCTGAGCAAGATCAAATTCTTTGCTAAGGAAATGGGTTTCTCCAATAATTTACATGCTAAACCTAATAACAGGCCTATATAGATTTTCTAGGAAGGACATATGCAGGTGGATTTGGTTAATGCTATGACATAATATCTCTTAGGGAATATTTCTTCTAAAGATATGGATGTTTTCTTTTCCCTTGCCTTTTCCAATGGTTTCTCACAGAGAGGCATGTTTTGTGGGATGTTTTTGGGTCCTTCGATGTGTTCAACCTCCCTTGGTTCATAAGAAGAGATTTTAATTCCATTGTTGATCCTTCTAATAATTGAGGAGGTTTCTAATCTTCTAATAATGGTATGTTGGATTTCAAAATTTTCCTCATGCATAAGGGGATTCTGTACATGGAGTTTAGTAGGTGTAAATATACCTGGTGAAACAATTTCAAGGGATCTAGTTGCATATGGAGCTGTCTTGATAGATTTATATCTAACATGAAAGGCCTGGAATCATTTTCACAGTCTTCAGTTTCACATTTGACTCATTCTTTATCTGATTATGCACAAATTCTGGTGGAGATAAAAAGTGGAGGTGTAGTGAATCAACCATTCATGCATACTTTTAATTGGAATAATTATTATAGTTTTATGCAAATGATGAAGTGTTATTGTGAGTAAGTGGGAGATGACAGATCTTGGATTGATATATCCAAGAAGATTCGACATTTGAATAAGGATATCCAAGGTTTTCTGTTGAAAAAATCGAACGTAGACTATAATGTGGAGGTAATCCAGGAAGACATCAACAGAATGGAAGGTGAACTACATAATAGTTGGGATGAGGGGACCTTCATGACGCTTTTTGATAAATGTATTTTTTGGCTAATAATTTGGTAAAAATTAATAGGAACTATAAATATATATCTAGATTTAGATGGATGAAAGAGGGATACCAAAATAGTGAAAACTTTTAGGCTTGATTAAAGGAATGGAGGAAGATGAAGTTGAATCTAAAACATGATAATGGGTCATACACTTTGGATGTAAATGTGGCGGGGGTGGGACTGGACTTTGATAATTTTGAAAAGGTTTGGGTAGGAAATGTGTGTAATAGAAGAAATATAATGGTGTTGAATGAGTATGAGGAAGCCTTTATGGGACGTTTACCAAGGCTGGTGGAAGGTTCAGATAATAAAACATTAATGGTTTTTTCTATTGAGGAAGTGATCTGGGAAATTTCCCACTGCATGGCGCTGGATAGAACATTGAGTCCAGATGTAATTTTGGGGGTGTTCTATGTGGCTTCTTGGGATTTTTTTGGGGTTCAAGTGATTGAAGTTATTCAATATTTCTTTTAGGGTGGTTCTCTTCATAAAGGTTCATGCTCATACAGGGTTATTATTATCCCAAAAGTCAAGGATTCATCAATCCGTAATCACTATAGGCCCATTTTATTGTGTAATGTTCCTTATAAAATACTTGATAGTATTCTTTCCAAAAGGTTAAAAGGAGTAATACCCTGAATTGTACCTCAAAAACAACATGTATTTGTAAACGGTCGGAACATTCAAGGGGATATTGTCATTTCCAAAGAATTGGTGGAAGACATTAACAAAAATTGATTAGTTCCAACATTATTATTCAGATTCATATAGACAAGGCCACTGAAAAACATGAATTTAGTTTCATTATTTAAGCTATGAGGATGTTGGGGTTCCATGAATGGTTTTGTGATCTCTGTTTTAGGTCCTATTCTTCCCTGTGTTTATCTATATCACTTATGGGGAAAGGTTTTGGTTTCTTCAAAAGTGTGCGTGGAGTAAGAAAAGGGGATCATTGGTCCCTTATTATCTTCAATTTGGTCTATGATTCATTTTCTATGAATATGAATAGATATATGGGTGATAAATAGATTATGAATTTCATATAGTCTGAAGATGTTTCCATATCTCACGTCATGTTTACAGATTGTATTATTGTTTTCATAAATGGTTGTTGTTGATCTATTCATAGTTTCATGAAGGTCATGTCTATCTATAGGAATTTAAGTGGTAAAATTGTTAACCAGAAGAAATTTAGTGTTTTTATCTCTAACAAAGGATTAGGTAGAAGATTTCGGGATATTCAGGTCATTCTAGGGTTCCAAACAAAGCATTTCCCACTAATTTTTCTAGCGATGCTAATTTACAATGGGAGCATTAAGAAATACTTCTTTGAGGATGTTATTGCCAAATTACGAGAAGAATTTTTAACTATAATAATAATTTTTTTCCTTCAGAGTGTATGTTACCTTTGTAAATGGTGATTTAACCTCCATTCCAATGCATACCCTTACAACCAACAATCATCCTAAATGGGAAATTGATAAGATAGAGAAGATCAGGATAATTTATTTATGGGATGCCAATAATATGAGTCAATGGCACAACGCTTAATATTGATGTATGGAGAAGTCGATGGGGGTGGGGTATTTGTTTATGGGATATAGCTGAAGCCATACAGGCCATGTAGGCTCATCAGGCATGGGAGGTTATGAAACGACCCAAAATTTTAAATAAATCTTGTTTCCTAATTTTATGTGTTATTTTATTTTATTTTTATACTCAACAAAAATGTTTCATTTGATAACATGAGTATAATTGAAATGAGACTGTTGGGTTTTGACTGTTATTTGACCGTTGGTCAATATGACCGCTGTAAACTAAACGTTTTGACTATTGTCTCTAAATACAAGCAATCTTGGTTAATTAATATAGAAAGAAGATTCGATGGCCTCACACAGTAGTCTTGGACCGATCGAAGCCCATCTAACAGAACTTGGGAAGGAGGTAGCACCACTGGGCTTTGCTCTGGACCAAACCCAAGCTAAATTTCATTGTGTGAAGCTAGAACGGGATCGCCTTCACGAGAAGTTCAAACTGATAGAAATTACTACTCGTGCGATGTTGGCCGAGCCTCCCTCAGATTCTCTCACCTTAGCACACCTTACACTTAGGTCCTATGCTGGTGTGATAAGGGGCTATGTAAAAAGACTGTAACTGCCTTGTGTAATCCTTTTTTTTAAATAAAAATTGGGATTTCTTCTTATGATGATGTTTATGAATTTTCAAATGTCCGGATAAATATAGTATGCATATTTTTGATGAATTTTAGAGAAATGATATTTTAAAAATGTTTATGTAAACCTTAAATAAATAAAAATGTGTAATGGTTTTCAAAAAATGGTCTTCTACAATTATGTTCAGTATGAGATTTCGAGTCTAATAAGATCAACTTGATTTTTGATGAATAGTAAATTATGAATAGTGATTTTACGCTTAGGATTAGTAATGTGACCAAATGGATTAGTAATTTCACTCAAAGAAAGTTTTAATATAATTTAGACACCTAGATTAAGTAATGAGATTCAATAAAATGGGTAAATAACAGTTTCATAAATTATTATTCAAGTATTAGTTTTTTTCGGGTGAATAGTGTTTTTTAATTAAAAATTAAATTAAAAATATTTAGAAAATTATTTTTATAAAATGGATTTCATTTTTGAACTCAGAGCATCGATATTATGTTAAGGTAATTTTTGGGGATTTTTCTGAAAAAAATGAATTTTCGGTGAATAGTGTGTTTATTTAAAAAATGAATTAAAAATATTTAGAAAAATATTTTTATAAAATAGAGTTTATTTTTGAAATCAGAGCATTGATATTTGGTTAATGTGAAATTTTGGGATTTTTCTGAGAATGTTGAATTTTCAGTGAATAGTAAAAATACAGTTTTAGGGTTTCGGTATGTTTAATGACATCATAACTGTGTCATGATTATTTCATGAGATATTTTAAGGGATGGTCGACTAAAGAGGATTAATTATTGTGTGGGGGTCCCCATGTTGCCTAACTCTATGGGAAGTACCATGGGAGGGCCCATGCTTTTGAGAAAACCACTTTTGAGGTGTCCCTTGGCCATTAATGCCTTGTCCCCTCACATTCCCTATAAATACCAAGCCCTCCACTCATAGTTTCGACTCCAAAAACATCCTCAACGAATTTATGGTCTCCTTACTTCCCAAGGAGTCCTCCCAAGGTGCCCAAAAGCCCTCAAGGTCCCAACCTTTGAGTTTTACGAGTTACGTTTAAAGGTAAGGGATCTGACCTCTCTCTTTCTTTTCAAGTGATCTCTTTTATGTCATTTATTTTATGCTCCATGTTCTTATGTTGGAGGATGTTCTTTTATATTCATTATACTGTCCTTTTTATGTTCATATGATGATATACCCCCTCTTACTCTCATCATTTCATTTTATGAATGTTTAAGTGGCGCCGTTAGGCTGCCAAAATTTTTGTAACGGATTCTTTCACCCTTCTCATTTTCAAGTTCTATTTTCTTGTCAAGTCTTTCAAGTTCATTTTTATTATGTTGGGGTATTATCTCTATATCTATCATACTGAACTCTTCTGTTCATATGATGAGAGACCCTATTTGATCTTGTCAATTCATTTTTTTGAAGCTTAAGTGACGCCGTTAGGATGCCGAATTTTTAAGGAGATTCTTTCACCCTTCTCATTCTTTTCAAAGTTCTACTTTCATGTCAAGTATTTCAAATTCCTTTTTTTTATGTTGGATTATTATCTCTATATCTATCATACTTAACTCTTATGTTCACATTATTATAGACCCTATTTGATCTTTTCAAATCATTTTTTTAAGTTTAAGTGACGTGTTAGGCTGCTGAATTTTCATAAGAGAAATCTAATTTTTGTCTTCCTTCCATGTTTTTCATTTCAAATGGTATGTCCTTCAAATTTCATTACCATGTTCATATATCCTTCTTATTCTTCCCCTATACTGTTTTATGGGTCATTTATGAATGTTGGACCCATTTCCCCTCTCTTTTCAATGTTTTCAAAAACCCCGAAACATAGCTGTTATGCTGTAGAATTTTCATCTCAAAATGCCTCTCCCTTTTCTCAAAATTATTTTTTGTTATAAAGTGAATAATCAAAGCTCTTATTTCTGTATGGGTATTCACATATATATCAAAAAGTTCTATTTTAAATTCTGTTATTTACATACATGAGACCCGCTCTCCCCTTCTGTGGGTTTAAAGTGACGTAAAGATCATGTCTTTAAAGCAGTTTTTAAAACGTTATGATTATGAAATAAAACCCATTTATTTTATGATATATGGGTTATTTATGAAATTTTTTATGATGATATATGTGGATCACATGATAATAAAGGCAAATTTAAGGGTGCGCCCTGATAGCGCTCCAATGCCTTGGGTAATGATGTAACCACTAGAGATTACAATTTTCACGATATCTTGGTGAATAACCTTGGTAATTTTCAAATGACACCTTGGGGATGGACCTTGGTGATATGTTCATGATTGTCTATGTTAAATTATGTAGCCACATCTTAAAGTTATGAAAAATGTTATTTTTATTATGATATATCTTATGATTTATTTCTCATGCCTTAAAGTTCTTTTCATGACCTTATTGAAGTATCTCAAGATCACATGTAAATTTTTTCTCTTGTTTCCCTTACTGGGACTTCTGCTCACCCTTTCTTTTAATGTATGTCCCCAGGTTATGATATGTAGTAATTAACCTAGGATGAACATTAGGAGAAGCCTTTCAATTTTTTAAGAAGAATGTTTTACGTTTTCATGTTTTATGTTCCTGGTTTCCAAGACATTAAACCTTAAAGATCCTCAGTTTTGTGTAATGAAATGAAAGTTTATGTTATAAAAAGGCGGGATGCTATAGGTTATCAAAGGGGTTTCTCTTTGGGCTATGTTATTTAGTGGAAGATATGGATTTCCTTAGGAAGTGTTGGGAAGATGAAGTTCCAGGATCTCTAATATATAAATATGGTTTCTTAGTTATATAGATATTTTGTATGGGGAAACCTGCTGGATTATGGGGAAGGAAGAATTTATGTTTTGGAAGGAAAATTGGGTTGGTGTTGAACTCTTCTTTCCAGGATTTCCATTTCAACATTTTTCATTCAAGGAAGCTAGTCGTTATCCCACTCTACCTGAGTCCACTCTAAAAAATGAATAGATGGAATTATTTAATAGAATTATGATTAATAATGAGATTAAAATTTTCTATGTCATTGGATCAAGGTCGAGAAAGGTAAATGGTCATGATTTTAGGTTTCTAACTCATTCAAAGTCGGTTCATGATGATTGGGATACCATGTTATGGTGCACTGAGATCCCCACTAGAATGAACTTGCATGTTTGTAGGGTGAGAAACCAGAAACTCGCAATGGATGAAAACCTCCAAAGGAAGGGTATTGTAATATCCTCTTGATGATTTTTCTATGAAAAACACAAAAGGTGTCTATCCTCCACTTTTTTTATACAATGTGACGCATTAATTAGTCTTATCTCATCTATGAGTCTTCAAGATCTCTTCAGTATTGTTTCCAAGAAAGCCTTCATCATGGACAGGTTTTGTGACTCAGTGTATAAGTATATAGAGTTGAAGATTTATATTATCATTTTCTCATACATTTTTTGGACCCTTTAGGAGGCCAGGAACCACACAAGGATGGTTTTACCTCACTCGACCTCTTATATGCATGTTAGAGTAAGAAAATTGGTTAATGGAATGGGTTTGTTGATTAAAGGAGGTCACAAAATTGATGAAGCTGTGCAATATTCTCAATACACCTATCATTGTGGCATCTACTTAGGTTCAATGGTTTAGTTGGAGGACACCTATAAATGGTATTAAACTCAATGTCAATGACTTGTTTATGGATGGTAAAATGCGTGGGGGTGGTGTTCTCTGGGACTTCATTGGTTCGGTCTTTATTCCCTATAGTGATTTTTACAGCCTAAGGAACTCCACGCGTGAAGATTATAGAGCAAAGCTTTTGGGTATCATGCGGTAAAAAAGCATTGGTTTTCAAATATTAGAGATATAGTCAGATTCTAAGATGTTGGTTTGTGCTAAGAAAGGGAATATTTCCCTTTTATGGGACATGATCTTTCTTATTAAAATATTTTCTATGGAATCTAATGAAGGGAGTATCATCCACCATACTTAGAGTGAGGTAAACTTTGAAGTGGATTCTCTTTCTTGGGATGGAAGTGTTGAAGATCCCTTAGTCATTTTCAATAGTTTTGGATCTCTGTCGATTGATTGTATGATCTTTGTCTAAGGGGATACCCTTGGGCTACATCACTTTCGACCCCCTTAGTTGTAACATGATCCTTGATGGGTCCTACCCAAAAATTTATAATAAGAATACAATTTTCAATATTATTTACATATATATATTTTATTAGATAATTATTCTATACAAAAAATGAAACTTTTATTAAGTTATTAATCTGGTGGTTTTTCTTGTAGTGATAAAGACAAGATCCAATAATTTCTTGAGAAAGTAGATGAAATGGCGATTATTCATTATGTGAGTTACACATTAAGGGATGAATTGGTCTTAGAGAATAAAATATTTAGGAAAGAAACTTTTGACTTTAAAATCCATTATAATAATGGTGAAAATATGAACGGTCAAAGTGATTTTTATAGAGAGATAATACATGAATTTGAAATATAAATATCCAAAGAGAAGAATATTAAAGAAAATTTTATCCCACTTAAATTATATCTTAAAGAGAGGATGAATTTAGAAAAGTAATCATGTTGAAGCACAGATCACAATGATGATCTATTAAAGGAGATGAATATTGAAGATTGTGGATATTTAAATGAGGCTAAAATCCTTAAATGGAAGGTTATAGATTCATCCCAATATCACCTCAACAAGAAGATCATGCAACATTTGAAATTAAGAATTAGTGAAAATGTAAAAGGTTCCTACCAAATAAGGAACTAATGACTTAAAAAATTGTAATTGAAATTCTACCACTATTGAGTTGTGGGAAACACTATGGATGTGAATTTGAAATCTGAAGGTTACAATAATTTAAATAAATTTATTACATCATATAAACCAAGATGGAGATATATGAGGTGTGTTTTTATTAATATATGTATTATTTTTACTAAACAAGGACATATAGAAAGGTACTGTAGTAAGAGATGTTATAGAGGTGAAAAGAGGAAAACCCTTGTTACCATGTCAGGGAGGAGGAAAATACAGAAGGAAGAAAAATCGATTACATTGAAAATATATTTATGGATCTTAAATAGTGTGAGGTAATAATTCAATGGGGGTACATCATAACCAATTCTAGACGATTCATATTTGATATCATGTGTGTAAGGGAAAAATACGGATGATGAATAAGGAGGCTCACCATATTAAACAAATTAAGGTTGAAAGTTTTAATAAATATTCATTTATGATAAATAAACATTATGAGGTTTTAGTGGATATCTAAGAGGAAATTAATGAAGCATACCTAATTCATTTACCAAATAATACCATAATGTGTGAGATTAATACTAGATAAAGTCTCGTATTTTGGATTATAAATCTTGTTGAAATATGAAACAAATAAGCATAAATTGATTAAATCTTATTAAATGGTGTTATTATCACAATGGATAAGGATTACAAACCAAATAAGATAGGAATACAAATAAAATATCTAGAAAGTAGTTTTTACAAGGTATTTTAATAAAAAATTACAACAAGGATAACTTTTTAGGAAGTTGGATGCAAGGGTTAGTTCATCACGCCCTAACATATTATTTTATACGAGGATGGTTAAGAAGTTCCCCTAAATCTATGCACTTTATTATTATAAATAGTATCAAATTTATGTGAGGTTAGTGGGGAGACATAATCCATTGGAAGTGATTATTTCAATGAGGTGAAAATTTTATAATAGGTTCTAAATCATGATCTAAAAATACATGTTGTGTCATAGAAACTACAAAGGCTTTAAAATACATATCTAGAATTTAAATTGCTATTGGATTAATGTAATTGGTGTGTAGATGATTTAGAAATAAATTGATATTAAATTCTAATTTGGAATTAAAAATATTGAAAATGGTGTTTGAAGGGGTGTCTAACTAAGCCTAGAAAATCATATTTAAAAACAATCTCATTAAAATTTGTATCAATTGGTATTATACCTTGAAGAATGAAGAGGACACCTTGACGAAGAATCAATAAAAAAGAAAAATTATATGTACTAAATTTTTTTATCTAACGTGATATATAATCTTTATATTATTAGGATATCAAAATACATTTAACTATCAAATCCATGATAAATAAAAATTCTATAAATATTGATAGAGTTGATATGTTTAGAGGTGGATTTTTCTAAATATTTAATGATTGATTAATCCTTACATGAAAAACAAAAAAACACTATGAAAGGGGGAAAATAATTTCAGAAATTGGTATCAAAAGTTTATCATAACAAGTAGAATAGATTTGTTCAACTTGTAGTATGAATCTCACCTTGAGATTTATCACTTATTCACTAAGTATCTTTCATAAGTGTGATTTTGGTCATAGGGATTAATTTGGAATAAATTGTAAGATCAAGTTGTAAATATTTTATGAATGTAAGTTAGTGTAGTGGAAAACATTGAATTTATTAACATATATTATTATTTCATACATATATTACAAATTTATTAGGCATAAAATATTATTTGATAAATATTTTTAAAATGGTAAGTTAAATCTCTAAAAATATTTTAGAGTGAGACTATAATTTTAAGTAGTTTTTGGATTGAATTAAAATGTACAGTGGTTCTAAATAAGTGGGTTTAAAGCCCTTGGTTAAACCACTTGTGGTGACAAGTATAAATAAAAGATAGTAACTAATGAAAAAATATGATTCATCTATTATTAAAATAGTTTAAATTATTTATAGAGAAGAACTAGTAGTATGTAGAGAAACAATCAATGAACAAGTTACATAACAGAGGAAGAGTCATATCTTTGTAAATATGGATTTATAGAAAAGTTGTACAAGAGATTAAGGTTAATTTATATACAACCAAAAGTAAAAAATGATGTAACTACAATTTAAAAATAATTAGACACTCTAAGTGAATATAAAAGGTGGATTTCAAACTATAATAACATGATATAAGTATAGTAATAGAAAAGTAGTAAAAATTTGATGAAGATAACCCTATATATTTTATTGAAAAGGGGGAGATAAAAGAAGAGTAATATTTGAAAAATCTAGTGATGAGGACCCATGTATTTTATTAAAAAAGGGGGAGAATATAGAGAATTCCATAAATAAATATTCCAATACTTCCAAGGAGAAAGGATGTTTATAAAATTTGAGTTTAGATTATAAGGAAAAGCGGGATAAAATCCATTACACTAAAATATTACTAGATTTATATGAGTATTTTCAAAAAAAAACCAATGTATGATAATGATGTAACCAAGATGTTTCTTGTTGTATATTTTGACAATGAATGGTGAAAATAAAACAAAATTAATTATAGAGTTTTTTTATGAGAAATGTTGAAAATTATGGTTGGATATAAATATTTAAGTGGAGTATATAAAATGGAGATGATTATATCAACCATGAGGTTGTGTGTTGGAAGATGAACATAATGAGTAATTCTAAACCCAAAGGGGGTCCAAAAAGGAAACAAATAGAAACCTGATTGTAAGCCCATTGATAAAGGAGAATGAAAAAACAATGGAAATTTTTACATGAGAAACATTAAATATATCATAATTAGAGTACATTGGAGATTAATAATACATTCTAGATGTCGTGATACATGAGTTAGAGGATGCATAACATTAATAAACATATATTTGGATCATAAGGATGGATAAAATAGATCATGAGTGGAAGCTTTTAATTAATAAAAATGACTAATTATAATTGTAACAAAGTGAATATGATCTTGATTGGAAAAGCTAAGGAATATTTAAGTACATTTAATTTTCTTGAATAATGATGGATTTTCACGAGTTTAATAGAGGTTGGGAGGAGGAAAATATTGTTTATTCTTGCTTATCATTATAGTTTAAGGAGTGTATGTTGATTCAAAATAAATATTTACAAGTTTAAATTTTAAAATAAAAATTCACTATTTAAATGCTTCCATATATATAATCATTATACTTTTAAAAGACGTAAACTTTTTTAGGATGGTAATCAGTTTTTCCTGATTGAGAAATCCTGTTCCACCAAACAAAATTATACAAAGTACATTGGACAGACAAATACAAAGTCAATCAAACAAAAGGAATATAATTTTCTTCAAATATAATTATAATAATTTAATAATATATATTTATAAAATTCTATCCTATAATGTCAATTAGATGAGGATCTATAAATCCCATTCAAAAAATTTCATTGGACGAAGACATGAAAAGCATAATGAATGAAGTTTCACTAATTCGAATTGATAGATATGTAAACATTATTATAGATAAATACATATAATTTACACTAAAAAGAATATATCAAATAATTTTAATAGTAATATAACTAAAATAACATCAGAAAAAACTAATTTTATTCTTGAATAAGAAAAACAAGTGTCTGATGTTATTGTAATTAATACCGAGAAGTGAGGAATTTGGCATTTGAATGTTTTTAAATAAATATGGATAAATACTCAAGGAGAATAATTGGATAGAAAATATATTATCTAAACTTTTTGTTGAAGTTTTAAAATATATTTTTTATGATTTTAATTTAATTTTAATCATTAGATAGTTTCCTTAAATCATACATTTGTGAGGATTTCATATGACAACCGATATCACGAATACACTTTATTTCATGTTTTATTATATATAGGCAAACATAATACAACCCCAGAATATAATGAGGCCCATTGTATTTAGGAAGTTAGATAATTTTTACATTAACTTGACATATGGATATAACAACATTTAGAAACACCAAAGAATTTCCTTATATTCCATTGATACTCTAATACTGCATAAGATAACATGGGGATGTACATAAGAAAGGGGTGAGATATGAAGCTCTATAAGGGAATAATAAAACAATAAAATAATGAAATGAAGTATATGTGATCCAAGATTAAAATTATGGAAACAAAAAAGTAGTGAGAATCATTATATTGAACAATGAAAAATGATAAAACTTGATATCATAAAGTCAACATGGGAATGTGGAAATAAGATAAAAAAATAAATTATTAGAATAATATTAGGATAAACACCAAGAAAACATAACATTATGTGCTTAGTATAACCACCCATGCACAATAAATGGCATAGCATGAGCTAAAAAAATTACCCAATGCATTGGAGGGCTATATAATTCCCGACACACCAATCACTTTCATACCATGTACATGAAAAAGTGTGGCATATGGAGCATACAACATAAGAATTACATTCATCAATTCAAACCCCATGATTAAAGCGTGTTGGATAAATAAATTTTTTTCCCTATCAATGAATTATAGGTACATAGAGGTGAATACCCTTGAGTGGAAATGATGATGGGTATTCACTACACAAATGTTTGGCATGAAAATCAGAGGATAATTTTGGCATCATAATAGGGATACATAACAGTTCCTAGAAGGGTTTGAAGATAGTAAAATAAGTATCTCATATATTTTTAATCATAATGAAAGTAAGATGGATATTTAAGAACAAATCTAAATATAAAAAATTGGAAATAAAAATGAATAATATAAAGAAGGTTCTGGAATAAACAATGGAAGGAGAGGATCCCATACCTTGAGAGGGTGCTTTTAAAATATTGGGAGAACCTTATTAAGAACATTAGAGATCATTTGGAAGGATCTAGAGAGGGAAGGGTATAATAAATTGATTCCAAAAAGGTTTTCAGTGAAGTGGAATGGGAGGTTGGGTGGTTTTCTATGAAAAAAGAGAGGATAATTCTTTATTAATTTCTAAACATAGGTTTTGGATGTTATATGATAAATTAATCCAAATAGAAAACCATACTATGGTTTTTGACCATAGTTTCGGAAACATATGAGTGTATTTTGTTATTTTATATGTCAAAGAATATAACTCCATAAAATAATACCCTTTAGGATGTAGAAGTGAGTCATGTTTATAAATAATTAATTTTAAAACCATAAAATATAATATAGGTTTTCAAGGATTCATTAATGGTTTATAAAATTAATCAAATAACATAAAAAACACAATATTTTAAAGAGGAGAAATAATTATGGAATTGATATTGTTTATATTATTTATTACATAACTTTTTAGATTTTAGGATATCACAATACAAACCATAAAATTATACCACATTTAATTGTACCCAAAAATTTGACTATCTCATAAACTTCTGAAAAAAAACACTTTTGGATAATCCTAATGTGCTGATTTCAAAAAAAAATATTTATTTTATCAAAATAGTTCTATAAATATGAGACTTTACTATTTAAAATTAATAAATCCACATTTATTGAAAAAATACTTGGGTCTTACAAGAACAAATTTCTGACCCTTATAAATATTACATTTGACTTCATAAAATTACATTAACATTTATATTAAATAAATGTTTTTTAATAATAATATTTTATTAAAATAAAATTTATTTAAAAAAATTATTTAGTTCACCAAAAAGAGTGTTTTTTAAACTATATATTTTTCAAAAATACAATTTGTGCTTCATTTTATCAAAATCTAATTTTTATCAAACTCATTATTTAATAATTTAAAAAATAATAATAAAAAGAAATAAATATTATCATTAATTTTAAAAATAACTAAAAATATAAAAATTCACACTTCCAGGTTATAGATATATAACCCCTTTTTACACCATCTTATTCCCCAAGGGTAAGGTGTATGAAAGTTAGATTTTATTAGGGTGGTTCGGTGAACATGGTTTGGGTCATGATCTCAATGTGCTTGAAAATATCCCATAAATGGGTTTATTCAATTTGGTTGTTGAATTTTGGATTGGTATTGGTCAAGGGTAAATACTAGTGTTGTCATGCCTCTCAAAAGATATGATAAATGGGATTAATAGGGTATGCTCCTATTATTCAAAGCCATCGCTTCTTCTATATGTGTCAATTGGAATTTATCAAAACCCTTAATATACTAATATTATTGGTCATTATGAAATAACTATATTTTAAATAGTTATGATGGTTAGCCTTATTTTAAATATAATATATTATAACTATCAAAAATATCCAAATTATTCCATGTGATTATATAATTTCATTTCATAATAAGGAATTTACTTATTGAAAAATGGAATTGCATTTATAAAATTTCAGGCCATTACACTATTCCACCTTACAAAATTTGACCCCTGAATTTTTTTTCATACACTAAAATTTATGAGGTTACTTATGTTTTATCGCTTATAATGGTTACTATTTTTCTTCCTTAAACTTCTAGTTTTTTAATAACACTTTGGCTAGGTGAGTTGTCTTAGTTTTTAAAACATTGTCTATATGATCTAAAATATTCATCAGCTTCTCCTTGTAAAAATTATCATTATACAGTGAAACCATATGTAGATTTAGTATATGTGAGTGATATGATATATACTTCATCAATAGGGATACATGGAAAACATCATGTACTTGTGATAGGTTAGATGAGAGTACTAGTCAATATGCCACTTCTCCAATGTGATCAAGGATCTCAAAGGGGACGATGTCTCCTAGACTAAGATTTCTCTTCTTCCCAAATCACAGGAAATTATTTCATGATGATATATAAAGGAACACATTACATATGACCTCAAAATATGAGTCTCATAGATTATTTTATGCATATATTTTTTTTTTGTATTTTTTTATTTCATATGACACTGAGTGTGTTGAAACATTTCTGTCATCTCTTGGATAAGACTAGGTCATATTATATTTCTTTCTCTAACCTCATCCCAGAATGTTAGATTCTGAAAATTCTTCCCATACAAAGCCATATAGTGTTCCATTTTTATGCTAGAATAGAAACTATTATTATATGATAAATTCTCTAGGTGAAGGTGCTAATATTAATAACCTTGAAAGTCCATCGAAAATGGTCTTAGAATATAATCTAGGGTTTGAGTGGTTCTTTCATATTGACCATTCATATGTGGGTGATAAAAAGTGTTGAAGCTTAGCACCATATCTAATTCATGTTGAAGGCTTCTCCAAAACCTTCAGGTAAACCTATAATCTCATTCTTAAATAACCAAGAGTAGAAATCCATGTAGTCTTACCACTTATCATTTATATATCTTGTAAAGTTAGTAAGGAGAAAAATATTCCTTGATAGAAATAAACTATGCTATCTTGGTAATGAAATCGACTACCAACCAGATGAAGTTATTGGTTTTTGGGGTCCTAGGGAGTCCTATAATGAAATACATGGGTATGTTTTCCCATTTATATAATATTATATCCAATTATTTCATCAAGACCATATATTTGTTTTGTTCATACTTGACTTTTTTGGGGTACAAGTATCATGATAAAAATTATGTAATCTTATTCTTTATGTTATCCTAATTAATGATTTATGTAAATTATTTATACATATTATTGCATCCTGGATGAATAGAGAAGTATGATCTATATACATCAACCAAAATTTCCTACTTCAGTTATAGTTTTCATGGGACACATATTCAGGTCACAAAACTTATAACCCCATATTTATCAAAGTTAAAATTTATAATATTTACTACCATTTTCTACAGCACCTCGTCATCTTTATAGGCATATATTATCCTATCAATAATGTATGATTGATAAGTTATTTGAGAATGTTATGTTTAATATCATTTTATTATTCCCACATCCATCCTTGGTATATCCAAGAAGATTGGATCCCTTTCAATCTTCATCATGGATAGGGTTGTGGATCCTTTCTACTAAAAAAAATATTCACTTTGTTTTCCTTCCCAGGATGGTAATGGATTGAAAAACTATAATCCTTAATAATATGGTATTACCTTCATTGGTGTATATTAATCCATTTTTGTGTCAGTATATACTTAAGGATTTCATGATCTGTATACATATCTGAATTTTCTCCATAGAGGTAATGTTGCCAAATATTCAATGTGAAGATCACTATATATAATTAAATATTAAGATTTGGGTATTTATTCTCATGGATCATTAATTGGTGGTATTTAAAGCCCCAATCATCCATGGTACGCTTCTCTTTGAATAATACAATAGTGTGTGTTGTATGCAACTTTGAGTTCTAACACACCACAACCAATCAAACTAGCCGTTATGAATAGTAATAGCCACTTTTTGAAATTTTATTTTTCAAAATTTACTTCATTTTTTGATTTGGAATATCAAAATTAGCTTAGGGTGATTTTTTGGTATTTTTCTGAAAACATTCAATTTTTGATGAACAGTGAAAAACACTGAGTTATTGTTTAAAACTAAATTTTTATTTAATAAATTATTTATTTTATTTAAATTTATTTTAGGTAAAAATAGATACGTAATACCTATATAAGTAAAATTTAATTCATTGCAGTTATATTAAAATAATTATAGATATATAAAAATTTTATTGATCTTTTTACTGTCTTTTACCCAGCTCCTAGGAGCATTTACAAATTTACATAAAACATAATTTTCCACTTCTGTGAGTTGAATTTAAAAAATCCTAGGGACACGGTTTATATCATTATGTAAAATTTGGGTCAATGAGATGAAAATAATTTTTGGTGAATAGTAACTTTTGACTTGTATTTACCACGATTAAATGTAAATAGGGTAATCAAAGGTAAAAATGATATTGTAATTACCCTAACACATGTTACAATTATATTAGATAAGTGTAATTATAATAAAAAAAACCTTATGAATAAAATATGATCCATTAGGTCCACTTGTATTAGATTAGGTCATTTATTATTATTTAATTCAAAGAAGAGTTAAAAGTGTTAAAATGAATGTTTAATAAAAAAACCATTTTTAATATTGGGTTTCTTCATAAGATAAATTAGAATATAAATATTTATTATAAATATAGGAAGATTTACCACATAATGGTATTTTATTTATAATTTTTAAAAATTAATAATTTAATTTATTTACGACATAATGATGATGCAGTAATTACCATATTAATGAAATATTAAAATAATTGATATTATAAATACCCAAATAATTGTTATTTGAGACTTTTGATGAATTACACTAATTATATAGGTTAATATGACATGTTATGGTTGATTAAATGAATTTTTTTTTCTAAGTAATAATGTTGTTATGAATTTAGCAAAAACAAAATACCAAATAGTGCCAAAATTGACATAAAAGAGTTTTTAAAACAAATATTATATTGTTTATTGGTATTTTATTCCTAAACATATAATGTTCGGCCAAAGAGATTTAATACTATTATATATTTCATTAATTAACCACTTGGGGTTATCTTGGATATTTATAGTAAGTTTATTAACCATATAATATAAAAATACAAAGAGGCATGGTAAATGTCAAACTATTTAACTAAGAGTTAAATATAAAAGATAAGGTTAATATAGTGACCCAAACCAATTTAAAACCTATTGGTTGAGTTTTTTTTGACTCATCCCCACCTTAAAATTTAATTAATTCATTTTGGAGCCATTAGAAAGAGAACATTATTTTATTATAAAATAATATTTCAATCTTTTCCTAAGGTGCCCCTCACCCCTCTTAGGGCACTTCCCCTTCTATCAAATTCACACCATTAGAGACATTTAGTTTTGCCAAACCCTACGCAAATACCATATAAACTATACTTCATTAATCCTAGAGGACTTCCTTTAGTTATAAAGAGAATTTATGTTTCCATTTTGATCAAATCAGTTGGAAGAACCCGAAGAAGTGGTAAATATCTCACCACCTCTTTAAATTTATTTTCTTCTTCCACTTCCTCTTTCTTTGTTGTTTATATTATAATATAATATATTCTATATATTCTATATATTGTGATTTTATTATAAAAATATTACTACCATATTCATTATTTTATCCATTTTATGAATAAAATGGCAACATACGTGCGTGCGTACGGCTTACCATCTCCATGTGGTGGTGTAGTTGTTATTCAATACATTATTATTTGGATGGTAATAATAATGATGTATAATTTATTTAAATAATATATATAACATGTTAATTATTCTGTATATATGATATACCATCCATTTAATTATTATTTTAATTACAAAAGAATGATATTGTCGCTCGTGCGTACGTACGGATTACTGTCTCCACAAACATGATGAGATTCATTCCCCATCGTATCCATTCATGACTAATTTTCATTAGATGATTAAAAATAATTTTTAAAGACTTAATATCAATATGAATATGAATAATATATATCCTATCCATAACAAACATTACTTACGTAACAAAGAATATAAAGTAAAACAAATCAGTTAACACCCGAAAAGATGATACTACTGAAATATCATTAACAAAGCAATATTAGAAGATCACATATGATATCATATTAATGTATATGGTACTTGTATAATTTAATAACAATTATTTCACCATTATACATAAGTTTAACCTGCCCTCCACCAAGGAAAATTACAAGGTAAGGGTTTATTTCACAATCTCATTATTATCCGAGGTTGTTTTTACCTAAGTATCTACTGGGACTTCTTTATCATTGACATCCATGTTTCTTAAAAATGATTTCCAGAACATTTATACTATTTACTAGACTATGGGTTATGGTAATTTATACCCTTGTTTGACTTTTTATAAATTGGTTGAAAGGAATCTTTCCGTCATTTTCCAAACAAGGTACCTTATTACCTTTTCAACAAAATTAAGGTAAAAATGTTTTTTTAACTTATACAGTGGGTGCAGCTATTTTCCATCATTATAACATCGTCGAAACATCCCTAACAATCTTATAAGAATATTTTAAAATAAATTTTTTCTTTTATAATTATGTAACCATAAATGATTTCAAAAAAATAATGAGATATTTATCTCAAACAGTTTTGATTTCATCTAGGTCAATATCCTTTAATTGATTTTAATCGTATCTGAAGTTGATTTATTATGATACAAATATTCTATTTTGTATTGAAGATTTTGTGACATGTTTGACTGTGGATGTGTTAATTTCTACCATTCATGGTTTATGGATAAAGTATTGACATTTCATATGCTAGTTTTAATACAAATGTTTATGTTATGTTTAAAACTTTTCATATGCGGAACACATTGGACTTAGTAAGTAAAGAGTAGAGCCTGATATTTCTCTTCGATGCAACAGTAGGTCTCATGAGACAAACTAGTGTTATGTCACAAGGCCTTGACAAAATCTTATTTTTTGTCTTGGCACAAATCCTTGACTATGTGGTTATGAAGTCTGTAATTATGCATTCCATCATTATAAAAGTGGATATTTATATTTCATGTGATTATTCAACTAGTAGAATATACATGTGAGTAAGTAAATGGAATTATTTTGATTTATATTTTCCATATTATGATAGAGTTTATGTTAAAAAATATTTTTTTTAGTTTTATACATTGCCTTAAATGTGTATACTTATTTATGAATGTTTCCGCTATATTATTATCCTTACTGAGCATATGAGCTCACCCCTTTCTATGTTTTATTTTTCCTAGGATGCGAAGAAGTATATTATGACTGACCGGTAGGGATAGTCTATGGGATATGAGTGTGTTCTATGGAGACTATGTTATTGCAGTTTTTCATTTTATAATATAATTTAAAACTTATGAATGTATCTACAATTTCAAAGGATACTAAACTAATAGGTATTTCAAGAGTTTATCTTTTATGATCATCCTAATGTTTTGTAATAATGCACCGAATCTAGGTAACTAGGGTCAGAGCATAGCAGTTAGTATCAATGGAATTTTAGTAAAAACCTTGGAAGCTAGATTTACAAAAACTCTGATTAGAGCACATTATCCTAAGATAGAATTTGAGGATTAATATAGAACAACTTCCTAGAATTTTGGTTCTATTGAGATTTTGTGTGTTTTCCATGAAATACATCCCTATCTAGATACGATCTGGTAGACGCAGCCCTGACACAAATGTACCTAGTGGTAAAACCCAAAAACACCACTTTGAGCTAGACTCTAACGAGAACTGGTACACGACAACGGGCCTTGCTACACTCTTGGTTACGACCCACTCAGGGGATATTCTTAGGATAATTCTCATTTTCATTAAAAACCGATTATAAAGGGTTTATGACTGTATACTTCTATAAAGAAAACATTTTTATTATGGATTATATCCATAAAATGCTCAATTTATGTTAACTGTTTTACAAGTTTGGAATTATGTATTGAGATTCATATACTAATCTTGTGTATGCCATTGTTTAGAAATGGCGCTTAGTGGAAGGAATAGAAACTATATCAATGCACGTAATCCATGTAAGGATTTCCCTCCTACTCAAGATAATTATAGTGGGGCTGGTGAAGCAACTGGTGCGGATCATCTTATCACTATACTGGGACAACTCACTCAGGTTATGAATAATAACCTTACCAACATGGAGCACCCTGATCCGCAGTCTGGAGGATCAATGTTAGATCACTTCATGAGGCAAAAACCACCAAAATTCAATGGGGTTATGAATCTATTAGTAGCTGAGCAATGGATAAATTCCTTAGAAAAAATATTCCATGCCTTGGGGAGTAGTGAAAGGGAAAAACTTGTCATAGTAGTTTATCGCCTCACGGGAGATGCAAGTCATTGGTGTTCATTGATTCAAAACAAAAAGGAAGATGATGAAGTATCAAATATAGAATGGAGGAAGTTTAAAGAGCTTTTCTTAGAAAAATTATTTTCTCGTGACCATCAAGTGGATATGGAAAGGAAAATTTTGCGTCTGAGGATAAAGGAGGATGATAATTTCACAAAGTATAAGGACAACTTTACAAGGTTATCATGGCATGCAACAGATTATATACGTAACCCAAGGAGTAAGATTGATCATTTTTTTGATGGGTAAAAACAATTTTATAGCGAGCATTAGTCTCACAATACTTCTTTTCATACGAATATATTGTCTCATGTGCTATCAAGACAGAAAATAAATTTTCTATGTCTTAAATCTTTAAAGCAATGAAAGAGAAGAAGAGATCTGTTGAACACTCTGGAAAAGAAAATAAGGGGAAGAAGGGAAATGTTGAATATCTATCCTGTAGTAAATGTGGGAAGAAACACCCTGGAACTTGTCTTAAAGAAATATGATTCTCTTACAAGTGTGGTGAAAAAGGCCACCAAGATCGTGATTTAAAGGAGAAGAAAGAGGTTGTTAATGTTGAATGCTACAATTGTATAGAAAGGGGACATTATGCAAATGAATTTCATAAGCATCAAGGAAACTTATCTCATAAAAGGTTAAGGGATCAAGGCCAAGCTTATGCTATCACTACTACTGAGGTTTAAGCTCTGAAAGACATAGTGGTAGATAATTTAATGGTTTCTTCAAGTTTAGCCAATGCTTTATTTGATCCCAGATCATCGCATTGTTTCATATCTTCCCAGTTTTCTAAAAAAATTATATGTTTCCAATTTTATTTAACAAGAAAGTTTTCAGTAAAAATTTCTAAAGGAATTATCATTGCAACAATGTTTTGTGAATCAGTCCCCATTAATGCATATAAATGTTGTTTATCTGCTGATATCATTGTCATCCCCATGATTGAATTTGATATAATCCTCAGTTTGGATTGGATTTCAGACCATGATGTGAACATTTATTGTAAGAAGAAGGAGGTTACAATTCTCGATGATGATAAGAAGTACCTTATCTTTAGAGAAGAAACATCACCACATAATTCTTATCTAGAAGAACCCTTAGTAGATCAACAAAATTCAATTATTGGGTAGGAAGAGAATGAAATTATTGTGGTTGAGGAAAATAATGTTCAAATAGAGGATTTACCTATTGTGCAATAATATGTAGATGTGTTGCCAAAAGATTTACCTGGACATCCTCCAGAATAAGAAATTGAGTTTTCCATTGATTTAATTCCTGGTTCAAGGCCCATATCGAAGACCCCTTATAGAATGTCCATTGTAAAATTAGTGTACCTAAAGAAACAACTAGAGGAATTGAGTAATAAGTGATTTATTCTCCTTAGTGTTTCTCAATAGAGAGCCCATGTTCTTTTTGTTAAGAAGAATGATTGATCTATGAGGTTGTGCATTGACTACGAGAAGATCAATTCTATAACAATAATGAAAAATTATCCCCTACCTCTCATTGATGATTTATTCTAACAACCTCAAGGAGATCAATAATTATCAAATATTGAACTTAGATATGGATATCATCAGTTGTGTGTGAAGAAGGAATAAATTCTGAAAACAACATTTCAATCCAGGTACGAGCATTACAACTTTATAGTAATTCCTTTTAGATTGACTAATGCACCCTCTGTCTTCATGGATCTAATGAATAGATTTTTCAAGGAATATCTTGATGACTTTTTAGTGGTTTTTATTTATGATATTTTAGTATACTCTAAAAGCTATGATGGTCATGGAAATCACTTGCACATTATTCTAAAGACTCATAGACGACATGAATTATATGGGAAGTTTAGCAAGTCTGAATTCTGCATTTAGGAGATTTATTTTATTGGCCATATTGTCTATATAGATGGAATCTATGTTGATCTTTATAAGACTAAGGCAATCCAAGAATGTCCAACAGAAATGATTATAACAGAGGTACGCAGTTTTATTAGTTTAGGATGTTATTATCGGTGTTTTTTCCAGACTTTTGCCTGATTTTCTAACCCATTAACAAAGCTCATATGTAAAGGGGTTAAATTTTTTTGTACAATATAGTGTGAAGAATTTTTTGAAGAATTTAAGAGAATATTAGTCAATGTTCTTATCTTGAATCTACCGTCGGGGAATGGTGGGTTTGTCATTTATAGTTATGCATCAAATAAAGGACATGGTTTTTTCCTTATGTAGAATGACAGGGTTATTGCCTATGCATCAAAACAGCTAAAAATTCATGAGAAAACTATCCTACTCATGATCTTGAGTTAGAATCCATAATATTATCTTTGAAGATATGGAGACATTATCTCTATGGTGAAAAATTTGAGATATATACCAATAAAAATATTTTGAAGTATACATTATAATAGAATGAACTCAACATGAAGAAAAAGATATGGCTTTTACTACTCAAGAATTATTATTGAACAATACACTACCACCATGGGAAAGAAAATAAGGTGGCAGATTCTTTGAGTAGAAAATATCATGGAGGTTTGAACAAGATGAGAGTTGAAAGGGATCATATTTTCATGGATCTAGTGAAAATGGATATGTGAATAATAATGGAAGGTAGAACATCAATACTTTTTCAAATGGTTGAAAACCCATATTTACTAGAAAAGATAATGAGTTATCAGACTGATGATGAAGAGTTTAAAAAGAAGATTAAAGTTGTGAATGATGTGAGATTGAATGACTTTGTGTATGAAGATGTAATTTTGAAATTTGGGAAGAGACTTTGTGTTTCCGATATAACTAATCTAAAAAGGGAATATTTTTATGATGCTCATAGTTCCAATTTCTATATACAACCTGGTATCACTAAGATGTATAGAGATTTAAAGAAACATTTTTGGTGGGACAACATGAAGAGGGAGATTGCTGATTTTGTGTCAAGATGTATGGTTTTTCAACAAGTGAAAGTTGTAAGGCAACAGCCTGGAGGAGTCATGCAACCTTTTCCCATACCTGAGTGGAAATGGGATAATATTAAGGTGGACTTTGTCATGGGACTACCAAATACACCTAGAAGGAATGATGAAATATGGGTCATTGTTGATCGTCTTACCATGTCAGCACATTTTCTTGCTATAAGAGAAGATTTACCACTTGAATGTTTATAAAAACTATATATTAATGAAGTTGTAAGACTCCATGGTTTACCCCTATCGATTTTTTTGATCATGATCCCTGTTTTACATAAATATTTTAGAAAAGTATTCAGAAGTACTTCGATACTTAACATCATTTGAGCACTGCATACCACCATCAAACCGATGGACAATTAGAACAGACTATTCAAACCTTATAATATATGTTGAGATCTTTCTAACATGACTTTTATGGAATGTGGGATCAATATTTACCTCTAGTAGAATTTTATTATAACAATAGCATCCATTGAAGTATTCATATGGAACCATATGAAGCATTATATGGAAAGAGATGTCGCAAACCGACATGGTAGGATGATGTTGGTGAAAGAAAACGCATAGGCCCAGAACATGTTGAGGAAACGATGGAAAAGGTGAAGGTTATCCAAACCCACATCAAAAGAGGAAAAAGTAGGCTGAACAGCTATGCCGATAACCGAAGTAAGGATTTGGAATTTCAGGTAAGAGATAATGTTTTTTAAGTTATCACCATGGAAGGGAGTTATACGATTTGGTAAGAAGGATAAACTAAGTCTTAGGTACAACGGACCTTTCAAAATTCTAGTACGAATTGGGGTTGTAGCTTACCATTTGGCAATGCCGCCAAGTCTCTCCAAAGTTCACGATGTGTTCCACATATCATTGTTGCGAAAATACTTGCCTGACCCAACGCATGTACTCACCTTTGAGGAATTAGAACTGGAACTCGATCCGTCTTATTGCAAAGATCCTATTAAGGTCCTTGATACAAGAGAACAAGTGCTGAGAAACCAGACGAATCGTCTGGTAGAAGTTCTATGGAGAAACCATAAGATGGAAAATGCAATGTGGGAACACAATGTAGAACCACCCGAGTCATTTTATGCTGTAATATTCTAGATATTTCAAGGGTGAAATTATTTGAAGGACGGGAGAATGTAACACCCAAAGCTTCCATAGTACGCTTCTCTTTGAATAATAAAATAGTGTGTGTTGTATGCAAATTTGAGTTCTAACACACCACAACCAATCAAAATAGACATTTTGAATAGTAATACCCACTTTTTGAAATTTCAAAAAATTTATCTTTCAAAATGGACTTAATTTTTGGATTCGGAATATAGAGATTAGCTTAGGGTATAATTTTTTATTTTTTTGAAAACATTCAATTTTTTTATGAATATTGAGAAACACTGAGTTATAGTTTAAAACCGAATTTATATTTAAATAATTATTTATTTTATTTAAATTTATTTTAGGTCAAAATACATACATAATACCTATATAATTTTAATGTAATTAATTAGAGTCAGTTTATAATAATTTTAGATATATAACATTTTTATTGAACTTTTTACCATCTTTTACTCACCTCCAAGGAGCATTTGCAAATTTACATTAAACTTAATTTTACCAGTTCTATGAGTTGAATTTCAAAAATCTGAAAGACATGGTTGATATCAGTAAGAAAAATGTAGTTCAATGAGATGAAAATAATTTTGGTGAATAGTAAATTTTGACTTTTAATACTGCGGTTAAAAGTAAATAGGGTAATTAAAGGTAAAAATGATATTATAATTACGCTAACTCATGTCCTAATTCTATTTGATAAGTGTAACCTGACCAAAAACAACATTAGGAATAAAATATGATCCTTTAGGAACACTTGTATTAGATTAGGACATTTATTATTATTTAATTCAAAGAAGAGTTTAATATGGTAAAATCAATTTTTAATAACTAAAACATTTGTAATATAGGGTTATACATAAGATAAATTCGATTATAAATTTTAATTAGAAACCTAATAATATTTCCTACATAATTTAATTTTATTTATAATTTTGATACATTAAATAATTTAATTTTTTTATGACACAATAATGATGCAGTAATTACCTTATTAATGAAATATTAAAATAATTGATATTATAAATACCCAAATAAATGTTATTTGAATCTTTTTATGAATTAAACTAATTTCATATATTAATATTACATGTTATAGGTTGATTAAATGAAGTTTTTTCGAATTAATAATGCTGTTAATGTTTTTGCAAAAACAAAATACATATAGTGTCAAAATTGGCATAAAAGAGTTTTTAAAACAAATATTATATTGTTAATTGGTATTTTATTCCTAAAAATCTAATGTTCAGAAAAAGGGACTAAATAATATTATATATGTCATTAATGAACCACTTGGGTTTCTCTTGGATGTTTATACTAAGTTTATTAACAATACAATATAAAAATACAAAGAGACATGGTATATGTCAAACTATTTAACTAAGAGTTAAATCTAAAAGATAAGGTTAATATGGTGACACAAACCTGTCTAAAAACTATTGGTTGAGTGGTTTTTGACCCATCCCCACCTTATAATTTAAATAATTCATTTTTTAGACATGTGAAACCGAACATGATTATATTATAAAATAATATTTCTATCTCTTCCTAAGGTGCCCCTCACCCCTCTTATAAAAGAGCAGTTCCCCTTCTCTCAAATTCACACATTCAAAGCCATTTGGCTCAGCCGAACCCTACCCGAATACCCTATAAACTGTCATACCATCATTATAGAGGCCTTCCATTAGTCAGAAAGCCAACCTAAGGATGCCTTTTGATCAAATCAAAAGGACGAACCTGAAGAAGAGGTAAATATCTCACCACCTCTTTCAAGATATTTTCTTATTCCAGTTCCTCTTTCTTGGTTGTTTCCATTATAAATTAATAACTTCAGTATCTTCTATATACTGTTATGTTATTATAAAAATTGTACAACCATATTCATTATGTTATCCATTCTATGAATAACATGTCACCATACGTGTGTACGTACGTCTTCCCGCCTCCACATCGTGGTGTAGTTGTTATTCAATACATTATTATTTGGATGGGTATAATAAAGATGTATAATTGATTTAAATAATAGATATAACAAGTTAATTATTTTGAATATATGATATACCATCCATTTACTTATGATTTTAATTACAAAAGAATGATATTGTCGCTTGTGCGTACGTACATATTACCGTCTCCACGAACACGATGAGATTCATTCCCCATTGTATCCATTCAAGAATAATTCTTATTAGATGCTTAAAAATAATTATTAAAGACTTAATATCATTATGAATATGAATAAGATACATCCTATCCATAAAAAACATTACTTACGTAACAAATCATATAATGGAAAACGAAACAGTTAACACCCGAAACGCTGATGCTACAGAAATATCATTAAAAAATAAATTTTAAGAGATCAGATATGATATCATATTAATGTATATTGTTCTTATGTAAATTAATAACAATTATTTATCTATTATACAGGAGGTTAACCTACCCTCGACCAAGGAAAAGAACAAGGTATGGGTTAATTTCACAATCTCTTTATTATCCGAGGTTGTTTTTACGAAAGTATCTATTGGGACTTCTTTATCATCTACATCCATGTTTCTTAAAAATGTATTCTAAAACATTTTACTATTTACTAGATTATGGGTTAAATTCATTTAAATCTTTTTTTTAATTTTTATAAATGGGTTGAAATGAATATTTCCTTCGTTTTCCAAACAAGGTACCTTATGAGCTTTTCGACAAAATTATGGTAAGAATGTTTTTTGAACTTATACGGTGGGTGCGGATATTTTCATGTTGTTATAACATCGTCAAAGTTTCTCTTACAAGCTTATAAGAATATTTTCAAATAAATTTTTTCGTTTATAGTTATTTAACCTTAAATTATTTCAAAAAAATAATGAGATATTTCTCTCAAACAGTTTTTATTTCATCTATGTCAACATCTTTTAATGGATTTTAATCTTGTTTGAAGTTGATTTATTATGATACAAATCATCCATTTTGTATTTTAGGTTTTGTGATATGTTTTACTATGGATGTGTTATTTTTCTACCATGCATGGTTTATGGATAATGTATTGACATTTCTTATGCTAGTTTTAATATGAATGTTTATGTTATGTTTAAAACATTTCATATGAGGAATTCATTGGACATAGTATGTAATGGGTGGAGCCCTCTATAACTCCTAGATGCATCAGTAGGTCTCATGAGACAATCTAGTGGCTTGGCATACGGCCTTGACAAAATCTTATTTTTAATCTTGGCACAAGGCCTTGACTATGTATTATGAAGTATGGCATTATGCATTCCAACATTATAAAAGTGGCTATTGATATTGCATGTGATTATTCGACTTGTATAATATCCATGTGAGTGAGAAAATGGAATTATTTTGATTTATATTTTCCATATTATGATGAAGTTAATGTTAAAAAGGCTTCTGTTTTAGTTTTATACATTTCTTTAAATGTTTATGCTTATTTATGAATGTTTCCGCTATATTGTTATCATTACTGAGCATCATAGCTCACCCCTTTCTGTGTTTTGTTTTTCCTAGGATGCGAAGAAGTATATTATGACTGACCTATAGGGATAGTCTATGGGATATGAGTGTGGCCTATGGAGACTATGTTGTTTTAGGTTTTCATTTATTAATGTAATGTAAAGCTTATGAATGTATCTAGTATTTCCAAGGCTACTAAACTAATCGGTCTATCGAGACATGATGTTTTGTGATCACAAAAATGTTATGTAATTATGCACCGACTCTGGGTATCTACGGTCGGGGAATTACATGCTATTCATAGGTTATAAATTTTTTATCTTTCAGGGGTACAATACCCAAACCCTTTTTGGACACATTGATGTAGATGACAAATCCTCAACCACTGGTGGGTGATTTGATCATAGATGCAATAATTAGTATCCTTATCAACTATTTAAAGATATATTCACATTCATTAGTCTAGAAAAACTTGACTCCATTAAAATTTATCTTGTTTAGTGGGATCAAAAATCATTATAAGTTTCAGAAAAATCAATGATATTACATTGATAATCAATATAAATTATGGATTTATATAACAGATCTTGGTCTTTACCATTCGTCAATTTCTATAGTTTTTAAGGATCCATATATATCCATTTTCTTGAGATGACATTCCTCTGGAAAGTCACCTTCCCTATGATGAAATTTTATTTACTATACATTGAAAATAATTTTTTTTGAAAGGACTTAAATACATAAAACAAATATTCCTCATACTCCTCCTTTCATTTGGAGTAGATAGAAATATTATCTATAAAAAAACCTCAAATTTTTTGAGTTAATACTTAAATAATCTATTCATCAATTCCATGGAAATTTCTGGAGTATTAATGAGTCTAAATGGAATCACTATTAACTCACAGTGCCCGTACCTTATATGAAAAGAATTCTTGGTAATACCCCCTAATTCACCTTTACATAATAATATCCTGACTAAAGATCCACAATAGAGAAGTATTGGGCTCCATGTACATAATAAAACAAGTCATAAATCAATGGAAGATGATACTTATTATTTATCATGATCTTTTTGACATTAGACAAATCAATGAAGAGGAACATTGACAAGTACTTCTTATTGATTAACAATATCGGCACCCCTATGGGGAAGCACTTGGGATTATGAGACCATTACCCACATTCTCTAGTAGTTTCTTCTTCATATCCATAATTTTAACAATGAACATTCTCTATGGAGTCCTAAATATGATTAATACTCTAGGTATAATATTGATTGAGAACATAACCTCTCGAATAGGAGGAAGACGATAAAAATCTTTGTGAAACACCTCAGTGTATTTCCTTAAAATGGTCATGTCTTCAAGGGTGATCTTTTCTTTAGTCTCAATAATTTTTGAAAGATATGATAACTTGTATGGTAATATTATCCTTTCTTGAGATGATGATACCAAATTATATTCATAATATTCCTTACACTTGTATAGACTAAAAGGATGATTCTTGGTATAGAGGGTAATTTCCTTATCTCAAAATTTTATATTGGATCTATATAAGGAAAGTCAATCCATACCAATAATAATACTACATTCCACTAATGGTAGTATCATAAGGTTTTATGGGGAATTTAAAACACAAATATTTATAGGGGATGATTTATATTCTTGAGGTACATCAATTGACCCTTTTTTCCATCTTCACTAATAAGTTAACTTCCATGTTTTGAGGTGGTTCTTTACTAGTTCTACTAAACATGAATGACATGAAAGAATACATAGAAAAATAGAAACATGGGAAATTTTACATTCACGAATGGATGATAATCCATCCATTAACTATTTGATTATGGTTCAAATATTTTATTTCATCTAAAATAGACTTAGGAATGAGAATTTTTATACTATTAATCATATAAAATAGAAACTATGAACTTTTAAGGGATAACTAATAAATGATATATTTTACTTAACCTATGAATTTATAAGTTTCAATCTAAGTTATCCATTATATATATCCTAACATGAAATCTTATAGGCATTTTTATTTTCTTTTCAATGGTTCATAAAGATAATATGAATTTACCAAGGCATATCCCTCGAGAGTGTCAAACCAGTTGTACAATAAGGCATGTTGTCATGCACAAGGTGAATATTGAGTTCAGATTAATTCATCCTTTTCAAGGTTATTAACCCTAGGTACAACTTTTACAAATCCACATTCATTTGTAGTATTCATATAGGGATGTATTTTCCTAGAAACCGTTATCATTATACTTTACCAAAATTAAGGGATTTTATAATTTTTTTTCTTATCCTTAAGGATATTAGTGGTTTTTGGTAATATTAATCCCTAAAAATAACTATACTTTCCCTTAATAACAACTATGACAAAATATATCTTTAATACTATTTATTTCATGATTTATTACATAAAAGTACACATAATACCACCCTAGAAGATCATGAGCGCTAATGTATTTAGGGAATTAGGTATATAGAACATTAACATAATACATGGACAAAAAATATTTTAAAACTCCAAAAATAAGATTTATATTCCATCAATCATTTAATACTATGTGAGATAACATGGGGAAATATATAAGAAAAGTGTAGGACCCTAGAACACCCTGAGAGGGGAGGGATGAATCAGGGTGTCAAATTGTTCTTCAAATGAGTCAGAACTTTCCCCATGTCGGTAGAAACCTTTTAAACATGTCCAATGGAAATGTTCATTTATGAAACACCCAAATGTCGAAATATAAACACAACACAGCATTTTTACTTGGATAACCACTAAAAGACAATCCAAGGAGGATATGTCGATAGTATAGCGGTTGTAACTAAATCAACTATGCTTTAATAGGTATTGTGGATTATAAATGTTCATAAATGGTTACTCTATATCAAGAATGCTTCCTTAAAAGACATTTATGAATAAAAAATTGTCTTTTTTAGATCACATTCATTGAATCCGCCTTTCACACTACCTAGGGTGAAGTCTTACACATTTTATCACCTTGAAGTTCCTTTCAATAGATTATGAATTTAAGTCTTTTTCCATGATTAAAAAATGACTTTTATTGCACCAAATCTTGAATTGATGCACCTGGAAGCATTACTCACTAAAAATAGATGTTCAAATTTACTATCTCGAATGCTCCAAGTGTAAATACCCGAAGCTTATCGTACATGGACATTACATTACTTTTGCGGAATACTTAGTACATAACAAAAACACACACACCAGGATCGTAATAGTTTAGTGTCTTTGGAAACTCGGAACGTAATCTTCTAAACGTGGTGAAAGATCTTCAATATCTCCCATAAAGATCTTCCCCTTTTTTTTACCTAAAACCTTTCTTTATATCCTGGGGAAAGAAAAAAAAAAGGGTGAGCTCAAATGCTCAGTAAGGGTAAACAAAAGAAATATCAATCACATCATATACATAAGAACGTAGCTTTTGGAAATCTTGACCTGCAAAAGAGCTCATAATATCATAACATGGGATAAATCATAGAATTGAAAATGAGATCCCCATAATCATAACATAAAACTTGAAACTTTGTGGCATGCACACATAATCATGGAAAATAATTTCTTGTTAGTCATGACTCATTGCCAAGACTATCTTAGTGGACAAAGTCCCTTTCTGAACCGAGTTCACTCCTCGTTTCAGTCCTGTATCACTGAACCGAAATAACCTTCCGTTCCAGCCATGTCTATCTCATGAGATATAAAATCATTACCCAATGCATTGGAGGGAGATATAGGTCCCACCCATCTTATAATGAATCCTTTCTTATGTGTGCCACATAATCATAAAACATACATCATCGCATAACAAAAATGGGATTCTTGAAACATCATGACATCATAAATCAATTCATATATGATAAAGGAATTCATAAACATAATTCCATCACAACATAGTCAAACCAATGTAAAAATATGGATAGAAACAGAACCCTTTATTATCTTAGATGGAAAATAATTTTGATAAAACACTTGAATTGAATTCTTGAGGAAAATATCCTTTCTTCTTCAAAAACATTTTTCCTTTCATAACATGTCATACAACTTTAAAATAAAAGAAGTTGATTAAAAATAAACTTGAAAACTTGTAAAGGAAGCTTCTTTGAAGTAATGTTTTAAAAATCCATTCATGCCGTATAAGTTAAAAAACATTCTTCGTACTTTTGTCGGAAAAGTCAAAAAGTACCTCGTACGGAAAAACAACAAAAGATTCCTTTCATATTCTTTACTAAAAACTCACCTAAGGGTAAATTGGATTTAAACTATTTCAAGTGGATAGAAACAATATTACATATTGAGGGAACATGGATGTGGATGATAAAATACACCCCAGTAAATACTTACGAATAAACAATCTCGGATAAACATGAGATTGTGATATTTCCCTTACCTTAGGTCAGACTTGCTTTGTAAGTGTCCGAACCTCCTGTATAATGATTTAAATCATGTTATTGACTTATTACAGAATCATATTCATTGTTATGATATGATATATGGTTCACTTATGACATTATATTACCCGTTCTTTTGTAAATTCCATGTTAAAGAAGCGTTTTGGGTAAAATCGTTTCATTTATCGTAGGTGTTTTGACTTGTTGTTCTTGACATCATTATTACTTATATCATGATTTACTTACTTCCAGAATATAAAATATTATTTATATATCATATATATTCAGTATATATATATATATAATAGGTAGATAAATAAAATGAAAAACACCGTTCATGGAGACGGTAGTCCGTACGTACGCATGAACGCTGTTTTCCTTTCCTTATTGTCTTGATATGGAAGTAAGTAGATGACATACATATGTATATATATACAAAAATCCAGTAGCTTTATAATGTCATATATTTCATTATTATTTCTTATATATACATTATAATCATTCTTAAATGGTTAACATGGAGAATGAATCTCATCGCGTCGTGGAGACGGTATTCCGTACGTACGCACGAGCGATGATATCATTTCTATAAATATTGAATTGAATTGGAGTGGATTATACAATATATCAGAATCAATATGATGTTGTAATAACTATGTATAGTTATTCTTTACACCATTATACCCATCCATGTAAGGTGGTGGTGGAAAATAGATTACACCACGGCGTGGAGACGGTATTCTGTACGTACGCACGCGCGGTGATTTCTTTTTCCGTAGGATGGATAGATGGTGAAATAGGGTTGTTTCATACTTATAATAACATATCAGTATATGAGTGATACTGATGTTATTACTTCATAATGAAACAACCTAAGAAGAAGAAGTGGAAGAAGAAATAAAGATAAAAGAATTGGTAACGGTAATTACCTCTTCTTTGAAGTGCCTCTTTGAGACCTCCTCTTAAGGCACTAGAATTGGTCTTTGAGGAAGACCAGAACCTCTAGGATGTTGCTAGGGAAGTGGAGAAGAGAAAATGGCAGGGGTTGGCCGAGCTTGAGTGCTCAAATTTGTGTGAGGAGGAGGGGGAGGAGGTGTCCTTTTATAGGGGAGGAGAGGGGCACCTTAGGAATTCTTAAAAATATTAATTTATAATAAATCTAACCCCACTTAAAAACCTCCAAAAATGACTCATATTCGAAGCTTAGATGAGATAGGGTTGTAATCTCATCAACCAATCAAATTTAGACATGTTTGGATCTTATTTTAAACCTTATCAATTAGATTTAACTCTAAGTTAAATAATTTAACTTTTACCGTGTCTTTTTGTTTTCTTTCACTATATGGTTAATACACTTACTATAACATGCCAAACGAACCCCAAATTGTTTATTATTAATATATATATCCTTATCTAAGTCATTTGGCCGAACCTTAGATTTTTAGGAATAAAATAACAATTAATAATATAATATTTGATTTAAAAACTATTTTGTGTCAATTTTGACACTATTTGATATATGATTTTTGTGAAAGTCATAACAGAATTAAATGTTCGAACCAAGTTGCTTAAATCAACATTAATATATCATAGTAACCTAGAAAATTATTGGAATTCATAAAAAGTCTTAAATTACATTTATTTTGGTATTTATATTATCAATTATGTCAATATTTCATTAATAAGATAATTACTGCATCATCTTTGTGTCATAAATAAATTAAATTATTTGATTTCTAAAAATTACAAATAAAATACCATCATGTAGGAAATCTTATTAGATTTCTAATGAATATTTACAATCGAATTTATCTTATGTATAACCCCATATTAAAAATGATTTACTTATTAAACTTTGATTTTAACTATTTTAACCCTTCTTTAAATAAATTAATAATAAATGTCCTAATCTAATCCAAGAGGGCCTAAATGGTCATATTTTATTCCTAAGTTTGTTTTTGGTCGAATTACACTTGTCCAATAGAATTAGTACATGTGTTAGGGTAATAGTAATATCATATTTACCCTTAGTTACCCTATTTACTATTAACCGCGGTAAAAAAAGTAAAAAGTTACTATTCACCAAAAAATTATTTTCATCTCATTGAACCACATTTTAGTCCTTGATATTAACCGTGTCTCTCGGATTTTCGAAATTCCATTCACAGAAGCGGTAAAATTAAGTTTTATGCAAAAATTCAGTTTTTAACCAACCACTTAGTAGTTTCACTATTCATCAAAAATTGATGTTTTTCAGAACAATGCCAAAATTTCATCCTAAGCTATACTTTATATTCCGAATTCAAAAATGAAGTCTATTTTACCAAATTCATAACATATAAGTTGCATTAATTAATTTTATAATTAAATCCCGCTGTTAAAACAAATAGCGTGTTTTTAAGAAACAATATCTATCAAAAGATTGACACTTGATTATGTCTGGTTTAAATGTGAAATTACATTCAATGACCAACACTGTATTAAATTGTAAAAATATATTCTAAATATACTTTAAAACCACTCAAATTAATGATTTATCACTATTAATTATTTCGATTAAAAAAAGTTGTTTTTAATTATAATTTAGTAATTTTCACTATTCATCAGAATATGAAAGTTATCCGAAAAGTACCAAAATTTCACCTTAGGCTAAATTCGATACTCCGAATCCAAAAATGAAGTCCATTTTGAGAGTTAAAATTTCTAAAATTTAAAAAGTGGTTATTACTATTCATAACGGCTAGTTTTAATAATATTTTAATAGCATATCATTGTTTCGTGAAACTCAGGATTACGTACCACACACGCTATCGAGGAAGGTTGCGATTGCGTGTAATGCAAGGCAAGTCAAGGATGCGTGTTGTGCAAGCTCCTTTTGGTGTAGCGTATAACACAAGACATTAATAAAATAAAAAGAATATTTTTCATAAAATATCGGGCTGTTACATTCTACCCCCCTTAAAATGAATTTCGCCCTCGAAATTCGTCGGGGTTATAAATGGTTTACTATTCGAAAGATTCTTTAATAGAATCCCACATCGTAAAAAGGAATACAAAAACTTGGCTTTAAAAACTAATGTATGAAATGTAACGATTACCCAAATAAACTAATCGGCTGGGTTTCCACATAGGTAAAAATATGGATATGGAAGAGAAATCTAACCATCATGTTCTGATGGAGAGTGGTAGAGAACATGGCTATGGAAAAGCCAGTAATCACAAATCCATAGATTTGTGATGATATAAGGTACCATCTGATTCATGAGGTATAAGATCACTAGGACAACATTTTTGGTTTTCAAGATCATTTCCCTAAAGTTGAAAATTAGAATTAGAATAAATACTTACTTTATTTTGGTACAATATCACTATTGTCCGTGCCTTTAACAATTTCCACATCATCTCTTAAAGAAATGAAGTTGAATTTGTCATCCGCGATGTGTTAGCAGATCATGTGATAGAATGATGGGTCATTCCATCTGTCTCAAACAAAAGGTTAGAAAAGTTATCAAAAAATACATAAATCCATCTATAGTGAGATTAATCATATATGGTTCCTAAAATGAACTTATACATCACATATCATACTGCTTAATATAATAAAACTAGTTTCTACTAAACAGGGACTTCCTGTAGGTCAGTGGTAGGCGATAAAGGCCAGTCGCACTTCTGTTGTGGGTTCGATTCCCACAGCCTTGTCTGAAGCGATGGGCTGTCGCCCGTCCTGCAGGTTGTCCTTTTAAAACTATATTATTATAACATCCCATCAATAATATCGAAAAAAACTTCTATCCTTAAACAATACTAACTTATGTCCAACATAATTCATTCCAATCATTAGGCTCATAATACTGCAGTCCATTCTCATAACATAGTGAAAACGATTACCAGAGATTTAATACCATCGTTGATCCCCATATATCATAAGATATATTTTGTTGGTCACATTCCAAACATTCAAAGGCCTTAATATTGTACTCTCTTGAATACCCATTGAACCTTAGTGAAAACGTGAATGCAGTTAAAAGTTAACACTTTTCACATACCGAAATCCTCAAAATTCTATATACTCAAACCATGATATCACTTAGTCCTTATATCAATCATGAGCTCATGAATACTATCAAAAATTTAATTTTCTCCTTATCCCTTCATTATGCGCATATCATCTACATTCCAAAAATAACTGAATAACCTTTCATGGATACTGGTAACATTAATCATACACTTTCAAAACACAAGGAAAGACAACAGTGTAAAAATCCATAGATGTCTCTTTATTCCAAAATTACACATGATAAACATGTAATCATTCCACTACATTCTCAAACCATTGACTGAGCTTCAAAAATTCTTTCATCTCACATATCATTTGTAGTCTCTTCATCATCATCCACATAAATACTACTCATATGACCATACTGATTCTCTTCATGAGTCTTTCCCTTAAGGCATTTGTTTGCATAATGCCCATACATTCCACATTTAAAACACATAACCATTTTTGATGTCGTAGCAATACCATTATCCTCATACATGGTGTTAACCGACCCTTTTCCTTTGCACTTACTTGCTTTGTGTCCTTCTTTTCCACACCCAAAGCATCTTCCAGTTCCCTTGAAACATTCTCCTTGATGCCTCTTCCCACATGATTTACATAGGGGAAATTGAACTTTCTTTCCTCTATGATCATCATGGAACTCCATCTTTCTCTTATTAGTCGAGTCAGGAAACTTACCAAATTTTACTTTATTGATCATGTTGTGAGATTGCTGATTCGGCATAATAATGATGTTTGGATATCCAAATCCCATTTCATTTGGTTTCTCATGAAGAATATCATTCCATTGTCCATCATATCCTCCATTATTGTGAATCATCTTGTTTCCAGCCATTTTCTAAAACCCAAACAGAATAGTGTTAGATGCAAAAATTGTAATAAAGGGGGAGTAACTTAAATATCTATCATATTTGGTTTAATCTAATATCGTTACCATAGTTCTATAACTATATCCTATACGTATACTTATCCTTAGGGGCATCCCTAGACATACCTTAGAAATATCTCTAGGGATCTCACTAACGTTTTCGCATCCTAGTTTCCAAAGGTTGACTAAACCTTTCCTCTGATACCAACTGTAGAGACCCGAAGCTTATCGTACATGGACATTACATTACTTTTGCGGAATACTTAGTACATAACAAAAACACACACACCAGGATCGTAATAGTTTAGTGTCTTTGGAAACTCGGAACGTAATCTTCTAAACGTGGTGAAAGATCTTCAATATCTCCCATAAAGATATTCCCCCTTTTTTTACCTAAAACCTTTCTTTATATCCTGGGGAAAGAAAAACAAAAAAGGGTGAGCTCAAATGGTCAGTAAGGGTAAACAAAAGAAATATCAATCACATCATATACATAAGAACGTAGCTTTTGGAAATCTTGACCTGCAAAAGAGTTCATAATATCATAACATGGGATAAATCATAGAATTGAAAATGAGATCCCCATAATCATAACATAAAACTTGAAACTTTGTGGCATGCACACATAATCATGGAAAATCATTTCTTGTTAGTCATGACTCATTGCCAAGACTATCTTAGTGGACAAAGTCCCTTTCTGAACCGAGTTCACTCCTCGTTTCAGTCCTGTATCACTGAACCGAAATAACCTTCCGTTCCAGCCATGTCTATCTCATGAGATATAAAATCATTACCCAATGAATTGGAGGGAGATATAGGTCCCACCCATCTTATAATGAATCCTTTCTTATGTGTGCCACATAATCATAAAACATACATCATCGCATAACAAAAATGGGATTCTTGAAACATCATGACATCATAAATCAATTCATATATGATAAAGGAATTCATAAACATAATTCCATCACAACATAGTCAAACCAATGTAAAAATATGGATAGAAACAGAACCCTTTATTATCTTAGATGGAAAATAATTTTGATAAAACACTTGAATTGAATTCTTGAGGAAAATATCCTTTCTTCTTCAAAAACATTTTTCCTTTCATAACATGTCATACAACTTTAAAATAAAAGAAGTTGATTAAAAATAAACTTGAAAACTTGTAAAGGAAGCTTCTTTGAAGTAATGTTTTAAAAATCCATTCATGCCGTATAAGATAAAAAACATTCTTCGTACTTTTGTCGGAAAAGTCAAAAAGTACCTCGTACGGAAAAACAACAAAAGATTCCTTTCATATTCTTTACTAAAAACTCACCTAAGGGTAAAATTGGATTTAAACTATTTCAAGTGGATGGAAACAATATTACATATTGAGGGAACATGGATGTGGATGATAAAATACACCCCAGTAAATACTTACGAATAAACAATCTCGGATAAAAATGAGATTGTGATATTTCCCTTACCTTAGGTCAGACTTGCTTTGTAAGTGTCCGAACCTCCTGTATAATGATTTAAATCATGTTATTGACTTATTAAAGAATCATATTCATTGTTATGATATGATATATGGTTCACTTATGACATTATATTACCCGTTCTTTTGTAAATTCCATGTTAAAGAAGCGTTTTGGGTAAAATCGTTTCATTTATCGTAGGTGTTTTGACTTGTTGTTCTTGACATCATTATTACTTATATCATGATTTACTTACTTCCAGAATATAAAATATGATTTATATATCATATATATTCAGTATATATATATATAATAGGTAGATAAATAAAATGAAAAACACCGTTCATGGAGACGGTAGTCCGTACGTACGCATGAACGCTGTTTTCCTTTCCTTATTGTCTTGAAATGGAAGTAAGTAGATGACATACATATGTATATATATACATAAATCCAGTAGCTTTATAATGTCATATATTTCATTATTATTTCTTATATATACATTATAATCATTCTTAAATGGTTAACATGGAGAATGAATCTCATCGCGTCGTGGAGACGGTATTCCGTACGTACGCACGAGCGATGATATCATTTCTATAAATATTGAATTGAATTGGAGAGGATTATACAATATATCAGAATCAATATCATGTTGTAATAACTATGTATAGTTATTCTTTACACCATTATACCCATCCATGTAAGGTGGTGGTGGAAAATAGATTACACCACGGCGTGGAGACGGTATTCCGTACGTACGCATGCGCGGTGATTTCTTTTTCCGTAGGATGGATAGATGGTGAAATAGGGTTGTTTCATACTTATAATAACATATCAGTATATGAGTGATACTGATGTTATTACTTCATAATGAAACAACCTAAGAAGAAGAAGTGGAAGAAGAAATAAAGATGAAAGAATTGGTAACGGTAATTACCTCTTCTTTGAAGTGCCTCTTTGAGACCTCCTCTTAGGGCACAATAATTGGTCTTTGAGGAAGACCAGAACATCTAGGATGTTTCTAGGGAAGTGGAGAAGAGAAGATGGCAGGGGTTGGCCGAGCTTGAGTGCTCAAATTTGTGTGAGGAGGAGGGGGAGGAGGTGTCCTTTTATAGGGGAGGAGAGGGGCAACTTAGGAATTCTTAAAAATATTAATTTATAATAAATCTAACCCCACTTAAAAACCTCCAAAAATGACTCATATTCGAAGCTTAGATGAGATAGGGTTGTAATCTCATCAACCAATCAAATTTAGACATGTTTGGATCTTATTTTAAACCTTATCAATTAGATTTAACTCTAAGTTAAATAATTTAACTTTTACCGTGTCTTTTTGTTTTCTTTCACTATATGGTTAATACACTTACTATAACATGCCAAACGAACCCCAAATTGTTTATTATTAATATATATATCCTTATCTAAGTCATTTGGCCGAACCTTAGATTTTTAGGAATAAAATAACAATTAATAATATAATATTTTATTTAAAAACTATTTTGTGTCAATTTTGACACTATTTGATATATGATTTTTGTGAAAGTCATAACAGAATTAAATGATCGAACCAAGTTGATTAAATCAACATTAATATATCATAGTAACCTAGAAAATTAGTGGAATTCATAAAAAGTCTTAAATTACATTTATTTTGGTATTTATATTATCAATTATGTCAATATTTCATTAATAAGATAATTACTCCATCATCTTTGTGTCATAAATAAATTAAATTATTTGATTTCTAAAAATTACAAATAAAATACCATCATGTAGGAAATCTTATTAGATTTCTAATAAATATTTACAATCTAATTTATCTTATGTATAACCCCATATTAAAAATGATTTACTTATTAAACTTTGATTTTAACTATTTTAACCCTTCTTTAAATAAATTAATAATAAATGCCCTAATCTAATCCAAGTGGGCCTAAATGGTCATATTTTATTCCTAAGTTTGTTTTTGGTCGAATTACACTTGTCCAATAGAATTAGGACATGTGTTAGGGTAATAGTAATATCATATTTACCCTTAGTTACCCTATTTACTATTAACCGCGGTAAAAAAAGTAAAAAGTTACTATTCACCAAAAAATTATTTTCATCTCATTGAACCACATTTTAGTCCTTGATATTAACCGTGTCTCTCGGATTTTCGAAATTCCATTCACAGAAGCGGTAAAATTAAGTTTTATGCAAAAATTCAGTCTTTAACCAACCACTTAGTAGTTTCACTATTTATCAAAAATTGATGTTTTTCAGAACAATGCCAAAATTTCATCCTAAGCTATACTTTATATTCCGAATTCAAAAATGAAGTCTATTTTACCAAATTCATAACATATAAGTTGCATTAATTAATTTTATAATTAAATCCCGCTGTTAAAACAAATAGCGTGTTTTTAAGAAACAATATCTATCAAAAGATTGACACTTGATTATGTCTGGTTTTAATGTGAAATTACATTCAATGACCAACACTGTATTAAATTGTAAAAATATATTCTAAATATACTTTAAAACCACTCAAATTAATGATTTATCACTATTAATTATTTCGATTAAAAAAAGTTGTTTTTAATTATAATTTAGTAATTTTCACTATTCATCAGAATATGAAAGTTATCCGAAAAGTACAAAAATTTCACCTTAGGCTAAATTCGATACTCCGAATCCAAAAATGAAGTCCATTTTGAGAGTTAAAATTTCTAAAATTTAAAAAGTGGTTATTACTATTCATAACGGCTAGTTTTAATAATATTTTAATAGCATATCATTGTTTCGTGAAACTCAGGATTACGTACCACACACGCTATCGAGGAAGGTTGCGATTGCGTGTAATGCAAGGCAAGTCAAGGATGCGTGTTGTGCAAGCTACTTTTGGTGTAGCGTATAACACAAGACATTAATAAAATAAAAATAATATTTTTCATAAAATCTCGGGCTGTTACACCAAGCCTTTGAAAAATACCCTTATAATTTCAAAGATATTTACGCGTTCATGAAGAAACTACACTTCGAAAAGCTCCCAACCTTCATAAAGCTCCCAGCCTCCACGAAGCTCTATACAATCATGAATCTCCCAGTCTTCACAAAACCAAATTTTTTTAAATTCATTAATTCGAATTAATTAGAAACTCAACATTTCATGAATCATGAGTTCATAAAGAGTTCCAAATTTTTCAACATATTTATTTCATAATGAACCTTTGTAAAATCTGAGCATTGCAACCATTCTAAAAATTCTCTTAGTATCATCTGAAGTTTAGTGGCCTCATATTTATAGAATTTTCCTTTCATGAAGCTTTTCATATCACTAAGAACTTTTCGTGATGCTCCCTATTTATGTTCTGGAATATTCATTTCTTTTTTAAGTGTTAGTGAAATTATTCCATTCTTGAAGTTCCTATTATTCACATAGATTACCATCATCCCATCATGAATAAACCATTTTTTAGAGGTATCTTTCATAACCCTTCATAACACTATATTACTTCATGAATCTCCACGTCTTTGGAAAATTCCAATCTTCATAAAACTCATGCCTTTACCATATATTTGAAGATTCTATTTTGGAAAACATTATTTCATGATTGTTAAACCTCTCTCTATATTTTGAGCTCAAAGAAATATAAAACACTTGGAAATGAAGACACTTTCAACAATAAAGACTCATACAACATAATACAACTTTCCTTAAAAATTAGATGATCTTACATAGTGTCGATTGAAAACAAACAAAAAAAACACAATTTCCTATTGTGAAAAGCCTTTGTTCCAAAAATCCCCCCTTTGGGTTTGTTCACAATTTATAGATAAATTAAGTAAATCATTCAACTCGATAAAAAACTTAATAGGCCTAAAATATTTCACCCATAATTCTATGTCTACGTGATAGAAGATAAGTGTAGAAACAAAGAGTGTAAAAATAGAATTACATGCCTCTATAGACCGTCGACCAATCCTGAAAACCTAAAAATCGTTGAATTCAACTTATCTTACCCTTTGAAAATAGACCCAAAGAATATATTTTTTGTACTTATAGATCCAAAAAACTAACTGCCCTTAGATTTTAACTCCCCTATAAACTTTCATCATATCCAATAAAATAGTAAACAATTATAAAAAATAGGTAGAGTGGACCAACAATAACCTCCTCATGTAGTGGAAGACGGATAAATACTGAGGTTTAACAGATGTTTTTTGAAAATTGGTGATACCAAAGGATTAGTTGAGGTGTTAGACACATGATAATTAGTTCTAAAATGCTAAATTTTAGAAATTAATTATTCAACTTTTTCATTGATGAAGTGATATTTAATCTTAATATGTTTGGTTTGAAATTGTTGAACCAGATTTTTTATAAGATCAATTGTGTTGTTGTTGTCATAGTGTACCACCATCAATGGATTCACCTCATCAAAAATATCAATAAGTTGTTTTTTATCTTTAATATATGAGTTCATTCCATTTTCATATAGATATACTATGCTTCAATGATAATAATAGAAGTGATTTTCTATATCTTTCTCAACCAGCACACAGATTTTCTTTCAATGAAGAATGCACCAACACTTATGGAATTTTGATCTAATACATATCAACCCCAGTTATCATAAAAAAATTCTTATAATTCAATATATATTCCTTCTTAAAAGTATAATCCATAGTTGAGTGTTCCTTGAATATGCCTCATGATTCTTTGAATTACTGCAAACTGATCATCATTCAAATTACATTGAAAGATATCCATTAAACATGTTGGAAAGACTATATCGTGATGTGTTGTAGTGAAATATAATAATATTCCAATGATCCTTCTATATAGTTTGGGATCCAAATATTTTTCATTATTATTCTTTAGATGTTTTTTCTGAACTGTATTCATACTCGACATTGGTTTAGAGTCATACATGTTGAATTTCTTTAGATACAATCTTTGGTACTTTTCCTCATTAATGAAGGTGTATTACTTGTTTTTAATAACCTTCATCCATAAAATGTATGTGATTTCACCAACCGTGTAAATTTCAATTTATGATTTCAGGTTATTTGTAGATTCTTCCACTGATCCCTACCTAATTCCACTAAATATAATATCATCCACATATACAAGAAACATAAATTGATCTTCCTGTGAATTCTTAACATATATATTATGGTCAACACCTCTTATTTTTAAATTATAGCTTCTTAAAATAAGAATCGAGACGATAATACAATAATCATGGTGCCTAAATTAGAACATAGAGAGCCTTTTTTAATATAAAAACCATTGTCTCATGATTTACAATTAGAAATACAACCAATTGTTCAATGTTGATTTCTTATTCAAGAACACCATTTAAGAATTACATTTTGATATCCATTTGAAATAATATACAACATATTTGAATGTCCATAGCTATAAATATCTTAATTTACTCCAATCAAGATACTAGAAAAAAAATTTCTTCATCATCAATTCCTTCAATATGTTCGTGTCCTTTACACACCAGGAGATCCTTATTTCTGATCACATTTATTAACTCATCGAATTTGTTTTTGAATATCCACTATGTTATAATCACTGTATGATTTTCGGATCTCATAATAAGATCCAAATTTGGGTTTTTGTTAATATGATCTAGTTATTCATTCAAATCTTAACACCCAATTCATTCTACACCGCTTCTTCAAATGGTGTTGGTTCTGCAACTAATAAGAGGAAAAAATATTCTTCATTACTCATTATCCTTTTCTCTGTAGAAGCATTCCAATCCCCAATGACTTTGGATTGATTAAATAATTACCTTTTATATATTATTTGAGGTTCTGGTAGAGTTTCATTAACAATGTTTTCCTCTTATGATTCATCTTCTGAATCATCATCATTTTGAGAGCCCTAAATATTCTTCCACGCCATCCATAATTCTATATTTGAATCTATCACATGTCCACTTTCATTCTTCATATTCAATCATATAAACATATTTTAACCTCAATTTATTTATGGTTTTATCCCCATTTATAAATCATTACTCTCTATAGTCTTTATAAGATGGCTTTTTTATAATTTAATGGCTTTAATCTTGAATATCTAAGGAACATTCATTTATCTACAGTGTCACTATACTTTCATTGATTTACTTCCTCATTTTAGAGGAAACATTTACTTATAAATATAAAAAAAATAAATCAAAGAGGGACTTCTTGTATGAAATATCTAATATGGTGTGTTTTCCACTTGATAAATATCCCTATAATATTTTGAGTGTACACTACAACTTGAAATTCCTACTTCTTTTAATGAAAAGAAACAAAATTCTCAATTCACATTGTTATAGCCATATTATTCACATGTCGATTTATTTATTCAATTACCGCATTATATTGAGGTGTTATCATTGAATACACTTCATGATATATCCCATGTTTTTCAAGGAAATTTTTAAACTCATGGATGTGAATTCTATTCCCTTGACATAACATCATATATTGATTGTGCGGCCTATTTCATTATCAACTCTGGGGAGATAATTCTTAATGTAGTCAATCACTTATTTTTTATTCTATATAAAAATAACAAATGAAATTATAATACAATCATCAATAAACAAATGTATTACCTCTCTCTATATGTTCTATCCACATTTATGTACCACACATAGATGTGTGGACTGGATCAAGAAAATTTAATGCCCCTTTGTTCTTAGAATGATAAGAATTATGAAACATCGTTCCTTGCATGCAAGCATCACATTTCTTTTATCAACCACACTTAATATTGGGAATTTTGACGATATTCTTTAGCATGGATATGTTTTCCTTGATCTATGGATTAATGTGTCCTAACCTTTACGGACATAAGTTTTTTTCATCTTCAATTGTTTAAAAATAAGTGTTTTATTTACTAATTATCTATTATAAATTACCATTTGTCCTATATCATTTTATAATAGAATTATATTTATTTCCTTTGATGGTGAACCCCTTGTGATTAAATTTATCCACTGTTTTTATCCATATATTCAAATCAAACTCATAAGATTCTGATATAGACCATCCATATAGAGAAATTCGATTTTTATAAGCTCATCATTTTCAAATTCTATATTTATACTCTCTTTAATGTTTGAGGAACCATAATTTCCAAATATCACTATTAGATAAATACTTTTATTTAAATTTTTTAAACAGTTTTTCATTTCATTTCATGTGGAATGATAATATACTATCAAGAAACTAGGTTCTATAGTTATTTGTATCTTTGAGATTTATTTCTACCAGGTGGGCTTTCTCAATATATTTCTTCTCCTTCCATGAGATACAATATTTAATAGAGAAAAAAATGGTCTCTCAAGTCTCTCTTCAATGTGCATGGTTTAATCATAATCATATTCATCATTCAAATGATAATACATATTTTCAAAGGAAATCTTTCTTGGATGACCAATAATGACTTGTCTATATGTTATGTAGTTATTGTTCTCACATTTCCCCTGGATGTAATGAATAGAATTATGAACAACGTTAGAATAGTTAAAAAAATAAATAGAAATTATTTCTTCATTATTATGATGGATATTGTACCATTATACTTTTTTGAATTCCGGGTTCTTCCCCATCCTGATAGCTCCTTGCCTCTTCAAAATAATACATGGTATGGACTAGAAAGCCACAAAATTAACATTTTATAAGAGGAAATTTATTTTCACTCCCATTCCTCTATATGTACTATTATTTTATATATTAATTTTTTTGAATATTTTCTCTAGATAATTAAGTATTATTTTCAGTTCTCTTATTTGTTTGGTTTAAAGCTATATCTATTAGTACACTAATCGCCTTTATGATATGTCCAACTTTCTACATCCCTTTTATTTGGATCGTCCTATTTCTATCATTTTATGTCTTAGTATCATATCCAATTCAACTTTTTCCTATAAATTAAGATATTTTATTATTCAAGGGTTTCTATACTCTTTTAGAACCACATTTAACTCTCTCCAAAATCTCTAAGTATGAAAAACATATAAATTGAACTTCTTTCTTCATTTCCCTTGATTTTGATTTAGTTTCCAATTTACTCTTAAATGTGAATAATTTTTCTTCAAGGACCTCAACTATCAAATAATTTTCCTCCAGTCTTGATATAAGTTCATTGATGATGTTTTCTGATTCTCAAATCCTATGCTTAGACTCTATAGCCACTTCCAAGATTCCAATACTTTGCAAATTTTATTCTACATATCTTTACAGTAGATCGATATATACATCATGTTATTTCACAAAATCTGATGATTCTCTTAACGAATCACCGATATTTCTATTTTTCTTCCTTTAAATGTAATTCTCATCAAGAGAACTTTCAAGTTCCACATTGAGATCTAAGACATCATTCAACCAATTATTTTCAACTTTCATAGATTCAACATTTTTATCAGTATCCATCATTGAATCTTCTATATCTGATTTAAAACATGGTTATACATCCCCTAGAATTCCATTATTATCATGTTCATCTTTTCAGATGAAACACTTTCTCTATAATTTCTTCCCTAATTTGAATTCACCATTTTATGGAAATTTTTATGGGGTCTTTTCAGGATTCTTTATTCTGTTTAAAAATCATTGAATATCCTTGAGCAATTAGTGGTAACGTGACCTACTTAACCACACCAATAACAAGCCAAAGGTATCTTGACGTTAAATCTCCATTTTCCTCCATTGAATATTTTGGATAAAGGGATAAAAGTTCATCATTCTAATTGACTTAACTATCTTTAGAGATGTTATTTTTTTATGGATTTGAATTTTATTTTCTTGCTTACTTGATTTGTTGTATTTTTTGGTTTGATTCTCATTTCCTTAGCCGCCAGACTTCTTAGTATATCATCAATTGAAATTTTGAAATATCAGTTCCCTCAAGGGTTGACACTTTTGGATTTTACAGAGGTGGGATCCTTCTCTGGATTTTTTTATAATGTCAACAAACATAATTTCCTTCCTAAACCATCGAATAGCTCTAAAAACTTTTTTAATGTGATTAAATAAAAAATATTAATTTTCATCTAGATTGAATTTTAGATCAACAAACTAATTGTGCAGAATATGATGTTTTCCTCCTTTAATTTTTTTTCACCTTATTATATATTTTCTAGTTTCTTACACATGGACATCGATGAAGTGAAACTCATCACCATAAAATTGATTTAATCGGATAGTTTAGCAGTAAATTAATTTTGAGATTTGTAATTTACATCAAGTATTTTCCTATTAGTTTCAGTAAAAGAAGAACCTGTAACATCACTGATATGAATCCCGTGAACAGTGGCACATAGAGTTTACATTATAATATACTAAAAATGAGATATCATTATATTAATCTAAATCTAAATGTTTCTTCCATTAAAAAGTTAAACTCCTATTAAATTCACTGAATTATCCATAACAACAGTGGAAATATTTAACACTAATAACCTATTCACATTGATACACCTTTTAGGACCCTAGAACACCCTAAGAGTAGAGGGGGAATCAGGGTGTCAAATTATTCTTCAAATGAGTCAAATATTTTCCCCACATTAGTAAGAACTTGTTATAAATGTCTGATAGAAATTTGTATTTATCAAACACCCAGATAAATAAATAGAAACACAATATAGCAGTTTTACTAGGTCCACCACTTTGGGCTATTATATGAAGCATACTTCTACAGTGCATTGGTCATACCTAAATCCACTAAGGTTCACTAGGTATTATGGATTTCAAATGGTTATACATGATAAATCTATACTAAGAACACTGAATTTACAATACATTTACAGATAGAAAACTACATCCCTAAAATGACTTTTTTTGACTCCCCCTTGTCCACTTCCACAGGTGAAGTCTTACTCCATTTATCGATTAGAAGGATGCTTCAATAAATTGGGAATTTAATTATTTTTTCTTGATGTAATGATAATTTTTGTGCACCGTAGTCTTGAATTGATTCACTTGGAATAACTATTCACTTAAACAAGATGTTCAAAACTACTATTCATAATGCTCATATCCTTGGAGAAACCCCATTCTTTTTATAATGATGCATCTGCCTTCTCAAAATGACTAACTTTTGTAAATCTCCTAGACTTTTTGAAGATCCAAAAAATCATTAAGATTCCAATATTTAAAAGAACCCCTCTTTTTAAATTCATTAAAGTCAATTAGTCTTGAACTATACTTTTTTGGAAGATTGATTTCATGAAGAGTTCTATATTTTCAAAAGGATTTCCTTCATGAATCACGTTCGTGAGATCAAATCATTTATCACTTTCTCAAAATTCTCTATACAACTTTGAAAGGTGAGAATCATTATATTTATATAAATTTCCTTTCATGAATCTTTCCATCTCACCATGGCCTTTTCACAAAGCTCTCTATTCGTGTTTGTAAAACACCATTTCTTCATAAAACATCAGTGAAAATATTATATTCCCAAATATTCCCATAGTCATGTAAATTACCTCCATCCCAACATGAATCAACCATTTTGTTGAAGTATATTTTGAAATCCATAAAACCATTTCAACACCATATTACTTAACAAACCTCTACATCTTCACAAAAATAGAATCTTCATGAAACCCATGCCTTTACCATATATTTGAAGAATCTGTTAAGGAAAACCATATTTCATGATGATTACCCCTTCCTCTGGAATTTGTGCTCCAAAAATTTGGAAAACACTCAAAACTAATGCCACTTTCAACACAAAAGCCTCTTAAACCATAAGATAATTTTCCTGGAAAACTCCCTGATCAACTCTAGAGTGGATTGATAACAAACTTAAAGAACATTTTGTTTAAAGCTATTATAATCCTTGGATCCAAAAAAAGGGTTATATATAAATCCAAGTAAGGGAGTGAACAAACCATAACATAAAGTAATGTAGTAAATGTGAGATAATAGTCTTATAAAGGTAACACAATAGGGGTTATAATCATAATATTGAGAACTGAGTCATGATATGATGTGATATCATAAATCCAATATGGGAATGTGTCAACAACATAAATCAGGAAATCATAAGAATATATTGAGGTTAACCACCAAGAGAAAATGATATTATATTTCTAGTATAACCTTAAATTAACCATACATGGAATATCTTGAGATAAAACATTATCCAATTTGTTACTGGCCTATATAATTTTAGGACCACCTATCACTTTCATATCTTTTACATGAATAAGTGTCCCATATAGATGATGCAATATAAGAAAAAATTTCATAACATTTAATCCATGATTAAGGAGTGTGGGTTAAATAAATGGAATTACCCAATATATTAATCAATTGTATATATAGGTGAATACCCTTGAGTGGTAATGAGTATGGGTATTCACTGCACAAATGTTTGAAAGGAGAATCATAGGATAATTTCGGCAGTACAACAGGGGTTCATAAAGGTTCATGGAAGGGTTTAATGATAGTGAAAAGAGTCTATCATAATGTGTAAATTATAAGGATAATAATATTTATGGAGAAGAACATATCCCAACATGAACAGTTTTAAATAAAAAGTATATTATAAATATAGTGCCTGAATAAAGATGAGAATAAGAGGACCCCATACCTTGATAGAGCACTTATAAAAGAATAGGATGAGCTTCTTAAGATCATGGTGGCTCCTTGTAAGGGATATATAGAGGTAATATAATAGTAAATTAATGATATAAGGGATTTTTTGTAATGAGTATATGGGTTTGGGTGGATTTTTTAAAGAAAAATAGGGGATTTCTTTATTAATTTATAAATATTGTTTTTGGACTCTATAGGATAAATTAGTCCAAGCCACAAAACATACCATTATTTTTTCCCCTGGTTTTTGAAAAAGAGGAGTAGATTTATTTATTTTTTAAGGTAATGAATATAACCCATTAAAATAATTCCATTAGTGATGTGTAAGTGGGTTCTGTTAATAATAAATTTATTTTAAAATCATAAAATATAATATAGTTTTGGGAGGATTCATTAAGGGTTTATAAAATTAATTAAATATAATCACAAAAAAAATTAAAGTGTAAACATAGTTTTGGTTGTGGATACTATTTAAAGTAATTATTACAAGTCTTTTTGGATTTTATGATTCCATAATATAGACAATACAATTATAGCGTATTTGATTTTTACTTAAAAATTTGAGTGTCTAAAAAAATAATTGCAATTTAACCATTGGATAGTTTCGACATGATAATTTCAAAAATAATATGTATTTTATAAAAAAATTCTCCAAATATGATTATTTAAACTTTTAAATAGAAAATTACCATTTAATAAAAAAATTTGGTTTATTAACAATAATAATTTTCTGACCCTTAAAAAATTACAGTTGACTACATAAAATTATATTACAATTTATATTTAATAACTATTATTTAGTAATTATATTTTATTAAAGTATAATTAATTTCAAAAATCATGGAATTCATCAAAAAGTGTGTCTTTATTAAAACTGTATATTTTAAATATATATAATTTATTTTTCATCTTATCGAAATCAAATTTTTATCAAAATCATTATATAATTATTTAAAATGACCTTTTAAAATGAATTAATATAATAATTATTTAATGAAAAATAAAAATATACAAATTCATATATTTAGGGTCTATATATATAACCCCTTATTACACCATTTTATTCCCTAAGAGTAAGGTGTGTGATGGTGAGATTTACTTGGGGTTGTTTGGAAAACATGGTTTGGGCCATGATCTTGAGGAGACTGAACATCTCCCATATATAGATTTTCTTTCATTAGTTTTTGAAACTTTTCTTTGGCTCAGTCAATGATAAATCTAAATTATGTTATCTCCCTTGGAATCTCTAATAAATGGGTTTCATAGGGTATGATTATACTATTTAAGGCCATTAATTCATCCATATGTGTCAATTTTACATTATCATAACCCTTAATACAATAAGTTTAATTGTAACTATACAACAATTATATTATCAATGGTTATAATTCTTTTTGGTCTTCTAAATCCAAAAACATTATAACAGTCCAAAATAACGAAATTAATTCATCTATTTTAAATAAAATAATTTCTTAACCAGTAATTTACTCATTTAAAATTGCAATTTAATTTATAAAATTTCATGTCATAAAATTTCATTTTAAATGATTCAAGGTTTTTACAATGTATTGTTGTTTTTTAAATCATTTGATCCATGGAACATGGGGATAGAGAGATAGAAGATTGTCTGATCAATTTAATCGAGGTCTCCAAGGGATATAAAGACAAATATTTGTCTTACCAGGTGGATCAAGGGCTTTCAACTCTCAAAAGATATCCCTCATGATATTTTTATAATCTTGGTTACCTTAAGTCAGGTTCATATAATTCATTGACCCTTTGTGAGAAAGAGAATACCTTTCTTAGGAAATTTTTGGTAAGTTATTATTATGATTATTTATAGATGTTGATTAAAAATTGTTACACATTTTTCTACATGTTGATCATTCTGTTATGCGTTTTATATAATTTTTATACTATATAGTATCAACTTTATTACTTTGATGTTTATAAATTATATAATAACAACTCTTTGTGTCATATACTTTCTTGAAAATATGGTATTAGGAATATTTTATGTTTGAATTTTTATAAACTATAAATTACCCCCTATTATAGTAATATGAATATTCTTATGATCTGGAATTTAGTATCAAATTATTTTTCTATATATATATATAGATTATACTAAAGTTATTGATAGGGAATATTATTTTAGTCTTATGATGTAAGGTATGTTTGTTAGGCCTTTAGAAAATCTGAATCCAAGCATACATCAAATTTTTAAAGTATTGACGATGAATATTAATGAGATCAAATGAATAATTATTTAATAAATATTGAGGAAGATAATTTTTTCATGATGAATAGTGATTATAAAATTCATGATAAGGAATTTGTGGATTTTTCTATTGAAAAGAATTCAGAGTATCATCTGAAATATAGAGTTAGAAATACTTTGTTATATTCTATGAAAAGAATTATTTACATCCATATGTCTTATTGTAATATATATATATTTAGAGAAATTTGGAATTTTCTCATTTTGGAACATTAATGGATTTGGAAACTATAAGATCTATGCTTCATGTAGACTATCAATCTTTTGATTTTCTTCTTAATGAATCAATTGCTCAAATATTTCAATAATTTATGAATATCATTAATAGTTTGAAATCACTTTAAAAAAAGGAGTTGACGAATTAAAAAAATATATAAAATATTATTGATATCTTACTTTTGGAATGATAATATAAAATGATAACAATAAATGATACTAAACATCCAAAAATAAGAATTTGGATGATTTGATTGGGAATATTATGAAATATGAGATTAGATTGAAAATTTATGATGAAAAATAAAAAAAATGTTGTTACTTCTTATTCAATTTTTCTATCCACAATTAATAAATTTACGTCTAATGATAATGTTTTCAAATATTTTTTGTCTATAAAGATAGTGAAAGATGAATCAGAAAGTAGTTCTTCCAAAGAAATTGAAACTGATCTTTCTAAGTGAGTTAAAATTACTAATATGATAGCTGGGAAGAAATAGTTTTAGTATAAGTACAGAAATAATCATAAAGAAAGAATTGAGAATAAAGCACTTCTGAGTTACTTTGTTATCAATATAAAAACGAAGGGAACATCAGAATAGATTGTCTAAGGTTGATTAGAAAATAAAAAAGGATCAAATAAATATTACAAGAAGAAAGGAAAGAAAATATTTAAATCTTAGATATAAGGAGTGCTAGTGATATATATTTATCCACTGAAATTTCTTTAGATGATAGTATTAAAATAATAAAAGTAATTGGATTTTAGGCTATAATTGTGAAGAATAACCAATGATACCTGGGGAAATTATCCATTGAATCTCTTACAAACATAACATTAAATTCTAGACACCATAATTATAATGATTAATATAATTCAACTTATTCAAAAGAATAAAATATTATTACATTATAGGATGAATATTTTCACCTACTTTTGATAAAATGACTAGATATGTTAATTTTCTGGATAAAAATGATTTAAATGTTATGAAATACTATGATTGTACTAAATTAGATATTTCTAAATCTAATTCTATTGTTTCTAGGATTCCTTCATCGATTTAAAAATATTCTTCGGTGTTAGATAAAAAATCTAATTCTAGATCAACTAATCATGATAAGAATTTTGTTGTAAAACTCAATTATGAAATACATAGTTTGAAAAATATTTTTTCTAATTTTACTTATGGGAAAGAAAATCTTGATCATCTTTAAAGATAGTTGATACCCCTTAGAAATATTTCTGATATTATTTTTTCTTTATATAAACCTCATTTTATGTATAATTATTTTCTTTCAAAAATGTACCCTTTTGAAAAAAATTCAAAGAGGAGGGAATTTGGTAAATAAAATTCTTTAAATAATGTTTAGTCATTTGGTTTTCATAGAGCTTATATTTATAATGAATTTTCTACTGTATAACATAAGAAATACTAGAAAATTCAAATTCTAAAATTTTCATTTTCTAATAAATCTAGTCCCAAGAATGTATTGGTACTCAAATTTTAATATTTTTAATTTTTTTGATAAATTCTAAGTACCAATAGTGAAAATATATGGTACATGGATATCAATTGTTCAAGGCATATGATCGGTAACAAAAAGTTCTTTCAAAAGATTATAAAGATAAATGAGATATTATTTTATAATTTATTAGATTGTAAGATCAAATTAACGATATATTCCTAAAACCTCTACATTATGATATATTTAAATATATTAAATATAATATTGTAATGAGAAATATCAAATGATCATTAATATACATCTTATCTTACCTATATCTTTACATTGAAAAAATACTTAAGAAAGGGAAGGACATTTTTCTCCAGTTTTCCATGTTCTCTTTAGCTTTTGTTTTAAATGATTACAAAAATATACAAATAGATATTTCTTATAATCTTTTAAGATTAATCAGAATGAGGTTTTTCAATGATTCATTAGAACAAACCTATTTTTCTAACTATGATTTTACATTAATTTTTTTTAAATTCACTAGATATTTTTTTATAAGAAAGTAAATTTAAAAAAATTATAGAAAGTACTATTTCTATTTTTTAATATATTTTTAATGATAAAACAATAAAAAAGTTTCGTTAAAAACTTTAATGATCTATCAGAATGATTTTTGTCCAATAAAACTTAAAACATTCAACAAAACTAATTACAAAAGTCAATAGTTCACAACCTATACTTTGTAAAACGTTTTATTTCATCATATTCAATGATTAAATCATAACTTTTGTATTCTTGGTAATTTGAACCATCACTCCTCTTACTTATATATTGTAGAGGTGGATTAGTTTATTCTCCTCTACAATTAAATTTGAGAAGAGATATCATCACCTTGACTATCCTTTGTATGTCTATATTATCACTTTTTTTTTATACTTATCATGTCCAGTCATTTAGTTTCCATGGTAGATTTAGATGATTTTGCAACTAGGGAGGTAATTAAATTAATATTAGTTGATAATAGTTTGTTTGAATGTATGATTCCGTTATCTAATCTATCATTATTTTTCAAGGTTGGGAATCAATTTGTGTAACAATGGAGACTTCAATCAATACTATCTAAGTATAGTAACTGAGTTTTATATTAGACAAATGTTCAATGAATTTGATGGGTTAAATAATCTAACATTTAATATTTCTTTGTAGACCTATAGTTTTAATGTTAAAAGGGTTTTTGAGATTTTTGGAATACCTATGGAAGGAAATGCATCATTTTTAACACATATGTTACCAAATAAAGATGGTTCATTCAAAATAATCCATACTTAGAAGAATTGTTTTCTTTATAGGAGAAGGGTATAGAAAATGTATCATCATTAATAGTGAAAAAATAGTGTCTTTTTGTATTCAAAATTATGTTGTACCAAGGAATGTAAATAAAGATACCGTAATGGTAAAAGATATATATGTTTTGGATTTTATTTAAAATATAATTACGTTAAAATTAGTGAAATTGAAGTGTAAAGATAATAAAAAATGTCACAATAAATCTCTAGATTATTTTATACCCAATGTTTAGTAACAGGGTTCTTATAAGGTTAAAGGATTTTCAAATCACTACTAATGATGCTACTTCTATTAGAGACACATAATCATATTTTATAGATGAAAGTATTTCTATGATGATATTTGTGTATTTTCATACAAAAAAGAAAGTTCATTGAAATATTTAAAAAAGAATAATTTTCTAAAAAAGTATAGAATCTTAAAAATAATGTTCAAGAGAAGGTAAAGGCTCTAAAAACTTCCCACAAATCTCTTGACATACCAAGGATGAAAACAAAGGCAATGTCTAATGAATCCTTTAGAGAATTGATGAAAAATAAAAACAGTAGAAATATGGTTATCTAAGATTTGGCCTTGATGTTGATGTAGAAAAAGCCTCAAAATAATATGTATTTGACAAATTTAAATAAGAGCAATGGAAAAAATAAACAAGCTATAAATGAAAACAATGATAAATTGGATTAATATTTCTTAATGGAAATAAAAAAGGACCATGAATAATTTGATAAAATGTGGATATAGCTCCTCTTTAGTTGAAATGGAAAATAGGATGACAGAAAAAGGGGGTGAATTGTGTTCCTTTAAACACACAATAGAAACAATACTTCCATTATGAGTTTTAAAGTAGTTATTTAATTATATATTAAATATGAGTAAGAAATTAAAAATAAATTAAAAAACTAAATCACACAATGATGCATATTGGTTTAGGGAATAGAAATACCATAGTTCACTCCACCAACACTCTCTCCAAGAGTTCAGTGATTTTTAAAAGCAGTGCTTCATATTTGGATACCTCTAGTAATGTATTAAACACTAAGAAGATGAACAAACATGTTTGTTTCCAAATTTATAGCTCTGATAAGTATTTTATATAATTGTAATAAAATTTTAACAAAAAAATATAGTAGAAAAAATATTGATTTAATAAAATAGATAATAATCAAAACATGTAGGCCTCCAAAGTATAGATATAGAGACGAAAATAAATTTTTATTTTTAAACACGTATCTATATATTTATCCTGAGAAAAATAAACTCTCATTATTTAACATGATTTTCAAATTGCTTCATGTCAAACATATCTATAAATATCTCATGATAAACCATGATTATTCAAATTCAAAACTTTCAAAGAAATTAGTAACTACCCTTAAAATATGGACAATATCATCTGTTGAATATTATACTTTTAATCAGTATTTTAAAAACATTAAATAGATATTTAATTTGGAGAGATAATTTTAAAAATCATGGAAATAATCCATAATTTAAAACTCTATATTTTACCTAGTCAATCATAGGGTTTATTTTCTTGTTAATAAACATAAAAATTATGGTTGACAATGTACTGTTGATTTAAAAATTAGGATGTTGAACCATTCATTTGTTCCTCAAATTTAGGGTTGCTTCCAAAAATAAGTTTCATGATCCATATGTTCACACTAAAAATAGGGTACAAAAGTATGGTTCCTTACTAAACATAGGGCTCACGAACCATATACTCTGCCTAAAATTATATGGTATAAACATTGTTTCTAGACTTCTTAAAAAAAATCCAAAATAATTATTCTATTAGGAATCAAATAAAAGCAGATCAAATTAATGTTTGAAAATTATTATAGAATAAAATAATTAATTTAGAAATTAGTTTCCTAAAATTTACTTAATGTAACTTCAATATTAACATATATGTGATTACTTATGAACATCAAAATCTAAAATAAATTAATGAAATTTTTAGACTGAAAGATGCCCATCAATCCCCCTTTTTGATGATCACAAAACCCATAAAACCAATATAAACAAAAATACAAAATCAGAGGTCTAAAATTGAGAATTAATAACATAGAGATATAAATGAAATCTTAATCCAAGATTTTATAAATAAGAAATTAAATTTTATAAACATGATAATAAACAAAAATGTCAAGAAAATATTTTTAAAAAATAAATTTATCACAAATATTTTATTTTAATTTTTAAATATATAATTTCATAAATTTCTCATATATTTTTTACATATATCACCCATACATTTTCCCCTTATTATTACATAAAAGATAAATTAATAATCAAATTAATGTACATTTTAATTTGTAGTACAAACAAAAAATGATATTATACAGAGAAAAAAAATAAAAAAATAAATATCATTTTGATATTTTCTTAAACAACCCGGATTTAAAAAGATATTTTGTATTTGGTTTTATATATGCTCTGGTGGATTAATTGAATTGGATCTCGTGGAAAGGGTAAATGGTTTATCATAATACACCAATATCCAAACTCTTTTACTCATAGAAGTTAGAACTTTCGACATTGGTTATACTCTTCTTAGAATATCTACAGATCATTGATCCATTGAATAATACAATACATATTTAACTGAAAACTCTTTTAACTCATTAATATATAACTTATAAATAGCTTTATGTTTTTTTTTCTTCATTTTACTTTCCATCTCCATTTTAAACACATAATTTTTTTACTATAAATTGATCTTTCCTGCAAACATTGATACTCTTTGAAGGGAAATAAAAACTAGTTTCGACAAATAATATTTTTCAAACGCTTTCTAAGATTTTATCAAAATTTCTAGATCTTAATAAAAATAAATTACTTCTCCATTTATAAGATTTAAATTATCCACCAACTATTCAGATGGAATTCTATTTTTAGCTATTTTAGAGGATTGAACTTCTGGTTTTTCAAAAACAAGGATTTATGTACCTTTTACAAAAGATTTTTCTAAGGAATCCTTAATAAAAGATTCAAAATATACTTTAAAAAAATCAGTTAAAAAATCAAGAAATGTATTATCTTACTTACTGAATTATTTTAAGTTTACTTAATCAATATATTATGAATGAATAAAAAGAATCCAGTGATCCAAAACATGAATTATTAGTATTTGAGAATAACATTTCTCTGAGATTGAAGTCCTAGGTTTATTCATGAAACTCAAACTGCCTTCTTAAAAAGTTTTTGAGTTTTTAATTTCAAATAAATATAAGGAATGGTTTTACTGGGTTTGAGAAATAATTATGGTTTGAAAGAGGAAGAATAAAAAGTTTATTGTGATGGTTTTTAGGTGACACTTGAGATTTTCAAGCCAAAAACGTTGAGTAATCATTTCATATTTGTCAATTGAAAGATAGTTTTACATAAGAAAATGATTTCATAAGAATAAATTCATATAATTGAATAAATTTTCTTATAATAAAATATTTTTAAATCAAACATGTTTTACAAAATACAATATTAACAAAAAAATTCATTAAGACTAAAGAAATCTATTTTTATTTTAAATCACTAAAAAAGTACTAAAAATTCCCAAAAATTCATATCTTATCCCGTAAAACATGTCATAATATTTATAAAACATTATTTAATTAATGAATAAGGAATTTTAGAATAATAAAAATTTTACACACATTAGAATAATTTATCAATTTTATTACCCATCATAATATCCAATTAAATTATGGGAATATTATAAACAAAATTAAGCTGTAAAGAATATTTTATTAGAATAGTTTAATAGATTGATTCATTATACAAAATAATAGAGTGATAAAATATATCATAGTTTAACAATAAAATGAAATACTACCAGAATGTTAATAACTCCAGCTTTATGGACCTTTTATTTTAGATAAAAAACTACTTTAGAGTAGATAAAAAATAAAAGGAATACTAATTTTCAAAAAAATCATTTTTAAATATAAGAAATAAGTTCAGTTTCATATATCTAAAAAATATCAATAAAATGTGCCTTTTGGTTCCTATATAATTTTGGGTATACTAGTGTTAACAACTAAATATTTAGTTGACCAAATCTGTCTTCATTGAGTGGAGACTCCCGAATTAAATCAAGATAATGATTTAAAATTATAAACTTTTTTAACACAAAAAAATTTGACTTTCTAAAATTCATGTCATTATCATAATGTACATTTATTATCTAGTGTAAAACATTTAATAGTAGATATTCTCTTTCTTTTTAATCAATAAAAAATAATTTCTTCATAATTTGGGTTTTCCTCAATTACTTCCTATCTCAGTCGTACCCTTATTATTAGCTTTATTTTTAATATAAAATTTATTCAAATATATTTCTCTCTTGATAATCATGATACAATCTTGTTTTAAAGTATAAAATTTAACTAATAGTTTCTTAATTTTATTTTCATGAAAAATATATGAACTTTTGGAATAATTAGATCTTGAATCTATAATATATTTTTGATAAACATTTTTATCAGTTGAAATTTAATAATAATATTTTTTATGTCTTCCATGATATTTATTTAAATATTCAAACATTTCTTGAAGAATAAATAAAAAATAATTATTTAATTCTGAATAAGATGTGTTTTCAGAATTGGATCTTTGAGAGTAAATATTTTTCAACTCATTAGCATGAGCCATAAGACATATATTTAAAATTTTATTTTCATACTCTTATTTAGAGTTTGTATTGGATTGATCACCTGAATCATCATAAGAACTCTAATTATCTTTCATTACTTTCTTACCATTTTTTAACACTAGATTTAATTTTTTCTCTAATTATATGACTGTTAGATTATATATGGCCTTTATCCTTTCATTTATAGCATTTGACTTATTTATTCCTTTTTAATTTTTTTTATTTCACTTATTATATTGTTATCCAAATTTTTTATCATGGATTGGTAGATCTGTAATTAAATCTGAGTAACCTTAATCAGAAGATTCTTATATAGTAATTTTGAGTACAGTACCTTCCTTTTTGATAGAGAAATAATTTTCATCTTCCAATTTCATCTCATCTTTACACGTCATTAAGGTTAAAATTAGTTCTTTCATCATCAAATATTTAACTTATGCGGATTTGAGAATAGAATGATATATTTGATTCCACATAGATTATAAAACTATAAGTATCTTTAATTATTGATTTTGTTCTAAAATAGGTTCTCCCAAGGCAGAAACATCATTGAACATTTCTATCAATCATCCATTAATCTGAGTGATTATTTCATATTCATGTATCTTAAATGTATCGAAATACAACTTTCCACTTATGTAACTTAATTTTCAGAAATTTGAAGTTCCTTCGTAGAAATGAAAAATGGTGGTCCACATCTCATATGTGGTAGTACATTGAGAAACTTGATTAAATTCATTAGTTTCTCTTCCATACAAAATTGCATTAATACATCTTGAATTAATATTGTATTTTTTCTATTTAGAATATTTCTACTTATCCATTTATCCTTTAATAATTTTATAGGTACTGACTAATTTCAAATAAACTTTCATTACAATATTTTTTAAATAAATAATGATGTGTTCATTCAAGATTTCATAATTATATCTAGTAAAATATGGTGCATAGATCATTGAAATACCTTCTCCATGATCATTCATTTTCGATTTTCTTCATATGGATCATTAACTATAGCTCTTTAGAGTCAAAAGGAATACATCTAGTTGAATTTGTCCTTTAGATGAAAATTTTTGTATCAGGTATAAATTTAATAATATTCATGGATTCTCATAAATATAATTATAGAAATAGATCCCACCCCCTTATACCAATTTTTGGGTCTAAACGGTAAAGAAAAATATACAAGTTGGGGTAAATTTTATTATTTTAAAAACATAATGGAAAAATGAATTATATCTTCTGTTTTAACAATATTATTTCCTTATCTTTGAAAGATGAGTGAGTAGTGGAAAATAAATAAATAAAAGAGAATAAAACATTGAAGTATAGTCGTTCGAGGCATAGAAAAATCATAGTCTAGTCTTCAAATTCTATCTCTAAAATCTTGGTGATTTTCACTAGCTGTTCCTATTATCTAAATAAATATAAAACTAAGTTCATGAAGTTGAAACCTTTACAAAGAAGATTTTACATGGCCTTATATTTCTTTTATAGGGAACCAAGATATCCATTGCTTGGTACAATAATATGATACTCTGAAATATCTGAGTATGAGCAATCCAAACTTCAATATAAAATATACTGAGATATAGAAGTTGAATACTAGTTTATCTCATGGTTATAAAAATAATTGATAGTTGTTGATGATCTTTAAAAAATCCTAAAAGTTGCAAAACATTTTTCTAGGTCAAACATGCTTACTTTAAATTGTTAGTAGAGAAAACACCAGAAATATGATCAAATATACATGTCTCCAATGTGTAGCTTTGAAATTCACTTTGTTACAATATGAAAAAAATATTTTCAAAGACATATAATAGAAGTAATAGTGGTTCATTCAAATAGATAATAATGAAAACATGTATGTCTCCAAAGTATATCTCAAGAGACGACAATAAAATATTATTTTGAAAAACACATCTATCTATCAATATTTAGAAAAATAAACTCTAGATATTTAACATGACAGTATAATTACTTCAAGACAAATGGATCAAAAAGTATCACATGATAAATCATGATTATTAAAATACAAAACATTGAAATAAATTATTCACTTCCATTAGAATTAGGAACAATTTAATTTGTTGAATATGTGCCTTTGAATAGAGCATTAAAAAACTTTAAAGAGAAATATAATCTGGTGATATGCTTATAGAAATTGTAAAAATAATCCATAATTTCTGACTTCATACCTGACCAAGTAAAACATAGGGTTGCATTTCATAGAGATAAACATCAGAATAATGGTTCACAATGTACAGTTGATTGGAAAATAACGGATGATGAACCAAAATTTTGTTCCTTAAACATAGGGTTAATTACAAAAGTTAGTTTTATAAAAAATACATTAACTCCAATCATATGGGTTAAATATATGGTTCCTTAGTGAAATTTGGGTTCAGAAACCAAATGTTATTTTAAAAAAAATAGGGTATAAAATATTTTCCCATACTTATAATAAACAAATCCATAATACTTGTTATTTTATGAATAAAATAAACTCCTACGTGATTAATTTCTGAAAATAATTCTTGAATGAAATAATTATTCTAGTAATCATTATCCTAGAATTATTATAAAGTAAATTCATTAGTAACATATATGTGGTTGTTTGTGAGCATCAAAATAAAAACTAAATTAGAAAATTTATCAGATCAACACTTTCCCAACATACCCTCTATCTATTACTATTGATAAGGAACAACAACCTGCTTTATCTATTCTCTATACTGTTCTTCTATCCATTCTAAATTAATTCATTACTTTATCTTTTGAATAAAATAAAGAAAAACACATATTGGAATATTTTGATCAAGATTTCAATTAAGATTTTCATAAAGATATTGTGAAACATTATTTTAAATAAGTAAAATAAGTCACTAAAAAATATTATCCTAATATTCTATCTCAAGTACCAAGGAAATTAATGATTTTAATAAAGTCATAATAAGTTTTTAAAGATCTTAAGATATATTTATATGTTGATGAATATTCTAAAAATACATTAATCTTTTTAAAATATCAATATTAAGAAGAAGAAGAAGCATCTCTTAGTACATCGTATGAATACTCTTTGGAGAATTAAAATCAAGCATAAATGACATATATAAGAATAAATCTTGGAAATATTTTCACAAGATCAAAATAGACAAAGTTTAAGGTGAATTAAATCAATGAAGTAATCAATATATAAGAATAAATCTTGGAAATATTTTCACAAATACTAGCTAGATAAAAGTATATCCAATGAAAACAGGAAGTTATTAATGGATCGTGTTCTCTTAAAATAATTAGAGATAGTTATTCATAGTAAATATGATATAAAAAAATTAAATATAAATATTCAATTGAGTTTAGAATGTTAAATAAAATCATCAATTGGATGAACCTAATTGAGGAGGATATTAAGTTTTATGAGGGGAATATATCGAGAATAAAAATATCCAAAAATATTTTTCAAGGTTTTTTTATAGAATCAACACTAATGTAAGATATTTTTGAAGAGTAGTTGATGATCTCAAGTCCCTTTCCATTACATATGACATAGATCTCTCTCAAAAAAATTAAGATGTTAAAAAAATTAGAATAAATTCTTGTAATGATTGAATTAAAGAAAGATAAATCATAGAAAACAAACTATGGTCTATGGAAGATAAATAACACCATAAAGAAATTATCTATGAAAGAATGATATTTTTACTTAAACTCTTAGATTTTTTATAATAACTAAACCTCTAAAATTTCATTCATTACATACATATATTTTTGGAAGAATGTTATCTTCTCTTAAATTCATGTTTACTCTTTATACAGGTTTTGTAGATTATTTCTTACTAACATTTCAGTTAACTCATTCTACTTAAATATCACTTCCATTTTAATATTATTTTTTGAAAAAAGGGGGAGATGGTAGAGCACAAGAATTTTTTGTAAGTAAGTCGGAAAGTTTTACTCTTATGTTTTTACTATTAAGAGTTGAGTATTTTTATTTTTAGAAATAGGAATATTATTGATTCTAAATATAACTTTCTAGCATTGCTTTTGAAAATAATAATTCTTTCATTAAACGTTTCCATATTTATAATCGTTATATTTCCAAAAATTTTAATGTTTTTTTAGGAAGGTAATCTTTTTCATCTATCAGAAAATCTAATTCCATTAGACAGACTTATACAAAGTACATTAGACAGATCTATAAAAATTCTATTGAATGGGAGGCTTATAATGTCCATATTATAAGTTTCTACAATGTACATTAGAAAAACTCCCCCATAAAGTGTCCTAAATTTTCTATAAAACAAAGCCTATCAGATGGAGTTCTACAAAGTCTATTGAGTAGATTCCATCTAACAAAGGATTACAATGTCTATATAAAGAGGATTTACTAAGCTGGCCGAACACATATGTACAAATTATACCATATGAAGACTTATAATTTCTACTAAATTTAATATTTAAAATCATTATAATGGTTCTATAAAAAATGAAAAATAGATAATATGATGTTGTACTAGAAGAATAATAATATTTGTCCAATACTATTATAAATGATACTGATAAGTGAAGAATCTAATCATTAGATGCTTTTCAATAAGTAATACCACAATCTCATATTGAAGAAGTGGATGAAAAAATATATAATCTAATTTTTTTGTTGACATTTTTCAAAATCATATTATTGTGTTCACTTTTATTATAATATATAGAGTGTTTCATTAAATTAAACATTTGTTAGGATTTCAATGTATATTATTTATGGATTTTTCATTACTTTATTGTTTTTCTGATCATGTGATTCATGGGTCTCAGGGATATAAATAAAAAAGTTTATTTGAATAGTTTAATCGAGGTCTCAAAAGGTTTTAGAGATAGAGATTTTCCTGATCAGGTGGATTGAGGGATTCGAAGGCATGAAAGAAAGAACTTATGATAGGGTTATAACTGTGGGTACATTAAATCAGGTTCACAGACATCTTTATCACTTTGGGATAAAGTAAAGATTATTATTAGGAAAGGTTCAAAAAAATTATATCATTGTTTTTAATTTTATTTGAAATATATAATACTTATTTCTAGAAATTTTTCATTTCATTTGTTCATTTTATATAAAATTCATATTGTGTAGTATTATCTTTATTACTCTGAATATTATAAATTTTATCAGAAAAACACTTTTTCCAATAGACATTCTTATAAATAAAGTGCTGGTAAAATTTTAAGTTTGAAATTTTATTATTTACAATTAACCCCTATATTACTTTGAATAATCTAGAGATATTACAATGTCTTATTAAATTGAGATATTCAGAGAAGTATTAAAGTTATTTTGATGAAGAATGTAACATCACACCACAAAAAATTCAGTCACACCATGTAGGGTGTTTTCTATAAGTAAACTAAAAATATGTTATATAAATCATGCAAAAATGAGGTTCTTACACCATAATTTTAGGGTTGTTCCATAGTTAAGACCATTTAAAATTATTATTATAGGTTATTTTATGGATAAATATATGAAATACTATAACTTTAATAGCACACAATAAATGATATATATATTTTTAAATGAAAATAAAAATCACACAGCAACCAAAAGTGTTGTGTCAGGAGGAGGTTAATTTCACTGTGAGAAAGGTAAACTATGCAATTTTGGTGATGTTTTGTTTAGTGACTGATGAATGATTATTCCATATATAATGAGACCACACCACAAGTTATCCCATGTTGAAAATATCAGGTAATAAAAATATCATAATTTTAGTAGAAGAAGAATGAGATAATTCCATGATTATTGGAGGAGTCAATAATTAAAGAGTGTTTCACTACAATCTAGGATTTCATGACAAAAAATGGTAAGTGTTAAAGAGTTTTTCAATACGAGGAGGATAATTATGAAATGATATAGTTAAAAATAGTTTATTTTGGATATTGGGTTGAAATTTTAGTGGAATGCATTATGGATAAAGATTGGAGATAGATAAACGGACATCATTGACATCAAAGAATCATATGGGAACCTAGCATGATTTTGGAGCATAAAATGGAAGAGAATAAATCCTTTCCATTGAATGATGGATTGGATGTTAAAGAACATATTTTAAAAAATTTATTAGTTTTGGAGATGTAATGTGAGAATAAGGATCGCATAAAGATTTATTGATTGATATAGAAGAAGAGAGCTAAAAATGAGATAAATTCACTACTAAATCTGGTTTTGAAGGAAGGATATATGTTGAAATATTTCTATTTTTTATAATGACTTATTTTAAAATATGATCGATAAAGTAAAATACAATTCCAATGTAAGATTACTCTCATTTGGAGAGGTTTATTACTGTTGTGTGGTTCATGTGAAGAACAATCGATCAACTCCCTCATTGAAGAGTACTCATCTATCATGGAAAGGTAGGAAGTGTATCATAATAGAGTTAAATAGAACATAGAATCTAGGATGACAAATTCACAATGAAGTAGTTGTCTAGGTTGATATTGAAGATACATATAAGTCTATAAACTAATTTTTATCCATGAAGTACTATGGGGAGAAAAAGACAAATAGATTATCCCTTGAGAATAAAACAAGTGATCCATAAATATAGTAAATTTAGTCTTACATGGTGTAGGATATCCATGATAAAAATCTTATATCCATTGAAATAGTTATTTGATAGTGGGTCTTAGTACTCCAATATACTATATGTGTTTTCTCTATAGACATATCCAAATGTGGATGAACCAAGAAATATCCTTTATGTTCATGTGATTTACATTTCACTATATATGATTAATTTCCAATGAGATTAAATTTGATTGATAATGATATATTTAATTAATTCCTTGCAATGATATAAAAATATCTAGTTATGGGTGAGTGTTGAATGTTTAAGAGTAAAGATGTTTACATTTGGAAGCACCCTGACCCCCCCCCCCCCCCCCATCACGGTTTGTTGTGACTTACATCATACCTCATTGGTCCTAATAATATTTCTTAAAATTATACTAGATATATTTGTTACTATTTCTAAATTATATATATATAATAAAAAAATTAAAAATATACATAGGTAGAAATAAGTAAAAAAATATTTAAACATAAAAATATATATTTGATCAAATATAGTTAAATGTATTAAATGAGATTAGATATAATTATAATAATACATATAATTATACAAATTAAAGTAATATTGATATATATAATTATAAATAATAAAATTAATTCTAGGTAATTGGAAAAATAAATATTACATATTAGTATACACATAAATAATAATATTAATAGTAAGTATTAACACAAATTAGAAATAATATCAAAAATAATAATCCTATAATAATAATATTAAAAATAATAATATATAATGTTAAATAATAAATATTCATATTAATATATACTTATAATAATAATAAATAGTATTTACTAAAAATCAATAAAATTCAAAAAATCAATAAAAATAAAAAATGAATAAAAAATATTTAATATAGTTAAATTAACTAATTGAAATTGAAATAATATTATATAAAAATATTAATAAAAATCATGTACATCACAATTTCTCATCAGAAATGATGGATGAATAAAATGATCAAGTAGATTTATAATTATGATAATGGAATTGTTGCCTTTGTAAACGATGTTTTGTTGAATATTAAAGATATTGGGTTTAAAAATTTAATAAGAAGAGTTTTAGTTCTAATAATTAAATTTTTTATTATCGTATTGAAATAAAATCATACTAGGGTTTCTCAAATTTGTGATAATGGGAATTATGTGATGTTCTTCAAGTATGTTTTTTTATTAATAGATTTATAGATTTTTCTAAATCTATCTATGGGAAAAGCATAAATGAAAATTTGTTTTCAAGTTGGAAGTGAGAATTCTCTTATTATCTTAGAATGAAAATGAAAAAAAATGAATAAAATAATTATCCCCCTTGGTCAAAATAACATGAGAATATTAATTAAATAAGATTTTATTTTAGATTTCCATAATATTAAAAGGGATAATGAAACTTTATGTGAGACTTTTCATAAACTAAAATTTGTGAATCAAAGATAAAAAAGGGTTTGAATTCAAATTCTATGACCACTTAAGAATATTAATTCTAATGTTTATAGACTAATGAGTAATAATTCAACAAATATTGATAAATATTTCTTTAGGTTTATTGAAAATTTTACTATAATGACATGTGTGATGTTTATATTAAAAAATATCATAACTTATCTATTTTAAAAAGATAAAGTATATATCCCAAAAAGAGAGTAATCATATTATCTAGAGGCCTAGATATAAAAATGATATATATTATACCAATTGGTTATTTTCCTGAGAATCATGAAATGTGTTAGGATTTTATTTTAACATATAATCCACAAAAAAAGGAGTAGTTGAAAGAAATAATTATCATTTATTAGAAATGGGAATAAATATGGTAATAAAGAATCAGAAATCAAGGAATTTTTATATACAAGTTATATTAGTCATGTACTATTATACTAGTAAGTGAACCCCTCAATCTCACCTTCAATAGACTAAGAACCAGTGACTAACCAAAAGGTATCCACAAAATATTATGTGAGGCATTAACTTTTAATATTAATTTTTTGTTTCTATCATGATAAAATATACACCATGAAAGAAATTATTATAAAATTGAGAAATTAAATATGTGAATGAATATAAAAACCTTTTTGATATAATGTGATATATTAAAATTGAAATAACCTAACAAAACCAATAAATAATAAAGAGATAAAATCCTAAAAATTGATGGATCAAGAGTGCATATTTTAATGGCTTCGGTATTCATGTGGTTGATTTTGAGTTTATGTTCCGCTTGACCATGTGTTATTTGGGGGATTTGAGTTTTTAGCGGGGTTAGTGAAGTCTTGAGGGTTGGTTTTGGGATGTTAGTCACAATGTGATGACTTCTATCTTGAATATAGAATCCCCTAGGAACCTAAAAATTAATACCAGGTAATCAATGTTCCCAGGAGGGATGAGGGGGTTTTTATGAGGTCCATCATCCCCCTAATAGACCTAGGATGGTTACCTAGTGTCTAGTAGGTACCTAAATTCCATTTGATTTTTTTTAATTTTTTTTTAATTTTATTAGTTGTATATTTTTTTTTAAAATTAAGGTATCCTCATTTGATCCAAAAAAATAGGATATCCACCACCCCAACTTCCTCACTCTTTCCCCCCTCTTCCAAAGTGGGATACTTTTTGTTGTTGCCTATTTCATAAGAATTATATCACAGTAATCTTATATGAGAAGAGAATTCACATGATACTTAATTTTTTTTGGTTTTGTTTAATTATCATAGTTTTAAAATAACATATCTATTTTATGGAATTTTCTATAAAATATATATTTACTCATCCTCAAATCGAATCAGACTAAAGAATCCAGTGATCATGCTCCTTATTTGTAATGATACTTGTTTGTGTAGTTTTATCCACTTAATATTTCTATACATATCTCTCTTTATTTTTATTTAGAGTAGGCAGTATGTTTTGGGTCTTGTTGGACCCCAGAATTAATATAAAAAAATTAATATATATTAAATAATACACATGCATATTTTTGGAATAAATAGTATTATTTTTTATCAGGACCTCATATAAGAAATTAAATACCATGGTTATTTCTATAATGGAGGTTTTCCACTTTTGTGATACAATGGTGGTCGACATTAAGTTTTCACTGGTGGGAACATTATGTAAAACCAATAAATTATTTATTTATTTTAATAAATGGTAGAACCCCACAATCTACCTCTATAAATATATAATTATTAAAAATCTATGGGGTTATCCACATAAAACTAGGATATTAGAGAGGAGAATGTGAGATATTCATTGGCATCGATTACCTGGGAATGTGGATCAATGAAAATGATTGAGATGAATCGTGTGACAAGTCATGAACTCAGTGGGATATTCACCATCTCAAGAAAACATGTTCTTCATTAATTATATATCAATTTTCAAGGTATGGATCCTTATTTTTTGGGTTTATACCATTAGATTTAATTATTTATAATGGATTTATTATCTTCTTTGTTATTGTGAATTATCATTTTTTATATGAACTCAATTTTATTCTGTGTTCTTGTACTAGATTTTTTTGTGTATGTAATACAAACTCACTTTTTCTTAAAAATATCTAATAATTGGTTGAGATCACATTAGGAAACAATTATTTCACTTTGTTCTTGTGGTTTTTCCACCACTTTTCATCATGTTCATTATCGATATCCCATAGAGTTAGGTATTTTACACTTTCAGGCTGGATTTGAGTGAGTTTATGCCCCCAAATTCATGGAGGTTTCAGGAATGATGCATGGATCGATTTTTTGTGGATAGATTTAGATGGGTTAGAGTGTTCTAGTTATGGATTCTTAGATCCGGACCCCAAATAGAAAAGGATGACATGAAAGTTACCGCTTGGGTAACTAGATTTCCATTTTCCAGCCATCAGAGGCTGGTAAATGATGATCTAAAAATAATTACACCATATTTGTCCATTTCATGTGGTCAAATGGAGATATGGGTGGAGGAAATCATATATTTGGTATCCATGTAAAGTCTAGATGTTACTTTATATGTAAAACCCAACTACATTCCTTGTATCCCATAGGAACACATGAGATGTTTCATAGGTTCTATTAGAAGCTAGGGTTTCAACCTAAGATAAATATGACATATCGTGTGGTCTAGATCACATACTATGTGACCCTAACTGGAAATTTTATCCATTCTTTGATGGTACACACCTAGGACCTTGGGTGAGTGGACACACCATGTATCTACAAGGTAATTCCATGTATAGGTACATGGTTTACTGAGTTGTGTACTATGAGCACACACCTAGGACCCTGAGTGAAGGTAAACACTATGTGACCTTCTATACATGCTGTGTTGAGCCACATGTCTGGCCAATCTATTCCTTGGGGATGAAATTATCATGAATCCTGGTGAAGTCTCATTCCATGTGACCATGTTTACAGGTTTTGTAATGATCCAGGAAACTTATACAATGTTTATCTTCTTATTTAGAGCTCAAAATTGGACCTCCAAGTAGCCTATCCTAAGTATCTTTCCACATCAGACGTAATGATTTCCATATTTTCAATATCAGATGTACAATATGAGGGGATATAAGAGGAACACTTCTTTCAGTGATTCTTAGCTAATGTAAGTGATTGGGAGTGATCGTCAAAGTGTTATTGGGGTCAATAATCCCAATTATATCTAGTTGGTGAGCCCCCGATATCTTTTATGTAGGTATATATGTAACACCTCCACATTAAAAATGGTGTGGGTCCTTTATCTATGGTTTGGTACTCCCCATATTTGAGATCATTTGGGGAGAATTTCCTTCATTGCAGTAGTGATTCCTCAGTTATGATACAATGTGGTGAGGTGTGGGTCCTTCTAACTCATTATTGGGAGGTAACACATGATGATTGGCTATTAGATCGTACATTTAGAGCTGTAGGTAGATTTTTCATTATTAGTTGGTTTTGAGGATGAAGATTCCCTTTATCTATTCATTTGTGTTTCTTTATGATTATATTGGATATTGGGTTTCTTTAAGATATTTCATTATGAGTTGAGCAGACTATTTTTAATCTATTTTTTCTCTCTTGGTTTTTGGGGATCCCTACTAGGTTTGTATACACTCACTCTTATATGTTCTAGGAACAAACATGCTATTTCTTATGCATTTGATATGTAGTTTGATGGTGACGTTCTTGGACCCTGTATTGGAGAACCATAATAGTACTTGGATGTTTTTACCATGTTTTGTGGTCATCCTTAGATATTATGAGCTCACCCCTCTTTATTGTTTCCCTTTACCAGCAGTTGTCGGGTTGGGACTTCATTTATTTTTTGGAATGTATTTTTTCCTTTATATCATTTGTATTACTTGTTTCACTCTAATGTCTCTCCTAGTGGGGTTTTCAGGCATTGATTACACACTAGATGCTTTAAAATTTATTTTATATCTAAATTGTTGCATGAATCTAGTTATATGTGTCTGTATAGGTACCTTAGGATATGGAATGATATTTTTGTGATATTCCTACTTAATGCTAGTTGTTTTCCCTAGCCTATTGGAGGTGGTATTTGGGTGTAACAATTGGCCTACTACCAGCCCAGGAAAGGTCCCAAATGGGTAAGTCATAACAAAGTGGTGTCAGAGATGGTTTTTTCTTTGGTAGGTGTTTGGACTTGTACATATGATGAGGTTTGGTTTGGGAACTTATGGGAATAATTTCAGACTATATAGAGTTTGACTCCTAGGCTAGGGAACCCCATAATGGTGCAGTGACCAACATATCCATACACTAAGACTCTAACTGCATAATTATTGATGTGGCATGCTGAGACAAAGGTTTCATTCAACCAATGGTACATAAATCATATAATATTGGGTCTTTTGAATTTAATTTTCTTCTTAAGTGATCTCCCCATATATTCTAATCTAACCATAGTATGTCTTGTTAACTTTCAAGAAGTCTCTATGATGAAAAAAAGCTTTGATGCTGATATAGGGTAATGATGAAGACTATTTGAGTGATGAGGCTTCAATTTAGTCACCTATTCATGTGGCTACTAATGTAGGAAATAAGATATAAATACTTTAACCCAATTCATGGGGCACAGATCCACCTCTAGTGGTCTATGTGGATGATCAATAGATTTTTGTGTAGCATGAAGCTTTAGCAGGGCGTGAATACTATGCACATATGCTTAATATCTTATGAAAGATCCAAACATAGATATCTCTTAGTTTTTATGGAATCCCAAGCCCTTAGATAGTGGAGGATTGTATTGCTTTTACGGTCTATGTTTTTTTATCATGTTCATACCCCAACTAAACATATGGTTATGCTTCAGACCAGCCTTCTTTCATAGAGCAGCGAGGCACTAATATGGTTTGATCATTCAGAATCATGATGATATGACACTCTCATGGTTATACATTCATCAATTTTTCCATGATGAGTATGACCCTTCAAGGATGATATCTGTATAGATCCTTAATCTTCTTGAGCTATAGTAGCGGATATGTTAATATCTGAGTACACCTCTATGTTTACCAACCACACAGGCTACTCTCTCGATATAGTGAAAAATGCATACTTTGTGGGATGAAAGTTTGATTAAGGTATTTGTAGATACATGAATTCTAGGATGGTATCCTTATGAATTCCCACTTATGTTAGAGTAATAGATTGTGATTTAGTTATAGAGAACTTTATCGAAGAGGGATGTTCGGTACTTAGAGCCAATAGTGGACATCATGGGGTTGAGTTGTCTATAGTATCAATCAGGTGTCAGTTATGAGGTTCTCTATGAAAGAGGCATAATCATTCTTGAACTTAGAAATATTTTTCAAAAACACATGGTTCATGTAAAGGCTCTAGTTATCTAGGAAAATGGTGATAATATTCTTGCAATAGGTAAGTCCATGTGTATAATGATTTACCAACTCACCATGCTTTATATGGTTGGAAGACCATGGATGGACCTCCACTATAAAGAGCCAAAACCTAGTAACACAGAGTCAGTTTCCACCTTATTACACTAGCATAAGATAAAATTAACCACATCCCAATGGACTAAATATTTTAGTAGTCTTGGTAAACTTGTCAAATACTTGAAATTTACATTACAATAACAAACATAAAATTAATAAAAAGTTTTTTAATTGACAAAAAAATATTTATTCTTTATAATATCCCTATATATCAATCATAAAACACTTCCTGGTATCCTAGTCCAAATAAAACCTAAAAAGGGGTGAGCTAAGATGCTCTATAAGGGTAAGTTTGCAATGTTGGATTTCAATAATAAATAAAAACAATCAATATGGAATGGTAAATAACTGAAACCCGGTCTATTTAAATAATGACTTGATTATAATATGGTAGGAATAAATGATGATCAAATAAATCCATATACATAATGACATGAATATTCTAAATAATTGAATAATCACATGGACATAAATATCTATCTCATAATGGTGGAATTAATATTTTCAAACATAAAAAATGATTTCTCAAGACATTTGACATGTCAGTTTAAATCTATGTGTAAAAACCCATCTAATTTGTCCAACTAATTTGTCACATGAGACATATCGGCGCAACAAGGTTCTATCTATAACTGGATCCCATATATCACTTAATAGTTCAAAATCATTAATAATATAAAAGGGTTGAATCATTGTCAATAATAACATTCATATTTAAAAACTAACAAACAAAATGTTAATACTTACCCTAATTAAATAAGTATAATGATAACACATACAGTGTAATGTGGTGAATGGTAATAAAATTGTAAATCATTAGTACACATGATCTCAAACAGTTAAAAGATATAAAAAGAATGATATCAATACAACATATCCCCATTGAATCATAATTTAAATAAAGGATTTATTTCATTGATAAATATAAATACCATATAAATGTCATCAAAAACATTTTTTGAGGAAATTAACCTTTTTCACATTGAAAATATTATTATAAAATTTTCACAAAATGTTTTTAAAATACATTTATTATAAAATAACCTTTTACAAATTTTAAATTAATTCTTAAAACATTGATTTTTCATGATAGTGAAAAATTCTGTTCATGTTGTACATGTTAAAAAAATCCTTTCACTTTTTTGGTAAAAACCAAATGAGTATTGTTTGGAAATTGAAATCAAGATTACAATAAAAATATTTAAAAATATTTAAACATGGATAAAAATTTATTAAATAAATCATCAGTAAAATATAAAAAATAATTAAATAATTTTTGAAAAAAACATTATATCAATAATTTTATGTTTTAAATAGTAAAAAATGGTACTATTACTTGAAAATTTTGAGAAAAATCATAGGATAAGAAAATATATTGGTTTTATGATAGAATTTTAAAATTATTCCTTCAAGGGAGACTTAAAAAACATTATCGAAAAATAAAAAAATTGTTAAACAACCCCATATCACTTTGGTAAATTTTGAATCATAGGATCCATGAAAAAAATAACTTGAAATTAAACATTAAATTCCATGAATATAAATATATTCATTATATAACATATCAATATTGGATTTATATACACCGCATAAAGGAATAAGTGATTAATATAGCACACGTCTCGTAGAAGTAAATGTGAGATAAGAAACCCTTACCTCGAGTTTGAATTCCTTAATTTGTTTATGGACCTAATTTATAATAAATATAGGTTTATTAAAAATTGATTAAAAAACCATAATCATATATATCATTCTATATATGATACTCTTATAACATTTTTCATCTGTTTCTTAATAATATTTAATTATTTTCATTGTTTCGTGTGTTAATTACCTTGTTTTCTCATTCAGGTTTTTTCATGAAAGTCAATGTTCAAGTACATAGGATATAATTCCATCATAAAAATAATGATATTAATTTTATAAATATTTTTTTCATTAGTCATTTCCTTATGGTCATTTTTTAAAATTTTACGTAGAAAATGAATTGCATCGCTTCATGGTGACAGTACGTCATACGTATGCACAAGCGACGATATCATTCCCTTAATGGGTGAAAGTGTTAGGAAGTGTATTATATAAATTAATTTTTCAATAATTCATATAATGTCATATATATCACGTATATTCATTAAATTTATCCATATTACTTTCCATGTAAAGCGTAAGTGAAAAACGAATCACGTTGCTTCATGAGGCAGTAGTCCACCTCACACACTAGTGACATTGTTGTATTTTTAATGGAATGGAAAGTAAAAAGGTTATATATTATGTTAAAAAATTATTATTATATCATAAATATTATATATATATATATTAATTCCAATATTATATCTAACAGTGATAAGTGCTGATGGAAAACGAGTTACATTAGTTTGTATGGCGGTAGTCTAATGTACACAAGATTAATGATTTCTTTTTTTATTTGATGGAAGTAGAGATGGATAAAAATTATTCCATAAATGTAATAACATATTATTATATAATATATACTCTATTTATTATTTTTTAACTTTTAATACATAATTTATTGTTGTAAAAAATGAAAGAAAAATAATGAGCTTAGTGAATACAATTACCTTCTCTTAGGAAAACCATCATTGGATATCCTATTAAAACCATAGGGTTGGTCTTTTGGGAATAAAATAACTTCTATAATTTGTTTATGGATTTGGGGTATTGATTTTTGTAGGTTATTTTGAATCCAAGGTGCTTTAGAGGTGTTAACAAGTGAGGGGAGTGAGTACCATTTTGTAATTGATGAGTGGATTTTTTTACAAATACATAAACTTATTCAATAATGGGAAGTAAATGTCACCCCAAGTTACTCAAAATTTGATAAATAACCAAGTTAACTTATTATATGGTATATAAACACTTATAACACACACAAAACACATGTTTTTGACATGTTATTCTTTAGCCTTTGAGTTTACATAATTTTTCCATTATATTTTTAACTATAGTAACTTGTATCTTTTTATTTAACAAGGTAATTTACCCTTTAAAACTAATTAAATTGATAATTATTAGATAATGTTAACATAGTAAATATAAATATTAAATCCAATTTATCAATTAAGAATTTTATATGTTTATAAATTTAATTTTCTAACCAGCGCAAGTAATATGTAAAACATCGTTTTAAACATAACCACATTTATAAATTTATTATTATTTTTACTAATTATTCCTAAAAAATAAGTTGAATTTATAATATAATATAAATTATTTTTATTAAAAATATTTAATCTAGTTTTCCAAATTAAATTCATAGAAGTGCTATAATTCAATTTAATATTTAACCCATAGATACGTTGAAAAATTGTTTTTCAAGTAAAATCTTTCAAAGTTTTAAAAGGTTTTTATATCATAATTAAATAATAAATTGATTTAAATGACCTATATTAGTTATATTACAATATAATTGAACTAATTTTACTTTAAAACAAATTTAAAATATAATTTAACTTTGTAAATAATTTAAACGAAAAGGCAGTTTTCAATAAAGATCAATATTATTTACTATTCATCAAAAAATTAATCTTTTTGAAAAAATTATAATAAAAGCCACACAAAGATAATTTCAAAATTTAGACTTAAAAAATAGAGTTTATTTTTTCAAATAATTGTTCTAAAATTGGTAAAAATTAATATTTAATTATCTGAATGACTAATCCTTCATTCAGAAAAATAAATTTTTTCATAAAACATTTCTTTCTATTTCTTATGGTTATTATTTAATTTTTAATCAAAAACTAAAAACTAAATTTGTTTTATACATGTTTAAACCATATATTTTCCATAATTTATTTATTAATATTCATATCCCTTAACATAAAATCTATTTTATAATGGTCTTGTTTAAAATAAAATATTTTAATAGAGTATGTTGTTTATTTAAAACCTTCTGATGCATCCATTGGAAACTATTGAAGAGATTGAATTTATTTTAAAAATGTATATATCTTAAAGACATTGTGTGTTACATTCACTTATCATCTTGGGTTTTCTTGTCATATACGCTATAAAGGATGATATTCCTCTTTTAAAATCTTAGCGTGTTACATTCTACCCCCTTAAATATATTTTTCCCTCATAATTTAATATTTCTCTCACAAATTAATGGGTTTAAATTTTAAAATAACATTTTTGGAAACCCAAATTGTAATAATTTTTGATAAAAAATCCCATTTATAAGATAGAAATGGAAGTAAAAATTCTATATAGAATAACACAGAACATGGTTTCAAAGTTAGAGAACATTGGTGGGAGGAAAAAATTTGGCTTTGGAAGAAAAGAATAAATAATTATAGTGAGTGATAATTATCAATGATCAAAAAAAATTGAATGATCAATGTAAAGTTAAGGATCTGAAAACAATTAATAATTGATGATTTAGAATACCATTTGTTTCAATTAATATTTAGTTAATGAGATAAATTTTTAATTTCATGATATTTTCCCGAATGTTGAGGAAATATTTTACCATCTATGAATATAAGGAAATATACATGCTTTTTATATTTCTATTTCCTAAGAAAAATTTCATCATTTGGTTGTTCATCAATCAATTTTCACTTTATCTCTTACCCCAATAAATAAATATCCAAAAAGGAATTTTTTATTAATTAAGTATTGAAATTAACTTTTAACAAATCTTAAGATCTATAAAAGGGTGGAAGGTACTTTTATATGTATATAAATATTTACCGAAAATAAAATAGTTATATTGAGTTATCCAATATAATAAATTAATCTATAAACCTCAAAAATAATACTGAATATTCAACTTACCATATGTATTTTTCAATAAAATCATTTAAGTAAAAATAATTTCATATTAATCTGAACAACAAGTAGGTTAATATTGGGAACTATGTACTTATTGACCTCAGGTTGTGGGTTCAATCCCCCATATTTTCTAGATACAATGGTTTTTCACCGGATATGTGAGTTATCCTTTTTCTAAAACATTATTAAAATAATACATATAATGTTCCAAATTGAAATAACCTACAATTTACTAAACATCAAAGGTAATATAAACCTTAAAGGTTACCAATACCTTAATAAAAACATCATTATATTTATTATCAAAACATAAGGCACATAATTTCGGTTATACTCCTTCAATAATGTGTTTTATAATAAGTTTAACTTCATTCTAAACCACTTTTCTTGGTCATCAATACCATTCAACAAATTCCCCCAAATCCTTGAATAAAAAGTATAGAAATACAATCTTTATACATTTCATTATTCTTAAAAAAAATTCATTTATAAAATATTCGCATAACATAACTCTTGAATAAAAACACAAGTATATTAATCATTCCACTTCTTCAGTAAAAATTGTATAATCTTGACCTTGAACCCTTAGCTTCTTTTGAGATATATTCCATTGATGCTTAGGAAATTTATTTACATAGTATCGCATATCCTTATAGTTGAATCATTAAAGTTTTGTAGATTATTTCTAGCCCTATAAATTATAATCATGGCATCCTTTATGTCCACACTTATATCAAACTCCCCTTCCCTTCAAGAAAGTATCAGGGTGTATCTTTACACAATTAATCACATGTGGGAAAATCATTATTTCAATTCTTTCAATCATCCATTTTTGTGCTTCCATTATTTTGTTATCTTCATTCCATTCAAATCCATAATTCATAGATAATTATTTCTCTATCTTGATAGAATATGATACAATATCTTCATAGGATGTAAATTTTTTGGAGAGTAGTTCTGATTGAAATATTGGCTTAAGCCCATCAAAGAAAAATGTAACGCCCTGACCCCAGTTACCTAGAGTCCGTGCATTTTTACATAACATTGGAATGATCACAAAGGATCAAATCCCGAAAGACCAATCAGTTTAGTATCCTCGGAAGTAATAGATACATTCATATGTTTTACATTACATCCTGAAATAAAATCATAAAAAACATTTTGTCCCCTTTTTAACACACTTATATCGTTAGCCTATCCCTACAGGTCACCCATAAAATACTTCTTCACATCTTGGAAAAAATAAAACATAAAAATGGGTGATATCAGATGCTCAGTAAGGATTACAATATAGCGTGAACTTTCATAAATATTCATAATCATTTAAGGCAATGTATAAGACTAAAAAAATTCTTTTAAACATAAACTTCAGAATTATATGGAAAGTATAAAATCAAATAATACCATTTACTTATTTACATAGATATTCTACTAGTCGAATAATCACATGCAATATCAATAGCCACTTTCATAATGATGGAATGCATAATTCCAGACTTCATAACCACATAGTCCAGTACTTGTGCCAAGACTACATATAAGATTTTGTCCATGCCTTGTTCCAAGACACTAGTTTGTCTCATGAGACCTACCGGTGCATCAAGGAGCTATAGCGAGCTCCAACAGTCACATACTAATTCCAATGCATTCCTCGTATAAAAAGGATTAAACATAACATAAACATTCGTATTAAAACTAGCATAAAAAATGTAAATACATTATTAAAAAACCATTAATGGTGTAAAAATAACACATCCATATTCAAATTTATCACAAATACTTCAATATAATATGGAAGTTTTGTATCCTAATAAATCAACTTCAAACACGCTTAAAATCTATCAAAGGATGTTGACATAGATGAAATGAAAACATTTTTAGAGATATATATATTTCTAATTTGAAATAATTTAAAATTTATCTACTTATAAAATAAAAGATTTATTTTTAAAATATTATTATAATCTGTTATGGTATTCTTCGACTATGTGACAACGGCGGAAAATAGTTCCACCCATCGTATAAGTTAAAAAAAGACATTCTTAATTTGGTTGAAAAGGTCATAAAGTACCTTGTTTGGAAAACGACAGAAAGATTCCTTTCAAAACATATATGGTCATATAAGGGTATAAATTAATTTTAAACATAGTCTAGTAAATGGTAATAATGTTTTGAATTACATTTTTAAGAAAACATGGATGTGGATGATAAAGAGGTCCTAGTAGATACTTACGTATTAACAATCTCAGATAAGTAAAGAGATTGTAGAATTAACACTTACCTTTTACTTTTACTTAGTCTATCATATGTTAACCTCATGTATAATAGTTACAAAATGGATATTTAATTATACAAGAATCCTATGATATCATATATGATCTTATAATACTGCATTGTAGATAATATTTTAGTAGTATCATCGTTTCAGGTGTTAACTGATTTGTTTTACTTTATATACCTGGTTACGTAAGCCATGTTTGATATGGATAGGATTTATTTCATTAATATACATAATTATATTACATTCATAATCATTATTTTTAATCATAAAATTAAAATTATTCTTTAATGGTTACGATGGAGAATGAATCTCATCGCGTTGGTGGACACGGTAATCCATACGTACGCACGAGTGAAAATATCATTATATTGATGGTGAAATATTATGTAATTGGATGGTATATCATATATAAATAATCATTAACATGTTATATTTATTATTTACATCAGTTATACTCATTATTATATCCATAAAAAATAATGAAGGGTTTGAATAAAAAACTACACTATGACGTGGAGACGGTAAGTCGTACATACGCATGTATGGTGACTTTGTCATTTATAGGATGAATAGAATAACAAATATGGTTGTACCATATTTATAATAACAATAAAGAATGTATAAGGTACTAGATAAATTAATTTGGTATGGAATCTATGAAAGTGAAAGTGGAAGAATAAAAGAACTTGAAAGAGGGTGGTGAAATTATTACCTCTTCTTCGGGTGTTTCCTTTTGAGTCGATCAAAAGGGATCCTTAGGTTAAATATCTGATCCAATTAAGGACTCTAGGTTGACTTGAGGGATGTTTTGATTATATTGGGTAGGGTTTGGAAAATTCAAATGGCTTTGGAGGTGTGAAATTAAGAGAACGGGAAGTACCCTTTTATAAGAGAGGTGACGGTCACTTTAGGAAAATCTTGAAATATTATTTTATAATAAACTCATTTTCAGTTTCTAATGGCTCAAAAATAATTTTTTTCGATGATAATGTATAGATGGGTCAAGAAAATCTCATACAATAAGTTTTAGACATGTTTAGGTCACCATATTAAAATTATATGTTTTATTTAACTATTAGTTTAACAGTATGACATTTACCATGTCTCTTTGTATTTTTATATTATATGGTTAATAAACTTACTATAACAAGCCAAGAGAACCCCAAGTGGTTCATTATTAATATATATAACCATATATAAGTCTTTTGTACATCCCTTATACATCTATGAATATTATATTAATTAATAATATAGTATTTGTTTTTAAAACACAATTATGTCAATTTTGACACTATTCAGTATTTGGTTTTTGTGAAAATTATAAAAGCATGATTTCTTCAAAAAAAATTATTTAATCAACCCTAGAATGTTATATTACCCTATAAAATTAGTTTAATTCATCAAAACTCTTAAATTACATTTATTTGGATATTTATAATATCAATTATTTAAATATTTCATTAATAAGTAATTACTGCATCATCATTGTGTCATAAAAAATTCAATTATTTAATTTTTAAAAATTATAAATAAAACACCAACATGTAAGAAATTTATTTATATTTAAAATTAATATTTATAGTCGAATTTATATTGTGTGTAACTCTATATTAAATATGGTTTAGTTATTAAACTTTGAATTTAACACTTTTAACTCTTCTTTAAATAAAATAATAAAAAATGTCTTTATCTAATCCAAGTGAACCAAAAAGATCATATCTTATTACTAAGTTTGTTTTTGTCCAATTAAATAAATAAAATATATTTATGATATGTGTTAGTGTAATTATAATATCTTTTTTACCCTTAATTACCTTATTTATTTTTAATTGTGGTAAATAAAAGTCAAAATGCACTATTCACCAAAAATTATTTTCATCTTATTGTACCACATTTTACTTACTGATGTCAATCGTGTCTCTCAGATTTTTTAAATTCAACTCACAGAAGTGGTAAAATTAAGTTTTATGTAAATTTGTAAATGCTTCTAGAAGGTGGGTAAAATATGGTAAAAAGTTCAATAAAATTTTATATATCTAAACTTATTATTAAATGACTTCAATAAATTACATTGAACATATATCAGTATTATGTATCTATTTTGACCTAAAATAAGTAAAAATAATATAACAAGTTATTTAAATAAAAAGTCAGTTTTAAACAATATTGCAATGTTTTTACTATTCATCAGAAATTTAAATTTTTTAGAAAAATACCAGAAATTCACCCGAAACTTATTTTGATATTCTAAATAAAAAAATTAAGTCCATTTAAAAAAATAAAATTTATAAAATTTCAAAAAGTGTGTATTAATATTCATAACGGCTTGTTTCATTGGTTGTGGTGTGTTAAAACTCCATATTGCGTACAACGCAAGCTACTGCATTATTCACAGGGAAACGTACCGTGGAAGCATGGGGTGTTACATTCTCCCCTCCTTAAAATAATGCGACATAAAAATTTCCAGAATATTACTATATAAAAAGATTCGGGTGGTTCTTCATCAAAAGTTCTTTGGGTTCCCATGTTGCATCTTCCATCTTATGGTTTTCCAAAGCACTTTTTCCAAACGAGTCATCCGGTTTCTCAGCACTTGTTCTCTTATATCAATAATTTTGACAGGCTATTCAAAATAAGACAGATCAAGTTCTAGTTCAATTTCCTCATAGGTGAGTACATGTGTTGTGTTAGGCCTGTATTTTCTCAATAGTGATACGTAGAACACATCATGAACTTTGGAGAGACTGGGAGACATTGTCAAATGATAAGCTACAAATCCAATTCATTATAGAATTTCTGAAGGTCCAATGTACTTGGTACTCAATTTACCCTTCTTATTGAAACGTATAACACCCTTCCATTGAGATACCTTCAAGAAAACATGGCCTCCTACTTGAAATTCCAAATCCTTCATTTGGTTATATGCATATCTCTTTTGCCTACTTTGGGATGTTTTGATGTGGTTTTGGATAATATTCACTTTTTCCATTGTTTCCTCAACAAGTTATGAGCCTATGAGTTTTCTTTCACCTATATCATCTCAAAAATTTGGTGTGAGACATCTCTTTTGGTATAATGCTTCATATGGTGTCATCTGAATACTTGAATGGAAGCTATTGTTATAGGAAAATTCTACCAGAGGTAAATATTGATCTCACATACCTAGAAAGTAATGTGAGAATGATCTCAACAAGTCTTCTGAGGTTTTAATAGTCTGTTATGATTGTCAATCGGTATGAGGGTGGTAGGCAGTGCTCAAACGAAGTTCCGTATCCAAGTCCTTCTGTAGACTTTTCCATAATCTTAATGTAAATCGGGGATCATGATCAGAAACAATCGATAGAGGTACTCTATGATGTCTTACAACTTCATTAATATATATTTTCCCATATGTTCAAGTGGTAAATATTCTCCTATATCAAGAAAGTGTGATGACTTGGTAAGAAGATCAACAATAACCCATATTGAATCATTACTTCTATGAGTCTTTGGTAGCCCCATGACAAATTCCATCATAATATTATCCCATTTCCAATCAGGTATGGGAAGGGGTTTCATGACTCTTATAGGTTGTTTCCTTCCATTTTTCACTTGTTGACAAACCATAATTCTTAACACATAATAAAAAAACCTCTCTCTTCATGTTGTCTCACCAAAAATGTTCCTTAAAATCTCTACACATCTTGGTTCTCCCAAGGTGTCTAGAGAAATTTTAGTTATGAGCATCATCCAACAATTACCTTTTTAGATCAGGTATATCAGGAACATATAGTCTCTTCCAAAACAACAAAATTCCATCTTCATATATGAAGTCGATCAATATCCCATCATTCACAGCTTTAATTTTCTTTTGAAATTCCTCATCATCGGTCTGAGAACTTTTTATCATTTCTAGTAAAGATAGTTTGGAAACCATTTTAAAAAGCATTTATGTTTCACCTTCAATGGTTATTCCCATAACCATATTTACTAGATCCATGTATATGAGATATGTTTCAATTATCATCTTGTTCAAAACTCCATGATCCTTTCTACTCAAAGCATCTACAACCATATTTTCCTTCCCCGGGTGGTAGTATATCATGAAATCATAATGCTTGAGTAGTTCAAGCAATCTCTTTGGCCTCATGTTGAGTTCTTTTTGTGAGAAAATAAACTCTAAACTCTTGTGATCAGTATAAATATCACATTTTTTACCATAGAGATAATGCCTCCATATTTTTAGAGAAATTATTACAGCTACTTACTCAAGATCATGAGTAGGATAGTTTTTCTCATGAATTTTTAGCTATCATGATGCATAGGAAATAACTCTCTCATTCTGCATAAGGACACAATGAAGTCCTTTATTTGAAGAATCACTATAAATAACAAATCCACCATTACCTGATAGTAGAGTCGAGATAATAGAATTTACCAATCTTATCTTATATTCTTCAAAACATTATTCACACTCTATTGTCCAAAAAAATCAACCCCTTTATGGGAGGGAATAGTTAATGGGTTAGCCAACCAGGGAAAATTCTGGATGAAACATCCATAATAACCTGATATGGGCCTTGAACCTAGAATTAAATCAATGGAAAACTCAATTTCTCATTCTGTAGGATGTCCAGGTAAATCCTCTAGGAACACATCGACATATTCTTGCACGATAGGTATATCCTCTATTCAAACATTATTTTCCTCACCCATAGTTATTTCATTCCTGTATTCCCAAAAAATTGAATTTAGTAGAGCTACTTGGGGAGGATCTTGTAACGCCCCAACCCCAGTTACCCAGGGTCGGTGCATTATTACATAACATTGGCATGATTAAAGGGGATCAAAACCCGAAAGACCGATTAGTTTAGTAGCCTTGGAAGTACTTGATACATTCATAAGTTTTACATTACATCATGAATTAAAAACATCAACAAAATTTTGTCCTCATTGACCACAATTATATCCTTAGTCTATCCCTATAGGTCAACTATAAAATATTTCATCACATCTTGAGAAAAATAAAACATAGAAATGGGTGAGCTCAGATGCTCATTAAGGATAACAATATAGCAGAAACATTCATAAATAAGCATAAACAATTAAGGAAATTTATAAGACTATAACATAAGCCTTTTAAACATAATATTATGCATAATTTGGATAATATAAATCAAATAATTTCATTTACTTATTCACATGGATGTTCTACTAGTCAAATAAATACATTCAATATCAATATCCAAGTTCGTAATGATGGAATGCATAATGCCAGAATTCAAAACCACATAGTCAAGGCCTTGTGCCAAGACTACAAATAATATTTTTTTCAAGGCCTTGTGGAAAGACACTAGTTTGTCTTATGAGACCTAATAATGCATCGAAGAGCTATATCGGGATCCACCCATCACTTACTAAGTCCAATGCATTCTTCATATGAAAAGGTTTAAACATAACATAAACATTTGTATTAAAACTAGTATACTAAATGTCAATACATTATCCATAAACCATGAATGTGGTAAAAATAACACATCCACAGTTAATGATATCACAAAACCTTCAACACAATATAAATTTTTTGTATCAAAATTAATCAACTTCAAATAAGATTAAAATCCATAAAAGGATGTTGACATAGATGAAATCAAAACTTTTTTAGAGAAATATCTCTTTCTATTTTGAAATCATTTTAAAGTTATATAATTATAAAATAAAACATTTAATTTGAAAATATTTTTATAATATTCTATTGGAAGATTCAACGTTGTTATAACAGCATGAAATAGCTACACACGCCATACAAGTTAAAAAGGAGACATTCTTACATTAATTTTGTTGAAAAGGTCATAAAGCACCATGTTTGGAAAACTACTAAAAGATTCCTCTCTAAAAATATATGGTAAAATAAGGGTATAAATGACTTTAACCCACAGTTTATTAAATATTAAGAATGTTTTGAAGTACATTTTTAAGAAAACATAGATGTGTATGATAAAGAGGTCATAGTAGATACTTACGTATTAACTACCTTGGATAAATAAAGAGATTGTAGAATTAACCCTTTATTTGTAATTTTCCTTAGTCAATGGTATGTTAACATCTTTTATAATTTTTAAAACATTGTTATTAAATTATAAAATAACTATATATATATAAATATGATATCATATATGATCCTCTAATATTACTTTGTCAATAATATTTCAGTAGTATCATCGTTTTGAGTGTTGACTGATATGTTTTCCTTTATATGATTGGTTATGTAATCCATGTTTTTTATGGATAGGATGTAATTTATTTATATCCAGAATGATGTTAAGTTATTAAACCTTATTTTTAATCATAAAATAAAATTTATTCTTGAATGATTGAGAAGGGTAATGAATATCATCGCATTTGTGGACACGGTAATCCGTACGTACGCATGAGTGACAATATCATTATATTGATGGTGAAATCGTATTTAATAGGATGGTATATCATATAAACAGAATAATTAACATGTTATATTTATTATTTACATCGGTTATACTCATTGTTATATCCATCCAAATAATGAAGTGTTTGAATAACAAACTACACCACGACGTGGAGACGGTAAGCCGTACGTACGCACGTATCGTGGCTTTATCATTCATATGAGGGATAGAATAATGAATATGGTTGTACCATTTTTATAATAACATCATGATATATAGAAGATACTATAGTTATTATTTTAGAATGTAAACAACAAATAAAGAGGTAGTGGAAGAAGAAAATAACTTGAAAGGGGGTGGTGAAATTATTACCTCTTCTTCGTGTGTTTCTTTTTGCGTTGATCAAAATGGATCCTTATGTTGGATTTCTGATCAAACTATGGCCTCTAGGATTAATTTAGGGAAATTGGGAGGATATTTATGTAGGTTTTGGCCGAGAGAAATGGCTTTGGAGGTGTGATCTTGAGAGAAGTGGAAGTGCCCTTTTATAAGAGAGGTGGGGGCACCTTAGGAAAAGATTGAAATATTATTTTATAATAAAATCATTTTCGGTTTCTAATGGCTCCAAAATGATTTATTTCGAGGATAAGGTGGGTATGGGTGAAAAAACTCTCAACCAATAGGTTTTAGACAGGTTTTGGTCACCATATTAACCTTATATTTTAGATTTAACTCTTAGTTAAATAGTTTTACTTTTACCATGTATTATTGAATTATTATAGTAATTGGTTAATAAATGTAATATATAATGCCAATATAACCACAAGTGGTTCATTAATGATATATGCACGCTCGCACGTCGTTGGTCATGGGAGACAAACTGAAATTTATACCTACTTACTACTTAGGACAGTGGCAAGACAGGGTCGAACCACAGGGAGGCCTGTTGTTGTGTTTGGTGCTCTAAAAAATAGACTAAACAAAAACACACATGCAAAAAAAACGATTAGAGGTAGTTGGTGGTGGTGAAGTGAATTGAAAGAGAGTTAGTGCACAAAAAATAAGGGGTGAAATGGTGAACACAAAGTGAGTAGACATAAATAGAGAAGCAAGAGGAATTATGTTGCAAACAACCAAGAGATGAGGAAGAGGGGAAGTCGACTGACCGATTTGATGTTTCTTAACCCTATTCATGCACTGCAATTGAAGTGCATGGATCTGACTAAGAGTAACCGGCCAAAGTTGTCGTCTGGTCAGCTTGTGATGTAATAGATCTTACAGTCCCTCGACTATAAGAGTCATTCTATCCAATGGCGAAATTAAGTCAGCAGCCACCGAGCTCAACTTGTCAGTTGAGTTCGGTGTGTCTCTCTCTTTCAATAATAATTTACATGTCAGTGAATTACTCAATTTGAAACAGTTAGAATTATGGTACAAACAAGATCTGTTTTCACATGATCTTGTTGTTTTCAAAATAAGCTTGTCAGTAAATAGTGAGAGAGACAATCCAGAGAAATGATGTAGTGCATGAATGAGATTAAACAAATCGAATCAACCAGCTTATTCCCCCCAAAGGGAATTATCCAGACATCGTGGTTAGTTTTAATGCAACAATGAAATAAGAATCAATGTATTTCATGTTAAATTCAATTGCAGAAACATAGAGCACAAGTCAAATAAGAATGTTTTTCTCCCTGTTCGAGCTCTCGAAAACTCTAACTCCTGCTGCTTGATGGTGGATGCAATGTTGGAACTCCGCTCGATGTCTTGCCCATGGAATCGAGGTGTGAAATGCACTGGTCTCATACTCCAATATTCTCCAAGAGATATTGTGTAAGTTGTTCCTGCTCTACTCCTGTGGATGAAAAGTCTCTGATGTCTACTAATTACCCCCCAGACTCCTACTCTGCTGAATCAATCCATGCCTCTCCCACCTCTCCTGCCTCTGGTGCATTCATCACCCAAACGAAGCCTCTGGAATCTCATCTGAAGTGTTCCCCGGTATCCACGTGGCTCCTTCACTGTGCTGCTCCTCCCGCGCTTGTCACTGGAGTAGTTTCTCCTAACTGAATGAAAAATAATGTGCGAGTAGAAAATCACAACCCTCTTCAAATCAGCAAGTCCATGTGGCATGCTTTGATGTTCACGTCACCCTCTTTTACGTGAGCTCCAAGTGAGTGCATCTCCCCCTTGTAACGAATAACTTCTTTTAATCCTTTCAAGTACACGTGACTCCCCCTGTAACAAAAGAAAAAAAACAAAACAAGATAAACAAATAAAATGAAACGAAACTATATATTAATATTGTTACTTAGATTAGTTAATAAACATACTTATTAATATATATAATACTTCATATTATTACTAAAATATGTAATTATAATAATAATTATTATTATGATATACTAATAATATATATAAGCTTATATATAATTATTAAGATAACTATAATTATTATTGTATTATATGTGATATGTATATATATATGTGTGTGTGTGTGTGTTATAATGTATTATGTTTATATTATATTTTGTTATAAAAACTAGAATAAAAACTAAAAAAGAGAATGAAAATAAAATAAAAACCAAAAAGAGGGGGAGAGGGGTCGGGTTTCAGCGGCGCAGGAAGAGGGAAGAAGGGAAGGGCTTGGGAACAGGTTTAGGCAGGAGGTGACGACGCTGGGGAGAGGGGTGCGGCGGAGGTCAGGCGGCTCGGATGGAACAATGGTGGAGGTCCGGCCTCGGGTGGCTGTGGGTCTTGCCGGGTGGCGATGGGGGATAAAGGTTCTTGGCTATGGAAGAGGAGAATAGGGTGCGGCGATAGGGTTTGAACGGCTCTCCGGCGAGGTACAGGGAGGTTCGGCCAGAGGGAAAGGAGGTGGCGGCACCTAGAAGGGTGTGTGGATTTTGAGTTCTGGTTTGAATTTGATGATTCTTTTAAGTTCTTGAAATCCTTTGATACATCGGATTTGTTTGTGTGTGTTGCTGCAATGAAATGGAGGATGAGGCAGGAGCGGTTCCTCGGATGGTATAGCGGCGGGGAGGGGATGCAGCGACTTCGGTTTGGTTTGCGGCTATGGTGAGGTGTGGTGAAGGAGGCCCAGGTTTGAGATGGACTGAGGTGGAGCTTGAGCAGAGGAGATTGCCGGGAGTTGCGGGTTTTGATAAAGAGTTTGGATTTTGATTCCCGATTTCGATTTATCTGCTTAATACGTTCTTCAAATTCTGTGATTTTTTGTATTAGTTTTGTTCACTACTGTTAATTTGTTCTCTGTTGAGAGAGAATTTGGTGGGTGATGTTTGGTTGATGTGTTTGCTGCTGGATTTGTGTTGCAGCGTTGTGGTTGCGGGAAGGAGAAGAGAAGTGAACGGTGAGATTTTCTGTGGTGCTATGAGGAGAAAGGTTGTCGACAATGATGGTGGTTTAGATATGTGTATCGGTGAAGAAATGGAGAGGGAGACGTATCGGTGAGAAAAAAAATGGCAGTATCGGCGAGGAAGTAACAGTGAGGAGAAATATAAACTGTGTCGATGAGGGAGATATGTATCAGTGAGTAATAAGGAAATGGAAACTGTGAGGAAATGAGATGGAAATCTACCAGTGAGGTGTAATCTATATCGGTGAAGAAATGAGTCGGTGAGGTAATGCAGCTACTGGTAGGGGGTGAGGAAAAAGGGGAATAAAACAGTGAGCGTATCGGTGAGAAAAGTATCAGTTAGGATTTAAAGTGGAGGTGTATCAGTGGGAAAATGTGTATCGGTGAGGATTTGTGCATTGGTGAGGATGGTCACCGCTACCGGTAAACCTGCGAACAAACAAAACAAAGAAAATAAAATTAATAAAATAATTCAATAAAACTAATAAATAAATAAATAAATATACTAATATATTAAATTAAATAGAACATAATTAAAAACTAAAAACACAAAGTAAAAATATAAAATTAATAAAACTTTATTAAAAATAATGAATTAATTTGGTTTTAAAAAAGATAAAAAGACTTAATTAAGGAACAAAATAAAATATTTATAGCAACTTGGTTCAATTATTTGACCAATTAATTAAAGAATTAACTAAATTGAAGAATAAATAATATTAAACGAATAAAATTAAATTGCTAAAACTAATTAAATTATTAAAATATTAAAAACAAAAAGAGTTATTTATTCACAATTTAAAGAATAAAACATTAATTAATTTAATAAATGAATTAATAAACTAACTAGAATAAAAATAAAAGAATAAATAAATAAAATCCAAATTCACAGGACTCATTTAATTTTAGAATTATTTAAAATGACACTAAAGCACATTAAAACACATGTTTTAAACAAAAATTGATTATTTTACAAAGAAAAGTGCAAAAAAACAAAAAAAAATCAACTATTTAATAAATACAACATTTTAATATAAAATAGCCAATAAAAAATTCACAAAAGATGTGCCAAAGAGTGCAAAAACACTGCCATATCAAACTCTCCCACACTTAAAGCCTTGATTGTCCTCAGACAAGTACATGAATTTGACATTAAATAGAATGATGATTTGTGTAGTTTAGTTCAAAACAAAGTGCATGACTAAACTTTAACACCCAGAGGATCAAGACCAACAGTGAGTCAGGTTTTTCAAGGGTATTCAAAAATGATGTCCTGCCTAGCTTCAAAATCCCACTGGAAGTCAAGAGCTTAAAAAACTCATACAATGTCAAGTATGTCATGCCTCCTATGTGTAATCATTAACCTTCCTACTTCACCTTCCAATTCAAGTTCTAATTCAAGGAGTGTTGACAGGTTAGATGAAGTGGAATTCAATCTTAACCAAGGCCACCTTCCACTCTCACATTCCTCCAAGTTCCAGAAATTAAAGTCCATTAAATTTATCACTTTATTGATTCGACTCAAATGAAAATTAACTAATTAAATTGCTTCCTTCTTCATCTGGGTTCAAAATTCCCCTCACCTTAATGAGTTCATTTTTGACAAGGGCACTTTCTTTTTTACTTTTTCCCAGCCATATTCCATGTGCAGAGCACTATGCATAGCACTGATTAAGATTGAAATTGGATTTATTTATACACAGAAACACACCCAATGCACCTTGTCTCATATACTCACCATGGTATCCCATTTTCCCATTTTTCTCCAGTTACAAAGGACTAAATTAATAATCATTCAGATTGACTTCCTAAAGTGATTGAATATTATTTAATAAAAATGTGAGTCCCCTGGGTTCTAGTGAGAACTTCTAGTTACACTAAGTCATGATCCTCATTCCACAAGACCTATTTTGTCACACTCTCATCCTCAGTTCCTAAACAGAAAGGTTTATAGAGACAGTGAACGATTTCACTCAGCAATCATTCATACTTAACAGTTTCTAACTAAGTGCCACTTTCAAAAACTAGTAAACAATTATCCACTAAACAAGACATACTTGTAGTACCATTGAACTTCAAATGACCATCATGTGACTAAATAATTTTGATTTTTTTTAAAAATGAATTTTAAACCTTTTTTTTAAAAAAATGACAATTTATTTAAACAAAAACAAACTCAAGTTCCAGAAGGGGGAATTAGACATCACACTAGAATGACCCCTCTCCCCCACACTTAATACCCAAAATTGTCCCCAATGTTGAATCTCAAGGTGGGAGATAGTTCAAGTACAAAACATATAGACATTTCAGCTTAAAAATGATATGGAGGGGTATCAATGAAGTTCCCATAGTTTCTTTTCCACACAAAAAGTGAAAGAAAATAAAAACAAAAACAAACAAAAACAAACAAAAACAGAAGAGCCCGACCCCACAAACCATCACTAGTAACCAAGTACATTCTATTCCTAAATCATTCATGCTTTGAATGTTTAAATAGAAGACAAAATATTTTATCAATTTACTTCAAATAAATGCATGATTAACAATAGTAGCATGATTTTATCAGTAGCATCTCAATGAAATTGAAAGCAATGGGTGCAAGCATGTTTTACAAATCAGCTCAAAATAATTTTCACTTCTCTAGATACTAGCAGCTAACACCCAAGAAATAAAACACAGTCATTACTCACAGATCGAGAGGAATTCCCCCACACTTAGTTCACAATGACAAGTAAGCAGGTAATTGAAAGTGAAAATGCAGAACAACACTTCCCTGAATTATTGGACCTTAAGTAGTGGCTTTCATCAACAGATCCTCATCAGTATCACTGGGTTGTTATTCCTCTTCAAAACCTGCAAGTTCAAATATGTAGAATAATATTTCAGATTTTAATGTTCAAGAAAAATTACCCAAGAGTGTGAGTAGAGAGAAAAGTTATCCATATGATGCAGTGGATTGCTCCCTTGGGTTTTCTAGGCCATGTTTCTGGCAGAAACAACTCTCTCTAAACAACAGTAGATAATGAAACACCATCAGCAGCCAAGAAATTGTACTGGAGAACAAGCAGCAGGGATTACTTTATTGAAAAACATAAAATAAAAGAGAAACTACTAAGTAACCATGGGTTAGTTCCCATGAAACACTAAGTTTATAGTCCTCAGTTAGACTTGAATCGGCTCATTCTTCCAATAGAGAAGTGGCAGCCAAGCCCTTTGGCTTCCCTTCAAAGAAGTGATTTATTTTTTGACCATTGACTAAGAAGGGTTTATACTCATCTCCAAATAGCTCAACATCTCCATTAACCAGAAATCTAAGAATGGTAAAGGGTCCTGACCACTTGGACTTCAACTTTCCTAGAAACAGCTTCAATCTAGAATTGAAAAGCAGGACACTCTCACCAACCTTGAAATTCATATTTTGAATGATTCAGTCATGAAAAGCCTATGTTCTTTATTTTTAAATTTCAGAATTCTCATAGGACTCTCTTCGGATCTCATCCAGTTCACTCAACTCTAGCAGTCTCCTCTCTCCAGCAGACTTAAAATCAAAGTTAAGAGCCTTCACTGCCTAATAAAATCTCTGTTGTAACTCCACAGGTAGATGGAATGTTTTCTGAAAAAGTATCCTATATGGTGACATCCCTATAGTAGTATTATAAGTAGTTCTGTTGGCCCAAAATTCCTCATCCAACTTCCTTAGATAGTCTTTCCTAGTGCTAGACACTGTTTTCTCTAAAATCTGTTTGAGCTCTCTGTTTGAAACTTCTGCTTGCCCACTGGACTGTGGGTGGTAAGTATTACATGTCCTATGTGAGCACCCATACTTCTCCATTAAACCTTTGATCATATAATTCCTGGAGTGAGTTCCATTATCAGTTATAAAAGTTCTAGGTACACCAAATCTGGAAAAGATGTTTTTCTTAATGAATTTCACCACACTAGCAGCTGAATTGTCGGACAGAGCTACTGCCTCAACCCACTTGGACACGTAGTCCACAACAACCAAAATGTACTCATTCCCATAAGAGGATGGAAATGGTCCCATGAATTCCAAGCCCCACACATCAAAGATTTCAACCTCTAGGATACCTTTTTGGGGTAGTTCCTTCCTTCTCCCAACATTTCTCAACATTTGACATTTCTCACAGCCAATAACCAAACTCCTAGCATATGTAAATAGTGTTGGTCAGTAGAAACCAGCCTATAGGACCTTTTGAGCAGTCCTTTCGCCTCCATGGTGTCCACCCCAAGGTGATGAGTGGAAACTCCAAAATATGGGTAAAATCTCATCCTCAACCACACATCTTCTCAGAATCCCATCGGCACACCTCCTAAAGAAAAGGGGGTCATCCCAAAAATAATATTTCAGTCTAGATATAAACCTCTTACTCTGGTTGTGTGAGAGATCCTTGGGCATGACTCCAGCTTCCAGTAAGATGGCATAGTCTGCAAAACAAGAAGACTGCTGCAAAGAAGTAGCAAATAGTTGTTCATCAGGGAAGGAAGTGTTGATCTCTTTTGGTTCCTTTCTTGGGGAATTGGGAAATTTGGACAAGTGATCTGCAACTACATTCTCAGCCCCTTTCTCATCCTTAATCACTAAAACAAACTTCTGTAGCTGCAAGGTCCACCTCATGAGTCTAGGCTTTGAGTCCTTTTTAGCCAGCAAATACTTAAGGGCTGAATGATCTGTGAAAATTATGATCCTTGATCCTATCAAATAATGCCTAAACTTTTACAAAGAAAACATCACAGTAGCTAACTCATTTTCAGTGGTATAATAATTCTTATGGGCATCATCTAGGAGCTTTTTTGCATAGTAAATAACATTTATCTTCCTGTCCTTCCTCTGTCCTAACACAACTCCTACTGCAAAGTCACTAGCATCACACATAACCTCAAAAGGAAGCTACCAGTCTGGAGCAGTGATTACAGGCGAAGTAGTCAGCTTCTCCTTGAGCAGATTAAATGCCTCTAGACATGTCTCATCAAAGACAAAGGGTGTGTCCTTTTCTAGCAGAGAGCACAGGGGTCTAGTAATCTTAGAAAAATCCCTAATGAACTTCTTGTAGAACCAAGCATGACCCAAAAAACTTATAATTCCTTTAACATTTTCTGGTGGGGGAAACTTTTCTATGACCTCTATTTTAGCATTATCGACCTCCATCCCCTTCTTAAAAACATTGTGTCCCAAAACCATGCCTTCAGTGGCCATGAATTGGCACTTTTCCCAATTTAAGAATAAGTTTGTCTCTTGGAACCTTTCTAACACTAGTTCCAAATTTTTCAGATAGTTCTCAAAGGTATCTCCCACAACATAAAAATCATCCATGAACACTTCAATAATCCTCTCAATCATGTCTGAAAAAATTGCCATCATACATCTCTGAAAAGTGGCAGGAGCACCAAACAAGCCAAAGGGAATCTGCCGGTAGGCAAATTTCTCAAACGGACAGGTGGAGGTGGTTTTATTTTGGTCCCCAAGAGTAATAGAAATCTGGTTGTAACCAGAATAACCATCAAGAAAGCAGAAGAATTCATTTCCTGCCAACCTCTCAAACATTTGATCCAAAAATGGCATAGGGAAGTGATCCTTTCTTGTGGAAACATTCAATTTTCTGTAGTCTATACAGAATCTCCATTTATTCACTTCCCTTGTCTGGATTTTCTCATTACTTTCATTAGTGACCACTGTCACTCCACTCGTTTTGGGAACCACCTGGACTAGACTGACCCAGGGGCTATCAGAAATTGGAAAAATTATCCCAGCATCCAGCAACCTAATCACTTCTTCTCTCACAACTTTCATTCATGTTGGGGTTGTGCCTTCTTTGGGATTCTACTCTGGGCTTACACTCAGGTTACATGGGAATTTTATGCATACAGAAGGATGGACTTATCCTTTTGATATCGGGAATTGACCAGCCAATGACAGACCATTGGTGCTGTCCAATTTTCCAGATTCAGGTTCTTTCAAATTTGAGTTTCTAGTTTCATCTAGCTTTTCATTTTAATCATTTTGGGGTTCTTTCCTAGGCTCTTGGTGGGTTTGGAAACCACTTCAGGAGGTCACAGCTATGGTATTCTCTCTAGGATTGGCTTCAGTGGTGCTGGGTAATGTACCCTTTTCTCTATTACTAGCATCCCTAGCCAACTACGCCATTTGAAATTCCAGGTTCTTCATTCTAGCATCCATTTGAGATTTATAAAAATCACTTTTGGTCTTTTGTTCATCAAACCTTCCTATCAACTGAGGGAACATGTCTCTCACCTCATCTTTTGAGTTGGATGACTCAACCTTTGTTTGGGATTGGGGTTGGAATTGCTGCATAGGAGGCTACTAGAATCCAAGAGGGGCAGTAGGTCGAAGGACTCCCTGCTCCCTCCATGAAAGGTTTAGATGGTTCCTATACCCCTGATTGTAAGTGTTGGAAAAAGGATCATCCCTAGGCTGCATCTGAGGTCCATAGCTAGCAAAGCTGGCACTCTCATGAGGCTGGACAGGCATATCAAAGTTTAAACAACAAGTTTGAGAATGGTCGTACATGCCATAGTGGTGACACTGCTCCTTAAGGATTTTATTTGGGTTCTCATTAAAGAACCCAGCATCTTGGGCTTCAGCTTGAGGAGCAGGGGAAGTTTCCTTTCTAACAATGGTTCTCCTTCTAGAGCATTTGTTATGGGAGTTCTGAGCTAATGTGTTAAAGATCTGTTTGAGCTCCTCAGCAGTCCTATCACAAAAATATCCTCCAAAAGACTGATCTACCAAGGTTTGGTGGTAAAGGGTGAGACTATTGTAAAAGGTTTCCATGAATAATTTAGGTGTACATTGATGGTTTTGACACTACCTAAGCAATCCTCTAAACATATCCCAGGCTTCATGAAATAGTTCTCCTTCATCCTGAAGGAATCCAGTGATTTTGTGCCTAATTTCAGATGTCAATATCCTATGATAGAATTTCATAGTAAAGGCATTGTAAACTTGATCCCAGGTGACAAAAATCTCTTCCTCTAACTGTTAGAACCAATACCTAGCATTGACCTTGATTCAGAAGGAGAAAACTCTCAGTTTAAGCTCTTCCTCATTGAGAACCCTAAGTGGTAGTTGCTAGACACTACAATAGAAGGCTCTAATGAAGTCAAGAGAGTCCTCACTAAGCAATCCATTGAAGGTGGGCAGCTGACTTAACATGGATGGCTTGATCTCATAATTCCTAGACGTAGGAGAGAGTCTAATGCATGCAGGGTTGCTAGACACTGAAGGTAACAGGAACTCTCTCAAACTGTGCCTCTCAGCTATCTCATTCTTAGGTGGGTTCATCATTCCATATTGGTTCCCATTATCAGGAAGTGGATTGTTCAGGTTTTCATATCTGTTTTCTTCCATTTTGACCTTGTCTTTTTTCCTTTTCACGTCTTTGAGGTGCTTATAAATCTCAGGATTACCAGGTACTAAGTGTTTAGACATAGATCTGGTTTTCATGTAGCAGGTTCACAATTTTTTTTGGAATTTCAATTTTCTTTTTGTAGGTTCTTTAGTCATTTTTTTAATGATTTTCTTAATGATTTTTTAATGATTTTTTATGTGAATTGTTGTTTGTGTTTTTCTTAAAACGCACGTGGCCTCCCCAGAAATGGCGCCTAAATTTGGGTGCTCGCGCGTCGTTGGGAACGGGAGACAAACTAAAATTTATACCTACTTACTACTTATGACAGTGGAAAGATAGGGTCGAACCACAGGGAGGCCTATTGTTGTGTTTGGTGATCTAAAAAAATACTAAACAAAAACACACATGCAGATAAAAACGATCAAAGGAAATTTGTGGTGGTGAAGTAAAGTGAAAGAGAGTTACTGTGTGAAGAATAAGGGGTGAAATGGTGAATGCAATGTGAGTAGATAGAAACAGAGGAATAAGAGGAATTATGGTGCAAACAACCAATAGATGAAGAAGAGGGGAAGTCCACTAGCCGATTTGATGTTGCTTAGCCCTATTCATGCACTTCAATTGAAGAGCATGGATCTGACTAATTGTAACTGGCCAGATTTCTCATCTGGTCAACTTGTGATGTAATAGCTCTTACATCCCCTCGATTGTAAGATTCATTCCATCCAATGGAGAAATTAAGTCAGCAGTCACCAAGCTCAACTTGTCAGTTGAGTTTGGTGTGTCTCTCTCTTTCGAGAATAATTCAAATGACAGTGAATTACTCAATTTGAAACAGTTAGAATTATGGTACAAACAAGATCGGTTTTCACAAGATCTTATTGTTTTGAGAATAGGCTTTTCAGTAAATAGTGAGAGAGACAATCCAGAGCAAGGATGCAGTGCATGAATGAGATTAAACAGATCGAATCAACCAGCTTATTCCCCCCAATGGGAATTATCCGGACATAATGGTTGGTTTTAATTCAACAGTGAAATAAGAATCAATGTAGTTCATGTTAAATTAAATTGCATAAAAACAGAAAACAAGTCAAATAAGAATGTTCGTCTCCCTGCTCGAGCTCTCGGAAACTCTAACTCCTACTGCTTGATGGTGGATGAAATGTTGGAACACCGCTCGATGTCTCGCCCTGGGAATTGAGGTGTGAAATGCACTAGCCTCGTACTCCAGTATGCTCCAAGAGAGATAGTGTAAGTTGTTTCTACTCTGCTCCTGTGGATGAAAAGTCTCTGATGTCTTCTGATTACCCCCCAGACTCCTGCTCCGCTGAATCAATCCATGCCTCTCCCACCTCTTGTGCATTTATCACCCAACCGAAGCCTCTGAAATCTTATATGAAGTGTTCCTCGGTCTCCACGTGGCTCCTTCACTGTGCTGCTCCTCCCGCGCTTGTCACCGGAGCCGTTGCTCCTAACTGAATGAAAAATAATGCGCGCGTAGCAAGTCACAACCCTCTGAAAATCAGAAAGTCCACGTGGCATGCTTTGATGTTCATGTCACCCTCTTTTAAGTGAGCTCCAAGTGAGTGCATCTCCCCCTTGCAACGAACAACTTCTTTTAATCCTCACAAGTACACGTGACTCGCCCTACAACAAAAGAAAAAAAACAAAGCAAGATAAACAAATAAAATGAAACGAAAATATATATTAATATAGTTACTTAGATTAGCTAATATACATACTTATTAATATATATATATATATATATATATATATAATACTTAATATTAATACTAAAATATGTAATTATAATTATTATTATTATTATGATATACTAATAATATATATAAGTTTATATATAATTATTAATATAACTATAATTATTTTTGTATTATATGTGATATGTATATATATATATATATGTTATAATGTATTATGTTTATATTATATGTTGTTATAAAAACTAGAATAAAAACTAAAAAAGAGAATGAAAATAAAATAAAAACAGAAAATAGGGGGAGAGGGGTGCGGTGGAGGTCAGGCAGCTCAGATGGAACAATGGCGGAGGTCCGGCCTCGGGTTGCTGCGGGTCTTGCCAGGTGGAGATGGGGGATAAAGGGTCTTGGCTATGGAAGAGGATAACAGGGTGTGGCTATAGGGTTTGAATATCTCACCGGTGATGTACATGGAGGTTCTACCGGAGGGAAAGGAGGCGGAGGTACCTAGCAGGGTGTTTGGATTTTGATTTCTGGTTTGAATTTGTTGATTATTTTAAGTTCTTGAAATCCTTTGATACTTTGGATTTGTTTGTATGTGTTGCTGCAATGTGATGGAGGATGATCCAGGAGAGGTGCCTCAGATGGTACAACGGCGAGGAGGGGATGCATCGACTTCAGTTTGGTTCGCGTCTACTGCGAGGTGAGGTGAAGGAGGCTCATGTTTAAGATGGACCGAGGTGGAACTTGAGCAGAGGAGATCGCCGGGAGTTGCGAGATTTGAGAAAGAGTTTGGATTTTGATTCCTGATTTCGATTTATCTTCTTAATACGTTCTTCAAATTCTGTGACTTATCGTATCAGTTTTGTTCGCTACTGTGAATTTGTTCTCTGTTGAGAGAGAATTTGGATGGTGATGTTGGGTAGATGTGTTTCTGCTGGATTTGTGTTGAAGCGATGTGGTTACGGGAATGAGAAGAGAAGTGAACGGTGAGGAAATGGAGAGGGATACGTATCGGTGAGAAAAAAATGGCAGTATTGGTGAGGAAGTAACAGTGAGGAGAGATGTAAACTGTATCGGTGAGGGAGAGATGTATCGGTGAGGAATAAGGAAATGGAAATGGTGAGGAAATGAGATGGAAATCTACCGGTGAGGTGTAAGCTGTATTGGTGAGGAAATGAGTCGGGGAGGTAAAGACAGCTACCGGTAGGGGGTGAGGAAAAAGGGGAATAAAATAGTGAGAGAATTGGTGAGAAAAGTATCGGTGTGGATTTAATGTAGAGGTGTATCGGTGGGAAAATGTGTATTTGTGAGGATTTGTATATCGGTGAGGATGGTCACCGCTACCAGTACACCTGCGAACAAAATAAACAATGAATGTTAAATTAATAAAATAATTCAATAAAAATAAAAAATAAATAAATAAATATACTAATAAATTAAATTAAATAGAACATAATAAAAAAATAAAAACACAAAGTAAAATAATAAAATTAATAAAACTTTATTTAAAAGAATTAACTAATTTGGTTTTAAAAAATATAAACAGAATTAATTAAGGAACAAATTAAAATATTTACAGCAACTTGGTTAAATTATTTAACCAATTAATTAAAGAATTAATTAAATTGAAGAATAAATAATATTAAATGAATAAAATTTTATTGTTAAAACTAATTAAATTATTAAAATATTTAAAACAAAAAGAGTTATTTATTCACAATTTAAAGAATAAAGCATTAATTAATTAAATAAATGAATTAATAAACTAACTAGAATAAAAATAAAAGAATAAATAAATAAAAGCCTAATTCACACGACTCGTTTAATTTTAGAATAATTTAAAATGAAACTAAATCACATTAAAACACATGTTTTAAACAAAAATTGATTATTTTACACAGCAAAGTGAAAAAACACAACAATTATCAATTATTTAATAAAAACAACATTTTAATATAAAAAAGTCAATAAAAAATACACAAAAGATGTGGAAAAGTGTTCAAAAACACTACCACATCAATATACCTATCATTATTTAAGTTCTTTAGTATAACCATATATTTTTAGGACCATTATATAATTTAGTAATATAATATTTATTTTTAAAACTCATTTATGCCAATTTTGAAACTATTTTGTATTTGGTTTTTGTGAAAGTCAACACAACTTGATTACATCGAACCAAATACATTGAATTAACCTTTACAATAAGAATAGGAAACTTTTTAATTCCCATTGTCAAAACAAAAGTATGTTTTTATGAAATAAAAACAATCAAAAGATTGACACTTGTTTATTTCCAGTTTAAATGTGGAATTACATACAATAACCTAAATTATATTAAATGATAAAAATATAATCTAATGATACTTTAAAACCACTCAACTGTATAATTTAACAATATAAATTATTTTGATTAAAAAAGCTGTTTTTAATTAAAATTTAGTATTTTTCACTATTCATCAAAAATTGAAAGTTTTTGAAATAGTACCAAAAAGTCACCCTAAGCTAATTTTGATATTCTAAATTCAAAAATGAAGTCCATTTTGAAAAATAAATTTTATAAAATTTTAAAAAGTGGTAATTATTATTTATAACAGTTAGTTTGATTGGTCGTGGTGTGTTAAAACTCAATGTTGTGTACAATGCAAGCTACTACATTATTCAAAGGCAAACATGTCGTGGAAACTTGGGGTGTTACATTCTCCCCTCCTTAAAATAATTTAATCCTTGAAATTTCTAGAATATTACTCCATAAAAAGATTTGGGTGGTTCTTCATCATAAGTTCATCATGTTCCCACGTTGCCTCTTCCATCTTATGGTATCTCTATTGAACTTTTACAAGATGATTTGTCTTGTTTCTCTGCACTTGTTCTCTTGTATCAGGAATTCTGACAGGCTCTTCACAATAAGATAGATTGGGTTCCAGATCAATTACCTCATAGGTGAGTACATGAGTTGGGTCAGACATGTATTTTCTCAACAGTGATACATGTAAAACATCGTGAACTTTGGAGAGACTTGGAGGCATTTCCAAATGATAACCTACAATTCTAATTCATTCTAGAATTTCGAAAGGTCCGATGTACCTGAGACTCAATTTACCCTTCTTATTGAAACATATTACACCCTTCCATTGAGATACCTTCAAGAAGAAATGGTGTCCTACTTGAACTTCCAAATCCTTCCTTCGGTTATCGGTATAGATCTTTTTCCTACTTTGGGATGCTTTGATGTGGGTTTGTATAATATTCACCTTTTACATTGTTTTCTCAAAACGTTCCAGGCCTACAAGTTTTCATTCACCAACGTCATCCGTACAAGTTGGTGTGCGACATCTATTTCTATATAACGCTTTATATGGTGCCATCTGAATACTTGAATATAAGCTATTGTTATAGGAAAATTATAACCGAGGTAAATATTGATCTCACATAACTTGAAAGTAATGTTAGAAAGATCTCAACTTGTCTTCTATGGTTAGAATAGTCTGTTCTCATTGTCTATCAGTTTGAGGGTGGTAGGGAGTGCTCAAGGGAAGCTCAGTATCAAGGTATTTCTGAAGACATTTCCAGAATATTGATGTATAACGGAGATCATGATTAGAAAAAATTGATAGGGGTACTCCATGAAGTCTTACAACTTCATTAATATATAGTCTTTCCATACATTCAAAAGGAAAATCTTCTCTTATAGCAAGAAAATATGTTGACTTGGAAAGACCATCAACAATGACCCATATTGCATCATTTCATCTAGGAGTCTTTGGTAGCCCCAAGACAAATTCCATCATAATATCATCCCATTTCCACTCAGGTATTGGAATAGGTTGCATGACTCTTCTAGGATGTTGTCTTCCAGCTTTCACTTGTTGAAAAACCATACACCTCGACAAAAAATCAGAAATCTCTCTCTTCATATTGTCTAAACAAAAATGTTATTTCAAATATCTATACAATTTAGTGCTACCAGGATGTACAGAGAAATTGTAGCTATGATCATAATCCGACAATTCCCTTTTTAGATCAGGTATGTTAGGAAATCAATGTCTCTTCCCAAATTTCAAAATTACATCTTCAAATATAAAGTCACTCAATATCCCATCATTCATATCTTTAATCTTCTTTTGAAATTCCTCATCCTCAGTCTGAGAACTTTTTACCATTTCTAGTAAAGATAGTTTGGAAACCATTTGGAGAAGCATTGATGTTTTAACTTCCATGGTTATTCCCATATCTATCTTTACTAGATCCCTGTATATAGGATCCTTTTCAACTCTCATATTGTTCAAAACTCCATGATCCTTTCTACTCAAAGCATTTTCCACCTTATTTTCCTTCCCCGGGTGGTAGTGTATTGTGAAATCATAATCATTGAGTAGTTCAAGCCATCGCCTTTGCCTCACATTGAGTACTTTTTGTGAGAAAATATACTTCAAACTCCTGTGATCAGTATACATATCACATTTTTCACCATAGAGATAGCGTCTCAATATTTTCAGAGCAATGATTACAACTGCTAACTCAAGATCATGAGTGGGATAGTTTTGTTCAAGAATTTTTAGCTACCGTGATGCATAGGAAATTAATCTATCATTCTTCATCTGGACACTACCAAGTCCTCTCTTTGAAGCATCATTATAAATAACAAACCCATCATTCCATGATGGTAGAATCAAGATGTGAGCATTAACTAATCTTCTCTATAGGTATTCAAAATATTCTTCACACAATTTTGTCCAAAAAAATTTAACCCCTTTACGAGTGAGCTTGGTTAATGGGTTAGCCAATCAAGAAAAATTCCGGACAAAATGCCGATAATAACCTGCTAAACCAATAAAACTGTGTACCTCAATTATACTCTTCGGTGATGGCCATTCTTGGATTGCCTTTGTCTTTGAAGGATCAATAGAGATTCATTCCATAGAGGCAATATGGCCATAAAATGAAATCTCTTGAAGCCATAATTCACACTTGCTAAACTTCCCATTTAATTCATTTCTTTTGAGGGTTTTTGGAATAGTGCGCAAGTGATATTCATGATCTTCATAGGTTTTTGAGTATACCAGGATATCATCAATAAATACCACTATAAAGTCATCAAGATATTACTTAAAAACATTATTCATTAGATCCATGATGATAGAGGGTGCATTAGTCAATCCAGAAGGCATTACTGTAAACTCATAATTCCTGTACCTGGTTCGAAATGAAGTTTTCGGAATGTCTTAATTCTTCACACACAACTGAGGATATACTGATCAAAGATCAATCTTTGAAAATTATTGAGCTCTATGAAGTTGGTTGAATAAATCATCAATGTGTGGTAGGAGATACTTGTTCATTATTATTATATCATTGGTCTCCCTGTAGTCAATGCACAACGTCATAGATCCATCTCTCTTCTAAACAAAAAAGATAAGGGATCCCCATGGAGAAACACTATGGATAATAAATCCATTATTACTCAATTTATCTAGTTGTTTCTTTAGTTAAACTAATTCCATAGTGGCCATTCTATAAGGGGTCTTCGATATGGGCCTTGAACCAGAAATTAAATCAATGGAAAGCTCAATTTCTCATTCTAGTGGATGTCTAGGTAAGTCCAATGGAAACACATCAATATATTCTTACATAATAGGTATATTTTCTATTTGAATATTACTTTTCCTCACCCATAGTTATTTCATTATCTTCCTCCCCAATAATTGCATTTAGTTGAGCTATTAGGGGTGGATCTAGATAAGAATCATGTGGTCATTTTTTTTCTCTAATGATAATGTACTCTATATCATCATTGAAAATTGTAGCCTCCTTCTTCTTACAATAATGTTTCGCATCATGGTCTGAAATCCAATCCATACAAAGTTTTATATCAAATTAAATCATGGGTATGACGATTAGATCAACAGATAAATAACATTTATGTGTCCTAATTAGAACTGATTCACAAAACATTGTTGTGATGATACTTCCCTTAGGTGTTTTGACTGATAGCTCCCTTGTTAAGTCAAATTTAAAATATCTAATTTTATTATAAAACTAGGAAGATTTGAAAAAATGTGATGATCCAGAATCAAATAAAGCATTGGCTAAACTTGAGGAAACCATTAAATTACCTACCACCATGTATTTCGAAGCTTCAACCTCAGTAGTAGAGATCGCATAAGCTTGGCCTTAATCCCTTGGCCTTTTCTGAGGTAAGTTCCCCTAGTTCTTAGGAAATTCATTTTCATAATTCCCCTTTTCTCTAAAATTATAGCATTCAACATTGACAACCTGTTTGTTCCACTTGCAATCACGAGCTTGGTGGCCTTCTTCACCACACTTGTAACAGACTCTCATTTTATTCAGGCAATTACTGGGGTGTTTAATCTCACATTTACTACTGGATGGATATTCAACTTTTCTTTTCTACCCCCTATTTCCATTTCTATAGTGTTCTGCAGGTCTCTTCTTCTCTTTCTTTGCTTTGAAGTCATAATACTTAGATAATTCCTTTTCTGTCTTGATAGAACATGACACAATATATTCGTACTATGAGAGGGATTTTGAGACAAATGGTCGATGGAGAAATGGATTTAGCCCATAAAAGAATTGATCAATCTTACTCCTTGGGTTACGTATATAATCTGATTCATGCTTTGCTAACTTTGTAATGTTAGCCTCATACTTTGCGACATTCTCATCCTCCTTTTTCATTTGACTCAGAAATTGTCTTTATATATCCGCTCGATGGACACGTGGAAAGTATTTTCCTAAGAAAATATCTTTAAACTCCCTTCATTCCATGTTTTTTACCTCTTTATCTTCCTTTTTGTTTTGGATTAATGACCACCACTGATCTGCGTCTCCTGTGAGGCGATAAAGTGTCTTGAAAACTTTTTCCCTTTCGCTACTCCCAAAAGAATGAAATATTTTCTCTAAAGAATTTATCCATTTCTCAACTACTAATGGGTTCGTACTCCCATTGATTTTTTTTGTTTTTTTCCTCATGAAGTGGTGTAACATTGATCCTCTGTGTTGTGGATCAGGGTGCTCCATATGGGTAACGTCATTATTCATTACCTGAGTGAGTTGTCCCAATATGGTGATAAGATGATCAACACCAGTAGCTTCACCAAATCCACTATAATTATTTTTGAGTAAGAGTTAAATCCCTACATGTATTACTTGTTTTGATAAAATTTCCATTCTATCCACTAGGTGCCATTTCTAAACAATGGAATACACTAGATTAGTTTATGAATCACAAAACATAATTGTAACCTTGTAAAACACTTAACATAAATTGAATAGTTTATGGATATAATCCATAATCATAAAAGTTTTTCTTTGAGGGGGTATATAATCACAAATCCTCCATAATGTTCTGTAAAAAAATGTGAATTATCCAAATCATATCCCCTGGGAGTGTCGTAACCAAGAGTGCAGCAAGGCTTGTTGTCGTGCACCAGTTCCCGTTTGAGTATTTTTCAAAGTGGTGTTTTCTAGTTTTACCCCTAGGCACATCTGTGCCAGAGCCACCTCTACCTTCTCGTATCTATATAGGGATGTATTTCTTGGAAAACTCACAAAATCTCTACATTACCAAAATTTTCATAAGTCCTTATATACTAATCCTCAAAGTTTATCTTAGGGTAACGTTCTCTAATCATATTTTTTCTAAATATAGCTTCCAAGGCTTGTACTAAACTTACTCTGATACCAAATATAGCACCTTGATGCTAGTTACCTAGATTTAGTGCATTATTATATAACATTTTTATGATCACAAGGGACCAAATCCCAAAAGGTTGATCAATTTAGTAGCCTTGTAAGTAATAGATACATTCATAAGTTTTACATTACATCATGAAATAAAAACATCAACAACATGTTTTCCCCATTGACCACACTTATATCTTTTTCCTATCCCTGAAATTCAACCATAAAATATTTCTTCACATCCTGGGAGAAATAAAACATAGAAAGGGTTGATCTCGGATGCATAGTAAGGAAAATAATATAGATGAATCTTTCATAAATAATCATAAACAATTAAGGGAATATATAAGACTAAAACATAAGCCTTTTAAACATAAACTTCTACATAATATGGCCAATATAAATAAATAAAATGTCATTTACTTATTCACATGGATATTCTACTAGTCGAATAATCACATGCTACATCAATTGCCAATTTCATAATGATGTAATGCATAATGCCAGACTTCATAACCAAATAGTCAAGGCCTTGTGCCAAGACTACAAATAAGATTTTGTCAAGACCTTATTCCAAGGCACAAGTTTGTCTCATGATACCTATGGATGCATTGAGGAGATATATCGGGCTCCACTAGTCACTTACTAAGTCCAATGCATTCCTCATATGAAAATTTTTAAACATAACCTAAATATTAGTATTAAAACTAGCATACAAAATGTAAATACTTTATCCATAAATCATGAATGATGTAAACATGAAAAATCCATATTCAAACATATCACAAAACCTTTAATACAATATGGTTTTTTTATCATAATAAAAAAACTTCAAACAACTTTCAAATCCATCAAAAGATGTTGACATAGATGAAATAATATTTTTTTTAGAGAAATATATCTTTTGATTTTGAAATAATTTAAAAGATATATAGTTATAAAATAAAACATTTATTTTGAAAATATTTTTATAATATTGTTGATGAAACTTAGATGATGTTATATTGGAAGAAAATAGCCACACCCACCGTATAAGTTAAAAGAAGACATTCTTACCTTAATTTTGTCGAAAAGGTAAAAAAGTACCTTATTTGAAAAACAACAAGGCGATTTATTTGAAAACATATATGGTAAAATAAATTTATAAATGAATTTAACCCATATTCTGGTAAATGATAAGAATTTATTGAATTAATTTTTTAAGAAAACACAGATTTGGATGATAATGAGGTCCCAGAAGATACTTACGTACTAACAATCTCAGATAAGTAAAGAGATTGTGGAATTAACCATTACCTTGTACTTTTCCTTAGTCGATGGTTTGTTAACCTCTTGTATAATAGTTAAAACATTGTTATTAAATAATAAAATAACTATATACATAAATATGATATCGTATATGATCCTATACTATTTCTTTGTTAAATATATTTCAGTAGTATCATTATTTCGGGTGTTAAATGATATGTTTTTCATTATATGCTCAGTTACGTAATCCATGATTGTTATGGATAGGATTTATTTTATTAATATATAGAATTATATCAAGTTCTTAAAAATTATTTTTAATCAAAAAATGAAAATTATTTTTGAATGACTACGATGGGGAATGAATCTCATCACGTTCGTGGAGACAGTAATCGGCACGTACGCACGAGCGACAATATCATTATATTGATGGTGAAATCATATATAATTGGATGGTATACCATATATAAAGAATCATTAAAATGTTATATGTATTATTTATATCAGTTATACTCATTATTATAACCATCCCAAAAATGAAGTGTTTGAATAACAAACTTCACCACAACGTGGAGACGGTAAGCCATACATATGCATGTATGTTGACATTGTCCTTCATATGATGAATAGAATAATGAATATGGTTGTAACATTTTTACAATGACATCATAGTATATAGAAGATACTATATTTGTTATCTTATAATGAAAACAATAAATAAATAGGAAGTGGAAGAAGAAAAGAACTTGAAAGTGGGTGGTGAAATTATTAGCTCATCTTCAAGTTTTTCCTTTTGAGTTGATCAAAAGGGATCCTTTGGTTTTCTTTATAATCAAAATAAGTCCTCTAGGATTAAGTGATGGAAATTTTGAGGGAATTTTTTTAGGGTTTTTCCGATCCAAATGGCTTTGGAGGTGTGATTTAGAGAGAATGGGAACTACCCTTTTATAATAGAGGTGAGGGGCACCTTAGGAAGAGAATGAAATATTATTTTATAATAAAATCATTTTCAGTTTTTAATGGCTCAAAAATAATTTATTTAGAGGATAAGGTGGGTATGGGATAAAAAAATCTCAACCAATAGGTTTTAAATAGGTTTGAGTCACCATATTAACCATATCTTTTAGATTTAACTCTTTGTTAAATAGTTTAACTTTAATCACGTATTTATGTAATATTATAATAATTGGTTGATAAACGTACTGTAAAATTCCAAGAGAAACTCAAGTGGTCAATTAATGATATACATATCATTAGATAAGTTATTTTGAAGAACCTTATATTTTTAGGACCATTATATAATTTAACAAAATAATATATTTTTTTAAAAAAAACTCATTTATGTCAATTTTTACACTATTTAGTATTTGATTTTTGTGAATGTCATCACAACTTGATTACTTCCAAAAAGATACATTTATTCAACCCTTACATGTCAAATTCACCTATAAAATTCGTGTATGTCATATAAACTTTGAAATTATATTCATTTTAATTTTTATAATGCCATTTATTTAATTCCTTCATTAATAAGGTAATTACTGCCTCACCATTGTGTCATAAATAAATTTAATTATTTAATGTCTAAAATTATAAATAGAATAAAATTACTTAGGAATTTTTTTTATTTCTAATTAGTATTTATAGTCAAAAATATAACTTATATAACCCCATTTAAAAATTGTTTTACTAAACGATATATGTTTATGTCATTTTTGTCTTTACTTTATATTAATTAATATAAAGTTTCATTATCACTATCAAGTTGCTCCATGGGCTCCCAAAATCGACCCAAGGATGCCCATGGTCAGACATGTATCAACTAATAGAAATAGTACACATGTTTGGGTAATTTAATATTATTATAATATTATTTTTTTACCTTTATTTATCAGATTTACTTTTTAACCATGGTAAATAAAATATTTACCGAAGTAATTATTTATAATGTATAAAAATAAAACATACCTATTTACATAATTTTGAAATCATAATTCAAAATATGGAATCCATTTATCCAAATTAAAAACACAAAAGTGGAAGAAAATAATTAAAAATGAATTCCCGTTATCAAAACAAAAAGCATGTTTTTATGAAATAATAACTATCAAAATATTGACACCTGATTATGTCCATTTTAAATGTGAACATAAGTAGAATGACCTAAATTATATTAAATGATAAAAATATAATCTACTGATACTTTAAAACCACTCAAATATATAATTTATCACTATAAATTATTTTGATTAATAAAGTTGTTTATAATTAAAATTTAGTATTTTTCACTATTCAAAAAAGATTGAAAGTTTTTAGAAAAGTACCAAAAATTCACCCTAAGCTAATTTTGATAATGCGAATTCAAAAAAGAATTCCATTTTAAAAATGATTTTTTTTAAAATTTTAAAAAGTGGTTATTAATATTTATAACTTCTAGTTTGATTGGTCGTGGTGTGTTAAAACTCCAAGTTGCGTACAACGCAAGCTATTGCATTATTCAAAGGGGAATGTACCATGGAATCTTGGGGTGTTACATTCTCCACTCTATAAAATAATTTCATCCTTCAAATTTATAGAATATTTCTACATTAAAAGATTTGGGATTTTTTTCATCATAAGTTCCTCAGGTTCCCATGTTGCCTCTTCCATCTTATGCTTTATCCATATAACTTTTACTAGATGAGTCGTCCGGTTTCTCAGAACTTGTTCTCTAGTATCACGAATTTTGACAGGCTCTTCACAATATGACAGATTGGGTTCCAGTTCAATTTCCTCATAGGAGATTACATGTGTTGGGATAGGCATGTATTTTCTCAATAGTGATACATGGAACACATTATGAACTTTGGGGAGAATTTGAGGCATTTCCAAAAGATAAGCTACAATCCCAATTAGTTCTAGAATTTTGAAAGGTCTGATGTACCTGGGACTCGATTTACCCTTCTTAATGAAACGTATTACACCCTTCCATGGAGATACCATCAAGAAAAGATGGTCTCCTACATGAAATTCCAAATTCTTCCTTCGGTTATCAGCATAGATATTTTTCCTAATTTGGGTTTCTTTGATGTGGGTTTAGATAATATTCACTTTTTCTATTGTTTCCTCAATAATTCCAAGTCCTATGAGTTTTCTTTCACTAACATCATCCCAACAAGTTGGTGTGTGACATCTCTTTCCATATAACACTTCATATGGTGCCATTTGAATACTTTAATGGAAGCTATTGTTATAGGAAAATTATACTAGAGGAAAATATTGATCCCATATAACATGAATGTAAAGTGAGAAAGATATCAACCTATTTTCTAAGAAGAAAATAACTTGAAAGATGGTGGTGAAATTATTACCTCTTCTTCAGGTGTTTTTTTTGGGTTGATCAGAAGGGATCTTTAGGATGACTTTCTGTTTCAAGTAAGGACTCTAGGTTGATGTGAGGGACGCTGAGAGGATATTTGGGTAGGGGATTTCCACACCAAATGGATTTGGTGGTGTGAAATTAAGATAAGTGGAAGTACCATTTTATAAGAGAGGTGAGTGTCACTTTAGAAAAATCTTGAAATATTATTTTATAATAAAATCATTTTTGGTTTCTAATTGCTTATAAATGATTTATTTTGAGGATAAGGTTGGGATGGGTCAAAAACCTCTCAACCAATAGGTTTTAGATAGGTTTATGTCACCATATTAACCTTATCTTTTATATTTAACTCTTAGATTAATACTTTGACATTTACCATGTATCCTTGTATTTTTATATTATATGGTTAATAATCATACTATAACAAGCCAAGAGAACCCCAAGTGGTTTATTAATAATATATATAACCGTATCCATTTTCTTTAGCCAAAAATTATATTTTTAATAATGTTATATTAATTAATAATATAGTATTTTTTTTAAAAAACTCAATTATGTCAATTTTGACACTATTTAGTATTTGGTTTTTGTAAAAATCATAGAAGAATGATTACTTCTAAATAAAATAATTTAATCAACACTAACATGTAATATTACCCTAAAAAATAGTTTAATTCATTAAAATTCTCAAATTACATTTATTTGGATATTTATAATATCAATTATTTCAATCTATAATTAATAAGGTAATTACTGCATCATCATTGTGTCATAAATAAATTGAATTATTTAATGTATAAAAATTATAAATAAAATACCATCATGTAGGAAATATTTTTATCTTTCTAATTTATATTTATAGTCGAATTTATATTGTGTGTAACTATATATTAAAAATCGTTTAGTTATTAAACATTGAATATAACACTTTTAACTATTCTTTAAATAAAATAAAAATAAATGTTTTAATCTAATCCAAGTAGACCAAAAGGATCATATTTTCTCCATAAGGTTGTTTTTGGTCTAATTACACATATCAAATAGATTTAGGAAATGTGTTAAGGAAATTATAATATCTTTTTTACCCTTAATTACCCTATTTACTTTTAACCGTGGTAAATAAAAGTCAAAAGTTACTATTCACAAAAATTATTTTCATATTATTGAACCAAATTTTACATACTAATGTCAACTGTGTCTTTTGGATTTTTGAAATTCTTCTCACAGAAATGGTAAAATTATATTTTATGCAAATTTGTAAATGCTCTTATAAGGTGGGTAAAAGACGGTAAAAAGTTCAATAAGATTTTATTTATCTAAACTTACTATAAAATGACTCCAATGAAATAAATTGAACATATATAGGTATTATGTATCTTTTTTGACCTAAAATAAATTAAAATAAAATAACTAATTAGTTACATAAAAATTTAGTTTTAAACAATAACGCAATATTTTTCTCTATTTATAAAAAATTTAAAGTATTTTGAAAAATACAAAAAAAAATCACCCTAAGTTAATTTGGATATTCCGAATACAAAAATGAAGTTCATTTTGAATATTAAAATTTATGAAATTTTAAAAAGTGGGTATTACTATTCATAATGGCTAGTTTCATTGGTCATGGTGTGTTAAAACTCCAAGTTGCATACAACGCAAGCTACTGCATTATTAAAAAGGAAATGTATCGTGGATGCTTAGGGTGTTACCAAAAAATAATTCTTATACTTTGGATTATTTTCATTGATACAATTCTAATTCCTTCAACTTGTTTCCATTTATAAACAGTGGCATACAATAGATTAGATCATAACATTATTTATCACAATGTGCAATCCCAAAACTAGTGGAACACTTACATAAAATGAAGACATTATTCATGGTTAATCTCATAACAATAAAAATGGTTTCTTTGGGAAAGTTTCAAATTCATAAAAATATTTTCAAATCCTTCATAATGGTTTGTAAAGAAAATGTGAATTATCCTTCTCATATCACCCAAGAGTGTCAAATCAGGTGTTTATTAAGGCCAGTTTTCATGCACCAGGTGATAATCGGGTCTAGCTTAATGTTATTTTTTTGGAGTTATTACCCCTTGGTAAAACTGTTCTATAAACACATCCACTTTTAGTATCCCGATATGGACGTATTGTTAGTAAAAACCACGTAATATATTCCTTACCGAAATATTACGGCATTCTTCTATAGTTATCCCCAAATTATAATATTGGGTCATGTTTCTTGAAATATGTTTTCCTTAATATATTTACCAATGTTTCTACTAAGCTTCCTATAATACCAACCGTAAATTAATCAAACCTAGTAACCCAGAGTCAGTGTTTACATTTTTATATTGGAATAAGACACAAGGAATAACATCCCAAAGGAAAATATAGTTTGTTAATCTTGGTAAACAAGATACATTTTTAAAATTTACATTCCAAGTGAAAACATAAAATACATAAATTGTTTTATTTGAGGACACTATATTTCCCTTTACCATATACCTACATATCAATCACAAAACATTTCCTTGTATTAAGGTAAAAATTAAAACATAAGAAAGGGTGAGATTAAATGCTTAGTAAGGGAATGTGTAAAATGGAATATACCATAAATCATTAATAATAAACAACATCTAAAGGTAAATATTATAAAAACATTCCATTTAGACAATAACCGGAATATAATATGGATGGAAAAATAATGATCAAATACATCCATATACATAATCAATCTTACTTGAAAATTATCCATGGATATTTAAATAATTAAATAATCACATGGAAATAAATAAATGAAATCATAATGTGATAATTCATAATTACATGCATATAAAACATACTATCAAGACCTTTTAAAAGACAATTTAAATCAGTGGGTAAAAACTAATCAAATTTGAGAAATTGATCTATTTCATGAGACTCGTTGATGAATCAAGGGGAAATATATTACCCAACCTCACACATCACATACAAAGTCTAATTCATTAATCATATAAAATTGGTGAATGATAATAATCATGAACATTCATATTGAAAAACTATCTTGTGAAATGTTAATACTTACCTCAATCAAATAAACATAATCGTAAACCATCAAGACTTATATGTTGAATGGTTATAAAATTGTACATCCTTGGTAAAACTGATCAAAAGCCACCAAAATAAATAATAAAAATGATATAAATACAACATATCCATATTTTATCATAAGTAAAGTAGATGGATAAGTTCCTCAATGTGTAGAAATACTGTAAAAATTTAATTAAAACATATTTGATGAAGATAACTTTTTAATTAGAAAATATTTTTAAAAAAATCACAATATATTTTTAAAATAATTTGATTTGAAAATATACTTTTATAAAATATAAAATAATCCTTAAATCATAAAGTTATTATGACAGTGGAAAATTCCATTCATGCCATACACATTAAAAAAAAGATTCCTTTCATATTTTTGGTAAAATCTAAATAGGAATTGTTTATCAAATGACATGAAGATTCCTTTAAAAAATTAAAAAAATTCAAACATTCCTAAAATTATATTTAATAAATCACTTTGATAATGTTAAAAAAATTGAAAATTTCTTTTGGAATACATGGTTTTGGAAGAAGAAGGGTTTTCGACCAAAGAGAGAAATGAAGTCGAATTTTCTTAAAAATATTTTATCAATCATTTAAAGTGAAAAAAAATGATAAATGGTAATATTACTAGAAAAATTAATTAATAACCATTGGATAAAGAAATATTTTTTTTATCATATAAATACAAAATAATTCACCAAAGAGATACTTAAATAAAAATCAATCCTGAATAATGATGATATTATAAAATAAACCCTTACCACATTGATAAATATTGAATAATATGCCCCATGGAAGAAAAAACATAAAATAAAAATTTAAATACCATAAAGATAAATATATTCATGATATAAAATATCAAACGTTATTTTATGTAAACTATATAGTGGAATAAGTGGTGAATATGAGATATACCTCAAAAAGTAAAAGTGGGATGAGAAACCCTTACCTCAAGTTTGAGTTCCATCATATCTATTTGGAAATCATGTATAATAAATATTGGTTTATTGTAAATTTATTTTAGAACCATAATCATATATCTCATTCTATATATATTCCTATTCTAACATTTTACCACTTATTTTTTAATAATATTTCACAAATTTCATTGTTTTGAGTGTTAATTGTCTTGTTTTGTCATGTGTGTTTTGTCATGAATGTTTTGGTTCTTGTAAAAAGGATATAGTTATATAATAAAACTAATGATATTAATGTTAAATATAATATATTTTTTATTATATACATCTTTATATCCATTCCTGAAAATGGGACATATAAAATGAATCCCATCTCTTCACGGAGACGGTAGGTAGAATGTACACATGAATGACCATATCATACCCTTAATGGGTGAAAGGGTATGGAAGTGTATGATATATATTAAATTTTCCATAATTTATATAATTTTATATATTTCACATATAATCATTACCACTATTATTATTAAGGTCTATATAAAGAGTGACTAAAAAAGGAAGTGCATCGCTTCGTGAGGCGGTAGTCTACTGCCCACACGAGTGATGTTATCATATTTTAAATGGATTGGAAAGAAAGAATGTATATGTGATATTATAACTCAAAAATTATAATTATATATATATATATATATATCAAATACATCATTATATCCAACCATGAGAAGTGTTGATGGAAAATGAGTTACATCAGTTTGCGAGGTAGTAGTTCACCATACACACGATTTGCGATTTCATTTCCCATTTGATGGAAGTGGAGATGGATAAATATTTTTAAACAAACATAATAACATATAATAATGTGTTATATACTGTTTTTATTAAATTTTAAGGATTAATACATAATTTAATGTTGTAAAATATTGAGTAAAAAGAATAAACTTAGAGAAAATAATTACCTTCTCTTAGAGAAACCTCATTTTAATATCCTTTTAAAGATCCTAGGGTTGGTCTTATGAGAATAAAATAACATAAAAAGGTGTTTAAGGATTTTTGGGATGTATTTTTTTAGGTTTTTGTTGAGCTAAAATGTCTGATAGGTGTAAATAAGTGAGGGAAGTGAGTGACCTTACATAATTGAGAAGTGTCATTTCTCTAAATACCAAAATCTATTCAATAATGGGAAGTCAATCTCTTCCCAAGTGCCAATAAAATTTTTAAATAATAGATTTTAGGGATTATATGCTCTATCCATTCTTCAAAAAAAATGTTTATAACATGTTATTACATAGCCTTTATGCTTACTTCATTTTATCATTTTATTTTTCACCACGGTAACTTGTATCTTTTTATTTACCAAGGTAATTTAACCTTTAAGATTAAAATTAAAATTATTATTATTATATAAATTATATATAATTATTATAAATAATAATTCTAATTCATCAATTAAAAATTCTATGTGTTTAAAAAATTACTTTTATCACAAGCACATTTAACACGTAAGACCTCAATTTAACTTTAACTGTGTGATTAATTTATTATTGATTTCATTATTTATTAGGATAAAATTTTAATTTTAAATTATTATATAATATAAATTACTATTTTTTATGATATCTAATCCATGTTTCCATATTCAATTCACAAAATTATCATAATTCAATTTAAAATTAAAGAAGAAGACGTGTCGAAAAACAGTTTTTCCAAATAAAATCTTTCAAAACATTAAACAATTTTTATATCACAATTGAATATTAAATTGTTTAAAATTAACTAAATTATTTAAATTTAATATAATTGAAATAATATCACTTTAAAAAAAATTAAAATATAATTTTACAATGTAAATAATTTAAACGAAAAGAAATTTTCAATAAAAATCACTATTTTTCACTCTTAATCAAAAAAAATGTTTTCAGAAAATTAATAATAAATTTAAACAAATATAATTTTAAAATGAATATTTAAAAAATAAATTTATTTTTTCAAATATATTTTCTAAAAGTTTTAAAAATTAATATTAAATTATGTATGAAATGAATGACTAACCCACCATTTAGAAAAAATATTTTTTTAGAAACTATTTCTCTCCCTTTAAATTGGTTATAATTTTATTTATAATAAATATATAACCATTGAATTTATTTTTTGAAAGTTTAAAGAATATAATTTTCATAATTTATTTATCATTATTCATACCCACCAACATAACGAGTAAGTTATAATGGTAATTTTTAAATAATTTCCTTTATTAGAGTATCACATTTTATTAAAACCCATTATTGCATGCATTGTGTGCTATTTAAGAGATTGGATTTATTTAAAAATAAATATCTCATAAATTCTTAGTGTGTTTAATTCTATTTTATTCTTGTTGTTGTGTTTCATATACACAATCAAAGATGATGTTCCTCTTTTAAAATATTAGGGAATTACATTCACTATAGAGATAATATTATGATCATGGATCACCCATACATGGTCAGGGAATCCCTGAGGGAGGCGGTACTTATAGAGAAGTCGGTCAAGCACCATTGGGAGGAGTGGTACCAACACTAACTTGTGGCCAATACCTGGCTCATAGAGTCGACGATCAAGGGTGAAAATAATTGTAGGTGATGGAGGGATATGATCAAGCTTCTCATAAGCTGATATGAGGTGAAATCTGTCATATATACTCCAGATATGGTACTTTTATACATATGAACAGTTCATTCCTTTATCGCTTTATCCATTATGTGTTATCAATATCTTCCTATAGAGACTTTTTCCTGTTAGTTAAGGCTAGGGCTCTCTACAATGAGTGATTCATCTATATTGGACATCTTCCAAAAGTTTAAGTTGCCACTCTGTGGGGATATTTTCTCAGGGGACCTATCTATAATTACAATTAAACCTTATGAAAACAACTTGTGTATCCATTGGTTATCCATGGTGCATGCCCAGATAGACTATCATCATATGAGATTTATATTCCTTTATACATATGGGATGTGATTCTCCTTCATGGGTGAAAGGTATATTATGATTGAGTTAGTGGGGATTGTGATTAGGTTGATATAAACTATTAATCATAAGTTGTAGAGTTTATCCATTAGTTCAAAAAGCTCATTAGACATATATTTTTCAAGAATATTGGAGTATTATATATACATATTTCCCATGGATTTTATGGGACTACCTCTGAGGTGGGAGATTTACTTCTAAATGAACTTACACCCCAAGACAACATTGATATCATCTGCAGTATATCTTATGGACCACATCGAGCACCGCAAGATGTGGTTTTTGTTGGAATACCTTTAAGAGAAAGGTTTTATCAGACCAATTGTGTCCTCTAGGCATCTTCAGTACTATTCAATAAAAAGTAGAATGAGAGTTTGAGGGTTTATATTGATTACCATCACCTAAAGAAATAGAAAATCAATAAAAACTTCCCCTTTATAAGAATTGATGACATCTTGACAAATATAATGTTCTCTGTTGGTTTTCAAAGATCATTCTCCGGCTTGGCTACCATTAGCTGATGGTTTTTTGAGGATGATATTATAAATATGAGATTATGATTTCTTTGAAGGAATTATGAGATCTTGGTGATGACTTTTAGTGTGTAAAATTCCTCCACTATGTTCATAGAACCTACGAACTATATCTTATATCCATACTTGTATAGATTCACAATTGTATTTATTGATGACATTCTCATATACTATACATTGGATGATGATCATGAAAATCATTTGAGGATGGTCCAAGACTTACTCTGGGATCACTAACATTATGGTAAACACTTGATGTTTCAGTTTTGAATCCAATTGGCTCACTTCCTATGAAATTTCATCTTTGGGTGTGGTTAATCTATGGATCTAGGGAATATTGATGTAGTTATTTCTTGGGAACCAACCAATGTAATGTTGGAGGTACAGATATTCCCCATTTTTGTAGGGTAATATAAGAGGTTCATGGAATAATTTTCTAGTATAACAATTACTTTTAATGTATTGATATAGAATATGAATCTATTTTATTGTACTAAGTAGTGTTTAAGAGCATTTGAGGATCTGAGGCCTTGGTAGACTAGTGCTCATGTACTAAGATTGCCTGAGTAGAGCATCAAGTATATTGTACTTTATGATGACTCTAGAGATGAGATCAGATGTGTGCTAATATAAAGGAAGGAAGTGAGCACATATGGTTTGAGATAGTTGAGACCCTAGGATTAGAACAATGCGACCCATGTATTGGAGTTGGAAGTGGTAGTATGCACCGTCATGATATAAATTAATTATCTTCCGGTTGAGTGTTTTTATAATTATACCACTAGAGGCTCAGGAATATATTTTTCTATAGATTTCAAAACATGAGATAGTGACATTGGTTGGATTTCTTATACTACTATAGTGTATAGATAGTAAACAATCCATTGAAGGGAAATGTGGTGTCATATGTCCTTAGTAGGAAATATCATTCTCGCTTAGAGTAGGGGGAATCAACGAAATTGGCCTCATTTCAGCTAATAATATAAAATAAGAGGGTTGTGGCTTACATTTTGATTATGGTGGAGAATCCACCACTTATTCAGGGCATGAGATATTCTTATTTGGGAGATATTTATTTTAAGGTTTTTCTTGACCAAATATCCTTATAAGATACAAAAATTATATTTTATAAATGTGGGGATCACATCATCCTTTTTTAGGGGTAGATTTTCTTTTAGGTCAAATTATGTGAGAATGTATTGAGGTAGTTTCATACCCCCCTTTAATGTAAATCCAAGTTCGGAAAATATGTACAAGGAGCTTCAATGATAGTTTTTATGGGTTGGTATAAGTTAGTGTTTTGTCAATTTTGTTTCTCGAGGCCTCGTATGTTATGAGGTAAAGGATAAACATTAGGCTCAAGCTATGTTGAATAAGCCTCTCTATATCCCAAAGTGGAAGTCATATAGATATCAAGGGATTTTGTGATGGAGATTCCATATATAATGATAGGCCATGACACTATCTAGGTTATTTTCAACCAACTTACCAAGTAAGAACACTTTATTTCCATTAAGGATAAAAGTTTAGTTAAGAGTTGGGGGTGGTTTTATGTGAAGGATATTGTTCGAATTTATAGTCTAACCATACTGATAATCTCCAACCATGATGATTACTTCAAGTCACAGTTGTGGAGAGGTTTTTAAGAGATTATCAGGACCCAGTTACGTATGGGAACAATATTCCACCACTAAACATATGGATAGAATGAGCAGACCGTCTAGGATTTAGGGGATATAATGAGATCCAGTGTGTTAGAATTTATCCAGAGTTTGGAGGATCACATTCCATTTATATATTTTAGTTATAATAACAACTATTACACTATTATCAGATTAGTACCATTCAAGGTCCTATATAGGAGACTCTATAGTTCACACTTATGCAAGAATAAGATTGGAGAGACATCTCTTGTTAGGATAGAGATGGTGCAGGAAATGATATAGAAGTCTTCAGTGATCTATGAGTGTATGAGGAAATCCAACTGTTGATATAAATCTTACACTGACTAAAATCATAGGAATTTGTAGTTTTAGTATGGAGACTATGTTTTCCTGAGAGTCTCCCCATGATGATTTTTGTAGATAGTTGGTCATGGAAGCATGTTATCCCAAAGTTTTATTTAGTTGTTCCAAATATAATGGATGGATAAAAAATTTCCTTAACACTTGTCCATATCCCCATATTTTTACCTGTTTAATGATGACTTCAATTTGTCATAGCTAATGAGATACGTTCATGACTCGACACGTGTTATTGACTGTGTAAGTCGGCCATCAAGGATGAGACCACTTTCTCAGAGTACCTGGTGGTGATGGAGGACTAACATGAGAGGATACTATGTGGATAGTCCATTCCTATATTTCAAGTGATTTTTATTAATTATAGAATTTTTGATAACTCATTGGATCTTGAGATCTAGATGTGGGCACAATACCCCCACCTTTTTGTAGTTAGTGATTTTTACGGAAAAACTACTTGAAGTATGGGAGAATTTGATGACTCTAGTTTCTGTAGTTTTATCATTTTTTAATATTTCTATATATATATATAGTTTTTTATTTGGATTTTTAATTGTGTTTTGGGTGTCACTATAACTAAAATTAATATATTAAAAATAATAATATATTTTGGAAAAAAACATGAATCTTTTTAGAAAAAAAAGTTTCCCCATTAATGAGAACCATAGATGGTAAATCTGAGACCATGGTTGTTTTCAGAACATAGCTATTACCCTAGGCATGATATAAATTTGGTCAACATTGGATGTTTAGTAAAATGTGACCAATGGTGGGAACGTTAAGTAAAATAAAAAATTTCATTAGTTATTTTACTAAAATGCCCAAAAACCAAATCTCCCTCTATAAGTATGTTTCTATAACAAATCTTAATGGTTAGTCACATAAGACTGGGATATTAGAGAGGATAATGTGATAACGTCATTGACATTGATGATCTGGGAATATTAATCAATGATAATGATCGAGGAGAATCATGAGATGAATGGTGAAAAAAGTGGGATCTTCACCATCACTAGAGAAAGTGCTCATTACAAATGATTGATTTTTTATTGTTGTATAGCTCATTATTTTTTTAGATTTATTACCTTTTATTTAATTTTTAATCATGGATTTCTTATATTCTTATTTGCTTCAAATTCCCATTCTTTGCATGAGCCAGATTTTATTTTTTGTTCTTGAACATGATTATTTAATTTTATTGTGCCTCTAATTCACACCCCATTTTATTTCCAAAACATGTAATAATTGAACATAATCTCATCATCCAATGATGATATCACTTTATTCATGTTTCTTTCCCTCGATAATTTTGTTTCTCTTCATCATTTTCCCATAGGGTGGACGATTCATCATTTTTTAGAAAGATTTGAGAATGATCGATCCCTAAAATTTATGGTTCTTTCATGAACGACATAGAAATTAGTGTTTTGTATATGGATCAATATTGATTTGTTATTTTCAAAGATGGAATCGAGTATTGGGACCCCAATCAGAGATGGACGGTATGACAGAAACCGCTTGGGTAACCTAATTCCCATTTTCTAGACACTAGAGGTCATGAAATGGCACACATAGATGACTTCCATTAGATTCAGTTATTTTGGGTGGTGAAAATCAAGGATATAAAGTCTTAATGAAGATATTACTTAACCTTCTTTGTAAAACTTATCTACACACCATTTATCTTAGAGGAACACACACCATGTATCATGAGTTCTCATGGGGGATAGGGTTTCATCGCAATATAAATATCACATGTCATGTGTCAAGGTATACATTCTAGGTGACCTAGCCTGGGATTACAAACTATGTGTTGATGGTACAAACCTAAGACCCCAAGTGAGTAAACTTTACATGTCCTCCCAGGGACACACCATATATATGTACATGGATACCCAAGAAATGTATCATGAGAATATTATTTGGACTATGGGTGAATTTACATGTCATGTATATGCAAGACATGACCCAAAATATAGGTGAAGTCACACACTATTTGACCTTGCTTAGATATTGTATACTCGTCCAAGAAACTTCTGCATGTGTATCTCCTTCTTCAATACTCAGATTTGGGTATATGAGTAGCCTATCCCTAGTAGTTTTCAATGTAGGATGTGATGATGGACTTTATTTCAACATCATATATTTGATAGAAGGTGAGTAAGAGGGATGCTTATTTCATCAACACTTAGCCGATGGTAGTGATCCAGTGTGATCATTTGAGGTGTCAGTACTCTCTTGTCTCCCCAGGTGGAGAAGCTCTCATATATTTTATAAAGGATGATATGTAACTCCCCCATATTAGAGAGGGAACACATACTCTATCTTTAGAGTGGTACTCCATGTCTTAGATAAAGTGGAGAGTGAGTCTTCTATTGGATTATTTCTCCATCAGTTGTGCTACATAGTGGTTAGGTGTTGGTCATCCATACCCATTCTTGATATTTTATGCATAATAGTTTTCGAGTATATGAGACATTTGTAGCTATATGAAAACTCTTCATTCTTATCTATTTGTGAGGATAGATATCCCCTTTCTCTCATCATTTGGGTATGATCATTTATTATTTTGGGTTTTTTACCCTCTTACTTTATGGGTTGAGTTGACTATTTTTATTCTCTTGATTTCCTTATGATTTTTAAGGCATCCTATTAGGTATGTATATTCTCACCCCATTATGAGTTATGCTCGCACAAGTTGTTTCTTTTGAAGATGATTTAAAGATCTGTGGTGAATTCAGTGGACATAGTATTAGAGGTGTATAATATTACTTATGGCTGTTAACATTGATCAATGGTAAGACTTAGAGATTATGAGTTTGGCCCTCTTCATTTTTCACCTTTTCCGTTATTTTTCAACTGGGGGACTCATTTCTGGTTAGATTTGTATTTTTTCCTTTTTATAATTTGTATTACTTTTTTCACACTATTTTTTACCTCGAGTTTTTTTTCATGCATTGATTACACCCTAGATATAAAAATCATTCATTTTATCTTTACACCATTTCATGGAGTTGGTTGTGTGCATTTTTATAGGTATATTAAGATTAGTCCAACAATTTCTATGATATTCCTACTCGGCGCTTTTCAGAAACCCCTACACTACTGTAGGTGGGCTTGTAGATTCACCCTTAGCATACTTATAGCCTTGGTGGGGTCCTATTTGGTGGGGTCATGAAATTCTCATACTAGGTAGGTGGTGCCATGATATTTTCATCATTCATATTAGTTGTTTCATTTTTTTGTTTCAGGGAATGAGTGGGAGAATGAGAGCGACTAGGAATAAAAATACTTGATTTTTCTGTGGTTTGAGAGGGATGTCTAGTGGAAGTCTTTTGTGGGTATTGAATCAAACTATGGTGAGTAATGGTTATACTATTTTTTGTGGTTTTGGGGATTTCTAGAAAAGGGTCGAGTGTTGTTAAGAGATAAAGTTTGTTTTTATGGTTTGATGAGGCTCCTTGGGAATGTGATGGATGTGAATTTAGTGTATTTTGGTAGATATAATATTTTAGTATAATGTGGTGTGGTTTCAACCGTAACCAGTTGTTTCAATAATGATTCTCTAATAATATGTTATTCTGGGATGTTTTTGATGTCGATCACCATTGGGGTTGAGGCTGTTGGGGTGATGTGTACACAGAGGGACCCTGTGGGTGGTGTTGACCACTAGATGATTAAAAGTATCCTTCATATATGAGTGTCTTAGGATGATTATTTCGATTATAAAATATGAATTGGGATATTCCATAGATATGGACACTTGATTGAGATGTTATATTGATCACTTGTTTGAGTGAGACACTCATTTTATTTATATATTTCATTTGGTCCAATGAGATGAATATGATGAATAGAGTGTAATTAATGGGGTCTTGAAGTAATAATTATGAGTGTTTATATGAGTGGGATCAATTGAGTGGATTTTTTTGGAGGTCCTTCAGTTTATTCTAGTGTGTATAGACTATGGGTGTATCATCCCACTTAAACACTATCTAAAGATGGTTGAGAGATCATCCCTGTCATATAGGCCACAAATTAGAATAGGATGTGGTAATTAGATTTTTTTGTATATTTCACTTTTCATGAATCCATATACTTGTAGATACTATCTAGGAATACTATTGGTGTTAGACAAATGAATTCATACACACACCCAACATGATCCCCTTCAGGTTCCATAAATACTTTATGTCTAATGATACAAGAAAATTGAAATGTCCCTATGACTTGTGTGTAGATGGTTGTAAGTTCACGGGATGTTTACGAAGGACCTCAATAGATATTGGGGTTGGAGTAGGATTAACCTCAGTGACTTATTGGATTTGGTTTATTTTTTTTAAATATGGGACTTATATGTGTATGATCATACCACATGTGATCATGGTTTCTTTTTTATAACTTGTATGATATTTCAGAAAATTTCTTAATAAATAATTTGGTATATATATGTTTTGATTGGGCCCTAATTTTTTTTGTGACTATTTGGTTATATAATCGGCTTTTTATTTATGTATTTAAACTATTTTTATGGATTTATATATAAAATGTAAATTCTATTTATAATCACCTCTATACCCTTATAAGTAGACGAAAAACTCTGTCATATAGGGAGGTATGATTTGCTGGTACTGGGGAATGTAGAGGAATTTGATGTGATGAGTGTATAATATTTTCATCACCATAGTGACAAAACTTTATTGTATCTCACAATATGAGCCCCAATAGGGTCTGAGGATTACATGTGAATTAATTAAGCACTAAAATAAATTTACAATCAATACCTCATTCCAGACGAAGCTCGCTCAAAAATATCTTCTCACCAAGGACAATTGATCGAATGTTATATGACCCCTCTAGATTATCCACAAACACTTGACGATTCTATGTTTATGTCAATCATCGAATTACTAATGCTATTATAGATCTATGGAAACAGCTTTGATGTTGCAATGATCACCATGATCTCGTCCCATCAATATGTGAAGGTGATCAATTATTAGAATCTTGGACGGGCACTTTCTCTCTCTTGGATGTAGAAAGAAGGAGAGATGAGCTCTAAAATTCGTGGGTATGAATAGTTACCCTAAAAATATATCCCTTTTATTTATATAGTGGGTGTTGATTACTAGAAAAGGGATCCTCATCCCCCAAATAAGTAACACCCCCTTAATAAGCAATAAACGACACATTATGAAAAATCTAACATCATCATATATGTTATTTATATTTTATCACATTATTTTATTATTTAATAAATATGTTACGTGATAAAATTTTAGTCGTTAACTTGACTCATAATTCTCACTAATATTAAATGAACCTTGAATATTAAAATAATATTTATTTATGTAATGTTTTTCCACAAATTCACTTAATAACTTTTGGATATTTTTAATAAATAAATTCAACGCAACTATCTTATACTCAAATAATAATGAATTTATTTATTTAATGGCGATCGGTAATTATTGTACAAATCTTGACCCCTATTATGGGTCCCACCATGTCCTATACACATATTTAAAAAAAATAGGGTAGACTCTTTAACACACTATTGTGTGTAACCCTCTAGGACCTTATCTTGGTAGTAATAAATAAGTATTCATAGAAAAATAGAAGAGTCTAACAACCCATCAAGTCCCCTAATTGATAATGAATAGATAGAGAAACAACAACCATCCTATTAACAGACAATGTGTAATATAATATCTTGGTCTCATGATATCATATAAAGAATGATGCACACTTCTTGTCATTATCCTTTCTTGATTTATTATTTATTGACCTTACTATTTAGACATACCTAATTTTACCATGTCCATAGATTTAGTGAAGGTACTACAATCCTGATCAACTGGTTCTGAGATATCACTTCCTCAACATGGAAGTGTAAAATTATATCTTGACTGTTCTACCAATGAAACACCCAAAAAAAGCTACCTCTCCACAACATCAATGTCAGGGTTTTATCCTTGAAAAAAAATTACGCAATCAAATAGAACACATTGATAATGATCTCAGTTTAGGAGACCAGTACACATGTGTATAGATAATAACAACCAATGACACTTCAAACATGTGGTTTTCCTATGCGTGGGTGTTTACTGAGGATCTCACCTACTACAGATCGCCATGTTTAAACTTCATAAGAATAAGTCTCAATGTTTTTGATCCCCCATTACTTTATGGTCACACATCATCAATGTATTATCAATATAATGTATCTGTAACAAAGGAAATAACATAAAGATTACATTCTTGGTATCTCTAGGTTATCATTATAGTCTGGGAACTGTTATCACCCTTTGATATGACATTTAATCTCAGGAAATTACCATAAATATAGTGGATTTATAAGTATCAACATTATTCTAGTAAGATACCTACACACACACACACAAACATACAAGTTTTCATGCATGTAATGGTAATAAAATTAAAAACATAAGTTGAGTCTAGGGAACCCACTTTCAACACTCCCACTTGTACTAGATCCAACTACTGACAAGTCTCAATCCGCTATCTCTCACATGAGAATCATGATTATACAGATATATAGATTTATTTAGGTGGTCTTCAACATTATCCTATATGGTTACTCTATTAACAGTGAATTCACATCTTTGATTAAAATTCCTCAAGTGATAAATCTTTTGAAGTATGTTATTTTTCTTTTGTTGTAACCTAGGATCCTTAGAAAACACAACTACTACAGTATTATCACAATAAACTAGAATAGGGTTTTCACATCTAGGAACAACATTAATGCATAATATAAATCGATATATCTAGACTGCCTCCATAGCTTCATAAAAAGCTACTAAATACTCAGATTCTATAGTAAAGTCCGAAACTATAGGTTTCTTTGATATTCTTCAACTCACTGTACCACCATTAAAGGAAAATAAACCTTGTATTTTTTATTTCAGGTCAATATAGTCTAAATTGAAATTAGCATCAGTGTAACCTATCACTACTAGTTTCTTATCTCATCTATATTATAGGAACATATCTATTTTACATCTCAAGTGCTTCAGGATAGTTTTCACAACTACCCAATGCAGCTCTCCTAGATTAGCATGATATCTTCCCACCATGATTAATGAAAAGGAAATAGCTAACCTATTACATTTCAGTACATACATGATAGATCCCACTAGAATGGAATAAAGGATTCTACTCATTATTTTAATCTCTTCATATGTTTATGGGAACATTTTCATGGAAAGATTAATACCTTGTCACATTGGAAATAACCCTAAATTGGATTGTTCCATATTTTACCTTTTGAGTAACTTTTCAATATATGTAATTTTACTTAGCCCAAAAAAACATCGGAGATCTATCTTGATAGATCCCAATACCTATAATGTCTATTGTTTCTCCTAAGTCTTTAATGGGGTGGATTTCATTATCCATGTCTTAACTAACTATAATAGATTCACTTTGTTTCCAATAATTAATTTGTTATCAACATATAATATAAGTAAAACAATGTAATTCTTATTAACTTTATTATATATGCATGTATCTATTTCATTATTGACAAAAACAAATTATATTATGGCCTCATTAAAATAAAATTCCATGATCATGGTGCCTACTTAAACCGTAAATGGATCTCTATATATTTCATAATTTATTGGCATACTTTGACATAACAAGTACTTTGGGATGAGTCATACAAATGTCTTTAGCCAAATTACCATTTATAAAAATGGTTTTGAAATACATTTTCAAAATATCATAATCATGGAAGGATATATTTGAAATTAATGTTCTAATATATTTTAGCATTAATATTGGTGAGAAGTTTCATTGTAGTCTATGTATTGACATTTCTTGAAACCCTTCTCCACCAGGCATGCCTTATAAGTATTTACCTTGCTGTCCATGTCCATCTATTTCATGAATAACCATTTTTTCCCAATGGGTTCTACATTAGTTTAAGAGTCTAACAAAATCCAAACATGATTTTTGTACATAGACTCCATCTCATAATGCATGGATAATTCCATTGATCAACATCCTTTCCTTATACAGCTTCCTTATAGGTTAGATTTTAATAATTCTCTATGAGTAATGTGACACTTGAATCATTGAAAAGAAATCCATAAAATTCTAGTAATCTAACATATTGATTTGAACTACACAATACATATGTATCATGAAGATATTAATCTGCCAATATCTACAGTGGAGATTTTTATCATACCAACTCTCATTCATCTAGAAAAAAAATACTTCATCAAAGCCAATATTATGCCCACTATTTCCATTGGAAATGTGTTACCTTTCTATAAATATGGAATTTATTCCAACAATAACTTTTCTATTAGAAGGTTTATATATATAATATCCTTTAATTTCATTAAGATAACCTATAATGATTCACTTATTGCTTCTGGATGTTAATTTTTCACTTTGTATAGCCTTGATAACACCCATACACCCCCAAACATGAATGTGTAAAATATTAGGTTTCATTTACCACCACAAGTCATATGAAATCCCATATGTATCTAGAGTTAGTAATCATTTATGGGTTTATTTCATTTTCTACAAGGTGTATCCCTAAATGTATAATGGAAGGGTTTCCTGACTCAACATTAATCTGGCCATATCCAGCAGGGTCTGATTCCTCAATTTACTGACACCATTCCCTTTTGGTGTATATTGAAGAGTGATTTGGGATACTATCCCACAATTCATTAAGTTATTAATGAAATCATGGTTCATATACTCTATAACTTAGTCTGAGTGAATTACCTTAATCTTCTTACCAAGATGGTTTACGACTTCATTTTTCAATTACTTAAACATCTAAAATGAATTTCACTTATACCTCATTAATTAGATATAATGATACCTATTATAGTATTTGGTTTAATTAATGAAGTATGAAGGGTCGTACCTTTCATCTTTTTTAAAAATAACACATATATTTGTATGAATTAATTCCAATAATTTAATGGATCTTTCTCCTCTCATAAACAAGGGTGATTTGGTAATTTTTCTTGTAAACAACTGTGTGATACCACCATGGGACTTAACTCACTTGAGTCTAAATGACCTAATTGACATAATTTATGTAAATGATTCCCATATTCATGACCATTCCTAATGTTACATAGGATAGTGTTATATATTTCATGTTCACTGGTTAGTTCATTGATTTTCATTACAATTATTTCATGTTCATGTTTATAAAATAAATTGTTATGTTGAGCCATATCATAACAAATAGTGCCTTTATAAAAGATAAAACATTAATTTTCAAACATGAAAAAAAATCACATAGTGTTAAAACTTGATACGAAGACTATGTTTCTTGTAACTAAAATAAAATAATAAATGTTTTATAATTCAAGAACTATACCAATAGGAAAATATTAGAGATAATATCCCACTTCCAAGCCTTCTAGTTTCTCACTATTCACAGATTAGATATCAACCTTTCCCTTTTAAATCATCTATAATATACTTGTTTCAGGTATATTAATATAGATGTGTGATCCACACGATGTATCCAATACCCAAATTATTGATAAAGACAAAATCCAGTTAATAAAAAAATACCTGAAGTTGAAGTGTTGTCATTCTTTTTTTCCCATTTGTACAATTATTCTTCCAATGGGCTTTCTTGCCACATGAAGAGAAGATATTCTTCTTCCCATTCCCCTCCCTTTATATCTTTCGATTTTTTTTAAAGGATGTTACATTGATATATTTGGATTGGACATATCCTTATACGCCTTAGACTTCTCTTTCCTTCTCTTATTCACCATACAGACTATATAATTTTTATTCTTCATATCCTTAACATCATGGAGAAATAAAACCAAAATATCTGGGAGTGAATTTTTCATGTTATTCATAATGTAATTAACAATAAAAGTATAAAATCATGGTGGTAAATAGGAAATAATGAGATTAGTTCTAGTTCTTGGTTTAGCTTGAACCTAAGGGATTCATGTCAATCAAAGTACCTAGTCATCTTGAGTACATGAGGTCATACTTGATTCCCTTCTACTATCCTTCCTTTATAAATTTCACCTGATATCTCATACATTTTGTTCATAGCTATCCCCTATTATAACTATTGGATATGAGTTAACATCTTGTAGTCAATTCATCCTTATGTATTTTCTATATTATACTTGTCATTTATGAAAACATGATTAAATTTACAAGTAGTGCATCATATACATGATTTCTATAGGTGTATTTTTCCAAATTTGATGTTCCCTGAGGAGGATCAATAGTAATTAAGGACACCAAAACATAAATCTTATGCATAACTACTTGTAACACTCTTGGAAGTTATATCCATTCCAAATATTTTATTTATCTGGAATCAGTCGTAGTGATAATGTTATGGTGGTGTTGGTGATTTATATTTTTATCTACAAAAAATAAACTTTAGTAGTTAGTACTTTTCTTGACCACCTTTTAGACTTTTTTTTAATTAATTAAATCATTAAATATATCCCACTATTTTATCAAACTCTAGTTTCCCCCAAAACTAGATTGAGAATACATTATAACCTGAGTAATGATCCTGGAAAACATTCCTCATAGTCTACAAACATTAGCTACACCACTACAAGGAGAGTTTCGAGGTTGTTACTAGACTATCCAAACACATTGATGAACGGTTCATTGAACATTTGAGTAAATCCAATATTATCATAATCTTAACCTTGAGTCCCTCAAAAAGTTTCCTCTAAAGTGGTATAAAGCTTTCTTTGACTACTAATTTTCCACCATCTTTAGTTAAGTTAACCTATCAATCTCATAAGAACTCTTTATAGTTTGAGACACCCTCAAATTTGGCTAAAAAGCACCCCATAACCCCAATTTTGTTCAAATTTGAGTGAATGAAGGTGTTAATGACTTCATATTTCTTTGAGATATTTTTTATATTTATTAATGAATGTAATAAATTTCTATTAAATATGTTCATACTATCTTTTCTCACTCAAAACTAAACATGAATTAATATAAATACATTTTTCGTATCTTTATGTATTTTTCAGTTTATTATTTTATGTGGATCCTTTAATAAACATGCACCTATACAAAATAGTAAACAATTCATAAAGGAAATAAATTACATGATGGGTCTTGAGCATATAATATTGGTTGATCCATTTAAACACATTGAATCAACCATAAACTAGGGGTATTATACCTAAGGTGAGTCTAGTCTCATATCGTAGATCGCCCTCGATCTAGTGTATTCACTTCATATTTGTATAATCACCTCATCTTATCATGGTCCATGTCGAACATCATCATCTTTAAAAAAACAAATATACTCAAATGCAAGTGAGGGGGTCTCTAGAAGAAAAATATATAAATATATAAGAATGTACACATAATCCTTTATACATATTGAATAAAAGAGGGTGATGTAAATAAAACTAATTAAAATATTATAAGAATCACACATAAGTAGAAAATAATTAAATAAAATTACCTAGACAAATACAATAGTTGGTAACTGCTCAAAACCAGTCAATGGTTAAAATAAATACGTGATACAATTCAACAGAATTATATTTAAATGTGAGGGATATGAAATAAATTAAATAATTTAATTTCATTTAAATAATTTTTTTCTAGTCTAAAATTAAATTTATTTATAATAAAAATTTAAATAAAATTATATAATAATAAATTTATTATTACTATTTTTTAATTTTAAAAACTAAATTAATTTGGGATATTTCAAATTATTTTCACTAGACTTAGAACCCATTCAAACCCTTTGTTGGTCATGATGAAACTATAATGTACCGTTCTGGGTGGAGAAGACCTTTTACAGGGCTATTCTGGGTCTAGTAGACTTTCCTAAGTTCATTGCGGTTTGAGCTGATTAGCACTCCACCCATGGGATTTGGGCAGGAGCCCGGTCCGAATAAGATAGATCATGGTTGTGCTGGGGTTCAATGATAGGGGGTTCTGATCATAGAATTTGTGTCCTCACATCTGGTACCCAGTCAGGATGTGATACCAGAAAAGGTTTTCATGAAAAAAAATGGCTAGCTAGGATAATACGATGTGGATGTTTTATATGGTGCGATGTCCACATGGTTTGATGAAGGAGGTCATGTCTGAAATTTGAATTGGTCATGTGGGAAGATCTAGTCGGGTTGGCCATTAGGCATGGAAGCCCGCATCAAGGACCTTAGTAATAAGCTAGGGTGTGACCTCAAAAATTTGGGGGATTTCATGGTAGCGCCCATGTGAGAGAAATGGTGAGGCACTAGAGTAGTGCTACACTAGGCAGTGGAAGGGGTAATGGCCCCTTGTTTCCTTTGAAAAAAGTTGATTTATTTAAAAATCCATTGGCTTCCAACAGAATCCAACCTAAAGTATCCTTTTTTATTTCAATATTTCCATTTTTGTTTTATACGCTACATAGGCCTTTAAAATATGTTATTGGATCCAATACCCAACCAAAAGTTTAGAGGCACTACTTGGGATTGAGTCATGGGGTCTACAATGAGGGTATTATTCTTCAAAGGGGTGGAGAGTGTAACCCCCTAGAAAAGTGAGACTTAAAAAGATAAATTCTATGACCCATGTCAACAAGGAACACAATTATTTTCAATATCCTACCTGATTAGAACTCTATAGTTAAGCATGCTTTTCCAGGAGTAGTGATTAGGATGGGTGACTTTCTGTGAAGTTTCTCAGGGTGTGTGTGAGTGAGGAAAAAATTCACTGAAAGAACTTGTTATGAATTATAGGGACAATCATTAATATAATAAGATACTCTAATGAGTAATATCTTGTGGTGTTCTAAGAAGGCATAAAAGGTATTACAAAAGACCCATGGGGTCATATGACTCTGTTCATGGTTTGGGGAAGACCAGGTCATGAAAAATACACCACCACACTACCCACTTTAGTTTTTATAAATTATGTGGGTTTATCTTCATCTTCTGATACCAATCAGACAACCTTGAAAAAATTGTTTAAAAAATTGTTCTACAATTTTTATAGCTTATAATGATAGGCTTGAGAAAAAAATATTTCCATCTGGAAATTGACCCACCAGCTAATACAGTTCTACTGGATGGATTTCTGCTGATACTTAGCCAGTATGCTTGCTGTGGCCAAACCTTGAAGAAAATGAAGAGCATGAACATACATACATACATACTTACACCCACAAAAACCATATAGATATATATATTTCTTCAATTTTTAATACCAAAAAACAAACGACAAATGATTCATTTAAAACTTTTCAGATGGTTGTAACTTGGGCATCCGATATCAGATCAATACGTGGTTTTTTGTTTGGACTGAATTAAATCTCTCTACTTAATTTAATGCAAATTCATTTTTTCTTATCTCAATAAATTCCATGAAATCATTATAATTCCAATTGCTGGTATGGGAGAATACAGCATAATCTAGTGGGATGAGGATTTAAAAATTATTTTTTAATATATGAAGCATGCTAGAAAATATCTTTCCATCAGAGACTGTCTCATGAAGGATTTGAGGCTAAACCCTAGAAGATTTTCCACACACACATCAAGAATCCACGCATACATCAATCATATAATTTAAAATTCTAGCACAGAGGTTCAAATATTACTTCGACATTGTTTTGGTCACCACGATCCTATCACATTGATCTGTGAAGGAGATCGAAGATAGAAATCATGGATGGGAGCTTTCCCTCGCTTAAATGTGAGAAGGATAAGAGATGATCTCTCAAATTCATGGGTATGAATAGATACCTTGAAAAGATTCTCCGCTTTCTGACATAGTGGGAGTTGATTACCCATAAAGGGTTCCCTGACCCCCATGTAAGTAAAGTCCACATAATAAGAAAAAAACGAAACATTCTGACTAACTAACTACATCATATATTTCATTTATATTTTATAATTTTTATTAATATATAATAAATATATTACTTGTTAAAACTCCAGTCATTATCTCGACTCATAATTTGTGCTAAAATTAAATGAACCTTGAATATTAAAATAATATTCATTCTTATAATATTTTTCCACACATTCAATTAATACCTCATGAATAATTTTAATAAATAAATTCAACAAAAATATTCTATACATGAATAATAATGAATTTATTTATTTATCGATGATTGATAATAGTTATACAACTCTTAGACCTTGTTGTGTGGCCCACCATGTCCTCTAAACGTATTCACTAGAATAGGTAAGACTCATGAATACACTATTGTATATGATACACAAGGCCCTTATATCGATAGCAATGAATAACTATTCACAGACCATTAGAGAAGTCTTGAAACCCATAAAGGCCCCTAAAAGGATAATCAATATTCATTTCAATGAAAACCATCCTATGAACATGAACTCCGTCATATAATCTATTTGTCTGGTGATATCTCATAGAGAGGGATGCAAACTCAGTTTAATAATTATTTATTCATTTATCATTTAATGACCTTACTGGATGGACTTACCTTCTTCATCCAAGGATATGGTTTTAGTAAAGGTATTACCATCCTAATAAACTAAGCCTGAGATATCACTTTCTCAACTTAGAAGTGAAAAATTTTATCTTGACCATTCAACTAATGGAATACCCCCAATTATACACGCAACACAAGCTACCTCAACATGAATTCATTGTCATAGTTTTTTACCTGTATCAAAGTATGTGACCAAATTGAACAAATTGGTAATGATCTCATGTTAGGAGACCAATACCCATGTTTTTATATAATAACAACCTATGACACGTGAAACATGTTTCATTTATATTTGTGGGAATTTTCATATGATATCACTTACTATAGATCACTAGGTGTGAACTTCACGAGAAGAAGTATCAATACATACGATCCGCAAACACATAATGGTCACACATCATCTGTTTCCTACCAGTATAATGTATCTGGACCATATAATTTAACATTAATATTAATTTCATGGTATATCTAGGTTCTCGGTATAGATTGGGAACTGTTATAACACTTTGATACTACATGTAATCTCAAAAAAATACTATAAATACAGTTGAAGTAGAAGTATCAACACTATTATGTCATGATAAACACATGTATTATCAAGCTGTATAAATGTAATGGAAATCAAAGTAAAAATATAAGTTAGGTCTAGGGAACCCACTTTAAACATGATTAAGGTGATATGGTGCATCTGACATGGAATCATTTGGGTGATCTTAGTCAAGTAATGTTATAAGGTGGTATCAGAGAACATTTTTGTTTTATTATTTGGTTCATGGTGGATGGTGATTTAGGAATGTTTCATAACTCTGAATAAATTTTATATTTTGTGCCTGACTAACACAAGTATGGATTTGAGACCATGTTTTCAGATATTTGAGATTTTTTTTATTGTTTTTCATGGTTACATGTGTGTTGTTTTACTTGATTAAATGTGATTTTTTGATGCTTCTGATTTATGGTTTTACTCTTGACCTTAAGAAAAAATTCGTGTGTGCCCATGCATCATTATAGGGAAGTAAGACTCACATGACATTAATGTTCCTACTTGTGATTGATATTTTGATTTTGGAAAGAGGTTTTAGTTTTTTAATGTTAAAACAACAATCTAAATAGATTTTACCAATATATATATTCATGGTGTAATATACTCAACTAAAATCGGTTCTTCTATTTCTTGGTATCTTTGGGTGTCTGGATCTTCTATGTGTGTGGTGCATGTGTCGTACCTAACCTTGAAATGGATAAGTAAGGATATAAAAAATATATGTATAAGACATGAGTGTGGGTAGGAATGTGTATGGGCTAGTGGGACACACTACCTATTACATGTTTTCTTATTTTTAGTATTTGGGTTGTTATATATGTATTTATCATGGTATTTAGTTTTAGAGATTTATTACACTGACAACCTCTACTAGAACACTATGAGAGTGGAGATCATCACTTTTTTGAGAAATAAACTTATTGGTCCCCTTGAAAAAAGATATGTGGTTACATCAGGGTGTGATCTAATTGGTGCTCCATAGTGCGGAGGTGAGCATGAGTCCAGTGTGATGGTTTTAAGAAACTCGGAGTATCCTATTGATATAGAAAAACTATTTTTTTGAACTGAGGGTTATCCTATTATGGGTTATCTAGAATACTAAACAAGGATCTCATAGAGCCAAGATATCCATGGTGTACAAAATAGGTGATTCATAGTCTTAGTATCTTCAATTATTTCAGGGATAAGGTATACCCCAGGTATTTAACCTCATGATTTAGTCAGTCCAAAACATTATTTATCATGTTGAGAGTCCTATAGGGAGGAGGATGAGGCAAGTGATGTACATGACCAAGGGACCAGTAACACATTGGTTGTAATTAAATGTACTAGATTATATACACTACAAGATTCCTCATAAGGATTATAAAGAAATATTCTTTGAGAAATCATTCATCAAGATGATAATGGTAGACCAAGCCTATGAGTTCATGCACATATTGAAGGGGGGACATCAGTTAGGGATTATAATACTAATTTCATGAATTTTATATAATTTTTTCAATCATTAGTAGGTGATTATATTTACAAGTTGTAGTGATTTGAGGATAGTGTTCAATATACTATAAGTGAGTGGGTGTAAATTTTTATGTTGATGTAATTTTTTGACGTGGTGAATGAGGCATCAATAGTGGAGGTAAACATGATCAATTATAGTATACCAAGACAGATAGAGGTGAGGATGAGGCTAGTTATGGGGATTAGGGTATTAGAAAACATGGGTATAAAGAGACCTAGGATAGAATTTAGGTTAAGGGATTTAATTTTCAATGTAAAAGTAGGTCATCTCTATAATTTTTCCGGTGTTGGAAGTTAGAAAACATTATATAGTAGTGTGATTGACCTACTAAAAATTATCAAGATTATGGGAAGATAAGCCACATGGGGAGGTTATTCCATGGATTCTCAAAGTCAGCAAGATTTCAAGGATCCAGTTAGATTTTGGAATCTAGGTTACGACCAAGAGTTGTTCCTTGAGGTAGTATTTTTAGTTTCTCAGTGCAATAAGGTCATGGAAGAGTATATGGTGATTAGAACAAGGGAAATTACTGATATAGAGTATGACTCCATAGTAATTTCAGACATCTAGAGTTCAAGGTTTAGGTTATTTGTATATGGTTTAGTCTACATATGCTAAATAGAATGGAGAATCATGGACAACTTCAGGTATTCCATGATTAGTTTTGGTTTTGTTTTATTAGTACTAGTTCAAAGTGTAAATTATGTGAAAAGGATTGGACAACTATATGATGAGGTGTTTAAGTTGAGTATAATGGTGATGGTGTGTTTTATAACGGGTATGTGTGGTTTTAAGATGTTGTTTTATTATGGTACCATCTTCATAAAATGTATCTTTATCTTTATGCAAACATGTAAGTGATTACTATAGTGATACCCATGGTTAGAATCAATTTTATTATGTCTGTTGTTCATGGTTGTTCAATATATATGAATTTTTTTGAGTGAATATCATTTTTATGGTGGCGTGATGAGTAGGTATCTCAGGCTTCAATCAGGTTTAGATAGTTATGTGTTTAGAAATAGCTTGGTGATGATTTAATCAATGGTGGGGATTTCATAATTATTTGAGCACTCAGTTGAGTTATTTAGAGTCTAAATTTGTATTTAAAATTCTTAATTGGGTGTGATAGGGTTGTTATTTGGGTTTTAAAGGCCGAGGGGTCGGTTTTAAAAAGTAGGCCATGATGTTGAGACTTCTATCATAAAGATAGAAACTACTAGATATCGAGTAACTAGTTTGCTTAGGTGAGATGGGGGTCATTTTTTGAGCTCTACCATCCACCCAGTAAACTTGGTATAGGTACCTAGTGTCTATAGGGTACCCTGTGGAAAGGGACGAGTTACTTGATTCCACTATACCATGTTATTTATTTAATTTTATTAATTTCTAAAAAAATAATTAAAATAAGGGCATTCTCATATATTCTTTAACAAAAGGGCACTAAATAAATGACACAGTTAGGTGAGGGGTTATTTTTTAGTTTATAAGGGGTTGTAAAGCCTTTTAAACACATTATTGGTGTTTATGGGGAACCGCTATTAATTTTTCAACCTATTATTGTTAGAGGTGGTTTTAAAGAACCGTTGATGAAGTAAAGGGACGATTAGCGGTGGTCAGATTAGGCGTGGTTAAAACCCCCTCTAATTTTATTATGGAATCCCATATTATAGAGTTTTTTAACCCCCTATAATTTATTTATCTGAATATAGGCGGTTAGAAACCACTTGTATTTGAATATATAATATACATATTAAAGGTGGATTCCAAAACCGCCTTTATTTAGGGAAAAATCAGAAGGGATTTTGACCCCCTCAAATAGAGAATTAATCAAAATGTACTGCTCAAAGATTAAAAAATAATTAAATAAATAACTAATTAGATTCGGTTAAATAAGATACATATTAGATGGGGTTTCCAAAACCACCTCTATTCATGGATAAATCAGAGGGGGTTTAAACCCACTATATTATAGGACTAATTAGAGGTGATTTTTATAAACATCTCTAATTAGTTATTTATTTATTTTATATTTTGAGTTTTCTCCTCTCCTATTATCGCCCCTCCCTGCCCCTTCCCACCCACCCCAGTCCCATCTGATCTCATCCCTCCAGTTCTAGTACTGCCCACCCCACCCTCTCATCACAATCTGGTCTTATCCCATCCCTCTATTTCTGATATTGCTTGCATCACCCCCTACCCCACCCCTCCCTCCCCACATGTTACCATGTGCTTTATACCACACCCCACCCCCTTTTGTAAAATATAAACACTATGGGATTTGAACTGTAGACCTCTTTCATACACAATGATCCTCCTCACCACTATGGAAAATAGATTTTACTTTATTATTTACACATTATTATGTTTATATATATTATAAAGGTGATTAAAATATATATTATTTTAATAAATATTTACATAGATATAAATATATATATATATGATATATTTGTGTATAATATTTACATATAATATATATATGTGTGTAATATATATATATAATGTAATTCTTTATAATATATGATATATATATTTGTCTATAATACATATATATATATATATAATATTTGATACATACATATTAGATAATATATAATATTTTTTTGTATAATATATATATATTATATTTTTGTGTGTATAATATATTAATATTATATACATATATAAAAATATATTTATACATATATTTTTAAATGCATTTATATTTTTGTGTGTGGGTGTATTTATGTATTTATATAATAATTTTTATATATTTATATATATGTATATGTATGTGTAAAAATAATATTATTAATTACAATTATTTTTATTACACTTATTTTTTAAACTATAAAAATTATATGTTTGTTTTATAAATACTATACATTTATATATTTTATGATTTATACCAGAAAAGGCAGAGGGAAAGGAATATATCCTTCTCCCAGAAGATTATTAATAAAATAAATTTTGCAAGATATTAAATAGAGATAGAAGAATGAAAAAAACTAGAGTGAATCTACATAAGAAAGTGATAAAACACCTCACCATATGCATAGTTATAGGTCACACCAGCATCAATCGATTCCCACTTATACTGTTAGTTGTATCGATTGAGGAGAGTGGTATACCTCTTTCTAAGATTCAACTACTATGATGTAACAGATTTTTTTATAGCACGATCATGTTTGAGATCAAGATCAGAGTTCTTAAAGGACCTAGAGTTGGACCTAGTAGACACGGTCCTTGGCGTATTGGATTAATCATTCCTAGTATTTCTCTTTGGGGGAGTGGAGATTACTTTTGTACATTCCTTCACCTTATTTGCTCAATTCATGACAATGTCACTATACGATGCTTTTCCGCATATTGAAGTTTTAAGACCAGTAAAAAATTTCTCTTTATCATCATTTGAGTCATCACCCCACTTGCATGAACCATTTGAATAACCAAAATTTTTATGTATGTTATTATATAGAAAAAATAAATTCATTCGTATACTTGAAAATATATAATATGATTAAGTGATATATATATTTACTAAATTGATTTATTATTAATATGTTATACTAAAATATATATACAATAATTATATAATATATATGAATTTATATATATTTAAATATCTATAATATAATATATATAATATAATTATACAATACATATAGGTATATTTATATTTAATTTTTTCAATATTATATATATTTGTATGGGTAATATAATATAAATTTATTTATACAAAAAATATACAATAAAAATTTATTTCATAGAATATATGTATAATATAAATCATAATATAAATGTATAGTTTTTATGAAACCATATATAAATTCTATAAACATGAATAAATATATTTATAATTACATTTATATTATGTGTACCAATATTTATATATGTATACATTTTTGTTTATATGTATAAGTATTTTTTAAAATATTTATATAATGTCCTTGTATGTATATATATAATGTATTTAATTAAATTTATATAATGTGTTTATGTAATATATATATACACACACATAGATGTGCATGCACACATATATATTGTAAATTTTGAATTTACATGAGATTTATTTTAAAAAAGCCAATAATATTTTATATGGGGTTTAAATCTCCTATAATCAAAGGGATTAGTAGTGGTTCATGAACTCCATTAAATTTCATTAATTATATGGGGTTCAAAACCCCCTATAATGTCATCAATTATTGGGAGATCAAAACCCCTCTAATCTAAAGGATTAGTGGTGGTTCATGAACCCCCTTTAATATCTTAAATTAGTGGGGGTTGGGAACCCACAATATTTATTTTAAAAAATATATTACACATATTTATATCCAAATTAATATTATATATATCTCTCCTCTAAAATCCAACTTAATATATAGCATGGCTAATTATTAAATTATTGGTGTTTTTGATATAACCACCTCTAAACTCATACTAAATACTAAAAAAATAATGAAAACAATTATAGGGGGTTGTGAACTCCATATAAATTTAATGATTAGAGGAGGTTGTGAATAACCCCATATAAAATAAAATTGGAAGGGTTTATGCGTAACCACATCTTAAAAATTACCACTAATATGATATTTTTTATAGTGGAGGAGCTTAACCCTTATGCCCACTCTCTTATTCCCTTATCTTATCATGTGTGATCTCATCTGATTGTGGTCAATTCAATGTTTTGTCTATTCCAGGGAGTCATTGTACGTAATATTGACATTTCCCTTTATCCATATCTGGTTTTGTCAAAATTGTGATGGGTTTCAACTAAAATTTATATTTTAGGGATTTTTCTCTAGATTCTATATTTATTACCCCTAATGTGAAATCATGTGGTGGAATAGAGTGAGTAAGATATTACTTATACTTGGTATTTGTACCTCAATATTTTCCCTATTTATATGTGTTTTTTCATTGTGTGATTCACATGTGATTTTGATGGCATGTGAGAAACTATAAGCATAACCATTTATGCTTTATATGGTTTGAGGTATATATCTAGGGGTAGTATCATGTGGTCATTCACTAAAACTATGGTGAGTATAGGTTTTTTTGTGGTTGGTGGTTTTAATATTTTCTTGGAATGTTTCCTGGTGTTTTAATGAGATGAATTTTGGGTTGCATAGGTTAATGAGGCTACTTGGTAACATGATGGGTGGGACTTCTCTAGATATGGTTTGATGGTAAGATGTGGGGTATTATAAAACACTACCATTGTTGGACATCAATGTTCATTGATCATATGTGGCTATACGATGTTGGTAATGCTACTCATCATTGGACATGAAGTAGTTTTGCTTATTTGTAGACATAGGGTCTTAGATGGTAATGTTGACCACTAGATGATTTATAATATCCTCCATAGATGATTATATTAGGATGTTGAAGTTGATCACCAAATTTGAAGAGTTACATTCCATAGACGTGTCTAAAGGATTGAGGTTTGATTGTGATCATTGACTTGGGCCTGTTTCTCTTCAAATGTGTGGATTCCATTGGGGCCATTGATCTAAAAATAATGAAGATAATGTGGTCACTCTATTTTTGATGTGATACTTGTAATCATTTTTTGGTTAGTATTATTTGAGTGGAATTGGTTATATAAGATTTAGTGTATCCAAGTGAGTACAGAATGTGGGTGCATTGTCCCATTTTGGCACAAGCTGAAGCAGATATGGTTCTCACCTGTGGAATTAAAAACACATGTTAGATAATGGTGTGTTTATTGTATTTTTTATCATACATTTCACTTTTCAGGAACCTATATACCTATGGATATTATCTATAAAAAACATTGGTGGTGGCCTACTAAGTTTATATTCACACCACGCAAGGCGGCCTCTTGGAAATGTGCATACATTATGTCTCATGATACAAGTAAGGGAAAGGGCCTTGTGATTAGTGCATAGCTAACCAGTGGTGTAGGGGATTATCAAGTACAGTATTGATGGTTCTTTGGGCTACACTAGGGGGGTCCTTAGTGTCATTTTGGTGTGGGTTCTTTTAATAATTTTTGACTTTTTAGTACCTGAATATCCCACACGTGATCATTGTGTCTTTTTTTAATTTATGATATGTAGATAGTAATTTTACAAAGAATTTGTTATATATATTTTGTGGTTACATTGTAAACATTATTACTGTTACCATATTATTACACAAGACTTTCTATATAAGTACATACAATAATCACCTCAACCACAATAAAGGATACCATATCTGTCACAAAAAACTTTTTCACAATATTCTAAAGTTTTTATGACATCCTTAATGTATTTCCACTTCCCAATCACATAAAAATATAGTAATAATTTATTAATAGTTAAATTTTAGTTATTAAATTATTCAGATAACCATAACATAGCCTAGTTGATATCACTTCCCATGTTATATATTTTATTTTTTCACTAGAAGAGCATAGTGTGCATCCAGTATATTTCCCCATCGATGCCAAGATTATATAAATCATTACTAAAAATATCTCACCAATTTAAAATTTTAATTTCATGTCACAATTCCTCATTATCTTCCCATTAATTAAATAATATCCATTGGGTACTTCTAATATAGCAACCCTAGACCCAGTATCGTGGAGTTAGTGTCTACTTTTTTAAATTGGTATAAAAACAAAGGGTTAATACCACAGGTCCGGTCAGATTAGTAGTTTTTGAAAAAAATTCATACATGATAACTATTTTACATTGGTAATTAAAAAAAATAATACATAAAAAATCAAATGATCTACATCCTTGGAAACTCATTCAAAGATCTATTATTCATATCTTGGTGAAAATAAAAAAAATAAGGGTGATCTCAAATGCTCAGTAAGGGTTAAGTAAAATAAAAGAAATCATGAATAAATAATAATAATAATAAATATGGAAAGTTAAATAAATAAACACACCTTTTATTTAAATAAAATTATTACTATTATAAGATAATTTATAATCAATATGGCAAGGTAAATAACTTAAAACACAATCTAGATAATTAATAACTAAAAATTAAATTCAACCATAGATAATATCATAGTGAGAATCTCATGGATAATAATAACTAAATTTTTAATGAATGAAATATTTAATTATTGTATGTGATTTCCTAGTCACATGATAACTCAACCATCAAGATCATTCCTCAAGACAGATTAAAAATAATTATTGGAACCCATTTAGAAAAATGTTTCCTCTCCTGATACTACCAATGCATCAATGGAATATCTATAATTGGGCCCCACCCATGTCTACATGTCCAAATAATTTCACATATATATAATAATCTATTTAATTCATGAAAAATGTGTTTACCATCAAATATCTTTATTGAGTAGAGAAAAAAGTTTTATCAATATTTACTTGGATAAAAAAATAATTACATTAGTAAAAATGATCATAAAATATCCTTAGAAAGAACAAGAATGTTATCAATAAAACATATACCAATAAGAGTAATAAGGGGTGTTTTTTCACTATTTAATATGAATATCCTAAAAATATCATTAAGAACTTTCTTGAGAAAAATATCCTTTTCATTTTGAAAATCGATTTTAAAAATAAAAGTTCACAAAAAAGATTTGAAAATAATTTTCTTTGAAATTTTTTTTTAAAACATTTGAATTTATATTTAAAACATTTGATTGGTCATGACAACTATAAATTTCATTCATTGCAACAAAATACAATAAATATTCCTTTCACTTTTTCAGTAAAACCTAAATGGGAATTATTTTAAAACGACATGAAGATTACGTTGATTTTTATTTGAAACAATTATGAAATGGGTAAAAATTTACGTAATAAAACATTTTTTAAAGCTTAAAAAATTGAAAACATTTTTAGAAAATATGGTTTTGTAAGAAAACAAATTTCTGGTTGAAGAGGGAGATGAAGTCTAATTTTCATAAAAATATTTTACCAATTATTTTAGGTAAAAAAGATTTAAAAATGGTTTTATTAATTGAACATATCATGAATAAATAGAGTACAATAACATGATATGGCTTTATTAGACAACGATTAAATAACATCCTTAAATTGAAATTTAAGAATAAACAATCTCGATGGGAATGAGATTGTGAAATAAACACTTACATTAATGAAATGAATCGATTATGTTTATATATAAATCCACATAAAAAAAGCATAAAAAAATATAATATAATTAAAATTCAATACATAGATGATATTAGAATATTAAATACAATGAATAAGTAATATAACCCAATAAAAATAATTTTAGATTTGAAATTCTTTACCACTTGGTAACTCTTATGTCAATTACCCTTGGAAGAAATAATTAAAATTAGAACAAAAAATACCATTAATTATTAATTTATCATGACAGTACATGTGAAATGGGTGGTATATACACCATATAGATTAAATTATATGGATAACATTACAATATTCTTCAATGAAGAGAAATTGAGAAGATGTCCCTTACCTTATGCTTTCTTTTGGTTTAACATGCTTTAGGATCCTGTAAAATGTTTTAAGACATGTTATTAACTTAAAATACGATTATATTAATATTTATAATACTATATATAATCATTTTATTATATATCATTAATTTTTCATTAATAATATTTCATTATTTTTATTGTTCTGGGTTTTAATTGGCTTTTTTTCTAATTTGTTCTTTGTCATGAATGTTCTAGTTCTTGTGAATATTATATAGTTTCATCATATAAAAAATAATATTCATCAAAAAAATATTTATAAGTATATTATACTTTTACTACCAATCATGAATGATGGTTATGAGAAATGAAGTATGTTACGATCATGGAGATGGTAGGTTGTACGTACGCATGAGTAACGTTTCAATTATTCAACAATCATTATAGAAAGGTGGTAAGTATTATTTTATATTAAAATAATTATATTAATATAATAAATAAAATAAGAATTATTTATATGTATATATATATCATTCATTTGGTGTGGTGATGAAAAGAGAGTCCCATCATTTCATGAAGGTGGTTTTCCACACATACACAAACAATGTTATCATCAACCACTGAGAGAAAATAAAAGAGAAATAATGATATTTAGGATATTTTTATAATGACAAATAAGTAATGAATATAATAATTATTTCATTTATATCACATTTAATCATTAGATTTATTTTTACCTTTTTCCCCATAAATCATTTTTGAAAGATGAATCACATAACTTTGTGAGGCAGTTGTTTGTTGCACACACATGCGATGTTATCATATACCAAATGGAATGAAAATTGAATAGTTGTTTATGATTTAGTGACTCTAAAGGTATAATTATATTATCAATATAATATATATTCTTAATATCCACAACCATAACCAATCATTATAGGTGGTAATGGAAAAAAAATAAAGACATCGTTCTGCAAGGCAGTAGTCTTCCGTACACCTGAATAATAATTCTGTAACCCATTTGATGGAAGTGGGGGTGATTGTAGGTCATTACATTGACATATAAAAATATAATTTTTTTAAGATATTGAGGTTATTATATTGGTATGTAGTATTAATAATTTACATATTTTGATAATGATATAAAATAAATATGCTTGTCGAAGAAAATTACATCTTATTCGGGTAACCTCTTTATGTTTTAACCAAAATAAATATTTGGATGGATTTATTCCAAAAATAATGATTCTAAGATAACGGGAGGGAATTTGGGAAGTGATTTGGTAAGTTATTTTCCAATAAAAAATGTCTTTATAGTTTTATTAATAGGGGATATAAGGTGACCATTTATAAGAAAGGTGAGTGTCACACTTGTAAGTTTTGTAAAGAATAAGGGGTACCCACGTTTTTCACATTTTCAAATAGTCCAAAATAGAGTATTAGTGAGACTTATACATGATAAGATCTAGATATGTCCATAAAACATATTTTGGATATGTTTTTAGGTCATATTTACCTTTATCTTTTTAGTTTAACCTCTCGGTAAATCCATTATTATCATAACAATAATAAATTATTTTTATTGTTTTTACTATTCATTATGGTAAAAAATGAAGTTGTACTTATTTTATAATATGAATTATTATGATTAAAAATATTGAATCCATTTTTAAAAATTCATTTCACATAAGTGTAAAATTTTAATTTAAAATTAATCTTTTAGACGCGATGAGAAAACGATTTTTAAAGAGAAAATGTCCAAACATTTGCTATGTTTTTTTTCAAAATTTTGTAAGAAAATTATTAAAATGACCTAAATTAAATTTATTGGTATAAATTTGAACTAATTTTACTTTAATCATAAATAAAAATATAATTTAACATGATAAATTATTTAAATGAAAAGAAAGGTTTCAATTAAAATTCATTGTTTTCCATTATTCTTGAAAAATATAAATTTTCAAAAAAAATAAAAAAAACCATAATATAATTCTGGTATTATAATTTATAAAATAAATTTTATTTTTTTCAATAAATTTTCTAAAAGTGTTAAAAATTAATTTTAAATCATGTGCGGTGAGAGCAATTGTACCATCTTTTAGAAAAAATGCTACAATAGTTCGTCCCTTTAACACCATGCAAAAAGGTCTTTAACAGTGATAAAAAAAGTATCGTATTCCTCAGCATAATAAAATGGGAGGGACCCCTTTATCATTGATTTTGTTGGTATTGATAAAGAGGTACCATTATCAGTGATAAAATTGTGCTGATAAAGGCCCTATTATTGTTGTGTGCTTTTGAATAACATCACACTACATCATATACACCCGTATATAAATACACCTATATGAAAATTCATAATTTAATTGAAACAAAATTTACATAGAAAATAAGAAAACACTATAATATTCATTTCAAAATAATTTTTTCTCTAATTAATTATTCAATTACTATCCACAAACATTTAAAAAAATCATTGTTTCATCATCTTTGGTACCCATGACCCCCACTCAAAAAAATCCAACCATGGAATCAGTTTCCAAAGAAAACACTAAAAAATGAGAAAATAATACACTTGTCTACTAAATTTTTTTTATGTTAGTAATAATATAAAGAAATTAATTAAAAATAATGAAATAATACATTAATAAAATATCGATTTCAAATAAAATGACTCACTTATAGTCATACCGGTCACACTATGCATCAGATTGAGGAGGGGGATGATTCATACAAATCGAAAATGACTAATAGATCGTTTTATTGATGTTTCAAAACAATCTGAATGTGTTTGATTAATTTTGAGTATATCACTTGTCTTTTTAGTTAAATTTCATTTTAAACCAAAAACACCCAATTTGAGTTACAATTTCACATTTTGTGTCATTTTAATGTTAGACTGATTTATACACATCAAAAATGACTTATGAATCATTTTCCTAAAGAATCAAGACTATATTAGTTCATTTTCATGGATTTTAGTGAGTGACACACGTTTTAAACTAAAATATAAAATTTATACTGATAACTAACACATTGAGTCCTATCAGGAACGCCCTGTATTAGATTTAGGTATAACTAATTCCAGAACATCAAAGATGACTTATGGGTCAATGAATTAATGTATAAAAACAATTAGAATGACTTTTATTAGTTTTGATTTTTTCACTTGAGTTTTTACTGAAATTTCAATTTAAAATAAAAATACACACTTGGAGTGATACCGGTCACACCATGTGTTGGATTGAGGTTAATTATATTCCTACATATCAAAAATAACATATGGATATTTTTAATAATGTATAAAAACAATTAGAAGTTGTTTACTCAATTTGGAGTACGTCACTTGTGTTTTTTTACTAGAATTTCATTTTAAAATGAAAACATTCACTTTGGGTAATATCGGTCTCATTGTGAGTCAATTTGATGTGAGAAAAATTCCACGATGTCAAAAATTACTTATGAATCATTTTCCTAAATTATCAAGGCAATCAGAGCATTTTTTAATTTGTTTTGAGTGAGAGACATGAGTTTTGAACAAAAATATCAATTTTAAATTGATAACGGACAGTTTGACTCATATCAATAACACGGTGTATTAGATTGGGGTTTGGATAATTTCTATACATCACAATTGACTTATAAAACATTTTTCTAAAGTATCAAAATAATCTGAATGTGTTTTATTTGTCTCAAGTATGTCACTTGTCATTTTTACTAAAATTAATGTCAATTTTAAATAAAAAGATACTCTTGAAGTCATACTGGTCACATCATGATTTGTATTGAGCTGAGGTTGATTCTTACACATCAAAAATGACTTATAGATCATTTTTCTGAAATATCAAAACTATCTGAATTCATTTTCTTAGTTTTGAGTATGTAACTTGTTCGTTTAAAAATGTTAATTTTTGTATAAAGAAAGGCTCACATGGAGTAATACTAGTCACACCATGCTTCGTATTGACTTTAGTTGGATTCTTACACATCACAAATGACATATGGGTCATTTTCCTAAATTATAAAAATAATATAAATGTGTTTTCTTATCTTTGAGTATATCATTTGTGTTTTTTCCTAAAATGTCATTTCAAACTATAAACAAACACTTTGATTCATACCGGTCACATCGTGTGTTATTTTTATATGATACTGATTTCTACATTCCAAAAATGAAATTTTAATTATTTTACTAAATTATCACAACAATCGTAGATTGTTTTCTTGGTTTTTTGTGAGTGACCCAGTTTTTGAACTAATTTGTAAATTTGAAACTCATAACTTACACTTTGAGTCATAGCGTTCACATTGTGTGTCATATTGAGGTTTGGTAGATTACAGCACATAAAAATTGACTTATTTATTCTTTTACTATATTATTAAGACAATATAAATTAGTATTATTAATTTTGTGTATGTCACTTGTGTTTTTTAAAAAAATGTCATTTTAAACTAAAAACACACACTTTGGGTTATACCGGTTACATCGTGTGTTAGTTTTATATGAGGATAATTCCTACATGTCAAAAATGACATATGAATCATTTTACTAAATTATAAATACAATCATATAATTTTTTCATCCTTTTTAGGGGGTGAAACACATTTTGAACTAAAATTTCAAATTTAAACTGATAACAGACACTTTGAGTCATACCGGGAACACAATGTATAATATTGATGTGTGTCATATTTCTACACATCAAAAATGACATTTGGATAATTTTATGAAATTATAAAAATAATTATAATGTGTTTTCTTGGTATTGAGTATGAAACTTTTCCTTTTTCAAAAAATCAATGTCAATTTAAAATAAAAAGACACACTTTGAGTCATAATTGTCACACCACGCATCTTATTGAGGTGTGGTTAATTCATAAATAGAAAAAAGGAATTATGGATTGTTTTCCTAAATTATCAAAATAATCTAGATGCATTTGATCAGTTTTGAGTAATTCAATTTTCCGTTTTACTAAAGTTAATGTCAATTTAAAAAAAAATACACACTTAGAATAATTCCAGTCACACCATGAATATAATTGAGGTGAAGATGATTCTTAAAAACCAAGAATGACTTATTGGTAATTTTTATAAAGTATAAAAACAATAAAAAAGTGTTTTCTTAGTTCTGAGTATGTCACTTTTCATTTTTACTAAAATTAAAAACAATTATAAATAAAAAGGCACTTTCAGTCATATCAGTCACACTATGTGTTGGATTAAGGTGAGGTTAATTCGTAGACATAAAAAATGACTTATGGATAATTTTTTAAAAGTATCCAAACAATCAAAATTTTATTATTTGATCTTGTGTATGTAACTTGTCCATATTACTAATATTAATGTCAATTTTAAATAAAGACACACTTTGAGTCATTCTGGGAACACCATGAACTGTATTGAAGTGTGGATAATTCATAAAAATAAAAAATGAGTTATGAATAATTTTCAAAATGTTTAAAAACAATAAGAATGAATTTTTCTCATTTTTGATTATATTACTTGTCCTTTTTAATAAAATTATTGTAAATTTTAAATTAAAAAAATAGACTTTGAGTCATTCTGGTCACACCGTACATCATATTGAGGTGATTTTGATTCCTACATATCAAAAAATGACTTATGGGTCTATTTGATAAATTACCCAGGTAATACTAATTCATTTTATTGCTTTTGAGTCTTTCAATTGTATTTTTTTTTCTAAAATGTCATTTCAAACTAGAAACAACCACATTGAGTCATATTGGTCACATAATGAGTCAGTTTGAAATGAGATTGACTTCTACATATTAAAAATGACTTATTAATAACTTTTATAAATTATCAAGATAATCAATGTGTGTTTTATTTGTTTTTAGTGTGTGACACACTTTTTGAACTAAAATTCCAATTTTAAGCTGACAATAGAAACTTTGAGTTATACCAAGAACACCATGTATCAAATTTATGTGTGGATAATTCCTACACATTAAAAATTAACTATGGATCATTGTTCTAAAGTATCAAAATAATACAAACAAGATTCTTGGTTTTTTAGTATTTCAATTTTGTTTTTTACTATTATTAATGTCAATTTTAAATAAAAAGACACACTTGGAGCCATTCCAAGAATACCATGTATCATATTAAGATCAGTCGGATTACTATATATCAAAAATGACTTATGGATCATTTTCCTAAATTATAAAAATAATATAAAGGTGTTTTATTGGTTTTGGGAAAGTCAATTTTCTTTTTTACTAAAATTAATTTAATTCTTAGTGAGAATACAAACTTTGAGTTATACAGATCATATCATGAATTGGGTAGAGCTTTGGATGATTCCTATACATCAAAAATAACTTATATATCATTTTTGTAAAGTATCAAAATTATCTGAATGCATTTTCTCTATTTTGAGTTTTTCAATTTTGTTTTTTACTCACATTAATGTCAATTTTAAATTAAAAGATACACTTTGAGTTATTCTGATCACACCATGTGTCTGATTTTGGTGTGGTTGGTTCCTACACAGTACAAATGACTTATTGATCCTTTTCCTAAAATACCAACACAATCTGAATGTGTTTGATCATTTTTGTGTATGAGGGGTGTGTTTTGAATTAAAATGTAAATTATAAAATAATAACATTTATTTTAAGTCACACCAAGAACATTTTGTATTAGATTCAGGTGTGGATGATTGATTATGTCAAACGTAATATGGTTCCAACTATTTTTACTAAGATATAAAAGATATAATTTATCCACTTGTTTGGAAGAGGAAACCCGATGCAGCCTGAAATGCCTCATCCAAAAGAAACATGTTCTCCATTTTTTGGCTTATTGCAGACAATTGAAATAAAAATACAACATCCCAATAAAATACACCTATTTAATAAAACTATTTTTATATTATAAATACTATAAAATAATAAATTAAATATTAAATGAAATAATACTTTAATAAAATGACATTTTGTAACTTAAATCACACAATTTGAGTCATACTTGGTACATCGTGAATCAGACTGGTGTATGGTTGATTCCACCATGTCTTTTTAGCCCACAGTGCAAGATCATAGTACCAGAGTAAATAATCCTTGTTTAAAAAATTATTTCTTTATGATATATATGAAAATTAACAATAGAAGTATCATATAAAATGATGAGTAAATTGACTAAAAAAGTAGATAAAATAATAGAAAAACCAATTAAATAAGTAGGGGAATTCACATATTTATGATATATGTGTACATTCTAACACCATGTATTTTACCCAATCATTTCTAAAAAAGTCTATTTTTTATTTTGAATATGAGGACTTTCGATATTCATGGTATTGTTAGAAAATTATAAATACACAAAGGATTAATAAATATTTTAAATGAAATAGTTATATTTGAAAATACCACTATGGGGATGCTATTTTTATGGTATATGGTATCTCTCATAAATTTATAAACATAATAACCATAATATTTTCCATTGGTTTATTTCATACATTGCAGAAACATTGAGGAATATAAGTAATTTGTTTTGATATGTTTTTAATTGTGAAAACTTATTATATATACTATAATACTTATCCACTTCTAGAAGTTGATAAGCTCCTTATACACATGGATTGTACTCATACCATAATTTTCATTATAATTAAATATATCCCTATCATAAAATAATTTCATTATATAACTTGAATTTTTGTTCTAAATCATTGGATGTTGTTTATTAAAAATTATAAAACATTATTACGTGTGATCAGTTTATTTGGTATCCATGTAGTGAATTTGAAAAATAAATCATGGGAGTATACAATTTAACTTCAATAAGTATCCAATGTTTTTTAAAAAATAATTAATTAAAGGAATGAAAATATTTTTGATATGATTAAATTATAGAGTTTTTCCCCTTCATCATTGGTGACAAGAAGAGTCTTTCATCCGTAAGTTTTCATTCAAACGTTGTAAATAGTTTTTTCACTTTCAATAATTTGAACTAAATCTAATGAGGTTAGTTCTGTAGAAGTGATGCAAGGACTAATGAGTCTATATTTATGTTAATAGGGGTCTCCCTTTAAATAGTATCGATATAAATGTCTTCAAAAAAATATGAATCTTATTTAGTTGTAATTAACATAGTTGATCTTCTATTGTGAAAAAATCATGAAAGCACAAATTATATATACATTTAAAAGTGGTTATCCTATCCATTAACTCTGAAGTATTTCATTTACATCCTCAAGAATAGTATAGTCTATAATGGGTTTTTGATACATTTTTTCTTCAAAATCAACTAAGAAAGTACTACCATTTTGTAAACTTATATCTTCATGAAATTTCAATGTTATAAAATGAGGATATTTAATGGTAGGGGTAAATGTGATTTGGGAAGAAATATTATATAGCTAACTAATACTAGATTATTTTTCTTCATCCATTCATTTAACTCCTATCCCTTTTTTCCTTCTGTAATACCATTCTACTCTTTTGACCTTTTTTTCGTTATTTGTTAAAGGTTTTTCATGAAAAATACATTCTAAAAGAATTACTACTTGTCGATATGTTTTTATAGGATCTAATGACTATGATATCAATGATAAAATAAATTTCTCAAATGTATGAACATTTACATCATCAGGTGGAATAGGTATCTCGACACTCATCTCATGATCTATGCTAATCCCCACTCTCACATGACCTATTGGAAGTTGTTTGTTGTGTAGAGTATCTTCTTGGATACTGCGCATCGTACCCCTAGAAACAAGACGATGGGTGGGTGATGAATGATATATGTCAAAATAATTTTCACCTTGTAGAGTATTAGTACCAGAACGTTATCAGTGTCTACCTAATTCACATTTTATAGAAACAATTATGAGAATATTTATCACCTCATCTAAGATAAATCTTCTGGGGGAATGTCTTGAATCAATGTAAGTGGGTGTGGGGGGGATTCAAAAAGTTTTTGTTATTAAGTTGTTTCTTCTCATTGATTCCACCCATAAAATTTTCTTGAAAATCAAGCTGCCAATGAAATTTTTATTCAATAATATATAATCATGCTCGAATCTCTTCCATTTTTTTATCTTTTCCCCGTGTTATTTACTTTTCTCAAAATATGTTATTCGTGTCACAAAAAAACCCACAACTCTGATGTGGGCATATCTTTTGGGCTTCTTTAAGGCCACTGATTTTAATTGTTCATCTGGTACAATAGATGATGATTCATGTGTCTAATTCAGATAAAAAATATAGCAATTAAGTAATAGTTGTTATATAATAGCGATCTAAAGAAAAAATGAAAATTTTATTATTCCATGAATACATATTATTCCCAAAACTTTTGTGTCTTTTCATCTATTATAATTCCATAATAATTTACACGAGATTACTTCTATAACATATGACGTGAGATGGATATCACTTTGGATTTTTATTAATCAATATATATATATAAATAGATGAACATAATTAGGTTTTTGTTTCATGTCACATAAAATTATTGTGGTATTTTTAAAATATGTACCACTTTTTTTCAAGTAAAGTGTACCCCATCCTTGGTTTATATTAGGGGTACATAGTTTTTGCTTCTTATTTCTTATTTTCAACAATCAGTTATTGTTTTATAAATTAAAAAGTATTAATCGATGTGATTAATACTCAAACTGTAAAATAGTGTAATACCAGCCACAATGTACCTGAAAATATATATCACCATGATGGTACAAGAAACACATCCCATGCTTCTTGGATTATCAGGTGGCTATACATATGCAGTGGCTGTAGTTTTATTTTCCCTTCAATATCTTTTAGATGAGACTATATTAAAATTGTGAAAAATCCCCTATGAGCCTTTCCAGAATGAATTAATACAAATTTACTTCAAGAAAAATCTATTATAAACGCATTCTAAAAGGGATAATGAAGCAGAATTAAATGTTTAATTATTTTATTTTTTAGTAAAAATCAGAAAGGATATCATAATTTTATCCTAATCTCTTCCAAAATTTATGTACTAAGCATAGTCACAACATGGTTCCATGAATATACATTAATAGGAACATGCTATTTAGTTGTGAGCCCAAAGAAACTAAAAAACATGGCCTTTTAGGGTTAATAGTATGGCCACCCATATTCCACCCAACCTCAAATTTGATTCCTTTTTCCTTAATAATGTTTTCTATCACTATTATTCTACGATAATCCAGTTCTTTTCTTAGACATTGTATAACAACCCTACTCTTTATTTCACATTAATACATGAATTATTACATAGATTTTCACTTTATACAACTTAGAAGATGAAGAGTTTTAGTTTCTTGGTAAATTATAAACATTATATAACAACTTAAAATATTAAATAAAATATATTTATTAAAAATTTCTTTTATTTGACCACAATATTTTTTCATACATAACACTACATGGAATAACCTGAGGAAATACATAAGAAAGGGGTGAGATATGAAGCCCAATATTTGAAATAACATGGAATAAAATAAGGATGATGATACATCTTAGACAAAGCATATCAATGAGGCTTTATGTAACATGAATATAAAGTCATGATATAGCATGAAAATCATAACATGGAAATGTGGTAACAATATAAAACACTACATCATAAAAAAAAAATCAGGTAAACACATGTCCCAACATGGTGGAAAAAATTTCCATAAAGGAATCAAGTAAACACTTATCCCAACATGACGTATCATGATACTAATCATTACCCAATGCATTGGAGCACTATTTGGTACACCCTTTATAATCTTATCAATCTCATGCTCTATTGTTCCACATAGATCATATAACAAGGATTCATTCAACATCATCATTTATTCCATGGTCAAAGAATGTGGAATCAATACATGAGAGTCCTAAATCAATACTTATATGTTCAAATAGTTTAATACCCTTGATATATGAATGGGTATGGTAATAACTACATGATGATTTTGGCATGGAAAATTCATGGTGCAATTTCGGCAGCATAACGACGTCATATAGAAATTAATAAAATCGGTTGATGAGATAGAAAGGGGTATCTCATAATTTATACATTAAATGGACAGTAAGAGGATCATCGAACCTAGTATCTCAATATATGAAATGGAATTTAAGATGCATAATATAAAAGAAGTTCTTTAAAGGGAATGAGGAGAGATAAACCCCTTAGGGAATTTCGGTGTGGTAATGGGTGTATATAAAGGAACATGAATGGATTAAAGAGAGTGGAAGAAAGATATAATTAATTATAAATCAAATTTATAGTAAGGTGAGTATGTATGAACATATCCCAACTTATTAAAACTTAAATTAAAATTCATATCACAAATGGAGTGATTGATAAAAGAGGAAATTGAAAGATCCCTTACAAAATTTTGGTATAGTAACAAGTGGGATTAAAGGATCATATGGGGTGATTAATTGGAGTGAAAGGAAGATACCATAATGTATATATAAAATGGAATGTATGGAGTTTTTTAAGAACATAACCCAAATCCTGAAAATTAAAATACATGACATAAAATAAGTGCTTGAAGAAAAAGGAGAGAGGGAGATCCCTTAAAAAAATTTTTCATAGTAACAGGTTAGATTAAAGGATCATTGGGGGGATTAAGGGGAGTGAAGGGAAGATCCCATCGTTTATAAATAAAATGGATAGTGATTATGTATGGAATAATATATCCTAAATCAATCAAATGGAAATTAAATGTAATGACAAAAAAGAGGTTCTTAAAGAAAAAGGAGAGAGGGAGATCCCTTACATGGATATGTGACTTCAAAGGCTTGGGTGGGTATTCATTGGGATATTAGGGAACCCTGGGAGAATTATAGGTAGAAGGGGTCATAGGGCGGTTGAGATTAAAAGATTTTGAGTGAAGATAAATGGAAGCTTGGGTGGGTTTATATATGAAAGAGGGGGTTATCTTTATTATTTTGGTTTTGGACACTACACAATAAAATATTCAAAATCAAAAACCATATCATGTTTTTATCCAATGGTTTCTTGAAAATAAAAGTGGAATAAATTATTTTATAAGGTAATGGACCAGATATATTAAAATATTTCCCTAACATATGTGGAGGTGAGTCATACTATCAAGGAAAAGATTTTAAAATCATAAAAAATTTTATATGTTTTGGAGGATTCACTAATGCTTTATAAAATAAATAAAATAAACTAAACATTAAATAATTTAAAATTTAAAACATATATTTGGAATAATATCAATTTTAAATTATATATTACATCATTTTTGGGCATTTATATTGTCATAAAACACACCATATATTTATTCGGTATTTAATTTTTACCCAAGCATTCTACTATCTTAGAAAATTAAAAAAAAATCACCATTGTATAACTTTGATGTCCTAATTCCAAAAATAATTTTATTTTTTTTAAATATTTTTATTTTCACTTAAAAAATAAAAATTGACAATTATGAAAAATTGACTAGTTTCGAAAAACAATAGTTTTTAAACCTTAATAAAAATTACTTTTAACTTCCTTATATAATCATTTATATTTAATAAAAGTAATTTAATTATAATATTTTATTATTATATTATTTTTTAAGAATCCATTAATTCTATAAAAATAGAGTTTTTAATTTAATTTGAGTATTAACCAAAAATATTATTTTTACTTTAAAAATCATTTTCAAAGTAACAAAAATAGAATTAAAGTATATTCATTATTCAATAAAAAATAATGTAAATAATAATGAGGATATTGTATTGTTACATATCACTTTTTTACATGATCATACACCCTAAGAGTAAGGTCTATGATGGTAGGGCTTTCATGGGGTCATTCGGTGAACATGGTTTGAGTCATGATCTCAATGAGATTTAACTTCTCCCATAAAAGGGTTTTCTCATGCTTAAGTTGTTGGATATCATCCTGGGCTTGGTCTAGGGAAAACCCCAGAAATTATACCTCCCTCGGAAGCTATGATAGATGGGATTCATAGGGAATTATCCTTCTAGTTTAGGCCATCACTTCCTTCGTCTGTTCCGAAAAGGATGTGTTAAAACCCTATATTTATTGTAGTCATGAAATCACTGTTAAAAAACTATATTATCAATGGTAATGATACTTAACAGTCATTTAAATCCAACTGGATATAATAAACAAAATAAGTTCATGTGTCTTATATATCCATAATACATTTAATTAAATCAAAATGGGGAATTTTTTTAATAATAGTTTGCATCATTACAACCTTCCCCCCTTAAGAAATTTCACCCTTGAAATTTTCTTTTCCATCACTAAAACATATAGGGGTGACTCTCTTTCATCACCTCCTTTGGTTCCTAAATTTATTCATCAAGCTTTTTGTTTCTCCACAAAACATTGACGACATGCATTAAATTAGTTCATAGAACATTTTCGCTATGATTTAAGATATTTACAGTCTACTACTCACAAGAAAGGTAATTATCCAATGGTACCACCTCTAGATTGAGTACATGTGATGGGTCCAATATGTACTTTCTTAAGAGGGCTACATGGTATACATTATGTACATGAGACAGTCTCATTGGGAGTACTAGTCTATATTCCAATGCTCTAATGAGATCAAAGATCTCAAAAGGGTCGATGTACCATCGTCTAAGCTTTCCCTTCTTCCCAAATCTCATCACTCTATTCCATAGATATATGAATAGGAATACCATGTCTCCAACATCAATCTCTAGGTCATGTTGACAATTGTTAGCTCAGCTCTTTCATCAACTCTGAGCAACTATGATGTGTTTCTGGATGATATTAACCTTATAAACAATTTCTTCGACCATTTCTAGAACTATAAGTTCCTATTCTCCAACATCATCCAACATACCAGTGTTCCACACCTCTTCCCATAAAAGGCATGGTAGGGATCCATTTGGATGGTCAAATGGAAACTATTGTTGCATGATAACTCCACCAAGAGAAGTTGTTGGTTCCATACACCTTTTAAGTACATTGAGAAAGATCTCAAAAAGTCCTCGAGTGTTTGGATATTCCACTCAGATTGACCATCATTTTTAGGGTGACAATATGTAATTAAATTCATCTCAGTGTTTAGACCATGCTGGAGACTATTCCAAAACATAGTGGTGAATCCTTGACCTTGATCATATTCAATCGATAGTGGTACTTCAGGAATAATTACTACTTCTCTGATGTATATCTATCCCAGTTGATCTAGTGAGAAATCCTCTCGAATTGTAATGAAGTATGCAGTATTTGTAAGACAATCCACAATAAACCAGATAGAATTATTTCATTTGGATGTCTTCAACAGTTTATTTAAAATGTTTGTAGTGATGTTTTCCCATTTACACATTATTATGGGTAATGGTTTCATCATCCCCTTATAATTCTTCCTCTCAAACTTCAATTTCTGACATACCAGGCACTTTGATGTATATTAAACAATCTCATTTTTTATGTTATCCCACCAATAGTGATATCGAAGATCTCAATATATATTTGTGTTTATTAGATGAATAGTGAAATTATAACTATGTGCATCATCCAAAATTTCTTTCTCTAACTTAGTATTTGATTTAACACATAGCCTCGACCCAAATATCATAATTCTTTTTCATTAACACCGAAATCTGTGGATTTACCTTTTATGATAGTTTCTACTTTCTTCTGAATTCCCTCATCACATTTTTAATCATCCTTTAAACTTTACAAAATAGAAGTTTGGGCAATAATTTGAGAAAGGATTGATGATATTCGATTATTTATGATTCCTATTTCCATATTTATCAAATCTACAAAGATTCAATCCTTTTAATTTCTCATTAATGATAGAATTATTGGGTCATTTCTACTTTGATTATCTACCCCCTTGTTATCTTTCCTAGAATTTTAGGGGATTGAGCAGTTGTAATCCTTGATGATCTCTAACCATAATATTTGGCACAAATTCATCTCTTTCTATGTGAATATATATTTGAGACTATTTTGATATGTATATATTTTTCACTTCTCACAAAATTGATAATGCCGCCAGATTTTAAACACAAACATCCCAACTACTAACTCTAGATAATGTGTGGGATAGTTTTTATCATTAATTATCAGCTACCTTGAGGCATAGGCAATGACTTAGTCATTTTTCATCAACTCACATACCAATACCTTCTTTTAAGCATCAGTAAAGATTATGAAAATCTCTCCACTTATGGGTAGTGTTAAAATACGGATTGTGATAAGCCTCTTTCAACTCCATGAATATTTCTTGAAATTTATCATTACAAGAAAACATGACTCCCTTCTGAGTTATCTTAGTAAGAGGGTTTGACAATTGTGAGAAATTTATCACAAATTGGAAATAATATCCAGTTAACCCAAGGAATCTATGGATATTTTTCATATATGTTGGCCTCATCCATACCTCAAGTTCATTTGTCTTGGAAGGATCCACATATATCCAATTTCTTGGGATGATATTCCCCAAGAATGAAAATTCCTTCAACCAAAACTCACACTTATTGTTCCATTCACAGAGCATCACTTTCCCCAAGGTTTTTAGCACAGTAATCAGATTACCCTCCTCGGTTTTGGAGTATATAAGAATATTTTCTATAAGACTACCACAAATTTGTCGAGGTAATCTCTAAAGACTCTATTAGGTATGTCTATGAAAATTATTTTACAATTTTTGAGTCTAAATGGAATCACTTTTAAATCATACTGAACATACATTTTATGAAATGCATCATTGGGGATATCCTCCTTCTTCACCCTTACTTGGGAATATCCTGATCGCTAATCCACCATAGATAAGTATTGTGCTCCACATAGAAGATTGAACAAGTTCTCAATTCAGGGAAATGGATAATTTTTCTTTATCATGATTTTTTTGAGCTTGTTTTAATCAATACAATGACACGTTGACACATCCTTATTTTTGATGAAGAGGACTGATGCACCCTATGGTGATGTATATGGGCGTATAAACCCTTTACCCAAATTATCATATTGTTTTTTCTTCAATTCCTCAAGTTCCAGAAAATACATTATATATGAAGTCTTGTATATTGGAAATTCCCATGGTATAAGATCAATCAAGATTTTGACATCTCAGTTAGGAGGAAGACTAAGAAATTACTTAGGAAACACGTTAGAGAATTCTCTCACAATAGGCATGTCTTCAAGAACTATTCATTCTTTAGACACAATAATTTTTTCTAGATATTCATACTCATTGGGAAATAATATTCATTCTAGAGATGATGGTTCTGAATAAGTTTCATCCTATTCCTTAAAGTTGTATAGAATTAGGGTTTTATTCCCCATATGTGGAGTGAGTTCCCTCTCATGGCAATTTATGTTTGCTCTATATAGATAAATACAATCCAGGATAATAATTTCATAAAATTATACCATGGAAAGTATAATATGGTTATCTAAGATGTTCAATTCACAAATGGTTATAGGATAAGAGTTATATTCATGGGATATAATAATTTCCCCATTTTTCATCTTCATCGACATCTCTACTACGATTATTTGTGGCAATGTTTTAATTTTTCTACTAAACTTTTACGATATAAATGAATAATTAGAACCAAAATAAAGAAATTATGTTTTTTATTTTAAATTATTAACTATTATACCTATCACCACTCCATTTTTTGGATTAACTTAAGTAGTAGTGATGGAAAAATATCACAATTTCTTCCTTGGAGGTTGTTGGTTTCCTCAAAAAACCCTTATCTTAGGGGACTCATTTGCAAAGTGCCATGGTTCCTTGTAGTAGTAGAAATGAAAAACATGATGAGGATTGATCGGAGAATTCCTTTCCTCTATCATATTGTAGGTATTCTTCTATTTGAAATCATTGTCCGGGTTCCCTTATCTTCTGATCCTAAAATATTTCCTCTTTCCCCTTAGGCAATTTCTAAGGTGCTTTTTTCTGCACCTTTGACAAGCGGGGTGCTGGAATTTCATAGCACCATTGGATTTATCCATCAGAACACTAGAATTAAAGTCCACTTTACAATTCTTATCCCCATGATTCCTTTTATATTCACTAATATCTATATAGAATTTTATCACACATCATATAATTTCCTCGTAGCTATCAAAGTCCCTAATTGCCAAGGATTTTTATAGGCTTGGCTTTATCCCACCAAAGAAGTGGTCAACCTTGCATTATGGGGTAACAACAAAACTTAAGGTGTATAATTCATGTCTTGTGGATCTTTCTTCATATGACCCAACATATTCATCATCATTTTACTTGATTACAAGTAAGTATCATTCTATATTTGGATGGAGGGTTCGGGGAAAATATTTATCAAAAAAGTTTTTCTAGAGTTCCTTCCACTCCATTACTTCAATCTCTTCCTCAGGATTTGTATTCTTGATCAATGTACACCAATGATCAGTTTGACCCTCCATACGATGAATAGATATAAGAACCATATCTTGTTTGAAACATTTAAGGATATAGAAGATATTTTCAATGGAATTGATCCATTTTTTCACAATTAAGGGATTAGATTATCCATTTCACTTAGGAGGACTTTGTCATATAAAGATCTTGACTGTGGGTTTAACTCTATTGGGGGGTGGGGGTGGGGGTTGGGTGATCCTCTTGTTCTATTTTTTGATTCAAAACTTGAGTTAACTGAGAGAATATTATAACAATGTATGTGATTCCGACTCCCATCAGGTTGGGAATCTCTTTGGGGCGATCCTAACACTGCCCTTCACGTCAGTTGTTAAAATGGGTCCTCCTATTACTGGCCATTGGATATAATAAATATGAAATTAAGGATGTGTATCTTAAAAATTTAAAAACATAAAGGGAATATAATGACATTGAATGGATAACTTATAAATTACATTTATCTTCTTAAATTATGAGTTTCTTGGCTTCAATCTAAGTTACCCATGACGTAGTTCTTAACATATATTATTATGATCATTTTTCTATGCTCCCATAATAATGGATTATAATGATATTATGATTTTACAATAGCATATCCCCTAAGAGTGTTGTACTAGAATTGAATCAAGGCTCGTTATCATGCACCACTTCCTATTTGAGTCTAGCTCAAAGCGGTGTTTTCAGGTTTTACCCATAGATACAATTGTACCAGATCCACATCAACTTTTTTTATCAAGAAAGTGATGTATTTTCTTGACAAAACACTTATTATATACTCACATAACTGTAGGGTTTTTTCTTATATTTATTCTTATTCCTAAGGTTTTTCACTACATGTTTCTAATCCTAATCCCCAAAATAACAAAACCTATCCTATGGTACCAACAATAACAACCATGCTCTTTATTTCACTTGAATACTTGATTTATTACATAAATTTTCACTTAATACAATTGAAAAGAATGAGAGGTCTAGTGTATTGTGAAATTAGAAACATTACATATTAACTTAAAAAATGAAATAAAACATATTTATTGAAAACTTCTTCTACATGACCACAACATTACTTCATACATTACACTGTATGGGATAACCTAAGGACATACATAATAAAAGGTGGAGCTATAAATTTTAATAAGGGAATAATCATGAAATAACATGAGGATAATAATACATGTTAGATAAGGAATATCAATGAGGCATGAAGGAACATGAATATATTGGCATGATATCACATAATAATCATAACATGGAAATGTGGAAACAACATACAACACTGCATCATAAACAAAAATAAATAAGGTAAAACCTTGTCTCGACATGGTAAAAAAGTACCATAAATGAATCTGTTAAAACCCTATCCCAACATGAGGTATCATGATACTAAACATTACTCAATGAATTGGAGTTCTATCAAGGTTCACCCTTCATAATCATATCAATCTCATTCTTAAGTGTGCCGCATAAGGCATATAACATGGATTCATTCAACATCATCATTTATTCCACGATCAAGGAATGTGAAATACATACATGAAAGTCCTCAATAAAAAATTTTATGTGCATAAATTTGAATACCCTTTAAAGAGGAATGGGTATGGTATTCAGTATATGATGATTTGGGCTTGGAAAAATCATGGTTCAATTTCGACAGCATAACAACATCATATGGAAATTCATAAAATTGGTTGATTAGAGATAAAGTGGTATATCATCATTTATAAATGAAATTGATAGTAAGGGTATCATTAAACATAATATCCCAACATATTAAATGTAATTTAACATGCATAATATAAAAAGAAGTTCTTTAATGGGAACGAGGAGAGAGAAATCTCTTATGTAATTTCAATATAGTAATGAGTGTATGAAAAGGATAATGAATGGATTAATGAGTGTGGAATAAAGATATAATTATTTATAAATAAAATTTAATGTATGGGTATTGTGTATTAACATATTACAACATATAAAAATTGTAATTTAAATGCATATCACATAAGGACTGCTTTATAAAAAAATAACATCAAATATCCCTTGATGAATTTTGGCACAGTAATAGGTGGGATTATAGAATCATAGGGGGATTAACGGGAGTAAAAGGAACATCCCATCATGTATAAAAAAATGGACAGTACGGATTTATGGAATAACATATCCCAAATCAATAAAATTTAAATTAAAAGGCCTAACATAAAGGAGGTGCTTGAAGAAAAAAGAGGGAGATTTCTTACTTGGATGTTTACTCCAAAGGCTTAGGAGAGGCTTCTTAGAAGCATAGGAAACCTTGGGAGGAATCTAGGGAGTTATTTGATGAGGTTTTTTGAGATTCAAAGAGTTGTAGTGAAGATAAATTAAAGCTTGGGTGGGCTATATATGAAATTAGGGGGATTTCTTTATTATTTTGGTTTTGGACACTACACAATAAAATATTCAAAGGCACAAACCATCCCATGGTTTCTAGAAACAGGTAGATGAATACTTTATTTTATAAGTTCTAGGTCCTAAAATATTAATATATTTCCTTTTCATATGTGGGGGTGTGTCATACATTCAAGGAAAATATTTTAAAATCATAAAATATTTTATATGTTTTGGAGGATTCACTATGGATTTATAAAATAAATCAAATAAATATAAAATTATATTATTTTAAAGGAAAATCATATATTTGTCCTAAGATCTCTTTTATAATATTTATTGCATCATTTTTGGGCCATTATGATGTCATAAAACACACCGTATATTTATATGGTATTTAATTTTTACCCAAATATTTGATTGTCCCATAAGATTATGAAAATTTTACTATAGGATAATTTTGATGTCCTGATTCCAAAAATATTATTATTTTTACCTTAATAATTTCCTAAATATTTTAATTTTCACATTATAAATAAATACCAACATTTATTTAAAATTGATGGGTTTTGACAGAAATTGTTTTTAAACCTTAAAAAAAATTACTTTTGATGTCATTATATGATCATTTAAATTTAATAAAAGTAATGTACTGAAAATATTTTATTATAATATTATTTTTTAAAAAAAATTAATTATTTAAAAATATATTTCATAATTGAATTTGAATATTACCCAAAAATACTATTTGTGCTTTAAAAACCATTTACAAAGTAAAAATAATAGAATGAAAGTATATTAATTATTCAATAAATGAATAATGTACATAATAATAAATCTAGGGTCAGGTTATATATCCCTTTATTACACCATCATATTCTTTAATAGTAACCTATGCGATGGCGGGGCTTTCATGGGGTCGTTCGGTGAACATAGTTTGGGTCGTGATCTCAATGATCTTGAACTTATCCTATAAACGGTTTCAATCATGCTTAATTTGTTGGATACCAGCTTGTAATTGGTCTAGGGAAAATATTAGAAATGCTATCTCACTTGAAAGGTCTGATAAATGGGCTTCATAGGGAATGAACCCACTGGTTGAGGCTATCACATCCTTTGTATGTGCCAAAAAGATTTTTTAAAACCCAATATCCATACTAGTGATGTGATAACTATTCAAAGGACATATAATCAATGGTAATGATACTTAATGGTTATTTAGATCCCACTGAATATAATATAAAAATAAGTTCTTGTGTCTTCTATATCCATAATAAATTTTATTAAATAAAAATGGGGAATTTTATTCATAACAGTTTTGGACATTACACATAGATTCTTCACCATATAACATTTCATCAATTTAATTATCACCAATATACTATTCCTAAATATTGGTAGCATCATCATGTGAAGAAGGTTATTGTTCCTCTACACTAGGAGAACTAGCATGTTGAGAAACATGTTGTTCCTTAGGATTAAGAGAATTCGTACATACAAATTTAGATTATATAAATGTAGAAGTGGACAAATAATAATATGTGGTAACATAATGTATATTACAAAAAAAATAACATGATAATTTAACTCTGTTTTTTAAAGGTTGAATGGATTTTACCCTTATATTGACTATCCAAATCCCTTCATTGTGGTATCCTATGACATATAAGACCCCATCTATGTTGGGAATAATTTGAAATGATTGTAATGTTCCAATTTAAGGGTCATCCTTAGTGGAATTTTCATCTCGTGCTTCAGTGATTTGGGTCAATAATAGAACAAGTAACAACATTTGGTTTTTAGGGTTTAGAACATAAAATACTTGTTCTTACTATGATTCCATTATAAACAATTCATCATTTTATCCTTCTATACTAAAATACACATCAATGAGTTCCAATTCATATATTTTAATATCACTCATGTTATCATCCCACTTGAATTGAAAAAACATCACTTGGATGTTTTATTATCCAACTCCCATATTTTTTCTTGATACTAAAGTTAGAAATATTCACATAAATTTGATTCTTTTCCATGGTACTAGATACATTCATCTCTTTATCCACAATTTTAACTATACTATTATTCATGTTTTTACATTTATCATGTTCATTTTTACAGAATTTATAATCATTAATTGCATGACCATTATAAGATAATACAAGCACATTTAGTCTTCTTTCTAACAATCGAAGTAGTTCTAAAATTTAATATAGATTTTCTTTTGACTACTTAAAAATATGGTATCAAAACCATCCTACAAAATATTGATTATGTATATTTGATATCCATCTTTCTACCCTCGATGGATTCAAATTCCACATAATTACTTTATGGGTTTCAACATATAAAGAAACCTATAAACAACTATAAAAAATAAAATGGTTGTCCAGATACTTATCTGTAATAGTGATTCTGAAAACATCTATTATCAAACATTCTTCACCCATAAGCTTCTTAGTGTAAAAATATTTGAGTGTAGAAATTAAATCCTCATCACACAGGTAGTCAGTACTGAATTCAATAGATTCCTCAACAATATATCACTCCACAATACAAACCTCAGGAAAACATCAAATTTTATATACCCTTTCAAAATATTCATATATCATTCAATGGGGTACATCCATCTATAATGTATAGGACCACATAGTGGAATCTCTTTTACTAGTTGATCTATCAATTAAACCATCATATCAAAGAATTCCACCTAAAAGAATATTTTCAATTCACATAATATGATGAAAAAATGGTTTTCCATATTTGGAAATTTTATTAGGTCTATCAATTTGCTCCATATAGATTTAAAAAAAATAAAAATATTTGTTAATGTATAATATACATTCTTGGGAAAATGAAATGTAAATATAAATTCATTAGATCATGCATAAAAACATGACCGTCACATGATTTTTGACCCTTTAAATTTAAATCAGTTATTAAAATGATATTTTTTTTATATTCGATGAATACCCTAGGAAACCATTAAATAAATAAATAAGCTTGAAAATAGATATCTCTCTTTCCTAGAAAGAGTGTAATCATGTGAAGGAAGAAAAGCTTATTTTTCACCATTCACAAGAGCCAACCCTTCCTGTATTCCCATATCAATCATGTCTTACCTAGACATAATTCTATCCTTTGTTTTTATTAGTGAATTTAGTAATGTTCAAATGACACTATCAAATACATTTTTTTCAACATACATAACATCAATAGAATTACTGACGTACAAAAAATTCTAGTATGGTTATTTTAAAAAACTGATTTTTTTTTTCCAATTGGTTTTCAAAATGTTTTTTGAAAAACTTGTACCAAAATAACAGTATATATCATTTAATTTTTCAAATATTTGATCACCTGTTAGTGGAGATGGTGTTTTCTGTTCTTTTGAACACCCATCAAATTATGTTTTCCAAGATCGGTACTTATATCGACGAGGTAGAAAACTATAATTTCCTAGAAACACATAATTTGATGAATGTTTCAACCTAGTTGAAAATGTTTCTTGTTCAAAAATGGTACACCATATATTTACTTTAATTTTGTATCCTGAAAACCTTCTATAAGAAGAAATTTCATTTATCATCCCATACCACATTGCTCTCAAAGTAAAATGTTCATTTTTATAGGCATCAAACAATGAAACACCTAAATCCCATAATAATATTAAATCATATAATCATGGAGTCAAATAAAAATATATATCATTACCTGGATTTTTTGGTCTTGATATATGAAAAATGAACATAATGTATTTTAATTTCATTTATAACCATTATAGAATGTTAAATTTTATCTACATAACCAGAAATGTACTCTATGTGGAGATTTGAAAACAAAAAAAAAGATTTAATCCATCTGTAGATAGTGGAAGAAGAAGGTTTCTTGGCTCATTTCTAAATCTAGGATACTTGTGATAAATTATCTTTCACTAAGGAGAGTTTATCAGGTAATGAAGTTTCCCATTTTTATTTATATTATATGTGTTTCATGTTAATTTCTTTACAGTATCTTTACTTTTATATAGGTTCATAAACCATGGAATGAGTAGAAAGTACCATAAAACATTCATAGAACCTGACTCATCTTCCTTGAATTGAGAATCACCAAACATTGGGAATTATTTAAGTGATTTATAACCCTTGAAATAGTATACAATCATTTGGATTGGAATTTATTAATTCATAGATCATACCCATTGAACAGAATATTCATTTAACATTATATTTTTGGATAAAAGGCTCATTATATTCTCATAGAATATCATTAAAGAGAGTACGTAGTTCCATAAAATTAGTGTGCCACTATATATTTTTACTTATTAAATTATACAATTTTAGTACAGTTGAAACTACTATATATTTATTAAAACAAGCAAACAATAGAATCATTTCACAACTTTTTAACTTCTAAATTAATTTTGTACAGTCATGAAGTTCATGTTGAACTATAATTTTCATTTCTCAAATATGATATTAATCATCATTCACACCTGTAATTACATCCTTGATATGGTCTTATTAATTTTCCACACTTGTAACCATATCATATTATCTATAAAATGTATTTTTATACCAGTCACTAAATACATTCACTTTTTTTCAGTGTTTATTCCAATGATCACTAGTACCTGGTATGGGATGAATATTTCTCAGGGTAGTTTAAGAAACATAGGTGAATGTATATAAGAGATGGGTGATTACTCTAATGAAAACAACAATAATAACTATTTTGGAGATGAAGCTGATAAGGATGATAGTTTTCTCCTCAAATCTAAATGTTCCCGGGTTGGGGATTTAGAAAATCACCATTCAAAATTTCTTATTTTTTTATCTAAAATATTCAATGTTTTTTAGTGTGGTTGGAGTGTGTGGTTTTATTGTATGATACAAATATAAAATATTTCTTCCATTTTCTACTTTCATACTTGATATGAAAAACAAAACCAATCCCTAATTTTAATGATGTATTTTAATAATTGGCTAGGGACTAAAGTGATAATCGAATTAAAGTGGGTGATGTGGGAAATTAATTGAACTTAAGTCTTAACATAGGAATGGAACTATATAATAGAAATCTTGATCATCTTAAAAAAATGAGTTAGATCACTAAAAGGGAAAATGTTTGGGTCCTTACAATACTAAAAAGAGACAAAAATATGATGTTATCAACATTCCTTAATAGAAAAATTAAAACTCTTCACAGAATAATTTAGACATACAATCTACCCAATAATAAAATATTATTTTTTATATAATTGTGGGACTAAGAGGAAGTATTAAAAAATGGAGAGAAGTATATTATTTCCATTATTGATAAATTTAATTGAATTAAATATATTTTCATTGTGATATATAAACCGTATTATCTAAATATGTTTAACTGTTTTTTACAAAAAGTATATAGGGATCTTAATTTCTCCTTATAGACGAACCAGACATATATAAGTTTGGTTATTGATGATTCTTGAAACAACATCTAAAACATCCAGTAAATTTTAAATCCAATGCCATCAAAATAATTGAATCAACTTTTATTTTCAAGACCCTCATTCTTTTCAATGATTTGGATCAAACTTTCAGTATTATCTCTACTATTATAAAAACCAAAAATCATAAATCTTATTACTAATTATATTGGTTTCTACCTTTTCCCAAAATGAAGAAAAAACATAGTTTCTCGTCCTATATATCCTAACATTTTCATAGATATAAACGCCTAGAAGTTGACACCAAATACTTTAGAGAATTAATTTGTGTAGGATTATGATAATTTAAACCATTCAAGTGATGTTGGGTGAAAATTAGGTTTAGTATTTACAATGGGTTTAAAAATTAATTCACATTTGGATGGTGTTATATTCTTTTTTTTTTTGAAGTCTCAGTTGTTATATTAGTAGAAGGTTTACGATTTAGTGTATGGGAGGGAAGTTTAAATATTTCACCAATAAAAGTTACAATATATTGGGTTTATTCTTGGTTACATTAAATTTTAAGTTTTATGTTGAATTTCATAAAGAGTTTCTGTTACCAAATTATTAAGGTTCTTAAATAATTAATATAGTGATCTATTGATGATAATTTTTTAATTGGTACATCCTATTAATTTCCTATTAGATTGAACTTTTTAATTTTCTATCTATATTGAGTCTTGTATCTTATTAAATATTTTTATAAATAATGAATTTACCATATTAGAGAAGAAAAATTTCTAGTCATCTCAACCATGTTTGTCATAATTTCTACAGTATGTAAATGCATATGTGTTATTGCAATATTCTAAAATAAAATAAAATTGATTTTTTCTACTAAAAGATATTTTATTCATTAAAAAATTATATTTCAATTTTAGAAACATAACTATATTTAGGATATTTAAAAAAATGGTCAATAAAATGGAAAAAAATATTTTTTGCTTCAATTTAAAAAAATACTATAGTTTCAATTAAAAAAATTGGTTTTAAAAAGATAATAAAAAAATGTTTTTAAAGAAAAAAATATAATCATCATAATTTTTTGAAAATTGTAAAATTATTTATTTTTCTAAAAATTATATTTTCAAATAAAAAAGAAGCAATAATTTTAAAAAAGCTGTTTTTTCATTAAAATATGTTTTTATTACTGAAAAATATTAGACCTAGATGTTGTGAAAATATTTTCAAAAAAACTAAACTATGATCTAAATTATGAAACATGTTTGGTTAACTCACACTCAATAAATTATATCATCTTAAAATAATAATTATAGAATTTGAGAAATATAAAAAAAGTTTATACTTTGAATGATTTTATACATGAATTTAATTTTAAATGTGGTTAAAAAAACGATAAAAACAATCATTTTTTCTAAAAATACCTATTATTAGTGATTAATGTTTTATAGTTGCATCAAGAATAGCCTAAATATTCATTTGAAAATAATAATTAACAGTATATTCACCCCTTTATGATTGTTAAATTTTCTTCAAAAAAAATGGTTTTATACCACTTAGTTATTTTTTTAAATAAAAGTTGCAAGTGTTTTTTTAAAACAAAATAAACATAAATTGTTTTTTAAATCACCTTATCATGATTAACGAGATATATGAATTGTTTTATGTGTTATTAAATTAAACCAAATCCAAAAATTCCCAAGTTAGTCAGAAGTGTTTCTTGTAATTTTTTGACATCACATATATAATTTTTTCTATGATGATTTAAAAAAATACATTTCAATATCACTTAAAAATATGGAAACACTTGCATACAAACACTTAATAAGTTATAGAAGAAGTTATGTCAAATGAAACATTATTCTTAAAGAAATTTACCTATCAGGTTTTAAGGATTTTTTTATAAAAAATAACATTGAAATATTTTCTAAGTTTCTTATATCGAGTTTGAATTATTTAATTCATATATTAAGGTTTCATGGATAGAAATCAAAGGTGATTAAATATTTAATCAATTAGATGAGTTTGAATTATAGGTGGATTACCATTATTCATTATTTATTAAAATACATTTATCTTTATAATATAGGTAAAATTATATTTGTGTAGAAGAAAATCCCACTGGAAGTGATGTTTTGAATCTTTATCAGGAAAGGTAGGGATAATTATAGGCTTCTTACAAAAAAAATTCCTCATATAATTATAAACATACAAGAACATATTAAGTGGATAAAGGGATCAATTTTTACTTTGATAGTACCCACTAGAGGGTTACACATAATATCTTACATCACCATTAATAATGAAAGGGGTATATCTGGTCTAAATGACATGGACTTTACCCAACGAAGAATAAAAATAGAAATATTTGAGAATGAAATGTGATTCAGGGAGAATAAGAAAACATAAAACAAAAGAGTGGTGAAAACAAACCAAAAAAAGAATTATTAAAAATACTGTAATGTAAATTTAAAAGAGTATTTATATGATTTGGACCTCCTTAGTACTAAATTCATGGAATTTGGGGGTAAATATCTAGATAAAAGAGGTGATTAATGAAGATAAAAATATCATATGTACCCAAAATTTTATAAATAAAATTCCCCCTGTAATATAATTAAATTAATTCGCATATATTATGGATATAGAAAACACTTGCACTTATTTGGTTTTACTATATGCTATCAGATTTAAAAGACCATTAAGAATCATTATAATTAATAATATAGTCATATAAGTGGTCACATGATTAGTATAAATACAAGGTTTTAACAAATCCAATTGACATTGAGAAACAATGTGATGACCTCAACTAGAAGGATCATAACCTATGCATTCATTTATCTAAGCATCAGAGGGAGGTAAATCCACTAGTATTTTCCCTTGACCAATCCCAAACTAATAAAAAACAAATTAAGCATGAGAGAAACCATTTACGAGAGAAGTTCAAGCTCATCGAGATCATGGCTCAAACCATGTATGTCGAACCACCCCATGAATGTCTCACTATCATTCACCTTACACATTGGGAATTTTCTAGTGCATTAAAGGGATATGTATCAAGACCATAATAATATGAATATTTATTTTAAATTTTTAATATAATAATGTTCTTATTTTGTTTACCGCTACATTATAAATATTTTTATTTTTATACAATAAAGAAAAAATTGAATTTTTTATTAATATTCAATTTCAATTAAGAAGTATATTATAATGAATTAATGGATTTTTTAAAAAATTAATGTTTTAATAAAATATTTTTTTAAATAATTTTTAATAAATAAGTTTTATTAAATATAAATTATTATATAATTTTTATGAAGTGAAATAATGTTTTTATAGGGTTTTAAAAATTGTTATTTTCAAATACCTACCATTTATTAATTAATTTTTATTTATTATTTTAAAAGTGAAAATACACATATTTTTAAAAAAATTCTAAAATTAATATTATTTTTTATTCATAATTTCAAAACTATCTAATAATTAATTTTTCATAATTTTCTGGGATAATCGAATTTTTTTATAAAAATTAAATACTGTTAAATATACGGTGTGTATTATGACATCATAATGACCTAAAAGTGATGTAATAAAAATAATAAAGGGTATAAAAGACCAAATATATGTGTTAAATTTTAAATAATGTGATTTTATGTTTATTTAATTAATTTTTTAAATCGTTTATGAACCCTCCAAAACAAATAATATATTTTAAGGTTTTAAATCATTTCTTTAAGAGTATGACTCACTTCCACATAAATAGGGGAATTATTTTATTAAGATCAGACAATGGATTTATAAAATATTTAAAACCACTCCACATTTTCATAAAACCATGGTAAAAACATTGGATGGTTTTTTGTTTTGTTTATTTTATTATATAGATTCCAAAACCTATGTTTGAGAAATGATAATAAATTCCCTACTCATTTCCAATATAAACCCACCCAAGTGCTAATTTATTTTCACAAAAAGTCCTTTTATAACGTAATTAATCATAAATTACCTCTCTAGAGTCCTCCAATGGTTCCCCCAAGGACTAAATAAACTCATCCCAAGCATTTTGAGTCACACTCTCAAAGTAAGGGTTTTTTTCCTTCTATTATTTATCCAGGTTTATTCATTATCTTATACCATGTATTTCCGATTACTATGGTTGGGATATGTTTTATCATTTCCCTTTTACATTAAAGTTTATTTGAAAATAATGAGATACTCCTTTTTCCCTCATAAACCCATTTTATGAATCTTTAAGTGAGGGCATTATGCTGCCGAAATTTCACTGTGATTTTCTATGACAAACAAATGTATAGTGAATACCTATATCCATTTCCTATCAAGGGTGTTCACCTTTTTGAAATTTTACATATTTTATTGGATAATTACATATATTTATTCCAATTTTTTTTATCATGGGATAAAATATGATGATTAATTAATACATGTTGTATGATCTAAGTGGAATGCTTAAGCATGAGAGTGAAATGAATGTGATGGGTGCGCCCAAAATTATATAGCCCTCCAATGCATTGGATAATATTTTAGTCTCATGATATTACATGTAAGGGAATTAGGGGTAAACCTAATACACTATTTGAATTTTTTCATTATGATTTCTTGGAAGTTAGCCATGACCTATGTTTATGATGTTGTGTTTTATATTGTTTCCAAATTTCTGATGTTTGCATTATGTTTTCATGCTATATCATGATCCATTTTTCATGTTTATTATTCTCACTATTTTTAAAACCCATTGATATGTATATTTTCTAACATGTATTTATTTATTCACGTTATTCTATGTTTATTCTCATACTGAACTTTATAGCTCATTCTTTTCTGATGTATTTTCCCAAGATATCCCATGCAGTGTTAAGTACTATAGAATAATATGACCATATTGATGATGTTTTAAATAAAGATGATGTATTACCTATTTTAAGTTGTTATGTAATGTACCAAATTATCAAATACACTATATTTTTTGTTCATTCAGTTTGTATTAGTTGTAATATTATGTAACATATTATATATTAATGTGAAATAAATAACATGATTATTTTGGATGGTATCGAATGAAAATTTTAATTATATTTTGTATTGGGAATAAAAAACTCTTCTGAGAGACTTAGGGATAAGACTAAGTATAAGAAAACATCCCTAAACTTTTGTAAGTATATATTATGTGGTTTATCATGAAAATATATAATTGTTAGGATAATAAAAGTGGATGTAGATCTAACATATATGTACAAAGGGGTAAAACTTCAAAACACTACGTTGAGATAGACCTGACCGATAATTGGTGCATGACAATAGTCCTTGCTGCACACTTGTTTTGACACTTATAGGGGGGATATGATTTTAAAAATTCATAAGCTCATTAAAAATCATTATTAAGGTAACCAATAATAACAATAAGAATATATGTTAGGAAATAGATGATGGATGACATAGATAAAAGCCTAGAAACTCATAAGTTAAGGAAATAAATGTAATTTTTATGTTATATTTTTAATGTTAATGTATTTGTGTTTATGTGTTTAATATTTTGAAAACAATCATTCCCAATTTTTCCTTTATTCTAGACAATGGCCTAAAATGGTAAGAATCAAGTAAATAACCAATGTAATGGGCAATGTGATGACTACCCCAATGAGATTCCCATCCCGATGGGAGTGAGAATCATAATTTTTTTTAATACTCTCTCAGTTGACATGGGTTCTGAATAGAAACCTATATCAGGAGTAGTTCCTAAATCCCCATAAGAATGAACAAGTGACAATTGAAGGCTTTATGTGACAAAGGAATCTAACTTTCAATGGATCATTTGATCCCATAATCATGGAACAATGGATCAAACCCATTGAGAATATCTTATATATCCTTAAAAGTTATGAAAAGTATAAGGTTCTACTAGTAGTTTATCATAATGTGAAATAATCTGATCAGTGGCTGACATTGATCAAGAATACGAAGCCTAAAGAATAAATCAAAGAGACGGGATGGAAGGAATTCTAGAATTCAAATTTGATAAATATTTTCCTCCCACTCTTTTACATTAAATGGAAAGGTATTTCCTTTCCCTCAACCAAAAAGATAATTAATATATCATGGTTTATGTAGAAATCTTTACAAAAATTTCATTATATACCTTTGTATTTTATGTTACCCCCTAAAGCAAAGTTGACCACTTGTTGGGTGGACTAAATTCTCATTTATAAAATCCCTGGAGATTCAAAAATTTGATAACAATAAGAAAATATTCCGATGTTCCCTCAAATTAAAAATGGATATTGGAGAATCTCAATGGTATCACAAGGATAAGAAGCATAAATTGATGTTTAATTCTAGAGGTCTTGTGTATTAATCTAACGGTGCTAATAAATTTCAACATTCCAATTTTGAAAGGTGTGGAAAGAAGCACCATATAAATTACATAAGGGGGAAAAGAAATAATTTAGGTGCGGGAATGACGGAAACCTAGCTAGTGATTGTCGATGGGAGAAACCCACTAATATGATGGAGTAAAACAATGCTCTGTTAATCCCTAATTTTATTGTTAATTTCTTCAACTACAATGATCCAGGGCACTTTGCAAACCAATGCACTAAGATGATCGTTTTTGTAAATAACCAACATACTTTATGGTAGAAAGAGTGATATTATGCTATCAAAGCCACTAAGGTGGATACCAACAACAAATTGGTGAAAGGTAATCTATTTATTCAATCAATAATAATGAGTGTGATTTTTTATTTTGGTTATATGAATTTCTTCATATCATGAAAGATAAATATAACTATTCAAATACCGCCACAAATCATGGAAGTAGAGCTATTAGTGAAAATTTAAAATGGCGTTATTATTTCATCCTATTTGTATAACTCATCCCCTATCAAAATTTGTGAGATAATCTTCCCAGTGAACATTTTACTACTCCTTTTAGTGGAAATTGATTAAATTCATTGCATGGATTGGATTTCCCTATATAAATTCAACATAAATGTCCATGATAATGAAATCACTCTCTGTGTGGTGAATCATCCCTCAATTCTGTACAAGTGAAATGAGGAGGATGAATCTTATCTAGAAACAACATCTTAAGCATATATATTATTTCCCTTTAATAAATAATATCTAGATCCAATGATTGATTCTAATGAAATGATCTTAATTTAATACATTCCAATTATAAGAGAATATGATGATGTTTTCCCCAAAGAATTACATGGTCTTCCTCCTATTCAAGAGGTTAAATTTTAAATCAATATTATACCTAGGGCTTTTCCACTATCCATAAATCCCTATATAATGGAAACTTTGGAACTTGAAAAGATAAAGAAACAACTACAAGAGAATATGTATACGGGAATCATATACCCAAGTGCTTCAGCATGGGCTGCATAGGTCCCCTTTGTTAAGTTTAAGGATGGTTCAATGTACCATTCCATTGATTATCATAGGCTCAAAAAGATCACGATAAAGAAAAATTATCCACTAAAACAGATTGATGAATCATCCAATCAACTACATGGAGAACAATACATAACCAATGTGGATCTACCATCGAGGTATTTCCATGTTAGGGTAAAGAAAGTTGATATCCCTAAGACTGATTTTCTTACAAGGTATGGCTACTATGAGTTCATTATAATTATATTAAGACTCACTAATACTCCAAAAATATTCATGGACTTTATGAATAGAGTCTTTAGAGATTACCCCAACAAATTTGTGGTCTACTTTATAGATGATATCTTAATATACACCAAAATCAATGAGAAGGAGGATAATCGGATAATTGTTGTAAATACCTTACAAAAGGAGAATTTTCATGCCAAGTACAGAAAATGTGAGTAATGGTTGAAGGAATTCTCATTATTGGGGCATATTATTAGAATAAATGGGATATTTTTGGACCCTTAAAAGAAAGAAGAAATTGGAGGATGGTTGATTCCAACATCTTTGAAAGATATCTGCAGTTTCCTTGGATTAGCTCGGTACTATCATCGATTTGTGATAAATTTCTCATGATTGTTCAACCCTTTAACCAACCTAACTCAGAATGGAGTCATGTTTTAAAGGTATAATGATTGTGAGGATATCTTCAAGGAGATTAAAAGTAGGCTTACTGCTACACCGGTACTCAAACTACCTACATGTGGAGAAATTTTCATGGGATTTAGCGATTCTTAGAAGAAATTATTGGTTTGTATATTAATGAAAAATGAGAAAGTTATAGTGTATGATTTAAGGAAGTTGAAATTTCACAAATAGAATTACCAAAACATGATCTATAGTTGGCTATAGTAATCTTATATTTGAAAATATGGTGTCATTATCTATTTGGGGATAAGTGTGAAATATATACGGATCACAGAAGCCTCAAGTGTACATTCACATAGAAATAGTTGAATATTAACCAATGAAAATGGTTAGAGCTAATCAAGTACAATGACTACTCAACTGTTAACCATCCTAGAAAAAAAAGTGGAGGATGATCTATGTTTAAAGGATCCATTAATTATATTATTGATGATAATTAAGAGAGATTCAATCATCTTAGATTTGTAAAGGATGGACATGGGAATTATAATGGAAGGAACATCATAAATACTTTAACAAATGATTGATTAACTTTACCTTATGAAGAGTATAAAGGATTCTCAAAGAGATTATGTGGGAATTCATAAAATAATTGAAGATATAAGAAATATAAAATCCATATAGTTCAATTTTAATGAAGGAGTTGGAAGATTTTGGTCACAACTATGTATACCATCAAATCATGAGTTAAAGGAAAGGTTGGATGATTCCCATAGTTTGACATTATCCATCTATCCAAGAAGCACCAATATGTATAAATATCTCCAAAATCTCAATTGGTTGGACAATATGAAGAATGATATTTCGAAATATGCATCAAGATGTCTTGTATGTCAGAAATTAAAGGTGGAAAGGTATAAATCCAAGGGGATGATGTAACCATTACACATACCTACATGGAAATGGGAAAACATCAACGTGTAATTTTTCATTGGTCTTCAAAAAAAAATTATAATGAAATAATACTATATCGGTTTTGGTGGATCATATTACAAAGATAACTCACTTTATTGCAATTATATAAGACTTCTTAGTCAATCAAAAAGCATAGACATACATTAGATAAGTGGTGAGGCTATATAGAACACCACTATAAATTATAATTGATAGATATTGAAGATTAAACTCTATGTTCTCGAAGAGTCCCCAACATGCTGTAAATACTAATTTGAACATTATTATGGCGTATCACCTTCAAACTGATGTAAAATCTGAGTGGACTATCTAGAAAATTGAGGATATATTGATATCATTCTCATTATACTTTAAAGGAGGATTGGATCAACATCTTCCTCGGGCTGAGTTCTAATACAATAATTGTTTCCACTCAAGAATTAAAATGGATCCATATTAATTCCATTATAGGAAGATATGTTTAACACCTTCATGTTGGGATGAAGTTGGGTAATGAAAAATGCATGATCCTAAAATGGTCTTGGAAATGGTCGAAAAGGTCATGACTATTCAGGAGCACATCCAAGATGCTCAGATTCTATATAATATCTATGCTTACAATCCTTGTGGAAAAAATGGAGTGATTCATTAGGAAAATCATCCAACCATGTAAAAACCTGATTTACTCCCTTATTGTCAAGACTATCGGCAACCATGTTCGCTTCTCGGAAGATATGAGTGGAAATTTAGTTGAGATCCCTAAGCGAGTCAAGACATTTCATCCAATGAGAGGTAAGATGCCAAGCAAGGTGCACCACCCCTTTCTAGATAGCTTGGACAACAGTGGTTGAATCACATTCAATCCATAGGTTGTGCCAACACTTTTGTTTGGCGAAATCCACCACATGAATGACTCCCAGCATTTCCTCTTATAAAGTCGAGGCCGTATCACATCCAACGAAGAAGAAACCAAGGAAACTTCCAAGAAAATCTCTGAAGATGGAACCATAGCCTACCGGACTCGGGTTTCCTCTATAGGCACCATCGACATTCACTTTGATCCATCCTGGAAGCGGGGCTTGCCAGAAGACCTCAAAGGTACATCGGGGATGCCTATAAGAGCCCGCAATTCGAAGCCGGTGGAGGATCTCAAAATCACCAATAGAGTTGTCACAATGATCCCTCTGAAGAGAGGTAGCATCCTTGATGGAAATGAGAATATGCGTTTTACCTGCATTGAGATTGATAGAGTAATTATTACGAATGAAATTATTTCTATCATACTAGATCACATGCAGGATCTCTGCCACCACAGCTAGAAAGAGATTTTTGATTTTCTTGGAAGCGTCCCAAATCACACAATATTGAAGTTAAGAGCTAATAGAATCATAAAGAGACCATCTTCAACCAAAATGTTAGAAATGTAATTCCAAAGAGCTGTAGCTGTAGCAAAAGAAAATAAAAAATGATTAGCATCCTCATGATGTTGGTTGCAGAGGTGACATCTAGAACAAAGATAGATCCCAAAAGATTGAAGACACACATCGGTGGGGACCCTATCATGAGAAACACGCAAAATTAGAGAGAGACGCGAAGGCTTGATCCAAGACTTGCTAAAATATTTCAACCAAACAAAGTTAGAATCAAAGTTAATAAAATCGTTTTTGTAGAAATTTTTAGAATCTAGGACACCATTTGGAGCAGGTTCCCAAATGAGAAAGTCATTAGTATCAGAAAAATGATAATTGTCAATGATGTGACTGATGTGGTTTGGAAGGATGATGTCATGAGCGTTAAAAACCTCACATATAGTTTAGTTGTTGTTCACAGGAGTAGTGGTGGAAGTTAGCATGGATATTAAAGGAATACCAATCCAGTTGTCCAGCCAGAAATTCATAGAGGAATCAGCACTAACCATCCATCTAGAATTGCTCATGATATTAAGGAAAGAACGCCTAATGGATGGCCAGATAGAAGAAGGGATGTAACCCAAATTACCATTTCTAAGATTGGTCATGAATCTTTTCCTAAGAAAGGTCAAGGAATCAGAGTTTCTATGAATCAAATTCCAAGTCATTCTAGCTTGAAGAGATTCATTAAAAAACATAACATTCTTAATTCCAAGGCAACTTTATCGAGCGGTTTACAACAAGTGGGCCATGAAATGCTGACAAGTTTTCTTTCAATCGTACTACCAGACCAAACAAAATTTTTAATGCAAAAATTTATTTTTTTGAGAGGACTTGCGGGCCAAGTGTAAACCATCATCGAATAAACCATCTTGGAAACAATAGTACACTTAACAAGACAAACTTTTCCAGCCATAGAAATAGACTTACCCTTCCAAGATGAAAGTTTATTGATAATATGATCAACAATACTATGAAAATAACTAGATTTAGGCCTTCCCCAAAAAATAGGAACACCCAAATAAGTGAAAGGGAAAGAGTCTTCTTTGATTCCTAGGTAATCAATGATGTGACTTTTTCTGGTGGGAGCATAATTTTTCCCAAAGAAAACAAAATATTTGTTCCAAATTATCGCTTGACCCGAAACATCTTCATAATGTTCCAGGGAACTTTTGAGATTTTTAATGTTCTTTTTATCACCCTTTAAAAATAAAATTTATCATCTTCATATAAAAGGTGGGTGGGAACATTTAAGTTTCTAGAGACCTGAATGGGATTGATTTTTTTTGATTCACAAGGTTCGAAAGAAGCCTGCTTAAATAATCCTCAACAATAGAAAAAATAATGGCAGAGAGGGGGTCACCTTGCCTAACCCCCTTGGTGCTTTTGAAAAAACCATTAGGGGACCCATTGACCAGCACGGAGATGGAAGCCGAATTGAATAATGTGAGGATCATGTTAGTAAAAGAGTCATTAAACCCAGAATTATTAAGAACCTTTGAAATGATGTTCCAGTCCATGGTGTCAAAAGCTTTCCTGATGTCTAACTTAATGTCCAGACTACCTCCTCTAGAAACTTTATTAAGCAAATTAGCACATTCAGAGGCAAGGCAGGCATTCTAGTTGATCAACCTAAAGATTCATCTCGAATATTAAATAAACCTCCTTAGATTATGCCTCAAATTGTTGTGGGAATAGAGAGTTGTTTGGGTTTGATTTAAAGTTCCTTCCTGTTATGGTGATTATCTCAGTTGTGTTAGTTGTACTCAGTGATATTGATGTGATTTTTTGTGTTCCTTATTCATTATGCTACTCATTTGTAGTGAGAGAGAATGGTGAGGTGTATCTTCCAAGTCTCCATTTGGGTAATGGTTTCTTTCTTGAGCTAGGTAGTTACATTCGGTGTTGTGATCCTCAAATCCTGACTGCGAGGCAGTAGATGATTCAGCCATCAGAGCTCCAGCCATAGGTCTTGGAGTGGATCTGGCATGTAGTCTGCAATCCCGATGGTGTGTGATGTCTGGTTACATGTGTTCCTCCACCATTTCAGTGTGGTAGTTTTCGTATTTCTATTATATGTCCTCTGTCAATGAAATATTTTCTCTAGTTGCAAATTGTGATATGGACTTTTCCCTCGTGCAGTGTCTATGATCGTGACTTTAAAAATATGTGTTTCCAATCAGTTTACCTATGTGGACCAACCATGTGAATCGGGTGTGATCATGGATTTTATCCATTCATAGGTGAAGAGTGGTGGGTGGTTATCGACTATGGTTCAGGCAGTCCAATCATTGGCCCCCTTCCCTCAACTCCCCATGTGGTGGGTGTTTCCAGTCCATGTTAAATTTTTTGTCACAATTCTTGTTCCCTTCTTTTGGGAGAGGGTAGTTAAAATGATCTAGATGTGTTCTTCTTAGAATGTGTGGGAAAGTCCCGAATCTAGATTATATTTAATTATTGTTTGGCCATTGTTAGTTGGTTATTAATGGTAGGGAGACCCATTTTTTGTATTATTGAGTTTTCCCTTAAGAGTTTATTGGGTTCTAGTTGATTCCTAATTGTGGGAGTCCATTCGGGCCTCCCCTCTGCCGGTGATCTATTTCTGGTTTGGTTTTGGTGTTTGTTTAGGAGAAGTAGATATATTTTGAATTTGTTTATTTAATTGTTTCTTCTTTGGTTTGGGTGAGAATTGGGTTTCTTGGGTGAAGTCCCAATGGTCTTGTTTTCGGATTTGTTGTGGATGTGGTGGATTGATCCTTCAATTGAGTCTTGGGAAGTGGTTTTGAGTTTTTGTTTTGTTTCAGGAAAGATTCTTAAATTCAATTTTTGGTGAGTGAAATGTTCTTTATTCCGGAGGTTAGATCATGTTGATGTAGAATCCATAGGTTTTTATCAATCAACTGGAAAGTGTTATGTCTTTATGGGGTGGAAACCATTGATGGTAGGGATAATTATCACACCCATTTTTTCCTGTTTTAGTTTATGACTTGTTTCTTTGGGATTCCCAATATTTTCCTCAAGTCACAGGTGTTACAGGGGTTGAGTTTTAAGTGTTTCCATTTTATAATATTTCAATATTTTTTCCATGGTTTTTGTTGTGAGAAAGTGGTATTTTAGAGAGTTTTTGGACACCAACAGTGTCACCTTTTTGTGTTCAAATCATTCAGCGATCATTGGGTGGGATTCCCTATTCTTTAGGGTGTAATTTGAGGGGTTTTCTCAATTTTTTAAGCCTCACAGTTTGAGCGTGGTTTTCCAGAACTGTGCAACCTAACCATGAGATGTTGCATATTCATTCCAGTAGCCCTCGAATGGTTTGTCCACAACTTTCTAAACCATGTAGAAAAACTAGGATGCCACTTACAAGAATAATAACATTCACTATAAAAATCTGATTTCAGTTATTCCACATCCCATTTTAATCCCTACCTATTGGCTATCGACCAGAGGGATCCCCCCTATTATGTATCATTTTGGACCCCTTTTGGTGTGTTTTCTCACTAAATGTTAGAGATTTTTCATGGTTTCTTCATCAAACTCTTCTCTTTCCTCTTCCCTCTACCTTCTTCTTCTATTTGTTCTTGGTTACATATTTTACAATGGTCATGATTGACCTAGGGTGATTTTTCCCATTTTTTTATGGCGTTTTTGGTTTTTTAGGGGTTTTCTTCATAGAACTCGGGTTTTAAAACCCTTGTCAAGTGATTCTTGGTGTGTGTTTCCATTCCACCATGGATTTGAAGTAGGTTTCCCTTTTCATTTGAATTTTTAATTAAATAATCATTCATTTCATGCTTTTTATACCCTTTTTGATTAATAAATATTGATGTATGATCCTTGGTTTCATTCTTTGATGTGAAAAGTGGTGTTTTATACCTTGTTATATGATAAATATAATTTTCGTGTCAAATATTCCACACCATGTGTTTGATAAAATTCCAGGTTGGCTTTTGTGATTAATTTGTGGTATCTAAATAATGGGTTGGATATGTTAATAATTATGTGGCATGTGAGATAATAATTTTTGGTTTCATGAATGATTTTTCAATGGTCTTAAGTCATATAAAATGTGTATTTTTCTTTTAAAAATCGTTTGGTTGTGTGATGATGAATTGTGTCCCAGTTAGAAATTTCATAAAAAAATTTGGTTTTAAAGTGGGATGTAAATATTTAAAGAGTATTTTATAGATATTTTGATGTGTAAATGGTGTGTTTACACCCCTTTGTGAAAATTGGATTTTTTGATCATTGATAATGGTTGGTTTTGTGAAACTCTTAAAGACTCATTTGGAATCTTTGTGTAAAGGATGAAAGTGTTTATTAAGAAAACCTCCTTTGGATGTTATCATTCCTATTATGAGTATATAACGGATGGTATGACCTCATTGTGGATTTCTTATTATCCATTATAAGAGTTCCTCGGGTTGGACTCTTTATGGTTGATTTGTTCTATGACATGAGATCGGTCTTGGGAGTGGATTAGGGTGATGCATGTGGTGAATTATTATTATATATATTGTGATTGGATAATCAGATAGCACCAGTTGGCTCACACACATTATATACATGGTACATGGGAACCTAACATATTGATATAATTTTCTAAGAATGCTTTATGCACTATTCTAGGTTATTGTACAAGCTAGTGGCACATAGCAGGTGGATACATGAGTTTAGTGTTATGGGATTGGTCCCCTTGATCAAGACTAGGTAGGGTAATCGCACGGAGTTTGGGTTTTATGATGTCATTGGGTAGGGTATGCCTTCGAGTGGAATCACATGTATTAGTATGTTCTGAATTATTCTTGTTCTCTTCGGTTATCCTATGTCTACTCATTCTTACTTTCTTGTAGTGTTGTATGTGATACTTGCATTTATATTCTTTCATTTCCCTTGTTGTGTGATAACTATAGGGCTTCCATGTGTAATTTTTTTTGAAAGTGATGTGTGGTTTTAGTAAATATTACGAAAACTATTTTGAAAGAAAAGTTTTTTAACCTATTTGTGAAAATTGTAAATGTAAATATCACTTTCCCCTTAAAAATGAAAATGAATCACTTAACGAATGACCTTGGTTTTGAAAATGATTATTCTAAATGAGTTGTAATTTGTTTTGAGTAAATATGTAGATTATCTGGTGTGACTACAGAGTTTTAATACTCACGCCTATAGTTCTTTCATATTTTTAGACCTTCTAAAGGTTTATAGCTTGATTTCTCTCACCTTGATTGATGAGTGATTGTTGTGTTGTAGGGTGACCCACAACGTCATCTGGAGATGGTGTAGTATTCTAGTTTGGTTGGATGTTCAGTTGTATCGTCTGTTGTACTCACAGTTCTTGTAAAAATGATGTTCAGTTCAGTTTCATTTATATATTGGTCTATTTTATTCTTTCTTTTATTTAGTTTTTTGTTTATTTGTGGGAAAAAACATTCCCTTGTGTTCTCTAATTATGCATGGCACTAGTTGACAGCCCGTGGGGATCGAGAATGCCCTTCGGGCCTTATTGTGGATCTAATCGGGTGACTGGTTTAGGGTCATCCCGAACTGGTTCATGACAATTGTGCTGATAAAGATCCACTTTTATCAATGATAAAACAAGTGATGATAAATTGTAAACATGTATCAGTACTTTTTTAGCACTCATAAAAGATACATTTTTCAGTGCTAATAAAGGTATTCCTTTTATTACTTCTTTTTTTAGAAAAAATAAAATAAATTTTTATACACAAAATAACCCTACACATATTCCCACTCTCAACATTTGATCTCTGATAACCATGGGATCCACATAAATTCCTTATGCACCAGCCATCATACATCATATCGATCCGCTCCACATTGTATTCTGTCAGGTGGCCCACATCATGCCTCCCCCTCTCATGATCTAATGATTAAACGATTATGGTTCCTCATGGGTCATGGACATGACCTATCCCCAATGTGGTCAGGTATCCATGTAGTTAATATTGGATCATTTAGATTAAAAGGTACTTGTTGGGTCAATATGGAATTAGATAGTCATGGTACAATCACACGTTGGATCCACCTAAAAAATGGATTAAATGACCCCGACAGACTAATTTCTCTTCCATGCCAAATTTCAAATTCCGTTGTATCTCAACCCCCAAAACCCATATATGAACTTAGTTTCATGTAATTTTGAATTTAAGTGCCTTAAATTTAAACGTTAATATGGAAATCCTATAAAAATACCTCTATGTTTTATTTTAGAATATGATATTGATTGAGATGATTTATAAGGGATTCATCTCATCAAGATATTTCTAGTGATATATGGTAGGTTTCATGAACCATTAAATGTAAATGTTATAAAAAATATTTGGAAAAGTGTCTCTAAAATTTCACTATAATTCTTCTCAAAATCAATGCTTGGATTTCAATGAATCCAAGGTAATCACTACTATAGATCCCATGATAAATAGTATAATTTAACATTAGGGTATTATATAGAAATAAAATTATATTTTTCTTATTTTTAATGTAGTACTACTAAAATAAATATTTTTATTACTATATAAACAATATTTTTCATATAGTTTGACCTTTGGAAAAAATACTATATGATTTTTGATTTTTTTTTGAGAAAAGACAAATATCATTAATGACGAAGATCAGTAGATGTACATATACAAAGCCACAAAGGGGAATTTTCCAGCCATAACTTGTTGGAATCGAAGGGTCCTGATGCCGCTAGCTGACGGGCCACATTGTTTTCATACCTTTTGGTAAAGTAGAAGGTGCAGAATGAAAAAAATTGGTAGAGAGAGAGAATTATCCTAATGATGAGGCCAAATGACTGGAGTCTGCTGTCGTTGTGGTTAATAGCATCGATCATGGTGAGGCAGTCAGACTCAATGCTAATATCAACCCATACCCATTCCAAAGCCAGTATCATACCTTCTAGGATGGCATTAGCCTCAACTAATACAGGTTCGCAAAAGGCATGATGTGATTCATATTTTGCAGCAATGGTTTTTCCCAGATGATTTCGGGCCAGGAGACTGAGGGAGACAAGTCCATCATTTGGGAGATACGCGTCCACGTTGATCTTAAGAATCCCTTCCATTGTGGGGTTCCAATGAGAGGTACATGAGGGGGGAACATCTATCATATGATTTCTATTGTGGTGCTTCCATCCATCAATCCATGAAGTGCCCTGTTCAATCCAGAATTCGGGAGGTTTATGTACTTGTTGGAAAACAGCATCGTTACACCAGACCCAGATGATCCAGGCCAAGGTGCATAGTGAACATGAATTATCCGATGAGAGAGAGGAGCACCAATGCATCAGGAGAGTTGGAAGGTCATAGGCCATGGTCAGTGATGCATCTGGAGCCGGGCCCCATTTATTCCAGATTTCCTTATCTCCTACGTAGTGAATGATGGCGTGCAAAGGGGTTTCTGGGATATTCAGGCAGAAAACGGCCCTAGAAATATGTTGGTAAACGAGAAGGATCATGGTAGGGAGGGTTCCCGTGCACACCTACCACCAAAAGTGGCCTATTTTTGGGGGGGAATTTGAGATTCCAAAGCAATTTCCATGGTCCCTCATTCCGGCCGACTGGGTGGTTTCCAAGAGAAAGTCTATATCTGGATCTCAATGTGTAGTTTCCCGACATGTCATTTATCTATAAGAGATGGTCAGGGCCTATGTCTGGGACCCAAGGGATTCTTAGGATAATTCTTTGGTCTCTTTCGTTAAACCATTCATGAATATTTTCCAAGAACCACCCCATCCCTTGGTCGGAAAGAGGCATCTGACAGTGGTTTATTCAAAGCCTGGTTGGGAGTGGGATGTATCTCACATACCTTCTGTATCAATTAGCTAGGGATCAGTCCATATTTTGACAGATGAGGCATCCCCTATCCTTCAACCCATTTCATTTTCCAGGAGCTTTCGGGCCCCCAAATGCTTCTCCAAAAGAATCTTGGATGAGGTCCAAGAGAGGAAACATGGAAGTCCGTGTTGGGAAAGTACGTAGCTCGTATACTCACGCACAGATAGATTATGGACGGTTAATAAGGCACCATCTTTCCTTGTCCAATAGTGAATCATTGAAGAGAAGGAGATTCCGAAATCCCATCCCTCTCTCTGACATGGGTATGCATAGTTTCTCCCAGGCCATCCAGTGGGGTCTATTCCTTCCACCATTTTCCCCACTAGAAGTTGGTAGTACGTGTATAGATATGGATGATGATGGACACCAAGAGCTTAAAAAGGGACATAAAACAACTAGGGATAGACTGGATGGTAGCTTTAATGAGTGTCTATTTGCCTACTTTTGAGATTCCTTTTTGGGTCCAGTCTTGAATTTTCTTCTCAATCCTATCCACTATAGATGCGAATATTTATTTTATTGACTGGGCAATCACCATGGGTAGCCTAAGATACTTATGGTGTTTTTCAACCATATGTATGCTTGCTGCTGCGTAGAGTTTATCTCTCTTGGAAAGTGGTACCCTTGCAATGAAGGAGGTTTCTGATTTTCCGTGATTGATTGACTGGCCAGACACCCTCTCATACTGGTGGATTGCTTGGCATCTCACCCGACATTCATTAATAGTTGCTCTAGAGAAAAGAAGGCAGTTTTTGGCAAAAAAGAGATGCGACACTGGTGGACTTACATGGAAGACATTTTTCCCATGAATAGAATTGGCGAATGCAGCCCTGAAAAGATTGTTAGAAAAAAACATCAGCCACCAAGATGAAGAGAAAAGGGGAGAGGGGATCTCCCTGGCGTAGGCCTCAGGATGGAATGAATCCTAAAGTGAGATCACCATTAACCTGGATTCGGATGGAGATGGTTGAGATGCATTACATGACCATATCTATCCATTTAGTGCAGAAGCCCATTTTCAGCATCAGGACTTTTGAGGAAATTCCATTCCACTTTATTATAGGACTTGGTCATATCCAGTTTCTAGGCCATGTTTCCTCTTTTCATGGTGGAGCGTGTTTTCATAGAGTGAAACACTTAATGGGCCACAATTTCATTATCAGTGATCAGTCTCTTGGCTATGAAAGCGATATAGTTTTCCGAGATAATATCAGATAACCACGATCGTAGCTGATTAATAAGGATCTTTGAGAAGATCTTATAAGGGACGTTGCAGAGGCTGATAGGCCTAAAGTCAGGGACTGCCAGAGGTTTCTTAATTTTGGGAATGAGGATGAGGACAATTTCATTGTTGGCGGAAATTATTTTTCTCCCGACCCAGATATTATTTATCATTTTGCTGATGTCAGGACTGATGATGTTCTAGTATTACTTAAAAAAAGGTCGTGGAACCCGTCTGGTCCTGGGGCCTTAGTGGGGTGAATATGTTTCAGAGCCAGGCATATCTCATCATCCTTCACATCTTTCGTATGCTGCCGATTGATTTCATCCGTGATCACTGGTCTGATACATTCTTCCACTTCAACAGAAATGACAGGAGTCCCTGTATTGAAGAGGTTCTGGAAGTAACATGTCAAAGTTTCATGAATTCCACTACTATCATTTTTGATTAATTATAAATATGAATTTTGTGTAAAAGTTTTTATGTAAATTTTAAATTGAAATGATGGTGAAATTTAATTTTTTTTATTTTTATTCATTTTTAGATATATCTGTATTCCAATCAGTTTATCTTTTCTAATTTGTTTTATTATAAAAGGGTTGTTTTAGAGTTTCAGATTTTTAGTTGGCGATATAACCTTCATAAATTATAGATACAACACTAATAATGGACCTGTTTAGTAGTGATTGAATAAAATCTCTGATAAATGATGTGTGGTTTTAATGTCACTTAGTATCTCAATGCTAAAAAGTGCGGACAAAGACCTTTTGTGGAACTAATAATGTCCATTTATGTAGTAGTAAATTAGATTCATTTCATCACATATAATATTGATCTAAAATGGTTTGATTAAATTCTGACAATAAGTCCTTTAAAATGAATAGATGGTATTTAATCCATAAAACTTTTTTGTATAGTTTCTGGTAATCCATGCATAAAATTAATGAAATTATTTAGCTAATAAATACAACTCTGAAAGAAGATAAACATACTCTAATTTTAGGATGTGATTGAAATATTATGTATTAGAATGAGAGGAAGTAATTTTTGGCTCATAATCAATTTTTTGGATGAAAGAACTATACCATGACCATGTCAGTTAGTTATTCACCGACAGAAAATCCACCCTCTCGTGGCTACCTCCATGAAAATGGAATCCACCCAAACCATATCCTACTTCCCTTATCCTTTAAAATATTAATATAATGGGTGTTTCTAGCTAAAATGATCATTTATTAACACTATTATAGAACCCTCTGATCACAGTGCTAGAAATGGTCTTTGTCAACACAAACAAAAACAATGACAATATGAGCACCCTTAAAAGAGATTGGCCTTTTTCAATGCTTTATTTTAATGCCGATAATGGTCCTGGTAGTTTCTGAAAAACATGTGGCCCTATAAAAACCCTATAACAGAACCATATTAGAAAAATATAATAAAACAAAAATGTAAATATTACATAAAACTAGAATAAAATACCAATATTACATTGCGCTATCATTTCAATTCAAAATTTAATTATAAAATATTTACATTGACATGATATTTTCAATTAATCAAAAAAATCACAACCCAATAAAAAAATCACAACTCTTATAACATATTTTCACCAACAATCATCCTTCATACAAAATCATTTTTCTCAAATAAAACCAATATTTATTTTATTAATAGTACATAAAAAATTAATGTTATATAATCCACGTATGATAAATTATATTGTTAATTACTAAGTACGGTAAAGATATTATTAGTTATACTATTAATTATTTTATTAATGATTATATTGTTAATTTTATATTTATTATTAATTATAATTTATACTATAATTTAATAATAATATTTAGAATAATTAATTACATTTTTAATTAATAATCTATATATATTATATTGTTAATTACCAAATATATTAATGTTTTTATCAGTTATTAATTATCTTAATTACTTAAATAGTTGTTAATAATTATATCATTAAACTAAAATGACATTTTTTTATTAAAAACCTGCACTTTGAGTCATACTGAGCGCATTGAATGACATATTGAAGTGTAGTCAATTATTACACCACACAAATGGATTATAGGTCATTTTATTAAAATTGAAGAATAATTTGACCCTATTTACCCAGTTTTGAAAGTTTAAAATGCGTCTTAAACTAATGTTACACTTTTATATTGAAAACATGCACTTAGAGTCATATCGACCACATCATGGGTTGGATTGATGTATGGTTGATTCCTATACACCAAAAAATTAATTATAGATCATTTTCCTAAATTATTAAGATAATAATAGCTAGTTTACTCAGTTTTATCTATGTGATGCATGTTTTAGTGTAAAATGACTCTTTTAATGTGAAAACACACACTTCAAGTTAGACTAAGCACATTATTGGTCAAATTTCTTTAAGTTCAATTCCTACAAATCAAAAATCAATTATAGATAATTATCTTTATGTATCAAGACAATATAATCCATTTTACTTAGTTATGGATGTGTGAGGCATGTTTTAGAGTAAAATGACACTTTTAATGTGAAAATATACACTTGGAGTCATACCAACCACATCATGTGTTGGATTGATGTGCAGTCAATTACTACACCCCACAAATGAATTATGGATAATTTTCCTAATTTTTCAAGGAAATAAAATCTTATTTACAAGGTTTTGGATATGTGAGAAACATTTAAAACTAAAATGAAACTTTTATATTGAAAAAAACACTATGAGTAATACCAGCCATATCATGTGTGAGATTAATGTGTGGTCAATTCCTATATGCCACAAATAAATTATGTAAC